>OY720634.1:144058499-146458499 GCA_963169105.1 Ceriagrion tenellum | reverse complement strand
GTCGAGAGTGGGGAAGGGTGGAATGAATCCACGACGGCCGGTGTCGATTGCGTTAAAAATAATGAGTTATTTCAGAGAGAAGGAAAGCGGAGGACAGTGGCTGTGTATTGGCGGGGTCAAAGGGGGAAAGGGATTAGAAGTGATGGGTAGAGGAGGGGCGTGGTGCAAGGAATTTTCGGGGGTTCAGAAGAAGAGGGGAAAGGGTGACGGAGGTTAGGGTGGAGGAAGGGAGAGGAAAGAGATTTTTGAGGCGATGAGCATTGAGTGAGAGAAAAATGAGAATTTCCCCTTTGAAGTCTCCTCAACTCCGAGATTTCTTCGCAGAGCGCATTTCAATATCTCCGGAGTGTTTTGGGCGCGGGCTGATAGTATTTTTTTCTCTTCTTCTCTCTCTATATCCCTTTCTTTCCCCTGCTATTTCTCTCTCTTGTAATTCCGTTTGTGCGGTGGAGTCGTTAAATATTTTAACAGCTCTCTATATACTCTCTCCCCTCTCTTGCTGTTCCTCTCGCAGACCACTTCGGGGGGCATATAAAAAAACTGAGGGTCGGAGTAAGGGGAGGTTTGGGAATTCCCGGAGGGAGGGGGAGGCGGAGGCGGGTTGGGAGGAGGGGTGGATAGAGGGGGGCCGGCGAGGGGCATCCTTGGGGAATCCATCGTGAAATTCAGTCCATTTCTGTTTTCGCTAACCTTACCCCTCGCATGCGGTAAACAGGTTGATGCCAGACTCGCTAATCAGCCTTTGGTCGTGCATCCCTTTTGTAGAATTATCCCTTGACGTAAAGTATAGCTAGGTTATTTAATTAGAGATCTTCGCTTCCTTGATGAAAGAGCGGTTTTATGTTCATGGCATTTTAAACCTGCTTCATTTCGTGTATTTCACATTTATACTTGCCCCAGAACTCTGCCGTGTTTTGATACCAGAGTAAAATGATTAGACTATTCCGTAGCATTATCCCCCTTGCCAAATAGCTCGTCTTCTTGGCTGTACTAGATTGGTTCCAGCGTAATAATAATGCAAGAAATAATTTATCATTTCTTTTAAAGGTGCCGTGGCCCACTGAGTCACATGAATCAATATTGCTATGTTGTGTGGGTAATACCGATCTACCGATATTATTCTATTTTTGTTTCGTCCCTGATCAGTTTTGGATATCCTCCTTTCTACTCTCCTTCAGAGCTACTCCATCTCCAATACTGAAAGAAATCAATTATGTTGCCTCTCTTATTAGGTAAGGGCAGTCATTTTCTGTCCTAATTCTTTCGTTGATGACTTGGCAGGATGAACCTCCAGAATTATTGCCAATTTAGGTTGAATTGGTCCTGTTAAAGGAGGATTCTCCACGAATTAAAATTTTCAACTTCGCATAGTAGGGATCAATATTCCGCAGAAAAACCTCGGCAGGGGGAAAATTGCACACGCACCAACCAGATCTCTACCCAATGCTCTTCTCACTGGACACACTACGATGTCGTCAGTATAATAGGATCGTGAAAATGGTGTTTGAAAATAACATTATACTTTTTAGGGCTTAAGTATGCATTAGAATGCATACTTAAAGCCCGAATGAATGCTTTCCTGTTTTTGTCCAATAAAGACTATTATTGAAGATTCGACCTGGAGCTCTCGCGCGTAAGACCAAAATGACGTGGAGTTTTCATCTAGGGATTCATTTATGATTTTTATCTTGACGTTTCGTTCAGTAACACGAATTATTTTCCTCGGTTTTGAGCGGTGAGCCACGTCATTTTCTCTCGCGGTAAAAATATGTTTCCTCACTGAACTTTAAGTTCAGTCTGATTTATTTTAATTTTAATTTGATAGATTTTCAATTTTAATGGCTGTGCTGTGAAAAAAAATTATAGCTTTTGTTCTTACATTCTGCATTGCTTTCGCCTCCTACTTTGCCCCTTAAAATACCCCTACTTTTCTGAGATTTCGGAGCCTAATTACAGAATCAAGTTCAGCTCACGCATCGTTTACATAAAGTGTAGTACATGGCGCCTTGATACGCGAAAGTGAAACCTGTTTTTCGTTGCGAAAAATGATACACCAATAATTGCTATGGCACGCAGTTTGACCGTAAATATTCTGAATAATGCTGTATTTTTTGGAAATCGTCTCTATTTTTAGTGTTGATGTAACGATCGTTTAGGAATCGCGCTAATTCCGCTTCTAACGCCTACGTTTTCATCGTATTTACTGCAAAACTAATCCTAACAATATTGCTGATGGCGCATTTTAAAGGCTTATAAATTCCCCTAGACTATCCAGACATTTGGTTCCGTCTATTCTGATCTCTAATACATATGCTCACGCACGTTCTGTGTGTATAACATTTTGATTTTCGAGTTATTGCTTACCGTCCCCACTCAGCTCAACTTGCCCTAATTTTTCTCCTCCTTCCTCTTTGGCACTATTACAGATTTGTCCCTTTTGCGATTATATATTCGACCCTGTGGCAATTGTTGCTTATGCATTCGGCTAATCTGGAAAATTTCGATTGCATATTATGATCCCTCGCTCAATTATGTCATCACACCCACTTTTGAATCAAAGCGCGTACCCACACATGGTTCCGTTCCGCTTGACCCCATAATCCGGATGCACTCCCGGGTGACGCGAATCCTTACCGCAGCGCTAAAAAATAAGGAAATACGTGGCAGCGCGGAAAAAAATGAAGCGGCATATCCGGCTGGCGCGCGCACACAACCCAGCGCCACGGTGGAAAGATTTACCGTGGGGTCCAAAAACAAGAAAACGAAAAAAATAAACCTGTGGGGAGAGGAGAGGTGGAACACGCTCCAAACCCCAGGTTACACATTTAGACCTTTACCGTCCAGCTGACCATCCGTGAACCGAAGCATTTCTCCGATATTTCAATACATTGATTTTTATGCCTCCTCTCTCATTCTCTTTTCTCTTTCGTACCGAAAAAAACTTCGCTTGACCCTCTTCCTACGTTCTACATTCCCGTTTCGGTATACCTATATCGGACCGAACTCCCGCTTAAAGCTCCCCAGTCACTGCACGCACGACTCGGCAACCAACGCGGAAGATAGCGAGGCGATTTGGGTGACGGTTGGAAAGAGGAGTGGGGGGGCGGAGCTGTTCACAGCCGGGACACAACCTTGTCCGCGGGCTTGTGTGTTTGGGACTCGAGTCGACACGGATATAAATACGTTGGTTGTACGAGGAAGCGTGCGAGAGTGGAGTGGGAAAGGGTTACCGAGATGGAGAGGTGGAGGGCGATGGGTCGGGCAATTGGAGTGAGGAGGAGGGTCGTTCGGTAGGGTGTGAAAGGGTTAGGGGAAAGCCCTTCCCTTGGTGTTAAGGGTGTTTGGTCGGGAGGTGGAACTCGTGTTGGCGTTGAGAACATCGTTACGCCCAGACCTCATCCGCTCGTCTTCCCTCCTCCTCTTTCTTTTGCGAACCCCCTGTACACTCACACCACAAAACCCAAACCCTTTGTTCCCTTCCCCCTGGCCGAACCCTTAAACCTTGCCTCCTGAAGGCATCCCAGAGCGCGGAGGGTGGATCTTCACCTTCCCCGGGAAAATGTAGATGGGGGATATAGATAGCGGGCATAAACCCGCCCTCCTGCAGAAACTCGCCCTTCTTGTGTGATTCCAGAAACCTTTATGTATAAGGAGGAAGTTTCCGCGGAAGGTTCTCGAGAGTCAGAGCTTCGGGGTGGGAGGAGGAGGAGAGAGAGGCAATTGATAATCCACGCCTTTGCCCGGCGTGTTTCAGTGAGAGCGAGAGGTGGGCCCCGCCCATTTCCTACCCACCTCCCATTCTCCCGTTCGACCCCCGCCGGCGGCGGTGGCGTCCCGGGCCTAAAACCCTCCTTTTAAACCTTTTACCCACCGAGACATTTCCCCGTCTTTTCGTTTCACCTCCTAACATCCGCCGCCTCCGGCAAACTCGGGATATTAAGTGCGCATTATCGTCAGAGTGCGCCTCTTTTCTCGGCGGCAACACGAGATCGCTCTCTTCTGGGTCGTTCTTTGGGCAATTGGAAGCCGTGGCCTGGTGGTGGAAGCTATGTAATAGGCTTGAATTGTGGGTAAGAAGGAGATACCTTTTGCCTCCCCAATCTGTGGTGATGAGCATGGTCCCTGCGATAGTCAGGCGGACGAAAATAATCAAATGTGGAACACGGTACTCGGTGTGAAAAGTGTAGGAGAATAGTTACCTCTCTCTATGTAGACCTGATTTTGAGCCCCCCCCCCCCCCGAGGTTTATTCAGCTCAAAATTGAAATAGTCCTCGAATTGACCAAAATGTATCTGCTGCGAGTGAACAGGGACTTTAATGTCGCTTTTTGAAGAACCATCCTCAAGCAGTTACTCGCTCGAAGGCTTTTAACGCCAGAAAAAGTCGTTAGAAAAATTCAAGTGGCTTAAGTTAATGTTGGGCACCGAGGATCATCCAAATTAATGTAAATAATCGTCGAGATAATCGTTGAGAAAATAACTCTCTCCTTTACTTCATTTAAAACTGCGTCGCTTTGAGAAGGACCCTCAAATCCTCGAAAAGTTATTTTAATCTGACTACCTTTTTTCTCCAGATACTTTAAACCTATTATCTCCAACATATATGGCTGGTGTCCTAAAACCTTTTACCACACGCCCTAATGGCATCTCGTGGGTGACACGTTGACGTGAATTCCGTCACCTCTGCACATTTTACGCTCGAACTTAGATTAAACCAGCCTGCAGCGCTCTGCCCGCAGGCTCGGGCGATGTCAGATCGCCAGTTTGCTGAATTGTTCTCTTCTGTTGAATTCTAAGCCCTCGTCTTTGCCTTAATTGCCAATTGCGGGTTCAATTATAGATACGGATAGTCTTAAATGCTGTGCTTAATTTTGAATGCAAACGACCGATCTCCCCGAAGGTCGGCAAGATAAGTGGCTTATCGTGTGGATTTCAATCGCACAGTTCCCAGGCAAAGTAGGACAACCTTGACACTACAATTTCAAAGTTTTTCGTCCTCTTTGTTGCTCGTATAATCTAAGTAGGGTGTCACGATTGCTTTTTTCCCGTGACATAGGCCTATAGCATTGCCATCGCTCCTAGTCCGTGGGCTAATGTCATTCATTATTTATTTTGATTCACTTTAAATATTTTTTTTGTAATAATGTAAAGTGAGCGGGTGGAGACTTAAATTATTCCTTCAGTAATAAACTGAAATGTACGTTTAAGTATCAGTTTAACATGTATCTAAGTATTCTTTGGTATTTTCCTGTTATTTTAATACAAACTTGGCTCTAGCGGAATGTTTTAAAAGCGATACATAAAAAAGTTAGCTAAATATTCCCAGGAGTGTAGTTAAATCCAGGGGTCAGTCATTCACATCGGAGTTGTTCCCCTACCGTAATTCATTGCATTAACGCTCGTCCTGCGTACAAACTATCCATTTTTAAGTTCGCTGAGAAGTATGGAAAAAAGAAAAAAATGCTTATTTAGTACCATACCAGTTTCAAACAACTTTTTCGACGATAATTGATTTTTTATATATGAACAATTTCGCAGAGTTTTGTGCGAGGTCATTTAAACGAAAAATGAATGGAAACAATTTACAAGGAATAATTAGGATGGATAATATTCTGCAGATCGTTGGAGTTGTTAAAATGAAGATTTATGTACGAATAATGTGGTCTATTAGAAAATAATCGAGTGGAGTGCTGTATCGTACCCATCTTCACATTGGTAACTGCTGATGATCAGCATTGTAATTCGTAATATAGTTCTCGAGTCTACTCTGGTTCACTTTTAGAAGATTTTTATGGTGAGGCGTTCGCTTGGATTTATCTCTGCATTTCCGTGTTCCATTCGGGCGTTAATTTCTTTCGCCTCTAAACCGTCTCATCACTCACAGAATTGGGTTTATTCCGGGTTCAGCCAATGAGAGAGGACTTCCTTCGGCTGCATACGTTGTAATGGCCGCAACATCGCCCCTCTGATTCCGGCGCCCGCCCGCCAAGGTAACACACGGTCCCGCAATCGCGACCGATCAGCTAATTTTGCCGCGGATGTCCGCCACCGCCGCCGGGATAAATTGCGACGGTGCCGGGGCGTGTGTCCGCATATCTCCGACGGGTCCGAATGAAAAAGCACCGGCCGCTGGGACGGACGTCGAGCGATGGGACGGAGAGAGTTCACCTGTTCGTCCGTCGCCCAAGGAGGGAGAGTAACAGATCCGTTTCCATCTCCCCACGCTCACTCATGCATTGCAATTGCCCGTCTTTGGCCAATACATCTTCTTGCAGATAATGTAGCCGTCGTGTAAGATACCGGACACGCCTTCGACTCCTCCCACCGCACCCCTTCGGACTCCCTTCCCACTCATTCCGTTGGCAACTGCTTTCTCGCCTTGTTTCCTCACTGCGATACCATGCCCTTGTCGTGCATCGCACCCGTTTCTGCGCGACGGCCCGTGTCTCACGGGAGACTGACGGAACACGACTGCCGGAGTTTTTGTCTCACATTTGCAGTCCGTTAATCCGAACGGGAATCGGACTGGAAGAGGGAAGGGAATGAGCAGAATGGCGTATTCCATCTGTCTCCCCAGCTCTCTCGTTTCTCCTGCCCGTCCCCACGAACCTCCTCTTTCGAAGGAGAATGTGTCGAGATGTTCCGATAAGCAACCCGAGACCAAGGGGAAGAAGGGTTGGATATATTTTAAGGTCGCCCGTGATTCATCGGAGGCGCTTAACGGCGTTCACGCCGCTAGTATGTGGATGTTTAGGTGGGGGTGGTAAAAGGGAGTACCTCTCCTCCCACAATAGCACCTTCTTTAATGAAACGTTTGCCGATGGCGCCGGAAAAATATTCACGGGAATCCGTTGGAGGTGGTAATCAGGCGCAGCGAATGAAACCGTGCTCTCTCTCTGCCTCATTGGGCCGCTTGTTTTCTGTTTTTGTCGTTTTATTTTCGAGAGAGCGTGACTTGTTTTTACGCTTTTCCATTTGTTAGCGTCTGCGGTTCACAGCGATCCGCGTTTTCAGGGCAATCAAGCTGAAAAAAGGAAGGAAAAATAAATTTAAAACGTGGGAAATATGTGACTATTTTTCAACCTTTGTACCCGTTACAGTAGGTATTTGAGCTAGTATACATTGAGTAACTCTGCAGGTGATGGACTGAGTACTGTCTGCCAGTGATGGACTGAGTACTGTTTTTGAGTCTAATGGATATAAAAAAACGTTCCATTCCTAAAGCATGCGGTATTGACATACACGTAATTCTAATAATTCAGAATTGATTGTATTTGATAGTATTGCAGTGCTTGCAGCGTTTAATAAATGTAATGAAAAAATCCCATGCGAATTCTTTCTATAACTCTGATTTAATCAAATTGGCTGTATCAATATTTGACATTTTGATGGCAATTTCTAATCCAGGAACTAATGGCTTGAGAATATCTTTAATTTACTATAAAGCTTATGGTTTTCTTCCCATAGATTAGGAAGCCTGTCACTTGTTCACATTAATTGAATATCGAATGTGTTTTGCCTAAGATCTAGTTATGGATCACCTTTTTTTCGAGGTAAGTTTAGTTTGTCTCTGAGGTCTAACTCTATTTAAATGGCTCAATCATCGTTTCGTCCTGAAATAAAATAGCATGTGCCATCTTTTATTCACGGTTGTATGAAATTGCTCACTTTTTAAATACCAGCAGATATGTTACACAACGGCTTAAGTGTTAATTAGAATTTGAAACAACAAAACAAGGGTAAAAATAATATCATGAGTGATAGTTTTTTTGTAACATTATTTGTGTATTTTTTGTTTTTTCGTAAAGCTATGATTTTGTAGTACTGTTACACAAATGAAGCCTTATTCTTTTACTAACTTGTTAAAGCAGTGAAGGCTCCAGTTTTATGCATGAATTAGGAAATCGAAGGTTTATTTTGCACTTTGATTTTGATCAGCATTGAAGTCTTCATAAAGATTTTTTCTTCGCATGTTTTGCTGTGTATTCAGCTTGCGAATCAGACTCATCTGTTTATGCTAATGTCTCTTGAACGGCGCTAAATTTATCGCTCTTCTATTTTTTTAAGTTTTGGCATGATGCCTTTGTGTAGTTGGAAATACTTTCGTCTGCGCTTCGTAAATTTCAATTGGCTAAGTGTGAGAATCACTAACTAAAATTTCGTTGTATTGCTTTTTTTTATTAAGAATGTCTTTTCATGGATATTTTATTCACAGTTTACATTATTACGCATGAGCCGATAATTTAATAAATACTCCGATTCTAATTCTAATTTCTATTTCGCTTAATTCACCGATGCTGTTTCTGTCGAAAGGAGTTGTCTTAGGTAGCACTTATGCGTGATCCTCGTGGCGTCGGTGAAGGCGTTTCATGGAGTAATGTACGCATTTTAGTATAAGCCTGCTTCCATTATTCTTCAGCTTGGAATACTTCAGTCATACTTTCAATTTTTAATCTGCCAGTTTAGTACTGGTCTCGGATAATTTTTTGTCAACTACAGAAGTCTTATCACCCGAACTAGTGTTACGTAGGTATTCGCAACAATGGTAGACTCAAAGGTTTAAAATTACAAAATGTGTTCAAGGATGCTATCCTATCTTCACTCTCCACTCGTTGTGTTTCCCGCTATGCACAAAAACCTGGCCTAAATCTCGTTTTAAAAATCCTGAATTCTGGCATTAGCTATCCATAATATCTTTCTTTTATTAGTTTCAGAGTGTTTATACATAGAAATTGAACATTCTCCCTAGTTTACTTGTCCGCTACTTCATTATTGCTGATCCTCCATCCCACCTCCTTAATAAAGTCACTCACTGTTATTGATTTCTTGTCTCTATCTCCATAAAATCTTTACCAATCTCAACATAACTCATACCCTCGTAAAAAATTAGTGACCTATTTTTCTTGTCCATGAAATAGTTTTATGGTGTCACTACTCTGTCGTCTAATTCTTATGTTTACTTACAGTGCACCATAATTGGCAGTGTTGCTGCTTGTGGACTGTTTTCTACTTTAATAAAATAATGTTACCACATGTGTGAAATACCTATTAATTCCCTCAATTATTTAAAAGGTCGTCGTACATGTGCTTGCCTGTAAACAGGAAGGATCTTTGGTGAAATGTTGTCTGTGAAAGTAAGCGAAATTAACTCATTTGTTTTTTCTCGTTGTCAGAATCTTCCTCTTTCTCTCTCCCTCGACCACTTACGCCCTGACGTGGTTCAGAGGTCGCAGGTTGGTGGTCGAAAGGTAGAAAAATATAAAAAAGTAGGATTTCGGTGGTGAATGTGGGGGTTGAGAGGGGAGGGCACCTTTCCCTGGCCGCTTTTACTCTCCGTTATTCTCTTTTTTTTTGAACTCCGAGACTTTGATTGACATGACAGGTGATTAACTCGCACGCTTCGCAACTTCAGCAACGAGTTTTTTTCCTCTCCCTCGGACCAACAATCGACTTCGTCTCATTTACTCGCACCCAGTGCCACACGCTTGCCCGCACATACCAGCCCCAACCCCCGTCTGCTCCCCCCCCACTTTTTCCATAGAAACCCACTCGCCACTCCTCGACCTTTCTTCCCCCACCCGCCTCACTCTCGCTTTCACTCCGCGGGAGCCAATTGGTGTCCCTACCCCTCATTTTTCTCTCTCCGTATCAAACTCCCCTCGCGAGAACTCCATCGCCCTTGCGTTTATTTCCCGATGCTCTTTTGTCTCGGCCCATTGGCTACTTCCGTAAATGTACTCCGCGACAATTCATTCCACTCGTCCCGCAACCAATTCAGATATATTTTGCATATTCGCACTTCCTCACAGCTCTCTGTTTTAATTTCATGTATGTAATAATGTAGCGCGTTCCTGAGTAGTTACGATTCAGCATTCTTATTATTTTTTCCCATCAAACTCTATTCATTCACTAGCCATGGGTAGCTCTTCCTCTGGACGTATCTCTTATTAGCGCCATTTCTTACCATATCTCCCGAACTCTTTCGATATACTACCCTTGCCTCATCTCACGGACAGCGTTTCAATTGTATTAAATGTACTTTTGCTCTTCTTGATCGTTTAAAGTCATCTCTTTTCATATTTTGTCATAATCATATCAGGTTTACAATCATTAGTTCTATCTCAGTAGTAAATATTGCTAATCCTGGTGCTCATCTTTCTCAGAAGTTGATGGGGCTGAGTGGACGTTTATCCTGTATACTGCTTAATAAAATAAATCGTAAATAAAATATCTTCAGTTTTCTGGTGTATAGTTTTTGTCTCTTATCCCTTGAAACACTTAACCTCACCTAGAGTGGGACAGTGGTTCTTAAATTCCGACTCAAAGACCTTCGCAGCAATATTTTTGAAATATTACTTTTGAAGAGCTTTTGTCTGCTCTGCTTTGATGCCGTTCTTTATAGGCACCATTCACGATGATTTGCTGCAACTTTCTCACGGTCTGGTCAAAAGATTTTTCACTCGAACTGTGAAAACCTCAGTACTTTCTGTAACAGTATTTTCAGCACTGATCGAGAGCAATGAAAGGCATATTTATGCGCTAATCAAGTGATTTTATTTTTCTACGAGTTGGGACGAACAGAATAATGTGACGCTACGACACTTTAAATTCTAATCTTCCCGTTTCAAGTACATATTTTTACCCTTCATTAGAGCTCCCACTTTTACTGTTTACATTAGTCTCAATGAGCAAAGAAAGAACAGGATATAGTACTTTGGCTGGTTATTTGAGGGAGGCGAACCATAGCTGAGGTCATATCCGCCGTAGAGAAGTGTGGGGTAAGGCTGGTAAAGGAAGAGCTGTTTGGGAAATGGAGGAAGGGGTCAGCGTCAGCCTGCAAGAAAGATGCCAAAGAAGTACCCCAAAAACAAAGTTTGAAGTTGCATACGTAAGGTGGAATACTGCATTTAATCATTGAAAATGACTGGTATCACTTTTTCTTCCATGAGATCTCCTTTTTCTGAGTGAATACTCAAGGTTTAAATTCCTTTGTCGCTCTATTGAAATGCCCAGCAATTTTTCATATTTAGATGCATTGAGCCATTTTCTCGATCAGATAAGATAAAAGAAATCGATGTTGCGAGGAGAATTAAAACTTAAGATAATATAATTGTTTCTAATATTTACTTATGGGCGGCTTATAAATCAATCAATGATGATTGTAACGATGTAAATCCTCTCTCCAGATTTCTGATCAGTCAGAAGCTGTTAATTTTGCTAATTTTTTTAGAAACACAGGGATCTTAATTATACGTTCTTTCTGGAGATCCAGACCTTGGACAGTAATGAGGCTACTTTTACCGCTTTTGCCCTCCCAAGGTGAAAATATCCATTGGGTCTCGCAGTCCCACTCCACCTTCTCTCCACCCAGTGCGCTCATAGTTTGGAGGTTATGTGGCGGGTTTCAGTGATGGTGCCGGCCGAGTAAGTACGCATGATTATTCGCGAATACGCGCTCTGAACTCAGAAGCGGCAATCTCCCTCGTGGAGGACGCAGAAGTTGTCCTCGAGTGGTGCAACGTCACTTCCGGCCTCACGAGAACAGGAAGGGAACTCGAGAAATGAGGAGCCTCGACGGAGACTAAGACCATTTGCGAGCTCCCAAACCGTTTTGCTTGATACAGATGTGCACACCGTCTTCCACCGCAGGGTGCATCAGCCGCAAATATTCCGACGGTGGGTTCCGGATATTGCGTCCACGTTTATTCGGCACATGCTAAGCGATGCCTTGGGGCATCATGTCAATTGGAAATTCAAAAAATTTTTAAAATATAAAGGTAGCATTTGATGCACCAAATTTAAAACACACAAAACACGGCCCGGGTGTTAAGTGTTTTATGTGGTGTAGTAGAAGTAACCGTTAAAGTTAATGTAATGGGATACTACAAAGTTATCCAGAGATGCTTTATTAATTATAACTTCGTAGTTGGTTTCTCATCTCTTTTTGCATAAAATTTCGAGATAAACCTGGTGTTATGAATTTGCTCCATTGTTTACTTTTTCAATTTTTGAACTCATCCCAATCGAGAGCAAAACTTCAGGCGAGTCAATTGAATATAAGGATCGTTCGAATATAAATAGTATAAAATGATTTATACTACCCAACAAACCTGAGAAAAGTTTCTGCAAACTTATTGCTGAATTGAAACCATTCGTGGTGTTCCTTTTCCAATTTATATCCAATTGAATTATATCCTCTCTGAAGTTGACAGCTTTGTAGCGAATGAACTCTATTCCTTCCATGTCATTGCATTGAACATATCCAGCAATCAAGGTTTACCAACTTATTTAATCATATTTCATTGCTCTAGAAAAACGTTTTAAAATTCTAAACTATAATTTTTAAGTATTCTAACTTTGAAACCAAATGAAAATACCAGTCTATTGGTGTCTTTTACCAAAGTCGCTAGTACGACCTTTTCCTATTGTATTTATTGGTATTTTGTTACCAGATTCCCTTTTTTATATCAATTAAATAACTGTCTTGTCCCGTTTTATATTTGAATTCAGTATTTATATTATGTTGACGTTTGTGTTTCATGGTTCCTAATTAAAAAAGGCTATATTATTGGCCCCAGGATAACATGAAAGAGTTACAATGCAAAGTTGAGGACTTTTGATGCATGTCAAAGGAATAACGCTTAGCACTAATAGACGTTTGCAGGTCATCTCCGTGTGATTGCGTTGAAGCTGTAATGGAATAAAAGTTTTTCTTGAAGTTCCGTTATGAAAGTTATTCTCGGTTAAAACTTCCGGTTTAACTGTCCTTTCTCTTAGTCTATGACTTTTGGGAAAATATATTTCTCATTTACTCTATATAATGGTGTTCATAAAATGTTCTCGACTGCTTGGTTGCTATTGTAATGACTTGATTATCTCCAGCAATATCCTTAGGTGATCTAAACTTTTTATTCGTATTTTTTTGTTTTATTATTATCAACTAGCGGAAAATACTGCAAAATTGGGCCAAAATTCTGGCTGTTGTTCTTTAACTACCCGATGGGTTGATGTGAAACTGCCGTAACATTTTTATGAAGCTGAATGATAAATTACCACTCAATTGTTCTCTCTCGCTTATGAAGAGAAACATTCTAAATTCATTTTTGAAGCTTTTCGCGTGCCCTTAGTTGAATTTCCCATCGATACTTAAATGTTTTTTTCCTTGTTGAAATGGAAGATTTTTTTGGGCCGTTGCATGACAGGAGCCGAGGTGATTTGCAATTGTTCGGCGTCAGCTTTTAAAATGGCGTCCGACAAACATTTTTTGCTTCAGAAACGAGACGCCTGCCGTTTTATCTCCCGCCCCTTAACTCCGGTCACTCCAGCCGAAATAAAGAATATTCCACCCGTTATGAAATCGTGGCGACCTCGACGCCATTTCGTCTTTTGTGCCCGCTCTTTCTTTTTCGCGTGGGAGTAAAAGTGAAAGGGCCATAAATTCCGGGGCATCCCACTTGACTCCTAAAATAGCATGTAAGGATTCATTTGAGGGGATCGTAACATTAAGGCCCTTCTGGACGGGAATAAGGGAGAGCCAGAGAGGGTGGGGATAGCAAAAAATAAGCTGGAACTCTTCGATAAGTTTTCTTGATCAGCCGTAAAACATCGAATAATTTTACCGGGTGGCTCCCTTGGTGAGAGGATCCCAAGTGGATATGGACTGGGAAGATGTCGCTTTTTTAGCTTATATCCCCCTCTCCCTTTTTCTCTCCCTCCCTCTTTCTCTCTCTCTCTCACACACTTTTCCAACATCTTCGTCATCCCCTCAGCCACATGTGTGCCGCCACACCATGTCAATGCATTAAAATTTGCCCAATATTTCCTGTAAAACATTTATCGTCAAAGGACTCTCTTCCCTGTCCTCTTCCAACTTCCGTTCACAGCCGTCATTCGGCGGTGGTGTCACCGGATTCGGTCGTATTTTTTCCCACCTACGCCCTTTTACTGCTTGAGCGGTGAAATAGACGGGTGAAACGATAACTTCATGTATCACGTAACTGCACGGGTTGTGAGGAAACTACGTGCATTGACTCGCGGATGCTTGACAAAACGGAGAGAGGGTTCATTCGAGTTCTGTGATTGCAATGTAAAACCACATTTAAAGGATAAATTTCTCATTCATTATCTCCCCTTTTAAGATATCTTCGATTAAATAGTCGTCATTCGCGTTTTCTCCATTTCAGCAATGCCTCCTAAGGTGGGTGCTTCCAACAACAGAACAGAGACAATGCGTGGCCTTTGGTGGAACTGCATACTCTACGAATTATTGGTCACCCGTTTTTTATGAAATTGTTCTATTTATTATACCCCGTTGGTGAGATAAAATCTTTAAGAAGGTATTCTTCCCATTTCATCGCTCCTTTTTTCGTGTCATTATAGAAGTCTCTAGTGCTGACGGTTCGAAAGTTCCAAATGTCTAGTTCTGATTTCGTGCCAGGAGTTCTCTTACAACGATGATGATTTGATTAGCCTACCCATTAAGTGTATTATTCATCCGATTATGTAAGAGGGATTGACGTTCAGTCAAAGGTCCATTGCTCTATTTAGATTTTAGTTTTATGTACTATTGTAGTTAATATCTTGAAAATGTAAAAATTGGTCGTTTATACGTGCAGGACGTTGACATTGAGTCATGCCACCTTTCAGCAGTACTATTCCTGAGACAATTGGCATAAAATTATATAGACGATTTCTCATCAATTGCGTAAACGTAATTGTCATGATCTAATCAATTCATTTATCCAGTTTTCATGTTTTCTAAATACCTTTAAAGAAAGTTTTACATTATGCTTAATTCTGACTTTTTCTCTTTGATATCACCACTCTGCAGCTTATTGAGGTGACTTGGCCCACACTGCATTTTACTCTTTTAAACTTAAACTCTGTCAAACGCTATGAAATTTCCATTTCTGTACTAAGGCAGGCGTGCCAGTGAGTCTGGTTAGGAAAAGAGAATTGGAACGTTTGCTGAAGTTTGCATTCCAGGATTTTTTTAGTTCTCTCTCACTGCTTACTCGAGCCCTCAATGAAGGAATGGAGCGGCCATTCTTTTTTATCCAATATTTGAAGAGGGATTTTTCAATTAGTTTTGCCTCTATATTTTTTTCCAATCTCAGTTAATAAATTTTCCAATCATTGAATTAATTAGGTTAAACAATAGAGTACATCAATTGTTCCTGCCATGTGCTTCAGCTAGATTACAAAAGTAGAGTAACAAGCTCTGCGCGGTCGTCGTGTCACATTGTCCCATCGCAGTCAAACTTAAATATTTTTATTCAAGCGCTTATCACAGTCCTTGATAAATATATGCCTTCTGCAGTCTCGTACTCAAAAGGTAACACTAGGGGCTCCTGATTGGTCAGCGATTCTGCGTACGCAAAAAAGGCGCATCGGTTCCATCTTGGAAAATGGTGATCTCTGGGTGAACTCGCTTTGAAAATCACAGACGTTCCCATGGTGAAGCGCATGGCACTGCGCTGAGAGAAACACAAGGAATTACGTTCCTTGAGACGCTAGAGGTGTACTCAGCGCCGTATCACTCCCACCACGCCCTCTGTCTCTCCGAAAGTGCCCTTCGCATGTTCTTGCGTCCCTTCCCGAGTTGAGGCCTGAAAGGAACGAATTGTCTTTTTTTACCAACTCTCGGGGTAGAAAAAATGGTAGCTAATGTCGAAAGCGTTACCAGGTGTATGTGAAGAGGTTTACAAGCCCCCCTTCAGTCGAGAGCGAACCGATTCCGCTCATGTTTGAATAAACTACTCTATGGTCGGTGCCTATGGGCGAGATTGGCAAAGTTGTTTTCTTCATTTTTTGTGGTTTTTCTCCCTCGAAAAAATCTGCTCGTGTCGTCGATCCGGTTGAGTGGCTTGAAGTAGATTGGTGAGTTTTCCGATCGAGGATGTACAAGTGCAGTACTCTACCCAACTTCGGTGTACTTAGTGCTAGGAATGAGATTGAACATGACAATGCTGTTACTTACGTCGCTTGTACCTAGTATTATACGAACGTCTTTATTGGTTGAAACTTCTTCAAATCTCCGTTATAATTCAACATGGCTCTTGGTTTATGGGTTTAGTGAGGCCATCGGTGCTGACAATATTCAAATGCAGAATAAATCGTGTTCTTCCAACTTACTAAAGATCTAATCACATTATCATACGTTCTCACGGCCTAAAGTCTCAAGAGTAGTATAGTTTTTCAAACTGGCCTCTAATTTTGGACATCTCTTGTATCGATGATACATTTTGTGGTTCAGTTTCCTAAGTACGTATTTAATCATTATCATTAATCGTTGGTATTTTTTTATTTGAATGCATTTGTTTGTTTCTGTTTTGTTTAAAATATTCATGAGACTCGGCAATTGTCTGTCGTGAGGAGTTGCAAGGTCTTGGAACTACAATTTATGTTGAAATCTCTTGCTTGCGCAAAAATGAGCAAATAATGATTAAAAATGAGTTTTGTGAATAGATATAAGGTAATTAGTTTTTACTCATCGGCCTTATCTATTATTCTATTCTTGCTAAAATTTCGTATTTTATTAATCATTCCGTGCCATACATAAGGTATTCTATTCGTGCCTCTTTGGCGCGGTATATCTGAGCAAAATATTATTATATTTTCTCAATGTCTTTTTTTAACTCTTGCGATTACTTTTGCTCTTCTAAAGTATAGCCAGCAATTGTCAGCAAAAATACAAAATGACAGTCGGTTTTTTTAGGATGGTGGCAATATGTTTGATTTACACTGAAATTAAAAACAAAAAAGCTCTCGTTTTATATGCATATTTTATCTCCTTCCCATCTTTTTCACGCCAAGACTTGCTCGCTTGGCATAATAAGCGCTCCACTCGAGAAAGATTTCCTGCTTTTTGTCCACTGCTTACCCTCTCTCCATTCTCTTCCTCTTTTCATACACTCACACATACATGGACGCCAATTTTCTTTCGTGAGCCATGCCTTCCTTGCATATTTCCACCGATCGCTGTCGTTTTTCTTCCGCCGCGTTCGATAAGGAGGAAAAAAATAGAGAAGTTGGGATCGGGTAGATTTCCTCCTTCAGGGGACCTCTTCTCTGTGAAACCGACGATGGCAGAGAAGTGCGTGTGTCCGTCTCCCAACCCCACGGGTCTCCGGGCGAAAGAGGGAGTGCGTGAAGTATAGCTAACCGCAAAATCTCCATTTCCTCCCCTCCCGTTCTCCCCATTTATCTTCGCCGCCGCTCCTCAGTCTCCCTAATCCTCCTCCCACCTCGCCCGTCCCCCTTATCCCTCCTCCTGAAACTCCATTTCCTCCTAAACCGTCCAATTTTCAAGATCCTTTGATGGGTGGCGTCAACACCCCCTGCTTAGATGTGCGGCCGGCTTCTCCTGCCCACCTTCCATCTCTCTCTCGTGCCCGGAGTGGCCAGACTGAGCAGGAACGCTATAAATAGCGCGTTTTTTACGGATCAGTGACGAGAGTTAAGTATTTTTCGTCAACCTACAGAACTCATCCCGATTTATAATGGTTTTCCAGGAAAATGGGTAAATTTGAGACCTAATGTGGAAGTTATCGTAGTTCACCACAGTTGAAGGAAGCCGGAAAGTCGTATTATATTTAATAGGTATTCCATGCTTATTACGTGGAATACTGACAGTGAAATTAAAATATTACTCCCTGTTTCGATAACATGAAACATTGACTTAAGTATCATCGAGTCCTAAAAACGAAATAAAGGCCGATTGTAGAGCTGCCTGGTGAAATGTTTACATACATAATTTATAGCGTTTAGGGGAATATGGAAGAGAACCGCTTGTCTCTCGATTCACTCGTCTCTATCCGTCCGTCCTCGAATGATGACCGCCCAAACGAATAAAACACTTTAAGTAAGGGTAGCTACTTGCTTGCTTGGATCGCTTGAGAAATTCTGAACAGGCGTGTTTCAGAGTGGCAAAGAAAATATCGTTTTGACGCCGCACTACATATCTAAGTCCGTCATAAGCGACAAAATTTTAGATGTACATGTAAGTACAAAAACTTAGCCTTTCCATGCGCAACAAGTGACCATAATAAAAACTTATATTCACTCAAAGGACACCGAAAATACACTTTCCCTTTTCACGGCCCTATAACCCTCTTCTTAACACCTTTACACGGTCGGTATCCTAACTCCACCTGCCTCGCGCCCATGTAGCGGCTCGGAGAGCAGAATGTAGATGAATATGTGTACGTACTTAAAGACGCTGGGCGTTGTGGTTGTGCTGTGGAGCGCGTTAATAATGGTTTATTAGCGATTAATGATTTAGGAAGCGTGACAACTCTCCTCGCTACCATTTTAGGTTCCAACCCGAGAACGCCTGACGTCACCTGTAGGTGTCATGGCTTTGTTTACTCATTATGTCGATCTATGTATTTACGAAGGTTAATTATAACGTTCTTCTGCATCTTTGTACTTTGAACAGCTAGTGTACGGCTATGTTTAAACGAGAATTCCTTCAAGTGAGGCAAGTGCTTCAAGTGAGGCTCAGGAAAGAGGAATTCGCGGTAGTTTCGAATTTTTAGTGACTAAAATAACAATCATTATCTACTGGACAGGGAAGAGGTAGGAAACTAAGGGTATTTTATTATTTTTCTGAAAACGAGACAATTGATATGAATATATGTAAGTCATGACTGGAATGTCCAGAATGACCAAAAAAGATTAGTAGCCTTCGAAACCTGGTGTTGGAGGAGGATGCTGAAGAGAAATGGACGAATAAAATAAGAATGGATGAAGTGTACAAAAGAATATATAAGGAAAGAACCATACGGAGCATTATATAGAAAAGAATAACTAGATGAATTTGTCACACCCTGAGACACAGTGAGTTTGTGAAGAATATAATACAAGGCAAAATAGAGGGAAAAGTCCCCAGAGAAAGTATCAGGAATAAGCTAATGGACCAAACAAAGGGGAAAGTACATAGGAAGAGATACCAGGATGTAAGGGAACTAGCATTAGATAGGGAAGGGTGGAGGGCTACAGTCAACCAATTTTAGGATTAAACAACTACTAATGATGAACTGGAATGTATCTTATCATACTCTTTGAAACTGTAATTGAATGTAACTTGACATTAGGACGTGACTTTTGGAACCTTAGATATATTTTTAGTGCCTTGCATTCCTTTAAGCGACTCTAAAGGAGTATGTCGTGGGCAAATTCATTTTGTGATGATGTTAATTGAAACTCATCGAAATGGATATTTTAAGTATAACTGAGAATATATTTTCTCATTACACTTATTCAGAGTTAAAGACCTCTATATTTATACATCAGGTACTACGTGGTTATACTCGGGTATTCCGTATGGTTGTAGTGCATTCGCCATTTGCGACATTTTTTGTGCGCCACTTTTTTATGATAGATTACAACTTATTCAGTTTTAGAAGAGGCACATGTAGAAGATTCTCATGAATGAAATTAGTACCACGCTGGTGAAATTTTTCTGATTCCTGATGAGGTGGGAGAAATTACAGGGGAAGACAATGGAGATAAAAATGAAGCAGCCTTTAATAACATACGCCCTCAAATCTTTATCTCGCATGTTGAAATATACTTACTTTATTTCAGCCTGTAGAACATTACGCACAGGAGACTTTAGACATTGTCAGATGAACCTTAAGTACTGCTCCAAGGTCATGACTGAAATCGAGCCACCATCAAAATGAACCGTGTGCTCTTTACATTTGGCTTGCGGTGAAGTAGTATAATTTATAATCCACTGAGCAAAATATCGAAAAATTAAGTCAGAAAACATTTTAACTAGACGAAAGCCACCTATCACCTTTTTCAAAATTTTAGTCTACGTTTATTTTCAGTGAAATCATTCTTTTTTAGTTCAACTTGGACAAAATTATAGAACTCACTAACGCCACGAGACCAAGAGTTTTCCAATCATTTCAGTTCTTCCACGCTCGTCAATCTGCACACACATTCTCTGTTTGTCGCTCGATGGTGTTTTATTCGGTGTGGTGGACGAGTGGAGACGAGTGGATCGTGGATTAGTGCTTCTCTTCACTTTACTGCCCGCCCGCGGCGTGGCCGTGGACGCGTAATGAATTTCAACCGGTCGTAATGTGTCACTCCGGGGGTTTCCCACGATTCCGCGCGAGGAAAGTAAGCAGTAAAAGGCAGATTACGGCTCCATCTCCTCTAGTGTTGTTTCCACGGGGTGATTTACCCCTTCGCTTTATTGGGGATTAAAATCATGATCGCGTCGTGTATGAGGCGTTAATAGGTAGTTTCAGTGGTCGAGGTAACTGTGGGTAATTGGCTTGGACAGGCCGTGAACGCCTTGAGTGGAACGCGTGCATACTTGAGGATACGCTCACATCAGTCTTCGTTGTGTCATTTTTACAAAAAATAGCTTATGCATATCGTTTTCATAAAGTGATGCCGGTTAAAACTTCATGTACCAAAGTCTTATGCACCAAAGTACTTATTCTGTGTCTGGCAGGCAATGCTACTTTGCTTGAGAACTATCTTACATTTAATCGTACTTGAATCCAGTTATCTCATTTTTGTTGATGGACAGTTATTGTATCAAATTCATCACCCCCAGCAGCTGTAATTGTCATTGCAATTTTACTTACGTCCAAAAAATACATAAAAATTCGAATTTATAAATATCGATAACTCTCCCTTTCAGTTATTCCACGCCTGTTTGGCACCCTATTTTGCACCAATTTTTCTATTTGTTTGCTAATTTATGCTGATTTTTATAGAATAAATCAGCATGGGGCTCCATTTCCTCTTTTTTTAGAACATACAAAAGCAATGTATAGGCTCTGGTATTGCTTAGTTATTTTTCTTCAAAGTGTATGTTCTGAAAAAGTTTCACATCCAAAGTTTGCCTAATTCGAAGATTGAGAATTGAAGATAGATAAAATTATTGACGGAGTTTCTATTATCCTCTGGAAATACTTTTTTACTAGAGCCTTTATCCTCTTCCCACCAGCCATCTAGAACAGAAAAGCTGTGTATGTAGCAAAAATAATCTCGATCGAACATGGATTTATTTTCGTCGCGGCATAAGGGTACTGTATGAAATATGACAGCTACAGCGTATAAAGACCCGTCTAACTATACTATTGCGTAAAAATTGCGTCATCAAATATTCTAAAAGTACTGGACGACATGTCAAGCGAAGTCTGCTGAAGGATCCACGGGAGGGAAAACAATTCAAGACCGGACACGTGGCAGCAGGTTGACTATGGATTTTAGGGAACGGGTCGACACGCGAAGCCCGTGGCGGTCTCTTTCATCGAGGAAGAAAACTACACCCAGGGGCACGACCCAAGAGGGCATTGCCGAAAAAAAGAGAAAGAAAGATGAGGAAAGCTGTGGCGTGCACGCAAGAACACCCGTCGTCGCCCATTCATGGGTTCCAGAAAATCCTATGTCGTTCATTCGACTCTGTCGACATTCTTACCATTCCAGTCTTGTAGTTTTCCCCGGTCGTTATCATCGCTGCAGTTCCACGAAGTTAACAAACGCAGCCAAACTTTTTAATTAACTGTTTGAATCATTAAAAATTATTGCTCAGCTTACTTGTCGCCTGTAGATATAAGAACTTCTAAAACCCCGCTCACCATAAATAAAATTACTGGAATTCCTTTCGCAATTTATTCTCTCAACATTTACTTTGACGATATCTCTAAAATGAGCATTATTTATCTCCTTTCTCCTGTTAAACCGAAAGCATCTCTATACCTTTCTTTTACCTGCACTGTACTTTTCTACTTGCTATGGTTTTCCTCCAGTAGCTTCTGTTTCTATTATAAGAATTGTGGCTCTTCTTTGCTTCTAATTTTCATGTCCTAGCTAGTCTTTTTACCACATTCAAATTCGTTCTTGCATCGTAGTTATCCCAATTTCAGCAAAAAATTTCTCCCATGCTCAACTTTTTTCCCTTACCAGGGATATTTTAAATACTTTTTTTGCCAGTTGTATACGATCATAACTTATGTTCATTCAAATCTGTATTTACTCACCAAATAATTATTTTTTTAAATCAGTGTAATCTTCATTACCATATACATTACACTTTTTACTCCTTAACTATTCTTGGAGAGTTTGGGCACGTCATTGAAAGCCAATTTGATTCACTTTCCGTATGAGGGCTCTGATTTACCTTACTGTATCATTTTACGTTTCATGGCGACTTTACATCTACATTTACATGTACGTCATACCCTGCAAGCCACCCAAAGGGGGTGTGGCAGGGGGTGTTTCCACACCAGGCATGCATAAATTATACGGCCGAACATATATATACAGAACACCGAAACTACAATGAAATCAGCGTACCACGCATGCAACACGCCCATTAAAATCTACTAACCAAGAAACATTGTATCGCCAATCTTTCCAACATGCAAGGGATACAAAGACTACTACTACAGATTCAAAATATCATGCATAAATAAGAACAACAATGTTTACATCATGCATCAATAAGAACGTAGGAAATATAAAGAAAAAGATCTACAGTCTAGCTAATGTCACTATTTGCACTATTCATGACGACGATCACAGCTGTTATGGTCCCGAATGGTACGCGGAAAAATGGAATTTTATACCTATCGGTTCTACAATCTATCTCTCTAATTTTATTGGCGCGATCCAATCTGCCGTAGTACGAGGGGGTTTATAGTATTGCAATACTGCACTGTTTTTTACGTCGTCAGAGAAATGTTTTTTCCTGAAATTTTGCTAAGAGGTTAAGCCTATAATTTAATCTACGCTGTGATAGCGATTCCCATCCCAATTCTTCTAACAATCCAGACACACTAGTAAACTTATCATAGCATCGTTTTACAAACCTAGCTCCTCTTCGCTCCACGCGATCTAATTCTGATCTCAAACCCAACCTTTATTAAACCTTAGTATCGCTAAAAAATATTAAAATCTCGCTTAAACATTTTGCGGAGTTTTAAAAAGTGGAGTTGCAGAGTTTTTTTCGAATTTTTATCCACCCTAATCTTTTCACTCTTAAAAACTCATGATGTTGACTATTTTTGCATTCTTTTGCGAGCATCAAGACTTAATGTTCAATTCATGAGTGCGCTCGAAGTCCTAAATTATCTCAATAGGCCCCTTTGCTCTCGAGTGCTGTTTTCTAATAACGAAATGTGGTAGTAGAGGCTGTTCCACCTCCGAGGCCATTTTTGGTCTCGATCTCAGAGTTGTTCTAAGGCAGAATCTCCATTTTGATTTTGAATGGAATTGATGCCCCTGAGAGAAATATTTTGTGAAACATCCTATCTTCTTCTGTCCTCAAAAATGATAATCAGCAAAAGTTTCAGCCCCATGGAAGTTACTTACAGGGACATTAGTCATGGTCCGGCTTCAGTCAATGTTTACTTTTCTTACTCTTAGGCTGCATCATATGGGGTTGTAGAACTATGTATCTCTTACATAGAAACAGGCGCTGTAGTTATTAAAAAAAAGAAATAGAAAGTATTCTAGATTGCACATAGGTTCGCCTAAAATTCGAGACGTACGGAGGTAGTAGCGAAAAAGAAGGTTTTATATTTTTGCCAATTCCATGACTTGGAAAAAAATCTGAACGATCGAATATTTGCCCTCAATATTAGAGCGCATGTCACAGTTCTTATAGAAAAAAGGTGACCATAGAGGTATTTCTTCTAAGAATCGAAGCAATCGGTTAAAAAAAGTAAACGAAAGCTTAATTGGAGATTGGACCGGTGGCAAGATACTTGCTTCTCTTTCCTAGGGCCTCGCATTAATTACTGGAAGTGGTGGAGATTCTTCAAAGGAATTAAAACCTCAATTACTACTTCCTGTGTGGAGGGCAATCCAAGGTTTAGTAATCTGTCCGCCGGATATGATTTGGAATATTTGTTTGGATCTTTGGCGTCTTTCGTTACAAGTAAGCTAATGCCAACGCCATTTTTCTCTTCACCCTTCTCCAAATCGTCGCTTACCAGGGTACCTTAAAACGGAGAGAATGATCTCAATTAATGGTTGCTTTGCACCGAAACATCTTGTTCCGTTAAGGTAGTTTGAGGGAGACTTTATTTGACATGAAATTAAATAAATTTGACCTCACCATAAAGGAAAACATTTCACTGCGCACTATATCCCCCTTCATGCAAAATATCAGCCAGTAAGCGCCTTTTCAAGATATTTACCCAAAGTACCGGCCATTTTCCTTGGTAAATGGTTTGGGTATTTAAGTCAGAGAAAATTAACCAAGAAATGAGGAAACTCAAACTAATATATATATCGTCAGCAATTTAATTGTGCTTAGTTTGTATTGGTCCTCACCGATTTTAGAAAATAAATCAATGAACACCACGCGAATACATACAGAGTCTAGAATACTTACAGAGAGACAACAAGCCTTCAATTGTGAAGGCCACTTTAGCGCACAGCGTGATAAAATGAGTCAAGTCAAAGGCGCTTATGTGCATATTTAGTTAATTACTGAGTAGTTAAGTCACAAAAATCAATTTTTTGTAGATAGTTTTACAATATTTACTTGTACTTGTACAGTCGTTCGCATTGAAATTAAGTCTGCAGTATGACTTGGGAATCATTTTGGGAATCTCATCAAATCTCTAAATATTTTCCATGAGAATCAGAGAAACTGAGTGGCGAGGCGGCATGGGCACTCGGAAAAATATAAAACCTTCGTAAAAAAACTACAAAGCGTCGCACACAGTTCGATTCCCAGTGTCCTCATGGATATTTCCCTTGGCAACTTCTTCGTATGTCGCGATAATATCTGCGATATTTTGCCTAGTTATTTTCTGCGGTGTCCGAATCGGGATCCATCTTCTCTCTGTTCTGTCCTCGTCACTATTCCATAATGAATTTAATGACCTCGGTTTTCAGTCACCTTTCCAGGGCAACCAACCAAGCAGCTAAAGTCATTCGGCTTGATCGTCCCTGCTATCCCTCTTTTCTCAGCTCCTCACTTCTTTCCCCTTCCGCAGAAGTATTCTTTCTCCATTTCTGCCTCTCCTTCCTCTCATTCCTCCGCGACCAAAGGGAGAGGGGGAGAGACACCCCCGCGGACCCAATGACTGTCGCTTTAATGGCGGAGGGCATTCAACCCTGTTAGTCGTGTTCCCTGGCGCGTGACGAGAGCGACGTGTATTTGCGATCACGCAATGTCACGAGGCTTAACAATCGAAGGTAGGGGGTCTCTCCCCACACGTTTGGATGAAAAAACAGCGAGTGGCTCGGGAGAAATGTGTGAATGTATGTGTGTGTTTATGTGTGTGCTCCAAGCCATCACAGGATCCCGCTCTGTGATCGGAAAAGTGGATTGGACGGGATATTGTATTGCATCGCATGGATGGAGTCGATGCCACCGCGGCCCATGTCACCCATTTGCCTTTGTGTCGACGCTAATATCTTGCGTCGTTCTTTCCTGAGAATAACAGCTATTTTGAGTTTAGAATCGGTCCGTAATCATCAATGTGGACCATCTCTGGGGATGAATGGTGATTTTTCTCAGCTCCAACTGCTAAATATTCCTGAGGGTTTCTAATAAATCACTCCTCATCGAATTTACCAATCACTCCCTTTATTGGATCGTCGTGGCTACTTTGCACCAATTGAACCGTCATAGGTTGTTGTCTTTCAAATGCTAAAACTAAGTAATGCGTAAAGATTTAATCTTACATTGCGTTATTAGTTTACCATCTTCCGATGAAAGTGGAAACGTAATGTATTTGCGGAATGCATTTTAGTATTTCATATCAAAGGCTTATGTACATGAATAAAACCATCAAATTTCATCTAACATATACTTTTTTGCGGAAGTATTCTCCCTGTAACCCAGCAATGATTTCAATTGCAGCATTTGCTGGGCCATTCAGATCAAAATTTCAAGTAGGTCTGAACGCGGAGTGGAACCATTTTACACTCCTTGTTGGACAAAGGTGACCTTAGCGGTATAATTATAACTAACAACAATGTATCAGTCGTTTCTGTAAGTGGTTTGGTTTTAAATTTAGTTTTTTATATTTTTATGTGTATATTTATATGTAATATAGCTCGATGAAGAAGTTTAACGCCTCATCGATAGGTATCATTTTTTTTCATTTTGCCCATCCCTTTGCCTCCCTCTCCTAGTTCGTAAAATTATACATTATCAAGGCTCATTCTTGAATAATCTCTCTTTTTCAGCAACTAAGAGTTAGCTCACGACATTTCCTTACCTAAGACAGTTACTATAATGACAAAATAAGAGGTGGATAATCAGTATTAAATCCTCATGAAATATATCTATTACAATGCATTGGGAAAAATTAAACATCTAGGTGTATGAGTAGGTCACAAATCACTCGCTAACTTCTTGTATCTCCTATCTCTTCGCCTATCTCGATTGTTTATACATGGTGCTAAATATCCAAGGAAAACAATAAGAGCTTTCAGTGATAAAATAGTCTGGAAAAAAGTTATCCGTGGCTTTGAGATTGCTCATATAGCTTAAGTGAATCAATATGGCAATAAGGTGGGTAATCTTTCCCTCTGGTCAACAAGAGTTGAGGCGGTAAGTTTGATAGGCTATTGAAATAGTGACAAAAGACTAGCGCAATAATCAACCTCCATATTTGATATGGGTCCAGTGATTAATGTGCAGATCACGTGTCCAGAGGATGAAGTTTCCGTTAATGTGCCCCGCTTCTGAGCTGTACTTACTCGGAGCAGCTAATCTGTAGCTGTTCATCAATATACCGGTTTTGATTAATTCTTTCTTTATTACTTTCTAATCGAATTTTATGGAGGTTTTGGCTTATACATCACAATAATGTGACTCTAAAATGTTTTCAGTGCACCTCTGGCAACCCTTATGGCCCATTTCGTTCGTAATTCTCTGGTTATGCGACAGTTAAAATTTCCGATATTGATATGCATTCAGTTGGTATAAATTTCCCTTGATAACTGCGGAATGCTTAAAGGTACGTTATCGTTATCGAAATAAATATTTACATCGAAAACCACTCCAAATTGAAGTGTAATAAATAAATTCACAGCAAAATATTTCGACGGCCTTCGTTCATGCAGTAGTTGTCGTACCTAATCGAGTCTCAGTTAATCAGTGGGAACTTTTTTTCGCTTTTTAGCTGGCAGAGTGAGAGGCCTCATTTTCATCAAATAAATTTATATATGTAAATTTTTAGTTTTTTTCAGTGAGGTGAGCATCAATTTTGAATTTTATTACCCCCCCTTTTATTAGCAGCTCCTAAGGAATTAAAACGCTATTAGTGTGGATGTTGAAAATTTTCTGTCGGCAAACATTTTTATTTGCTTGAGCGTCCAAAAAATTCTCATCGCTTCGTAAATAACTCCGTTATAATCAGCCTTGGCCTCGTTGTTGTTTGTAATAAAATTTTTCATGGAATTCGTTATAAGTTTACTCGTATGGCAAAAAACCTTCGAAGCTTTGTACCATAAACTAATGCAATACGTCGCATTTATTTTAGTTTTATGTCTTTAATACATTCTTATGATTGCAAGAATTATTAATATCTTACTATATTTATTTTTTTACTAATTTTGAATCATATCGTTAACACCCTTCACCCTTCTTCTACGTAAATCTATTTTTCGATTTGAAGGATTTTTTTAGAAAAAAACCATCACGAAATTAAGGGTCACCTTGCATGACCATATATATGCGGAAAGGATAGCGAAAGCTTAATAAATTACACCTTTTTACATTTTCTCCACTGAAGCTGAAAAACGTTGATAGGTACGTATCAAAGAGGGACATGTTCCGAAGTCTGAACTAGGCTTGACTTCGAATCATGAAAACATTCAACCCCTTTCCCACTTGACGGGGTATTAATGCAAAAATTTCCTTCTTGTAATCTCTGTCATCAGGTATCAGAATTTCGATAGTTATTTCTGACCGTGGTAATTGTGAGACTAGACCATTTTGAATGCACATTTCACCGTTTAGGGCCGCCATTAATGCTGCCGTATCATATTGATATTTAGGTGAATGGCCAGGGTGGACTGTGACTGGAATAAAATGTCACAAAATTGGAAAAAAAGTGACTGAAAAACATGCCATCATATTTGGTTTCTTGATTAATTATGAGCCTAATTCACTGGTCAAGATTATCGCACATGTATGCCGCCATTCTTACCGAATACACTGGAAGTCTCCATCTGAATATACAAAGCGTAACAGTAAGGTACTGTCAGACTTTTAGGACGCATTCCTCGCACGTAGAGGAAGAAGAAAGGCCAATTATATATGGTTCCGGAGACGCCTTGTTTCTATGTTCGAACTCATTCCGGTGAGATTCGGTAACGGAAGGATTGGTGGACCAATTCCTTGGTCTCTACGCTCTCCGGAACTAAAATAACTACACTTTATTTGATGGAGCATTTGAGTATATAATCTCGGAACGAGATTCAGAGAGTCTTCGTGCCCATATTGTGGAAGGCTGCGATACCATACGCAGTACTCCAGAGATTCATCAGCTCTTCCAGGATTCAATACGAGAGGAGGTTGATGCATGTATCAATGCTAAAGGAAAACATTTTCAACATTTCACGTAAGAAGGGTATACTATGCAGAGTTATAGAAAATGAGTTCAGAGGTGAAAATAAAGCGTTATCTGTACCCTTAACCGTTTGACATATTTTCTTCTTCTACGAGCGGGGAGTTTGTTCTGAAAATTTAGTCGTACTTCATCGTTACACCCTTTATTTAGCCGCCAGCTAATTGAAGATGAAAGCTATAAAATGAAATTGATGCAAAGTCGTTCGCATTTACCCCTGTATCTGCGTACCTTTCCTTGAGGTGTAAAAGTAAACGAAATTCCCCCGAATTGAAGGGGTGAGAAGGAAAGCAAGTTCCGTCCCTGTCCGCTTTCAAATCTTTGCCGCTTCCTCTGTTTTTTCAATCTGTGACCTGCCAGGACGTCCCTGGAGCCATCAATCTCTTTCGTCGTCGCGCGACTGCTCCCAACGGCTTTCGCGCCCTTAGCAAAGTGCCACTCGTGGTGCGGGAGCGAAGCAAAGGATGTAGCGCTGATAAGTTGTCAAGGGGGTGAGGACTGAGCAGCTGGAATGAGATTTCGGGGAAGGGGACTGCGGAAAAAGGATTTAGTGAAAAAAAAGAGGACTCGATTTCAACATCTTTGTCCTCAGCAGCGATGAATCATTGTTTCTCGTTGGAAAGAAACTCCAAGGATGGATATTTTTTCTCTCGCTCCAAATCCTTTGAGAGCAATGCCTTCATTTACCGTTTGCTGTTAGAATGAGAAGTTCTTCTAACAAAGCGCGGACGGCCGGTGTTCAGCGGTTTTATCTCTGCCTCTGCGAAGACTGAGTGTCCTCACATTGCGCCCTAAGCCTTTTCCTCAAGTCCCGTCTCTCATAAGTTTCTTAAAGGTGTTTCGAGGGAGGGATTTTCGTCAACTTTCGTGGAGATTAAAATGGGAGAAAACGGAGGTGAATTCTCGTACGCCCAGTTTAATTAGCTGGTAAAGAGTGGGAGCTGCCTTCATTGTTATTCCTGTGTGGTTATCCGGGCCCATTTGGTTCGTTTCTTGTAACATAGTAAATGTACTCAATTTACTCTGATCGAAACGCTCTGCCTTAGTAGATGATAAGGTGTGGACGCTACTTCTTACCGCTCATCCAGTTATTTTTTGAGACATGATACCCCAAATTTCCATATGAATACACTCATGAAATCCAATCCAGTTTAATTTCATGTTTTCTCTAATTGTCATCTATTTTCATTTTTTGATAAACCCCTTGCTTGTTATCCTTAATTTGATTCGACATAAAATTTATTCTATTAAAGTCGGCATTCGGGCAATTCATGATTTTCTCCACGTGTATGTACTAAAATTCATTGTGACATTCGATCGATGAAAAATATCTATAAGTTTATCCTTACGCTCATTACCTGATTAATCTTCTTTTTCAAATGGAGGGGTAAGGTGGAAGCGTAAGACGTGCGCGACTCTCCGCTTTGGGTCTGATTTTATATTCCGAGTCGGAGAGATGAGAGATGGATTAGGTATATCGGAGGAGTGAGCAAAATTGAACGTTTCCGAAGTGTTGGTGTGGCTTTCGGGGTGGAGCGAGGGGGGAGGAGGGAGGGTTTGGGTGCCGGGCGGGGAAGAAGTTCTTGGCATCCACGCCGGAGAGGGTTTAGGGCCAAATTTTATTTCCGAAGGAAAGTAAACTATTAAGCTAAGGAGGAGAGAGAGAGAGAGAGTGAGTGGCAGTGGAGGGCTTTGGCCTTAAGGACACGGAGGAAGCGAGGGAGGAGGGAAAGGACGGGGCCATTTTTTTTATTTGGAAGAGGTGCGGGAGGAAGAGGAAGGCAAGGGTAAGAGGAAGGCTTTCTGGTTGCCGGTTATAAGGGGACGCATTTGAAGGAAGGAGATGGGTTAGAGAGGAGGAAGTGATGGTGGAGAGTTATTCGAGAACGCTGCATGAAAAATGGATTCGAAAATGAGGCAAAGGGAGGAGGGGGAGGCTTTTTTTCCCTGAACCTTTTTGTTGGGGGGGTCGGGAGGCGTGAGGGAGTGGAGGGGCTGGTAAAGCGGGGAGAGGGGGGTTAGTTTGGGGATGTTAGCGAGGGGCCGGAGGGAGAGAGGGAATTCTGGGACGGGGGTGAGTGGGAGGTATGACCGGGGAGGCTGTAGAGGGGAGGGGAGGTGGTTAAATGGGTGGAATCGAGGGGAAGGCACGGGAGAGGGAAAGTGAACGCAAACAAAATATGGTTCAGAAAAGTTTTCACGAGAGAGTGATGGCTGCAATTTTTGAAAGGGGACGGCATTTTGACTGATTTATGGAATATTTCGAGAGATTTGTTCGTTTTTACCCTTCCCCTCTTCCGAAAATTTTATTCCCCCAAATTTATCGCTCGAATATTGCCTTATCGGCCGGGGGAGGAGGGAAGGGGCCCTTGTTTATGCTGCGTCGGGAATTATAGCTGGCGGAGACATATTTTTCTTTCTCCGGCGCGATCTGCTGCTAATTTATCCATCGGCTGGGAGGGGTCGGGCCAATTGCACGATCGCTTATAGTTAATTTTTTTATCTCCCGACAAAGGAAAAATTGGTTATTTGTCGATGATCGGTTTGGCGATCGGCCGCAAACAAGAAATTTACGCCGTATCACGACGTAGGATTTTTATTTTTGCGGCTATAATACGTTTTTCGTGGATACCAATCTGCAAATATTAGTCCTATGCGATGCATCAAAAATGAATAAGACAAACATTACGCATTTAGGTATGAATGAAAAAGCGGGGCTAACTCTTGGCATCATGCGGCCCTTTTTCATGGATATGTGTTTAAGCTCTCCAAAACTGTTCCGTGCAATTTTAAAGTATTGATAATTATGAGCGAGTTTTTCCAATTTGAGCAAAAATATTTTCCCTTTATTTAAAATTTTACTCGAGTAAAATTGAAATTGACTATAGTAATTATTTATTTTGCCTTTTCAACCTCAGATTTTGCCTGTCTGTGAGCAGGGGAGGAATCTCAAAATTCATATCTATGGTGGATAAAATCTTTATTTTGTGCCAATGTTTTTCTTTGGAAGCATATTTGTAATCTATAGTTTGATATCAATAGATTGCTGCAAAGGAGATATTAGACCTTATCTACATTTTACTTCTTTGTGGATATAATAAGTACTTTTTGGAGGTGCGAAAAGATAGCCTATACCATTCTTGCCCTCTTTAGCTCGCCATCATTTCCTCTTCCGTTTTCTGCTTTTCAAAATATCTTCGTTCTCTCTCTCTCTTACCGTATATTCTCCGCTAACTGACCTCAAAATGCCGCTCCTTTTTCTGAGTCAGCCACTTTTATATCCTTTCTTATTCGAGTGCATCCATCAACCAAATTCTTCTTCTGTCAAATTCATTACATTTTCTGTACTCCTCCGCATTATGTAACATTTTCTTCTCCTTTCTGCCCCAATCGTCACGTACCGAGCTTCTAACCTGTTATATTGGTAAGCCTTATTATGTCTATTAACCTCTAATTTCTATCCATTGGGTCGTTCTTTTTTTTATAAATTTTTCAAATCCTGACGCTGGCTAAGCATTAATGTTTCTTCGAGAGGCTATTTTTATACCTGTTGTCACTCTCCTACAATGAAGCTAAAGCTGAAAACGTATCATTCAAATTTGTGGGTTACGGTTTTCATTTTCCTTCTTTTCAATTTAATGACGGAACTTTTTTTACCTACTTAATTTGTAATGTTACACAGACGCTCGGTTTTTCTACCTTTATTTTTTCATAGCTCTAATATGTGTCCGACCATACCAATTCCTCTACAAATATCGATGAATTTTTTCAATATATCGAAGAAAAGAATATGTTTATACGTCTATTTACGCTTCTTTTCGTCTATCAAAATCTCATGGCTATTACTTTCCATCTTTAAGCTCCCGCAGAAAATATAATAACATGATTAATTATTTAAACTTCGAATGTTCGCATAAGCATTACTTGGATCTTTTAAGTATAAAAAGTTGTAAAACATCATTCATTCGTATTTGTACTGAGTTATATTAATTATGAAACTTTAATCTCATTATAGGTTTGCCTTTTTTCTCAAGCTTATACAATTAACGATTTCTTTCCCGCATTAATGTTTTGGCTTTAGGCAGTACTTTATTCCTGTACTTCTCGGTTATCGTTGTGATAATTATGACGCAACAACTACGTACATGAAGTTTATGAATTTAATGTTAAATATATAATTACAAAGGTTGTCATTAATCTTCTCAAATGACCTGACTTCTGCCTTTCCAACATGTTAAGTTCCTCGCCGACCCACATGAATCCGAAAAGAATGACTCCATAATGGAATACACGCAGACGACAATTATTCCCACGTAAGCCCTAATTTTCCCCACTTTGGAAAATTGTATCTCTGGGTTATCAGTTCGGTTTAAAATTTCGTGCCTGGTGGAGAAGAAAGGATTTTTGGAATATTATCCCAAAATGAGGCGTAATGGAAGAGGTACGAGGACTTCGATGATAAAATTCCGAGATATCACTGAAGGTGAAATCAGATTTAAGTGCTTATTATTTGGAGGAGGTCGGGGAAAACTCATTGAAGCTTTCTGGGAAAAAGAACGGGTAGTCATGTTTTGATTTTTTCTCATAATTTAGTTAACCCTGAATGTACTATCTCGTTCTCAACTCATGGTTGCAGAAATGGGGCCAATGTGATTGAATAAAACTGCGAATTTTTGTTATTCTTGCCCTTAATTTTACTCGATTGTTAAAGAGTCGCTGTGGAAAATAGTCTCCTCAAATGTATATCAAGTTTCGAGACCTTGATTCTGTAATAAATTAAATTCCCGCGCCTTTACGCGCCTTAGTCCAACGGATCATGTCTTCAAGTATCTGTTACGAAACATTGAACCGTTGAGAACGATAAACCTGAATTTCGTTTCGTTCGCCAGGAACTACTGAGGAAGAGTATTTTATAGCTTTCTTAGGCGGTGAGAAGTTATCTTGCTGGGTTATCACGCAGCTGTGACACGAGCAGCAATTCTCATGGCCGTGATACATATAAACCTCATCAAAACAACGTTTCAAATCCCTTATAATGAGTTTTGCTCATAAAATGTTCACATGCGAGTCTGTTGGTACAAACAAAACTTGCCTGACAAGTCATTCTTTTTATAAAAGAGGAAAAAGACTTGTCTTTTTCCTCTTTTTTTCATTTTTATCTATTTACTTTTCTCTTTAAGTTCTAGGATGCCCAATCGATATTACCCAGCCAAAAGGAAGGAAATATTTTTGATGTAATAGTCTAGTTTCAATATGAATCTTCTCTGGTTTCACTCGCAGCGTCGTCTTTTATTTTCACCAATTCATTCCTCCATGATGATTTCCTTGAAATAAATGTATTGTAACACGTGCAGCTTATTTCAAAATCCATATAGCAAATTACAACGGATGAAATAGTAAGGGATTGTGGGGAAATAATTCGGTTAGCAGGAAATAGATTGAAGTGGATAGCTGCAGCAAACTACTTTTGATGGTGAGCTTATTTCACCTCTCATTTCCAGATCAAATAATTCATATTCTATAGCAATAAGTTCTTTTGAGGAAAATCGTTAATATTAATACAAATACCTGAGTGAAATAAATCACGGTCTGGTCGGCCCTGCAGTCATAACACTGGTCTAAGTAGGAAATGTTTTTACCTGCTAAGTAGGATCTTTTAACTAGTTTTATGTGATTTGAGATCACTGATTACAAGTATGCAGTTGAAAATTATTCAATACGTCTCAATTTTTCACGCAATACTCTTCAAAATACTCATAATTTACAGCAACTTACTTTAAAGTTGTATTAAAATTGCTTCAGAAAAAAGTTAGGTAGTGGTTTAGCATAACTGTTGGTTAAATACGCAAAATACGAGGGAACTAAAAGAAATACTATGTGTTTAAAATATAGGATATTGACGGCTTTGATTTTCTGTATTGGCTGGAATCAGTGATGTCACGCTTAAAGCACCAACAGCAGTGAGCTATTTTGTTTGTGTTCCCCCTTCCTTGATACCCTTGTTCCATGGTCTTTATATGTTGGTGAATGCGCTCAACTTGCTTTTTACTTATTTACTGCCACAAAATTTGAGGGAAAGACATTTAAGTGGCTGCTTAGGAAATGTACTCATATTTTCTCCTAGCCCCTGATATATTGTCAGATAAGTTTTAGCTTTAACCTCGTAGCTGTCTACCCGTATGTTGCCAATAAAGAGTTACAACAATATAATAAGCCCATAATCAAAGTGTTTTATATGCTTTGATAAGTCTTAACTGCAAATATCTATCTTTAAGGTAAATCAGAAGGTGAATATAGTAGTGTCAAACCCTTTCATATTGGTTGAGTGGAAACATTATCAAAAATCATAAACTACAACAATGCTGCTGAGCGTATCTTTCGGGTTATTTTGGTCGCAGCCATGAATTATTTTTGTGCACAATCGCATTTGTCCCTCCGTTCCATCCGTTTTTATAATGCTTTGTTACCCATTTTCCGCCATAGCGTAGAGATATTTGCTCATATCTCTCTGTTAGAAAGAACATGATAAGTAATGAGAGGCTGGAATCATTTATTTCCGACTTGCTCTGATAGATACCATGATTTTCTACGATTTCTTGGGCCTTATTAGACGCACGCCTTTGCGACATAAGTTGAAGATATCATTCACCTACACTTGGACAAAGTAGCTTATTATGCTTCATGCCCTTTCATGGCCTGAAAAATTCGAGTACTTACAGTAGTTATTTGTTTCCCATGGGAGATACCTGGTTATAATTTTACGTTTTTCATGACCTTGTTACTAAATAAAAAAGGACGGTAAAAAATCATCCTTTTAGTGTCAAAAGTCATTCGTTGCCTTTATTGTTTATCGCTGAGGAGAATTTGATCCAAGAGAGCGATATTTTTATGTCCCCTCCTAGCATTCCGTGATGGATATATCTTACTTCCGCCAGCCTGCCTTACTGCAGTTATCCTCAAGTGATCGTATTTTTGTTTTCTCGCGGACTAAATTATTATTTTTCTTTGAGCCAAAGCCGATCCAGCGCTATCTTCTCCCTTGTATTGTTTATCGCTCTCTTCTCAATATAGCACTTCTATATCTCCGGATGACACGTGCATTTGGCACCTATCTTTTATGTGCAGTTATGAATTATGCCGAAGTTTACGCACTCCGTTCCCTCTTGGCGATTTACTGTCTCCATTCCCTCTGCTTCGCCCAGTTGCCATCCTGTGGAGAGAGCAGAGCGTCCCTATCCATTATCTTAAAAGGACTTAGAATCTACAGCCGTAGGAATGTCGTAAATCGTCCCGTTGGCGAGATGGCTAAGCGAACCACTCAATGGAGGAAGGCGCGGCGGGTCGGCCGAGGAATTCCCCCACGGACGCCGCTCCAGTTCCGAATAAAAATGCCATCTGGTGGGAACGAAATAAACTGTAGCGCCAGTGAAATGTCTACGGAAGTTGTGTTCCGTAGGGAAGTAGGACCACGAGGAAAATCTTAACCAATTCCGTTACTGTACTTCGTTCTGGATACTATTTCATCATTGTGTGCGCGATCTGATTTCCAAATATTTTCCCTTGTTAAGTGTACATTTTTTCCGTCAAGAGCGGTAAGGTAATGGCCTTATCTGTTTAGTTCGGAGGTCGTAGTTTCGAGTCCTTCCAAAGCAGAATTTTCACCTCTAGTGGTGTTATTCTGATGTGGCATAAATTTTATGTAAATGAAACTACTCCCTCCTTCTTTCAACTTCTTTCAATCATTAAAGATGTTATTATTTTTTGGCGTAAATTCAACGTGTTGCTTGATTTTTGCACTCAAAATCAAATAAAATGTTCAAAATGACTTAATTATCTTCCATTTTGTTAGGCAATCCTGTTTCACGCCAGTGTGAATGGTATTAAATCCTAAACCGACTTACTTGCCTACTTGAAGAGCTGGAATAAAGGGATAGTTGCCCCGTGGGTAGAACGTTTGGACTTATTACTCCCTTTGTAAGCCTCATTTCAGAACAATTTGAACCATTTGACGTGGAGTAAAATTCAAATTCCGTATCTTTCTCGTCACCAGATCTTTGCAGGACAGCTAAAAGACAGTCATCTATCCCTTTAGTTTTCATGCGCGCATTGCAAATAATTTTATACAGACGTTTAAGGGAATGAAACCGGACCTTATGTCTTCTGGTGGGAATGAAAGATACTGTAACGCTCGTGAAAATGTCTTCAAAAGTTGTGTTCCGTAGGGAAGTAGAACCACAAGAAAAACCTTAACCAATTTCATATCTGTTCATATGAATCCCTGAAATCCCTGAGACCTGAGAGTACATTATTATTCCAATTTCAGTATAATATGTCACTGAATTTTTGCTTTGATTTGACTATCTTTCTTTACTCTTGAGACCATTTGCTTTGAAAAATTTGAGCTCTTGCTTATAAATACTTGATCGCTTTTCTTAATTATGATTAGAGGGGACATTGTACTCCCTATGGATGCTTACATTTGGAGTGAGTGCAAGCAATATCTGTAACTGCACGGTGAATCACATGAATAATCTATAACAATATCTTACCTACAATATCTGTAACTGTACGGTCTATCTAGCCTACTAAAGGAGAAGAAACGTCTATCTAGCCTACAATATCTATAACTGTACGGTGAATATCATACGGTGAATCACAAGCAATATCTGTAACTGTACGGTGAATCACAAATATGTGATTCACCGAATGACTGTTGAATTCACAGAAAGTATGTTGGATTCTGTGGGAAACGACCTTCAACTGAGGTGACACACGGTAGCCAGGTAGCATAGAGGGAGAAGGATCTTTTAGGTTGGTAGAAACAATAGAAGATGACCGTAGAATTCCCCAGTGTTGATGCGATAGGTGGGCATTGTCGGGATTCCTCAACCCGCATTTTTTCCTGTAGACTTAATTTCATCCTCCAGCTGATCCTATCATCCTAAAGCTGATGTGCCGCAACAGTGTTTTATCCGCTTTTACATAGCCTCTCTCACTTCTATGCCCTAATTGGCTGTATCTTTCCCGCATAATTCTCTTCCATGCGTATTTTCTTTGGCGTAATTCGTCTTCTGAATTCAAACTTTTTGTTGTATCTATGATTTCGCTAAATCATAGATATAACAAACTCGTTAAATAAATGTTCAGTCTAAACTAATGTTGATTTTAATTTATGAACGATTCGAATAATTGAAAAGAAATCTGGTTATGGCATTACCTTATACTTAAAGAAAATAATCCACTGCCACGTACCATCTGACTGGATTCGTCTTGAGTTCCCCTCCTTTTCCGAAAATGGAGTCCTGCGCCTTGTGATGGGAAGTCATACGCGACCTTGCAATCACATCGATAGTCATAAAAGAATCAAGGAGCACAGCGCGGCAATTCGACTGGGCTACGCTGATAAATCAGCGGTTGCAGAGCATGCCGCCCTAGGCCACACCATTGACGTCACTAACCCATAAAGTCTCGCTAGAGAAAAACATTTCAAGACGAGAATTATCAGGGAGGCCTTGGAAATAAAAAAGCATAGCAAGAATTTCAATAGATACCAGGGACAAAGAATCAGTGAATCATGGCTACAAGTAATTTCCAGAAAGAATAGCGACATCTAGAAGACTCTCCGCCAACACCCACCCCCACTACTCCCCCTCTTGCTCCACCGTGACGATATAAATTGATGAACAATAAAGGCAATCAGGTCATTCATCCCTGATGAGGTCTCCGGCAAAGGAGAAGAAACGTTGGCTTTTTAAAATCTTGACGCGGGTTATCCCAAAACCATCACTGCTCGACATCGATAGTATATTTTAGCAGTTGATTTACGGACGTCCACCGCACAACCACCTCGCGGCTTAGCTGTTGCCGGGATCCAATCCGTTGGCGGTCGGCGGTGCTGCGTATTCGGGGGTGAGAAAGACGAGCGGCCAGGGCGAGAGCTCACCTCATCCCAGGAGCTCCAATATGGGTGGCCGGTGGATCCCAGGGTCTCGGACGGCAGATCCCTTTTATGCGCCGTAAAGTATTCCATCGAGAAGGGGGAGGGTTAAATAGAGAGGGAGGGACAGAGCATGTGAGGGAGAGATCGGAGAAGTGAGAGATAAACGGGTATGTGGGAACGCAAAGGGTCCTCCCTCCCTTCTTCTTATGTATTTGAGGGATGGAGGAAGAGGATCGGGGCTGATTCGTCAATAGAGAGAGAGGTTGGGATGGGTTTCTGAAAAGAGAAAGAATAAAAAGAAGTAGATGAAAAGGGTTCTTTTCTCTGAGAGGTAGTTGAATAAGAAGGGTGGGGCTGAATTGAGGTAGACCTCCTTCCATGGGATGGCAAGTATGGGTTAGAAGAGGAGGAATTTGGAGGAGAAGGAGTGATGAAAATGAGAGAGACGGATATATAACTAGATAAATGGCTTTATTATGTATGGTGATATTGAGACTCCCCAGGATGCCCAGTCGGACCTAACTGTATGTCATTGGGGAGGAAATAACGCAAACCATGACCATAAAATACTGACGAAAAATATTAGGACAAAAGGAAATAATTTTAACAAATTTAAGGTAGTTGAGATCAACAGTTTTTACGTAGTCGGTGGAAATGATGACAACTAGGAAATACATTATTGTTAATGCTGATTACCCTATATCGCAAAGTACCTCTTTGCACTTAGGCTCTTTAAAAGATATATGACGTTGGATGAAATGATAGCCAAATTAAGGGAGATAAAAACTTGTTGGGCAAAAAATTAAGATTTGGCTGTAATTCTTTACGAAAAAAAACTCTATTGGATACTGCCCACAAAAGAAGACGAGCGTAAAAAACGAGCTAATCTTACAGATAAGCTGAGCCATAGACTAAAGCCTGAATCACACGATACTTGACCTTTTACGAGTCCGAGGATGCTAGTGAATATGACCGAGGATGACTGGATTTCTAGTACGCAACCTAGCTTACTTGAAATCTTCCTAGGAGCTATCACACAATACTTGAACTTGCACAAGGTCTATGTATTGTTGTGAGGTTTGAGTTGTTTATTTGATCGCGGGAAATTGTAATTGTCCCGAGGGACTATGGAGGCGCTGACATCAAAATATGACGACCATATTGCAAAGAGCAAAGGTGATTGGTCGGCGGCTACTAGGTCCTACTAGGAGCAAGTATCAAACTAGTACCTCACCAATTACGAAAACAAGGATACCAGCTAGTATGCTAGCGATCATGCAGGATTTCCAGTATGCTTGGTCTGTATCACACGATACTTGACCTTGTCAAAGTCCTAGTATGCTAGCTAGCATCCTCGTACTTGTACAAGGTCAAGTATCTGTGATTCAGGCTTAAAGTAAGTACATTGCAAAATGTGTACTTAGGGAAACTAAAAGATTGATAGTAAAAAACTGAAAAATAAAACGAATGAGGAAAAGAATGGGTTGAAAAAGGTTGTGAATATGTCGGTTGATAGGGGTGTGGTTAACCTAGGGGAATTAGTTGGGTGTGGATTATTGATGGCGAAGCGTACGACGCTCACAGATCGACCTTCTACTGCTGTAGGTTCTTTCTCCTGGCGCCCTTTTGCACTCTAAATTAGAGAAAAAGAGTTACGATGCCGCCCCCTTTTTTGGAGCGTTTGGTTGCTCGTAGCATACCAACACAGGCCTTCTGTCCTGCACCGACTTCAGCCGTTCACCGCTCACTCACCTCGATCGCTCTCCGCACAGCAACCACCCTCAACCTCCCTCCGTCCATCTCCCCACCCAACCCTCCCTGCCCTTCTCTTTCTCTCCCTCTCCTCCTCTTTCACTCTGAAAACTGACGACTGCTGCTAAAAGAGAAAAGAAATATACGTATAAAAGGCGTCCGTGGAGCCGTAAATTTCTCTCATCTTCTTCGTCTCTCCAGAACTTCACCGCCATTCGACTCCTCTTTTCACAGAGCTTAGGTGATGTTCCATCGTGACCTCCCCGATGTAAACCCTCAACCCGCCGAATAATAATATATCCGTTGGCCTCCTCAACATTTTTATCCCACCACCCTGAAAATTTCACCTTGAAAGAGAGGACTTTTATTTGAGGGAAAAATATTGCCGGCATTATGCCATCTTTGAGGTGAGCTGTAATAATTTATTGGTTTCATTGTGATAGGCCGCTTCATGTTTCAGTGTCAGCAGTCTTCTACTCGACGATTGGACTGACTCAATTCTTCACTTTAATCTCCTTCCAGCTGACCCCTTTAGTGCGTAGTGATTCAGAATTGAAGAGGGTGCCACTTATTTGCCCTGGGATTGCAATTTCCATGAAATATATGTAATTTGATTTCATGTGCAATTTTCGTATGGAGACCTCCTGTATGGAGTTATTTTTAATATCGAATTACTTAGCAGTGAAATGGGAAACGGGATTCAAGGAATCTGGCATTTCCATTTTTAACCGAATAAAAGGGATTTTATGGCTAATATTAAGTTTCTTATGTATTTTATTCACATTTACTGATTTCGGAGTAATCGTTTGAAGTTCCTTTAAGCTATTCTTCTCGGCCGAACGACGTGGTGTCGATTGCCTCCGGAATATCTCAACAATTATCTGTTTCCACATAAAGTATCTCAGTAGTGTATAGATGCCAAAGTTATATGTCTACGTGTATTGAATACAAATAAAAATTGAAAATGTGGATATCAAATTACCACGTTTAGTTGAGGGTTTTGCCGAAATCTTCAACCAATAAACCAAAGAATTATATAGTTACTTTCACTTTTATTTTACTCTCATACGACCGGTTTCAACTGCTCGAAATTGTATTGGAGCACACTTGAAGTTAGTCGTATTATGTTATGAACTGCTCGTACATGAGGCTTATAGCAAGTTAAATTTATTGCATGAAAGTACTCCGCATTTTTTCATTGATTTTATGAACGTAAACAGAAATGTATACTTCTATGTTTGGAGTATTCTAAATGTGAATTCCCCAAACTGTCTGCACATCTACGTTCAGCATTACTGTAGCAAGAGCATCCAACTAGGATTATTGCAAAATAGGAAATGATTTCACAAGCTTTCGTGCACATTTTATATCTTCATATCTCGTCCACTTCAGCAAATGGTACAAACCTCGTCATCACCACCCACGCTGATGCTGCATGGCCGGGCTTCAGCTCTCCTGCTTGTCCAGCATGTTTCATCAGTGTGAATTGCTCTTTTTAGCCATAGCCATGGTTGAATGTCGAACGGGAAACTTGAAAACTACATATTATGTGTTAAAAGTGGATTTTTTTTTAAATTCGTGGCACTTGCTTCATATTTGCAAAATTTATTCCAAATGCACGAATTTTTGAAGGCAAACTGTCTAACACAAACGATTTCCCCTCTCTATTCTAGGCCTAAAAGTGGCTCGATGCTGCTGTACAGTCGAAAAAAGGTCCGCTACCGTCGGGACGGCTACTGCTGGAAGAAAAGGAAGGACGGCAAGACAACGAGGGAGGACCACATGAAGCTCAAGGTCCAGGGAACGGAGGTGAGTGGGCATTTTTGCCATTTAACCATTGGAAACGGGGAGGATGAAAACTATTAGTTTTAGAGGATAGCGCCATTTTCGTCAAAAATTTGGAAAGTGATTGGGACTCCCTGGGGAGGGTTGAAATTATATGGCCGTTTGAAACATGACGTGAGGTCACGCCTCACCGAAGAAGCCTTGACGTTGAGGCATGGTTTCCGGCACTCGTGATAACTCTCCGTAGATTAAAGTGATTGGAGTCTAATAATAGATGGCGGGGAAACGCCTACTGAAAGATGCGCCTGCCATTTTTTTCCCTCACGTCACTAAGGAAACGCATTACGTCTAGAAGTGCCAAATGGATCTTGTATTTTGTATAAGTCTAAGAAAAGCAGAAAGTTGAATTTGAAGAACTTTTTAATAGCTACGTACCGTATAATTTATACTAATTGGTAGTTTAGTTTTTTCCACTTTCGCAATTCTTTTGTGATTCTTAATGCATATGAACCAAGGGTTTGAGGAAAAACTAACTTTTTTCCGCGTTTAATGATACAGTCTTTTAAAATGTGTTACCCTGAAAAGTAAAGGAAGAATTCAAGTAAAATGCTGAGCAATTATCTCGAACCGTAAGACGTGTATGCTCTTCAGAAACTATTTTTATCGAGAATAAATCCGTCACCTTCCCAGTATAAACCTTTCGTGTACTAGTAAAATATACCTCGTTTTGTCGAAATGCTCTTTTTTTATATAAGTATTATCAACCCTCTGCGAAATTATGATCATTATTCCATAAAATATTTTAATATCCATGATAATGTAAACCTGCGGTACTAGGTTTTGCATTAAAAAGGGAGAAATCCAATCAATACTCTAAAATTTGGCGTTGCATTAAATTTTTTCGTCACTCTTCATCAAGTGCTTCAACAAGCTTCATTAAATGGAATTCTGCGTCAGAATTAGAAAATTTTCTGTTCCCTATCCGGGATTTTCCTGTTTTCTGTTCCCTATCCGGGATTAATTTTTTTCTTGGCTAAAAAACGGAATGTTTGTATTTTTTAATGAATGTAACTTTATAATAAAAGCTTCATTTATGTCAATTAATTCCTCTGGTTGAAAGAATGATTTAATCTGGAGAGAATCAAATATTTTAAAAATAAGAGCCGTTGATTAGGTAGACGATTGGAATCGGTGCATTCACCGCTGGATGTTAATTATCGCCACCGGTCTAGATCAGATCCGGAGCAATAAATAACTGATACCGTCAAACCGTTTATTTCCCCTTCAAACTTCTGCCAATTAGAATCCTCTCTTTCAAAATTCCCTTCTCGTTTGCATAACACAAAGGTATGGAAATAGCGGACAACGGGAGATTCAAGTTAAAATCTTGTTCATGTCATTTCTACATCAATTTCTGCATCAAAGCTAAGCCGTTTCCAATCTGCTATTTTTGAAGAGTGCGGAAATCATCCCTTTCGAAGCTTTGGTAATCGATAGTTGTAATATTAATCCACTCGTTATCCTTTTCAATCTATGAAAAAATATTATAGCTACTATTATACTTTAAGAATAATTAAACTGTTTTGAGTATTTCACAAAACCTTGAACCCAGAAAATGGCGTTTGTAAAAATATGTCGTTCGTGGTTGTATTTTTCGTCTTTAAATGTGCATATTTATGCAATATTTAACTGATGGCATAGTCGTTTTTCGCAATGGAGTGTTCTCGGAAACGTGAATGAATGTATTTGGGTTGATGTACCGACAGTTTGTTGTATCAACTGTCGTTTACCTAAATGAGGAATATTTTGTAAATTTATGGGGTTTAATTAGAATTTTGCACGTTCAAAACTAATTGTGTAAGTTCTTCCTCCTCGCTCCAATTGAACTTTTAAGCGTTTCTTTCTAGGAGTAAAGATTTCAAAATGAAAGGTTCATCTATCCTCACGTGAAGAGCCGTCAAATCTCTTCGAATCCAAGCATTTTGCGATCGAGTTTCCTTACTATATTAATGCAATAAAACCTTTGCCATAGAAGAGAAAATAAGGAAAATTATACAGCAGCATCGAGTGCTACTTAAATTAAAGGAGCGTGATGAAGCTATCACATGTGCTGAAGCGCTGGTGAATTAAGACAGGTAATCCAGTTATCTTGTTCACCTTTGGATTATTAATACTGGCATTAAGGTGCAAAAAAAAGCCCAAAATACTGCCACTCTCCGTCTCAACCCCACTTGCTTATTTTTTGCTCCACCTGCAGATTCCCCAGCAATAAATGGTAGAGGATGATTGGAGGTACCCAGTGAACCGCATTCAGCGTAGATATATTGGTGAAATAATCTCTCAAAAGTACGCAAACAGGAGTCATTTTCGAAATGAAGGGATGTGCAAGGAATAGATCCGTATCTTTTTACTTTAGTTTTATTCCCTTTTTTAACCCAATTTCTCAAATTCTCTTGATTTAATTCTGATTTAAGGTTACTCGTGACATGACATGACCCGTCGGGGAAAACTGAAAAACAACTTTTTATGGTTAATTTTACTTTAACATTCTAAACCGGATTATAGTTCCCAGTAATTTATTCCATGTTCTCTCCCATAGTATAATATTTCTTGCTAACTTCAATCCTATATGCGGACTTGTTGAAAAGCGCTCGAATTGTTAGATGTTTTTATTATATTAATTAAATTTAAAAAATATAAATATAAATGATGTTTACATAAATTTTTCCTCCTGAACTATGAGAACCCTAATGTCGCTGCAAGTCGTATTTCTCATTGTTACGATTGGAATAAAATGAAAGCTCCGAGAAAGTGTTTCAATTCCTGCTTGAACTATAAGTTTCATATATATTTTTCTACATTAAATATTTATGTACAAGTTAAAAGCACATTAAAGGAATTCGTTTCAGTATTCATCAGAAACATTTTATACGCGGTTATAACGTTTCTTTGAGATGGTATTTGATGGTGGCTTGGAGTTTTTTGGAAAGATTGTGGTGCCAAATGACCCAGTCAGATGATAATTTAAAATAATATCGGTCCTGGCACTACTTTTTATCATGCAAAGTTGGCCCTCCCATCAAAATAAGATCTACTTATTACTTAAGCGGCTACGAATCAAAGGTCACTCGGGAAACGATATTCCTCCTCTTTTTACGTGTTTTCGGAAGACATAGAGAGAAGCGTGAGCACAGAAAATTGCGTAATTTAAACGTACGGAAAACTTCCACTCACTTCCGAGTCTTGTGAAAGTGGAAGGTCACGGAGGAATTTTTTATCGCGATCCCGCGGTGGAAAAACGTTGACTAATTATTCTCTTCCTGGATTGTTCTTCGCCTCATTGCTAGTCCGCTCTCCACTTCGTCCGCCTCTCCTCGAAGAGTCTCCTTCCGTGCCCGCAGAACTCTCAAATATATATTGGCGAAAGACGTGAATAAACGGATTAAAGCAAATATTTGTTTTTTATTAAAGGGAAACAGAATTACACGCTGGGGAATAGACATCTCTTGTTCCTCCCGTCTCTTCGCCTCCGTGATCGCGTGAGAACATGGCTCGGGCGCACGCGAGATACAAGGTGGCCGGATCGTGATCGTGACATGGAAGATTAAGGAGAGGGATTTTTTTCTCTTGCTTCTTCTCTATTCCGGAACGGGAAATTAAACATCTTTCTAAAAGCTTTCTTTGTCGTCCTTAATGAAGAGTAAATAATATTGCCGTAGTTTTTGCGAGGAAAGAAAAAAGTTTTATTAAACTTGGGACTTCGGAATATTTCATTTTCTTTAAATGTCCTCCTTAGCATCTGGATTTCTCATGATTTAAAGTTTTGGTCATTACAAAAGAGACGATTTAACTCCTGAAGGCTTGATATTACTTTTCTGGGAGTATAAAATGCTTTCATGGATCTATTGTCGTTTCTATATCTGATTTTCTCAAAAATGTTTTTTATACCTTCACGTCATTCTAATCTCATCTTCAGTATAATAAAATAGGTTTGCTGTATTTTTCTTCCTTTATTAAAAATAGAATAAAAATATTTTAGTGTTTCCTTTTACCTTTGACTCATGAGATCTTACAAATAATTAGCGTATTTTTAAGGGAGCGCAAAAAGAATACATTTACCTTATCTCTGAGAATACTGATTAAGTTTTACTCTAAATTACGAAGTCCGGATGCGCTGAGAATGAATAGGTTCTAGAACAATAATTCGAAGTAGAAGTGTCGTTTTTACAAGTTTAAAGCTTTATTGACAATTTTTGCTGAGGTTAAGAGGGAGAGTTCTTTGGTTATTTGTAGAATTAATTGTGGGAATGTCTTTATCGGTTCATACAACTCATTCATCCGAAGAAAGAACCCAGAAAGATTGAAAGAACCGTAAGAGAACCAGTAATTGCAAAATCGTATCCTGTTTGATGGTATGTTTCTTAAGTCACAGTTTATTTGTGATACACTTAATAGTTTCTGCTGAATTTCAAGAATTGTTCAAGTTACTCTTTCGAAACGCAGGGAATGAGTTCTATTCCACTCGACCGTTAAAGGCGGCCTCGCATGGCGCCACTCTTCCTCCTCCCCCTCCAGTGCCCTGTCGTCCGTTCCGACGCACATTCATTTTCCGATTCTTCGACGCCATTCCTTGACCCCTTACTTCGAGGTTAGCATCTCGAACAGCGAAGAAATAATCTAGCGCACAATTGGGAGCTTCGCGAAAAGACTTCTTCCCCCTCGCCTCACAGGGTTTTGTTCCGTCCGCCTGCGCGGAAAAGCGTTTACACTAAGACTTAAGTCTCCCTGGCCGGACCGCAGGGTTTATCGTCGGGTGGGCACGAGGCGGGCTGTGCGAGAATTGTGAGGCTAGCCCTAATCCTAGTCCTTTGCTGGAACAACAGTATAGATTTTCCGGGGATGGACTCGGGGCGAAGCTTTTTCGATAAAAAGTCTAGCTAAAAGTGTTAAATAAAAATAGACCTGCATCGGGGAACGCCTCTTTTTTCCCCTTCCGGTAATCCCTTTGCCTGTGTACTTCCTCCGGTTGAGTTGGTAAACAGGAAGTCCTGCTGCCTGCTGCAAGCATGAGCCAGGGACTTTTCTCGAGGGGGTTACATACCAGAGATGTTCTGTCGCCCGCTTACTTATCGGAAATGTTTAATCGATTGGTTCCTCCGATGTGGTGCTGTTTGTGAACGAGTCCTCCTCGTGGAAAATTCGAAAAGAAATCCTATGGGTTTCCGATTACTTTTCCGTGCAAATTCAGTTACAAAAAATAGAGTTCTCTCAGTACTCGATGCCGACATACTACTGATGCGAGTCCTTTTTCGTCGTTATTTTAGCGTTCTGTCAATTTGAATCATATTGAGTGAAATCCTTCTATCAAATGAATACACTGAAGAACGTTCAGACTAAAATCAAATTTAATTTAGGGAAAAAATGAATAGTGAGTGCATCATTATTCTTACTATACCGAAATGCAAGTTAGTTCCAGTTTAAACATGTGGTCTTTTTTTTCACCAGAAATAAAATCAATCACTTTTTAGATGACAGGCTGTAGTACATTTACTGTCCATTTTTACTGAATATCTGTACGATGAAGTAAATATAAAGTAAAAGTATTCTGTGGATAGAAATCTACTCTGAGAATTCAGATGTCAGGGACGTACACTTTAAATATTCCGAGAAACGCTTATAGTAATAAAAATGGGAGAAGTGTACCTAAAAGCTATTATTTGTTACTTATAATTCTTTAATGGCCAATTAATTTCATTATAGGAGGAGAGAGTTCAGTAAAATCATTTTAATTTGCAAAAGGGTTATTTTTATTAAGTTGAAACTACTGACAGCTACATCGCAACATTAACTTGGCTTAAGTATCTCCTTATACCCGGAGTATCTATTAAACTTCTTGCCGAAAATAAATAATTTAGAATTAGAATGTCAACATTTATATCAATCAGAAGTTTGCATACCAAATCTTTATCATTCGAATTCTAGTAATTTTATATTCGATATTTATTTTTGCGTATGCAGAAGAGTTACATTTCTACCTCCGATCGATATTTTTGTCGATCAGTTCCTTTTGATCTATAAAAGTGGATATAATGCTATAGTTGGAACTACTGATGCAACTCCAGTGAGAAAGTTTCTGTAAGCACGTAGCAGACAAGCGGAAAATAAAGTGCCTCAGTCAAAACTTTATCCTTTTCTAATATTGTGTTCCAAAAGGAATCGCAAAATCGCATAAACTTGTCATTTCCGTAGTTGCTGAGTAAGAAAAACCCCATTCCGTGCAGACTTTTAAAAACTAATTTCGTCAAAATAGTTCGTACGCTGTAACTACTGCTGTATTTCCATTTTCCTATAACAAAGTAACGTTACCTTATAATGCAAGGAAAACTTATCGTGTATGTGCAGATCATACCTTTTTACTGTTTGCTATATATATCTCAAAATTGAATAAATGGGGCGTTTACTGTCCACCATCGCTTATCCATGGCATTTTAGTCATTGAGCTGCATAAACCAGGATTTTCTGTCCGTCACTGATTTAAAGCTTCAGTAGGCCGCCGGTCGCCGCTCCCTGGGATTGCCCGGACAGACTGCGTTCATGCCGTAGCTACCACTTTCTCATCCCATCCAGTGTTGTTTGTGGGATCCATCAATCACCGAACTCTCGCGGGAGTGATGCTTGGCCTAAGGGACAATTTGAGTTATTGCTTGGGAAAATAGCAGGTAACCATGCAGATATGGAAATGGAGAGTAGTAGGAAGTGTGTCCGTTTGAACAGCGAGCACTCTGAAAATTTTCCGCCGTCACTGAAGCTCGTTGTAAATCACTGAATTCAGTCAAAGCAGCCATTCTGGTATGTCGCGAGTAAATGCTCGAAATTTGCGTAATGTAATGTGGCTTATTGCACTTGAGTAATTTTGCTTGCAAAGGCATTCAGCTTATATCATTATGTTTTTATAGAGGTTTTTCTAATGTCTTCAACACCTCTGCTGATGATTTGCCTTACCTTTCTTGTATCTGATCTCTGAAAGCTTATCTATTTGAGTGGTTTTAAGAATGCAACATAATAATTACGAATGTTGAATATGAAAAAATCATAAGAGCTTTAAGCAGTGGTATAATTGTATGAATGAATTCGATTATCCCACATTTTTATCGTCACTTTGATCTTTTCAAGTTTTCCTAAAAAGTTTTCCCATCTACTTATCTCCCAAAAACTTACGTCACGGATGTTTATAAATGAAAAGCAATGGAAAATAAAACCATCGTAAGCGTCTAATGTGAGTATGAAATGGGCAGAAGTATTCGTTTGGGGTTAAGTTTCCTCAAGATATTGGTTATATTGTCAAATTTTCATTCAGCTCATTGCTTCAATTTTCAGGGTGGTTGCCTTAATTTCTCTGGCGCTCAATCTCCTAACGTGAAAGTCCTGTTTCAGATGTGAGGGAAATTTTTTTCGGATGAGAACGGCGCATCTTCTCGTAGTTTTCATGATCTGGTCGTTTCACCTGATTAAACAAGCATACTCGTAACCGTTAACCGTAATATCCACATTAATTAGAAAGTCCCGCCCATTCCCCCTTTGGGATCTCCACTCCGAGACGAAAATGGAGAAAATGAAGAAGAGGGAGGGAGTAGCGGGAAGAAATTTTGGTGAGAAAGACGGCCGGTGAAATTTCTAAAATTAAGAAATAAGAGGAATTAAGTTTCATCAGAAGCGAAGAAAAGGAGGAGGGATCGCCGTTAAAGCTTGAAGATTACTGGGGAGGAGGTGGAGAGTGGAGTTTTCGGCGAAGGGCCGTTGGTAGGATGACGGAATGGAAGAAAAGGGAAGAGGAAGGAGATGGAATCGTGGGAGGGAAAGGGAAATGATGGTAAGGAGTCGACGACGTGGATGGCTTGGGTTCTGAAGTCAGAAGAGGAGGGCAGATGGGTTTTGCCTGAATAAGAATGAGTTTAAATTAGATGGAGGAGGTAGGTAGTGGCGGACAACGGATGTGCAATTTGAAAGGGAAAGTAGGCGTTGAAATTAAGGTTTGGCCTTGTCTCCCGTATTTTCTGTTTTTTTTTCTTTGCCAGGCTCGGAAAGTTTGCGGAATAAGTAGGGAAATGAGAGAGAGAGAGAGTGGGTGGGTGTAGGGGAAGGAAGTGTTTTGGGGAGGTTTCCAGGGGAGGAGAGGGGTCTTTTTTGAGCGGGATGATGCCCTGAGTGGTCTGGGGTTGGGATTCTTGAGGGGCGAAAGGTGGAGAAAGGGGGGTTGGAGGTTGAGGAGAGTTCAAGTAAGTAGGTTTTTTTTTAAAAAAAATGGGGCGAGGCAGTTGGAATTGCTAAGTAACGGAAAACGTTATCTTTACGTCAACTCACTTTCTCCCCCCCCCCCCCCGCGCCCGCCTACACTTTCCCCCGCGCTCCCTTTTTCCCTCTCATTAACCAGACTCGTTCTCTCGCCCACCCACCCCATTCTTCCCTCCCTCACCCAAACCCTAACCCCTCGAATTTCCACCCGGGACGCCCTCATTCCCACCCCCTTGTTCCCCACCTGTCTTGCGCGCACCTGCCCTCGTCGACTCCCGCTTACATTCAAGAGTTCTCCCGACTCGCCTTTTTTTCCCTCGCGCTATGTTTCTGGCAGGAGTGGTTACAAGTTTTCGTGTGCTCCCATCCCGGGTGAATTCGTGTGTCAGCAGCCAAGTGTGATACCTAATGTGTCGTAATAATCTCGTGCTGCGCCATCGAGCAACTTAGGAGCTGTAGCCTCTTGCGCTATCTCAATGTTTTAATAATAATGACGATGATAATTGTTACAACAATTATCCCTTCCATCTGCATGCTGTTCTTGTTTATTCTCCGTGAAATTTCTCCCCCAAAAGCGGCTAATTTTTTTCTTCCTGTGAACAAATTAATCGAATACTTGTATTCGTGTAATATATTTAGCGGGTTATTTTCTGTTTCCCTGGTGACTGTAGTCATACCATTGAAAATATGTAGTCTTTCGAGTGATATTCTATCTATTAACACAACTCTAAACTTAAATAAATTAGTCTACGGAGGGAGAATACTTTTAATCATTAAAATGGAGGAATGGTGATTGGGAGCTACGTCGGACTTGTGTTGAATTCTTTTCTCAATTATTTTTAAGGCAAAAAGGGAAATATCATTGATAATTGATGAGAAAACTAATAGGAGCTCCATGAAAGAGTACTCGAATTTTAACCCTGGAAACGGTTGTGTTGCAAGTGAGCGTGGTACAAAGTTCCAAGTGACATTACAAACATATCAAAAACAGCCAACGATCCGAAATTTTAAAGTTATCTGTCTGTGCGTCTAGTTATCAATATTTGGTCCTCAGCTTACTAGCTATCTTGATCAGCGTGTATTGCATCAAAGTAAACGAAAAGGCTGCTTGTCCTCAAGTCACAGTCTGCCATTTTCAGAGTATTTGCAACGTAAACAGATACTTCATCTTTCAAACCCACACGCTATGTAATGGCCCAAGATTTGAAATTTTCGCTTGTGAAATATATTATTCCACAGTGCTTTGAACTCATAATGCTGGAGGGACATTTCCTCAGCCACGTAGTGAATCAGAATCCAAATCATTCTCCACTCTGCCTCACCAAAAGAAATCCGAGTGATTTACATGCAGATACAAATGTAACTGTTCCAAGGGAAAATTGAGAATCATTCATCATCTGCACTGGTAATTTCTGCGCTGAAAAGCGAAAAAACGGAAAGCGACTGGATATCTGGATGAAATACGGTCCTATTTCTGGACGGCTCTCAATTTTTGAGGGAAAAATGTGCCCACAGTAATTTTCACCAGGTGAAAATGACTCGGCAAAAAATATGGATACAATATGCATATCATTCCGCGAAGAACCATCCTCTCTTGGGTGAGTTACAGGGGGCTCTCTCCCGCAAATACTTTTCGCTGTTGGAATATTTCATCATTATCTCTTTTGGATTATATGCTTGATTTGATTTCTATCTCCCCATTTTTCCATATTCCCCCAGCAGTAATATCATTCCTTCTCTCATAAACGACTTCTTCACTTCAAAAAGCCGAATTTACAGCACCCAGAAGGTTAAAACGAGTTATCTACGGTTTGTTGGAAGGGGAAAATAGTGGTTATATGTGGTATTTGCTAAGTTATCTGAGCCTCAATCTTTGTGAAGTATGCTATAACGACAACTTGCTGGCCAGAGGTCACTCTACACCCAAGAGCACCGGACCTTACCTTACCTTACGCCTAGTATATGCTGTTTAATAAAAATATGCAGTATGTAGATGTATCTCTATGCTGAATTTATTTTCCCAATCTTAGATTTTATTGTTTTTTCTCTTTCCTAACCATACTGTTGAGTTTTGCTGCGATACTTTAATAGGGTGAGTACGTGAAGTTTTAATACCGTATGAATTTTTAATAATGGGCCATAGTTACGTCTTATTTAGGTAGATAGGTTCATACATAGAAGTCAGCAACAAGCTGTGTTGGAGCAGTGGACAAAGAACCATATTTATGCCCCTTACCTGGTGACAAAGCGTAATGAGTCATCCGTCACTTTGCTTTCCGAAATCCATCCATCAGGTAAATTACTGTCCGGCAAGCGAAATTAGGCATAATTTCGTGCTTCTCGTGAAATTTCGAATTCATTTTTTTCTGCTCTCATTAAGGCAAGTTTACTTTTACAATGTGTTCTTCACTTATGAGACTATCATTCAATACATCACGGTATCTCTGCCCTCTGAGAGTTGGTTGCGTACATTTTGGCAACCAAGAAAGATTTTTCGGGTACCGAGCTAATTTATCCTTCTCTCCACCCACATTTTTTTGCGTGATACGGAGGAGTGGCATTTTCCGGATTAGAACTTGGAACCGTTGTGCTTATTCTATCGTTATGGCGCGTACTTCGAAGTGTGTTATCGTCATCAATAGGTGCACAGACACCCTGATTTGTTAAGAGCATAAAGATGAGTGTTGATGACGATGTAATTCGTTTAAATTCTTGTCGTAATCATGAAAGGGAGCCAACAGTTCACAGTTGACATTTTTTCACTCTCCTCACAGTTGTATTTGTATTCTTTACTTTACCCTATACTTTTTCCATCTTTACCCGGAACTTACTCATTTTTCCTTTCAAAGACCCTTCTCCTTCAGGAAATCGTCGGCCTTTTTTTAAGGTTACCCGGGTTATTGGGCTCGAAACCTCTACAATCCCTATTCCCTTTTTTGACTTTCGTTCGCATCATCCCCCCCACAGAATCCCGGGGCACCTTACTTACTCTCGAGACTTCTTGAAAGCAACCGCCGCTCTCCTTCCACCCGCCCCTAATCTGCAGCCACCTCCTTGGTCTCCTATGGCTGTTGAAAGCACTCCCCTATACCTCCACCCGGCCCCTTTCCTCCTCTGCTTCGCGTCCTAAATTGGTCTATTTTTCTTTGCGGGTTACTTCCTATCTAGAACTCCTTGCCTCCTTTCTCTTCTCCTGAAGAAGAAAGAAACATTCGATATGCGTCCTCGATTTACGTCAACCGCACAGGCGTGCGCATTCCGTGAGAAATTACATTGCCTGCCGTGACCTTTCCCAGAGTGGGTTGCATGGACAAGGTTTACGATGAGGTTTTCACGTTGGTCATCCCGCAAATAAATTTGGTACTTTCTCGCACTTTACGTTCCCCTCTTGCGCTCGATCTCTTTTTCTCATGCTTACTGATACGTGACATCGGTCCTTAATTTTCATATTTTTGTTTTCCATGTAATTCCATGAATTGCTGAGGATCTCTACAAAAACTTAGTGCTCACTTTTATAACTGGCATGCGGCTTCTCATTTCGAGAAAACAAAAGCAGTATTTTCTCTCGGTGTCGACGCATATTTTGCGAACGTGTCCATGTTTCTGCGAAGTACTGTTCATATATGATTGTTTGTTGTCATTGTATTAATTTTATAAAAGCATTGACATATGTTTGCACATATGTACATACACTTTAATCCATATTCTTTTAATTATCCCGTTAAATCTTGCTAGGAAAGTTAGACGAAGTTGTTACACAGTTTTATTCAGGTGTAATTTTTTATTTTCGTTTATAAGTAACACAATCGGACAAATTTCTCTGCCACGATGCTATGGTCACGAAAAAAATGCATTTGAATAAATCTGTGTAGAAACTTCCTCAGGCTTTTCTAGTATAAAGGGCCTGCACTTCAGGAACAAAGTCTCGCTAAATCTTTTTGTAGAGGATGTTTCAAGTGCATACTATGATATGAGATACTCATTGAAAGCCAGGTTTTATTGAACGCGCTTGACTCAAGACAAAGTTACTACCTCTGTTTCTGATATAGCTCTTTAGTGAATATTGTTGCGGAGTGAAGCTGTCCTTAGTGCTTAAAAAGCCGCGAAAAGGTTTTTTTTAAGTCGTTCGCAAGGCGCGTTTGTCAGCTTTTTCCCCGCTTAGAAGCAAAATTTGACGTTTGCTCGAGCTGACACATCAATGCGTGCGACATCGCCCTCATTTTTGCGATATTATCCGAAAGGCGATCTATCAAAGCCCTGGCAATCCTCTGACATCGTGCGGAGGCATGAATAACTCTACTCCAGTTACGGGAAGTCAGGACGGTCAATTGGGCTCACCAGGAAACGTGGGACTCCATCTCTTTCAAGAAATTTGCGTCTTCTGCAAATTTAGGTGAAAAAGCATAACTCCATGGGTGTGCGGAGCCAAGATGCGTACATGATAGCTAAGGTTTTGAGTCCTCCAGCTTGAAAGTAAGTTTTTGGTGGTATTGTTTGGGAGAAATGTAATTTGGATGGGATGTGTCCGAAGATGTAACTGCACCACGGAGACCATAATATGATATTATGTTGACAATTTATCTTTAAAGCGAATCAGATTTGCACTAGATTTAATCAGTTTTAAAGCATATTGACATCTAATGACGTAGTATTTGATAACCTATTGATTGGCATTAAATTTCTCGCAGGTTGCACACACTGCGCGATACTCACCTTAATGGCGTTAGAGGGTCGTTAATTCTTAATCAGAAGCAGCAAAATTAAATTCAACAGCACAGTAGCAATAACGTTTGCACATTACATTGTCATCTTCCAAAAACGCGGATGAATTGAATGGGAATGATTGAGACTGCCCCGGCCCGGGCAAATACCACATTATCTCTTTCCGCTGATGTTTTCTTTCATGCTTTGATCCGTTTCCATTCAAAAAACGATGGCGGGTTAAGAAAATTTTCAGGACGATCTCCGCTCTTTATGTCACCGCCCGCCGCAGCATCTTGCCATTTTAGTCGCCCACGTGCTCCTGCATATTTGAGACTCGATGTCTGATTCATCTCCTTTTTCCGCAACACCCTCTCGTCTCATATTCCCCACCCCTCCCATTGTATACTAATCGTCGCGTTTCTGTCGCCGTACCCACTCCACGTCCCCGCCGTCCTGCGCACTCTCACAGCATCTGCCCAGTCACCGCCCCCTTCCCCTCCTCGATCCTCTTGTTCCTCCTCCCGTGCTCTCCCATCGCTCCTCCCCGCTTTCGCCACCCTCACTGGAGTGGGGCGGGCGGGGGGCGAGACGGCACCCCGCCCTCCACATCGTCCCGATTTCCCATGGGGATTTCGGAAAGCGTCATGGAAACACGGGTATTAAATGTGTAATCCGGTACCAATCTTTCCTCCTCCTCCTCGCCAACCTCTCCCACGTCTAGCCCGGATGCGATCTCCTCTTTCGAGAGAAGGGGGAGAGAACTACCCCCTGCCATCGTTGCCCCCCTCACCTTGCTCCCACGGCTTTACCCCTGCCCATCGTACTCCCCCCTAATTCAGGGTACCGCCGCTATCCCTGCCTGCACCCTGAGCTACCCACCCTGACTCCCGCTCCCCACCCCTCCGTCTTGTTATACAAGTGTCTCCCTTCCTCTCGCTCCTTCCACTCCACGCTCCCAGAAACTGTTGAAAGTAAGCGACGCAAAATGGTGGAAAGGAAAAAAATGCGTGTGTAAGCTTGGAGTTAAGGAGGAAGACGGTGCGTGGAGTGGAGGTAGGAGTTAGGGGAGCGGTGTGTTTTGGAGGGGTCGGGAAAAATATATCCGGGAAAGTTCGCATGTTCGCGAGATGTTCTGGGAGGGAATTGAGTGGAGCGGGAAAAGCGTAGGAGAGAGCGAATGGGAGAGTGGGATGGGTGGAAGGGGGGAGGGAGGGTTGGAGCATTGGAGAGAGCGAGCTTCTTGAAGGCGAGACTTCGCCCTGGGTGGAGTCGGCTTTTAACGGAGAATCCTCCTTTGGTCTGAATGGTGGTGGAGGGGAAAGTAGGCAACCCTCAAGATGAAATCTCTACTCAGTGTGTCACCGCAGAAAATATTTAATTTGCGAAGTAAATAAAATATAGTTTAAGTACTCTCGCTTCATTAAAAACTACAACGAGCGAACGGAAATAGTTTCACATATGATGAAAGGACTAGAATGGGAGCCATTAGAGACTCACGCTAGGCTTAGATTACTTTAACATTCCGGATGGGGCGAGTTCCAGTGCGACACTTAGGATTCTATGTTGATCCCGCGCTATATCTCTAGAAGTGATGGAAGTGGCAAGAAGAAGTGAGATACTCTGCCGAACTGATAAGTACAAAATTCCTTCTTTCCACGCACTCTAAGTTATTTTAACGAAAAAAAGCTAACTCTACACGCATACACTACTGCATTAGACACTAGCATAAGTCTTATCATTAACATCCAGTTCACCTCTTTTCTCTTCACCCTCCTTTACCCTCCTCATTTTCTATCTGGTATGTTCATATACCATGTCGCCTGCCAGTGCGGTTGCTCGGCGAGTAGTATTAAGATGTAGATGAAGAAGTGTGTATAGTGATGGTAAGGCGGCAGAAATGGAATGGGGGAAAACAGCGAAAAAGTGTTAAGAAAGGGCAGCGGGGAAAATTGAAATCCTGTCATTTGGTACCTCCATGCCCCTCAGATAGCTTTCATTTTTATTCGTAAATTTTGCGTGGGCAGGTGGAATTCTTACATATAAATATTGAAGCATTTTGAATGGCTTCTGTATCCTGTACTTTCCTATTCGCACTGTTTGGGATAATAAGTTATCTTCCATTTCAACATCAAACCCGTGCGTTGTTTACTTTCGTAGTAACTTATGGCTTTCTTATAACTTCCGAATCTCTATCTGCTACCATTTCATTGCTGCGTATTAGATATTTCTATTCGGGCTCTCAAATTCTTGCGACGTACTTTTTTGAATCCTAACTTGAGCAAAACAGTGAACCATACGTGAAATCAAATAGAGTCTTACATAGTATATCATTACAAGCTCATCAATGCCATCTTCCATGGGGATGATAGTAAGGACAAAGATGCTTATCAAATCAAATCAAAATCAAAAATGAGTTAAAAATACAATTATAATAATTCTTTGCATGATAACGTGAATTAAGATCTAATGAAATACCCTAGTATATTATATGCACTCGTCCTTAGGAATGGTGTCATTTTTTATTAAATAAAACCATCAAACGCGTAAAAGTAAAATTCTAATAAAAATTTTAATTGTTTTTTTTATTCTGATTTTTTGACTGGTGTGGCGATGAAAAAAGTAAGACAGCTGTTATGGAGTGTTACTCGAGTAAGTGTTTTATCAGGCTTGGGGTAATTTAATTGGTAATGACTTCCGAAAAGTATGTAAGTGGTGGATGATGCATTGACACATTGTGGTTTTCTGATAGCGATTACTAAAGAATCATGCGGGGTAAGCTTGTAAGAATGATAAGAGTAGGGATTTTACTTGATGGGGGTAGAAAAATAAAGGGCTCATGATGGACTTTATGTGGGACACTAGGAAATTGGGTTTCAGGTATGGGCAGTTTCAAGACCTCCATTTATGTCAATGATTAAAGTATTGTGATATAATTTTGTATTTATCGTGTTCATGTAATTACGAGGGTGGTATGATAATTAATGAGCCTTGAAGCGATCTGTCAACAATGCAATGTAATCTTGTTATTGTTTACATCGGCCATCTTTTATACGGCCACGATCACAATTTCAACCAATTCCGTCGAGTAGTTGGTGTGTGTCAGCTGTTTGAAGTGGACAAGTTTTTTTTGCAAAATGGAAAAAGAACAATACCGGTCAGTGATTCGCTTTCCGTTTTTGAAAGGGAGGTCGAGTGAGAAAATTAAAAACGAGTCGGATACCATGTATGGTGATGTGTCATCTTCAATTGCCACCATTAAGCTATGGTATAACAAGTTCAGAAATGGCCGAACATCCGTGTTTGATGAGGCCCGTCCAGGACGACCAAATGAGGTCATCACGGAGGAAACCAACAACAAAGTCCATGATATGTTGCTGAACGACCGCAGATTGAAAATGAGGGATATAGCTGGGACATGTGGCTTGTCATTGGAACGTGTGCAAAATATCGTGCACGAACATTTGGGCATGAGAAAGCTGCCGGCCCGATGGGTACCGCGTTTGGTAACTGTTGACAACAAGCGGAATCGTGTGACCACTTCCAAGGAGTATTTGGCCTTGTTGAAGCGATATCCGAGGGACTTCTTCATACGTTACGTACCCGTGGACAAAACATGGATCCACCACTACTCACCAGAATCCAAACAACAGTCGAAGCAGTGGACTTTCCCGGCTATAGCGCTCCGAAGAAGGCAAAAACGGTCCCATCGGCCGCGAAGGTCATGGCGACCGTTCTTAGAGATTCTCAAGGTGTGATCCACATCAATAGGTGTGATGATATGTATTTTTCCCTCCGAACTTTCAAAACTAAGACACTTTGCATGGTGTTTACACATGAAAACGTACTTCGGTTTATTACCCTTACAACATCTCGATTCATTTTTCCCTCTCCTCTCCTATTTTCGTGAACTACAAGTTAGCACTTCATTTTAGTCACCCTTACAACGGTTTCCTGGGATTATATTGATGAATATAGACGACATACATGGAAAACAGGCGATGTAGAACTGAGCTTTATATTACATTTGCCAACAATGGAGAATCTCATGCATTTTCGGACATTTCATTTGGCGATCTCTGTGGAGAGGAAATGGAGTAATTAAATTTTCATAGTGTTTCCCAAAAGCCACTCTTCAAAAGCAGCTTGCTGAACAGCTGAGGTAATTTTGTCCATCTTACTCAGCAGTACGCCAATTTGGATAATGGCGAAAATGTAGGACACTTGTAATCCATAATTCTTGAAGTAGAATAGAAATGAGGGCCCAATTTATAATTAAATACTAGTGTTCTTATCAAGTTCTGATAAATCTAGTGCCCTTACGACGGAATGTTTGCCTCTGGGCGTATTATTTCATATTTAACGACTAGTTCTCTTCTCAGAAGCAGTTGAGGACCAATTTATCGGACGAAGATGGTATTAGGGCAAATTGACACCATCTAGCGGTCGCGTTTCGAGACAATAGTAAAAAATTATCTTTAAAATACCCTATAGGGATTCGAATTTGGATGAAAGATTATGTCCATAGTTCATAAGTTGTTAAAAGTTCACAAGTTATGGATTTCATCGTGAAAAATGAATCACTAATCGTTTCACATTAAAGGACCTGAGTAAATATTTGATGGATACGTTAATACCCTTCTATTTTCGCGAATAATTTGCTAAAGCATGGTTTTAATAAAGGAGAATTATCCATTGAGTATATTTTTGTATAGATTCGCTATTTGATTTTCAATAGTATTTCGTTAATTTTGAATGCCCGTAATTTTATTTCACTCTAATATTGCGATCTCTGGTTCTTTTTTAATAGTGTTAAGTAATTCTCTATTTGCAAGTCAGTAAATGGTGTAATGTGACTCAAATGTGAGTTTTAAGGAATATTTTGGACTTAATGATTTGGTTAAAGTTAACATTAGGTAATGAGGTGGGGAAAAAACAACTAAAAATGAGCATTCGTGAGATTGGGAAGTAATTTACAGAAGGGAAGAAGATGAAGACGTTACGGAATGAAGATAAACAAAAGAAGATGTAAAAAAGTGTGAGTAACTATTGCTGGAGGGAAATTGGATTAAAACTAAAAGAGAGAGGAAACGGAAAAGGGATAAAGAAACGTAGGAAATGAGAGAGAAGATATTGCATGAAAAGTACTTCTTTCGATGCTAAAAAAGGGTTTAAGAAGTAAATTTAAATTGCAAATCGAGAGAAAGGTCCGAGTGCAAGGTTTTTCTCGGATGATACTCGGATATAACGAGAGCGTATAAGGTTCGTTAAGAGCCCCATTTGCTGTTAATTATTGCGTGCGTACAGTCAGTTTATTTCTTTGCTTCTCGAACTCCCAACCTCCTCCACATCTCCCCCCTTCCCGATTTCCTGTAGGTAAGTATACGTGCCGGTACGTTCGCGGAATCTTTCTCGTGCACTCCTTTGCACAGTCGGGGCAGTTATTTTCGTTTTCTTTTTTAGCCAAGGAGGAAGCTGAGGAGGGAACGGTTGGAAGGGGTGGGCTTATCTTTTCGCAGTCGGAAAGTTTCCCGTCTTGGGCCACTCATGGAAAAACTTACTTTAGCCCCTTGCAATAAATGAAATTATCCGCGAGGAAGTGTGGGCGGATGGGGCGGTCTTTTTGCACGCCAAATGCTTTTGCAATCGAAACTGTTCAGCTCCTTAAGCCCAGCCTATCCACTGTTTTTATCTGAATGCATAAATTCCGATAGAGTCTACATTTATGGCAATAAAATTTGCTCTAATTGCTGTGAAACTTGGTTAGGGAACAATATATCTTCCTTTTGAGGCGGGTAAGCGGCCGGCTTTTGCGGCATTTTCTTCTTAATTTAGATTTACACTGCGGCTATATTATTCGTCCATTTGAATTTTGCGAAACCTCCAAGGCCATCAAAATTATTTTCGTGTCATATTGAATGCTACATTTTACGCCTTACTCCCCCACAATCCCGCGTCGGTAATATTCTCTTATGTTTAGTAGCATTAATACGAATGGAATTTTAAACTACTACAGAACAAAAGGATGCGTGCATCAGAAAAAAATCAGAAGGAAGGAAGGACAGAGAAAAATACGAGATTAGTTTATGATCTCGGTTGCCATTAGGACTGCCCGAGTCTTTCTGTCGCATTAGTGGCCAAGCCCTACGGTCTTTGCCCGGAGACGTTGCCAGTCGCTTTCTTCATATTTCCTTTCACTGTCTGTAATCCTCCATTGTATTCAGGGTTATAATACTTGAAATTCCATATTTTTTCTTTACCCGGCCACTGAGCGCCGCTCGGAGAGAGAAAGGTCTTAATGGAGAGAAGAAGGAAGAAATGGAATGTGGTGCAGGGAGAAAAATCCCAGTGGGAGCAGTATTTGAAGCGCTACTAAGCCCTCCGTATACAGCCGAAAAGATAACCGCGTCAGCGTCGCTGAATGGAGAGTCATTTACTGTACGTTTTATGTTTCAATTTAATCATCGCTGGAAATACGTCGCTGAAAATCAAATTTCTTGCTAGTTCCGTTTCTTTTGGGAATTCTCCGATGTTAAGATGTACTGGAAAAATGGATCATAGGAGTTTATATCTTTTTCCCAACTCGTGTATATCAGTGACACTAAGTTTAAGATAATGTTCATTTTACACTTTTTTCTCATGAATTTTTTAGTATTAGGGTAGATTACGTAGTTGTTGAATGGAATAATAAAAATGCAAAAATTTTGCTTGGAATTGAGGTTGATGAATGAGGTAGTGAGTACACCATAATGCCTTGAACCTAATGGTCGACTCTTTCTACGCTCAAATCTGTGCGGTGTTAATAGGCAGTTACAATTGAAATCCCTGTAGTAATTTTTCTGGGTCTCAGTTCAAGTCATTAATGTCATGTACGAAGGTAAGTCTAACTATTCCTAATAGCTAACTAGCTCCATAACAAAACTCTGGCCTCTTCTTTAAATCAGCCATTGTGGGTATAATATGGTTCTTTGTAATTTCAAAGCCCTAGAATCGACTTACAAACAATTTAATTCAAGCTTAGACCAATTATTATCAACGTCACAGCTGAATTCTTAGGCGATGCGGTGGTTCTTTTGAAGCGGAATTTTTTTTATTGAGCCCAAATAGTACATTTTTACAGTACGCTACTCTACTCTACTGCAGTACAGTTACTCTTTGAATGGATCAGTCTCGAATTAAAAATACTGTGTAAGGTTTAAGCATCATTCTGAAATTGCTGGCATATAAATTTTGTGCCAAATGCTCTTCAAAGGAAAAGAATGCTTTTAAAAACAGGTGCGTTGCCTTTCCTTTTTGAGTTTCAAGTCTCTTAAAGTACAAGGTGTGAAGTCACGATGAGTAAAATGTAATTTTTATGCTTCAGTGTGTTTTCATGAGATTATATTATAGTTACTTATCTATAATTTTTATGTTTCTAGTTCAATGTTTGGGTAGTTATAGTAAATTTCATGAATAAGGCATTACTCCCTGGGATTGAGCTGTATGTGATCTTTCCACCACTTTGAGCAAATACCCTGAGTCCTATAAAGTTAATTGCTGCCCAGCCCTTGCTACCTCTGAACAACTCATTCAACGGAACTGACGTCTAGGGACCTTTAAAGCATTTCAGGCTAACTACACGCCATTGCAAGTGAAATTACTAGTCCCGTGTAGATAATCAATTTTTCAAGACGTCATGTTGACGCTCTGATTTTCAATTTGAGGACTAGGTTATGCGAAGCGTTGTAGGAAATTGACGTTTCGATCTGAACGAAGATGTTTCCTTATATTTAATGGATTTCAATATTATCAGGGGTATATTTATATAAGTTGATTTCCAGTGAAGAATTCAATGTATGATATTGACATCACCTCCGCCCTTAATCATGTACCAAACGAAAAGAGAAAAGAACCGATTGGAAGGAACCTATGAAGGGTGAGACAAAACCGAGCCTCTGCACATAAAGTTTTGCCCATTATCTGCTGTCTGAAAGAGAAATTATAAAGATCAGCGGAAGGCAATTTCACTCTGCTTGTGTAATGACAATAGCTATTCGGGGAAAGTCGTCTAAAAAGGTTATGCGGCTATGGTTTCTCTTAATCGGTCAATATGTCTCTTAAAAGCTTGAAACAGGATTTTGCGTTATCTTTATTTTCCCATCCAGTAATTCTAGATGTTTTCGTGCGTATTCTTCAGTTTTGAGGGGTCTAAGAGATTATATTGTTACAATGGGATCACTCCATGTCGGCGAATGAATATCCCACGAACTTATCGATTTGAAACATAATTGCAGTACGTTTGCCGATCTATGTATTCCTGACATATCTATGAAGCAATCTAATATTTTGGTGCACCTCGATTTTCCTTCTCCCCGTAACTTGAACAGTGGTACACATTGTATGAAAAAACAGGCGACAGTCAGTATTGACCCCGGAAGAGATTGTTCTCTAAATTTGGCCGAAATTGATGTGGTCGAGGCCACTGTCGATATTTTTTTGGTCGTTATGGTTGTTTTTTGTTGTCGTCAACGAATGGTCTTCACGAAACTGTCACTGCCAACCGTTGTGTACGGAATATCTCGCCCTCAAACATTATCTCTAAAAATCTCAGGAAAAGCGGAGGCAACGGGTTATCAATCTGAAGTGAAGTGAAATACTGAAGTAATTTTCTTTATGTCGTCGGTTTGATCAAGAAACTGAAAGAAAATTTAAAAAGTAGTCGGCGGATTTCACGTGCCTCAAGTCCTAATCTTAAACTATCGAGGGTTTTGTCCATTCATTTTCTGCACAACGCGATTTTAACAAGTAATATTTCTTGGATATATCTCGGAATTGAAAATTTCCTCAAAAATATTTCTAAATATAAGCTAGTATATATAAAATATAAGAGAAACACATTTCCTTTGAAAAAGGTTAAATGGAAAAATTTAGTCAATGTGGGCGCAAAATGGAGCTGCAAAAGAAGGATAAAAAATCAATTGTGAGCATTAGTTAGACTCACACTGGGATGTAATTACTCCAAGACTACTGCCGATTGTAATAAATAATTCCATTGCATGGAGGAATTAAATTAAGCCCCTCATCAAAGCTCTCGAATAAAGTGTGGCATCTGGAAGCTTCAAAGGTTTGGTATTGAAGAAAAAGTGCACTCTTGGCAGACGTACAATAGATACTAAATCCCTCGTTCCCCAGTGTTCTAATCACCCCGTACTGTTCGTACTGCAGTTTAAATTCCCAACGCTTTGCCATTAGAACCAATGTACTAATCAGTACGTAATAAATAATTGACCTGAAGCCAGGAGAATCGTAGAATGCTTGCCTGTCATATCAATAAAGTCTATCTTTTCCTATCTTCGAGCTCTATGTGGGACCTTTATTATTTGGATATATTACAGAAACTATTTATTCTGTGGTCAAAGTATTTTCACTCCTAACTTATGAATAAAATGCACAAGAAAATTATCTGAAAAACTACTCAATGAGCCTTATCAATACATTAAATGTAAAAAAAAAAATTAAAAACGTTTTTCTGCTACCGTATTGCGCTATTTTTGTCTCTTTTTTAACCGAAGAAATTACCTTAATGCATTTTTTTTCGCATACTTTGAAATAATAATATATTCGTTAATAGCGTACTAATTCTTCAATGAATAAGAATTTATTGGCCGAAAATCTTATATCATACCAAAAGTACGATTTGTTTTGCGATATAATAATGCTTAACTTTGGTTCATACATTTATACGGCCCAAACTTGAACTTAAGAGTACGATTGTTTTTATACAGGAGAGATGTGTGCCATTGAGTTTTCATTTAATCCAAAAATCTACGGGCGTACTCAACTACAGCGATCGAGGTAGTGATTGGGATAACTTCGAAATTCCAAGGTTTAAGACATGGCAAAGACCCGGAAACAATCCCTTGTGAGGAGGAATAAAAGAATATTCTATCCGTCATGAAGAATTCTCGCCGCAATCTCCAGGAGTTCTCCGTTAGGCCTCCGAGCGAGTCGCAGAAGTTTGACTGGGATTACTCAGCGCCGTCTTGCGGCCAAAGGAAGCAGTCTTCTCCCTCCCGTGGCAAAGTCTCCGGAACTCAAAGAACCGCCAGATCCATTATTGCCACCCCGATCAATTATTGAGGATGCAAATCCGCGGGTCAAGCAAAGTAAACGAGGCCCTTGTTGTCACTGCCGCAGATGCCCGACCGCGGGTCGTTTATTCCACCGAACGGCTACACTCCAGTGCCCGCCGCCGGTACGAGGAGGAACTAGAAAGAAAAAAAAAGAATGAATGCCGGAGAGCGGAAGGAATTCTCCCACCCTCAAGTGTGCTGACATCGCATGTCCCGAGAGCGGGAAAAAAAATTGTAATTGCATGCACACTTCGACCTTGCGCCCGGGCAATACGCATATATGAATTTGCATTCGTAACAACATCCTGGCCCGTTCTACCTCTTCTCCGATGCGACGATGTGAGAACTCGAAATGTGAGGGACTGGGGAAGGCGGGGGCGGGAAGGGCCCCTACCTCCACTTTTCCGTGCTCCTTGGGATGAGTTCTCGCCTCTCGGAAACGCCAGAGGAAATTCAGCCATTCCCCGCTCCCCCGCTCCTTCTCACACATACAGAACCTCTCTCGCACACTATCTCCGGCTGACGCACAAACATGCCGTGCCTACTACACCCAGCGACCTCCGTGTTTTATTTAGGAGCAGTAGGTAGGTACTCCTAGTTTCCAGAGGGGAAGTTTTCAACGAGAAGGCGTGAGGACGTGCCCTGGGTCTCCACCCATCCCCGACGTCCTCCCACCCCCCACTCCCTCCCCTTCCCGCACTCCGCTCTTCGTATCTCTCTCCCCTCCGAGCGTGTGCCGGCTGAGCTGGAAGTTGTATCGCCCACCGCAATGATAATCAGCCCGCCGTGAATATTTGGCAATTCGGAAGTTGTGCGTTCTCTCTCTCTCTCTCTCCCTCCGTGAAGTCCTCGAATATATAAACATGTACATATGTTTGTGTGTGTGTGTATGTGTTGTGTATGTGTGGATGGGTGAGAATTCATGTTGAGGGGTCCTATCCTCCTCGCAGAGAGGAGGAGGATACGCAGACACGATGATGGGAAGGAGTCCGAAGGAGTGGGTTTTCGGGAAGGTGTTCCGGTGGAGGAAACTGACTGTGAGGGGAGGCTGGGTGAGCGGAATTTCTGGCGGGGAAACGCTGTGCCGCGCTGGAAGGATTGGAGGTGAAGATTGGAGGAAAGGGGTGGAGGGATTGGTGGGTGGAGCAGGAGGAAGAGAGGAGAGATGGAAGTGAAGTTGCGTGCCGTGAAACGAAATTCGGAATTCGGCACATTGCCGCCACGCCGCGGCGATGCGTTCTGCTTACTGAGGAATCGCGTTCGGCTCTTCGTCGCGAAAGGGAGAAGTTGTGCCTCCCCATCGTCCTAGTCATCCCCTCCGCCCCACGTCATCAAGAGTTGCAGTTTAGTACAATATCACGGTTCGAAACCAAATCACGGAACAATAAGAAATCATTTTAATGAATAGTGCGGTGCAAAATATCTGATTTGGTAAAGTACGGAATTAAGTAACTGTTTCCCGTGCCTTTTTCACTCATTTGATGCCCTTTTCGTATACAATATCGACCTGAAATTTGAATTTGCCTGATCCACAATTATACGACTCGCGGACGGAGCTCTTTGTAATGTCACCAAAATATGGCCGATAAACTGGCTATGGGCTAGAGCTCATGAATATATATTCATATTGAAATACGTGCAATTATTGGCGGTAAGTAATAGGGAAAAATATCGTTCCGTGCCCCACCTCCACCATTTCTCGCAGGCACATCACCTTCCTATGTACATTCCCATCTCTCAAACTTCTCCCGTGTTTGGGATTGTATGATAACCCCAAACCCCTTCTTCTCTCTGTCTTCCCTCGCCCAAGACATCACTCCATTTCCCGGTATCCTCTCCGCGTACGGCCTTGCCATCACTCTATATATTTCATACCTCATTTCATATCTCATTCCATTCGTATTTCCACCGATCCCTCCTGCGCAACTCCTTCCTCTCTCCATCTCAACGCCCACCTCTTCCCCGCTTCTCTTTTCTCGTTCCCACTGCCCCTCCAGGAGAGTTCCGCCTTCGTTTCCTTCCGACCGTCGAGTTCTGTCGGTCCCCGTCGGTCGAATCCTCTCCCTCCTCTCCTCTCTCCCCCTTCCCTCGCTCCACCAAGACGGACACTATCGCTCCCTCGCGGCGAATCAAGTCTTGCAACAAATGACTGGTGAGGTGCGGCGATGAGATGACCGTCACACAGGTGATAAATCTACGGAGTCGGGGCCGTGATTTAGTTTAGGGTGAGAAAATTTGCAGCCGCACACTCCGTTCTTCGCGGACTCGAGAAATGTTTTGCCAAAATGCCCCTGAAAAATATGTGTGGGTTGGGTGGCCCAATTTCTGAACCCTCTTGCGATCATTAAAAGACACGCGTGGATATAGGTGAGTTTTCTGGAGATAAATTAGCCTATGCTATAGATTTACATCGATGGCGTTCCCAATTCATAGAAAATCAGAACACATGGTGCTTTCATATCTGAGTTGAAGTGAATACAAATATGAACGTATAAATGTTTAAAAACTCAATGTTCTTTTCTTCTTCGTTTAATTTTGATCAGATTCACGGCATTGTCTCGCATGCATTTTATATGCCAAATACACTTTTTGATGGCTTTTATAAATGTTTGTATTAAGCCTGTTCCTTCAATATTACATACAAAATAAGCATGCTCATTAAATCTGGTAAAGTAGTGTTATAAATATCCTTGATTCTAATTTAGCGTCTCAAGTGTCTTGCAAGTCGTTTTTAATTCAGCCCACATACTAATTGCATTCTTAAGCCAGGTATGGTGGCGCAAATATTAATCGAAGATGAGCTTTCGCAATTATCTCTATAATGTGGTTTCTAGGATCTAATTTGGCTAGAGATCCCTCCCTTGCCAACGACTCCCTTTATCTGTTACTAATTACCAACTGCCCGACTTCCGTGGCGCAACATTTGCCCCCAGGCGTCCTCTTGTCCTTTGAGCTTTTGGCGTTAAATTAAGTTTTCTGCCTACACTCGTCTTTACGTTCGGTTATTACGACTCCAAGTGCTTTCCTTCCGGAATGTGAACTGTAAATCGTGAGTGACGTATCAATAAAATTTACACGTTTATTATCCTCCTGGCTCCGAATGAAAGCCGTACTATGCCGCGATTTCTTTTCCAGAGCAGCGCGGGCGCTGATAAATCCTGAGTGGGTCATAATTTAGCGTAAGAGGTGGGCGGGGGAGGCGGTTGGTTGGTGAAGGGGAGGCGGAGAGGGGGAGTGGATGTCGACGCATGATAATCTGATTTCGCACTCCCGCTCCGCGAGTGAATTACAACTTCTCCCATTTCGTGTTTGCGGTTCATCTCTGAAAAGGGAGTTTAATTAGTTCAAGGCCGAAGACTTGAACTGCCTGCTGTGCGGCTGACTGTAATATGTCCCGCGAGAGACGGCAGATGTGTTTCGGTGCATTCCCCCGCCCTCTGCCCTGCCCCCACACCCCATGGCACCTCCTCACGCGCGCAAACCAGGCGCCACCTATCGGTACCTTCTCGGCATCGCCCTTTCTCTCCTCCGCCCTCTTTGACGAGCGCAATCGCTTCGGGTGTTGTTTGTGTTCTCCTTGTGTTCCGCCACTCTTGTGTTCCCTCCTCTCACCTCCAACACCATCCTCCCTCCCACCCTCAATGGTAACCCGAGCAGGAATTTAATTACTAACGTTGTTACAGCCGGATGATTCGAGAGCGAGAAGAGGAGGAAATTTGAGAAAATTTGGATCGATTGCTGTTAATTGCTGTGCTTCTATCGTGCCATTCGAGACTTACTAATGCGGTTAGCACTTAACTTTTGTACCTATCTTTGCTAGATCATACCTCGAGAGGTATGTCACAGAAGAGTGATATGTCCGTTGTGCTCAATCATTATATCATAATTATATTCTGAAAGGAAGTAGTGTAGTCACCGAAGAAAAAGCTCAAAAAGCAATAGTTTGCCCAACTCGAAGAGTGCGCAGCATTGGCTTGGGACCCGCTCGAAGAGGGGCATAAAAGAAGTTTAAAGAAAGTACAAAGAAAGGCGATAGGTATTGAACGGGCATTAAGAGAAAGGGAGTGCGAAGAAAGTGCTGGTATTCTGGGCTTGGGGAGTCTGGAAAAGAGAAGTAAAATAGAACTTGTGGAATGTTCAAAATGGTTAAGAAAGAGGAACTTTGGGGAAAAGCTTGCAATGAAATAGAGGAGCCAACGCTCTTTGGAAAAAAACGGACACACCTGCGAAATCAAACAGAGAAGCAAGCAGCATGTATTAAGAAATATTCCTTTTAGACAGAATAATTACAGAATAGAATCAATTACCTGGATAGCTTTTTGATTCCTTTCCCGAAGTGTGAATATGTTTTAGAAAAGATATGCTGCTGCATTGTCTTAATGATTGTGCTGATCCTTACCTTCGATAATTTTACTTTCTATTATATGTTATAGAATTTTGATTATAGTGATATATAAGATTTTTGAGATGGTGCTAAGATGATAATCGAAGTAATGCCACCAGACCCTGACTAATTGCACATTACGAGCTAACAATAATCTATTCTCTTCCTGAAGAGGAATCTGACTCTGCCACTGACGAAGACGATCGTCGAAAGCTGTTTTTCAGCTATTTTTTGCGAGTGTCCTTTTTTACATGTCTCTACATATTTTAAGTGTTTTAGTTATATTTTTGAAGTGCATCTTCGCCGAGAGCATATTTTCCTAAGTTATTTTCCCATATTTGTGCTGCCGTCTTCTTTTTTATAAACATTCACCTTCTTCCCCAGGAGTAATGCCTTTTCAACTCGCACACGCCCCCTCAGAGTCCAACAAAGAGCACGTGCAGTTTCCCTAAAGCCGAAAATTACGCCTAATCCCTCCCCCACCCCACTCCGCTAGTGTAACGCTCCTCTTCCCCTTTTTCAGTGCTCGCAATCTCCTGGAATATTGGAACAAAAGCATTCCTCAGTGAAGGAAGCCATTGCAGAAAATATGCTATTTTAATTTCCCTGCACCTGTTTCTCTCCTTCTCAAGCATTCGATTCTCTTGGATGAATAGAAGGTCTTCGTTCCGCGTAGTTGCCCAGAAATTGGTTTCATTTGCAACTTCTTGTCTCGTTCTCTCCATAGTTACAGAGATTTTAATGCAAATTGCAGAATTCATTCCGCATTACGCGTACTCAGTTATTCCTCTGCTGAAAGTCAATGCAACCGCCTCTGGGTTCATCCGTGCTAAAGAACCATAGAGGAGAATGTCAGCCTGAATGAATTTTTTGGGTGAATTGTTCCAATGAAGAGCAAAATTTTTAATAAAGCAAAGTAGCTTGGTAACGTAATAAGGAAAGAAATTTCCTATTTTTAAATATTGATGGATAATGAAATTGGAACGCAGTTTTGTGGTAAGGATCGGGTCATAATCTTTGCTATTTTAACCATGTGAAAGAGGGAACATTATCATCAGCACTCCCTTCCCTATTATAGATGTGTTAAATAATTTATTACATTAAAAACATTCAAAAACAAAAACAACTTTTTTATCCGGTAGGGGCTCATTCCTAATTTGTAAATTATGAATGAAAAATATTAAACGAGTTGAAATTTTTTTAAATTCTGAGTAATTGTGTGTATATGCTAAATGAGTTGCCAAAACTTGTAAAAATGCAGTAAAAAATCAGTCATGTTTAAGTTGAAGGGATTGTCTTGAGTAATAAATGACAACTTTTGAAAAATAATATCCAAACCTCTATGAAATAATTTTAATAATATAATTGTTGTCTCTAAAGAAGTTGATGAATACCTTCAGCAAATAAAGGAACTTATCAAAGCGCGTAAAAAACTGGAAATGAGTCCCGTTTACGCTGCGTGCTTCAGTCTTTTTTTGCACCGTCAACTTTCTCCGCGGAGATTTTTCAAGGACACGCAGTTTCTCATCTTGTTCACCAATGAACGTGGTTTCCTTTTTTTCATAAATAACACCTATAAAGCTTTACTAAACAGCAGGCATGGAAGGGGTGGCAATAAAGGACTTAATTTTATTGTAATCAGTCCCAGCAAGGGGGCCGTCTTTGTGTGCGAAAAAGCGTTTTCGAGGCGGCCGGAAGCTTTAGGGCAGGATAAGTGTGTTGGGCAAAAATAGAGAGTGAGAGAGATAAGGCTTTAAGGAGTCCCACTGTGGGGTCCCCCCACTTAGAAATGACCGCAATCGTACAAACCGCGGAAGCTAAAAACCAGTTAACCGGTTGTAGATAGTGTGTCAGGCGGACGATGTTTCGGGAGGCGGGCGGAGACGAGAGGTAGGGCGATATGCAAATTCAAAGGGGGGTTTTGTGGGCAGAGAAGAAATCGAGGTGTAAATGGAGAGAAATCCCGGGCCGGACTTTCATGAAGAGTAGAAATCCTCCTGTAGCGATCTCAACCATCGGTGTGGTCCCAAAATGAGAACGCATTTCAGTCCTTCCGTTATGCCTCAAGATTAAATGAACGAACTCTCCAATCTGTGGGAGTATAACTCGAATCACTATCATGGAATCCTATGGTCGACTCATCGGAAAAATATGTGGAATCAATGGCGTATAATTGTGGTAAAACTAAGAATTATTGGCTGTTTAACTTCCTTCCTCGGCGCTTGAATAGTGTTACAGTGAAACGTCTTTGGCAGAAGGACTGTAAGGAACATGCCTTATTCGGGAAAGAGTTTTTGTCTCGCCGGGGGTTATTGGGTTTAAATTCAGAGTCCCTTCTAGTTAAAAAAAAGAACTGTCAGACGTAAAAATGTAATCAATTCCTAGACACGTGAAATTCGATCGATCGAAAATGCTATACACAATTTTTTTGATGGATTTTATCTTGAGCACGTAAAGCTAAAAACCTTGTCGAGAAACGTCGGAGGCTTCAAAAGATTTTGGCGGCCGATTGACTAAAAAAATGGTGACTCCAATTTATTAAACTTCCGTAAAGTTGGCAATATAGAAGCATTTTCCTAAAAGCCCTAAGTTCAAGTGAAAACTCGCCCATTATTACGGACTTCACTGGTTGTGAATACCTAAACTCGTCCGAAGCGAAGCAGTTTCTTTTCCGTCTTCACTTATGCTCTTGAGAAACCCGGAAATAATTGGAGTAATTGTAATGTTTAATTTTTACTTAAACTCCAATTTTTCAGTAATTGGGTGCAAAAAATATAGAAGAGTGAATCACTTTCATTTTCCCTCTAAAGGAACGTTCTTACATTTTCTTTCGTAAAAATGGAATAAGTAGATTTAAAAGTCGAAACACGTGCTCAACTTGTCTAAATTTATTTTAACACGTTTTATTTGAAAAATCTCCATACTCATTATCAGAAACACATTTCGTTATTCATGATTATACTCTCTTATTAGTTCTATCTTTCAAATTAAAATAACGCTGGCCTAGTAGCTCCTTTCTTGCGAAGTTATGGCAGAGCAAACGCATTTCAAATGCGAGGGTCTTAACAAACGCGTAACTTAGCGCCAAGTAGAAAATAACGCCTAGTATAGGCGTAGCATAATTGACTTAAGATGTCTTTTTTATTTTCAGACTTTAGTGACACGGAAAATTGCCATAATCAAAAAATATTAGTCTTACGAGATTCCTCTGTGGACTGATTTTACTATAAAATTAAAACACTCGAGTGGCTCGGTTATTATTTTAATGAAGCTGTGAAACTTGGGCAGGTTTTGCTGAATGATTTTGGCGTTAACTTCTTGTGTTAGAGCGTGAGAGTGGAGAATCGCAGCTAGCGCATCTGGTGATCTTGCCTCTGAGCCAGAATCGCAGAGAGACAGTGGCACAATGACTTAACCGGCCGTTTCACTTTCACTCGCACGCACCATCACCTCAGGTGGGTGGGTTTAAACTACTGCATGCCTTGTATCACCTTGGGAGTTCCTTTATCAGTGAGAGACAGAGAAAAAATGTTCAGGGCGGTAAGCGGATAGGAAACTTCAAATTGGAACGAATTACAGAAGGGAATTTTTGTAACTTCTGCAAGTGATAGAGGATATGTTTTCAAGAATTTTTCACGTACAAATATGATATTGGCACACATTAATGTCGGAGCTATGGAATTACAAGTATTGATTCAGGCACATTATTCAGAAGCCATGAAAGCGCCAAAAAGATGTGGCCTATACCATTTAAAAATAATTTACCTTGCCTCAGTTGTGCATCAACTGTTTGTCATCCTCTTAATGTTATCAGTCATGTTTATGGTGGCTTATTTTCTACTTGTATTCGTAAGACCCTTGTATTCAAAATACGTTTGCTCTGCCATAACTTCACCAGGAAGGAGCTACGATCCAATGACTATAATAGTTCCCCTACATGTCGCCACATAAACTTTATTGTCTTAGCAGCGCGCATGGTTGAAAAGCATAAATGCTCTAAATAATATCCTCCATCTCCTCCTGTAGTTGCCCAAGTAGCACCAATAGCATCAATGTTAAACATGGATTCAAAGTCACTCATCTTGGCTTTAAAATTAGCTGTTAGACAATATTTTCAGAGCAAATTATCTCTGCTGAAGATATCTACATATTTTGCTCTTATGCAGTCTAATATCTCATAATTTCTTGAACGAAATCATGTGTATCAATGGCACGCATGATAATGACAAGTGTATAGTTTACACCCTTCATGCAGGAGTGAATGAATAGAAAACACGTGATTACAGTTTATAGTCCGCGAAAGATAACTCTCGTTTGCCGCTGGATATGCTTTTCGTGTTACACCCTCTTTATTGAGATCCTCAGAATTAATTATGAATATCAGAAATAAATAATCTCAACGCCGACTGGTTTAGGTGAGCCAAAACGAGGTGGTTCTCCATGCAATGATTGCTTAAGCTTCGTAAATTGATATTCTGGCCGTGTGCAGGACTAGGTGGATGACTTAGCCTTCTTTTTTCCGATCTCAATCTTGAAAAATTAGGTCGTTGGAAGAGGATATGAAGTAGCGTCTCGAGTGTTATATTGGAGAAAATTAATTTTTTTCCGTAGCCATACTGATACATATTCAGGGATAGGAAAGCTCAGGGAAAGGGAGAATAATCACGTGTTAACGAGTAAAATGGGGTAGTTGGAGGAATGAGGAGGTTAGCAGTGGCCTGGGGGTGGGAATAGAGGTTAAAAGGGATAGGTTGGTAGGGACGCGGGAAAAGACACAGCACACATCGAAGGGTTCCTGCACCCTCAACAGTTTTAGGGTCGCATTCCGTGAAATTAGTGCAAATGGTAAAGCTAAATTCTGCAGAGGAAACTTTCTTAGTCCGGTTCATAAATCCTTGAAGTTAGTAAGTCGATATTTTGCAAGTGTTACTTCTCCGAGTTTCGTAATTGCACAGAATTCTGGAGAAGAAGTTTTTCGTAATGGCTGCTAAATTTCTTGCCTGAACACGAAACGTCCTAAGTTCAAGTGAAAACTCGCCCATTATTACGGACTTCACTGGTTGTGAATACCTAAACTCGTCCGAAGCGAAGCAGTTTCTTTTCCGTCTTCACTTATGCTCTTGAGAAACCCGGAAATAATTTGAGTAATTGTAATGTTTAATTTTTACTTAAACTCCAATTTTTCAGTAATTGGGTGCAAAAAATATAGAAGAGTGAATCACTTTCATTTTCCCTCTAAAGGAACGTTCTTACATTTTCTTTCGTATCTACTCAGCGCGACCTCAAAAACATGAGGAGCATATAACACTCGGTTGAGATAGTACTGCGATAGTACTGAATTGAATCTTGTCTCTTGTTAATGGTTGTTTCATATTATATTGCTATATAGGCCAACGGTTCACAAATTCGAGTCTTTTGAAGTAATCAAGTACTAAACGAAGGACAACAGGAAGGCAAGTATTGCGTATTAAAAACAGGTTCTCCTCTTTTTATCAACTACTCTTTCATTTGTCATAGAATGGCAGATATATCTTACAGAAAGGGGGAAATATGACTGGTGAGCGAGGCTAAATGGTGCGGAAATGGGGTGACTGAGAAAGGTTTGTGAGAAATGTAGGATGGGATAACGTTAGAAATGAGTGAATGATGGGAGAGATGCTTCAGTAATGGGCATAAATGAGAGAAGTGTGCTTCTTTGGTTTGGTCTCGTCGAAAGAATAATATCGAATAAAGATGAGTGGTATAATAACACATATATATGATGGTGGAGTGAATGGTGAGGAAGATGTAGACCACGAAAATCATGCGTGAATGTGGTAGGAGAGACTCTGAAGAGCAGTCATATTTCAATCATAAGAATATATGGAGCAATTCATTGGTGCAAGAGAAGTCATGGCGGTTTGTAAGGAATGGGCATTATGTAGAAAAGTATTAAAGGAGTGCCAGTTTTCTAAGGCTAACGGCAATAACTAAATTCTTTCACGTTGCCTATCCAGAAATGGCGTGGCAATTAATGGGTATGTATGGTGATGTAGGATTGACATCTGAGATCATTGAGAACTGGTGGCTATTTCGACAAGAAATGGTTTGTTTTTTGAAGAGAGAGTGGAGTATGACCCGACGTCGGCATTTGCCTGCCAATAACGAAAGGTGCCATTTATACGTCCTATCCCACAGACGCAGTACTATACATTTGAGCAGATTTATAACCAATAGTTAAATATCATCTCGGCATGAACACCAAAGTTAATATAATCTCCTATCAAAAACGCACATGACTAGTAAACACTATTGCTATTCAAAACTCGGACGTTATGTACAAAAAGATACGAATCGGCAAGCAACAAGACAGGCATCATTATGTTGGGATTTAATTAAACTGGGCATTGTAATACCGTATCTTGAAGTACTCTCCACATGGCATTATTTGCTGATAAATATCCGAAAATGTCGGAATTCGAACCCAGGCCCTCTAGATGGGAAGTCACTACCCTAGCCAAACCGATCTCCCATTCGAATCGGATGCAGAAGCAAACGTAGAAGAGGAATAGAACCAAGCTGGGGCGAGGAGAGGGCAAGGAGGGGGCGGACGGCTTGCCCCGTTGCATATGAAGACCGGGGGCCGTGAAATAACTTTCTCGCCTAATTAGGCCATCAGCAGTCCCCTCCCTCCACCCACTCAACCCTCCCTCCATGTTTCTCCGGTAATCTCCCGTCACACGCCTCACTCCAATCTCCTCCTCCGTCCTCGCGTAGGCTTTCTCTGCTCCCTTGGTCCGTCCTCTTTCCAAAACAGAGTTACCTCGCCGGCCACCCTTTCTCCCAAGCTTTCCGCCCACCTCCTCCCTTCCATTAACCCACCGACGCCGACTCCTCTCTGTTCTCGCGCAAAACTCACCCGACCATTCGTTCCCTTATTTACCTCTCAGGGAAGCGACCTCAGCGACCCCACGACCGACCCCCGTCTCCGCTTCGGCGAAAGCCCTCCACCCGCTCCGTCGCGCTCCCATCTCTCTCTTCTTCCTCGTCGACTTGTTTGTTTTTCATTCCCCAGTTTAGAAATAATGACGGCGGGGGAAGGGGGAGTGGTGGCAGAGGAGACAGAAAATGGGGAAATGCTAGAGGGAAGGGGGGCACCTCCGCCAAGAATGCCTCCTCACAAGAATGCCACCCTCTGCCTCCAATTCCTTCATCTATCCTCCGTAGTCACCCCCTGAAATGTTCTCCTACCCGTTCCCCCACCTCTAGTGTTCACCCTCCCTGACAATCACCTGGGGGACGTCCCATGGGGATGGTGGGTGTGGCAGGCGGTGTTTAGCATGCGGCGGGGTGGCAGTTCGTTATTCCCCAAAGCCCGGAAGGGTCCCACCTCCAATATTCCGGAGCGATGCTCGCCCACCCGTCTCCAACTAATGCTGATCAAAGGAGAAGGCTTGCATCTACATCATAATGTGTTTTATTGGTCTACAAATCTCCCCACCGCCTACGGAGGGTTCACCTGGTGGAGTAAAGGGGGATTTCAACGCCTAACGTTAATTGGAAGGTTTTTATTCGATGTTGCAAATTGGAGTATGGCTAGGAGGGCCATTATTCTCGAGAAGGTTGTTACGAACATTTTTTCTTTATGGATTCCTCTTCCAAGGCCGTGGTTTGTGCTTCATACCCTTATAAATACATGTTTTTGACAGAATATGTCTTATAAATTGGTATGGATTTAGTATACTTACTTAAGGCTAATGGCGATGCTACAAAAATATTTGTAAAAATCATTTCATTCGACTCAGATTTTAATTGAGGTGTACGAGCGTAATACGTGCCATTTGAAAGAGGAACGATGGAAGAATAATATGAATTGTGTACTTGAGTTTTATTATGTCATAATTCCAAAGAAGAAGACCGCACTGTGTGGATATTAAATAACGTGTCGCCACTAGCGTCAAATCATTGTGACATGACGTATTAGCTATTGAGGAGTTCGCTACTGGGTTCATTTTATCTCTTCAAGGGATAAAATCACCAAAAAAAGGGAATTTATTTTTTTGAGGAATGAAATTGGCGGAACAATGGAAAGTTTGTCTATTCGAGGGATAATGTTTATGCTTTCAGTCTCAATATTTCTAAAAAAAATTTATGAATATATTTTTGGGAAAATAAAGTGAAAGCCTACCGATTGGAATTGCAGAATGAAAGAGCATTGGATTTTGAATCTGCGGAGCCTAGCATATCATCCTTGGAGCGATAAAATTTCTGATGCGGAAACTCCAAGTGCCAACCAAATAAGTTCCAACATCAAGTGTGCTGGTAGAAAGTTGATGACGATGAGAGAGCCATCTTCAACGCCAAAGGCGGTTCGATTGTGTGCTAGCGGTGCCGGCTTTCACAGCAAGCCGTTTACCACAGTAAATCAATGTGGTAGTTTCGCCGACACTACCTGTTACTTTCTTAACCTCTCTTTGATTCATTAATGTCTCCTATAATGATTGATCACCGATGTAGAGTTATTTTATGGGAGCAAATAGAGGTCTAGTTTTCACAACATACCATGAAAGTCGATTCTCACCGTGGTGTCTTCCGCTTATGTAAAAGTTTGACATCGGTTTAAGAACGTACTGAAGCGGTCTATATTTATATTGATCCACAGGTTAAGCTTGTAAGTAATCCAATATACGCTCTCGTGAGTCATCCTCAGCTTTACAACAGTGCTATGAAGCTTTCTTGTTATGTTCTTGCTTTACAATGTATCATAAGTCCTTCTTATGTATTTTTCTATTTTTTTCGTAATTGATTTGTAAGGATAGAGCTCCATGGAGGAAATTTTCAAAATAGGGTCAGCTTTCTTGGGACAACGACAAAAGGGGCAACGCTAAAGTGGGCAGCGACTAAATTCTTTGACTTCTAAAGACTGCCAACTCCTAAAGAGAACTGAGTGATGGGTATGTGTGTATGTATGTCATAACCAAGAATTGATCCACTGTGGGTGTGAATAAATTGAGTTTAATCAGGATGTAGTTTACCTGATGCAGAATTACACCCAGTTTTTCAACTTTTCCATCAAAATATTTCGCATTCATACGCTTGATGGAAGCAAGTTTCTACAACGCAGCCCCGTGCATACCTTGAGTGTATTTTAGGCTAGCTGAGGTGGAGGCAGTTCCCGGGAATGTAGTGTTGTTCAGCTAGGGGTCAGAGAGACATGCGCGGACCCGGGCGAAGGGTTTTTTTGTGGGGGTTTAGGGACGAGGGTTGGAGGTTGAGGAAGAATGAGAATAAAAAAAGGCGATATGGAAGCTGTGACGGTGGTGGCTCGCGGACAAGGAGGGGAAAGGGGCACTATGGGGAGAGGTAGTGGGGTAAGAGAAGGGAAGGTATTTTTTTTAATGGAGATGCAGGGCCGAGAGGTATGAGGGAGTATTTTTTGGGGTCCTGAGAAGTAGGGTGAAGTGAGAGAAATGCGAATTTTTTTACACAGAAAGAGCGGAAAATATGCGTAGCAAGGTGAGAAGGGATTTGGGCCCTGTTTTTTGATGGCGTTTCGCCGGAGCGTTGCCACGGCTAAGCGTTCATTTGGGTTGCAAAAATATTCGGGAGAGATACGGGAGAATTTTTGTTCCCACCCACCTTATTCCCCAACTTTTTCTCTCTTTCTCTTTAACTGTTCCTCCTCCTCCTCCCGCTCTCCTTTTGAGTGGTGTTGTCCCTGGTCCAAGAACCAGCCACCCCATGGGATCCTGGGAATGCAAAAGGTGTTCCCTTCCGGCGATAATGATGTAAAGGCGAAAAAGAGTTTCGGGAAACGCCTTTACCGCGTGGACACTTGATGATGGCAAGATCGAAGCTCTTTCCTCCATAATGAATCCTCTGTGTATCTAGTGACGCAGAATAATGTGAGCTACGGTTATAAAATTCCTTTTGAGGCAGTGGCGGGGCCGCGTTACTTTGATACCCTGGGATCGGCTGAAAATTCTGAAAAGGTATACACACGTGGGAAATATACAGAGAACGGCTAAATTTTTCATTTGGTACTGTTGGAAAAATGTGTCGATTATAACGTACGAGTGACGATAAATATGGAACGTCGAGAGGAGCACATTCAGATCTTATTTATTTAGGTCAATTATAATGGCTGCTAGGTGTATTTGAAGATTTTGTCTCGATGAATCGTATTGGTATGGACTGTGCTGTACAATGTCGTGATGGGTTCGTTTCCAGTTTTTATCTACTAAGTGTACCACGCAAGTAACACTTTTTTCGGACGTTTCACACTCAATATATACAATAATGAAGAGGTCACTTCGTTCAGCATTTATAATTGCTGCCGTATTTTTTTCTTGGTTAACTCGATATATTTGTCCTACATTTCTTTATTCTAATATGAAAGCCTAATGAAACTGAATTTTAGGATAAATTTGAAAAGAAAACAGAGACTATATATGATAACTTTATTATGCTCACTAGCTTGTAATATTTTCACCGTTAAACTCACATTGTCTTATTTAAGTATCGCTTTTCAGGCTATTGATACTAGGCTTTATTTTCGTCGAAAGTCAAATAGCCTTGCTGTCGTTTGAGCTTAGATATTTCAGTACACAGAGTTAAAAGAGGTGGCAAAATGGTCGCGAAATAATCACACCAAAGATAAGCTTACCGTTTTTAATTTAGGAACACAACCCGAAAGAACATGAGTTGAGTCGTGTGTTTTCATTTTGGAGTTCCTATGGCTATAGAAACATAGGTTTAGGATGGTATAATAGATATGCTGAAAATTTCAGCCCTATAGCTCGATTATAAATGCGCATTTAATTGTACCAATGAGTGTACACTCGTGATGGTACGGAACGTTGTGCGTGACGCGAACCCGCAGGTTTTTCCCCATCATAAAATTTGTTCCATGCCGCTGAAGAAGTTTTCACTTCAAGAATATCGAGCCGTACTCCCATCCTTGATAGAAGGAGAATATTGGCGAGAAGGATCGGTGTGGGATCAGCTTTCCAGAAAGAGAAGGCTGCCGAGGTACACGCGTGCTCCGGATGGGAAATATGGAATGATGCGGAGGGAAGAGGAGGAGGAGAGACGGGGACGGTGGGAGGGCTGGTCGGAGGCATGGCTCCAGCGCGTCTCATTATACGGCGGCCCCCTTCCTGTTTTGGGCATCTGTCTGGCCAGGGAATTAGCGGGAGACGGTGGGAGGGTGAATGCAAGGAAGGAGGGGGAGGAAGAGGTAGTGCATTGTGAGGCTGAGGGGAGGCAGGGATTGGTATTACGGGATGTGCTGCTCCCGAAGAGAGAGGAGAGAGAAAGGGACGGGAGAGCCAGAATTTATAAGAGGCTCAGGAAATAACGGCTAGAACTAAAACCTACACCTGGCATGTAGCTCTAAATTACATTTTTCCGCGCGGTGTTATACCAGGGCGGGGTGAGGAAATTATCAGCGTTATCTCTGGGAGTGATTGTTGATTATTATTCACGAGTTGAAAAGGATTTTCATAGAAATCCTCAGTGCTGTGCAATCATCTCTTTAATTGGGCCTGAAATGGCTAGTCAATAGACGAATTGCGAAACTGCTATGCTCATTTTCGCCATTTTGGCCAATAATAGGTTCTTATTTACCGTGATTTTTTTATCTACAGTTTGATTTTATCGACAATTGTCGTCATTGTCATACTTGCTGAGAATGTTCACAATTTTGGGATCAGAAGGAAAAAATGGCGGGTTTGTTTACTCTAACCCGATTTCTTCTCCCTCGACCTCGAAGTCGTGCCTTACTGTTTTCAACCTTATTTTTATTAGTTTAGCAATCTCTATCATGCCTCCTCCTTTCTCAGACTGCCGTCATTGTCTTCCTATCTTATTTTACTGCTGGTTCCATGTGGTTGCCTAAGAATTGGTGGAAATTATTTTAACAATGCCATTTAAAGTATGCTGTTTGGTGTCTAAACCGATTGGTGGGACGCAAAAGGTTCATTTGGAGCCTTGTATTTGTCATTTTGGTATGTCACAAAATGCCACAAAATTACTCCTTAGTCATTTTGTACGATATTCTAGTCTCAAAAAGTCCATTTAAAATAAAATGTAATACATAGTAATATACTTGTGGTGGTTTCGATAACATTAAAGAGGAAATCCAAATAGCTTGAAGAAAATATTCCGTAAGTATTTGAGCCACTTGCGTAGGTAATTTTCCACCGCTGTAATTTTGCCATAAAATGTTGATGAACGTTTACGTCTACTAATGAATGTATTTACTGAGAATTACTCTATCTCTGTGACGCTCTACTTGCTCGCATTAAGCGAGGTGAGGTTGTGGATGTAAATTACTCTGATATATCAAGTGCTATTTCTGCAAATAGTGCTGCTTGTGGTTTCCAAGTTTCAACTCAGAGTTGCAGATGCTCTGTGGCTTATTAGACATGAGCACGAAATGTAGATGTGACAGGTGAGAAAATTTATCGCCAGTGAAATCTTTGCGCTCTCCAGACCGCGATAAACCACCTGCGGGTAAAAACATCTTCCTAAATCTCATCCAGTTTACCTTAGACCAACTAACGCTTGCGCTGAGATTGTCATAACATCTCCTTGTAATGGGTATAACAATTTTGTCTCCTGAGACTTAGGTGAACCTAAATATAAATCACTCTTAAATGGGAAAGTACATCCAGCAATATTTTATACCAGTTTTGTTGTAAATAAAAATATAATTTAGAGTAATTAATAATTTGGGCTGGATTAACTTGTTGTGTACTTCATTTAAACAATTTCTAATAGAGAGAAGATTGTGGACGTTCTTCATAAGAAAGTAGGGGTTATATAATTTTTGCTATTGATAAATAATTAAAAGCAAAAAGCTCTGAGATAATTTCAGTATAAGGCAATATAGTTTTCTCAATGTACTTCACAAAACCGGACAACTGAGCAGAGGATTGATTTTATTAGTTTCTTTCTGAAAAGATTCTGAGCCTGGTCATCTATATTGAGTTGCCAGGGCGTATTCTGCTGAACAAAAGTGGTCATTATATATTGATTTTTGCTAAATTCGTTATTAACATGCATAAATGATGTATTTTCTTGTTCTTATGGTGCTGTAATATCAATTCGTACTTACTTTATTCCAAGTTTATTCCATTTTAATTAACGTTTTTGGAATCAATGTTCCCCATTTTCACGTTCTCTCCACGTCGTAAAATTCTTTTGAGGCTTCATTCCTGTGCAACCTCCCTGGAAATTTAATTAATTAACTTCACCACTTCTGATGGCAGTTGTGATTATGTTTACGAGATTAAATCTCCTCTTGTGACTCTTGTTGCTCAGTGATCATCACGGCAAGTCAAAATCAAAATGAGTCGGCACAAGAGCTGGCACGGGGCGAGAGGATCCCCGACGGGCGGAAACCGGGAGTGGTAGGGAGGAAGGGGTAAGATTTAGACCGTGGCTGAGACCCACACTATTTTTAATGCTTTCTCTCTTTATTAAAAACATCCTTGTGATTGTCGGGCGTAAAAAAATGACGAATCTCGGCGGGGTTGTTTTTTTTTTTAAGGTATTACGAAAATCAAAGGGAGGTCGACAGGGATGGATGCAGGGAGCCATCCCAGCCGGGAAATGTGAGGGTGGATGGGAAAGGGTCGGATGGACTTCTCACGTGATGACTTATTTCCTTTCCTCCCTCCTATCGCCCCACCTGACTCCTCCTCCCATTCCCTCCGTATTGTGAAACGTGTCCTTTGCAAGAAGGGCTGAGGGGAACAAAGGAATGCTTCGTCCACCTTCGACGACCATTCCGCCCGTCGTCGCATACATGGTCGCGCACACGTTCGTTCAAAAACACACACACTTGTGTTCTCAAACCCCATTACACTTCACGTATCGCGGGGGAAGGAAAAACAAAAGCGCATCGCTCCCCGCACACGTGGCGGCGGGGCCGCACGTATGAAGAGGCGGGCGGGTGGAGCGAGGCCGGCTGACAATGACATCGCCTTCTACTCCTTGCAAGGAGAACGACCTCTCTACCTTCCTTCCTTCCTTTCAATAATGCGCTCGCAGAGGTGGTTGGGAGGGAATGGGGTGATGAGGGGTCGACGGAGTTGGTCCATGGTAAGCCTCCCCTTATCCCTGCCGACATCTTCCACCCATTCTTATTCCTTCCCACTCACTCCAGCCAACCCCTTCCCTCTCTCCAGGAGCCATTATATATCATCCTCCGAGATTTCCTCTCCACCCCTGCCCCTTAGTGATATATCCTTTTTTCCTGGCCGCATCGGTGGAAAATTCCATCTTTCTAGCCGTCCAGCGTTTGCTATCTCCACTTGTACCACTCGCAACGGTGCATCTAAACCTCGTACCTTTCCCCCAAATGCTCCTAAAGCCCAAAGCTTTATGAAATTGTATCCACATATTAAGAAATATTATAAACGGTCTTATACTGTCTCAATCTTTTTAAGCAAATTATAACGATCAACATCCTACCCTATAAGCCCTCACAATGGCCTGTGGAAGTGGCTGGTGGGTCACCAACCGTGACGAGCGAAGAGCTAAAACATATCAAGATTGGAAAGAGAAGAGTAAAATTTCCCTGGAACTGATGCAGTTTAAATGGGTTATGTCTATGACATTCTTCTGGACTGTTCGTCCCGTGGCAGAGACTGGTACATGGAAAAAATGGATTTCCAAGTCTGTATGTTCAACCGTTACGTATTTTTGTTCCATCCCAATATCCCCGTTTCACTCCAGTCTCCTGCAAGCTTGATTTACATGGCTAGTCATTTATAATAAGAAGCCGCAAAATTATGAGAAATCCCTCAAGTAGCCTGAGCAATAAAAGTGGAATTCGGCGTCGAAAACATCGTAAAATAGTCGCAAATTGGTCAGTTTCTAAGTTAAACATTTCTAAACGTGACGAAAGTGGCAGGAAGGCATCACCTGTGATGCGGTTTTCCCTTGTTTCTTTTTAAGCTATGGTAATTCTGAAAGTTGTTGAAGCAAAGTATGCAAAATAGAGAACAGGACGTATGTCACGGCTGTCAGGCGAATATTTACGGACAGTATTTTAGTGTGTTGGCCAAAACAGACGAATGGCATTTTTTAATTTTTACATAAAAATGGAATGCTATAAAAATCCAATTGCTGACCAGCCTTTATGTGCTCTTCTTTCGGATTACCCCCTCTACCGAAGAATTTGAAATTCGCTTACGGCATGCGTGATGTCTCATGTGTATACTCTTCATCATCTTCTCACCCCCTAGCGCAGCGTCGAGATTAAACGGATGCGATTCGTTATTGGGTTGTGACATATGTACGTCTGCTATATCATCTTTAATATATCGGTTTTGAGTGTGACAAAATATTGGTAATGGCGATGAAAAAATAATGCAAACGCCATGTTGGCAAGTGTTCACATTTCAACGACTACACCGTTCCAACCGCCTTATCCTTAATGCGTAAGAGCGTAGACGACCCTAGCTGCCTGTCATCCGTCCAAAACCTTAGCTGCCTCAGGGTTAGGCGAGATTTTTACATCAGAAATTTCTCCTTTTTTACGGCCGTCTTTTGTCTGGCGTCCTCTAGAGAGTGCATCAACCCTCTTCCTGATTACCACCCACCTATCCACCCTCTCTCGCTCAATGGCCAACCTCGGAATTAAATCCCACCCTCTTCCTACCCTGGGACCAACACTAGTCTAAATATTAATCATTTGGCTTTCAATATAATTCGATTGATGATGATAATAGCTCATCAAACGTCCTCTTTGGGTATGTTTTGTCATTTAAGTCCACGATCATTTGCTTTGGTCTTGGTAAACGCAAATACGGGTTAGTATTTTACTCGCAAGATTTCAGAAAGGTAGAAATTTCATTCACCTGTCTTCTGAATGTTTTTTTTCTAATTTTATTAATGCTAAGTTACATATGTTGCCTGTCAATTTGGATAATCTCTTGGAAAATCGAGTTTACTGTCTGACAGAACCCAAGATCCTGCTGAGTGGCTAACTCTCATCAGAAAAAATTATGTGGTGGATTATTTGCTGGCTAGATTTTTGGGACTGATATGTAAATTAATTATAGCATGTGCGTATTATACCCAGCTTCTACAGTGGATTATTAAAATCAATAGCTTTCTGCGTACTCTCTTTACGTCTAGTTTGTCACCACTCCTCATCAGTGACCTAGTATCGCATCAGTATTAAAGTAGTTACACTACAGTATGGAGAGAAGCGGTAAGGACAAGGTGCAGAAAAAATCTTAAATATCATTAGGCCTAGCTTTATGCTATTAGTTTGTGTATAATGACAGTTTTTTATGAGATGCGCCGGAAAAAAATAAGAAAAAACCTTTGTTTTCCTTGACCATAGCTCCCGATCTTGAATAAAATGTTGCATTGTGTTAATGAAAAAATCCTTATCCCAAAATTGTTAGTTTGGTGATGCCGGTTCAAATGGATAATTTAAATTTATAAGCAAAAAGCGTTCTTGAGTGTCTACTGTTCCTTAAGGGGTGCTAATTCGTAGATCTCCGTAATCTGTAAGGAATATTGTCCAGTGTAGATGGCTTGTTAAAGTATCTCTGCGTGGTAATCTCGGAAATGTGTTAATCTAGACTCTTGGCGCTGCTAAAATAGGGAGTCTTACTAAGGATGTTCTAGTGCTCTGGCCCGCGGCCTTTCGAGGTCGGGCCGCACGGGAGCGCTGCGAGAGTTGAAGCGCAAAAACAGCGTGGAAGATTCCGATCTCTAGGCTTGTAACCGTCGCGAGAGTTCGCGTGCGGTGCGGCCGAGCCACGGAACCACCGCGTCACTTCCGGCGAAAACGCACTCCCCTCCCCCTCACAGAATCCCTTTAACCGGATACCATCATCCAATACACCTTCCCAAAACCTCATGTGTTATCCTTGCGTTGGGATGAGAGTCCTGTGGAGAGTTTTTGCAACAAATGAATGGATTAGTAGTTTTGGTTTTACAGCTTAAGATAGATTTTTTATGGACCTTGAGGACGTTTAGAAACGTGACCTTTTATTTTCTTTGCTGTGAACTGATTTATTCTTAGTTATAATTACTTCCACTCAAGTTAATTTTAGCTGCGCGTTATTTTTCACTACCCCACACGCTTATATTTCTCCCCTCTCTGAGGCGCAAACCTCGGACTTCCAGTTCCTAGTACCATCAAATTACCCCGAAAGATTTTTTTTCTTGTTCACTTTTTCTATAAATTTGTTCGTATTTATTTCCACTCACCTTAATTTCTTCCCATCATTCGTTTCAAGGTGCAGGTTTTGAAAGTATACAGGACCATACTGAGGTGAGAATATCAATACTATCAGTATCTAACGGCTGAGGAGAGGTAATTTATTTTACTATGATCAGTTCTTTTTTCTCCGTATTCATTTTCCTTTTCCATCAGAGTATGCCTCTTGAAGAATCAGGTTAAGGCCTCTCTAATTTCCGATTTCCTTTGAGATGCACTTTATATTCTTCTTTCATTTCCTGCTGAAAATTATATCTATACGCCGCGAGCATTTGGGACCCTGGTCATATAGATTTAACCAAAAAAATGAATAAAATAAAAAGAACAGCTGCACGCTTCATTAAAAACTGCTACGAGCGTACATATAGTGTTACACAACTACTAGAGGGATTAAGGTAGGAGCCCCTAGAGACTCGGAGGCTACACGCTAGGCTTAGCTTGCTTGAGAAATTCAGAACTGGTGTGTTTAAGAGCGACACAGAGAATATTATCATGACGCCTCACTACATCTCTAGGTCTGATACTAGCGATAAAATAAGAGAGATACATTGCCGAACAGATAAGTACAAAAACTCGTTCTTTCCGAGCACAATATGTGGCCACAATAAAAACTGAGCTCCACTAAATACACTCCTATAATACACGTCACCATTTCACCTCCCAAAACCTTATCCCTTGCATCTTTACATGGCTGGTGTCCTAACACCCTCTGCCACACGCCCATGCGGCAGCTCGCAGGGTAATATGTATATGTAGATGTACTGCTTGGGTCTACATTAACTCATTACCTCTGATTAAATCCACCATTCACCAATCAATTCTCTGCCTCGTTCTGATTTTCTCCAGCTGTCCTACTTCTCCCCCTTCCTTCCCCAGCGCTTCTTCATCCATCTTACTTTTCCACCCGTTATTATTCCCTCAACCCTCTTCCGACCTCGAGCCGTGGCCGACTATGGGGCCAAAGAGAGAAAACAAAATGAAAGAGAGCTCCATATCCTCCCCATCTTTAGGGAGAGTATACCTTTGTATCGCGCCCATGGGGATACCCAACCCCTTTAGCGCTTCGCAAAATTTCCCCCAGGCCCTTCTCGCCCCGCCCGTCTTCCGACAGGGACGGGCGCGTCGGCGGTGGGGGACGAGGGAGGTGGTGGGTGTTGAGGCGCGGCTCGCGTGCGGAAGTGGACTTCTCTATCTATCAACGCCTCGAATCGCCTTCCTCCCTCCTTCCTCCCCAACTCCTTCCTCTTCCTCCCTCGTCCCAATCACTACTTCTTCTTTCTCCTCACCGGTTCCCTCCATCCATCTCTCTGTTCCCCCTTCTGCCATCACTTTCAGCAGCCCTCCTATATAGTCTGTCTTCTCCCTCCCAGCCTGCCCGCCTTCCCCCCCGAGAGGGTGGCGGCCTCCCTCCTCCATCCCCCTCAAAGCCTTCCGTCCAAGAGCGGCTGCCCCACCGCCCCACCCTTTCTCTCGTCAAGTGCTCCCTTCTTCTTCTTCCCGACGGACGCCTCCCAAGGGGGAAGGATGTGCCGTGTCGTTCCCGCTTCTCCCACACTCACTCGTCTTCCCTTCTCATCCCACCATCACCACCCTCATAACATCAACGACTTTAGCCTTAACCGACCCACCCCACCCTCCTTCTCCCCTGAAAACCCTTACTAGTGCTTTCAATCTCTCTCAATTCTCCCCCAAGTTTTTTTTATCTCTTGCCGGCGTCCTCCCGATATACCTATATATTTTTTTCTCTCCTCTCTCATCCGTCCCTTCCCTCTCGGATCCAGAGAGTCCACTTCTGACCCTCAAACTCTCTCTCTCTCTGCCCCCTCTTCCTCTCCCCCCCCCCATAGTACACTCCCTCCTCCCATCTCCTGAGTTCTTTTCCCCTGAGGATTTCACCTTTCGTATTTTTGTAAACATTGTATCTACTACCGTATTTGATTCATTGGGCAAAAATTTTAGGACTTGAATTCAAGAGACATGTGTCTTTCCTGATCGTAAATAAGTCCACATACCAATTTTAAACTGCCGATCTCACCACCTCATTCTTTCACGTTAATATTGTACTTATCTTTGGCTTTAACCTAATATTTTTTTGCTTTTTATGGTCCATTTGCACTTGATGGTCCATATGCGTGGTTTTGTATCGTGTTCGCCCACGTGGCAAGGGGTTGGGTGGGAAGGAGGACTCGTTCCATATTATAAAGTCATTATCTATATATATATATATTTATCCATCTATCTTCCCACTTCCTCAATACCCTTCTTCCTTCACGTAACACTTTCCCCACCCGATATCCACATCCCTCCAGCTCGCCGAAGAGTTACGTCACCCGTCACCCGTCACCCTCCATCTATTATCTTTCGATCGACTTCAGGGGGTTTAGCATGCACATATGTCAAGTCTGTATTAGGATGACACGTATGTACCTACCTATATGAGTGAGGATATTTTTTTTTCGCCAAACTTTTATTTCCTCAGCATCGGGCAGCGCGATGAAAAGAGGCGGTGACAAATAATGCCCATCTCTGGTGGAATGTCAGCTTTTTCTTCTCCTGACACAAGAGGTCGACCGCAGGGATCACCTTATTCTTCCCCTCTGCCCCATAGGTCACGTTGCCTCCCATGGAGGGCATGGACTGCTTACCTTGAGTTTTTTTCGCGTCTAGCCGCATTAATCTCTTTAGCTACCGTTGCGCATCGTTCTTGATATCAAATGCAAGTATTTGAGTGTTGGCTATCCCTGTTCAAACTGAATGTTAGGATTAAAGTGCGTTTGGGCTTTCTAGCTCTTTAATTCGGGGCTTTATATTCTCTTTTTTTCTGAAAGAGAGTAAATTAGGTATGACTCACTCATTACTAATTTTAGTTCTTTTAAGTTCGGATTGAAATTGGATTGATGGGTACCTCGAGAGATATTTGCAATGGGACATGAGTGGTGAAATAAGCCCCGTCTATTCGAAGCAAAAATCCATATTCCTCATTTTCCCTTCTTTATTCATATTTATCAAGGGTCCGAGTACATATTATCGGAAAATCTCTTGATTATGTTGTATTTCTTCTAAGAAGCGTTCGAGTTCTGGCATCTCTGTAGTTCCAAGATGCTCATCTCATGGTGCTTAGTTTAGTAAGGACGAGTACTTGCGGAATTTCTTCTTTATGCTTAGAGGGTGTAAGTTGCCGGCTTAGTTTCTCCTCGTCTGTGTTTTTGTTTCAGAATTCATAGTAGGCGCTTCCCCTTTTCTGTTGGTGTCTGTGACTACTTCCCATTCCCTGTAAAGTTATTTCTTTGGTATTATCTTTTTCCGTTCGATATCCGACTTTGCATTCCTCTGAAGTCCTAACAGTCCTAGAATACTTCCACCTCTAGCAACAATGTATACGGTGAGTTAATATCCGTTGATCCTTTAATGCTTTTTCTCTGTATCATATGTGTTCCGGAGATGTTTTTCTCTGTTCCTCTTTAAGGCTCTTAACAGAAATTTTCACGAACCTTTCTTTTTTATCAGACAATCTTTTTCTTGCATATTTTCCATCGTCTTATGACGCATTTATCAAATGTTATAATTTACTTTTTCACAATATTACAAAAATGTAGCTACATCATATAAGTAAACCTCTTGATATCTGCATTTTTTTCTGGTTCTCATAGTGTGTTGGCTTTATCTTAGACAGTAATTTTTGCTGGAAAAAAATTTTTCCTGCGAAAGAAGAAATAGTTTTCCGAAAAAGCCATTCCTGTCGGTAATTAACGGAAGTATCTTCCAGAAAGTTTTTACAAAGGATACTCGAGGCCTGGTATCGATTTTTTGATCGTTACTCGAAGAACAGTCGTAAATTTTTTAGTCAAAACTAAATTGATCATGAGTCAAAGAAATGTTTGTATACTAACAGTCCTCGTGGTCTTTTTGCTGCCCAACATTAATTCCTAGTAAGAGGCATATTCCTGTCATCGACAGTCGTTATCAGTCCGAAGATCGGTTGGCAGCAGCTTTCCATTGAGGTAGTATTTTAGTATCAAAGAGAAATGAATGCCCATTTATTGAGGGTGAAGCACGCGCCTCCCTCTTCCCCTTCCCCTCAACGCCATAGTCTCCCAACGTATTCACCTCCCGGCGGTACTACAATCCCATGTGACCTTCCCCGCTCCCCCCTCATAAAATGGGCTCTCAGTAATCTTCAATCTAGATCAGTACTAGATCAACATGTTGAGTAACTTTTATTTTCATTGTGGCAATAATGTGATTACTTAAGTACGCAATAGGTAAAACTAAATAGTTGAACGCAATAGGTAAAGCAATTTCTTGCCAGACTATACCATTCTCTTAAATGTTTTACATATTTATTATCGTTTCAGAGGTCATTTACAGTTTTTCTAGTTCAATCTGTGAGGTCATGTTAATGTGTTCTATAATTTTACTATATTAATTGCTTCACCCACTATTGTATAGATTTAAGAGCAAAAATTGTAACCTAAGCCCTAACCCAGTGAGTAAACATAAGAAGGACCAGTCCTCTCCGACCACCTTACGCACCGCGCCCGGAGGGGGGCATTTCGTTTTCTCGGAACGTGGAGAGGCAGTTGCGATTTGCTGCCCTTTGGATTCATCACGTAAGGAGAGTGTGTTCTGATATTATTAATATATCATTAATTTAGAAAGGAAACTTGGCGCTCGCCACACTCTCCCACGGAGCCCAACCCGGCGCAAAGAGTCGAGGGTGTGAGAAATAGAGGCTAGGAGGATCGGAGTTTTGTTTTCCTCCGAGGCAATTTACTCGTCGTCTCTTCCCCTTTCGCCCGCACTCCATTCCAAGCTCCTTTATCTCACCTCATCTTTTTCCCGATTTCTCTCTATCTGTAAGAGCCACGCCTCTCTCCCTCCCCTCCCCCCACCAACTCTCTGGTCTCCCACCGTAGTCACCTCCCTGTGGCACCGCAATCCCCTGTGACCCTTTTCTGCCCTTCCTCCCCCCACTCCCTCAAAACGCCCTCATCCTCTCTTCCCTCAGAAACCAAACCGTTCTCCATATATCCCTTCCGATAAGTCCCTCCCCCCCGCCCTCGCAAAACCCGCTTCTTCTCCACATAAGATACCGAGAAACCCCCCTGCTGAGAAGGTCCCCCCAGGCCCTCTCTCACTCTCTTTCACCGTACCCACCCACGCACGCAGCAAGGGCCCCTTTTCGCCTCCTTCCATCTCATTCCAGACCACTATCTCATTCTCTTCTCAGATTCAGTTTTGGTTTCGATGGCGCTCTCTTCCTCTTCCTCCTGATGCCGGGCGAAAGGAAAATCCCTTCCGAAATACCCCGTAGGTGGGAAGAGAAGCGGAGCGGTGGCCCGTTCTCAAGGGAGGAGCAGTGGGGAGGTTGAATGCGTGCGGGGGTGGGAAGAGGAAGGAAGGGAATGGATGGAGAGAGAGAGAGAGACTAGAAACGTCGAATGCCTTCGTGAATATTCATGTGAATTGGGTGAAACCCTTGCAAAAGGTGGAGATATAGAGAGGAAGAGGAAGGGGGCGGTGGGTGGAGGTGGGACAAGAAGTAGGGGGAGGAGGCGGGAGAAAGTGAGCGAGTTGAGAGGGACGGGGGGGGTGGGAGTGCCGAGAAGCTCAGAGGGAGCCGCCTCCTTCTCTTGGCAAAGGGGTAGTTTGAGGGACGGGGCGGGTGGGAGTGCCGAGAAGCTCAGAGGGAGCCGCCTCCTTCTCTTGGCAAAGGGGTAGTTTGAGAGACTGGGGTGGTGCGTGAGGATGTAGGGGTCGGACGGGCCGCTTGGGTTGGGACACGAGAAGGGGCCAGGGTTCGGGGGAAGGGGGCCGCGTAATTGAGGAGGAGAGACTGGGCTAGGGAATGGGATAATCCGACTGAAGGGAAGTACGGGAGCGAGTTTCGGAGACATTGGGACGAGACCTTCTCACGCTCACAACGTGGGCAGGCTGGTATACATCTATATCTACATATTACCCCTATGGCCAATGAGGACGTAGTTGAGGATGTACGGTCACCAGGCATGGGAAAGGAAGATGTTGAAGATTGGGGTGACTAGGAATGAAAAACTACGTGTTTCAATGCATTGGTGTGTCGCTCTTTGTTTTGATCGTGCATGCTGCATAGACTAGTTTTACCGGACTTGTTCCTCCGATTTTAGTTTCTTAAAAGTTTCGCAGCTTCTCTTTTCATTTAATCGCTCGTCTCGCCAATTCCTGATGCTAAGCTTGAATTGCGCCATCTTTTTCAGAACCAAACTTAAATGAGTCGAACTTTTCTACTTACTTAATTGTTGTGTATCCTCATGACGAGAAGGAATTCGTTGTGGAAGAGGGGGATAAGGCAGGTATGTTTAACTAATTATGGCCTATGGTTGTGGAACCGGGCTTTGTGAGGAGCTTCAATTTTTAAATTTCATTTCCTCTTGTTTTCTTGAAGTTCATTGTCCTGCTATTTTTTGACAGTTAATCTTACATTCAGGTCAATGACTATTTGATTTTCAAAACCATAGTTGACCATCAATGATTATGCTCGTGTAGTAGCGATTCTCGTCGCACCAATATTCCAATCTAAATTCTAATCAACAGATGTACTAGTGATATGTTGTGTTTGCATTGTAGTCTAGAGTGCTAATAAATAAGAATGTGAATGCATTCTTTTACGCACCCTTTCAATAGTTTATTAGCCTAATGATTTCACTCTCCCATGACTTCCAGAATACACTGGGACTCGAATAATGGGCGCCCAATCATCATCAAATCTCTCCGATTTGTATTTTTTATTTTAAACTAGTAAACCACTCGTCACAAAGCTTTTGAATGTCCGTTTGCTCCCATCAGAGTAGCTAGTGTTATTTCTGTACAAGCTATCAAGGGCGAGAGTGAACGAGAATGTTAGTGGAAATTAGAGGTCGCTCTTGTATCTCAGGATGATATATTATGGGACATGGATAATGAATATAATAGCCGTATTCTTCTTTATCAACCGCTTTAAGTGAACACATAATGTAACTTAGGTAATGTATGGACTACTAGTTGATATGGAGCCGCTTGAGTCTCAGAGGCTAAACGCATGAATAAGATTATGTCAAAATTTTAGAATCCGCGACTTTCACGGTGACATATTATGTAACCATGTATCATATAACCAGATCTAGTGCAAGTGGCGAAATAGAGAGATATAATGCCTAAATGATAGGTGTAAACATTTCCTGTATCCACGCACTTTTGGTGATTGTACAGATACAGGTTTACAGGTAAGATATCAACTCTTACGGATAACTCTCTATGACTCCTTTTAGCCGTAAACGTTACTATTCTTGAATAAAGGTGTAAAAAGGTTGGGTTGTTAAGGGATTTACTCGCGTCAGGAATACACTCAACAGGCAATAAGAATTTTTCACTCAGTATCAAAACGGTACTCTCTAGCTCTACCTACTTGTGTTTTTCTGACTAAGTGGTACAAATATTCGTTCAAGACAAACACAGACTATTGAATCCTGATTTTGAATGAAATCCTTTACCGTTTATGGTTGCCAAATACCCTCATTTATTGTTCCGTGGACGAGCATTCATGATCATTACGGCATCCAGGTACTAGGCTCCAACTCAGGGCATGATACAAGTACTTAGATGTACTAAAAGTTAATGTAACTCCAGTATCTCGCAAATTTGCTCGAGCGGTCCTCTCTCATTCAGCTCCCGGGTTCACGTACCCACGAGCCCTCGGAATTCGTCGCAGCCGGGAGAGAGAGGAATAGACTGTCCGGGTTAATACGCGAGGGGGTAAATGCGTCATTATAGACTCTCTCTCTCTCTCTCTCCATTCCACCCCACACGCCCTCTTGTCCTTTCAACCCCCCTCTTCCTCCCACACGTCTCGGCGTCCCTTTCCATTTCGGATTACGCCCTCTCTTCCCCCCGCTCCGATCCCAGATCCAATTTGGAGGACGACGGCGGTTTTTTTTGCGACTCGAGGCTCGGAAAATATTCATCGAAACGAGGTCCCATCGCGATTGCCTTTCGAAACTCCCTCCCGAGGGTTGAATCGGAACTAAATGTATTCCTGTTGTTTTTACTTTTTGAAGTGTTTCTCTCTTTCTAGAATTCGAGTTCTGTATACGTAATTTACTCGGTTACTACTACGTGTTCAAAAACATGTTATAGCCGCGTCACGTTGCGTTGGATATGTCAGTAGTATCACATCAAATATTTGGTGGTTTCCAAGCATCGTATATTTTGCTGGATTGAGTGATGGGGGTGTACTCTTCACGGATCTTCAGCTACTGCCAATTGTATATGGGGATCGTTCTCCATGTCTAACGCGGCAAATGGCCCGTGATTACTTGGCTCTCTGGTGTCACACGCTCGCTGCTAAAATCAATGGGAGGTTTTAGATGGGTTTTTATCTATCCTTTGCCATGCTTACGGATGATTACTTTAAAATTTACTAACACTTCCGTTGAATGATGATTTTCACTTTGGTGGTGGATCTTTTATTTTCTCCGGGATGATTTCTGCCTATTTGAGGTACATCTAAATCTACATACTAACCCGCGAGCCGCCGCATGGGCGTGTGGCAGAGGGTAGCAGGTCACCAGCCGTGTAAAGACGTAAAAGTTTTGTAGGTGAAATGGTGACATGTCCTATGCGAGTGTATTTGGAAGAGCTCAGTTTTTATTGTGGTCGCTTATTGTGCGCGAAAAGAACGAGTATTTGTACCTATCTGTTTGGCAGAGTATCTCTCTTATTTAACGCATCTTTCAGACCTAGAAATGTAGTGAGACGTCATGATAATATTCTCTGTGTCGCTCTGAAACACATCAGTTCTAAATTTCTCAACCAGCCTTAGCCTGGCGTGCAGCCTCCGAGTCTTTAGGGACTCCCACCTTAATCCCTCTAAAAGTTGTGAGACACTGTATGTTCGCCCGTATCGAAGTTGTTAACAAATCGCGCTGCTTTCGTATGTATTTTATTAATTGTTTTGGTTAATTTATTTGACTAGGGTCCCGAATGCTTGCGGCGTATTCGAGGTGTGGCCTAACCTGAGCGAAGTGGCATCTCTCTTTTACTTTTTTTTATGTGAGGGCCTTCCTATTATACGCTTAACAAAACGTAGTTTATTGTATCGAATATGTTTTTTATGTGCTCCCCACGATATATCTGAAGTTAAGATAATTCCAAGATATTTAACTGTATTTGAAGATTTTATGTTTACACCACCCACGGTGTGGGCATGACTTTTGTCGGATGACTTTCGCAGGAAGCGAACTGTGGTGGATTTACTAATATTTAGTTCTAAACCACACTCCTGACACCACGAATGAACATTGTTAAGGTCAAATGACAGAACTTCAAATTCCGCGTCTTCGCTTATTTCACGGGGTACGAGTACGGGTCAAAGATATGAAATTAAATGAAAAGCGGATGGATACCAGAGAAGACGATCTTACCCTACTGGATGAGTGATTGGTGAAATTAACGCTTCAGAAATTGCGAGTGACCGACGTATTTATTGACGGAGTAATTGGATATGTAAGGAGTCAAATATGCAAAAAGTTGGGTTCCGAGGGGAGAACGAGGAATGTGAAGAGAGAGAGAGCGCAGAAAGTTCTTAATGAAGTAGGTCTTGATGTCAGGGAAGCACAATTTGTTTTCGGTAAATGGTATGGAGTCCTCTGCGATGGAAGAAAAAAAAGGTAAAGATTTTCCTAACGGTTTTTGCTTACTTAGTGAGAACCAATGAATGAATGGCATCAGGAGCCTCTCTCCATTATTCCAATTCCTTAACATTTCTATCCCTACCTATTTCTCCTCGATATTCGGACTTCTTAAATGTATCAACGTCAACAGTTTGCTTCTTAAACTGGCTTAGTACTGAGGTAATGTTGTTTTTCTACTAGAAAAGACGATTCTGCTGGAAATTTTTATTTTTTGTACTTGCTTGATAGAAATTAAGTGCATCGACTTGCATGGCTTTCTATTATTAGTTAAGTTTTCTAGACTTAAGGTGGCAGAATTATGTCTGTCATCCTATAAAAGAGGAATATAATTCGGAAGTGCCTCTCATACCTTCACTTACACTTATGCTCATACCTTCAATTTGTGGATAGAGGGTTTTTTTTTAGCATTAGAACTCAATTCTATAATTCCGGATTATTTACTGAAACTTAATACATTTCATTTTTACGTAGTGTATGTTGTTGCCCAAAACGTGGAGCTTATGCAGTTGCTCACCATTCTGTTAGATGAAGAAAATCATAGTTTCATTTATAATTAATCATCTTCTTTCGTCTAATACCCTTGCGTCATTGACTGGGGAATTGATCAAGTATTTCTTTTCATTGATTGTGTGCAAAGCGTCAAATCGTGCCATAAACTGCTTGAATAAATAAAATCACTAATTTCTTCTTATCTGTTCCAACAAGAATTCCACCGTGTTAATACTCAGCCATGAGAGTAAACCATTGTGAATGGAAATAATAATTTATTCATGAATATATTTCTCAAATTCGTATTTCATTTCTCTAATATTCCCATGAAATACTAATTCCTCGACACTGAAAATGTTATTTTTATTTACTAGTGGTAGACTGGTTATTCTTTTATTATTTCAATTAAAAAAGTCTTCAAGGGTTGAAATTAATTAAAAACTAAACAATTGCAGTTTCGATTGCAGAAGCTGCCATAAAAAATGAATGGAGACCCGTGTCAAATACATTATTGTTGAATGTTAACAATTGAGATCCAAGCACCTCTGCGCAAGGGAATCCACATTTTTCTTTTATAAGGCACGTAAAATTTACGCGCAGCGTTGTTCTCTTTTACAAGCTTTCACGCCCCAAACTTCGCTTGATAAACCACCATTGGAGGAATTCTCCAGCTTTTTCATGTCACGCACTTTGAGTTCGGCGTTCCGAAAGTCGAAAGGGAATTCCTCCGCCTTGTTTCTCGCCCTCGATCCCCGTCAACCTTTTTCAATGCATATCCACTCCCGCTTCAATATTTTCATTCTATCTCACCGACCTCACTCACTGCCTTCCCCATCTCTTCCAGGCCTCTAAAGAAAGAGTAAAAAAAACTACTGTCGCTTACTTTGGCCCGGAGATATAAACTGCCTATCCCCTCTCCCTCCTCCCCCAAAGGTATGAGCGTATGTATGTGCAAGAGCGTGCTTCTACTCATATAGTACATACATGCAGATCCCACGTCAAGCGTCAAATACATTTGAAGTCTTCGCGCCATTCTTCCCATACATATTTCCCCTCCCAATCCTCCCCTAACCCTCCTTCTGTTCCTCCTGGAGCCATTCTACCCCTGCCTCCCTTTATAGATGAAGCGCTGAATTCTCGAATCCCTCTATCGACTTCTTACAATTCCCACCCTTAGCCCAAGAAATTCGATCGCTTTCTTTTTATACATGATCATACATATGTGCAAACGGCCTATCTTGATGGTAAGGAGTAGATTTCAGGGTAAAAAACAATTCTCTGTCTTCTTCCCCAAGAGTATACACCGAGAGTGTACTCAACGAGTGTGTACTTTTGTGCTCTTCTCCTCTCTGTCCTCCCATCTTCTGTTTCCCAACTTCCCTTACTTTCTAGGGTGATGTCCTCAACGAAATGGTTTAAGCAGTTTCTTCTTTGCGAGTTTCATTCTTTCTCCTTTGAGTCCTCCCTCGGATGAACACTTTCCCGTCTTTCGAGTTTTACGACGCACATCGACGACGCAGCGACGCACACTCGTAGGAGTTGCCAACGGATCGGCAGAAAAATGAAGGAGACAACAGGCATGCTTCAATCCACGCTGAGTCCATCGATCCGCTACTTATTCTTCCGCAAATTCAGGAAGTGGGTATCACTCTGTGGGATTCGTTGGTGACACGCCAATTGGTGATGTCAAAATGGCAGTAGCGGATATTGTTTTCCTCCTCTGTATTTTGTTACTCCTCTGGTGTGAACGCACCCTAGCTCTCGACCAAAATACTAAACTTTGGAAAGTTTTATTCGCTTTTCGTGCAACCTTCAACGTGCTTGGATCTTACAAAATATGAATTTATTTAAAAATTGGGGTTAGCGGTTAGTCATCTTGTGCGTGGCTTCAAAGTTTATTTATTGTAATGTATCTTAAACAGCAGTAATACAGAAAAATCACCTTTACAGTGACAATTTGGTGTGGGCACGAATTTTTATGCTTTGGGAATACTTTGACGAGCACCATGTTTTTGTATATTTTGCGGGGATTTATTTGTATAAAAATGGTAATAATGAACTAGACCTTATCAATGCTGAGCAATCAAAGCCAAAAAATGAGTGTGTACTTTTTTGAAGGTGCTTAACGCCGGCGAAGAAATTGTATGCACTCTAGTTTGATACTTCCCGTGTAAAATTACGTCATTTGATTTCTAAGTCGGTGACCGCAGTTTACTCTCTTTTTACGCCTCGCAATTTAAAGATTTTCATATTATCATGAAATTATCATTTCAGGAGAGGAACGAAAACGGAGCATGTTTTTCTGAATTCTCGCTGAATTTCCTCACATCTTTTCCCATGTTTCAGCAAAAGGGTGTAAAATATTAACAATGCAACCCGACAGCCCCACGTTGTGGGTCGGAAATGGAAACAATCTCTATTATCGTTAACTCAAAATAACCACGTGGTGAGTATCAAAATGGAAAATAAATGTGAGATAAATTAACCACGGTCTCCTACCTTTTTCAATTGCCCCAGCCTTCTCTGCGGTAGATAACATGAGAAACACAAAACAACATGCAATACGTGATAAATAGCAATTTAAATGATCAGACAAAATCATATCATTGAATCAAGACACACAAAAACAAAGTATATAATATCTTTACCTTTAACTTAAGGTCATGACCCAGACAGTTGTAATATTCTGCACCTCATACAGTTACTCCAAATGATTTACTTATCTTTAAACATTTTATGATAATCAACTTCTTTGAATTAAGCCATATATCTTCTTTAAACATTCATTACTCCAATGTAAATAAAACAAAACTAGTATCAACCTCTAATCCGGGTTGTGCCCAACTGGGTTGTATGGCTTATTTAAAATACAGAATTAAAGTCCATATTTACGCTCTTGTTGACAATACAGGTCGATACGTGGCTGGTGTCACTCTAGCTTTACAGCCTCCGGAACCCGTAGTCCTGGCGTAATGTGATCACAGCATCTGCACGAATGGTAGTCCTGTATCAGGGTCTCTCTCTCTCTCTGGCCCCAGTATCGCGGCTGAATGTCCGCTTCCTCCGGAATATGGCACAGAACCTCCATCACACGTCCGTTCCCTTCAAGAACTCTCCTGCCACTCCCGGCTCGTGCTTTTCTATTCGTCCCCCTCCCCAATTCTTCATTGTCGGCTATGGCTCTGCCCTCCGTTTCCCTATTGTTTCACCGCGAAAAGTTAAACATGGTGGGTGTTTAATTGTTATTTCTCCCACGCGGTGGGAAAAGAAATATGGAGGCCCGCGTTGTGTTACAAGGGGGCGCTCAGCTCATCTCACATTGCAAACTTATGTAACTTTATCTTGAAGAAGGACCGGCAGGGTATAAAATAAGTCTTTGCGGGAATTCTTTATTTAAATATTGACCCTTAATATTTACTTTGAACTGCAACCTCAAACGGGATCGTATTAGTTGCTGTTATTTAGAGAAGGACCCTACCTCGCTGCTATTTCGTAGCTATGCTTTGCTACTCCACCGAGCTCTCCGGTTAAGTTCATAGTGTTGTGGATTTGTATTGAAGCCCAATCAATGCCTCTTCCGTTTGAACTATGGAAATACCGTCATGATTAAGTTAACGGAGCTAGGAGAGGGTACTTTTTACTAATTTACCGTTATTATGTAGGTAATCTCTAGGGAACAACTCCTGCACAAATGTTGTAAGACTATAATTCTATTGTTTTGAAGAAGTTTGGAGTAAAAATTTCGGAAAATTTCATCGCTCCTTTAAAAGGTCATTTTCCTCTCAGTTGTGGCGCTAACTAAAGGGAAACTTTGCTACAAAATAAAATCATAGCCTCCTGCATATCTTCTCTGATATTTTTGTACAATAATTCAAAAGTTTATTTTTCTCTTGCACCTACATGATTTTAATATTTTTTTCCGAGCTAAAGTTATATTAATTTGGTGCAAAGAAAAATTGATATTCATCGAAACAATTTCACAAACGTATTTCATTTCAACGCTGAGTCCTTTTAACATGCATGTGAACTATATTCTACTGGCTAAACTCATAATGTATCATTTATACGCCGAAATTAAAATAGCTCATGCTCTAGGTAACTCCTTAATGTTTCGTCACCCTCATTTATCTGCTCGCTGTTATAAGGACCAAATTGCTCATAGGGAGCCGATAAAACTTTTGTGACCTGCTAACTTCTTAAAATAATTTAAAATCTCCTTACATTCCGTATAACTACTTCGAGGAGTTCCACTTTTATTCTTAAAGCCGCTTTACAAAGTGCATTTTATTGTCAAAAGAATGTTTCATAGAATGTACTAAAAATGAATGGAATTAGAGCAGGTTCTATTTCTTCCATTTATTCAATAGGCTGAATGGATCCCAAAGAGAACAAGTACTCATGTGGTAATACTTTTTGCATTATGCGGTATCTTAAACATTAGCTTGGCTGGTTAGAAATTTTCCCGCACATGTATGCGGTGTTGTATGCTATGTATGTGATGTACCTTGGGAAGATGTTCCGACTACCAATAAAAATCGTTCGGACAGGCTCCTTTCCCATATATCTCTTAGGTCTCCCGTGACAAACTTCTTCTTCGCTCAATTCCTTTCTCCGGAAGGAAGCCCTCCCCACCCCATTACCTCCAGTTACCAGAAGGGCTCCCTTCTCTCCATTTTTCTCCTTTCCTTCTGCCCTTTTTTCTGTCCTTCGCACTCTCCCTCCCCGTCGTCAATTCTTCTTCCCATATCCCCCATGGCGGCGCAGCGAGGGAGACCTTCACTCTGCCGTCGCCAGAGGGCAAACCGCCATATGTATGTGTACCGCTGCACCCGCCTGCTTCTTTTGTTTTTTTCCAAGCGATTCGTGTTTCTAGTCCGCGAGGCGCAATGTGTGACCATAACTCAAGGGTTCTCTTTTCAGATTCGGTCTGTTTCTATATTCCCTTTCTTCGTCTCATTTGATCTCCTGCAAAAGCCTCCCCTGTTTTTCTTCTGCCTTTGCTATTTACGAACAATGTTTAAAGCCACTCACCCCTTTTGTATTATTGTAATGGATAAATAGTGATTTATTCCTAATTACCTTTTCAAGGAAAATGAAAATTGTACTTTATTCACCTGTCAGACGTACGTTTCTACTCACATACGCTTATATTTGTTAGTTTTCGGCCACATAGATTATATAAATTCCTTTTTTGTCCATTAATTGCATTTTTTCAATCAAGATTCGTGCTTGAATGCCATAAAAAGTTTAAAAATGTAGAAGAAAAACTTCTCATTTTGTTGAACTCCTTAAGAGAGATGTGATCCTCTTAAAGTGGGATACAGAGTTGTCAGAACCAGTGTTTCAAAGGTGGTACTCCCCGTAAAAGCATCCAATATATGACTCAAAGCGACAAGTTAAACTCATTTAAAAATATGTCTTCTCAGCGCAGAGCTAAACTACTTGATCAAGGAACGTGTTTTATGTACATTTTGAACTCTACCCGTACTCTTTCTTTTGATATGTTCATTCGTAAAAGGTGATTCGTAAATAACCACGTGTAACTTTCTTCTCGTATACTCAGTCGCTACAATCATGATCGCACTCTACAGCTCTCCCTGCATAGTAGAACAGTGAATAAAATTACTGAAAAACGTTTCTTATGAAATTATTTGCTTGAAAGAATTGAATTAATAAATTAAGGGCCTACAAGTAGTGATTTTCATTTCTACTTTCGAACATTTTTTTATTTTTATGTAATAAAACACAAGTGGAAACTGTTTTCGCAACTTAATTGCCCAATTAACGAGGAGTGGCAGTTTGTTCTCAACACCGCAATTCATATTACGCCAAAGTTTATCATAATTGAGACTAGCTATTGATTCAAGCAAAGGAAGGGATCCACGTTTTTGTAACTCGTCCAAACTCCCGTACAATTTTCGTAGTTGGTTTAAACCCGTCTTAGTTTTGCTCTATGAATAGATAATCTCTTCCACGAACTAATCGAGAATGGCGTTTCACAGCCTGTGCCCCGGAAAAGGGTGTTCGTGTTTCGCACCCTTACAGTGGCCCTCTTCTTTGCCTTCCGAAACTTCCAACGCCGCCTTCTCCCGCGAAATTCTTGGGAGACCCGTCTCCCTAACAGACCCTCCTCCCATCCCTCCCATCCATCCCTCCTCTCTCTCTTGCCCAGCCCGTGCACGTCCCTTGCCAGCCCCCCTTGCCCCCGCCCCCCCCCCAGTATCGCGGAAGGAAGCGGGAACCTTCACATCCCACACTCAAAGCCGTCTCTCACTCTCATATACGCACACAGAAAGACGCTCTCCTGCATATAGTTAGTGGATAGGCAGTGGCTCCCGTGTACGTGTGGGTCCAGGGTGTGTGACGCGTTGGTGACGTCATTCGGATGCACGCGGGTGGGTGAGTTGTGTAACGGTTTGAGGGTAGAACTTTTTTTTCTACATTTTATTCCCCGCACAGAGCCTCCTCAATTGTTTTCTTTTCTTTTCTTTCCGTCGCGATTTCTTTTATTTTTCTTTCGTATAGTTATTTATTCTTCTTCTCTCCAACCCCGACCCCTCTTCCAGAGAAAACCTTCTCGACGACACTCGCCCACCTGCGCTTCCGCGAGCGTCGTTCTCCGACAGACTTCAGTGTTGGCGGGTCGCCTCCAGATCTCCCGCTCGTCTCGGCGGTGTTCCATCCCTTTCGCTCTCACTTTTCCATTCCTCTCTCCTCCACGCATTTTCTTCTTTCCCCACCTTTCCTCCTTTTTCTCGTCTTAAAATGAAAGAATAAAGTTTTCTTGAGTGTTGGTCAAACAATTGATAATCAATATTTCATTGCCAACGTTTCTCCAAGTATATTTTCTTCGCCTGGGATTAAAAAGAAACAAATTTAAACATTGAATAATAGAACTGTCGACTAATTGCTCTGTGAGAGGTTAAAAACCGCCATTAGTTTTGAAGTTCTTTATATCTTATAAAAGTAATGCTATAATATAATAATGATGTGTGTTAAATTTTACATTTCAAAAGAGGAAAAACTTACTGTCTCTATCAGCAATGGGTAGACGAGGAGAATTGAGACGACAGATGTTTCCATGCTTTGACCAGAATTGGTCCGCATTGACCCCCCATTGGTGGTCTCTGATTTGATGACTTACTCCGGCAGACCGCACGGCGTCTACCCGGAAAGGGAGCCAGGAGGACACCTGATCCCAATTTTTTGAACAACGGGCTCTTCCGGTTCTCAAAGATGTGCGGAAAGTTTTCGCAAAAGCGAGACTGACGGTAACTCGTCTCATGTTGTTGGGTTAACTAACTAATACGAGTACTTCGGGGAGACAGAGGCCCAATTGAGGTCACTCTGACCTTAGTCCGTCTCATTGGTGTCGGCCTCGAAGGGGTTGTGGCTCGCTAACTTTCCCTTCCCTTCCCTTTTCCCCTTTTACCCTTTTCCCCTTTTCCCCATTTCCCCATTTCCCCTTCTCCCCTTTTCCTCTTTTCCCTTCACTACCCTGACTTGGCGATAAACAAGAGCTTCCGGCCGAGCGGGAGGCAGTTACCCTGCGGGGAGACCCGAATCCTCTGTCTCTATCAGCGTACCTGGCCGCTATTGTTTATCAATCTTGTTACATTTTTTTATTTCATTTTATTCATTATGGCTGAACGATGACTCGTGATGAATTATTTAAACAGAGAGAGTGAAATTTTTAAACAGTCCAAAGAATATTAATTTAGTATTGAATGTTCTAAGATCGGAAAACACTGCGAATTATGATTCATCAGAAATTTATTTTCCAGTGAAGGAGTCACCTGGAGAAGGTATCTGTCGAAAGAATGAGGGGTTACATTTTTATCCACTTAATCTAGTATATGTGTATTCATTCGGCCTCTTCCCTTTAGCATCTTCTCTGCTTGCCTTTCGGCTGCAGCCTCCTTTCGTCTATCGAGAGAGCGCCACCTCTTGCAACTCGTGCACCCGGAGCAGTCTCCACCACATCCATTTGATCTTTCCCAAAAATCCATCACTTTTACCTCATTCTATGCCACTCCCTCTTCAGTCATTTATTTTCGAATGTGTACTCGACGGAACACCAGCTTTCTCGTGTAAAATATTTGTTTATCATAGCAGACAATTTACCCGTGTGTCATCAAGGTGAAGCTTTCGCCATCTGCCACTCACGAATATATAGTGTACCTAGTTGGAGTTTCTTACATTTTTCCTATTTTCTCAACGTGGTCATTAGTTTTGCTTTGAAGGATTTATTTTCCAAGCCTTTGTGTCAATAAACCGTCATTTTCTCAACTAAATCATTTCATCAATACTTTGCTTCTGGGTTTATGTTTGATATTCGGTGTTCTCGGGTTGGTAAGGTAGCATCAAAGTGCCAGCTGCAGTTTTTGGTTTTGGATCCCACGATTATACGGGAAAGTACGTTCCTATATTTTTGATTCTTATATCTTGATGTGTAATTACATTTTATGGCCTCTTTAATTTAATGCAGATGAATGGATTGCAAGCCAAATACTTATATCTTTCTGGATCACCTATCTTTGTTGGTCATGAAATTACCCCAAAATATGATTTTTCAGTCGAAATTTTTCTCGAATTGTAATTGTTTACATAAAATGATTGACGTGTTTCATGTAACAATTGGACAGCAAATCAAAATGATGGTTCCTTGTCGCTGCTTTTTCCTAATTGGAGAGGTAAACTTTGTCATTTGGTGTACTGGATTGTTATTTTCCCCGAGTCTACTGTTTGAACTCTCTTGGATGGGCTGCTTGGAGCTTGAATCTTTGTAATTCCCCGTGGGTTTCAGGAGCCCAGTGTTCGGCAATGGGAAATGAACATTCATTGAACAAGTCAATTGGTATGGTGGGTGAATTTAGAAATCCCCTCTCTGGTCTTGGAAGGCAAACTGAGGTAGAGAGACAAGGGCAAGGAGCGGGAATCAACTCGTATTCCAGCGGAATACCCTTATGTAAATTCATCAGCGCGGACCGCATCAATTCACTTAGGTCATTTTCGGAAGGGGAATGTCTTCCAAAACATTCCCTTCGTTTTCTCCTTATTTCCCCGGCCTACCTCTCTCTCCCCTTAGCCCTAAAAATCCCTTCCACGTCCTCCTTGTGGCCCTTTAGAACCCGTTACCCATCTCCTCCCCATATTTTCCCTACCCCCAAACCCCTTCGTCCCTTATCTTGTTTGTCTTTTCCTCTTTCCGGATAGATATTGGATGACAATCGGCCCTTACTTTGTCATGCGGAAGGCCTGGATCCTCCTACTCTTCCCCCCTTCTCTTATGTCTCCTTTCCTCCGCGAGATATTTTTTCACGTATCTCTCGGCTTCTTTTCCTCCTCCCGGAAACATTCGACCGACCCCAGTTTCACACACTTTTCAAACCCATACCTTGGGCCGTCTTTCTTGGAGTTTTGTTAGAGTGCTCCCTTTTTTGTTCCTCTCGTCTCTGAGAACATAAAAATTATGTCGGAACCTTGCATCTGCGGTGTACTCTTTTAGCCACCGCAACGGTATTTGGCAGGGATCTAAGTAATTGGGCATATTCTGCCTTGAATATCACCTAATAATTAGTTATTATGCTACGTGTAAATCGACTCTTGCGGAGGTGCTTAACAAAAATAAGCAACAATATGATATTCAACTTTTCAAAATTAGAGCATATCAGCGAGACGGATTGTCTGTATAAAATATAGGTTCAGTTACTGGTTCTGAAAGTGTTACTTCCTAATATCAATATCAAGACGATTTTGATTTAAGGTATTCCGCTCATATTTTTTTGGGAAAATTTTAAAAAATTTCACAAACGTGTTCGTTAGGCTGTTTTAAATCTTCAATGAAGTGTATATCCAAATCTACCGAACTATGATGAAACTCACTCAGTGTATGCATTATTTATTGGAAAATTAATTGCATCCCCATTTGTTAACACGATTTTATCTGCGGGCCAAGAGTAATCTGAGTTTTTTAGTATTCTTCTTTTGGAGGATTTTATTAGAGTTTGTAGGGGACTACTTACTATGAAATCGCCAGTAATCTCTGTCTGGTCTTAAGAGTTAGATCTTACTAGGTACTTAATCGGCACTTAAGAACTTTGTGAGGTAGTACATACTTCACTTGAGACGTATCTGAATTACCTAGCGAATTAGAGTATCATCCTCATCGTTTGATAGTATATCTGTTTTGCTAATTTCCTTATTGTTTCGTAGTTAATAGGTTTTGCCTGATGAAAATTAATGTTTCAATAAAATTCATTATGTAATAGACAGTCAGGTTTAAATTTATGTGATTAAAACTTCAATGAGAATAGTAAATATTATTTGATTTGAATTGGAGTTATTTCTCTTGATTTTGATTCAATTTTCTCGACATTAGAAAAATGATTGGAAAAATGGGCAGTATTTTCTTTTATTCCCATTCATTTGTTTTCAGATCATCATTGTATCTATATTCGCAAGCCGAAAAACTGTTGCATGGAATTAAATTTGAGCTTAGGCAAATTCTAACGACTACTTATACGTTAGTATCTCTTGGTCCTTTTTTCCATACTCAAATAAATTAACGCCATCTTTGATATCATCTTTATTTCTTAATCCAGACTCCCCTTAACTTACTTACGTTTTCTTCAATGTCTCATATTTTTAGAGTGTGCGCTTCGTTGTTATTCTCTACCATTTGAAAAACAAATTCACATCGACCGCGGTTTTCTTTCAGCCCACCATGTCCACCTTGTTCCACCAATGTCCCTGTATATTTACCCACCCTTTATTTCGCCATCGTGCTCCTCAACCCTGTGTTATTACATTGTCCCCTCATCCGTCTTCGCATCTCTCGCTGCTGTCAGAATGTGGATAGCACTGGTGGTGTTGGTGGGGGCGGGATTGAGGCAACGGCGGAGAACTGCCCCCGAGCGCCGGAGAAATTCTTCTCTTTTTCCCTTACAACGTCCATCGTCGCCCTCTCCTCCTCCTCTTCCTCTGTTCTTTTGAAAAGAGACCTTTTTCCCTCCTCTTTTCTACATTTCCCCCTAACTCCACTCTCATAAATCCTTATTTCTAATCAAATTGCCGCCTATCCTCTTGATAAGGGATGAGGTTGGTTTGGTGGCTATAGTGCTAGCTTCCTAATTCAAAGGCTTGGATTCAAAACCAGGCAGTATGGACGAGAATTTACGGGGGAGATTTCGATCCCTTCTTGAGTTCTGTATGCGAGTAACATCGAGTACAGCACTCTGTCTGTCAAATGGAACGTTGGACTATGGTTCCGTTGTTATTTGCCTTATGAGTAGGCTAACTCCGATGGCGAGTTTCTCTCCATCTCCCTTCGATTCCCGTATAATCCTTCCCTCATCCACTTGTCTCAGTGACGCAAATGTAGTCAGTTGTTCGGCTCTTTAAATAACCCACCAACCTGAAACCACTCTTCTCAACTTTATGAGCACTGCCTCCTCATCTAATACTAACCCTAACCCTCTTCTTTCATCCGTTATCTAGGCATAATATCCTATTTGATGTATATACTACTATGAGTAATTTTAGTATATTACTTTAATGACATTTTTATGAAGTATTTTGTTCCTACCCCAACAACAGTTACAAAAATTTCTTCTTTCCTTGCACCATTGGTGACTATAAAAAACAGCGTGACACTGTTTTGAGGCACATTGTTGACAGGCAATGCACTCCAATTATCTTCCCGCTCCTTTTCCCTATTCCCCCCAGTTGTTTTCCTCCTACACCTCCGACCACACGCATCTATGGTGGCTCGCAGGGTACTATGTAGTTGTAGATGCATATAAGTATTGCAAGTTCATGCCTTTCTATATTGTAAACGTCTCTGTTGACAAAAGATAAGCTACTGGGCTCAGTTCCTTATTTATTGAGTTGGTGGAGGAATACATTACAAATTGTCAATAATTATTTTATAGTAATCTCGTTTTTAATCAATGCATCTATAAAATAAAGTTAACCTTCTTTACATTCCCTACACGTCGCACGGTCTAATCTGATAAAGGAGTGAGTGGAAAGGGAGAGCCTCGGTCTCGACCTTATTGATGAAGACACTTATCTATCCCTCGCCTTCTCTCCTTTTCCCTCCGAGCATCCCCATTTCCAACCCCACCTATTTGTTATTCCTTTTTCTCACCACTCTGTCACTTCCCTCGTTCATAATCCAATCGCTGTTTCCCTCCATGCTCTTCCGTCTGTCCTTTCATCTTCTGTTCTCATATAAAATGCAGATTTCTTTGTTATCAGCAGTTTAAATAACTCTTAAACCTTGCAGGAAAAGCCGCTGGCATCAGTCGTAACTTGATGAAATTCCTTCTCTTTCAATTCTGAAGCCTACTTTTCAAGTGCATCTCCTGGGCGATTTACTGAAATCACCAATGTATAGATTGGTTTACTACAGCCTTTCGGTCCCTTATCGAGGCTGCGAACCATGCATCATGCCCTATCAGCTTATGTGGTAAACCGAGCTATATCTTTTAATCCGTAATAATCTAGGCTTAATAATTATCAAATACTGAGTAAAATATCTCACTCTCTTGGGTGTGACTTCAAGCGCTCCCTATTGATGTACCTAAATTTTATAAAGTTCTTAAATGGTTAAATAATTTTGTAGGTATTATTTCTGTTTATTTAAGGATCTAATAATTATTGACCCGACTTATGATTGAACATCATTGGGTGCCATGTCCTGATTTATTTCGTCAATATCCTACCTTATGCAGATAAAATATATGAATTATAATAAAGAACCATTCTTAATTCATGCTACATTGCATGCAGTACTCAATCTCTCCTCTCCAAGTCACCTATAAATTTCGTGTTCTTGCCCTTGTCAGCCATGTATAAGGCGTGATTTGACATTATTAGCCAAAAGAATAATTTTAGTATAGGCTAACGTTGACGCATTCCAATTTAAAAATTTTTTAAATCACCAAGAGTTATTAAAGGTATCTGGATTTAGCTGCTGTGTTGTTTTTTTTTATTACATGCTCTTTAATATGTATAAATGCCTTCGATTCATTTTTGTCCTTCTCTGCTAGTTAATATGAAAATTTGATTTTTAACGTTCTCATTTCCATTGCCACACCGTGACTACTTTTAAGTGGTTCGTTTTAAATGTACCCTACGAATGATATTATTATGTGTGCTATCTAAATTGATGTCACTAAAAAATATCGCATTTCAATGCATCTATAAAGTGTGTATCACGCATGACATAGATTCCTATTCTAAGGCCAAATGAATTATCCTTTCTTTTCTTTTGTCTTTTATTTCCTTTCTATAATTAGTTTTTATGGTACTTCGTATCTAAAATTCATCTTTTAATGCGGTGGTTTGAGGGATTGTGGAGGGTTGGGATTCTTATGGAAGGAGTGGCTGGAGGGCCGGAGAGGTGAAGGGGCAAGAAGCCGAGGGATTGGGTCAAAAAATATGAGGAATGAATAAATGTTGATGTAACGGTGTATTGGGCGTGTGAAGTCCGCCGGAGACATTGGTGGAGGGGTTAGTTCGTTCAGCGCGATCTGAGTGATCGCGCTGCCAAATATATCGAAGATCCGCTATCACTGGATTCTGTGGTCCACTTATGAATGGATGCTCTCGTTGTTAACGTGGGTATCGAAATCTGTCCGCGGAAGGGAGGGTAGAGAGTATGGTTCGGAGAGGGTGGGATGGGGGTTTTGCAGCGGGTTGATGGGGAGGATATGGAATGTCATTCGATTTATACCATCGCAAAAATAACCTTTTTATAATATGTACTTCTAAGATTCCTATACATGCGTGAGGGCCTGTAATAGTGTGATAAGTGGAGCTGTTTCTTGGTTCTTGTTCAAGGAAGGGTAAAAGTTTGATCTCTGCAAACCTACTTAGATATTGTATCCTCCATTCGGCTAAATTTTTAGGGATTCAACAGAATCTCAATTTTCATTAAATCTCTTCCACACAGGCGAGATTTACCGTTCTATTCCACTTTATTGCATCTCAATGAGTCCTGTAGAAAACTTGAAACCCTGCATTTTGTGTATTAGCTTTATTGTTCTTTCATTTCGCTGAAAAAATGATGGTGTGCCTTATAAATAACAGATGCCCTCAAAATTGAGATTTAATTGATAATTTACGTTTATTGTGTACGTGTTTTATGCTCATACTTTCCAGTTGAGCAAATAGTGAAAGCCTGGCAAGTTTCTCCGTGTAAGAGACACGTTCAATTGGAACTAAGGAGCGATTTAGTGGACGGCGTATTATTTTTTCAATGAATTTCAAAGTACTCAGCTAATACGCGATGATTCTTGGGCGAACTCAGCCGATCAAAGTCCTAAGTTGACCCAATAATTACTTTTAACGTTTATTTTTTTAGGGTTCTTGACACTTCAATTAGTAAAATGACTTGTGTAATCTCGCAACGGTCAAGATGTTACCTCTCGCTTTTATTGAATTGATGTCAGGAATTGTTTACTCCTTGTTATATTTGTAATTTTAAGTATCGCATATCTCCGCAAATCATGAGATAAGTATCATATTTGCTCATGATATTTTTGATTGGTTGCTCTTTGGTATAGAATTTTGAAGTTGTAGAGGTCATATAATTAACTAATATCCTGCGTTTTTAAATATTATGGCTATGGTTGCCATATCGTCAGCTGCCTGAAATCAAAGAAAGACAACGTTTTGAGTCGAGTTGTAAAATTGCATCCAAGTTTATTTTCATTCCGTAAAGCTTATTCTCTGTCATTAAATGTCAAAAATATTTTCGCAGATAATTATTTTCTCTTCTCTTATAGTGTTATAACCTTGGATTCATTTGGCAAAATATCCTTAAGGGCTAGTTATTATCGTAAGAAAATTCAAATTACTTATGTTTCAGGGATATTTTTCCGGGGTTCTGGAGGGGAAAAATTATGGAAAGCCTACTCAGCAACATGTGAATGATTATTGTCATCGTTGCAAAAGCAGGGCAATGTGGGCAAACTCTGCTAAACCTACCTTATTTTACTGTTTTATAGAGAGTAAATTTATGTAGATATTTAGAACAGTGAAGATTTCTGTAGCAACTCAGTTGAAATAAGAAACTCATGCTTTCGTATCAGGGTTTATTTTACCATTCCTATCTTCCAAATTACCTTTCTCAATAGTATTCATTATTTTTACATCTGCGCCGTTCTAGTCAGTTCCGGTTTCGGCTTTGGCGCCCTACTTGACATTTAGCTGATTGATTTGAGTTCGGTTGGCATCTTATAATTATATTTCGGTGTCTTCACGATTTCTTCCCTTTCCTCCCTTTGGTATTTTTCGCGTAAATGTCATCATTGCATGTGTATCGTCTTAGTTCAAGTCTTCCGCTATCATTCTAGTGCTCCATTTTTGGTCAGAAAAGGATGCTACGCATGTGGTTTGTTGAAAAATGACGAAAAAGCCTCTAGAAGGTGTTTTGTGTTCTATTTTTCGTGTTTTTTATTCACGTCTATTGCAAAATACATCCGTCGGGTTGCTCTACTCCACTCTACTTCTGAGTCCGATTAATTACTAAACAGTACACCTGAGTTCTGTTCTCGAATAAGAAAGTGAACTTTCCTTGTTCTTTAGCCACGATTGTCGAAGCTCAATGAAGTTACTAATTTCTATTATAAGGGGTGATTACCCTCGATGAATGACACACTATTTTGAATTGTTGTCAGCTTTTTAATTCTGCAAGAGCAGTAGAAAATGCAATTTGGCCTTTTAAAAATAAGGACATAGCTTTAGTAATGCATTCTCCGGTTTTTATCTATTTTCACGTTTTCTTTTTCAATAGTGTCAGTTTCTTGGCAAAGTTAGTGTACACTCAGAAGATTTTGAAGCACACGCAGGTGGTCGCGTTATAAACATTTGCGTGTTTATATGTTATATGGACCTCATTTGTATTATTAATCGGAAGATTCTATTTTATTCTTGGCCCAGTATTTTAAAAATCTAGAAAATATAGTCACACTATTGATCATTTGGATCAACTCAGCTATAATTACCATGCATTTAGACAATATTTTGACTGTAACGAAATTGTTTTACCTTCCTACCCAAAGAAGCAGAGTGCCGTGCCACGTGCTCAAGTACCATATCCAACTCTAATGGTGAAAATTACCCAAGAGAACAAATCGTTGTGCATAATGGTAATTCCAATAAAGATATGGTTCCTGAGAAAGAAAGTTCCTGAGACCCCAGTTCTCTTGGATATCCGAGATTGCCGGCTGGTGTGATGGCACGTTTCACCACTCAGAGTAAAACGACCAAATAATTTTCATTTTTCGATTACGCTTGGTCATTTTGATTTATTATCTTATACTTTTCCGTGTGCAATCTCTTGGTCCTTTTTTTTCTTCTCAATATTCCCACCGTATATCCAGAATATCTTGTGCTTTGTGGTATCGCGGTGAAATATCATTGTCGTATTTCAAGTCTGTTTCGTACAAATCAGTGTTTTAGAAGGGAGGGCGAAGTACGCATTACGATACTGGGCGAGGGTTGGTTTGGGTAGTTGGCTAAAGGAGAAATCTTCCGCCGGTGATATCTGTTGTCGAAAGACGACAAGCGAAGCTTGGTATGATATTGTATTGGAAGGGTTGAGTGCAGTACCTTAAGTGCTCAACGCTCCCAATTAGGCATTGAATTTGTGATACAATATTCCTGCCGCCGCGGATGTTCGAGCTTGGCCCATCCTCTTGAGAATCCAGGGCTCCTTCCAGTCTTCACGCAACCCCGGCATCTGTTCAAAATTATTCCTCGTTCGTTGTGTTTTATGTGCGTTTCTTCGTCCTCGTCTATATCGTTCCATCATTTCCTCGCGTTCCCTCCCCGACTCACCTCCCTCTCAGTCTACCGATTCCCTCCTACGAAGACTGCTGTCTCTCCCTTCCATTACTCTCCTTTTCATCCGATCCCTTTCTCTGAATGAGACCCCTTTTCAAGGATGCTCCCCTCTTTCCCAATTTTTTCCCGAGTCCTCTCCCTGCCCCCCCCCCCACCTCAATCTCCTCCCTGCGAAGGGATGAAAAAGGGGACACATGGGCCGGTGGCATTTCCTTCTTTCGTTTTCGCTCCACTTCCTCTCTTCTGCTCCCACCCACTCTCCTACTCTCCGCTCCCTTCACACTCGCTCCCTTTCCCGCCTCCAATCGTGTCTCTTCTCCTTCTCCCGTCTTACTTGCGCGTTCGGACAGCCGCTCACCCACGTACTCAAGCGTACTGCTCACACCACGCTCACCCTATCCCACCAAATGCAACCCTTATATTGTTGGGCTTGCTCGAAATCCATTTCGTTTTTTTTTTCTTACCGTTTTTCAGAAACTTTTCTTTCACCACGAGGGCCAAACTCCCAGACTTTCCCGGAGGATCTCCTCTCCTTTTCACCCCCTCTTCACTCTCGTCTGCCTCTTCTTCGATTTTCTCTCTCCACCTCTCTCTACATCTTGACATCCTATCTGCCGTATTCCATTCGCGTCACTTTGACACAGTTGTCAGTCCTTCCCCTTTTTGAAACTCTTTCCCTTTTTTACGGCGACTTTCTTATTGCAACCGTGTGAAAACTATGGAATTCATAGATGGGATATGATAGTTGTTTATTGCTCATTTGCAAATATGAACTTGCGGCAGGAATTAAGTAAGTCAAAGTGTGAGCTATACGCAGCGTCGGAATTGGAAGATGAAATCTACTATTATTTTACCATAAAGTGAAGGAGTAATTATATTAAACGCTGTTTAAAAAAGCTCGTACAACTATTATTTTTTATATTCCCAATATCTACCGAATGTACCTGAGGACATTTTCCGATGTCTTAATCGCATGAAGTGTAACCTTAGTTTTCTTGCTGAGTTAGAATGCATGTTGGTGTTCTATTGAAAAATGTGCTGGATTGTTACACATTTGTTGGTTAGTCATATACAAATATCGTATTGAATTAAGGGAATAATAGCCTCCTACTGACACCTTCGATAGGCAGATTTAATGCCACTTCTTAATAAGATTTCTGAGAACTTTGTCTTTATGAAGGTAGTAGCTTTAAGCCTTGGTTTAGAAGAAGGATAGAATGAAGTAAAAGTTTCTTTGAGATGTTTATGATTTTTCTATCGCGCAAAAAACGCGATGGGTTGAATTTAAATTCCAAATTTAGAAACCAAGTACAAATAATTTGAAATACAACCCAAGTAAATATTTTCATTATACTTACGCAGTGAGCTCTTGCTGTACAAGCTCATCTCTGTGTAGTTTGGCGTTTGTTTCCTGCCCTGAAGCTATCAACGTGTATTTTAGGGCTTCTTAAACTACAGTGGGCCGTACTGGCGTAATTAATCGGATCCCTCCAATAGGATGCCGTGTAGAGACCACAGAAGGATAACACAGGAAAGGCCTTCCCCCCTCTAGGTCGTCTAACTTTTCACCCTGAAGGTGCCTTTGGACTGGTGGCGAAACTGTTGTCTGCAAATTAATCCGTGTAGAGGCTCTGGGAACAAGGGTTCCCTCACTGTGTCCATCTGTCACATTTTCAGTTCCCTGTGACACAAAATGTTAGGTGCCTTACCTACCCTTGCCGCACGACTTTGTGACCGCAAGCGGGACAGTTTTAACATGAAATAAAAAGCAGAGGTTACCGTATTGGCTACCTACTTGAAGGCGCAGTCTCCAAACATTCTGAAGGCAAACACCCTAACCGAGACCCACGAGACTGGAAGAGCATGGGACAAAAATTGAAGCTGAATGTTTCTCTACCCGCTATTTTTTACGCGTTGCGCTTTAAGATCTTGTTATTTCACGCCACTGGCTCAGTGAAGTATCCCTATTTAGTAATGCGCAGGAAAGCATGAGCTTTTGTAAAAATAATCGGAAAACATTTCTCCAGTATCTTCACCCGAAGCTCCCGATTCTGTATAAAATAAAAAGGTATATGGGTCTTAACTATAATGAAAGCCCGATTCTATCTCTACATGGGTGACGGGGAAAAACGAGTTGAGATCTGTGAGAGGTATTGTGAAAATAAAACTGAGAGATAACTTTTCTCACGAAGGTCAAGATGTTGTGAGCAAGCTGCCTACTTGGCTTTCCTCGAGGTCGGTAATGTGTTATTTCCCTCTTTCGTGTAGATTGCGCTAAATATTTCCTATCCTTCAATTCCCTGAAGCTATAATCTAACAAATCAGTAAGTCTGTCCTGTTGTGTGGTAAAGTAATAACTCTCAATTGCCCCTCCATTTCTCTTGCCGATTGAGCGTTGGTAAACTATTCTCAGTCCATAGCTAAAGTGTGGGAAAATTCTTTTTTGTCTCATCAACACTGATGCGTACCCTTCGAATTTTCACCTCATGAGTGTCTTGGCAATTTTTCTCTTTTCCCTCTGCCGTGTTGATTCATCCCGTCTTAAATTGAATTTTTTTAAAATCTCCTTCTCCATATACAATGAGTAATTAACTAGCCAGATGAAGGTAAATTTAAAGTCAGCTGTTATTGTATACGCTTCAAGCATGAACTTGGCTGATGGTTTTTTTATTTAACATTTGACCAGCGAGCCAACGCATGGAGTGTATTGCAGGGTTTAGTTTTCTTTAGAAATTTGACTTTAAAATTAAAATTTAAGTTTATTTGAGCGAGTATCACTTCAGTTACGCGACAACTAGCCGGTTTGCTAATTTGTAGTATGGCAGTGTAAATATAATTGTGATAATCCAAGGCGAGAGGTAGGGTACATATGACTCTCTACCTGATGATTAGAGATCAAGTGACGGCAAGTATTCCTGATTTCACAACATACACTGGTACATTAATGGAAAAAATACAGAACGACGCAACGGTAACAATTACTCCTTGATTTTTTATTTTCGTCCTACCCTCGAATAGCCGTTACTGTTGAATCTCCAGGATCGATATGCAGAGCCCTGGACTTCCTCATATCGCCATTTAATCATCTAGTAGTGTTCGCTCCTGATTTCACTACAGCTGTGCTTTCGTTATTTTGTTTTTCTATCTGATTCAGCCATTCTTGCCATACAATTCACAGTACTTCAAGCTTAATTAGCAAACCATAATATACAACCTAGGACTCTTCGGATTTAGAGGACATGATTTTCTGTGGATAGGTGGGATGTTTGGGAAAATGACATTTATTTCATTTTACGGTAGAACCTCCTTGAGAGACCCACGGTCACATATTCCCTTCGATCCGATTTCCTTCCACTTTCTGCCATTCTCGCTTCCACTTCACATCCTCGGCAAACTATGGGTAAAATAAACGACCTTTGCAACTTTCTCTTCTCTTTCTCCCAGCTATTTTCCTCTCCTGAGGTTGCCACGGCTCGGGGATAGGGCCTAGAGCCACTATCTGCCGCCCGCGTCATACATTGGTCTCGGTGGATAGAGCGGAATAGCAATCCCTTTCATGTGTACATATTTTTTGTCTATTATTTCCATTTTTCTCATTCTTGCCTATTCAGTTTTTTTTCTCCTCCGCTCCTATACGCGCCCGCGCGCAGACTCGCACGCACTGGGAACCCTACGGGGCGCTGCCATCATTTGTATTCCGGCTTAGAAGGTTTCCTTCCCAACTTCTTTCTTATTTTCCATAATATTTCTTCTTTTCCGCCTTCCCTTTCTTGACTTCCCGTCTCTCATATTGAAGTCCATTCGTCTTTCTCCGCGTGATGCCTCCGGCCTGCGCATATTCGTTCATCTATCTCCGCGTTCGTGCGAACGGCGTATAAAGTGAATGTTTGTTTGTGGGTTTATTTATTCGCGAAAATATGTACGCTTTTGTTCTTATTTTTTTGCTTAAATATGTACACACAAAATTTCCACTTTGCATTCTCTCGCAATTTGAGCCATGCGTCACGCATGTTTATTTTCCTTCACCACCTCTTCGGTTGTGTGTGACGGAATGTGATTTTTTATCTGCAGTCTCATTGTGAATATAAATCTTATACTTTAATAAATCCATCCTGGCTTATTTATGGCTTTAATCTTTTCATTCATCATTAAGTCCTACACATCACGCCCAACAGTATATCGCTAGAATAGTTTTCCAGATGTGTAGACGTTTTCACGTTTAAGGAGGTATCGCAATATATCGTTGGAAAAAATGGCGCACCATAAACACTAGTTTATCACTTCATACTATCCTGTCTGTTTTCTTCCTCAGTTCTGGAGTGTGTTTTGCTCTATATCAAGTTTTTGTCGTAAAATCAATTAAGAATTGGATGGACTGTATGCACTGCTGTGTATTTTCATAATATTTTGGTCTCTATCGATCACTTAAGGATTATCTTGTCTGCTTAACATATTCCTAGAAGTCACATAACTAAAAAAATCATTTTTGAAAACATGAAGCTTTGGCATTAATAGTATTTTTGTTTAACTTACCAGTTTTTGATACAAATAATCCCCTATGGCGTATTTTAGTGCCTCTAATGAAAGTTGCGTATTTTAATTTCTGAAAGAAATAGGTTTAGGCGTTTTTATCTCATTTGCAATCCATCTGCTTTGGGGAGACATTACTTGGAGTCATTTTTTTCCTGACACATACAAGGATAACTTGTAAATAATACATTTCCTTCATCGCAACATCAGTAGTCAACACTTCGATGATTAGTTTACCAGCATACCGTTTCATTTCTACAAAATTTTACACTGTAATTTGTCTTATGTTTTCCATTCTTGGTCTTCCTCTATAACTATGTTACCTAATGTTCTGATCAACATTAATGTCCATCTTGTTGGAACATATTTCTATTGTTTTAAAAATAGCTTTGATACGTCCTTATTCATTTATAGATTTTTAACAAATGCCAATATTTCATCTCGCTGCCAGTACTCTTTGGCTCTGCGTAAAATAAGCTTCGGAAATCCCCGATCGCCTCACGTTTTCTCATTAAAAACGCCTCGTATTGTTATTAAAGAGAACAGCTCCATTCTGTGTGTACTCAGCATTCAACTTCACGCAACGTCACCCCGTTGGCGGTGAGGAGTGTTTCCCCCGCCCCTTTCTCATCTCGTGGCCGCTCGGGAGAGGGCGGGAGGGTGAGGGCCGGCTTGGTTTAGTGCGCCGCGCGCCATAAATTCGCCCTAAGGAAGGGTTTTATTCTATGCCGGCACGAGTCGTAATTTTACATCATACACCCCTTTCACCGAAACCGACCTCCTTCAACGCTGTTTCACTCTCCAGAAAGAACCTTTCTCGCCCCCCGCGTCATCTGCTCTCACTCCAGGAACTTTCTCTCTCTCCCGTCGCCGGCATTTTTATGTCCCTGCCCTATACCCTGAACCCCTTTTGCGGTGTGAGTGCATCCCGCTGAAACCCTGGCAGACCCTTTCCACCAATCCTCCCTTCTCCCCCGCACCCTTCCACCACCCCCGTCGTCCACATTGGAAGTGTATTCTTGAAACTCAGTTAGCCGACTGCCCCTCTCAAACGTGGATAACTCGGTTGCCCGGGGCGCACGAAATATTTAATCACTTATCTAATAATTGCCCATTGTTTATCTTCGCTCTGTATGAAATATGTGTCATACTACAATATTATTATGACCTCACAGACTGATTCAACAAAATTGCATACGGTAATCATCGTAAAATAAGTCACTGGCATCTACATGGCGTCCTGTAATCTACCTGAAGGGTGTGTGAAAGGGGATGATTATACGCCAAGCATGTACCAACTGTCAAACATACTGTTATTCATTCCTTTAAATATTGAATTAATTTTTGTACGTGGTAGGGACGTCATTTGCAAAATGGCCATTATCCGCTGTTAAACGTTTTCATACAGAATCGGTACATCACGGAGACAATTTTTTAGAATTCATTCATGCTAATATGCAATTAATATAGACAAATTAAAGACACATAAAACATTAAATTAAGTGACGTCATTAGTGAGAGATTTGGTAAATTGAAGTAAATAATAGAGGCTGAAATAACAGGAACAATGTTATTGTTCGCATCTTTTTTGAACGTACGCGTTTCAATAATTCAGTACCGTTAGCCGTTTGAATGTCAGTTGGTGATTTTGGCAATTGAGGGATCGGTGTGTATTTCATCATCGATCCGAGCAATGGTTTGCTGGCTCCCTCAAATTCAACTCTAATTTCTGCTAACCGCTTAATTCCGTTGCTATTCATTATTTTTGCCTCCCTCCATATATTGATTTCATCATATTTTCCAACCTTGTTCTTCCTCCGTGATTCTTCCCAGTTTTGTCCATTATTGTTTTCAGGAGACTGCAATGTATCAGGATGTGCCAAATAAGTTAGCTATCCATTTATGGTGCTTGGCTTTTTATTATTCTCCTTTTTACTTCATTCGATTCTTTTCTCCTTGTGATCCATAGCTTTCGATATTCTACGGAGGTGGTTCAAATGAAAACCTTACTTATTTTATATTTGGCTGTTTGATAATAAAAACAGATATATAAACAGTCCGTTTTTCGACACATTGCCCACCATTTTTCCAAACAGCTATGTCCATATCCAGTTTGACTGCTACCATCTTTAATACCAGTCACCCCACGTTTTGAATTTTCATCGCACTCTTAAGGTTTTAGTTTAAACCACCCTCCCTCTAAGTATGCATGTATGTCTCTTTAAATATCAACAACTAAGCACGTTCCACTGTACTATGTCGTAGGCATGAATTAATTTCATGTCATGACACCTTGTGTTTATACGTGGCATTTAAAAAAATCCAATTAATCAAATTAGTCAATCGTCTGATGACCAAAGCTATCGGCGATTCATTTCACCGAAATGGTTTAAAAACATAGCCTTTCATGCTACATGTTACGATTAGTATTTGAAAATAGGTCGGAAAATTTCAGTCTCACTTTAAACTTCAAACACAATAGTGAAATGATTGGAGTGTGGAAGAGTTAGTACTTCAGGATGCACATGTCCTCACATGCCTTCTGAATTAACCGTTGCAATTACATGATGTTTTTGAAACGAAAATCTTCGGTAAACCATAAATTTGACTTATGTTGTGCTGTGGAATTCATTCTTAAAGAGGTAAAAGACTTTGTGAGACATAGAAACTCGGGCTGAAATAATGTTTGGTGTATTGCTCACTTCATGCTCAATTAATATGGTGTCCAATCTAATGTCACCATTCGATTAAAAATGTATTTTGTAGTTTAACCTCAAATGATAATCGCTTGTTAATCTACCGTTGTGACAAGAGGCCGGTGACTGTTACAATTGGTAATGCGGAATGTATATTCCGGAAAACCGGTTCTTTGGAATTTAAATTGCTATAAATGCGAATCGTTACTTCCTGAGAAGTGAGTATATATTCTAAATGATAGTTTTTAACGACTCATTAAAATTTTAAATGAAAAAATTGCTGTTTATTTATACTATAATGCTTTACATTCAGTTTGCCTTTCTAACTGTTTACACGAAACTCTTACGGAGTGGCAGTCTCTTCTAGTCATATCCTTGATGTCTGTTACTTTGTGTTTACTGCTCAAGATTTTAGCCTCGCTTCTTTCTTATTGGCTAGTTTCTCCCTTGTTCCACTCATAGAGGTCTATTTTGCTTCATCTTGTTGGAATTGCCCCTCAGTTAACGCGGACAATATTCTTCTTGCAAAGAAGCCGCGACGACATTACTCAAGTTCTTAGGTCGCTATTGCTCGCGCGCTACGCAAACACGCACGTGTCTGCTCGGTTGGGTGCACGTTAAGGGTCTTTCTTAGAGCTCGGTCACCATGGCTTTTTTTATATTGGAGTGACCTGGTGAATGCGAAGGTCCTTTTTCACTTCTTTACAACCATTTATATCGTTCATGAGCATTTCATTGGTGAGATTTAGTTTTTACACCCTTTCGTGCCTCTGTAAAGCTAACGTCAGTTACTTTTGTATCAATATTTTCTTTATTTATCATTAATTTTGCGGGAAAAAGGTTTCTATTTTGTGATTGAAAAAAATGTTAAATGTGATTTTATTTTCGTCATGACAATAACGAAATGCTCTTCGTTCAATAGAAGATCATGCGTATGTATTTATTTAAGCTAAATTGGAGATGGTTATCCTTTATTTCTGTCTAAGCTATAGTGCATTGCTCTGCAATTCTGAAATACGAGTCTCCATCATATAAATAAATTATTTGGGCTAAAACTCTCACCAGGTATCATATATGACTCATAACACTAACCTGGTATGAATATGAGCCAATCTCGTGCAATTATGCAGTTTCCAAAAAATAAACATCTTTGTTGTTGCGTGTTTTAAATGCTTCTTTCTAAAACAGAAACAAAATCGTATTATTTTTCTCTTGGTTGAGTTCATTTGAATGAATCACTTCAAAATTAATTTTAAGTTTTCTAATGAACGTATTTATCTTTTTGAGTTAACATATTCATCCATTTTCAATTATTTTTTCTGATTTTAAAGTGTTGTTAGATCTTGAATCCCTCTATAAATAAAAATTTATAAATGGCTTGAAATCAGAATGAGTGTTTATTTGATTTTGTCAAAAATGATTATTACAGTTTTTGCATTTTAAGTATCGCCTATTAATCAACTCCTAGCTTCATCCTTCCTATATTAATTTTTCTTACTTAAATCTCGTCAATATATTCTAACTTTACTTGTAAATCTTTGAATTTCTGGAGTTGACTGATGATTTCAATTACTTTATCTTTTTTTTGTGTAGTGAAGGTATTTCCTCCGCCGCCTGTCATTCGCGCTCGGACCGGTGTTTACCGCGTGAGCAAAATCATTACTCTTCGAAGACAGACGAACCCCTATCTCCTCCAATCGGATACTATCGCATAATTTTCAATCTCCGACTACCCGATGATTCTTTTCTCCTGAGTTTTCACACACAACTAACTTCCAGAATTCCAGTTCTATATTTTCAGTCCCGGCCGACCCGAACGAACCCAATCCGTTCCGCACGGCGGACACAAAGTTGTCCAATCTCGTGAATCCTCCGCGCTCGACGTCTCGGCAAATGCCCGTCGTCCCCCCTGCAAACGATGCTGCCAGGTGGCGTGACGTGGGGGGGGTCTCAAAATACAAGTTAAGTTCCGGATGGCATTTGGGTCGAAACCTGTGGAGTAGGTGGGTACCTAGTGGCAGTTCGTTTCATCCACGCTCGGGAAAGTTTTCTCGTTAATCTCCAACTTCTCTCCGGGCATCCACCGAAAAGAATGACGCGTAGATGTCCGATCCACCCAGGTCCGTGCGGTAATGCCGTCCGAACCTCCTCCCGCGTCGTCCAACACCCTCCCACACACCACCGCACTTGTTCGACCCCGTTCGAACGAAGCCCGTTGGCGATTCTTCACAGCTTCCCTCACGCTCCATCGTCTAGCACCCCCTTATGCCTCCTCATCTCCTCCCACCTTTAAATCCCTGAACTTCCCTCCTCACTCCCACCCCTCCCTTCCACCCTTTCTCTTACTCATCCACTTCCATTTATAGCTCGCTCAATGATGCGCCACTGTATGACCGCCTTCGTTGGATACCCGTTCCGCGCCTGTCAATGCTTCGCATGAATTTTTCTAAGTTTTTTGCAGACGACATCACCGTATCTTTGGTGTGCGTTTTGCATGGGCTATATCAATAAAACGGGAAATAATTTATGGTGGCTTAATTTTACGGAAAGGGAAGTCATTTTATCTAAGATAATATCAATGCTAATACCAAAGTTTTATTTTATTTTTACATATTTATCTCACTCATAAAAGCATGTGAGGCGTTACTCTGTAGAATTATACTAAATCCGGATCGGCGGGTATAAAATCTCTGTAGTGATTTCCACACTTTTCCTAAATTGAAACCGACCATAGTTGCGACACATTGTGTTATTATCAAGGTAAAATTTCATAATCATCATCTTGTACTCATGCTCCAGAGCCCGAAGGAAAGGGGTGGTGGGGGAGGGGTTGGTGGAGTAGAAGGTGAGGCATAATTAGCGGGTCACATGACAGGAAGGGAGGCTTATGTTTAAAAGAAGGACTTGAGAGTGTAATTTCTAGCGGGCTATTTACAATTCAATTTCCTCAAAGAAATCCAGTTTGGGCCCTTAGTCAGTACAACGTAAAATAAACGCGTCAAAATCGCTAAAGTCATTGAAACTGCTCACATGTATCCTGTTCTGTCCCACCGTTTTTTTTACTTATTTCTGATCTTCTACTTAACATTCTCACCCCCCTCCGTATGTCCCTTCCTTAACCTTATCCTTCACCCACTTATCCAGCCCCTCTATGCACCACCGTTTTCCCTCTGGTTCAGGGGTATATGTGCTTTATTATGGTTACATCTTCTTACCTTGATAATTACTAAACGTTTCGAAACCATGCTCGATATTTTATTTTAAAAAGTGTGAAAACTGCTTCAGAGTTATATTCTCACCATCATGGATATTTATCTCATGTAATTACCTTCATGTCTGCAATGACTGTTGGATAATTTACACCCTCAACAGATTAGAACCAATGTGCGGAATTTTAAATAGTATTGAGTTGATCTCAAGAAAATTAACCGTAGTTGACGAGTGTGAAGTAGGGTATATTTCATCTCGTATACTTTTTTATAGCTATCCGTTTATGGATTGAGCCGTTTATCGATTGAGATGACGGTGGAAAAAATAATTTCATGTTACATGGTAAAATCTCTACTTCACGATTACAAAGATACACCAAACAAAGAGACATTTTTGCCCACCAGTTTGTCAGTGTTCATATGGCAGCTAGTTGAGGCTTAAAGCAGTGAACATGCCCACTACATGGAAGAAATTTAGGAGAAATTAAGAAGGCAATTTTTCATTATATTTGCAGTATCTGTTTAGTAAAAGCAGGTTTTAGATAAAATGGTGGTCACATCGTAATGAAATTATTTGCAAAAAAATTAAGTTTTACGGAGTGGAACCAAAAACTTAATGGAAACACTATTAAATGTTTTTATAAGATAAAAAATGAGTTTTTGGAACAAAATCACTTAATTTGACCGTCTTTATTCCTCGTCGCACTCATTCTGGACACCAAATTCATACCTTTTGCATTCTCTCGAACTCGACCGTTTTTAATTATCTACACGACGCCTCTTGACGGAGACGGAGGCACCCGCATTTCGGGCATAAACATTCTCCACGGGAATTAAGTCGCCCGGACGGCCGTCCAGAAATATTTTCGGCGCCATACGCGGAGCCATCTGGAAAAGTCCAACCCGTGCTTCAACTACGTACCGTTTATATAGGAACGCATACAATTTTTTACGTTCTTCCAACCATGAAGTTCACCCCACATTTAACTAAATTTCCTTCCGCCACTCGGAAGAAGTGAAAACATTTTCGAGAGCGGGTCAAAATCGCATGGGTTGCGCTGTTTTTTACTCTCTTCCCTCCTTCGTTGTCTCGGCGGAGGAGACGCTGTCCTCCGCATGCGTCCGTTCGTTACCATCGCGATCACGTTCCGTATGGAAACGGACACACGGAATTGATGAAGGAAAGTATGTCTTTATGCATGAGCTGTTTTTATTCCCCAGAAAGAGGAAACTGACCTTTTGGCTTGATACTTCGGCTTTGGGGACAGCCACCCATGCCTTGGTTGGTTGGCTAGGCTACCGAGAACTTCTATTTGCGTCACTAATGATCGGTTGTACGAATATTTAGGGATCCATGGTTATGAGATTCACAAAATTAAGGACTTCTTTACTTAATTCGTGTTGCAGGAACTATCCCTTTCGTTACGTATCTCTCAGGAGACATTGCTGCGGATTTTTGATCTAGTCTCATTTTGCTGGATAAAATGTATGCATTTTTATCATCTGTGTAAAAATTACCTCTACTCATTGTTATTTTAATATAAGCGAAGCACTTGCAGTTTTACGAATAAAAGTTTAATAGACTGATCGCTGAGTGGTAATTCGCCATCCGCCTACCCGGCTATTCAAAGGCTTCATATGAATTCAACTACATTCCATTAGGCCAATGACGTTTTGTGACCATTCATGAAAAGTATAAGTTAATCGAATGTTTATGTGACACATATTTATCGAATTATGGATTTCATGACACTACTAATATGTATGTATTCTTTCTGCAACCGATCATTGGAATAGGTGTTGTTGGGGGAGCTTTGGGGAGTAGAGGATGGGTAGAGAGAAATCCAGCTTCGACATTAGATTACAAATGGCGTTAAGGGAACCACGGTGTAGTGCCTTATCAGGTGGACGGAGTTCTGCTCTCGGAATCCTCTCTACCTAGCACCCAAGTAGGAATCTGGTTTTCAGAGAAAAATCTATTCTTCTTCCGGAATTGGTACGCGGGCCCTGAGCTTGGCAAGCCAGAACTCAAGTCACTGCAAAAACCCGATCCCCCTCCATGCCCTTTCATGTCTTTCCTCTTTGTCTACTGCTCTAATTGGAGACGCCTGCATTCGACTTTACAATTGTTGAGTATTATCCGATATGCTGATTTCAAGCGAATGCGTTTTAAAGCTTCAAAAATTTGGATATAGTTTCACATCTACAGAAACGTTTTAAAATACATTGGTAGAAGCATATCTATCATTTTTTTCCAGAGAACCATTCAAAGAGTGCGCCATTACTAAGTTTCGTGAGTTGGGGCATTGTCGTATCTCTTTGCTGTTTACAAAAATGTTTATATTCAAGAATTCGACCGTGCGTTGACTCCTTGCCTAAATACTTTCATTACCTGAGGCATTAAATAGGATTTTTGTGATGTTATCCTTCAGATTGAGAATGTTTTGAAGGAATGGGGAAAGCGAGGTCTGCCAACACTTACGAGGCTGACCCAGAGTGCTATGGTGGGTTCCACCTCCTGGATAAAATAAAGAGCACATATTGTGTGACGTGGATATTAAGAGTTCATTTCCAGTCATACCATCAGTTACCACAACGTAAACGCAGTGAATAGGCAGTTAAGTGAAATGTCACATAATTACTGCTGAATTCCTACATTTACTTGGCTCATGTTAGTACTGAAATGGTCGTCATTCTAACGCTTCCAGCTCTACGCCCTTGTTATATCTCTTGGAACATAATGCAGGTTTAGTTAAGTAAAAAGGTTTTTAGAAAAATGGACGATTTGATTAAGTTTATTGGGTTGAAAGATTTCAGCAAAAACTGTCTGAGCTCTCTCGTATGCTCCCAGATCCTGAGGTGAGGTCGTACCATGAGCCACTTTTTGCGCGAATCCCGCCATTTTCCCAGCCTCCCCTTTTTTATGGCTTATTAACGCGCGTTAATTATAAATGAGCCGCTATTCTTATTTCCCTGCGTACGCCTCTCCCCGTTCATATCTCTCTCTCATCTCGTGTCTCTCACTCCCTCTTTTATGGTCCCCTTTCATCATCATCTCCCGCATTATCTACGCATTCTCTTGTGTGAGTGAGTGTTAACCACCCCGTCGTTTTTTTTAACGCCAAGCCCGTCCTTTCTGACACTCCATCCCCCATTTGTTCTAGCATCACGACCCACCCGGCCTCCAAGTTTCATCCCAGAAGTGTATCGTTCCGTGTGTTCCGTGTGATATTGCTATTGCTTTTTTTCCTTTCATCTCAATCCTCTCCTCACTCTCTCTCTCTCTCTTATCCTTTTCCTAGAATCATTTTCCCTTCGCCTCCGTAAGCGGCTTCTCTCCTCTTCTCTATGCTTTTCGCCCCTCGAGTTTCCTTCTATCGCTCCTGCATTGCCGATTTCACCTGAATTTCACCTAGTTTCACTCAGACTTCTACGCACCCACCTTTCATCATCTCGACCTTTTCTCTTTAACTATCTCACTCTCTTTCATTGAAGCTCCATAGTAATTGTAAATTATAACCTGCCGAAAATAACCTTCTAGAAAAAAATCTCCCAACTCAAGTGAGGGGAAAAGAGGAAATCAGTGCGAAACAAGTATTTCCGATGAACAACTGATAAAGCTGGTATGTTTCTCTTAACAGCAATGAAATTGCAATCTATCAGTAAAGGTTTAGACAGTCGATTTTTTGTTTTCATTCCAAATCTAATCTTATTGGTGTACAAATGCAAGCGGTTTAGCTAAGTCAATATTGACTAAGTGCTGGAAATGATGTGAAATTCTAGCTGTCTAGCCCGGAACAGAGCGGCTTGGTTGGTGTGAATCACTTTCATGGGGGTATTTTCGATCAGGTAGAGAGAGGTGTAGTGGGTAAGTTGCAAGATTTCGGCTCTTGGTTGTCTAGGAGAGGAGGAATTAGTGGGACGGATTCATACATGTGGGAAAAGTCTTCAATTTGAATTTCAGGAACTGGTTTCTCTCTCCGTCTACGGAATACGGAATCATAGTCTCTGTGTTGGTGTTAGTAAACACGGGGAAAGAGGGGGTGCTCGAATATATCTTTCGGCGACTACTATATGCACGATAGCTGACCTGGTGAGGTAAAAGTCGTGGCCGAAGTCGCGGTCAAAGTTTGCCATCGCGTGCACTCCATTGGGAATAGCTCTCAGGATGAAATCCTAACACTTCTTGGCCTCTCACACCTCCTCTATCACCGGCTGACTTCGGACCTTAAATTCCTTCGCTCCAGTATGAACTAGTCCTTCCAATCTGATCTTCTTCTCTCTTATTATTCGCTCCGCATCCTAGCCCGCACCACTCGTAATGAGAGGCTGTTACACACACCCAAATTCCGTCTCTCCTCTTCCTAAAGATTCCCTTTTCAACCGCGTACCTTTAGCATTTGATGCCACGATAACAGTTACCCCACTCTTGACCCTTTCTCTTCACGCAGTATCTTTTCCTTCCAACTGAAACGCACCTTGTTGATTTCTTCTTCCCCACCTCAAAACTGCCTACTGCCTGCTGAATGCTGTAGTTTTTGTTTTTCCTTTAATTTGTACTTTCTTTTTTGATGAATTCTGTTCATTGAGCCCAATTTAAAGACTTTAGTAGCTGTTTTTGGTATCTTAATAAATAAATTAATAGATGAAGAAGTCGCTGTCAGAAGCTCCTGGCTAGAAGTCGTTGCTTACAAGACGTAGTCTCTGAAATGTGGAGCCTTTGGCATCGTTAGTGCAATGTCTTTGCCGAAGGACTTTCCTGAGTCGCATCCCGACATGCGCGATAATTTTGCGAGGTTAACCAGTCCTCCGAGGGGATATTTGTCCAAAAAGGGGAAATTCTGGGGAAAAAGGGTAGGGTAATGTATAAAAAACGCCACATTATCCAAATTCATTTAAGGTCTCACCATCTTCTCTCTCAATACTGCTTCGTTTTCTTCAATATGTTGATATTTTTCTCAAAATGATCGTCAGTTTCATTACTTCACTTTTGAAAATCAATTGGCCATAGAAATCTTAGTTTAGGCTTCTCGGTTGTTTTTTTAGACTCATTCAAGTTCAGTATTTATAGTTCTCTTCTCCTCACGCGTGGGAGAGATCATAAGTAATCGATCCATTGGATTGCGTTGCTGTAACATTTTCAAGTACCGCTCCATGGAATAAACACCGTCTTACCTGTATCCCTCATTTGACTCAACTCTAAATTCATTCTTTACGCGACGCTGTGCACAACCAGAATTGTTTTTGCTTGCATTCTTTTTCTTGCTGCTGCTAGAATGGAGAAGCAAAGCAGAATCGGCCCACCCCGAACGTTTCTCAACGCACTTTAGTTTGCAGTTCAACTCGAGTTTGGGAAATGCTAGCTGAGGGAGTGGTCTCCTGGGAATTTCCTAAGTTTTGAATGCATCCCGTCATTAGCAACCCAAATGTTACATTCCAAAACCATGTTTGCGTTCTCTTTGCCTAATGTTTCCAGAATGCTAAAATTAGATAAGACAATATGTCCACAATTATAATGTCGCACTGATCATGCACGTTTGTTAATATCTTCACGTCGTATGTGAATTACACACCAGCACCCTTGGATTGGACTGAATTTCCCTCGTGGATTTTGTTTTTTTCAACGTTTAGTTGCTGTGAAGTAGACTCCCAGTTTCTGACATTTTAATTAAAACTCAAGATCATTTACCGTATATTTTTTATAATAAGTATTTATATTCCCTTCAATTTTCGTTATAGGTCAGGTTATCTTTGTCAGGTTATTCATTTTGTAACCGTTGAGTAGGTGATATCCTAAAATCCTCTAAAGAATTTATCAATGCACTTATCACTAAACGTATCTCCTGAAATGACTGTGCTTTTGTTCTTTAATAACCCATGATTTGGATTCAATAGTTAACGCAAGTCCTTTTTGCTCACTTTTGTCTTATCATCATTTGTATTGCGAACTTGTATTAAGTTGAAGTCATAGAATACAAGTATTCACCTATATTTTTTATTTTACCGTAATCGAATTTTACTCTCAAAATGGTGCTGGTACTATTGATCCTTTTTTCAACACTTAATATTCGTTAAGTATTTTCATATCTCTTTAAGTATTGAAAATTGCACGACTTGAAATTAGTCTTTGGCTAGTACCAAGCGTTGAGAATATGAGTGGCCTTAAATTAAAGGGTGAAGCAAAGTTTTATTTTGAATTGATTTTGGGTTTTGTGGGACTATTCATTGCAAATTTACGTATTTTTCTTTATTAGCACCATAACATTTTTTTATCAAACTCAATCTCAATTTGCATCCGAATTTGGGTAGTTTTTTTGCATATCCATGTTTTAGCCCACTAAAACAGAATAACTGTTATCTGAGTCTGACGTAAGCATATTGAATGTAAACTAATACACGTATTTGGATATCTGCGTCTTTTTTATGCGATGCAGTCTACAATATCTAATGTGTCAAAGTATAGTGTAGAGTAATATGATGAAACTAATTGCTTTGTGGAAATTTCCAGAAAATCCCTTATGATAACATTTCTTAGAAACGCAAGCATCAACAGTTTCAAGAATATAATCTTACTATCGAGCAATACTTAAAATGAGTTTAATCCTGACCAAATTATTTGAACTCGTTCCTAATTTAAGCTACTTTAATCCAGCATCGTTTTTCGTTAACTTACTCTCCGCGATTCTTAGATACTGGAAATACATGAGTACAAATGCCGTAATAGTCTTAGTATTTTTTTTAATTGCTGCGGTTTCACGTCACAAATGTACGTGGAATGGCATCACATCATTGCCAATTTACTTTCAGGCGCACTCACCGTTGGTAAAAGATCCTTTTATTATATATCCCCGGGCTGTTAACTCTCCTCTGTGTGTGCGCGCGCGCAGGCAAACAATCTTGATTTCACCCGAGACTCTTCTTTCGCGAGGAATTTAAAAATCTTTCTGCCAAACCCCATTTTTCCCATTTTCCTTTCTCTCCGTACCGTAACCCTACCCTCATTCCCGTGTCCACCTCCCCAATTGCACCTGCCTCCCTTTCTCTCTCTCTCCCTCCCTCACGCATTGTTTCCCCCAATTTCCCTCCTGCCACAGTCCCCGTCCTCCCCTTTTACACCTCTCCTTTTGATCCTCCCTTCCGTCCCAAACATTCTCTCTTCTACCTCCTCCTCATGCTCCGTGCCCTTTTCATTCCTGGCTCCCGGCCGTTGCCCTTCGTCCTTCCCCACGCGCCCTGAAATTCGGTCCTCTCCTATTTCCCAGTGCCCTGCTCGCAATCCCCGCCTCCTCCCCCGCACCACTCCCTCTTTCCCTTCTGCCCGCTTTAACTTTCTGACCCCTCGCTTTCACTCCCCCCCTTCTCCCCTGTTCCCCCAGGAGGCGCTGAATTACAGCCACCGGCCATCGTTGCGTCCACTACGCAATTCATTTCTCTTTTTTCCCCCTCCCTCGCCCTGTCTCCCATTCCTCCCCCTATCCCTATCCCTATCCCTATCCCCCTCGATTCCCTTCACCCAGCCGACCAAGCCACCCCTCATTCCCGCTCCCGCGTCAACCCGTACCCACACAACCCCGTCGCAATGAAAAGTAAAGCTTAGCGGTCTCCTTAATGGCCCCGGCGGGCCTTCTCTAACTCATCTGGGCAAATTGCCCCTCTCTCTCCCCCTCTCCCCTGCTCCACCTCCTGCTCCTTGCCTACCGACCAACCACTTCCCGCACTCTCTCTCTCTCTCTCCTCATTCCGCCTCCTCTTCCCGTACATTTGTTTTTTCTCTCCCTCCATCCTCTTCCCTCTCTCCCTTTCGAGCGCGAGCTTATTTCTCCTCTTCTGCCTGCGCCTTCGACCCTTATCCTCGTCGTCTCTTATTCTTCTTCATTCTTTCGGCCCGCAATTACTCTTTCACGCGTACTTTGTTTGCCTCGCTGGCAAAACCGTCTCCTCTGTTTTAATCTCGCTCGCCGGTGGGCACTTGCCTCCCTCCGTGCGCATGGTCCCACGATGTCTCGTTCCCACTTTCTCTCTCACCCTTTCCTTCTTCTCTCCTACTCTCTTTCTCTCCTTGGCGTTGTGGTTGAACCATTCGACAATATCCCGATCACTTAGCTGAGGAGTCACGTGGCACAACAACTAACGGTTGGAAATTTTGGTGTGCCTTGAACACTAAGGCGGATGACCTAAGTGTCTTATATATTTTTATTGCATCTTTAATTGCCATACTTAGCTCCAACAACAGCATTCTCGATCAGCTAGGCTGCGTGAGATTTTTGCGAGTGGTTCAAACGCCAAAATCTCGAACGTGATTGTACCACGCGGCTCCTTAGTTACGCGATCGAAATTATCTTGAGTGGTCCATACACAGCCTCCATAGACCGCTTCCTCTTCACTTTCTCTCTCTCTCTCTCTCTCTCTCTCTCTCTCTCTTTGCATCCTTTCCTTTCGTGCGTCATTGTGACAAATTTGAGTCGACGCCTTCGTTTCGTATTTGTTTCCGCGACGATCGAGACCCGTAAAACCAGGAGAGCGGGAGAGGGATTTTCCGAGTCTTCCGCAGTCCTGACCTCTCCCGTTTTGCGAGAATTCATTTTTATGCCGTATCATTTTCCCGTGGCGAATTACCGGGGCCCGTTAGCTGGACCATCCATGGAATTACACGGCTTGCTGGTGATGTAGTGCGAGGAAAGCTCTGAACTCGAAGGACACTGTGAGATACGACGGTGGAGGGCGGCGGGAGGGGGGCATTTTATCACTTCATTTTTTCATTTCAATGTCACTAACTCGCATCAAAATCCAATCCCGAAACCCGGCATAAATGTCTTCATATCCACACGGTGGAATAGCATGCGACTGTAATTGGCGAGAAGACAAAGTTATTGTGGGGCTAAATTGTATTATGTACCTATATCTCTATTTATATCGTCTCAATACTGTTATGAAATATTCAAGATCCTGTAATAAACTTTAAAGAAACGGACCCCGTATCCGGGTGATAATGATTTGTATTGCACCCTTCGTGCACTCTCTTGAGGAAGAAATTATGAATATAACGAATTTTAATGCATTTTTGTTTAGCATTAATTGTTTTCATCGTATGCCCGATAAATTTCATATAGCCTTGCCCAGAAGAACGTGTTTTTGGTGGGTAAACGCTTCATATTTCGGTATTTGAATGAAAGGTATAAAAAATTTATGGATGGCTTCGAAGATAATTATTTATGAGAAAATTTTGTAAATTTTCCGTCAAAGAACTGTAGATAATCTCTCTGAGCGTACTGTTGCAGTTTACAAAGACTGAAAATCATGCAGCCAAAATCACTTTAGGCGCGTTGAAGTTATTTTTTGAAAATATCATCTTTTTCTGCAACTTTTAGATCTCGCAGTGATGTTAATGTGGACTTAAGCTTCCTGGGATCATAAAAAATTCAAATATTACGGATTGATAATGATTTAGATAAAAATTAGGTATTTCTATATTTTTTCGCATCTAATTATGACTTGACTTGTTTTCCTTGAGTTGAGGAAGATAAAGTCCATTTCCGAGTTCTATCGCTTATTTGCCTAAACTGAACTGACTTAGTTCATCCATAGGGTAAGTACAGTACTACGATACCTTAATTCGCATGATACGGTAACATAGTAATAAGGGCCTCGGATGGATGAGTCAGTAAAGGCGCTATTCGGACTGAATTTCTTGCTGTCATCATAAACTACTTGGACCGTTCATTTCGGTTTGGGTGTTTGATGAAGGGTATGCGTTCTGTTATAGATTTGAAGTGATACCTTCCGAGCCCGGAGTGAATTCTTCGGCTTTCCATCTTTTTTAAAACCATCAATTCCTCCCCCAGCCTTAGTTTATCTAGCATTTTCCGCTAACCCATGACATTCATCTCCCCGTCCCCTCCCCAGGCAAACCCCCGTCTACCTCTTCCTCCCTCCCCATCCCAAAAAAACACCTCCCATCCTTTAACCCTCTTCCTTCCTCAATTACTCTCTTTCTCCCGCCACTAATCCTCCCCTTTTTTTTCCTCACTATTTTTTTCGCCCTTCCACCCGCTTGCGACCCCTTCCCCCGAGGGACCTTCCCTCACCCTCGGGCGGTTTAACCAACTTGGTCGTGGCTAATCATTCTCAGTCCTCCATCTTCTCTCGGCCTCTTTTTCTTCCCCCTTCTCCGCTCCTTGCTCTCTTGCCTCCCTTGCCTCGATCTTGTTTGTTGTGAGTAATCGTTGTTATTAATGCGTCGACCAGAGTGTTGAACGCAAAGGAAGAGTCATTCTTTCTCATTCCCCGTTGCCGCCGACGACGACGAAATGAACCCCTCCTACACCACCCTTACATTCCTTACCATTCCCGCCTCGCTCCTCGCTGTCTCTGCAAAGAATGAACCCCAACGTGACTCTGCCGCCTTGTTTGTTCCGAGACTCGAATATATCCCGCAGAAAAACCTCTCACGGTCTCAAAGGATTGCTTGTGAACTCTTTTGTACTTTGTGGGAACGGAAAACTTTACACAGAACGTGAAATACATTTTTTTTCTCCTCCACTTCGGGTTTGTTTTGTAAACTGCGTTTTTGGAGCGGGTTGATACAATATTCCTAAAGCTTTGGTAAGTTTTTTCTTTCCCTGGTCAAATATCTCTGGCAATTTTAATTTTTTTCTGCTAAAATATCGGAATTGTGCAATGGATGCATTTCAAGTTTAAATATTCAGTCAGTTTGAGCTCTTCACTGATAGAAATATTTGGTGTTCATTCTTTTCCCTCTGTGTAATCTCTCTTTCTGGTCCTCACTTGCAGTCGCATAGACTTCATTTGGGGTCATATTTTCATCTTTGGCAAGACGTAAATTTCTAGTTTTATTTCATTTCTGTTGCATATTAAGCCAAATTTCAGAAAATATGATGCGTGTTTTTCATGAGATATCTCTTGTAAGTTGTCGCTCTTTTGCAGTTAATCAAGTCACTCGAAATTACTGACATTTCTCTAGAAAAAATTATTTAACTTAAATTAAAATTTGAAAGTAAAGTAAGATTTTTTCATGTGAATAATCATCTTTTAATGGTGATAATTGGCTAGTTATTACAAAAGTTCTCTAGTAAAACTATTTCTCGTGTTCTAGAGTAATTTGCTGGCAATTCTTTGCCATATTTTCCTAACTTCCCATGTTAAATAGGTGATAATTTATGAATGAGTGTGTTTCCTTTTACTACTAGTATTTTAAACTTTCCTAGTATTTTAGGTCTGAAATTCATACTGATGGTGAGGTGTCGTGAATGTTTTTATTGTTGCATTATAGGCAGCAATATAATGCTAATTAACATACTGCTCAGAATCTTTGGCTAAACGTAAAATGCTAGTTTCATTACATGTCATGTCTTTCCGATGGAGAAAAAGACCGTTTTTTTTAAGCACTCAATCAGTCGTTGTGTGGTAATTTTTAACACAGTCAATTTACGGGTTCGATTACTCCTGGAGAGGATTTAGCGCCTCTCTGGCACGGGTTAATAGAGAAAGCGTACAGCGTAAAATGTAGAAATAGAGTTGACCGAAATGATCTAATTTTGCTCTCGATCATGTTGCAATTGTTATTGTCATAACAAAACCGTGCTAGTTGTAAACAAAATTCCATGAATGCACCTGGACAGGCAAACAGGAGTATAAAAAAAATAGGAAAAGCCACCGGCCCAAACTCTCTTTCGCCTTTCCATCTCGGGGAAAGAATGTATATTTTTGAGACCGGCAAAATGGATATTTTTATTCGGAAGCGGGTGACCTTGAAACGATGGAGAGGGGAAGGAGGACTCGAGGTGAATGTAGGGAGTCGATTTCCCCTTTTCCGTCACACACACGCTCACACTCGGATGCATACGTAAAAATTTGTCGACGGTGGTTTTTTTTCCGGGGCCGAGCGCGAAAGGGTCGTGGCGGAGGGTCGAGGGCCCATTAGGGAAGAGGGCGGTCGGTCGGTCACCAATGGTGACGAGCCCTTCGTCCTTCCAATCCCTTCCCCAACCTCTCTCTCTCTCTCTCTCCACCCTGGTGTGAAATTAAAGTCTTTTTCTTCCCCCCTCCCCGTTGCCCTTCGCCCTCATTCCCCTACTCTTTGCCTCCACCCCCACCGCCCAACCCGACCGAAGAGGTGTTCGGTTTGATTCATTTTGTTGTCGCAGGGCTACCCTTCCTCCAACGTTAGTTTCTCCCGCCACTTTTTCCCGACTCCTGGACCTCCCTATCTCCCTACTCCCTGTCCCTAACCCTCTCCTGCTCAATCGCTCCCTTACTTCCTCCCCCCTTCTTCCCCATTTTCCCTCAGTCCCCTAGCAAAGGAGAGAAGCGACGGCTATTTTAATGTATGGATGGATATTTTGGGCGTTAAACTAATTTCCTTCCGCTCCTAATGGATTTTTTCCCCTCCGTCGAAAAATGTGTCGTGCTTTATTATTAGTCAAATTTCTCTTTCTCCCTTCGCTTCCTCTCACTGCTTCTCTTCCGAGTCCACCGTTGAGCTGCGTATGGAGTAATTTTTTTTCAAGCGGCGCTTAGGTGCAGGCGAGGAGCGGAACGTTCTCCTTTAGAAAAAAAATTCTTTTTTTGCACTTCGAGGTGAATAGGTGAAAGTACTTCTAGTGCATTCATAATATACTCTTCATCATCCTGTTGCCATGGTTCTTGGAATTCAATCGTATTTTTTCCATTTCCATTCATTTCGTTTCGAGTGCCTTCCTTTCACTTTCTTGTGATGTTTTATTGCTCTGATAGCATCCTTCGAGGTTATAACATTCAGCCCTTTCTCGCAAAGGTGAGAATGTTTACAATAGTGCTGAAAAACATCAATAATGAAACCATTTTGATATGAATTATATAATAATCTAAAGGAAATGGCAAATATCTTAAAAATATTTTAAGAACACTTTAGAGCTTACTTGGATATATTTACATACCGTGATAAAATACTCTAATTACGTTCTTAAAAATATTTTATTGCATGAAGTTTTGAAATAGAGGAATATTTCACCATTTTAATACTAAGAAAGTATTGTCAAGCTTTCTTCTGGTTGGACAACATATGGTGGCTGATTCAGCATTTCTTTAATTTTATGCGATAGATTTGTGTGAATACCCTTTCTTGATTCTCGCTAGTACTTATGGATTTACTGTTATATCCGAAGGTTATAAAGTAGACCACCCGTTCATCTTCTTCTCTTGATGCAAATCATTTCTCTAGATAGTCCTGAGAAGTATGCCTTGTGGCTTTTTCCTACGGTTGTTAACTTAGGTAAAAATCGATTTTTTTGCATATTTTCCGTCTGATGGAACGTTATACTGTTGCCCCGTTGGGACCTGTTTTCAATAATTGGCTGTCACCGATACCTTTTTCTTTTTTTCCGATACATTTTTCTCCTCTCTTCGTCTACACCCCACCAAATACCCTAATTCTGTATTACCTACAATCAATTATTTCGCTAATCTTAGCTTTCGATAACCTTTACTGGTGATTACGACGTCATTCTACATTTGTACATTGGCCCGCTATTAGCCAAAAACATGTGTGGTAGGGACTGTAAGGACACCCTGTCCAAAGTAAGGGTTTTTTAGGAAGAAATTGATTGAACTAGGGGCAAGGGAATTGACGAAGGGGAGGTAGATATATGAAATGTGTCCTTTGACTTTATTTTTAATATTGCTCATTTTTTGATGTCTTCATTAATGAGTAGAAAGAAGGAATTTTGGTTCCGTCACATTGACAATATTTATATATTATTTTATCCTCTTAATTTTTCTCTGTTGCCGCTGAACACACGTATGCATCCTCGAAATGACTATACTCAATGCTAATCTGGAAATCTTATTATCCTAAATTCTTTGTTGATTTTAGCCTGGTGTATAGCCTACGTGTCTCTAACCTCTCCAAACCCAATCCATTTCGTAGATTTCTTGCACTTTCATATCACTCGTTGCAGTATTTTAAGAGAGAATGATATCTCAATTGGCGTCCGCGAGCATTTTATAGCCGCAAACCTGGACTTGAAGCTCTAGCTGTTGAACCCGCGTATCTTTTTGGATTGGGCAACCTTCTGTTTTCCAATTACCCTCCTGGATCGCATATCTCTTAACGCATTTTAAGCTTTCCGGGCCAAAGCGTACTAGTTATCGAGGTAGTTTTGGAATATTCGAGGAGATTACATAATTGTAGAGCTAAGGAGTAAGTTATGAAGCGTGGGTAGCGTAGTTGAAAGCGAAGAGATAAGCCAAACTCATGGTTCGTGTTCCCATTCACGGTAAAGCTCTGGATTTGTTTCTCGGGTCAACGCTTGCATATTTTATCGCCGTATCTTTTCAAGGGCCGTCATGATGAACCCATATTTGTACATTATGTGCCGAAAATTATTTATACTTTTCCTTTAAACATGTATGAGAACTGTTAAATTCCGAGAGAAAAGTGGCTCCATATAATCGAATTTTTCGAAAAGAATTACACTAATTGTGTTCTGGATTCTGTCTAAGGTAATTGCGCATTCGGCTGTTAGATTTGCAGCGAATCAGTAAACACATCCAAGGCCTTTAGAGGAAGGGAATAATGTGACCGATGTATCCATCATGGTAGTGGCCCATGCATAAATCATACGGTCGTGATATATTGTTAACGTTTCATTTCTTTCTCAGCCAAATTATTATATTTCATTTGCGCAATTATCTCGTAAAATCCATAATTGTATCATGTATTTAAATCGTAATATAGTGAAAAAATTGTTCACTTTTCATTTCTTTCTTAGCCAAATTGGTATATTTTAACTGCGTCATTACCTTAGACGGGCTTTAGTCCATAACAGTTTCCACGTCTGAATCTCCTTTCCTCCCTCTGTCACTCTTTCTCTCTTGGCTTTCATTCCTTTCCCCACCATTCAGCCCTTCCCCAGTCGTCCTTCGCGCCTCGCCTTGATGCGTGCCTGCCCGCCTTCTCTGTGACCGCCCCATGCCCCGCCCCCTCTCTCTGCCTCCCTCCTTCGCCTCCTATATCCCTTCCTTCACGGAGAGGACGAGGGAGAGAGAGAGGAAGCCACTTCATCATTCACATACAAGGCCTCAATCTCCCCTATCAGTCAGTGTACGACACTCCACTAATAGCCTCCTCCCTCCCCGTGCCTTTCTCTTGAACTCTCTTTCTCTCTCTCCTTCTCTCCTATCTACACTCTCACGGCCGAACCCTTTCCGTGATACCTCTCCCTTTCCCTCGCAACATTGTTACCCTGGTTTGCACGACGAGGACGGGCCCCTTTCGGATGATGTCGGAGGGGCACGTGATCGGCGGCGGTGAAGTAGAAAGGGCGAGTTTAAAGCGAGCGACCTCCCCCGCCCCCACCCATTAAAGAGATGCCAATTCCATTCTCACCCCGCCTCTCTCTCGGTCCAGTTTTAAACTCTTGAGTTTCTCATTGTTATTGAGACCAAATCCGCTAATAATTTGTCTCCCTTTTTTTCATTTTTATATGCTGTATTTTTTTACCTTAGTAAACGCTATTCTTATGAGTGGTACATTAACTTTCTCATGGCGCGGCTCGAGTTCGGCATGATTTGTTATTTGGGGAGGCGACTGACGTCTGAGGAGATTTTTGCCCGTTAGAAAAGATGGGTAGGTCGGTAAATTAGTGATTTTTATGGTGAATGGAGCATGGGTTTTTGAAAACCCGGTGTCGACGTTAGCCTGCTCCTTGTAAAATTCCTAAGGATACCTCTGTTTTCCATTCCATCAAACAGATAGGGTGCTTTACTTTAGGTCCGCTACATGTGGCATCGACTAGGAATTGGAATTCCATCGCAGTATTTCTGCCACCACCTGGATCAAAGGCGTGCCCATGATATAGGAAGCCAGCAAAGTAGCCCGATCTCTTTGAATTCGGAGAAGTGATACCCTTGCTTGTTCCTAGTGTTGTTAGTTTCTGGATGAGTAAACTGAAGTGGTAGAGGTTCATTGTGATGCATCCTTGTGGTTCATCACAATGAACACCTACTGAGTTTTCAGAAAATGAATATACTCTGAAAATAAAACTTTAATATGCTCAATTTTTTCTTAAAAACGATGAGAAATTGGCTTGTTAAAGCATTGCCTATGGAAAGACTGCTCCGGTGTCACAATCGAGAGATCTTTATCAAATTATTCCCCAAAATGGTCAACGTTCCGACCTTATGAACCTCATTATTTTCGATGCGATTAGACTATATTATCGATGGGGCAACAATTAATACTACGTGGATCTACGAAAATAATTTGAATTATAGTTTCAATTGATTGCGCTCGCCGTATGCAAATTCCAGAAGGTCGCTGTGCCGTCAGAGGCTTCTTTCGGATCGAAGCTAAAAACGGGCGAAGTGGGATTTTACGAGAGTAGTATTATTCTCGACCAGCCTCGATGGGAAGAAACAAGGAGTTTTAAGTTCAAGATATGAGCGAAAAAGTAAGGAAAATTCTTTCCTCACCTCGGCTTGATAACAGTGTGATTATAGACTAAATCATTTGTTTTAAAAAAAAGGACGTAGTTGTGTGAGTGTATGATAGGATGTATGATTTAGTACTCTCCCGGCGAATAGTATGAGTGAAATTCTCTCGAGATTCACACCGACGTAAATGTTTGGCTGCTGCCAACGTTCCACTTCCATCGTCATCGGAGTAAAAGTGAAGGACGTAGTTGCATCCAATGCGAGAGATGTAACACGACTTAAAAGGCAATGCGCAATTCCTGACTAAGGGGTGTAATTACGGAGGAGGGAGGTCGTCCTACGAATGCGAAGTAGTAAGACGCGAGGCAGCATCGAAAGGGATAACGATCAGAAGATAATTTGCGTGTGAATCCAACTCGATGGATAAACCAAAACCCCGCGGTCCTGACAAGCTTTCCGCCGCGTTAGTGCGTGACTTGTTCCTTCTGTTTCTTTCTGTTCAATCCCAAATACGTATCTATTAAACAGCAACACGTAATGAACTTTTCAACGTCGTTTGACGCTCTGGGAACCGTTAGTTTCAGTATTACGTTCATTATTGTTAGTTTTTTTCACTCATACAATATCTATTCTCGTTAAAAGTGTGAGAAAATACGGTCTCGATACGTATTAATTTCTTCTAAATTGTTGAATTTTATGTAACTATTTGTATTATTGTCGCTGTAGGACAAAGAATGAATTAAGAAATTGTCCTGTTCAGAAATTATGTAGAGTTAATCAAGATGACACTCAGTTTTTAAGTTTTTTAAAATATTTTTAATGGCCTGATTGTTAATATTGCCATTCTGATGTATGCTTACTTTTTATCGGAGTGGTAAATATTGCCTGCTGATGCTTTTTCTCTCTTAAAACAACTCAACGCATCTTTTTTTTATTAATGTGCTATTAATTTCATACATAAAAATTATACCTCCTGAGTGACATTTTGAATCCAATTACATATGCAAACTTTCACTTTCCGTGACGCTCATATTGACTTAATACTCAATTCCTTAAGTCCTGGCGTTTTGGCTTCGGTGGAATTTTGACCTATCATTACCAATTGCATAATTTATTAGCCCTTTTTTGTTAAATGAAAATGTACGATAAAGTATCCGATAAGTGCCAAATGCTATTTCTCCTTTCTTATCAGCCATAAAATGTTTTTATATGACGCCGGGGGTTTTTATATTAATAAATCATGCCTTCAAAAAATGTCGACGACTTGGATATTAACTTCAAAAACCATTTGAATACACATGAATCCTTCACTACTTTGAATTTTCTTTAAAAAGTTCTATGTCATGGCATTCATGATTTACCGGCCTCTCTCTCAACGTGCTTTTTTTTAAAGTGCTCGTAAGCTTAAAAACAATTTACGGAACCAGCGGTCGAACTTCTCTGTTTACCTGGTTACGAGGCACGAACGAAATAAAATGGAGGGAAACGAAATTTAATGGAAAACGCTTCGTTTCTTCTCCCGAAGATATGTTTTTCCTATTTTTTTTCTTCTCTTTTCATTCGAGCCACGAAAAATTGTACTGCATCACGAAACGCAATCCGATAGTACTTGCGGGGGAAGAGGAAAAAATATATTAATGGAGCTCTATCCAGCGAGCGGGCGCTGCAGAGTTGGAGTAGGAAGGGACGTATCACAGAGGAGGGAATAGACAAAAGGTTAAGAGGCTGAGGCCTTGTATAGGAAAGCTCTCCTGTGAGGGAAACGAGAGGGTTCGGGGATAAGGGAGGACGTGTAAGAAGCGAGGACTAGGGTATGGAAGGACGAGGGTGTATGGGCGAGCCAGGGTTCGTGGGGGAAGGAGCGGGGAAGAGCGCCAGGGCTCATGTCGGGCGTGAGAAATCCTTTTATTCCTCTCACGCTCGTACGTGCTCGGGCTCAGACTCGCCCGCGTCTCTCTTCTTTGCCCCCGGGGGTGGTCGGTTCTCTTGCCCTCAGCCCCCCTGGCCTCCCACGGCTCTCATCCCCTCACCGTCGTCTCGTTTGGAGGAGTATAGCGACCGAGGTCGTCCCCTCACCCTATTGCAACGTCCCTACCCGATTTGGCCATCGACTATACTCCCGCCACATATTCTGCCGTCACCCGAACCACGTCAACCCGTCCCCCAACATCAACCTGACATGCCCCCTATCATCTCCCACCGCACAGCCTACGGTAACCTTCTGCCCTACTAGCGGCAGCGATTCCCTTACCCTTCCCCCTACGGTGACCACCCGCCTAGACTCTCCATTGGCCTCACGACCACATTCCGTCCCCCACTTCAAATCGCACAACCTCTCCCCACCAACCGTAAGCGCCGAGCCTTTTCAAAAAACCCACCCACCGTCATCTCCTTACCTGAAGCCCTTCATATCTTACCCAACACTCTCGTCCCATTCCTTGCACCTAACACTTGATATATTTTTCTTCTGAGCCCACCCTCCTCCCCCAAAGGGACCCGCGAACCCCTCCAGCGCCGCGCCGGTCTATCCGAGCCACTGCTGGAGTGGTCAACCCAAGCGTACACTTTTGGCACACAGCGTGAAGCCGCTTTCCAGCTAGATACTAGTGAGTGTCCCCCTCAAGCCTAACCCCTTCAGGGCACCGATCACTTCCCCCATTGTTATCCTATCAAGGGCCCCGAGTATTCCCTCGTACCCCTTCTTCCCGGCTAGGGAAGGGTTTTCGCTCCTTTATGTCTCTGTTCTCCGCGCCCGCTCGCAGAACGGAAGTCCAACTTCGCCTCCTTGCCCCTAAAATACCTATCGAAGAACATCCATCCCAGCATCATGCCTTGCCTCACGCGTCTGACCTGTGTGTTGCCTTCAGTCCTACCGCAATGGACAAGGCTCCCATTCTTAGAGGAAGGGTCCTCTCCGTTAAATGCCACGCCACCCTTCCCACCACCCACGATTTATTTTCCGTCCGGACTTCCGGTTGATCGCGAAAATCGCGTGTGTGGCAGAAGCGGTAATAATCGATTTCGGCCGTGTCGGTTCGATTTCAACTCTCACAGCTCCGATTCATGTCATAGTGTTGAGGACGGAGTCTTCTCCCATGTTTTCTTCCTTACTTGCTTCCTTCCTTCGTTTTATAAGAATGAGATCTATTCCCGAACCATTTTGCGTCTAATTCTGTACTAAAGTGAAATGCATGCCACCATATTTCATAAAAGCTGCATTAATATCCGCAGCAAAAATGGAGTTTTGGTATTTTACTGCTCACTACTAACAGTAAAAATATTCGGATTTTGTTGCCTCAAAAATTATATTAATTTTAAATAATAACTTTGATCCTCTTGGTTCGTAACGGTTTTAGTTTAATTGAGTTTTTCGCCGAGGTTATTATGTGTCAGTCGCTATTACTTTGATAGCTATTTTCTTTGCCTTTCATATTAGCGTTATTAAAAATAGCAATGCATTTTACTTAGATATTTTTGTCATTATTGGTATTTTTATAAATTTTAAGTGGGAATTTAAGTGGGAATTTGAAAGAGTTGTTTACGATTTCCTGCAATGTTTGAGACCAGACCCACGTGAAACGCGTGTTTAAAAGATGGAAATATTGATCCTGTCTTGAGAAAGTGGGTTTCATGGACGTTCCTGGGCCGGGATAGACCTTTGTAATCAAAGAGAAATTTGTTTATATTGGATTATGTAAATTTAATTACCACTTAAGGGCCAGTTTTAAAATCCTAGGTTAAATATTTTCACGGTTTGCAAACCTAAGTACATCGGTTCTCCCATTGATAACGCTGATGCTAACTAACTGACATCCAAATATACTGAAGGGATGTACAAAATCAAATACAATTACAAAAGTACGACGTCATATATTTGTTAACGTTGATCAGACGTTATTAACCCGTCCAAAACCTAGCTTTTGATCATTTATCGCGAGCAAACGACAGACGATATCGAGCGAGCTAAAAATTAGGTTCCAGTCTCTGCCAGGCCTACCCTCTCCGTTTAGGTCCTTATTTCCCTGTCGCTTTCTCGTCCTATTCCTCCTATCTTCGCCCCCGCCCCCTTGTTCCTCCTCTTCGTCTCGATACGTGACAGATAACCCCCAATCATCCCCCGCCCCTCACCCGCGCGGAGGCGATCGCCGTCCCTCCCGTGGTGAGCACACGAGGCCGACGGACTTGACATAATTATTCAGCGAGGGTAGTCTCGGCGTCGGCCAGGAGCCCGAGGGCCGGACCGCCACGCCACCTCGGGAAGGGGCCGCCGTGTTGGTTCAGCGCAGGCGCCGTACGAGGGGGCGAGAGAAGTCTTCTGACTGTGGGAGGGCCAGGCCCCGGAGAGATAGAGAGGGTGAGGGAGGATGGCAAATGAATTAAATATGGCTTTTGGAGGCGTTTTTATCCCCACCTCCGTACCCTCCTCCGCCCTCGATTCCGGGTTCGTCGTCTAAATGTTTTGCACCTGTGGCTCGTCGAAAGGCACGCCGTAATTGAAGGGACATAGTGTTTAACTTAACTCGGCACGCGAACGGAATCACTTATGTCTTCCATCCTGCGCCACTCCCTTGTGTCTCCTCTGCTTCCTAAGCACTCCCGGAAGTACTGTCTACGTGAAAAAGGAAACAATAGTTCTTTAACCAATTAAAAGAATGCATCGATGCCACAGTCACGGTGATAAACTAACGTCATGAATTTCTTCTCTTTCAGTGCAACATTTTCTAGGCCAAGATAAAATCATTTTTACTATTTCTCCTCTCACTTGAAAATTATTTTTATTTTAGAAGTAAAGTAAATTATGCGCCTTAAATAATGAATCGCAAGATATATAATATTATGGTTGTCGAGATATTCACTTGAGTTGATTCCTCTATAAAATACTGCTTTTTTTCCTTTCAACTTTCTATTCGAGAATATTTAGACTCGGAGATATTCTGAAATCATCAGACTGCACGAATGATTCGACGTGTTATTTATCGTCAGGATTTCAAATTGCCTTCTAAATCTCTAATCGAGGCGTTTCCTTTGTATTTGCAGTTAGAAATATGTTTTGATGGTCTTCGTAATTTATGCTCATGTTGCTTTTCTGATTGGAACAAAGGTTACTAGAAAACTATTACTTTGCACTCAACAGTATAGAAGGCATTTACTTCTCAAGAGTGATTGGATTCTTCCTCATGGCATCATATGACACGAGACCTTGAAACGGTTTGTTTGCCTGTATGATGAAAATTATAGCATGGGAGAAAACTAGGTATTGAGAATATTTCCTCCAAGAATCAAAGTAAATTATACTGATTAGAATCCTTCCAACAGAAATCTCTATATCCGGCATTGTTTATTGTTAATTGACCTTTCCTTCATGCGATATAGCGTCTCTGGTAAGTGCATTTGCATTTGTATTTCTGAGTAAATGGAGAAGTGATTGGACGCAGAAGAATATGACTGGAATTGTCCTCTTTTTATGTTTATTCTCTTATTCTGATATCTAGTTGTCATATCAGGTAATCTCTCATAATATATGCTTTTTCCGTTGCATACAATTATTTTTGGTAGCTGTTGCCTGCCATTCCGTTTCATGCCGACAAAATTGAAGGCTTTATGAAAATTTTCCCTTTCTTCTTTTATATTTTCTACTTTTATCAATTTTTCATATCTTTATTATTTACAATTATCTAGTAAAAGTTAGATCTTTGACTATTTTCTCCATTGTCGGCCTACAAGTCACCAAATGAATGCATTATCTGATACAGGCATTATAGCCGAGCAGATAGATACAAAAACTCGTTCTTTCCGCGCTCAATAAGCGACGGCACAATAAAAACTGAGCTCCACTAATTACACTTCCATAATAGATGCCACCCATTCACCTCTAAAAAACCTTACATTTTTACCCGGCTGGTGTCCTGACACCCCCTACCACACGCCCATGCGGCGGCTTGCAGGGTATTATCATAGTATTATGTAGATGTATAGAGAGTTAATTGTCTGCCTTGTATAACGTTCATAGCACCAAAACTGACGCACGATACTGCAGCATGCGTCAGATATTGATCTCGTTCATATAGTCATGGAACGTAATATTTGTGACCAGGTTCATGCGAAAACGTATTTGCGGTAAACGATGTGAATTTAATTAATATATTCCATGTGTCCTTTTATTAGAATTAAGCCTTAAACTTCGGAATGTGAGTAGTGTATGTTCGGACGCACATATCGTGTTGTTCCGTAGATATTTGAAATAAGGATAGAAAATAATTGTGATTATTCATTTAGATGAGACATAAGCTATATGAGCGGAAAAATTATTTTTTTAATAATGTGACCTAGATATCTTTCTGGGCAATTGAATTAGGTCCACTTCATCCTTGCATGCATGCTACTTGCGCGTTAAAAATATTCATGTGGGTTGCATAGAAGCTAGGGTTTTATTTTTACACCGAATGGAAATCTTAATTGCCTCTTCCGGGTGCAACAAAAGCTAATATCATCATTCTAATTATCAAGGCCAACAAAAAGATTCCGAGGTAGTGATACTGATTTGGCAATAGTTGTGACACTAATTTATACAGTAGCTCTTTCACCTCAATTTGATTTTACTTCCTTTAGCACGTATTCGTTGGGAATGCCTTACGATAACTAGGAATTAATTGACGAAAAACAACTCGTTTGCGCTCACAGTTAGGAGAAATGATTTAAAGAGCCTGTTTCGTACCCTAAACAACATTTGTAACTGTTCGCCGTGTGGATGTAAGTGTTTGGGAAAACAGTAACGGTGATTTATACCGCCCGCAATAACACAGCAGTTAATTCAAAGGGTGGCACTCAAAACCTTGAAATAAAAAAAGAGGCCGAAATTCTGGCGCCTTAACGTCTGCGTTGACGATACTCGACGCGCTGTTTACAGGTCTCCCTCGGAGTTATTCATTTGTTAATTAGTCTCGTCGAGTGTGGCGGGAGGGAGTTGGGTGGTGTGGGGGTTGCAAAGTAGGTTCTTCGATTGAGCGATCGTGCCTGCCATACAAGCGAGACGTGGTGGGAAATAAAGAACGGCGGGTTGTGAAGGAATGGGAGTGCGGAATGAAGCCTTTTAAAAAGAGCAAAACCAGGTTCGCGAGCGACAATCCCAGTTTGTCCCAAATAAACAGGGGTTTTGGCGGCCGAGGGAGGTCGACGTGTTGTTTGTTACGCGCGTAATCCTTTGGTTGGATTCGTCCATTGGCATAACCGCCGCGCCGGCTCAAATTGCGCAGAAGGCGTGGTCTCTCGTTGTGTTCGAGGCTCGAGTTAGCGTTTTGTCTCCGATGCATCATCGCCCATTATCGCTGGGAGGTGGATCGAGAGGAGGAAAAGAGTGTGTGGTGCACCTGCAGTCGGGAGGGGGGTGTTGTGTGATAGAGAAGTGGAGGTAGACACGGAGGGAGGTTTTATTTTCAAAAACTGTGGGTGGACGATGGGGTTTGCGGAGAACTTGAGCTCGAAAGCGGAGAATGGGATGGGAGAGTGGTCACAAAATCGGAGCGGCCAACCCGAAATGATAAAAAGTAGAAACCGCTCTCGACCCACCGACACTCGTCCCCATGCTCATCTCTCCCTCCCTCCCCATGCACATCCGGCGTGAAGCGAAAACAATGGATCGTCGACGGTTTGTCGAATGCGCGCGAACGGATCCGTTTTCCAAGAGCTTCGTGCTGGTCTTGATCGCGCGTCTATATATGTGCACGTGCGAATATATTTGGGGAAGTGGAGGTGCGGTGTTGGCGGTTGGGGTAGAGTATCGGCGTCCCGTTGCTGGGGCCGTCCACAAGCCAGAACCTCTTGGCCGTAGATTTATGGATAGACGAGTCGGAAAGGAGGAAACTGTTTTCAGGGCGGTGAGTTTGTTCCTCTCGTCTCTCCTCTTTTCACTGCGAGGTTCGATGAGTGTGTTAGTGAGTCCGTACAATCCCAACCACGAAGTACGTGTGGTACACTTTACATTTCGCTCATTCTCTTCCTCCCTGCTTACCGTGAGCGTGAGTCCTCGGTTTCCATACCGCCGAATGTTTGATCTAAATTGAAATCTCGCTAATTACACACTCACTGTAAATCACGCGGCCTTGAGAAAAAAATAATTTCTCTGGCGACTTGGACGAGATCACTACATCTACATACAAATAAAAATGTATGTGGGTATGTGAGTAGATGTACATATTTCTTCTACTCTTTGAAACGCCTGAACCGATTGACTCGAAATTTTTTCTGTGTATTTAGATTTGCACTGGGAAGAACATAGGCTATGTTAAAATTTACTCAGGAAAATTCCCCGTTTAAAAACATAATTAAATCTGGAATCGGTGCTAGGTTACTATTTTTGCTTTTAAAAATTACTTGCACTAGAGACATAAGGCCAAATATTTGATTATCCAATGGCTAAAACAATGGAAAATTAAACTTTTACAATCTATTTTGTTTTCCGCTTCGTATTTGCTTCAAAGTTACGATTTTAGTGCGAAATTCTCAATTTTTCTCCGATTTCAACAATATCAAATTTCCTTAGCAATCTGACAAATGGCTTACACGGAATATTTTGCAATGACTATGAGTAGAGCTTTGTATGAAGAGTTATAATGCTGCAGAAATGAATAGGTCTGTGTAAAACGTTTGAGATGATTATTAACATACATAAATTTATGCAGAAACTTCTAAAAGATTGTGGACATGAATTTATAACTGCTGTATAATTTCTTACTCTTACCTTTCCCGTTGAGAATCAACGGCTAGTTTAAGAATAAAAATGAAAGATAAAAAAGTTAATATCAGGCATAGATATTAATCATCACCCTTTTAATTTGTCATTAATGTATAGCATTTTACTTTTCACTGACTCTAGTAGGACTTTAAAAAATATTAAACAAGGGGGTAACTCAGACTGCCTTGAAGTGTCACGCACACGAGATATCATTCTCCCACGATTCGTAACCTCGATTCAAAGATTTTTGTCTAAATAAACGAGGATATTGAAAAGGATCATCTGTTTATGATTACTTATAAAATATAGAACGCGCATTATTCTACCATCGACGTCATGCGACATTAATTCTTGCCGTCGAAACGTCTGTAACATGATCAGTCACGCAAAGAAAAACATATGAAACCTCTCTCCATCCAATAAACTTCTGCTATATAGTCTTCTCCTTGTTTTTAACTGTTTACAACTGCGCTGAGTGAAATTTGAAACGGTGGGAAGTAGAATATTATAAAATTTCTCCTCTCTACATTCCAAGATTCGATCTCTGTGCCCAGACTCCCGCTCTTAGTGCCGTTTCCTTCCACACGGACGTCCTCAACTTTGATAGATGCAATAATACTCACGCGTACATTTAGACAGTTGCACGAAGTCTTTTAGGACTTTTTCTTCTTCGACTTAAGTTTCGACCCTTCCAGTTTCTAATTTCCCTCTCGGGTACTAATCCCGTCTTCGTACTTGATCCACTATCTGTTCACCCAGCCGTCATTCTTGGAGAACCTCATTTGGATATTTTTATTTCATTTTTTTTTCAGAATTTTAGCAATTTTAATGCAGCAATAAACGCGGATTTTTGTTTAAACCGCTACAAATGACCATTCTCTTGAAAGTTAAGTATGCTAGTTAGTGAAACTATGCTGCTTCGTGTGTCCAATTGGCCGAGAGTACTTTTTGTACGGTTTCGATATCACTCAAATTCGACCCCACCCTTCTCTTTGTTGTAGAATGAGAGGTCGGCCTATTTGTAGCATTTGGTAATTCGAAAAAAAATTTTGACGGGAGTGGGGGCGATTCGGACGACTCAAGGACTTCAAACCGACTCCCACCGGGTGTGGGGACATACAATCGAGAGACGATTGGGGGAGGGGAACCAGGATTTCGAAAACATTAAATCACCGTGGGTTCCCAATTCAATCGACCAAATAATTGGAGTGACTCGGGCCCTCCAAAAGCGAAGCTCCCGTTTTGTACGAGCCGACCGAAATGTGCTTAAGAGGCTTACGTGTGGTGGGGACGATATTGCCGCATGACTATGTGTGTGTGTGTGTGGCCGTGTGTTTATGTTCCCCGGGAAGTATTCCGGGCCGTATTGGGAGAGAGAATCGCCTCGAAACCTGCGGGAAGAAGAGGTGGTAATGGAAGACTGAGGTGCTCCCATTACAGGGAGTAAGGGAGGGAAGAGAGTACGAGCTATCGGTCGTGAAAAATTTCGTTCCTCGTGCCCGTATTCACCCCAAACCGTCGCCTTTTCACGAAGCACTTGCTGTGCTGAATTTAAGAGACTAGTATGTATCAAGGGAACATGGGGTTGGCCATCGGTTGAAAAAGTGAAAGAAAGATGAAACCTCGCCCTGGTTCAGCCTTTTCTCATTTACGCTGCAAGCATTTGAGATTATACTAGGAAAGAGAATACACCAAATAAAATACAAATGAAGAACGCACACATCGAAAGACATACTGTTACGAGCGGACAGTGAATGTAGTACAGCTGTTGGAATGATTCGGTTGGAAGTCGCTGGAGACTCGAAGGCTGGATAAATAACTCAAAAAATCCTTGGAATTGTTTGAAGAGGCAATAAGCAAGATGCACTACCAAACTGATAGATGAAAAAGATTTTTTCTTCCCATGCACCGTAGGTATCACAACAAAAAATATGCACGAAGATACTAAGACACTCCGTTAAGATGCAATTCACTTTATCTCTTTGATTCTTCCAGTTTTTTTTCCATATTCCTTTCCATTCTCATGGCTGATGTCTGAACTCATGCTGTCACACTCTCCATGGCGGCTCGCTGGGTAGTTTGTAGACACAAACGAAAATTGCACGAGAGGGAGAATGATAATTAGTGGGTTTGTAAAGGCTTTTGGTTTGGTTTTGAAATGGATGCACAGGATCACAGGGAAAGGCAGTTTATAGCGCCATAGTGGAAACCTCGCAGTCGTGCGCTGAACAATGTGAGCGTGCGTATCGGCACCAGTGTCGCCTTTTTGGATTGAGCGTGGGCCGGGAGAGAATTTTCGGTGGCTTCGCTTTTCAGGTGGTCAGAAACGGATGTAATTATCCGCCGATGGCCCATATTGGTCGAGCGACCAATTTGAGGTCTCGAGGCTCGCGCGAGTCCATCCGCGTGTTCCTTTCAAACCCCCTCAACATCCTACCCCTCCCCTTTACCCGTCCACCCCCACGTTCATCTCAGCCAACTTCTATTCCTTCATCATAAAAATAAAATTTTTATTCCCCTAGAACTTGATTTTATAGCTGAAGCGGTCATGAGAGGTGAACGGGTAGTGCCTTCGCCTGCTTGTCTTGGGGGTTATTTTTTCGAGTTTGTAGGGTATGAATTTCTTTACCACCATGGCACGGGAGTTTGTTTACGCCCGTCATTGCTTGTTGATTCGCTCAGAGTAAGAGGCATAAAAATGAGCTGTATTACTAATTGTGAAAAAGTGTGTAAAATAAAATGGAATCAAGACTCTACTATAAAGCGTCATCTTCAGGTGAAAAAATTCATGTCAAGTGTTCATGGTCGATGTGGGGTATTTAATGATTTATGGTGCCGTAGAATGGAGGTGGAAACGAAGCTCAGTAAGCTTTTCTTTTCTATTGCTAATCCTGATTGGGGCTGCTCACTCTTTTTTATTCTAATTGAAGGTAAATTTGAGCAATTATAAGGGGCAAGGAGCAATTATTGTTCTCCCAAAATTTGCTTTTTTGTCCCAGTTTATGGGACAAGCTGGTGGATGGATTACATAAAGAATAATCTTAAAGGAAAAGCTCTTAAAATATTCTCAGATTTAACGTGATATAAATATGTCTAATTTGAATACATTGAACTTTCTTCGTCTTTGAATTTGAAGTCAAATGCTGTAAAGGCTGTCGGGGTACCGAAAAATTGACTTACATCAACATTTTCCCCCACATGTATCACGGAGACATTTTTGTAAAGATTCAAATAAGGGCGATTCATTAGAGATTATCTATCACTGTTAGGTGATGTGGACCCGAATGAATGTTTAATATTCTTACTTTAGACATATGACTGCAAAACCTAATTACCTTTGATAACGTTGTATGAAAACACTTGCTACTTTTTGACAGACAATATTGATGTATATTTTTTAAGACACATTGACTAATTAATTGGTTAATTGTGGCTGCTTGCATTCAATTGCCACATTTAGCCTTGTTTGTGTATTTTTTCCAAAAACAAAAGATTTTGAATGTCATTTTCTCTGTCTTTGTGTTCGATAACCTTGAAGTTACGATGCGTCTTAAGAAAGAAATACTGGTCTAGGTCTCATGATTTTTCTTTAAGTAGTAGAAGTCAGCCTAAAAAATTCACTTTGCTTTGAACAAACGATTGAAGTCGCATACATTTACGTTGTAAGCAAGGTATTCTACCCCTCTTTTTCTTGGGAGAATACTAAATTAGCAGATAATGGTCCTGTCCTTTCGTTATGTTTTATCTTGATGAATGTTGAAGTAATCTGTGTATGTATGAAGTTTGGTAAGATGATTAAAAGAGGTGTTGCTATGAATCCTTTTTCTGCGATAGTGTTTTTGACTTAATAGTAACATACGCTATTTAAAGCTGATAAGTGTTCTATATATCGAAGGTTATCTCTAATTAACCTCTTTTCAGCCGCGGAGAGATCGTTTAATTCAAATTCCTCATTAGCGATTATGGTGACCTTTAAGCATTCGTTTTCGCTTTATCCCTACTCATTTTCCTGTTCATCTGTCTGGCGTAATGTAGCTGTATTTCATCTATGGAAGATGTAACAAAGCTGGGTCATATTGGAAATGATAGTGTTTATCTAGGTGATGCACTCACCTGTGATTCGAAAATTCACTGGAAAATCATTCATTAGCCCACCCATTATGTAATTTTCATTTAACTGAAAATTCACTGGAAAATCATTCATTAGTCAACCCATTATGTAATTTAATCTTGCTTTGATGTCCCTAATTCTTTAGATATTAACTTATAAAGCGAATCCTGTAGCAACTTGCGGTTGAATGATAGCAATCTCAATTGCCTTGGTGCAGCAACCACCCGGGCCAAACTGCATTTCCAGCTGAGTTATATTGTTTGAATCACTATATTGATATATCGACCTAATTCTTTTTTCCACAAAGGCAAATATTCCATTTCAATTGAAGAGCTATATTCATGCAACGCATATTTTGTGTGCTCATTCTTTGCCATTTCTACCTCCGCCATATGCTCATGAATTAGTTAGATTTCTAACCGAGATACTTCATTTCAAAAGGGTTCTTCCCAGAATACGAATTTTCCTCCATAGTTGTGGTCCTATTTTAAAAAACAAAGTCAAGACTTTGTATTTCTATTTTTAATTACCTGGGGCCTTTTGGCCTTCAGTTTAATGAGGTTTCAGTTTTATTTAATGAATCTATGTCTAATTATGTAACTTAACAGAGTATAAATTTAAGCCGATAGAAGTGTTAACAATAATGCTCGCTTTTTTCTACGTTATCGGTTCTTGTAATCACCCATTTTTTGCAATGATTAGTTAACTTTTGATACAATGAATGACACAAACCCATATCTTTATAAATTCTGCCTAATGGAAATGCCAACAAAAATAAGCCAAACTTCAGCAGTAATCTCTTTTCAACAGCTGAGATGTTTTGATTTTCCTTTTTCCGTCAGCCCAGAAGGGAGTTTCTCATGGATTAATTTCATCTCATTTGATGCTGGAATAAGGAGGTATCAGTGCTATGAAATTCATTTAAAAGCACCTATTAATTTTTTTAAGTATTATTAAGAAATATTTTGATGAGACCAGTTTCGGATCCTGTTGTTACTGTAGACGCTATGTACTTTCAATGGTGAAGATTATTGAAAAACATGAAAGTTCATTTACTAATGAAAAGCATTTTTTATCCTGTCCAAGTCCCCTTTTTCTTTTTATGGGAATTTTAGAATGGCTGGTAGAAAAGCTTCTCTAAAACGAAGCAATAAATTTAGGGAGCGTAATTTGGAGTTCAAATAAGTATGTTATTTTTGTTATTCCAACTTTAACTTTTCTTAAAAAAATGGTTGATTCCATCATTTTTTATTATCCTTCATGGATCTTTAGGAGCTTAATTCATTGTAAGTTGAGTGTACGACCACAATTTACCAATCGGCTTTCAGAAAGTGTTGGAGCGTTGGTAATTGCTCCCGACTCAATACCTAAGGCAACTGATGTGAGGTTCGGAGCGCTCTTAGGCCTCTTTCAAACACCAGAATTCGTCGCCTCGTCCACCTCCAATTCTTGTCCTCTTTTGGCTTCCTCAGCCTCATTATCCATTTCTCCATATGCCCCATCAACCCCTCGTTCGGCTCCCTCACTCCATCGTTCCCGTGCTCATGAGCTGGCCTCGTTGCTTCCACCCGATCAAACTAACTCGTCCCAGCCTCCCTCTCGTCGTTTTTGTACTTCAGGACGAAGGTAACGCCACGAACGAGGGTTCCGACCGACTTATCTTATCTTTTGATCCGATTTGGCAAATGAGTGGACAAGAAAGGGATGCTATTCGGATGAGAAACTCCTGTCGATTTATTTCTATTCGTCACCTGCTTTACACATTTCAAGTGATAGTAATGCAGATGAGAAGGTGTTGCCGATAAAGGGCTCCTAGAGTACGTATTTCGATAGGAACTTTTTGAGTGATGCAACATTTCAATCACTGGCAGTAAATGTGTCCTTAATGAATTTGTTGCGTAATTTTGCGTGCCTATCTAGATATAATGTAGCTAATAATAGGCGTTGAGTTCACTTGTGACGCCTAGAGTATCAAGCACGTTCTCGTGTTTTCATTTTCCAATGGCGAATCTTTAGATAGATTGAGGAACTAAGCTTTAATGGGGATGAAGATTGCTTCTCCTGCATTTTAATTCACTCGTGATACTTATTTTCCTGAATGACAAAAAACCTGTCTTTTATATGTAGTAACTTAGCAAAAATATAAAGGAGTTTGCGCAAATTGGTGCCAATAGTGTTCTCCTCAGAGTTTCGCAATTTGCTTTAATTCAATATATTCAAAGATGTGATATTTTTCTATGAAATTGAAATTGATTTCACATGATATAAAACCGATTTTTATACAGCCTCATGCCAGCGTAAATCATTTTTTCTGTTGAAAATCATTACTCTGTACGCATTCTAAAGAACCTAGCCCTTTATCACTATAATGTCTCAAATATTTAATAGTTTTGAATAGTGTAGCTGAATATTTTCCTATTTTTGAGTGACTAATCGTTAAATTTCCTCGAAGCACTACTGTTTCATGCCACCATTAGAATTAACTCACGATGCTCCAAAGGAATTCAGACGTTCATTTTGGATTCCGTTCCTAATGGGACAGTACTATTGTGACTTTCATGTGTACTTGAGTGAATAAATATCCCTGAAACAGGGAGTTTTATTATATGTAAAACGAAAACTAGGAAACTATGGAACAACCATTGACTCTAGTTTTTTTTGTATTATTTCGTATTTACTAAACATGCTTGGTAAGCTGCCTGTAACCGGACCCATTTCAAATGGGCTTACAATGGAACGTTCTCCAAATACGTTCCGCATAAATCTGTCGTATTGCATTCGCTCTTCTTTCAAAACTTGCGCGGCCGTGTTATTTTCCCACCCCCCGCCGTATGAGATCGTCGAGTTCTAATCTAGCTCAGTGCCCAGTGGCCCGCTATTCTGTATTTCGAAACGCCGCCTCCCGTACGTAGAACATTGGTTCGGACCTCCTATCTTTATCGGATTTAGCGGAATTTAGAGCATGCACATCCGGCTCTCGTGCATGTGAATGTGCGCGCTAGGTTCGTTTTTGGTGAGCCAGAAACACGAAATTTGTTCCCCGACTGAAAGATCAATTTCGAAAATCTTCGTGTCGATATTACACGCCGTCGCCCTCAATTAGATATTGCTGCGGGGAAGGATTGCTTTTTGGCGTTCGCCTACGTGTTAGAGGCATTTCCGTGCGCTTTTAAAACATATCGGCATTTTTATTTTTTGCGATTCCGAGTTCAATCACTCCTTCCTCGTTTGAAATATACTGTTGCTACCCATATCCTGAAATTTTAAACTGTTAAAGATTTTTAGGACTTACCATCCCTACCGTTAGTTATTAGTAAAATGGAACTCAATTTATTCCTAAGGTAGTCTTAATTTTTCCTTTTAATTTTACGTTGTTTTTATGTTTTACGTTTTTCCTTTTGATTTTACGCTATTTATTAACCACCTACACCACATCACTGTTGTAAAATTTTCTTTTCATGTAGCCAAGTGCCATTCATTTTGATTTTTTAACGTCTCAGCTCCCAAGTTAGTCGTATGGAAGTTTTCAGGGCTCTTTCTTTAGCAATGCAATACTTATAAAAACATTTCCCAATCACTCACAGCTTTATATTCTTTTACTTCTCTATATCAGAGAGTAGTATTTTCGGAAAAGTTGGTAATATTTATCATTTCATGACGAATTTTAGAAATATTCCACCAAGCAATTTGATCAATTTTTCTGATTTATTTGATCAATATCCTAGCCATTTCGTTTGTAATTTTCCTCTATCACGACCCATTGAAATTCAAATTATTGCTTCAGCTATTAACTCAGGTAAATCGTCATACGACGCTCCGCTCGTTTGTACCATCCCTCAATGCTCTGCGTTCTCTCGGCCGACTTTATGAACGGATAAAAATTTATGTTGCGCCCATTTCACCCGTCCGTTATGTCACCTGACCGTTGCTGTTTAAAATCGGACCGTTTTCGGAGCGTAAAGCTCTTCTTACCTTTCATGCTCTTCCCTTTACCCCGAGCGGGGCATTTTCCACTCACCCATCCTGTTGTTGTAGGAGTGCGTACTTTTTTGCTTGGGACTTGTAATTCTTTTAAGGGAACGCGGTGAAGGAGGGGAGAGACGTGGGGTCACCGCCCCGTGGATTTCCCCAAAACAAATTTAGCGGTTCCTCCGCCCTCTACTGAGGGTATGCGTGCCTCCCGACAAGTCCACCGTCCAAAATTGAGTCAAACGCTCCACACTTACGGCCTTTAAAAAAATCTACCCGTCGAGTTTGGAAGGGTGGAATAGGTTGTGGAAAGTGCACGGGTGATGGAGGAGTGGGAGGTTAGGTCCCCTTGAGAGAGTATGAGGAGGTAATTCTATAGAGTTTTTCGAGCGATTGCCATCAAACCGTTGCGATGGCGACTGGCGGTGGTGGGAGGGGGAAGGGCGGCGCCCTCATTGGATTAGAGTGGGGAAGGGTTAAAAGAGGCGAACGATCGGAGGACTTCGCTGCCGAAAAGGGAAGGACTCGTTTCCATGGAGAGGCGAAGCGGAATAATAATAAAGAGCAATTTCAACCCTGGTTTCCTTTTGGAGTGGACCGCGTGGTCAGTGAGGGATTTGGAGATTGGGGAGATGGGGTTCAGGGTTATGTGTTCGTTTTAGGAATTTTGTTTCTTTTTTGTTTTCCCAGAGAAATCAAAAGCACCGCCGGACTACATTTAGCGATTGAGAGAAGCCAAAACGGCTCTGAGGTCCGAAACGGGTTCCCTGCGCGATGAAAAATAATAAGCCGCACGGATCATAAAATGATTTTGACATGAAATAAGTACAACCTACGCTGTATTATATTATGATGCCGTCTAAAATTCCCGATTTGTGAAAAGTTATCTTTTGAATATTTTTTCTCTGACAAACTAATTTTAGTAAATGGGCATACGTCGTTTCACGTAATGGGAAAAACGGCTGGTCTATTCTGAGGCCCACATAAATTGATAACTGAGTTTATGAATATCAATGAGACCACTTTTATGAGTCATTCTTTTCCAAAAATTTTCCTGTTGTTGGATAACTTTTGAATAGCTTCTAATTGTATAGAAAAGATAATTGATGTGTAAAAGAATCTCGATAGAAAGTTTCAGATGGGTATGTGTTCACAATACTTTGCTACAGCAGACTGAGAATGCGTTTAAGTTACTGTCAGCACTATTGATTGTACTATCTACTATTATTATAAACTCTATCACGATTTTAACAATCGAACTATGAATAACTTAGCGTCATTAGGTAGCGTTTTTTAGATTAATAATATCACCTGGCAAGTATCTAGAATAATTTATGCTGACTCGTAACTGGTGATATTTTTGTTCTGGTTTTGTGTATGTTATTACTGTATTTCTACATTCCTAATTAATATGTTTTTGAATAAAAAACTACTCTTTGCTTTTTGTGACTTTACCTCTCTCAGTTTTATTTTAATATATTTTCAGAGAAATTTACATTTATATAATACCCGGGCTATGTACAGGGTTGAAATATATACACGTAATTTTAAAGGGATTCCACAACATACGGTTAGCTTGAGTTCAAAAAGGCAATATTCAAAAATTACCCCTAGCTTGAAGTGAAGGTGAGCTAAAAGTGTTCTTAAGTGTCAATTAGGATCTCTTAAGGCCTTATTTGAAATGGCACTTGAGAAAGACAATGACTCCGGAGGGAAACCTGTTCGTTCATAGGGGTTGATTGTAAGGTACGCGCGGTCCTTGAAGCCGTAAACCTTTATAGGGCTATTAAAGGCCTTAGGAGAAAGGAGGAGAAAGTTCATGGAGTGTTTGGACAAAATTAGATCGCACACCGATCGTGGCTCGAAATGCGCGTCTGCTCGAGTGTTTAAAATTGGTCAATCCTTCGTTCAGATTTCCTTGTAAACGTGCGCAATTGGTGCCGTGATAGGCACTGCGTGTCTTTTACACGAGAGTTTTAAGCCGGGCATGGATCATAGCCCTATCATTATTGTCTTGTTTTATTGAATGCATGATCACTTATGTAACATGTGTGACGTCTATATTTGTATTTTGGCCCATATCATTCAAACCAGCCATTTGTTTAAAAATGTTGAATCTTCTGAAGTTGTGCATGTTTTAATTGAATATTGTGGTAATTCATTCTGTTCATAAATGCTAAATATTCATTTTAAAGAAGTGGATATCTATTGCAACTTTATTCCTTAAAGAAAAACAAAATCTGTGACGTAATTTGTAGCGATCTATTCCTTTATCATTTTAAATTTGTTATGAGTTGCTGTTCCCTGTATGGTAAAACTCTTCCTCTTTGCCTTGTTTTTATTTCTAAGAAATTAATTCATCTATATTGTAAATTGACTCAGAAGAAGGCCAGTTTCAGTTCTAATCTAGAATTTACTATGATAATATTTTTAGCAAAATTTAGTTAATTTATGTTTTTTGTGTTCCTGTGACCTTATCAGGGAATTTTGCTGATCTAAAAGTGCAGTAATTTCTTTATCATGACCTTATCAAATCTTACAATCTATTCTCCAATGGCATTTACTATCTTAAGATGAGCATTATCATTTATGCATTTTTTGCCTTTTCTTCATATACTTTATTAAAATCTGCCCACCATGTTCTATCCGACGACTTAAGAGAAAGTTTTTCAGTGACATAATGATACATAAACAAAGTAACGTGTAACAACCGTGCAAATAAAAAAATATATTTACGTGGCAACTTGGAATAGTAATATGATTGCGTTATACGATACCATTTTTTAACTGAACGTTTCCATTTTCTCTTTGCAGTGTATTTATGGCTGCTATGTACATTCAGCCATACTGCCTACATTTCACAGGAGGTGCTACTGGCTATTACAGGTAAGTTGTAAAACACTTTACTTAAGTTAATGAAAATTTTGAGTAGTTTCTTAGAGATACCTTTGCATAGAATTTACTTGTCTGAATATCCATTCTCTCTTATGATTGTTCCCTTGAATCACTTAAGTTAGCTGATTCTACGGCTTTGCATTAATTTCTCCGAAATCTCGCTTAGTGGTTGGCTTTAATAGAATATAGTTTAGGTTTCAAATCCACACCAAACAGCAGGTAAATAAGAAACATTTACATTGGTAGATATGTGTCTAGTTGTTCTTATCTATTAAGGACCGAAATAACGAAAGTATGCGTATTGTATTGAGGAATTCTCTTTTCATTATGCTCGGTTTTCATCCAAATAATTATTATGGACACCTTACGCTTTGTTTTTCTCATATTTTTTACATTGGTTAGCCTGCGCAAAAATTATTCAGTACCTTAATGAACGTCATGTGTTACCAGCACATAAATTTTCTGTGGTTACCTCGATATCATCCTTAATAAGAAGTTGCACATGTTTTCAACTTATGTTGATTAATTTCCCAAGCCGTGACGAAGAGTTTTTGAATAAATTACCAAACTTTGCCATCACGGGAGAGCGCTTGCGGTCTCGATCATAAATCACCCTAGTTTGACAGAAGAATAAAAATATGAAAGCTTAGCCAAAAAAGCTTTTGAATAAATCTTTCCTCTGCATACGTTGACCTCGAGCATAATCAGATATTCGCAGTTGGGATATACAACCATTCCAACGTATCCATTTGCCTTTAAATCCCGTTGCGGTAATAGGATATTTATTTTTAAAACGTCTGGTTCGGAAGGAATGTTTTACCGCCATCCCCATCTGGTCATTTCCTTCTCTTATCGCTCTAATGAATTCCCGCCCTGTTCCTCTCTCTCCCTTCACGTTTGCTATCGCGCAGGCGAGCGGTGTATCATGCATTTTTTTCCGAATAGAATAATCGTTTTGAGTGAAACGAGTTTCACGCACAGTTGCTGTTCTGCCGAATTATCTGCGTTTGTTCATATTCGCGATGACATGGATCGATTTCAATTCGCCATCTTAAGGCTGATTTCCTTTTCCGGTCTCGATATTGCCTGTCCACGCTTTAAACTGGAATTTGCCGTTCCCAGCAGGAAACGCTATAAAATTACCACTTTGTGTGTTTTGTTATATTCGATTTTCGTTGTTTTATCCTTCATTCATTCGTAGTAAACGTGGTATTACGGTCTCTATCGCGATTCGTGTATATTAATATATCATGTACGAGAAAAGAGGAAAGGCAGGAGAATCCAAAACATCTGGAATGCCCGGTTTAGATATTCGTGCTCGTTCGATTTTTTACTTGTGATCTAAAGCCGTCTACCTTCCTCACAAAAAGTTTTTTTATGTTCTATATCATGTTCAATATTCTTTCCTTTCCTTTTCTCTTCTCGCGCTACAAATCAGCATCTTCATGAACGAATATGTGTATATTTACGGTTGGCCTTATTGCTAATCGGGCGATTTATTTAACCAAAACTACGAGTATTACCTTATTTATGTCAAGACACGTCAATATCCTGATTTTAAATTTGAACCCTTTCGGATGTATTTAAGTGAGGAGGGAGAAGTGATAGTCCTCAAGAGAAAATGAATGGACAAAATATGACTCATAATCATCTGCAATCTAAAAATTTATGGAGATAAAATTGGTGGAGTTGTTTGAGGGCAGATGGGATGTTATCGTAGGAGTACAATCTTGGTCAAGGGTTTCATCTGCTCCTTCTACACTGGAAGAGACTACATCGATGAATTATGGTAAGCTTTGGTTGTAAAATTGATATCACTTATGAGATTTACTTCTGGAAGGAGCGTTGGAGTGAGTTTAGAATTTGTAAGATGTGATGTCGTGATCACCTTAGATTCTGCGCATCATGTAGTGCTGTCTGATGATATTTTAAGAAATTACTTTGTTATCCTACATTATTGTAGTATAAGTCATAATCGGAAAATACGTGTATTGTTTAATTTACTATATTAAAGACAGCTCGGCTATTCTATAAATGCCCATGGGGTAGAAAATGATGGGAGAATAGCCCTGAACCATCATCCTACTCCTGTGTTACATGTTTTCATGGATTTTAACACAGCTTTTTGGGAAAATTTGTTTATCTGATTAATGTTGACACTGGGTAGTTACTGGAACTTTGTTTACATGACTTAACCATTAAGCATTGAGGCACCTTTACATCATCATTTTCAACCAGTACCCATCTCCCCATTAATTTTCTAAACCTGCGCGACCTTTCTTGGGAGTAACTTTTTTCTCATTGCTCTCCATGCAGTTATTTAAATTTCTGGATTATAGTTGTATTTTTATATTCATAAATTTTTTATCTTATTCATTTTATGATCATGCTATTTTTGCTACTTGCAAGTATTCTGTCTTGACTTTTGATCGTTTCGCACTATTTGAACATTTTACGGTTTCATAGATAATCAGTAATGCATTAAAAACCATCCTACTGCTATTAAATCAGTTGCTCGTTATAATTAAATGAAAATGAAATATTTGCTCATTAGTACGTTCACGCCGAGGAAGAAAAATGATGGAGAAAAAAGAAATTATGGAAGGAGGAAGAAAGGAGGCACGAATGCCGATATTTAGAACGAAATGATGTATTGAGTCAAGGACCTCGAGTCATATAAGAGTATTTTAGGTACTTCCATTCCCATTTCAGCCTACCTTCCCGTTGTGGTCGATCGCTCCTAATAATAATTATCCATATACTGTAGCTATGTAGTCAGTGTTTATCGATAACTATTGTCATATCCTGGTTGAAACAATTTCTTCATAAATACTGTGCATGCTTTCGAAGGAACGAGTTGTTGGTGCATTAAATTTATTTTATGGCTCTATTATACTACAGGTGGCGAGCATCAGCAAACGTATCATTATTTGCTTGAATATTTTAGAACTCCACTTATTGGACACCTCACCTACCCTTTGCACATATCAACTATTACTAATTACCACTACCAGAAATTATTCAATTGCTATTTTTTAAGCAAAGTCGAAATATTTGTGAACAATGTGAGGAAATTATCGGCGTACAGATTGGTCAAGAAAAAATGGTCCTCTGCATGATTTATGACCCCTTACTAAAAAATTTAATGTATGGACACAACAGCATTTATAAGTTTTTATCCAATGAATAAAACGTGATGCCTGGCAATCATGCCCATGGTTGTACAGAACCCTCCTAGGATGAATTTGACCAACCAACCTCAGAATTTTTTACGGCTGACTAGAAAATATCCTGCCTCTAGCTACCGAGGCTGATAAATTTAAATATTCGTAATATTCGATTGATGAAATATTATTTTCGCTGTATTGAATTCTTTTATAGCTATCAGTTGCAGTAATTATACGGAAGCAGGAATGGTGTGACTTATTTGAATTACTTAAATCTCTTCTCAATAATTGTATCCTCATGTACAGATACCCAGTTTAAAACTTTGTTTCTGATAAATATTGAGTGGCATCAGCATGGGACAAATATTCTGTTCTGCGATTATTTAAACTTAGCCACTCCAAGAGTAGGAGCGATTTCAGTGTCTGTGAATGTTCCTTTCGGAAATGCACTCACATGTAAGTTAGTATGCGTTGTTTTCGAGGACGCTTTCTGTCAACTCCCGTGTTTTAAGCTTTGTTTCGTCATATTGCATTGTTTGTTAAATACTTATAGGACATAAAAATAAACCTAGTATAACAATGAAATTAAATCTAATAAAAACGTCAAAAAATATCGTCCCAGCATTCCTACAACTATTAAAGTTAATAATAAATAATAAAGGTAATAAACATAACAAAAATAACCACAAACAAAGCTGAAAGTGGATATAAAACTCACATCTCTATGGTTCATTGATATTACTTTGTGTCACAGATATTTTTGCTACGAGAATGCTTTCAAATTGAAAAAAATTTCCTTGGGGTTTGGAATGTTTTTATGAATTTAATTAGTTCGATTACGCAAGAATAATTTTGTTCGTTCCCTTAGGGCAATAATTAACTACGGCTGCCCAAGGCTGTATCACACAACTGAAATCCTGATCGTGATTCATGCATTAGCAATTTCATTGAACTGACGCGTGGAGCGGCGTCGGTGAGGACTCTGTGTAATGTAAGGCTCTAGCTTCCGACACGTAGGTGTATACATTTGGGTCATGTTATTAAACTCCCTATATTGTTCTCGCAGTGTATCTCCCCTCCACCCTGCCAATCAAATCTTGGACAGCAGAAGACCGCAACGGGATAAGGTATGATTCCGAAATTGTTTATAGTAAAGGAAACGTTTCGGGTGGAGCGGAGGGCGCCCGTTAACTCCCATCTCTCTTCCACATTCCTTCGTCCTGTCTCCCGCCTCCCTCCCCCCGTTGCTTCCCACGCGTCGAGCATTTCAAAAGCTCCCCGCTATCAGTTTTCCGGCCCTTGTAAAATGTGAACGCGGTTGGAATCTCATTTCCGCGATCATCTTTTGATATTGATGCTGATGAAGAGCGTGTTCAATCTTTTGTCGTAAGTTGTCTCAGCCTATTGCCTTTGTGCCCAATACAACTCAGAAATAATTATACCTTCGTTATCATTAGCAGTCATCAAGATGTTTTTCTTTGGCTCTTTACTCAGTTCTCATTTCTTCTTCCCGCTTTATTCCTCCATGATTTCTTATTTTAATCATTCATTTATTTATTTCCTCTTGTATTATAATTTCTTGATACATCCAACTTTAAGTCATCCACGTAATACGTTTTCATTCTAATGCCTGCGTTTGTAACTCATAGGAGGTTATTATGTCTATCAATTGTTTTTTCTACTAATTTTTCTCTCTTCTTCGCAGAATAATTTTCGTTGTGTATCTCTTTCCTCCAGCTCTTCGGAGAACTTCTAAACTAGTTTTTCCCTTTTTCTAGTTTATCTCTATCATTCTTTTGGCAGTAACAGTTTTACGTGCTTCGACGACTTAGGCCATTTCGCAGTTATAGTTTTCTATTTACATTCAGGAGAAATAATTCATCCTTTTGCAATGCTACATTTCTATTGCCTCCAGTCTCCCATTATCCTTTGCTGAATTTGCTGAATTTTTTCTGCTTTGCTATAACGAATGTGAGAATGTGCACCATAATTATTTGGTTATTTGCTAAGCCCTCCGTCAACTGATAATTTTGCAATTGATGTCAGGTGGGTTGGTTTAAAATGGAATGATTTAGGGACATGGAGGAAGGGTGGAGAGAAAACAAGCTCCAAGATGCCTATAGTTTAACATCCTATCCGATAGATTTGCCTTACTTGAAGCCCTCTTCTCATGGTTTACTCAACAAGGAATCGTGATTCCAATGAAAATTGTTTCCTACTGCCGTAATCTAAACCCAAAAACTTAGAATATGAAGTCAGTAGCCTAAAGGCCAAACCTACCTCATCCCAATGCTCCATTAATTATTTACATTGAGTGAAAATGGCTGAGAAGTAAATCGCGGCTGAGCACGGGCGGCACGGTCAGAACTTTCGTACAAGGAGCGAATTTGGGCTGGAAGGAGAGGAGGGGTTTTGGGTTGATGGACCTTCTCCTGCCCATTCCTCTTTTCCAAAAACCCTTCAATCCGCATGCTTTCTCTCTCACTCTCTTAATTTGAAAACTTTTGAGTTTTCCGAGGCTTCCAGGTGTCAAAAAAAAGACGTTTCCCGATCCAAAAAAATGAAAGCAAATTCATCAAAACTTGCGAAGCACCCAGTTCAAAAATTGGATTAAAAAAAAAGAAAGAGGTGTGGGGGATGATTGCGAACCATGAAAATCAAAATGAAGAGGAGGGATATCACTGCGATGGGCGTTGCTTAATGTCAGAAATGACGAGGTGTAGTGGCGGAAACAGTCGGAATAACGCTGTGAAAACGGGCGAGAACCCGTGCTGATCCAGTTTTGATTAGTTGCCGTTTATTTATTCGCCGATGTATTGAGTGTACTCTATTGATTTGAAGTTGGTGAGAATACTCGTCACATTCATCTCTCCGCTTACATTCATCGAACGTTGTGGCTCGATTAAAGTTGCGAATGCTTGAATTAATGTGTCTCGCCCAATAAGATCGACAGGTAATCAAGAAGCTCAAGTTGGACTAAATTTTTACTTTCGTGTAACATGAATGAAGCTGAATATTGGCGCATTTATTTCAGTGACCCATGCGACGGGTGTAATGGGTCTGTATGAAGGAAAATGTTTTATTCGCAGTTCCATTAGGATAGACAGCAATTTTTTTGATGCATCAACCATCTTTCTGTCTAGCTGTAATATTTCTTTACAAACTTCCCCAGAAGTATTATAAGCATCTCTTATCCTACGTAACTCGTTTTTCGTCACTTCGAAGTCTCCACCTAACTAGTCCACCTGCAACATCCGTTCATTTTCATCGAGTCTCGTTGTTCACGATTATTTTCACTGATAAGTTTATCAATCACGTATTCTATGACGTACGTATGCTGTAAATTTAGGCTACGTATGCTATGCTATGTACGTGCCCTACGAAAGCTATCACATATGACACGCCATTGTCTCATTTGACAGTTTTCCGTCAACTCTAATGCTCCCAGCTAACGCCTAGGGTCTACGATTATCTTTTGCTCTAGAACCGTTCATCATCTGGACTTAAATGCGTGATAAAATAAAGGGGAGAAGCCACTGGGAATATACGTTGAGACCATGCCTCAGTGGTGTTGCTGTAAAAGCTTCTGACCCCGTCGAGAAGTGGAACGGAGTTTGTGAGGTTACTAGTTCATGGGCTTTCCACTAAATGGACCAAGGTTAGAATCTCGGAAGTGGCTGAGATCCTCTACAAAAACCCTGAATCCTTCCTTTCCGCAAATGGAGTACTCTAAAGGAAGCTCTAGTACCGTCTGATTAAACGTAGAACCTTCATTCAGATGATTCGCTCCATGGCGCCTATCGGTAAGCGTTGGCTAATGATGAAACTCGACCGATCTTGTTCTTGATTCATTGATTCTTAAGGTATTTATGGATTCGACATGAAGTTTACACTAGTTGGAACTACTACGTTACAGTTTTGGTCCTCATATTGCTTTCCCATCTTCTCTTCAGTTTCTATCTTACAAATTCAACTACCGAGGCCGTCAATTTTCCCCGTTTTCTCTTTCTCCCATGTTCTTTTTTGTAATCATTTTCATAACCTGTTTGAGTGAAGAATGTGAAATAATTTTCTATGCGTTAGAGGGTAATTAATTCGGAGAATTAGTATGGGAAATCTTTTCTCAATTTTATTCGCGAAAAATATGGGTAACGCAATCGACATACATGTGAATTCAGGCAACTATACATTTGAGATAGGTACTGCCCGAGTCACGGCGTAGTCGGCCTGCCGAAATGGTATCCATACCAACGTGCTGCTGGTAATGCGTTTTCTCATCGGCAAGAACCGCGGAGAGTCAGATCCGGTGCCAGTGTGTACGGCGAGGATATTGGTGTACAAAAGGGGAGGTCATTATTAATGGGGGCAATTCGGGACACTTTCGGTCATTGACCTCCCCCCCTCCAACCCAACCCCTCCTAATCCCACCCCCTCCAACCCAACCCCTCCTAATCCCTCCCCCTCTAACCCACCCCTTCGGAATGGGGCAGTTCCGGACACTTTCGGTGTAGTTGGAGACACTCTCCAACCCAACCCCTCCTAATCCCTCCCCCTCTAACCCACCCCTTCGGAATGGGGCAGTTCCGGACACTTCCGGTGCAGTTGGAGACACTCTCCAACCCAACCCCTCCCAATACCTCCCCCTCTAACCCACCCTTTCGGCCAAAGACCTCCCCTCCTCCAACCCAGCCCCTCCTAATCCCACCCCCTCCAACCCAACCCCTCCCAATCCCGCCCCCTCTAACCCACCCCTTCGGAATGGGGGCAATTCGGGACACTTTCGGTCATTGACCTCCCCCCTCCAACCCAACCCCTCCTAATCCCACCCCCTCCAACCCAACCCCTCCTAATCCCTCCCCCTCTAACCCACCCCTTCGGAATGGGGCAGTTCCGGACACTTTCGGTGTAGTTGGAGACACTCTCCAACCCAACCCCTCCTAATCCCACCCCCTCCAACCCAACCCCTCCTAATCCCTCCCCCTCTAACCCACCCCTTCGGAATGGGGCAGTTCCGGACACTTTCGGTGTAGTTGGAGACACTCTCCAACCCAACCCCTCCTAATCCCTCCCCCTCTAACCCACCCCTTCGGAATGGGGCAGTTCCGGACACTTCCGGTGCAGTTGGAGACACTCTCCAACCCAACCCCTCCCAATACCTCCCCCTCTAACCCACCCTTTCGGCCAAAGACCTCCCCTCCTCCAACCCAGCCCCTCCTAATCCCACCCCCTCCAACCCAACCCCTCCCAATCCCGCCCCCTCTAACCCACCCCTTCGGAATGGGGCAATTCCGGACACTTTCGATGCAGTTGGAGACACTCTCCAACCCAACCCCTCCTAATCCCTCCCCCTCTAACCCACCCCTTCGGAATGGGGCAGTTCGGGACACTTTCGGTGCAGTTGGTGACACTCTCCAACCCAACCCCTCCCAATACCTCCCCCTCTAACCCACCCTTTCGGCCAAAGACCTCCCCCCTCCAACCCATCACCTCCTAATCCCACCCCCTCCAACCCAACCCCTCCCCCTCTAACCCACCCCTTCGGAATGGGGCAGTTCTGGACACATTCGGACAATTAGGGGGATTTTATACCTACTCCCTTCTATAGGAAGTAGGAGAGAATAATCTTAAGACATTCAATAACTACATTTTAGAATGCGTTTATTGGAGTACGAAGGATAAAATTCAACATAGAGTAAACATCCTATGTATAATTATGTACATTTCAACTACTTCCATATAAAGTAAGGAATTTACCATTATTAGTTGTCTCAAAGGTCTATACTGGACATTGTTCAGTACAAATATTTTTCTGAGCCGATCACTATTTTAAAAAAAATGATATTCGAGCACATGGTGGGAGGCTGAGAACATGATAGAGTCAATGAAATGCATTTGATTGTTTTCATGTAATTTATTTCACAGCATAAACACACACATACACACACACACATACAGGTTAAATTGATCAACAGTTGAATCGAGAGAGAAACACTGCAAGTTTATGTATCAGTGAATAACATGTTCAATATGTATTTAGCAGCAATTAACTGAATATGAATAACATCTTTTATATTTCCACATTTCACAGATATTTTCATTTACTTAGATTGTCTTAGTCTTAATTCCTCCTGGAGGAATAACTTTCCATCACGTGTATTTAGAGCGGATCTTATTTCTTCCGATAGAGCTGTTACATTCAAAGAAACTGGTGTATTGACTAGCTCCGATAGATCTACTTGATCTCTGGACACTTGTTCCCATGGGACACACTCCCGAATTTTGCCAGCTTCTAATTCGTCCTCATACGTGCGAAACACAGAATTCAAATAGAGATTTACAATCTTTTGCGCGTGTGATGACCACGCATTTCTCTCCTCACAACGGAGTCGAATGCACTCGGCGTAGTTCAGAAGACCGTACCATGATGTTTTAGCGAGATACACACAGGAAGGACTTTCATCATCATTAACTTCCTCTAATATCAATGATTTGACACCGTATATCGTTTTGAATTTAAGAATGCACTTCCCAATGGGGATGTTATGTGGCATAGCATCTTTGTAAAAATATGATGCGATCAGTTTTTCACTTTTCAATAGTTCACACCAAGCTGCGTATTCCAATTTCACACACGAACCACCGACTTTACCAACTGTGATGAAAGGGAAACAACTGTTTCTCACATCCAGCCCGATTGTAACTCTTTTCGTGTCACTAGAATTCACTTTGAATGTGCACTCAAGGACGGCAAGGGGACCAGGGCGAAGATTCCACGAAGGCAGGTCCACAGATGTGTTCTCCTCCTCAGCGACGGGGCCGTTTGCGACTGAAGGTTCATACGATGGACGCCGGTACTTTCCGCTGGATTGTGGTCGGGGTGAGAACGACCGAGGTGAGAAGGCACCGCCTCTGGTGCTGGGCCTCTTACCGCCTCTCCTAGGCGTCCGTAGGTCTTCTCCTCTCGCTTCCATGGCCGTCGATGTGATACTGACCAGCGTCAGGTGAAAGGCTTTTAAATGTTTTCCAAATCATTGGAAGGGGGCGATGGTTGGTGGAAGGGGTGGGCAAGATGGCGACTTGACGAAACCTTTCTCCGTCTGCTATATGCCTTTCCTGTTTGCACGCCCAAAACGCTGTTGCTCCCAATGCAAGATCTGCAGCACCTTCCGAATAATTTATTGTAAAGTTTTAGAATAATTTTGTCGTTTTTCTCAGAGTTTCTCGTGTTAAACATTTTTAGAAATGTGGCAAGGGGGAGCCCTCTACATCGAAAGGCTAGGTACGCAGAAGTGTAATTACCGCACGTTGTAGATGTCCATCCCTGAAGTTTCTTAGTGTTGTACCGCCAAGAGATGCACTCTCTGTTTAGGAAGGCTATGTGTTCTTTTACGTATGGTGGTATCCCGTAGCTATCGAAAAATTCCCCTTTTCCATTTTTATCGATAAATATACCGACCCAGTGAGAGCCTGATTTCCTCGCTGGATCAGTATTCGCTATTATGGCGGATGGGTGATAACACTTTTGTGGGAGATTGTCAGCCGCAAATACACCCTTGAAAAAATTACGTGTTTCTTTACAACTGTCAAGTGCACGCGTTAGTTGGAGAGAATTCATTGCTGGGTAGACGGTAATTTTCGTAATACGAATTCCGCCTTATTTCACACCTATTAATGTAGGGCGCTTCGTTGTTAGAAGAGGCTCTGACAAGAGGGCAATATGGGTTCCAGCGATAATGTTCTTTATCTGGGCGATCCCATGGGTCCCATGCTTCGATGGAAATACCGCATATGCAACAAGTCGCTACGTCCCGTCTGCCTGTATAGAAAAACCCAGCCTCTGCCAAGCGTATTGTACTCAGGGAAAATTTATGATGAGCTTCTCTGTATGAATTCAGAAGGAACTCGGTTGATGTTAACTTCTCCCTACCCTCCTTTATAAACCACGCAAGTAAATTTGAGCAATTTTTGAATGCACATTCAAATTTACCGTGTCTGTGAGGTTTTATTGGGCAAATTTCTTGCGAGTCGAATTTTAGCTTTCTAAGGGACGGGCATCCTAAAACAGCAATATCTATCACCTCCCTGTACTTGAGAATCTTTTTCAGAAAATCGCACTTTTCCCTTCCTTTCGCAAACACGAACGTGCACGTTGACATGTATGAGTGCAGAATGTAATGCAAGTCTGCATATTCTCTCTCTCCGTCATTCCACGACAAACCGTGATAATTATTGCGCAGCCAACGATCTTGTGCCAGGGTCGCCGCAGGCCTTTCGCTCTTAGGGTACGGGGGTGTGAAAAGCCAAGTTTTAACTTTGGAAGACTCCGCGTTTCCTATGGATAGTTCTTTCACCACAAACTCCTCCCGAACGATACCTTCAAAGTATTGGATGTCCACGATTACTGCTGCCATCGCTCCCTAGAAATGAAATGAGAAAAGATTCCAAACGACCGATATAATAAAGACTCCCTCTCCCCTCCAGTTCGCTCTCAACTGCTATAATCTACCCCGATATTGCGGAATCTATCGATTTCGAGAATATTGTTAAATTCCGCGTACAATATACAGTTTACAGTTTCCACCAACGCATTTTTAAATCTGACTTCCAGCCGTAGACTTCCATGTCGTTGGAGACTCCAATGACTGGCACTAGCCTCCAAATCGGGAGTTAAATCAAACGCAGTGAGGAAATAGCCGTCTTTATAGTTATCTCTGGGAATTCCGTTACCGTCATCTTGGAAATGAATTCCGGTACCAGAAAATAGAGTGTGATATGCTTGAAGAAAGAGACCTGCACCGGTAAAATCGGGTTGTAACGGCCTGGAGGGTATCTGTTTTCCATCCAGATACAGAGACAGAAACGTCAAACCGAAATTTTGGAAATTGTACGGGTTCTTTTTCAAATCCCCATTAAACCCTGCGTTGGAAACGAATCCTATAATCACGCGCTTTGGAAGTTGACCCATGAAAATATTTTCCATTGTTTTACTCAGTACATCACGAGAAATGGTGACGCTTTTAATATCCACGCGGGTGATTGGATACTTTGCCGTGGTTTTTTCTAAAGCTCTGCTATGTGCTATTAGAATGGCAGGATTAATTTTCACTTTTCGCACTAGGAGCGCAGCGTCTACTATTTTTACCCTGACGTTCTCATAATCCCTCGTTGCCATTAAGTTGAAACCACTTTTGGATCTAACGAGTTTAAGTCGCATTTCCACGCCGTTTAAAAGGAATTTTTCCTGATTGAACAGATCGCAGTGAAGATGACCAATCATTTCTACAAGCTTTCCTTCTTGCGTGTAAGCTCGCCTTTTGGTGGCTCCTGTATTCTCTTTACATTCATCCATCTTTCCAGCCGTGTCATCGTACCACAGCGCCGACGTCAGATGCGATGATTTTGCCGCCGGACCGTAATTGAGAAGAGTTTCAAGATATGCCCTGTATGGATACGTGTGACTCGGCGGTGTCACCAGTTTTTGATTCAGAAAAATATCAACCTGGGAGAATAAGGAATGAAGCCACAGATTTACAGGTCCAATCACGGAATCATCTCCAGCTACCTGCGCCGGGCGCTCTATACTCGCTGTAATGTATAACAAGGTGTGAGATAGATCTATGTATTGATCGCCATCACCAGGTATGACGTATTCAATAGGTGCATCATCGGCCAAGGTGCTGATTGGTTTATAATGTATCCATAACCCGTCCTCTATCGAAGTTTGCGTTGGAGGGACCGTGAACAAGTCTAATTCAGTCTTTACACATTCGCACGAGTTATGGTGTAAGAAAGACATTTTAGACAAATATATCTTTGACGACGACTTTCCTCCTTTTCGACGTTTTCAAGTGCTTTTTCTTCTTTGTGGAAACTGGCGTCTTACTCCTACGGAAGTCAGTCTTCGATTGACGCTTCCCTGTTCGCGCTCCGAGAGGATATCCATCGCCCGTCATTCTCTGTATTTTATTTCCAGCTTTTCTCGCCAGATTCTCACCAGCCTCCAGAACCCGCTTACGTATCACCTTCTTGATTGGTTGCGGCTCACTCGCAGACATATCGTTTAGGACATTCATACCAGCATGAAGAGCCTCTCGACCTACGGCCTTGGCTCCACTTTTGAGTAGAGGGAGCACCGAGCGAAATAGACCCCCGAGAAAGCTACCGATTCCGTGGCCTTTTTGGAAACTACCACCTCGATAAACAGTACCCACCCCGTTTCCTATCTGGTGCATATAGTAACGAGTGTAAGGGTCAGAGGATTCATTTACTTTCACCATGGTTTTGTCGTCTACGAAAGTGTAGTACTACCACCGACGTACCGTAAAGAAATGGTAGTGGGTGTCCCGAGTGCGTTCTTAAATCTATCTCGACGGTTTCGAATTCTCTCCTCATAACTGGTAAGTAAAACGGTCTAGTGAAAACGTGACTTATATTAGAACCGAATTTGTTTCTTTCGGCCATGGAGCTAACGATGCGCAGGAGTGGTGATAGCGAGTCGCCGATTATTTGAGGTTCTACAACATCGCAATATACATAAATCTGACTCGGAAATCCGATTTTGATATCGGGAGAGCGGGATGATCGAACGCGTGATACCAAGTCAAATCCCGGTTCAAAACCTAATTGCATGGCCATTATTTCAGATGTAAATATAGATACTTTTCCTTTAGTAGTTATAGTTACTCTCTCAGACTCGTCGCGAGTTAGCGTTACAGCGTGAGGAAGAGGAATTTTCGAGAGCTCGTGGTTCACAGAAGCGATAAATTCTCCAACATTCCCATAATACCCATTGGGTAATTTCCTATGAAATGCTTGTCCTCTTTCATCGTCGACTACAACAAATTCGCGCTGCTTTCCATACGTATTACATAATGTCATTGGAAATTGAATTTCAACCAAAGCTACCTCCCATTGGCCTTCCAAGGCGTAGGTTTTAGGCAGAAGAGTCGTAAAATTAGTCGTTGTATTACCCCCATGACTTGACATTGAACTATTACTGGGGAGTGTTAAGTAAAATTCGTCATCCATTACAATTTATTTATAGATGCTGCAGATATCCAGGAGTTAAACTTGGAAGGATATCCTTTCCATTTGACGAATAATTCCTTTCTGACTCCTCGGCCTCTCGTCTCGATTATTTTATCAATTTTAAACTCTCGCGATTCCCGCATGACAATCTTTTGTAATTCCGCCTCGTAAAATACACCTTCAATCACCTCGCCCTGTAAATCTTTTAATACGTAGACCGGTGGCACCCGTCGAATAACTCTTTCAACACGGAGTATTTCTTCACTCCAATTGGATTTGTAACCCTTTCTGAATGAGACCTTTTCTCTGCTGATTCTTACTGGATCTCCCACTTTCAAGTTGGCTCTCTTAACCTTCTTGTCTACATCTTTGTACGTATTTTTCCACACCTGGAGAATATTACGCTCGTTAACATCTTTCGGTGCCATCTTAATAGTGCTATGTATCGCCGCATTGTAAGAGTCAACGATTTTCTGAAGCACGTCCGTGTATCTATTTGTGGAGTATTTGGTAAAGTAGCGCCACATTCTTGTCTTTAAAGTTCGATTTAAACGTTCCACCACTGCCGCCTTGGTATCTGGATTATTAGAGTGATAGTACCCGATCGAATTCCTTTTTAAAAATTTTTGAAATGTTTTATTAATAAACTCCGTTCCTTTATCGGTCATTAGTTTTATAGGTTTTCGCTTCCATTTTTTCAGTATTCTAGAAAATGCTCGAGTAACTTCGTCTCCCTTTTTGGATCTTAATGGAATCGCCCAGGCAAATTTACTAAACACATCTATCACCGTAAGGATGTAATTGTATCCATCGTTTTGCCTCCTAATATGCTTAACATCGTTCAGGTCTGCCTGCCAGAGGTCATCCATATTGTCAACCAGGTATCTATTCCTCTGGAATTTTCTGCGCAGCGGCTTATGAAGAGTGTAAGCATCCTGCTCCCGAAGCCATTCACGTACGTCATTTTTCGAAACAGACGGTGTTGCCTTCCACAACCTCTCTACTCCAGAATAGGAAGCGGGATGTGCAGGATCGAAATAAATATGTGAAAGAATGGTGTTTAGACGTCTCTTCATTTTTTAAAGCGATATGGTTGCCACCGATCTATAGTTTTCCCCTTAATTGATCCGGGAATCTTCGTCACCACCTGTACTTTACTCTCTCGCGTTGGAGATTCTTCGGCAGAAGCAATACTCTCTGTCGAAGCGGGTCGACGAATGAGACTGAGGCGATCCTGATTTCCAATAAATTCATTCGGGACGTTAATTTCCTCGAGCAGGGTCATGAAAGCCCGAGCGCCTCTGGGATTGACATTCTTTCTGGCTCTCATAACGTCTCCGATGAGATCTACAATGTTTGACCCTGGAATCGCATCGCCTTTAATATACACAGTTCCATCTTGACTCCATTTTACCTTACCAGACGCTATTAGTCGACCGATCAAAAGTTCTGCCTTCTTCCGGAATTTACGCGGCATGGCAGATAGAACTTCGGAGCGTAAAGGAACGGTTACATCTTCCTCTTTCTTTTCAACGTTCCCAGAATCACGTTCCTTACCAACTCCAGATACCATCGAAAGAGTTAATGGCTTCCTTTCTTCTCCCGCAAAATGTAAGAATCGATGGAGACACTGTTTGTACAGAGCCCACTTCTCGTGATCCGATTTCAACGGTGTGCGCAGTATTCTCTCCATCTCCTGGTCTAAATTGGTCAGTGTCTGAAACGTACTCGTCATTGGGACAACCGGATTAGCCATTCTGTGAATAGTTTCTTGAGGAACGAGTACCATTTTCTTTGCATGTTCCATATTTAGAGAAATTTGGAGAGTATGCTACCAATCAGAGGTATTAGTAAAGGTATAAAGCTCCCGCCTGATTGTAAGATTATCTTTTTCTTTTTCTTCCAGCAACCTTTTCCCTTGGCAATTTTACGTAGTACGCCCTTGTGTCGCGCCAAGCGCCTTTTCTGCGTTTCAGTTAAACTCACGCACCCTTCTAAGGTATTATCAACGATTTCACAGATGGCGCGAATGAGATCCTGGTCTGCAGATTTGAGTATTGCAGTGCGTATAGTTGGCTTACAACGCGCGAAATAACGTAAAACGTCGACGTGTTTCGCTATGCGACGCATCATTGCAACTGTCAGAAATCAAATGTGAGAATGCGATATATAAACTGAATTAAATTACTAAGCTTTCTTTTTCGGTAGATAGAAATACATAATTTCGTCATTCGGAAATACTTCCGTACGATACCGAAAGGGGTCAGGCGTGTCCTGTTTTAAATCAATTAATAAATAGCCATGAGCTTTCTCCGTCGCATCGTCATACGCATCCTCCAGAAATTTCAAGTTCTTCGGATGTATTTGACGTGCCAAACTCAAAATCTGGCTTCTATCCCTAGGGTTTTTGAAGTATATTATGTAGTGTGTATTTAATGATATGTCGCGTGCACCCTTGCCTTTGTGGAAAAAGTTTTGCGTTAAGTGAATAACGCTTATATTTCGATGGTGGCTTCCTCTGGTGAATAGCTCAACCATAACACCGCAACAGCTTTCCATCATAAGATCGTCAATGATAATTAGAGTGGCGCCGGATTTGTAAGGAATAGCTTTTAAATCAGGTAAACCCTCGCGAAAGGACACGCCTAGTGGTTTTAAAGTCTCATAAAACTGCTGCCACTCACCATAGCACCAGATAATTTCTTCAAATGTGACGTCGAACATTTCCTCCTGAAATCTTAGAAGGTGGCTGGTAAAAACTGTCTTACCACACCCACTAGGACCAGCCACTATCGCAGCAAAGGGATGTCTAAGTCGGAAGTCCATTTTCAACTGGAGGGCTGTGAGAGAAGTGCACACGTTTTAAAGAATTTCAGATATCAAGCTTATAGTAAAATTATTGGACTACTCTTAGTTGAATTCCCAATTAGTAAGAATAATTTACTGATGCTCCAATGCAATGCCATTTTGCATGCTTAAACACTTTGGGAATTCTCAAGCCCTTCCACCGCGACAAGGTGGTAGTCCATGGGAGGGAAAAATAATAAAATACAGAAAATAAAAATTGAAAGTAAAATATATACAGAAATTAAATAAATCATAATAAAATGAAAGTAAGTGAAATGAAATAGTAAATTCGACTTATTGAAATAAATAGTAAAAGGAAAACAAATAAAATATAATAAAAAAAATAAAAAATAAAATAAAAGTTTGATAAGTTAAATAAATAATAAAATGAAATCAAATTGAAATAAAATGGAATGAAAAAAATAATATTCTTCTTCTTCTTCTATTGAATTTTATGTCTCTTGAAACCATACGGTAGTGTCTCAAAGTCGTCGATCCGTTTCCTCTTCGTGTACACGACACGGAACAGCTTTGTTTCAGATCTTGACACGATGTCGTGATTCTTCATTCGCCTGATTTTATGGGCGTACTCTATTTTCTTTCCCGGCTCACCGTCGAGTACCATTGACTTTAGAGTTTCAAAACAGACCACCTTGTCATTTGAATAGTTTATCGTTACGCCTCGCACCTTGCACACTTCCTTCTTAAACTCGGGATCGCTTGAAGAGCGGACTACGTATGCGTAGTTCTTTGGACCGCCGGATACAAATTCACTGATGAAACAGTCCTGACCTATGGGAGTGATCTCATCGGTCATATCTCCCAAATAATCGCCAACGGGTGGAGACCATTCACCAGGTTTCTGCGTAAACACAACCGAATCCGTGTCGTGATAAATACAGCGCCTTTGTAGCTTCTCCAAATAGCTATAGAGTTCCAACCTAGCATGCGCTGTTGTGTAACAGGCGATGACAATGTTATTTGTGGGGGAAGGAGACACGGCTTCGTCAGTTTCTGACCAGTGCGCGTATAGAGTTTCCTCATTCACATGGACTATACGCTGTACTTCAACATTGGGATCCGAAAGCATGGAATTCAGCGTGTCTGATTCATTAATAACTGTGGCCCGAGTTAAATTTTCCCTCTGCCCAAACTTCCCCCAAAAGCTGTTTAGCATTAGCTTTGCCAGGGATCTCTTGCCAGGATTATGTTTGATTGAATGTCTATCTAGCTCCACTCCTTCTCGCTCCTTGAATGATCGCAAATAGACACTTCTGTCCTCGTCGGTAGTACACCATGCAGGCCATCCGCTGGCTTCCTGTTTGATCTTTAGGAAAGCATTGATGTATCCAGCAAAGAGACCACCCTCACCGCTCTCCCGGGAATAACAGGTCACGTTGTAATGCCATGCCTCATGGATTTTTTTAATTTTGTAACCGAGAGAAACTGCTTTCTTTAGTTCTCTAGTCACCCATGTTCCGGTGATGATACGTTCTTCCTCGACATGATTGCATACATCCTGATTCTCCTCGAGGGCACATGATCTGCATAGAGGGAAGAGAAGTTTCCCATTTCCTTTCAACGGGAGCACCGGAAGATAGAGGTCGGAAGGGGGGAGAACGTCGCATTTAGCGAGTCCCTCCAACTCATCCAGAGGGGGGCACTCTTCCCCTACGTAGATGGTCGGGTGACGCAGGGGGTAGGGGCAGTACTTATTTACGTATGGATATAAAGAGCAAATATCTAAATATTTAATTTGCTCCCCCTCGCTCTCACGGGCTTTGTGGTACAACCGCAGAGCATTCGTCCTCCCTCCGTAGAAAGCATCCCGGGGGTCGAGAGGTTTTTCCTTCCGTGTGGGATGCTGTCTTACGAAACTTGATAGGGCAGAGTCCCGCTCAAGCTCCCTCCTGAATTCGCATTCCCACTTTTCAATTACTTTATACCCCCCTGCTATAAGCAAGTTTCGCCTGTTCTCCGTGCTCTCAAACCGCGTTTGCATCGTCTCAGTGGTGCAGTTTGAAATTGGTACATGTCTGAGGGGAAAACATTTTGGACATCCATGGAAGAAACATCCATGGAATTCATATATAATTTCCTCCCCCTCAGTTTTCACGTACCCGTCAACTTTCCTGCCCAAAATCCTTACTTCTCGACCATTGGCTGCGTGGTGTATTTTGTTTCCGGTCTTCCTCTCCTCCGTCAGTAGCCACTCTATCGCCTTTTGCGATTGAATGTCGGCCCAGCGATAGCCTCCATGAGGTACGATGGGAATTGTCTCCTCTTTCAAGTACTTTTTACGGAAAACCCGCATGCAAGCACTCGCAATTGTGAGAGATTCTCGGAAGGGGTCGACACTGCTTAGAGCGAGAAACTCACCTCTAAACTTTAAACATGCGAGTCGTAGTATCGTTACATCTTGGATACAATATTTCTGAATTTCACTTTGCATGCGGAAGATGTAATTTTCCCGACACAGTCCAGCATGCCATTTCCGGAACTTAGCGACTTCATTTGAACTCATTTCCTGCACACCGTAACTTTCCTCTGCTGGAAGAGGCCCCTCATAGTTGCGGTTTTCTTTAGTGTTGAAAAAATGTGGAAAATAACCCTTGGAAAGAGAGTTTTCAAGTCCTAGCGCTGATGGTAGCTTTGCAAGAGGCATCGGGAGAAAGTTTAGAGAATCTATAAACTTTAGACCATTGAACTCAACACACATGAGTTTTGCCCCATTAACAATAAGTTTAGGGGCCCACTTCATTTTCTCCAAAATCACCTTAAGGACAAAATGACAGTCGTAGCCTTTAGAGTTATGGGCGATGCATATTATCTCCGTGAACCCTTTTCGGCGGAGTTCCACTAGAGATCTTACGAATGAGTGAACAGGATCTGAATCCTTGAATACATTTTGTCTCTCCCCGCACTGCTCACAGTTTATCACAGAGTAATCTGCAATGCACGTCATACAACTTCTCTGGGACACTAGCAAATTCGGAGTGTGTAGAAAATTTTCACTTTTACCCGGCATAGGCTCATCCTGGCGAGATTCAATGTCATAAAATATGAAGACAAACTTCTCCCTGCAAGACTGTTTTCCGCTGATTGGTTTAATAAAGCATTTATTCTCACCGCTGTGTCGGTTCTTACATGTTTGACAAAAAACCTCCCCACAGACATGAGCTTTCCTTAGAGTAATTGTACTGTAAACCTTACCGCACAATTTACAATATTTGAAGATCTCGCAGGGGCTCCTTGCTCCTCCCTTCTTCATCAGGTGCTTTCGATAACAGCCATCATTAAAAAAGTTCCGATTGCAGACATCGCAGGATACTAGGACATTACTCTGTTCACAAGGGGGAGAAGACGTGCATTTAGGACACTCATTCGGACATTTATGCTTATGTACCGTGTTCATTGGCATCCTACATGGTCGGCAATAATAAGAGCAGTTGAAAGCCCCTGTGACCGAAGAAATCACATTGAAATGATTCTCGCCGTAAATGAGGTCAACTTCCTTTCGCGGCCTTCCATCAGGGGCAGAGCTCGCAGGACCTTGATATAAAACTTCGCGTCCTTTACGATCACCAAATACCGTTATTCGGTAACAATCAAGGTGATTTTGGAAATCTCTGACTTCCTTTAATCCACCGCCATTATTCAGGGAGACTCCTGCTTTCTCACACAATGCGAGGGCTCTTGCTTTCTGAATTTTTCGCCCTTTTCGCATTAAGACGTAAACATTCTCAGCGTCCTCGTGTCGCGATATACCAACACAGATAGCTCTCGCGAGACACAGGTTGTCAGCGTTGTCAATCACCACGATGGATTTCTTTGCGCGGCAAAAGTCATGAAATGATGTGAGCAGATCCCTCTTATTCCGCCCTCCTTCTGGCTGCTCGACATAGGTAAATGAAATGCTCAAAATACCATTTAAAATAAAATTGTCATTGGACTGCACTACTTTTTCTATCCGTCGAAGAATTACATCGGCATCAAATTGGTCCAATCGTCGGTACGAAATGTGAATTGGTCTCTCGGGGTTACTCCTGCTGACTATTGTCATTCCGGCTTGATAGGCCGGAGGTAGATTCCTTTTCAATTCCGCGATTAAATGTTGCAAACTTCTTTCGAACCAACGGATGGGGTTTTCATCTTCAGGTGCCGGGCGAAAAGCAATGGTCATTTCGCGACCCCAGAGACGGAAATTTTTTAAATAGCTTCTGTTTTCAGCAATGATCGTAAAGTAACGGTCTTCTCCGAATCCCCCTCCAACCTGATAATCATGTGTTCTCAGCAGAGGGGCGGGTAAATCAGCATCATCAAGCGTCTGGTCCATGAGCGACGGGCGAACATTCTCCTCCGTCATCATGTGAGGGTAAGGAACCCCCTCAAAGTCAATTAGGTCCGCGATATCGGTATCACTTTTCCTAGCACTTTCTTCCGGAAGCTGTACATCAAATTCACTTTCGCCAAATAATGAGCCCGATAAATTGATTAAGTCCGTTTCCCCGTGCAGTAGTAAAGATTCCATGTTCTCTAACGTTTGGGAATTTATAACCGATTCATGCATTTCCATTTCTGGATCCAGTCCTTCCGCGACTCCCTCCCACGGGGAAACAATTTGTTCTTGCATATAGTTAGTGTTCCACGGGGGTGAAACATAACGTGATGGGAGCGCAACTCGTTCTTCGAATCCCGGTGGCGGGCGAATGGCAGGTGTATAACTAGAATCAGAATCCACTTGCAAGTTGACACCTTCATTACGAGGAAACAAGTCGCCTGTAATTATCGGTATGGGGGAATCACTTGTTGGAAACATAGACTGGCTTAAAAAGTTCGGGAGCTGCGCATCAGACAAGTTCACACTCCCTAATTCAGGCGATAACATATTCACAGGAATCAGAAGGGGTGAATCAGGCTCTGCATTCATGTCTTCTAACACACTCATGAAACTATGATCAACCTCATTGGTGATTCTTAGAAGTGGCGATTGAGAAGTTGAAGCGTCTTCCGCTCTCTTTACGTCCTGTATTAACTTAGTGAGATCAGTGATTTCTACTTTTTCGCCAATCGCAGTCATGCGATGCACTAAACCATCCAGTGCGCCTTTTAAAAGGGAGACAGTATCATATGCTCCGGAACGGTGAGCTCTAATTATTTCACCGGCCGGGACTAGTTCAAAGATCTTATCCATTTTGAATATTATTTCAATAAGAACCACCAAATTCTAAAGCAATCAAATAGCGAGAGCTTTAGCTTAGTTCGCGAGTGGGGGTGTGAATTGAATTCAACTTATCTTAAACCTAGTCGGATGGATGCTCGGGATCTGATCTTCACACCTCTGGATCTGATCTTCACACCTCTGGATATGCTGCTGGATGTCCGATGGCTGAGTTATGGATTGGTTCCTCAGAAGACGAAACAGCTGCTCTGGAAACAATCTCCTTCCTCGCTGGATATGATGTCCTTGCACAGACTGCGCGCACACAAACGAAGTATGGAAATCGTTGACGTTGTCAGTTGAAAAATTCGATCAGCAAGAGGTCGAACGATGACTGGAGAGTGACTAACTAACTCATTATCGGGTCCTTATATAATAAGCATCGACGCTCATTGGAACCCTTCAAATTGCAGGAGTACGCGTGTGTGTAGGGTCATTCACACTTTTGGACATTACAAACGCATCCGAAAATTCCCACAAGTCATTTATGACCAAATGACCTTTAACGACTATTTAGAAACTGTAATGAGGAGTAAGGTAATGATCCAGTGTTATCTCATCCTAATTTGGAAGAAACGATGAAGAAAATTCTCACGCTGGCTTTCTTCCCTTCCTTACGCATTCGGATTCACTGGTACCCATAAAATTCCCTCGTTTCGCGATTTCCACATTCATTTGACCACGGGTTTGACAAACCCCTCCAAGAGAAAGGACAGCAAACACACATACCGTCCGTGAACGAACGATGACCGGAGAGTAACTAACTCTTTCACTATCGAGTCCATGGATGATAAGCATCGACGCTCATGGGAACCTTTCAAACTGCAGGTATACGCGCGCGCGCGTGTGTGTGTGTGTGTGTGTGTGTGTGTGTGTGTGTGTGTGTGTGTGTGTGTGGGGTCATTGGACATTACAAATGCATCCGAAAATGGAGAGTGTACTTTCACAAACCACATTGGGTGGAGAAACATGCCCCGCCTTCTTTCCCGCACCTGAAACACCCTCAAATGAGAGGTGATCATTACCGTCTTTGTCAACCGGCTAGTGACCATGTCACCCATGCGCTCTTCATATTCCAAGGGACGAAAGATCATCGGAGAAATAATTTTAGATCATGAAGAGGATGTTTCGGTAAGCATTTAAGATTCATAAAATCAATGTCATCAATTTCTTTGCTATTACGTTCGAGACTTGTGTATGAAGGTATTTTTTGTTATTCCTTTATTTACAGGATATCAGCTACGATTCGGATAATGAGGAGGATTCAGATTTAGATGATCAGCCGTCGTGGGTTAAAAGGAGTCCCATTGATGCAACATCGCCAGCCCATCAACATTTTGTGCGGACTTCTACTCCTGTTAGAGAGTATGATTTTCCTGAACATTTTTGGTCGCCGAATAACAGTTTCATCAACACCAACTCCCAGAATGACATTCAGGAAAAATGTGCCGATGATAGTGAAGTGGATTCGACAGCGGATACAGTGATTTTAAATCATAACTTGGAAAACTGCACAAATTATTCATTTATATCCGATGCAAGCTCTACTCCCAGCTTTCCAGAGGACTGGCCATCTTTTGATGTATGGCCGTATGTAATGGAAGACTTAATCGGCTCAGAAAGTCATTTGTACAGAACAATGTCGAGTATAGACCTTTGCGACAATTAATATTGGTAACTTCCTTAATTTATATGCATTGAAATGTACATAATTATGCATAGGATGTTTACTCTATGTTGAATTTTATCCTTCGTACTCCAATAAACGCATTCTAAAATGTAATTATTGAATGTCTTAAGATTATTCTCTCCTACTTCCTATAGAAGGGAGTAGGTATAAAATCCCCCTAATTGCCCGAATGTGTCCAGAACTGCCCCATTCCGAAGGGGTGGGTTAGAGGGGGAGGTATTGGGAGGGGTTGGGTTGGAGAGTGTCTCCAACTGCATCGAAAGTGTCCGGAATTGCCCCATTCCGAAGGGGTGGGTTAGAGGGGGCGGGATTGGGAGGGGTTGGGTTGGAGGGGGTGGGATTAGGAGGGGCTGGGTTGGAGGAGGGGAGGTCTTTGGCCGAAAGGGTGGGTTAGAGGGGGAGGTATTGGGAGGGGTTGGGTTGGAGAGTGTCTCCAACTGCACCGGAAGTGTCCGGAACTGCCCCATTCCGAAGGGGTGGGTTAGAGGGGGAGGGATTAGGAGGGGTTGGGTTGGAGAGTGTCTCCAACTACACCGAAAGTGTCCGGAACTGCCCCATTCCGAAGGGGTGGGTTAGAGGGGGAGGGATTAGGAGGGGTTGGGTTGGAGGGGGTGGGATTAGGAGGGGTTGGGTTGGAGGGGGGAGGTCAATGACCGAAAGTGTCCCGAATTGCCCCCATTAATAATGAGGTCTATATGGCCCCAGGGGCACGAATAAAGAGGAGGTCAAAGGATCATTCGATCGTTGGGGGATGAGGGGTTGCTTAGCGGGGGATGGGTTGAGAAAGAGAGACAGAGAGAAAAAAGCTGAAAGGTTGAGAAGTTAAAATAAAAAAGCCCCAAGTCATGAGAGCCGGAACCAGAATTAATTAAAAATGTCGACACCCGAATCAATTTTGGATCCACTGCCTGAAGTCCACCGTCACATTCGGGCGAGATCGGCGGAGGTTGGTGAGATTCCGGAATGGCTCTTCGATTTTCAGTCGAAACAGGAAGTGAGGCTCTTTTTCTCTTTGATTTCTCGCCCATATTAGATTATGGTGGACTGATGTGAATTCACCTCAAAGAAATCCCCATTTTATTTTTATATTTATCTAAATATCAAAATGCTCAATAGCAGCCAAAATGGCATTTTACACATGGTACTTCAAAGTGTTATTGGTGAAAAATGATTATATAATATCCTGCGTTGTGAAAAGCAGGACTCGCGTAGCCTGTGGTAGCAGGCGAGGAATTTACTCTGCCGCTACCCACAAAGTGCTCAGCGTATCCTTATTGGAAATTCTGTTCCATATATCTTCCATTTTCAACGCTATAAATATGGTTGGTATTCTTGTACAAACTGCTGCGCGCCCTCGCAGCAGTTGTATCTTATGCTTGGACAGAATACAAAAAGATTAAACCTTTCATCGAAAGTTCATCGAAATACAAAGTAAAGCTTCACGTCTCAATAGCAACTGTCAAAAGTGAGAGGATAAAGCGGAAAGCGTGACAAAAATATTAGGACCAAGCCAGTTAGACTCCAAGGCTGCGCGCTAGCCTAAGGCCCTAGAAAAAAGTCGTATCTCAGAAGCTTCTGAACCATATTGCATATACTACGTTACCCTCGCGCTTCATGTGTGGGATGGATAAAAGTGAAAATATGAGATAAAATCACTGTCGAACGTTTGGATTTTCATGATTCTTTCTTTTTCGCGCACCTGTAATGCGAAACAGATAGAGCCGCCAACTCCTGACTTCCCATCACACTTTTGATCGAGAGAGTTGCCGTGGCCTTCGATCCAAGTCTGTTCAGCGTTATCATACCTGGATTTATCGCTAATATAATAGTTTGGAAATTATAGAGAATATCTAATTTTACTGCCTTAACTACCCATCATCATTGGTTGTTCAATCCTAAGATTGATTGACTGCAACTATTATCCCAACAGTTATCTATCCATCTATCCTTTAAGGCGAATATAAACTCTGGTTTTGGCCCTCTCACTAAATAACCAACTATAAGAGGGTAGGAGGCAAAGTTCCGCGTCGAGGTAACTTAATCATTCCTTCAACAGTATAAATATATCCTTAATATCGTAGAATATTATGCTTAAAACAACTGAAAGTTATGGCAAATTTAATATAATATACATCTTCCAAGATGTGGCTTTATAAATACAGGTTATTGCTAGCCGTCAGTTGGCGTAGCTCGTGCGGTTATGCGTTATTTAATAAAAAATCAGGTTTCGTCAGTCATATTGTGAGGTTTAGCGTGAGAGTCATCATTAGGCGAACGTGTCCTTGTCTGTTATATTACCGGCAAGTTTTTTGACCAATCATACAGGACGGGACTCAAATGTATTGTTTTTTAAAAATCAGATAGGATCCCTTATTCCAAAAGGTCTCCTTATATAGATTTAAATTTAGATGAGACATCTTTAAAATGTTAACCGTTGTCCTTGATGTCTGTAATTCTGCTACTCCCCCAATCCCTCTGCTTCTCCCTCCTCCTTCCCCTGGTGACCCTTTCCCCTTCACCTGACACCTTGGTCTCTTAACGGCGCGTCACATTCCGTTCCTCCCCTTCCCGATAACCGCAAACACCTCTTCGCATACCAGCCCTTTAAAACCGATCCCTCCTGACCCTTCGAGATACACTTTCTGTTCTTTGTCAAAAACCCCTCCTTAGTCCTTTCCCCGACCCAAACCTCTTTGACGCCACTTTCTCGACCTCTGTGGAATTTCCGTCAATTTCCACTTTTCCTCGCCTCTCAGTGAGTCTCAAAGCGCCTCGCGATTGGTGTCTCATAAAGAGAGAGTGGGAGAGATACCACACGCGTGACTCTCACGAAACCGCGAAGATTCGAAGATTGACTCCTTTTGACGTCACGCTGACGCTATTTTGATCGAAAGGGTGGAAGTTCCCTCGTTCTCTTTCTTTTCCTCGTTTCAAGTTCTGCCTTCGAACGATTTTATTTCCTGATCCTTGAAGATATCATTTTTGAAAGGTTCGCTGCTTTTGACCTCGTAAACATTCTAAATTTTTACTTGGGACCCCACAAGATTTTATTTTTTCAATAAAAGAATGCTAGATATTGCATCTTGTGGCCTATGATAACATAATGACTCTTGGGTTTATTCAAATTATATGGGTCTAGATCTGTAAGGAATATTACTCGTACTTTTCCACTAATTTTTATGTAGCTGGCAAATCGTGTTTCACCGACTTTAGGCACCTGATGATGATACCGCAAGACGGTGAAACGCGTTGTTCCAGCTGAATAGAAATCTGCGGAAAAGTATATATGTACAAGTATTATTCCTTACGGATACTCCGAACTTCCACACAGTAATGCCTCAATCGGTGGAGTGCATTATGGATGTATAGACATTTTGTGAGCCGCCAATACGATTCAATTTTTTTAAACTGGTTTTGTCCGTATGATTCACGGTGAATACATTCTAAAAACCGTGCATTTTCGCGTGTTTTGGGCCATTTGTCTTTTGGTCGTAATGGATGCATCACACTAAATGTGCCGTTTGAGGGGAGGTAAAGGTTTGTCAAAACTTACTATTTTATTAGTTATTAAAGGCGCAGTCAGACGTTAAATCAGGAAAAAAAATTTATTTTATCTGCCTCTTTCATCATTTACGCTTCATAGTAATTTTTCTTTCAGTATTATTTCTAGTCGTTTTTTTTGGAATATATAAAAATGCGCTTTTATTTTAGCGCTTTAAAGCAATAATTATGTAGCCGGCATTTATTTAACTTAGTTGCAAAATCTATCTTTTATTTAAATGCAACTCTCGTTAATGCTCTACGGAATAGATTCCTGTGGAAGGGTAAATAGATCTACCTATCGTGACCTATTTGGTGCTCTAGCCCTAAGGCAGAGCTTCGAAGCCATCCCCCGCGGCGAGAAGCTAGGGGAGGTTAACCCTCTTGAGCTCACTATTCGAGCGCAAACACTGTTTCTAGGACTCGGCAGTTAGGTTAAGCTTCTCTTGCGGTATAGGTCGGCCCATGATTGTTTCTCGAGAGCCACTGCCGTTGTCTAAGTGTCTACCGACTCATGCATGTACGCCTAAATAGGAATCTCATTTTGCAAGACGACTCATCTCTGGGTAACAAAGCCGAGTATAGATGGCGAAAGATTTCATGACGAGCGAGTCCTAGTTACCCCAATGTCGCTTCCCTCCCATGTAACAAGATCCACGGGATCACCTTGAGGATATTTTCAGTCTCCACCGTTGCGTTTTAGCGTTCCGTCTGTGCTCAGTGGAAATTGACTTCATATTGCCCTGTTTCTGCTTTGACTTTGTGAGAAGACAATTCTTTCGTCAGACTGAAATTTAAAATAATTCTAATACACTGGAGAGGGATCAGCCCTTTTAAATGAAGTTTGCTCGATTGAAGTAATATTCTGAAAATAGAAATGCAATATTTCTGGAGTGATTGAATCAGTCGAGGAATGACACTAGGAGAAAGAAGATATTCAGGATGAAGAATTAGCCATAGCCCTAAAGAGATAATGACATAAGTTAGACTAGTAATATGAGATCAGACATTTCAATCGAGTAAAACTACGCAGTTTTTTATAATAATAATGAACATTTATTGTCGTTGACTCATTGGTCCTTTAGACATTGATGAATGAACAACTACAAAGAATACAACTCAAAGATCCTGAATAAATGTATACATAATATTACATAGAGTGAAATGAGAATGTGTACATAATATTACATAATATATTATAATCCAAAAGATACAACAATCAATATCACTTTTCATTTCAACATGTTGGAATTTATCAAATCGAAAACTTTTCTTTTAAACTTGCGATGAATTTACATGCTTTAACATCATCAGGCAGTGAATTTCATCTCCGGGAAATAGACACTATGAACGATCTATGATACATCTCTGTACGATGGTGTGGGATCAATAGATCGGAAAGATGAGTTCTTGTAGAACGTTGTTGTACATTTCTTTTAAAGACCAATTTGTTGAACAAATAAGGCAGACATCCAGACTTAAGAATTTTATATGGCGTTTTAGGGTAAAATAGACTCGTCTTTCACGTGCTTTTAGCCATTTGAGATTTGTGTATGCCTCACTTATATGCTCCCAACTTTTAAGGTCGCATATAAATCGTACTGAAGCATTCATTGCTACTTGAAGTCTGCGGTTATTATCCTCGTCTATATTACATATCATACTACAGCAATAGTCGAAATGTGGAAAGATTATTGCGTTTACAACTGACCTCCGGATGTTGAAGGGAAGTTGCTTTTTGGCCCTAATCAATTGATGAAGGTTCCTGAAACCCTTACTTCTAATGCTTTGGCAGCGCATTTTCCAGTCCATATTTCTATCAATAAAGACCCCCCCAATAATGGACTTAGAACAGAACCTTGCACCATCCCTGAGTCTACATTCAACCAGTTTGAGACTTTCCTGTCTTTTCCAAGAGTTGCTTGTGTTCGCCCACTAAGGTACGAACGAAACCATTTGATAACGCTTTCAGATAGCATATAACCTTTTAGCTTCTGCAATAAACGTGCGTGACTTACAGAATCAAAAGCTTTGAGATGTCAAAAAGGACGAGAATTGTAAGTTGTTTACGATCCATTGCTTGACGTATATCTTCCGCCAGTCCGAGTAGGACAGTTTGGGTGCTAAATCCAGGTCTAAAACCAGATTGCGTAGGGTCTAGTAGGTTGTGCGCAGTAATGTGATTATTGATTTGATCAAAAACTGTTCGCTGTAGCAACTTGACTGTTGAGCATATTATTCCTATAGGCCGATAGTCGCTCGGTTAGGAGGGATTTGAGCACTTTGGAATGGGGCGAAGCAATGTCCTTTTCCAAATTTTAGGGTAGACTCCCAATTGCAATGTTGAATCAAAAATATTTAGAAGAGTGAGCAGCAACAGTGGCAGTGACTTTTTTATGAGCTCAATGGGGATTTCATCATACCCTCAAGCATTAGAGGTAATATTACACATGTATTCGGGCTTATTGGAGTAGATGCTAGAAGATGTACCCAAAACTTTAGCGGATAGAGGTTCACGAACATAAATACCCACTCCCCCCCTCTCTTTCCTTCTCGATCATTTCGGAAAAGCGTATAATGGTTCAATGCAACAAAATTATCACCACTAGTTGATTCTAACCATGTTTCAGTGACACCTATTATATGGACCTCTCTAGAATCATAATACATTTTAAATTCCTCGAAATGTGCGACAAGTGATTGTGCGTTAATTAATGAAACATTGATATTTTTATCAGTGCCAGCATGCAGATTTGTCTTGGATTAACACGTATCACTATTTATAAAAAAGATGCAAATCTTTCTGAGACTGGATGACAACGACAGGGCCGGTTTCTGATTGCCTCACAAGGATGTTACCATTGTTATCCCAAACAAATTTTAATTTGCCCTCCTTTTCGGGACCTCTAGCGAGGTCAAACATTTTTCTATTGTATTTGGTGAGGGCTTCATCGATGTATATTGTTTGGTTGATCTTCGAGGGAGCAGTTGTATCGAAGAACCAGCCCACGTCTCTAGAGTTGAAATTTTTCTTAGCACGACGCTTTGCAATGACCTCGTTTTTTTTTTTTTTGCTCTGCCTCACAAAGCGAACAATGATCGGGGGAGCGTGTGAGCCTGAGTCACTATTGTGGCGATGCCTGGGTCTAAAAACTCCGTCTATGTCCTCGGCTGACACATGCACATCAAGGACGGAGCAAATTTTTATGACCACGCTTTGAATGTCATCATCTTGGGACAGTGGCACACCTCTTATCTCGACTGAGTTTTTCAGTGTGCTTTGTTCAACTTTATTAACTTAAGTTCAAGGTCATTTGCTTTTTCTTGGAGCACGTTCACTACACCCTTAACACTTGACAGTTCTTCCTCAATGAGAACAAATTTTGACGAAAGCCCAGTCAACAGGTCACTGTTTTCACTTACTTTCTGCGTTAGTGTAATCTGGTCCTCCTTTAGGGCGTCCAGTTTCCCATTTACTTGCTCTAGAAGTTCGGCTTGGTCTTTAAAGGTATCTTGCCACATGATGAAGGTCTTCTTCAGATCTCCATAATCCTCCTGCAGCTGCTTTACACGATGAAGCAACTCTGCGAGGGGGTCGTCGGCGTTCGCGGGCGATGTTCTACCTGGAGCTTAATGACCTGTGGCTCGAACTGGGGTGTTGTCACGACGTAGAATTCGGGATACTCCGATGCAAACAGCACAGGACCACGTCTTCTGAAGTTCAACCAGTGTTTGCAAGTCAGTATCAGACAATGAAGCACAGTGAGGGTGATACAGTCCCTTACATGTATCACAAGTAAGCTACTTCTGATTTCGCTTCATACTGGAGCCGCACTTGACGCACTCACTAGGCATTGTGGACTGCATTTCTCGGGCTCGCCACCGGGTAAGATATTCATAGGCAGCCGACGTTTCGGGTTCCGACTCGTTACCCATTCTCAAGGCTAGAATAGTAGCCTTGAGAATGGGTAACGAGTCGGAACCCGAAACGTCGGCTGCCTAAGAATATCTTACCCGGTGGCGATCGCGAGAAATGTACACTAATGTTATTCGCCGGGAAAGTGTTAAATCATACATTGTGGATTGCTTTACGTGGAGAGAGCAAAAGAAAAATACGTCCGCACGCCACGAAGGTCTGAGAGGGAATTGTGGGACGGATTTTAATCTACTTATCCATGATAATTTTTTTCTAAACTTCTTTAATATTTATAAATGGTTAATATTAGCGCTGGTTGGTTAAAAATTATTACTTGCATGTTTTTTCATAGTTATTTACTTAGTGTGTGTATAAAAAGTTGGAGAAATTCTTAAGAGAAACGAATTTTTCGTCAGGGCATATAATCTAGCATCTTTGTTTACTCATGCTGCGCTCTCCGAAAATGGCAGCTCTCACGCTCCGGAATAAGTCTGAGTTTTTAGATAGACTTAGTCAGCTTCAGCGAAAAAATAAGGGCGACAGAAAGTTTTTTTTACCAATTCGGGTTGAATAATATTGTCATTACTTCATTAATCGGGCTAATTCATTGCCGATGCTTTAAGACTTTCTTCCGGTTTCTACATTTTTATTCAAACTAAAGATATCACATGACATTATTCTAATCATTGTCTCTTTTCATGTCAGAGCCTCATCTGACCTTGCTAGTTGATGCATAATTTCAGGTGCCCTCAGTTTGGCATTCTACTCAATAAAGTAACTACGAGAGAGACCATAAATATATAAAATCAAATATAATACAAACAAGTATATACTGTGAATTATATTTTGGTATTGACGTCTTACTTTTTTCCGCATTTTTATTGAAATATATTTGTGAGTCAGAGGTTTAATGTTACATTTTCTTTTGCAAGCGATGTAGTATGTTGTATCAGAACGAAGCTAACGGAGATAAAATCCGGCACACTGATATGGACATTAAGTAAGTAATCTGTAACCATACGGGCGACGGATTTCATTACGGGAAACAAAAATGGTCAAATTTTTTCCGGAATTGTGAAGTTTTCAGCGAGAAAGAAGAGCTTTTTCGAGCGGTTTAGTCGAGCGCGCTTATAACAGTATAGTTGAGTTACTGGCTACATACGAATCGACGTTTTCTTCCACGCAGTGTAGGCGGATCTCAATTTAAATGCAAATTAGGGGCTGCGTTTCCTATTCATTGCGAGATTTATGGGATTAGCGGATGCATGGGGATCCTTAATGCTTTGCACCTCGCTGGCTCCTCCTCGCAAAGATTTAGAACGAAACACTCGCGGAGTGGCACGAGGAGGAATTACGATCGGAAGCTACGGCCATAAGTTCCAAACTTTTTCCCGAGCGAGCGAAGGGTGGCAATTACATCGCTTTGAATAATTCTCGATCAATCGCTTCCTATTCTCTCATTTCATAACTCTCCAACGATCCCATGCCCGTATATGTTCGAGTTAGAGGGGGAAACGAGCCATTTTTTTCTACTTCCTCTCTTAAAGCATTCTCATTCGGTGGAGCTCCTCTGAGGCGGCGGCGATACATTTCTGCCGAGCGGCGACCGTTTCTGGAACGAATAGATGAAGCCAGAATAGCCAGCGCCCCCTTCTACTCCCCGCCCCCCGCTGCCAACCTCCCCACCAATATTCTCTGTACATCTTCTCTCCACTCTTGTCTATTCCTCCTCTCTCCCTTCTCGTATATGGAAAGGAAGGCCACCATATCTCTCACGGAATCTTTAACGTGATCAAGACTCCAATCAATCAATGAGCCCTTCCCTTTGGTTCGATAAAAAAAATCTTTCCTCCCGATGGGGGGAATCCTTTATTCTCCGAGATCCACTCCCTTCTCTTGCTCTCCCCACCGTACCCTACTTCCTCCCTTCCCACTGCCCCACCCCTCAGTCCCCCGCTTTAGGACATCCTCCCACCCATTGCTCACCCTCATCCCTCCCCTCTTTCTAAACATTTATCCCTTAAATTCACCCATCCCTACCGCCGACAGTCCTTTCTTTGCCCATTCTCGGAAGAGGCAAGTCCCGTCACAGGCCATCAGTGCGTCAATCGCTATCCCGGGCCCAAAAATCTTTCTCCTCCTCCCCTTGCTGGACCCGTGCCAGTGGTGTAAGGGAAGAGGATTTTTCAGGATAGAGGTGGAAGGGGAGTGTTGGGCGGGAACTTGTGGAGGAGGCTGAGGGTAGCGAAGGAGACGCCGGGAACTAAACCGGAAGGGAGGAAGGATGCAATCGGGACGGAGCGGAGGAGAATGATGAGAAATTATGGTGGTCTTGTTTAGATGTTTGACTTCTGTAACGATGCCCCCGAAATTGATTGTGCACCGAATATATGCAGTGATGTGATCCATCCTTCAATAATCCGCGTCCAATATTACTATCAACTTCGATGATGAGGAACAAATTGATTAATCGATGTCAAAACACTTCTACACTGGCCTCAAGCTTTAATATCACAGTTCAATTAAATTATATTTTTCGTCGTGAATTGCTTGAATTCTTCTAAATTAATTATTTTCTCTTATAATTACGATTCATTTTGGGGTCTCGCCGCGTTTTTGTTTTTGACGAAAACAACGGGGTGAAATACCAAAAAATACAGCCTCCATCATCAGAGCACTGCAGAATAATTCGCTCCAACTTTTATGCTCATGTAATTAGAGGAATCCATGTGATGAATCTATGCTTTTCGTTAAACTTGCCTTCGGTTCCAATATCGACACCTGAAAACCAAAGTGTAGCAGTTGTACAGTACTGACCCTGGATAGAAAGATTTTACAAAAGAAATTAATAAAATACAGAGGAAAATTCCGCGCTCCGTTGAAAACTGCTACGGTAGAACATGTAGAGTTACATAGCTTTTTGAGGAATCAGGTTAGGAGCCGCTAAAGACTCGAAAACTACACGCTAGGCTTAGTTTGCTTGAGAAATTCAGAACAGGTGTGTTTTAGAGCAACACAGAGAATATTTGTTGACAGCACTCTAAATTTCTAGGGTCGATAAAAGCAATAAAATAAGAGAGATATATTTCCCCGAACAGATAGGAACAAAAATTCGTTCTTTCCACGCACAATAAGTGACCTTACTAAAACCGAAGCTGTGTGCTCAAACACTCCCATAATATAACCGATAAATTTACCAAAACTCCCATAATATACTTCACCATTTCACTTCCCAAAAACTGATCCGTAACCCCATTACACGACTGGTGTATTATCACCCCTTTCCACGCGCCCATGCGGTAGCTCGTTGGTTAGTACGTAGATATAGTGCATTCCGGCTTGGAAGATAACCGCTATGAAACTTAAGGGTTATTAACTAAATAGTTATGTTTATATTTTGGCTTACTCAAAACGTGAAAAACTGGTAACTGTAGTGAGTGGTACCTCTAGATTGGTTATCCAATTCACCTTGAGCTTGCAGGCTGTGCTTTACGATTTTCAAATGAGTTTTTTTTTAAGTATTTTACCGGTTAAGGTAGGTTTTGCTGAATGCCAGAGAATCTCCTACCGGACCTCTACCCATTCATGGGCCCATTCCCTTCCTCAAATGAGTCAGAGAATGGAAATTTTTTACGTTCCAGTTATTTTTTACCGTCGAGGAATAAGGACGCTGAACTAAAAGCAAAATTAACATGGTGTTAACAGGAGCTGGTTAATAAGCTGGTCATCTAAGCTGACTTTGAGGAATTTTTATGGTATTTTTATGGATGTCAGGAGTTGATGTGCGTTGGATGATACAAGTTCACTAAATGGAAATGATCAATGAAAGGAGTCGTAGGCGAAGGTATTTAGAAAGTGGTGGAGAAACGTTCGCTTTAGAGTATGGCGTCATATGAATCATCTCGTATCGAATTCTATTGGCAGTGACTAAGTGATGTGATCAGTGATGGCTGTATTTTTTGAAGCAACACGAACAAAAATAAGGGATTTCTCATTTGCTTTGCCGCACGCCATTACGACGGTGCCTCCTTTATCCCGTCCCCGTTTGAGGAGGTTTGTGGAGGTATGAAGAGGTGATGGGGCAATGCACGGAAGGCGACTGGAAAGAGGTGGTAAGGGTTAGCTGAAGGACGCTCCAACCCCGTCCCGACCGCCCATATCCTCGACTGTCGGGCACCTGGAGTCCTCCATTCCCGCAACTGCTTCCCATCCAGCCGTGCGTTTCCGGTCCAACGGGCGGCGATTCGTGGGCCTCGAGTCGATCCCGCATACGATCCCCTCCAAATGACCCGCATGGCTCAGGCCTAAAAGGGTGGGTGCGAAGGCGCATTTTGTCAGGATGTCAGCCACCAGGGCAAATCGAAGGGAATTGTGGCGAACCGTTGAATAGGAAAAAAAATTGAAAAAAACGCTCGTTCACTACGAGTATAGTCTCAATTCGTGTGTTTGCTCTATCTCTGAGAACTTGTGATAAATAAATGATTTTATAAAATTTAGTTTCATTTTATGTATAATGCATGGAAAGTGTTTTTACCTCTCCCGCACATCATGGATCAACCTAGCTGCTGACTGCGACGTGGCGTTAAGGAGTGAATCATGGAGGAAGCAGCTGGCTGCCGACATCATATCCAGTTCTATCCAGCGAAGTAATCATCGTGGGACCTAACTATTAGACCAGTAGTTTCACATTTTACGGCTCCTTCCCATAAGCTAGCGGCCAAATTAAATATTTTAATTAGGCAACTTTCTTCTTTCATACCTAAGCACAGCATTAAAAATTCAATTGATTTAGAAGATAAAATTTCCAACATAGCTCCCCCTCCCAACGCGAAACTTATCTCCTTCGACATCAACAATATGTTTACCTCCATTCCCGCTACTGAAGCTTCTAGCTTGACCATAAACTTGTTAAAGGACTCCAAATGCGACCCGATGTTCTATAAAGAGATGGAGAAGCTTCTAGATATGTGTCTCTCACAAAATTACTTTATTTACAACGGTTGTTTTTCCCTACAAAATAGTGGCCTTGCTACGGGATCGCCTCTCTCCCCAATTCTAGCAGAAATATTCATGGATAACTTGGAGTCTAAACTGTTTACCTCTAGTCACCCTCTTTTGACCAAGGTAGTCTACTGGTTTAGATATGTAGATGCTATTTTATGTTTATGGACGGGCTCGTTACGCCAATTAAATAATGTTAACAATCTTTTAAACTCCATCCATGAAAAGATAAAATTTACTGTTGAGTATGGCGGGGACAAAATCAATTTCTTGGATTTAAATGTTTCAATTAACGGAGGTAAACATGATCTCTGTATATACAGAAAAGATACCTTCACAAATGTGATTATTCCTGTAGATTCATCTCACCACCATTCGCACAAGCTAGCCGCATTGAGGTGTATGATCAACCGTCTAGTGAACATTCCGATGACGATCCATAACTTTGATAAAGAACTCAAAGTAATAAAAACCGTAGCAATTAGGAATGGCTTCAACATCAAGTGCTTAGACAAGATGCTTAACCGCTATCGCTCCAAAAGAAATACCAAATTGTTGACATCTCTGTGGATGGTCCCGAATAAAATTACCCGCTGGGTCAAATTACCTTTTATCAGAAATATATCTTATAAACTACAGAATATTGTTCCCAAAAATAATTGTAACATCTCATTTTATAACCCTTTGACGCTTGACAACATTTTATTTAATTCTAAGGACAATTATGACCGTATGGACAAAAGTGGAGTGTGTAAATTAAAGTGTAAAGACTGTGGTATTTGTTATGTTGGACAGACTGGTAGAAGTTTTAAATACAGAGTGAAGGAACATAGAAGAAGTTTTATACATAATGATGGAAAATCTTGTTTTGCAAATCATTTATGCCGGTGTAATCATTTGAGCAACTTTGACATAGATATTTTACATTGTAATGACAAAGAGCTTAAATTGGATTTTATGGAAAAATTTGAAATTGTCAATAGCCCGGATGAACTTTGCAACGATGTTTTATTCTGTTCTGACTCACCTTTGTTAAAGCTAAGCGTCCGTATAACAAAACCCTGACCTTCACCCACACCCCACTTTGTCTCTGTTTTACGTCATCGACCTTCATATGTTCACCCAAACTGTTCTTTCCCCCTCCCACTTCCCCCCCCCACGCCTCTTCCATTTACCCCCTCCTCCTACCTTGGCTCTGGTCGCTCTGGTATAAATACATGTGAGATTGTCTGTCCCATCACCTTGAAAGTGACATAGTATGTCGAAACCATGGTCGGTGTTGAAGTAGTATATTAAAGTGTGGATATTACTATTGTTGTGTTATATTTTATCATGGATACGTCGTTTGCCTGTTCTGTATTTAATACCCTCTTCTATAATGCTACATTTTGAATTGCAGCAACTTCACGTTGACTATCGTTAACCCTATTTTAATTTACTCAGTAACTATCACTCCAATAATCCGCACTATCCTTCTATCTCGTCTCACTAAACTTCCAACTCATCTATGGTTTTTTTCTGTCTCCTCCTTAATGTTTTCTGGCCTCCCTTCTGGATCATCCTCCTGGAACTCTATGCTCCTATTTCCTGCTTTCCACATAGGATTGTTCTTCTTCTCTTTCATTGTCCATTTTTCTTATGCTGCTGTTGCTCAAGGATTTCGTGTTCAAGGCAAGGCCTCCGTGGTCGTCATCTCACTTCCATTGAGCACGACAACCGCCTCCGAGGGCAGAGTCCCGTAGTTACCATGATCCAATGCTCTATTATTGCTCATGCTCAGGGAAAGTCCTGCTTTAAATTTCACTGCAGTAAAGCTTTTTTCAATCACTTCACTATTTTAATATCCAATAGGTATTTACTTTCTGGACATGTCTCGTCCCCCATAGCTCATTTGTTGTGGTTAATTTTTCTTTGCTTCTTTAAATTTATTTTATTTTTTATCTGATATATTTTCCTGCATATATAGCGCGTTCAAATGAATTTTCTAACTCCTATTTTCACTCGAATCACGTTGTAGCTGCATTAAAAATATTGTATTTTAAAACCAACGTAATTCTTCCTCGTACCACCGGTACAGTTCATTATATTAGTTCAGTGAAAATTAATTCCTGTCGTGTTGCTTTACTCGACAGACACTTTTCATTAACAAATGTATCTCAATCTAAATGGACACACGAAGTTTTAAGCACCGTAGATGGCTTTATCAGTCTTTTTATGCACTCGTGCAGTCAACTTGAATGTACTCGTAATAAGTTTAATGCTTAAATTGCTTGGAGTAATGAGCCTTATCATATTCCTCCCATAATCTTATAGGTCAATTTTCAATCTGGATAGTGCAATGAAATGTAGAATGTGTGTTATAACTGTTGCAATTTTGAGATTTAGTTTCTAAATGCATACAATCGCTGTGATACTTGGCACTTTATGTTGGAATGCCATTATAGACAACTCTATTTATCTAAAAATGCCTCTCCTTCATTTCCTACAACGTCGCTTATATCTAAGTTTTTCCCTTTATAGGTATGCCTTCAGCAGTCTACTTCTGTCATTTACGTCAGAGAATGCTGTATTTGAATATTCCATGCGATATCTCTTACCTCTTACTATGACTGCTCTTCTACTTTCATCTCTTTTCCAGCCATTGGTTTTTTTCTATACTCCCTCTCCTTTCTTCAGCCTAATTCGTATTTCTGAGCCCCTCTAACTTTTTCTACGTCCAATTTCTCACGATTACACTTGGTAATCACACAACACCGGCCGATGTGCAAACTTATATACCTTTGACGTCCGAATATAAGAATACTGGTTTCTCCTTCATCTTTTCCCAGTATAACTGTCCTTCAGTTACTCTTGGTTTAGAATTCTTTTTTGTGCGAAGTATTTCCTAACTGATTGACCTGCTATTTTTATTATCTAATACCCTACTACTTGATATGATATTTATTACAACGGTAATCTACTAATTAAAGTAGGTGTACATGTCCGTTAGAACTATTTTATACTTTTAGTTGAAAATGAATATCTTTAGCTTCATGCTTCAATCTAGATTTCTAAATTCTTGTAAGGAAAATTGTTGTAAGTAACTCAGTAACTTTCCCACTCATTTCCACAGACTGTAAACGTCACGAATGAGAAAGCCTTGGGCGTTGTGATAGCCCTTACTGCTAGACGGGCGTTAGCAATGGCAATTTTTCCGTGGTGAGGTACCTAATTCGGAAAGGCTGGAGCGCAAGAGTTGACGAAATACAGCCCGCGGTGCGTGTGCCCAATGTTGAGGCCGATTTCCTGAGGGTAACAATGTATTCAAGCCTTATGTATAGCTATTCGAATTTTTGTTGCATGTTGTAAACGTGAGAAGTACAATGGGAAACCAAATGATTTTTATCAGCTTGAAACCAAATGGATACCTCAGGTTAGCTGTGGTGGTGGAAGATTCCGTTGTGCGTGATAGGGGAGGAACTTGAGGTGGGAAATCCGAAGGAGATGGGAATACTGGTATATGGGCATGTGCTGAGAGATAATGTACATCTGAAGAGGGTATCGGGGGAGAAAGTTGGAGAAACATGGACGAGGAAGAACTGCATTAGAAGAGGAGGAGGTAGTCTTGGAGCTTCAGAGGAGGTTGAGGTGGGGGTTATCTTTTGTGAGAAAACGGCTTTGGGTTATTTAAAGTCGAGACTGTCAAAACATTGTCCCATCGAAAAACTCCGTGACTAACGATAATGATAAATGTCTTAATCGCTTAAGATTTCTTGTTGTTTTACCCGAAATTCATTCAGCTATTTTGCTTGGTCGCACCCGAAAATTTCGAGCCTGTCACATTCCGCTGACCCATTGGTCGTCGCGAGGATTGAGATCTCGGTTAGCCATGCCACCTTCAGATGTCGTGATATGCCGGCAAGCAAGCAAGCTCGCGACTGATAGCCAGTTTGCACAATTTCCTCACCAATTTAAAATCGGAGGTCGCGTGAAGAGTCTGACGAGCGGCTCGAGCGAATATCGATCATTCGTTTTTTTTCCAGATCCAGTCGTTGATTCCGAAGGATATCGATCGATCGGAATTACCTCTGGTTCATCTTTATTTTTTTCCGTTTTATCGTTTAGTGCCGTCCTTCCTACATTCACCTCGTTTGTTTTCGCACTCCTTTTGCATCAAATTTGCGCACAAACAATCCTCGACCGTCATTCTTCTTTTTTAACCATTTGGGAAGAACCCTAGTTTCGAAATGTTTCACCTTTCTTCCCTTTTGACTTCCGATGAGAGATGTGTTTCAGATATAATCGGAGGAATATTTTTAACCCTCGACTGCACGCATTGCGCTGATTTCTAGCTCCTAGGTCAAATGCAAAATTTTGCTCTTTTAAACGTTTGGTTTGTGGCAAATCAAGCCTGATCAAGCCTAGTTGCGCTACTCGTTTTAAGCAAAAATTCGGTCGAAGCTCCAGTCGTTTGCAATTCCAAATGGAATGATTGATTTCCCGATTACTGCCCTTTTCTCTGTGATGGGATGCATGGTTTTTGACATTTCGAGCTCTACTTAAACAGATTGCTCTTTCGTAATACACTTGGTTGAATATTACGTTGAATTCCCTGTGATCTGTTGATATGGACGACAGCAAATAGGTCATTCTTTATGCAAAACTTTCAGAAGCAATGCATCTAGTAGTATCGGCGGAGCAAATGAGTCGCATTAGCATCGCGGCTGCATGCATTATAGTTTGAGGGTAGTTCTGTATAATTTATCTAGTCTTGGAGTGGGTAAATCTGCTTTAGTAGACAAATTTTATGGTCAGAAACTCTAATTTACGAATTCTTCCATTCACCATTTTTAAATTAATATTTTAAATATTGAAAAGACAATTTAAATAATGAAATTTGCAGTTGTTGCGCAGAATATTACTCTTACAAGCAAAATTTCTCGTTATGTATTTCTTCAGTTTTCCTTGAAGTCACATCATGAAGTAGCGCCAACGTATCAGCAGCCTGTGGTGTTATTCAATAAGCTTTAGGCACAGTCGAACCTCGAAAACACCCTGCACGTTACATCAGAGCTTCCAAGTAATCTCAATTTTGGAATGGCATTATTTAAAATTTTTGCGGCCTTTGACTTCAAAATTTCATCACTCTCGATACTCGGAAATTCCAAAAAGGTTACCGAATAACCTTCTCTCATCGCCCTTCAAGCTGCTAGCGATGACAGTCTCCGGTGCAACGTTGGTTACCAAACGATTTCACCCGGTAGCAACCGTAGGTTCTTCTTTCGTTTTATAGTTTTTATAGTTATTATACAGCTCTCGCATGTATAGGCGGCAAGTTCTGCTGTGAGTGGCAATTTATTACTAGCTGGTCCTAATTTGTAAAATTTCATCAATTTGAGAAGTAGATGTGCCTTTCTTTTTACTTTCGGTCACCCAGCGTGCAATTTTCTTTCTTTTAAATTCCACTCCTCAACTTCCCCTCCAAAACCCTTACCGCCAGGCTAACCACCTGCCTTCGAATCCGTCTTCCATCGGCTTTTGCTAGAAAACTTTTCCTGCAATATGGTTAGAGTAAATTGTTTCCTGCAATACAGTGCTAGATGATTAACGCTCAACAACAGGGCAAAGAAGCTTGTGATCAGGGAGGATTTGAATTTAACATATCGCTACTCTCTTTCGCCAGGCAGTTTATATTTAATAATGATATTTCATTATGAACTTCGCACTTTTATTCTCACCCCAGCTTTGATATCCATTGGTGAGTAAAATGCAAGCAATTAATCAGCATATGATGAAATAACCTGGTCCATGTTCGAAATATATTACAATACCTAGTTTTGGAAGCAGGTGCACTTTTCTCGAGCAATCTCTTTGGATCATATGCTCTTCAATCGACCTAGTAAAGAAAATCTGTCTCTTTTATTTAGCCAATGGTGACAGGAAACAGTTCGGAGTATCCCGTTTAATTTATCATGGTCATAATGCGTAAGTTAAAAGACCAAGTAATGAATATGCACGTATGGTGAATGAAATTTAAAATAAATATATAATTCACCCGTCCTGGGATATGAACATAGCTTTCTTTTAATTCAAGCCGGTTGCTTTAACCAACTAAGCTGCGTTGGCGGCGACTTCCGGTGTGAATATCATAATGGTTTAAAAGGATGTACAACTGTGTGAAATTCACATTGGAAAAATCATTCGCCTGGACTGTGATTCGAAACCAGATCCCTCAATTTCAAGCCGAGTGCTCTAACCAGTTAAGCTACCCAGGCGTCCTCTTCCTCTGTGAATCTCATGGGGGTTTTAAGGAGCAAGCTGTTCTCACAGGTATCGTGCATGCGATGCCAGAGGTACCCGTATGCGAGCGCTAAGCACTATACTCTACGGATTGAAACCCAACTTTAAACACAAAGGTGTTTACTTTTGACATTTTCAAAGAACTACGGAACTAGCCGCGCAGTAACTTAAATTAGAGCACTCGGCAAGTAAAGTAGAGCACTTGGCGCGAAATCGAGGTATCTGGGTTCGGTTCCCAGTCCAGGCGATGATTTTTCCACTGTGAATTTCACACAATTGTGTAGTCACTAGCGGGTCACTCCGTTAAAGTTACTGAGCGGCTAGTTCCATAGTTCTTTGAAAATTAAAGGATTTAGTTTTTCTCACGAGTTCCGAGCATACAATGCCTGAAAGTATTTATATTTCTTGTCCATTGGACTCCTGTTCACGAGGTTGAAGCCAGTTATTTGTACTTTCGTCTCTATCTATATCTATCTATCGTCTTTATTCTAGTTCTGCTCGCTTTACAAGTGATCCCATTTGGCCAGTATTTCATATCCCCGTATTGCTTTAGTCCCGTCAGTATTAGTTCTTGTAATGCTTAGCTTTTCGCGTTATGAGATATCGATAAAAGTTTTAACTTACCGTGGAATGTAAAGCAACTTTAAGCCACATGGGATTCCACAATTAGACCACGACTGAGCAAAACCATCCAAAACCGAAAATGACTGGAAATATGTGAACTCTGCCGAAGTGTATTCAACGAAAAAACTGTGTTCTCAAACGAACTCGAAGCACTGTGACTTCATCGGGCGTTGATTACAACGAGTTACGCTCGTAGTTCCCTTGGAGCCTCCCTTAAATTCACTTAAGAAGAGGGTGCTTGGGTGGCTTAATTGATTAAAGAATGCAGGGCGTAATTGGAAAATCCTTGTTCATTCAGGTGAATATATTTTTCTGTTATGAATTTATAAAATATTTCGGAAAACTGTTCATTCCATCTGCAACAGAAAAGACCTCCGTCGTGATATCCTCTCCCCTCTTTCCTTTTTCTCGATCGCATTTCTCCGCTTATATTCACATCTTGACCCCTTTATGCGCGTTGGCTATCGGGACTGTCGAACACGAAACGATTTCTTCGTCTTGAGGGAGGCGGAGCGGGGATGTTCTTTGAAATCCACCGAAGGTCGTCACGCTTCCCTGCCGGGGGCGGAAACTTATGTTCTCCGCCCTCGTTAAGCATTCCGGGCCGTAGAGCCGCGGCCCGTGCCATCCTCCTTTGATGTAAACGAGGCGTCAATTATTTCCCGTATCTCTCCAACTTCCCAAGTCTCAAGTTCGGCTGCGTGTCTCTGAACGTGTCTCCAGCGAGTCCGGGCGCCTCGGCCGCGCCTTCCCGCTCTCCTCCAAAGACCCCCGGTCCTGTAGGAACGGCCGTCGTTTTTTCGGAGCAGGGCGGCAAGTAACGATGGGTATTGGATCATTCTGAATATGTGGCGGCTAACGATCAAAATATCGCTGTAAATCCGTGAATCACCCCTGACACGTTCTTAATTGGGAAAATTTTCCTGTTTTACATAACGTAGTGATAAAGTCACCTCGATTCTGCGCTTCCTGTTTCAACACATGGGATATGATTGTTGTATTTTGGATTAAAAGTGATGTATCTGTGCAGCAAGTGCTCTACAAAGGCTCTAGTATTTTCATTCGGTCTCTTGCTTATATTTGTGCTGCAAATATTTTCCCCTACCACACACCCTTAAGGTGGCTTGCGGGATATAATGTAGGTGTAGAAGTACCTTTGATAATATTTATGCTATCAGCTTTATTCATTTAAAAGTTATAAAAAATGGGGGCCATCGATGCCTTGGAACTTTGAAATGTGTAGGAGGTAGCCCATTTTTCTCTGTGTGCAATTTCCACTAAAAATAACTTTCCCTAAGTAAATTCCCTTAAATGGTTATAACTAAACCTAGTCTAATGCAAAATAAATTTAAATGCTGGTCTAGAAGTACAACCGTGTAATGTTGAATGAGTGTGATTATGAATTGAAATCTTTTAAAACAGCTCCACGTAAACCTAGTTTTCTAACCATAAATTCTCTGCCAGTCTTACCAGCCATTTCTCCTTATCAAAAAAGATCAACTTTTTAGTTTGTTAAATAAATTTAAATGTACACCTAATCCTTGTAATTATCAGAGTACTACGCGTGAATTTATTCCATCTGCCGCAAAAAAAGACCTCCGTCGTGATGTCCTCTCCCCTCCACATCACAGCTAATATTCATGTGTGTACCCATGGTCTGCTCCAGGGTACATCTATTGGTAGTAACTGTCTCATGTTTGATTCATTTGTTTTCTTATTTTACTCCTTTATTCTTTCGTTTCTTTTAGTTAAATTAATTAAAGTTTTAGTGAGCTATTGAGTAATACTTATGATCACATCGTAAATGCATCAACAGAAATAGAAGAGGGACTAAAGTATCGTTTCCCTGTATTATTCTGCGCACGTACGATTTTTGTTTTGCCCCTACCTCGCCCACGGTTCTTTCCTCTTGGTAGAGATGCGGTGTGGTAAGAAGCTTGCAGGAAAGTCGGAAAGGCGCGGCTTGCCCGCTTCCCTTACTCCCCGCACCGCCGACTCGAAAAACCCTCAAGGAGTTTCCTCACTCCCGTCGGCGGGCGTGGGTGGCGCTTAATCAAAGGCGACCCCTTTAGGCGCAGTTTGTCTTTGTGATCGAGCGGAGGACCTAGGGATGGATGGGAGAAGCGGGACGTATAAAAGCGGCGATGTGTATTAGCAGGTTGGCGGTTTTATTCAAAGGGAAACACCAGGTTTAAGAATAAGTAGGTCGTGGTGCTTGAAAGGCATCGGCTTTGCGCGAAAGACGTCCTTTTTGGCGCTGAAAATATTGTTGGGTTCGTGGCGGGTATATAGTTTTTGTGTGATTCTAATCGTCTTTGGGCCAAAGTATGTTTTTCATACAGAAGCTGGTTCGAATTCGCATTCATTTTCAGAGGTGTCATGTTGCCTGCTCAGAGTGTACGTCTTTCATTGATCCGCTACCAAGTTGAGACCAATCCTTGCCGGTGCAGTCATTCCCTTTGTAGAGTACCTTGCCGAAAACATATAAATGCATTCGTATGCTTAGTTATCAGATATGCTACAACTTAGAAATTGTAAACGTTTCATGTACCAGAAATGAAGCCTGTATCTTCAGTCATTGTGAACTAGGACATCTTGTCTTCCAGTGAAAATTAAATTGGATGACGAGGTGATGGAAATATGTAAAACATTCAAGGCAGATGCATGGAAAAATTACTATCTTGCCGTATTCGATATGGAAATGGTGTGCTAATGATGTGTCACAGATTTGCATATCCTGTATTCTAGCTCTCACCAGCATTTTCTCTTCCGTTGTATATTGTGCACGGAAGCTTGGAGGGAGTCCTGTTGAAAGGTATTTTATAAGGATTCACTGTTATTTGAGGGAATTAAATTCCTTTATCTCCACTTCCAAAATACTGTATTGTTAATGCACTAACAATAACCTAGTTACTTGTAAGTAAAAATGTATTATTTGCTTGATATTTTAATGTTCATGAAGTTTCGATGCAAATATCAATATCTTATGATAAATAGACTCTCAGTATTCTAACATTTCATGACGGCATCCCGCCGTATTCCCACCATTTTTATGTGAATTTTAAACGCGGCCCGATTGGTGTTTTCTGGAGTGTAATCATGGATTACTTTTGGGTTAGATGACAAAAACAGTGAGTGTGTTTAGTTATGCGTTACACTGGTAAAGATGAAGTAAATGATGATTAATCAGTTAATGATGTACACTTTGTCCAGCCGATGGACTCGTAGAGCCACAATTTATTTCCCCGCTTGAAGTCATTGTTTACCGCTTAAAGTATTGCGCGCACGCAGTTTTTCCCCTCGGGATGTGAATGTTTATTTTATTTTACCTCCTATGGATGTATTTTTTCCACTCCGAGCAAGGCACGAAACGCGTGCAGGGCTTTAATTGTTTATTTCTTCAGTCGGAATTAAAAACTCCCTGCATGTCGAGCGCTCGCGCGGGGGAGCGGGGAACACTGCCAGCTTCAAGTGAGAAGGGGCGAGGGATTGGGGGGGTGAGATGAGGCGGGGAAGTGGGGAGAAGCGGCGGCGCGGCAACTCGTCCGGAGAGGCTCTCTCGGAAAATGCTCGCCCACGCGCCCATTGTACCAGATTCCCCCCCTCCCCCACCCTCTTCGCGTTCGCCTTTTTTTCAATTCGTTCTTCTTTTGTTTTCTTTTTCTTTTTCTTTGCGACCGAGATAGAGGAGGAAGGGGGAGGAAGGAGGGCGCTGCTGAGAGGGGAGGGGGATATTCGCCGAGTGCACCGCCATTTTGTGACAAATGCATTCGAAGTCGAGGTATTATAAAGGAGTGACTCGCTTTCAACGGTCGATTGCCGGGTCGCACGGGTGGATGGGTCGTTAATCGGGGATGCATTCTTTTTCCTCCCTCCCCGCGCCCTCATCCCCCCTGATTCGCGTTCCCTTCATCTTCTCCTCCCCCCTCCATTCTTGTCCTCACTGCACACTCCTTTGCCCACCCTCTCCTCACCCTCGTATCGTAGTGTCCCAACCCTGTTCTTCACCCCCTGCTCTTCACCGTGCGCTCGCTTATTCTCTTGAATGGGCTTCCGTTGGAGAATTAGGGGCTCCCCCGCCGTGGGGGAGGTGGATGTTCCTACGCCCGTTTGCGCCGCTATTTGCTGGGGATCTTTCATTAATGCCTGCGAAGTCTCGTTCGGCTTCTTGCACTCCGAATGAATTTTTTCTTTCCCTTTATCTTTTCGATTTTTCCGAATGCTTTCGTTTCGGCCTCCATGATGTTGGTCTTTTGGGTTTATATACCCTTTAAACCTCTTTTTTGAGTAAATTCAAGTACTGTGTGGAGCTTAAAGTTAGAGTAGTGAAAGTTATGGCAGATTTTATAGCTCGCCTTGGCTAAATAGACTATCGAAATCTTATGCAGTACGCAATAAAATTGTCCGTGACACCGGTAGGATCAGCTTATAATAGTTTAATATGTTTTCGCGAACATTCAGCGCCCAGCACTGGGTGTTTCAAATCGATACATACGGAAATTGACCAACAACCTCATGGTTATTATGTAAGTGCTGTACCGATTCGTTGCAGTTGCTGGGGAGTCTTTAAATGTTTTATCTTACTCGGAAATAATTCCTCATTGGAAGGGGAATGGAAAGTACTAACAATATTTTTGGAGGGTGCTTACGATATCAAAAGAGATTTAGGCAGCATGGCAAGGATGAATCTGATGGACAAGGCCTGAGGAATGATGAAGCGAGTGGATTGGCGGTGACTTTGGTGTGGAAATTGAAAGGATGGATTTGAGATGACATTAACGCTTTGAGTGCGGCGTGACGTGATATCATGTCATGGATGCCTTTACGCTGGTACTGATGACGGGTTATCACGTCAAGGGCACGGTGAGTGTTCCCGCTGTCACTAGAGGGCCTAGTGAAAGCTGGAACACTCACGGTACCCATAACGTGACATCACGTCATCAGCAGCAGCGTAATGACAACCATGACGTTATATCACGTCATGCCCCACTCAAAGGGTTAAAGCATCCCACATGCTACCAGAAGCCAGGATGGTAGGCTTTTGGACCGAGTTCATGGAAATATTTGACAAGTATGCGGTTCTGTGGGGTGATACTAGTTTCGAGTGCTGATAATAACTCGCCTTTTGAGTGAGTAAGACTACCTGGAAGAAGAAGTGTACATGCTAACATAACGGATAATTATAAAAGAGATCACGGATTCATAATATAGCACATCTCAGCATTGCATAGCTAATTTTGAGATAAGCCTTGAATCTGTGACGCAAAAAAAACAGTTAATGTCATGCTTTTCTCCAAGTCGATAGGCCTCCAACCAAGTCTCCTGTTTATAAAGAAACCTACGCTCGAAGTGCTGTTTTCTTAAGATGTTCAAAATTAGCTGTTAAGATGTAAATTTAAGCTTAAAGTTGGCTTTCTTGTTTTTTTTAAATATCATATGAATACTCCTTATGGTAAAATCTAAAGAAAATTAAGTGTTTAACGGAAGTTTTTGTCTAGTTACGAAAACCAGTAATTATATTGACTACAGCCTCCATTGCAAGATTCGCAGAATCTGATATCATATTTTTTAACGAACTGAGGGAAGAGGGTAGTTATTTGGAGCCTTAAAATATTTAAGGATTAGATCGGATATTTGAGGAGGCGAACAACAGGTCATTTGCGCCATAGGGGATAGGTAAGGGAGAAAGGGTGAATATAAAACCCGGCGTCGGCATAAGCCTGCTCTTAACGAAAGGCGCCAAGGGGACCACGGTTTAACGTCCCATCCGATATACGGAGTACTGTACTTGAAGTGCCCTCCATAAGACATACAAGTAGGGATCGGGTTTCCTCTGAAAAACTTCCTCCTCTGCAGGGATTTGAACCCTGGCCGTCCGTATGGTTAGCCAGAACTCTAGCCACCATACCAACCCGATTCCCTTTTAAACATTTAATATTATATATTAATTGCCTAATTTTGGTATACGTAGAGGAAAAATTGGTAAACAAAGTAAAGGGCAGAAGTTTCCCTTGGCAACATAGCCACATTCATCAAAATATGTCGGCTATATGTCCCGACAAAAGCTGGAAGTCTTTTATTTAAACCTAGACACACTTGTTATATTAATGATGACGTAAGCTGAAAAATATGATTAGATTATCTCAATATCTAGGGCATGTCATGCAATTTTTTGAACAATGTTATTCGGGCGGAAATCAGGATAAAAAAGTTATGTGAAAAGAAGCCATCGCTCTGACATTAAGGTAGTTTGAGGGAAATATCATTTTACCTAGAAATCAATGAATTTGGTCTCATTTTAAATAAAAATATATCATCCTTCCAATTACACCAAAAATTAAACCGCTCACCACATTACTTTCCGAGGAATTTCCCAAAAAATACCTGCCCTTTTACATGGGAAATGGTACGTGCATGCACTCCAGTGAGACCTTATTTTCAAAAATGAGGCATTTCCTGTACTCAGATCTCGTAAAAAAAATCAGCAGTGTGTAGTTTGTGTGTTTTCTTAACTATTTTTGAAAATTAATTATTTTTTCTCTGCTGTAAATTCATCGAAATCACAATAAACTTTCCGTTTTGATGGAGTTTCAAACGTACCACGTGAAAAAAATTAGTCAAGTTACAGACTTATTTAAATATTTTCATTCATCACTTACAATTTGTCATGAAAAAGTTTGAACTTGCACCATTAATAATGCAATATTTAATTCGTGTGTCTCACAGCTGGTGAAATAATAACGTATAATTCGAATATGGTCTCTATTGTAATTGGGGAACTATCTCGCTCGAACTACCTCAAGGCAATGTATTTCAAGCGTCAAATTTATCTTTATTAGCTAGTATATCATTGTTAAATTACCGATGACCTAGTAATAATTTTACGCCGTTTGATTGTAGAAGTCTTACTTTAAAATATATGTTAATATCAAGGTAAGCTTGCGGGCATGCTTAAAATAAAGGTTCCTCCTTAAGACGGGAAACTTAAATGGGCCAACGTCTTGCACCGTGTGGTAGGTAACTGGATGGAGGGACGAATTGGTGTATTTGGATTTCGATTTTGCCGTCATCGACATCCAGCGACGATCCTCGAATAGATGTGGAGAAGCTTTGCGGCCCCTGCTAGGAAAGATCATTACACAGAAGGGAGGAAAGAATACTAGAGATGTGAGTTACGAGGCTGAATCTCCTTATCTCCTTTCTTTGGTCCCTTATTTAGTTCTTCAATACCTTTGCCCTCATGTCAACGCCTGATTCATCCTTAGTGACTTCCAATTCTCGGCTAATGGTTGTCATCAGGTGATGCTATACCGATACAATTCTCCTACGGCGAGAAAGTTTCTTTTATGTCTCGAAATTCGGATCTCATGTTTACACTTTTACTGGAATTTTAACTGGTAGTATTATAAGTTAACTTGACCCAAGTCTTGGGAGTCAGCGGAAGTAATGGCATTTTGATTGTTTTCAATGCAAATCATTGTTAGTCTTTCTCTCTCTCTCTCGAGGTTCTTTAGATACGATACATTATAAAAGCCTTATTTCACGTAGCACCTATCTCATCTCTGTTTTACTTTCTCATCTGAGGACCTTCCTCCACCACTGTGGTGGTGCACGTCATTAATCATTTTTAATCGATTCGGCCGCTTCTGAGTCATGAGATGCACTTCCTGTTTGCCTCAAGTGAACTATTTTTCCGGATATTCTTCCCTGAAGGCACCTATTTTTATCTATTATATTTAAGGCACCCTGACTTTATTTTTATCATTAGGTCATGTAAGATCTAATGTTAAAAATCACCTTTTCAAAAAAATACAGTGGCAGAGCAGAGAAAAAACCATCTTATTTCAAGAAGCAGTGGATTATGAAAACAAATCACGGTAGTTTTTTAACGCGAAGCACCGAATTCAGGGTACTCCCATTAAAAATTGCATAACTGCGGCGTTTCAAGCTAAAACGCTGAATTAGTTATTGATTTTACCTTATATTTTAAAGATGATGATCAATATATTGAAATCATCCGAAACAATCTTTGGAATGTAGGATAATGTTGTCTCATTTTTCAGTGATAATGTAAACTAGAATTTAAGAAACCTTTTGCGGCTTCCAAGATTTTTGTGATGATGACCCATACTATCAATCCGTAATAGGCTTCAAATTTAGATCGGTACTACTTCATTAAGGTATTTTTTATATCAAGATAAATTTGATTTTGGTCTACAGACACTTAGGTGCCAGAGAGCTTTAAATTTTTGAAAGGTTGTTGTTTTATATTTTTTGTCAGCGACAAAGAAACAGTTGTTTCCTTGCCGTTTGGGGGTGGAAGCAACGCACTACTTTAGTTGACCGCTACATAACTTATGTTCCCTTCGGCAAAAATTAGCTCTTTGATAGAAGAGAGAATTTCTCCGAGGAATTCAAAAATCCTTCTCGCTGGAATTCCTGGAGTTTCGTGACCGCAAATAAATTTGTCGTTTTAAAACGTGCGCCTGCTATATATCACGAGTATGCTTCCGTACAATGGAGGCCCAAAAATGTCTCCAGGGAAGGTTTCTTCCATAATTTACGCAAGAGGTGGAACCAACTCCATGCTCCGAAAAGTATGGTGACAAATACTCATGATGTATCAATTAACGTCCGAGAACTTCTGAAATCCTTTCCGTGTCCTCGAAGTTGGTTATTGTTCCTAAAAAGTGCCTCAAATGAAGTATTGGAGAAAACTTTGTCTTTTCCGAACTTAGTCACGACCTTGCCTGAGATAGCGAATATGAGTATTCTAGTCATACGGAAAGGGATCTGGGCACTCTATTAGAATAATTACTAATTTTTTGGGCCTTTAAAACTAATTTTAAATCCAGAATTAAATATTCTTCACACATTTTAAGCAATTTTAAGGACAATTCTCCATAATGTCCATGAGATAGCTGCGTTTTTATTTATGTCACAATTTCTCATCTAGTCTTTTAAATTAAATATTAGGATGCCCAATAATCCTTAATTACCGCCATATTTTATATACATTGGTGGTCATTATCGAAGGAATAACCTTTTTAAAATGAGTAACAATCAGTTCTCTTTTTATGAAAATGTGATGCATTAAAATTCAATCATTAATCTTAGTATTAAAAATTTTTCAATAAAATTTTAAATTTTTTAATATAATAATAAGTAAAATAAATAAATAAAATAATAATAAATAAATTAAATTCAGCCTTATTTCGCATACTGCTTTCCATAAATCTATTTTGTGCTCTAGATTTGTAGAACTGTTTGAACTACCCATCTAAGTTTGTTCCTCAGCCTATTTTACCTCGTTTTGTTATTTAAATATTGATAAATTATTTTCAGTTCTTCTTTTTAATTAAAATTATGGTAGAAGCGTAGCACATGGGAATTGATAATAATCATTTTATTTATATATATGTATATATATATATATATATAAATAAAATATTTGACAAAAATATATATATATAAATAAAATATTATATATTTCTATATATATATATATATATATATATATATATATATATATATATATATATATATATATATATATATATATATATATATATATATATATATGGAGGAGATAGGATGTAGGAGAGATATAGGATGGAGGAGATAGACACACAAAAAAAGAGACGATCACACTTACATCGCTAGCTTTCGGAACTAGTCCGTCTTCAAGGCGTATCACGGAACAAAATGCTCACGGAAAAAAATTTTGTTCCGTGATACGCCTTGAAGACGGACTAGTTCCGAAAGCTAGCGATGTAAGTGTGATCGTCTCTTTTTTTGTGTGTCTATCTCCTCCATCCTATCCACATCGTGTGTTCATCGCCGCATGGCTGACTCCAATCCATCAACGTATTTATATATATATATATATATAATATATATATATATATATATATATATATATATATATATATATATATATATATATATATATATATATATATATATATATATAATCGTTCACTCATTCACTCAGACCGCACAGCGGCAAATACTCACATAAATATTTATACAGAAAGGTAGAAAGAAAGTGGATAGGAACACATAAAATTTACGAACACCATATATATATATCTTCTGAGGTTCATTATGGGTTGCTGCCTGTCATCAAAGCAGGGAGAATTTGTTCTTAATCCTTATTTCGCTTTAACTTCAAAAATCGAACACTTTCGTGTGCCTCACTCATTACCTCGCCCTTACTCGGATAAAAACTTTTCGCTCTTGTAAATAGCGTACTCTACTCATCTGCGATGAATTTCTCTGGAGCCTTGCGTGACTTTTATCTGGGTCATGTGTCTTTGTTGTCATATTAATGTTTTTAAAGTAATGTAAAGACTCCAGCTGTGATTGGAACCTACGTCACTTGCTGAATAATTTATTTTATAATTGCACTCATTACATACATGGATTCCCGAACACCTTGTCGGCAAGTTCTCCTTTGGAGTTTTCCTGGCTCTTCCATCTTTCTCTTTCATTTTATTTATTTCTCCGCTCCAGCCAAAATTGAAATGGATATGAACTCATGACATTTCTCATTTCCGCGGAGTTTTACACGGAAAGATCAATTTAACGTGCTATTTTGTACCTTGTTATTCTTTTACTTGCCATTAGGCCGAATCAAGTTGTTTCATGTTTGCCGAGAGTTTTAGTGATCAATGATGAACAAATTTAATTTATCGCTCGATCAACATTGATAAAGTTAGATCGAACTTTACTAGCAGGTTTTGGGTACCCGTCAAAAAATTTCTCAGTATTCGAAGTTGTGTAAGTTACGACTTCCTAAATAATTTTCAACTCTATCTGTGTACATGCTTCAGTGGAGTGATTAGATGGCGTGGTGTGATTAGATTGAGATCCAGGGTCAACGATCTCCGTATAGAAGTGACCGGTACGACGGGGGTATTGCTTCCACCATCACTGCTGCAAAGTACTTTCACGAAAGAAACTTAAAATTCCTTTCTTTTCTGGCAGAACTGTAAACTTGAGCTTGAGTTTGGAAAGCTCAAAGATCTGCCTCCCTTAGTACGTAATAATGCTCTTCACTCACGGACCAAAAGTCGCTTTCTTCAGTGGCTTGAAGAAAGTGCGTCCTTCTCCAGCCCAATGTCTTACTGCGCCCTGTGCTGCTTCTTTTCTTTTCGTCGTACTCTGGTTGTTCCTCTCCTCAAACTGGCCTTTTATATGTCTCAAGCTGTCACGGCCCTCATAAAACCATGACCTTATTCCTTTCCCCCTGAACTTTATCCCATTCTTCACGAGCTGCCCCGTCAACCTCCGGAATTCCTTCTGTACTTAACTCCCACTCTGAGCTCCTTGCTCTCGTCCATCCAATAAGCCCTCACCAACTAGAAATATGTGCAATATAATTACTTGCGTTAATAATAAATTGATATATACGTAAATTATTATGTTCACAAAGTAAAATAATTAAAAACGATTATATGTATTTGTAAGCGTAAAAAGTAATCATTCATATGTTAAATTGGGCTTCAGATACCCATAACTCGCCACAATTGTTTCATCACATTGTCATCTCCAGTTCTTTACAAATTCAAGTCTCCTGGAATCTAAACTATTTTATAGAAACATAGGCCCCAAGTAACAAATACGTTGTACTATATGTTCGTTCTATGTTATTCGACGTTGTTATTTTATCTTTTCCCTCGATGGAGCAATTGGACACAGTTCAGGTGGAAAACATTCTTTTCACTTATTATTGTTTGTTTTTTGTAAATTTCTTTTTCTTTTCCGATAATACAAGCAAAACAAATGAAATATATAACATGTTTAAGTGACTATTAAGAGGAGAATGCCAAGATGGAATCTTCTCCTTTGCCGAGCGAAAGATATTTGAAATATTTTTTAAGTAGATTCACATTCATGTAAACCAATCCTTTCTCAGAGTGTGCTTTGTATTTACTTGCAAGTGTATACGACGGAGGTAGGAACATGCTCTCTTTTGCGCTTTGAGAATTCGCTCTTCCGCTCTTTGCTTCATCCTCCCTTTGCCTACACCCCCACCGCCACCACCCCCCCCCCCCGCCACCCCCCCGCGCCCTCCCAGTCGCATAAATCTAAAATAGCGAGGGTCGGAGAGGAGCGCATCTGACTGGATGTCAAGGGGAATGGAATTATGAACTCGTACCGATTTCTTCTTTTTTCCCCTTCTTCCTTTTGCGGTCTCGTCGTCGTTATGTCAGGTGCACGCGAGAGTCGTACACAAAACAAGACACACAGGCAGACAGGCGCAGACTTGTACGTCTGAATGTGCTCTGGTGTAAAAAACACACGGCAACGGCGAGGAAGGTCGGGGTTTTATGCACTTCCCTCCTTCGCCACCCCTTTGAAATGGCGCGCGAACCATGACTTCACTCGCAAACAACACGAGGCGATGGGGGGGGGGATGTTGAAGGGGGGGATGAGGGGGGGGGGATGTTGAAGGATAAGGAGAAGACGTGGAGGCCAACTAACAAACTCCAAGAATCCGGTCTCGCCGCGGAGAGATTTTTAAGGCCGTCCCACCGCGACTTTGCGAATCAAAACAAATGCTGAATTCCACCGTAAATAACTTGGATATGGGCAATTTTCCATCGGTGGATTAATTTCAATAACCCGGGTTTTGATGCCACACGGAATCTTCAGGAGCAAATGATATGCGGCAATGGAACCCGGATTGTGCTCTGACGTGAATACTTCTGTGGAGCATTGCACTTATCCCTGTTTATACACGGAAAAAAATTCTAGTTAGAATAACTAGGATCCTGGTTATGTTTACTACACAGTGTAGTAAAATATGAACCTGGTTAATCCGGTAAAATCCTGGTTAAAAGTACTACACCGTGTAGTTTAACCAATCTTCTTAGAATTATTACACTTTCTGGTTAGAATAGCTACTTTTTCTGGTTAGAACTACTACGCTTTCTAATTAGAATTACTACATGTTTGTTTAGAATTACTTCACTTTCTGGTTATTGTAATATCCCTGTCAAGTAAGAAATACTTTTTTCTGGGAAGGCTATAATAGTTTGTAGTCAGTATACCTGTATTTCATAGGTGATCTACCGAGTTATAAATTGCAAAGAATTCAGTGGATGTAATAATACAAAATAATACAGTGGTAATGTAATCGACATTTATTATTGGTCACATTTTCATTCAATACATAGACAACACTAATGAGGTGTGACTTACAATACACATGTACAATTCACCACAGCAAACATGAAAAAAAGAAAAGTTTACATACGTGTTTAATTTTGAATTCTGTTTGAAACAAATATTTTCAGAGGAAACAAATATTCGATACAGAAAATACATGCAGGTTAGCAGGTAATTATAGAAAAATCACTTCAGCACCCGTGCGTGAGTAATACGTACCTTTAAAAACACCTTTGAAGGAAGAAGGATTCCAGAGCTCCAGCAGTCGATCGACTTCAGAGTCCATGAATATAACATCAACGGGAACCTGGTGGTGGCCACTTAATGAAGGTTTCACTGTATTTTGGTGTTCATATCAAACAGGAGTTGACTACGGCATAGTGGATGATGAGAGAAAATTGCCAGAGTAAGTCAGGAGGAGGCAGAGTAGATGCTTGAAGCAAGTAGTGAGGAGTTAAAGGTATGCTGTTGATGTGGAATAAATATGTTGGGAAGGTGGAGAAGGGTAAGAAAGACAATTAGCTTTAAGGATGGATTGAAGAGAGGCAAGGAAAAATATTGAAATCTTACGAGGATAGAAGGACCTGCGACTGTGAAGAGAGTGCTAATATTCCGTCTTCCATTCAACCCTACATTTACCAGTGGTTTGCTTCTAATAATAAGTTAAATGAGGAAACCTTTTGTAATGACTATCCAGAATGGGAAAAACAGGACATTTAAGTCTTATTACTTTGAAAACCTCTTTCAACCGCGTCTCTTTCTCTGGTTTATTTCTTGTGATTGCGTCTGCGTGCCTCTGTTTGCGTCTCCTGATACTTTAGCTTGTGAGTAAGTTGGCTCTCATGGCATCGCCGAAATAAAGAAGTGAAAAGTCGAGGTGGAGGTTTGTCCCACCCGCTCGACCCCAACGCCTCCTCTCCAAGAGCCTTCCTAGACCAGATTCTTTCCCACCCCAAAAGACCCCTCTCCCAACCGCTGAGACATAGATTGAAGAACATGATAGTTGATTTCGTCTCGCAAGTTTGTAATTCTTTCGTGAGAAAGATGCATACCCTTCAAAATTGTCCAGTCAGACTATGGAAAAGATGTTTTTCGTAATTTATTCTTCATTTCTGATGAGTTGGGATAACTCATCATCATATCGCGACAGTTTTTCAGCCAAGATATGTTTTCGGAATATTAACGGCATAGCTGATTTGCGTTTTAATGGCATAAATCTTCCCCTAGTCTAGGTTTGTTTTTCTCTCCTGTGGGAGACCTACTACTGAAGTTAGATGTACTAACTAAATGAACTACCGAGTTTTATCTCAAACTAGCAAGTTTTAGGGAAAAGGTGGAATGGTCTATAGAAACTATGTTTCGGAATTAGCTAAAGTATGCCAAGTGCTCCGCACTTTAGCAACTCCCGTTCCATGAAATGAGGGCAACTCCTGAATTGTTCGCCATAGTTGGTTGACTTTGTCATTTCAAGTTATTTGGGAAGAAGACCGATTGAACTATGGCCGTGTATGCCAATTAGATAGGTGCAAGGATAGGCATTGGGAGGAAGGGTGGAGAGAAACCCGGCTTTGGAATTAGTCTTATTTTAACGAAAGCCTCCAAAGAGTCCGCTGTGTAAATTCCCATTAGACGAGCGGGGTACGAGACCACGAAGTGCTCTCCACGTCTCCCCCAAGTAGAGATAGGATTCCCGGGAAAAGATCTTTTCCATTGCTGGGATTGGAACCCGGTACCTCTGGATGAGGAGACACTATTCTCGCCGCCCGTCCAACCCGGCCCTTCTGACACCTTGCCGTATGGTTCCTTGTATTGCCGTATGGTACTTTCATCCAGACAGCCGCGACATACGCAATGGAATGAGGATTGTTAGCTCATATTTGCAATGCCACTCATGTACTCTCTCTTTTTCTTTCTCTTCATCTCTCTCTCTTTCTGTCTCCTTCCTCTCTTCCCACTCCCTCTCCGTTCAACATCTGTGACAGTCATTTCTTGTGGCCCTTGTTACTTTTTTTGTCACTGTGTGTAAGTGAACGTGTGTGTAGAGGGTTCATTAACTCGGGGAGCAGGAGTTCTTCCGTCAACTTTAAAAGGCGAAGCGTCGGTTCCGGTGGTGGCATTTTTTGCGACCGCGTGGAACAGAACTTGGTCCCGAAGGTTGTAAACTTTTTGAACTTGGCAGTCGCTACAAGGCTCAGGGGATGGGTGCTCCTCCCACGTAGAAAGAGTGGTGGCGCTATCAGTGCGTGAGGACGTAACGCAAATGGATCTATGCCTGCAACCCAGCCTTCAGTGGTTTACGATAATTTTGGTAACATTTTGAATACGCATCAAATCTTCATATCTCTCGGAGGCTGAAGACATTTTCTCATTTATAAGTAAATATTTATTACCAAACGAATAATTTAATCATAGTGCATCGAATAATTTAAGAAATCATCCATTACGTAGTAAATTGTGTTTGCCAACGCATTTCAGATAGACAATGCATATTTGTCGACATTTTCTCCTTCGCACCAAATGTTCCTTTGAGTTTTGCTTTTTGCTTCCGTTTTTGTGTAAGTTTATGTATAAAAAACACCGCCAACCGCCAAAAATTCCAAAATGTGAGTGACAGGGAAATGAGGGCTGATTCGGAAATATATTTTGATTTCTTTGTGATAAAACTTAGAAAGAATTATTATATCTGAATCCATAATCAAAATACTCATTTTTAAGGAAAGTTATTATTTCAGCTGCAACTAGTATTACTTTGGGTGGCTAAACAATTACACTTCGGTGTAAATTTATGATGAATATTATCATCTCGAGTGTTGAAAGTTCCTATTGAGTTTTACCCAGATACCGTGAATTTGGGAAAGTTAAGTTGTACAATTGCTAATTTCCTAACAAAATTTACATTAAATAAATGTTCAAGCAACTTATATACTTACTTCTTTTTAACTGTGGTTTAGGTCAAAACACCTTTCCAGCTTTTGTTGTAAATGTATTCGCAATCGAGAATACCTTCATCATTATGCGCCGCAATATACATTATTCGTCGCTCGAATCATTGCTTAGTAATTTCTCTCGAAAATGATCGCATGATTATGATCCTGAGGGGTCACGTTAATGAGTGTCTAAAAATGTGAAACGGCAGTTGGTATAATGGTCATTTAAAAATAGCATTACTTTTTTTAATTTAACTCATAAAAAATACGTTTAGCGCCATATTATGCTCGCCACGTGGTGATTCCAGCGCGATATTTCCGCGGTGGTGAATTTTTCTACGGCACCATTCAAAACGCTATTGTCCCATAATTATAGGAATAACGCGGGCGAATAATAAAATAAAAAGAACACTCGCCAATGGCAACAGCTTGCATCTAAAAAGTGTGCCTGGCGTGCTTTATCTTGTGACAAAACTGCACTGCACGTGTTTTGGGGGAGGAAGCGCGAGAGAGAGAGAACAATGAAAAATAATATATTTACGCGGTATTTTTAGTGGTTCGCCCTCTCCCCCCCTTCTCCCTCTAAAATGCCGGAATAATTACTGGAAATAAAAAGCGTCATATTTCCTCCCGTCTCATCCCCTATTTCCACGCTGCTTTCGGAAATTCAGAATGGAAACGGTGTGTGGAGGCGGAGAAAGGAACAAAACAGTACTCTCGTTCACCAGATTTTTATCTGCTCTCGGAAGCGAATACAAACGAATCACGGTCGGACGGAATATATGGCGAGGAGGGAAGGCGTGTAAGCAAGGGGTTGGTGGAGTCGAAAGCACCGGTTAACCCTCCCTCTCTCCAATGACCGCCCCGAAATATAAAAATGAAAGATAAAAATTTCGTCCAAATCCTAACTACCTCTAAGCCATAAACAGTTTTGTTGGCGATTATTATATTAACCCTTTCATTCTAAAAACTCTTATTGTAAGGGTGTGGCAGGCCGGGCGACTTCTCGTTCTCTTTTCTTCGCCTCTCCCTTTTCTGCCCCCTCCCCCTCTATTGCACCCCACCATCCCAATTTCCTGGACACGGCTGCCGAAAAACGAGCGAAACACAATATATAACTTATTTTGATGAAGTCGAAACCGCTGAATACGCCAGTGAGTGGCTTGCCCAAGTGCTCCAAGCCGTAAAACGTTTTTAGCGATTATTATACCAGCTCCATTCAAAGAAATGTTGACGGCATGTATGGATAATCAACTCGGCATATTTTTCTGGGATTTTTCGGGTGTGCTGTGCGGAAAATGAAGTTATTACGATGACTGAATCCTCTGCCACTACACGCACGCATGAGTGGTTTGGTCAAAACCCCTCATTTCTCCCATTCAATCCTTCCTATCCTAACCGTGGCATTTCCTTTTCTCATCTCTAAAATTTTTTAATATTTTTTCGTACCGCCTAATTAAATGTTCGGAATGAGCTACATTACAAAGCATATCGTCGATGCTTTGGGAATGACCAGTTACCAATTTGAAAGAATAGTGTTTGCAAAATGCACTGTTTCAACGAAGTAGCCTCGCGATTGCTTCAATTCTCCCGACCACTTTGCGGCAGTCAGCATTTTAGACCATTTTTCTATTTTTAACTATTCTCCTTTTTCAGAAAAAGGCGTGAATATGATTTTTTTCAATATGGAATCTTCTAATGCATCGTATATTATTTACACATTCCATTCTCCCAATGTTTATTAATGCATAGAAGTAACAAAAATCTTCCTACCATTGTCTTTCGCAGCGATGTGTATTATTACTATGAACCATTTCTAAGTTATCTGCTGTGTAGAGTAATTTTTTAGAATTTAAGAATTCAGTCTCCTAAAGATTTTCTCAGTGGGAAGATCGAAACGTTTTATGCACATAAAATGTAGCCAGCAGGAAAGACGCAAATTATTCACAGTGGTAAAATTTTCTTATGTTGACCTGGGCTTTTCCGTACGAAAATATACCTTCTTTCCTTTAATAGTGTGGAGTATTTGTCAAAGATTGAGGCCGTTGAGATATTCGAGCAGTACCGTAGAAAATTCGCTCTTTACACGGGGAAGAGCAGGCAAGCGAATTTTGATGAGGGAGAAAGAGTTTAAATTAAAATTAAGGTTTACGTGTAGATGCGTCTTTATCAAGCTGAGTAGATGTCTCTCCTGTTGTGGTGGATAACCATACAGTGTGGTGGAACACTTACTTTTATCAATATCATCAGCAATTATTCTCCTGAAAATTTGAAGTTGAAATTAAAAATATATGTACGCCTATGATTATATTATTTATTCGATGCCCTTTCTCCTCTCCATTCTCTGTGCTCAGTGTGTATCATGGAACAAGTAATGTTAAGGTGCTATTAAAAGAATATGCCGTTATCTGCAACTACCAGAAGCTTTGAAACCGTCTCATTTCGTCGGCACACCCTCCTTAGCTGTCTTTCTATGCCAGTAGAATCTGTAGGAGCTGTACCCGAGGCAACATTTTCACCTGCTGATTCGACTTTATTTCGCAAGCTAAAATATTATTTTCTTTCTAACAAAGATATCGAGACCCATATATGCCGCATACGTGGTAGTAAAACTACGTAAATACAACTGTGGATTACGATTATTTTTGCAATTACTCCATAAATAATACGAATTTTTATTCTTTTGTACTAAAAATAGTAAAGATCTTTTTGTGGAGAGCTGATAAATGTAAAAAGTGAAACCAAAAATCGGTTTACTCAATGAAAGATTTGGCGGTGAACTGTGATTTTTTAACTTTCTTCTGAAACCAGACCTTCATTACATTCTTTGCTATGTAATGTATCTATGTCACTGTACCTTTGATGATTTATCATTGAACAGTCAAACAGTATGACTTCGCGACACTTAAGTAGCGGCTCTTCGTGTTCCCGTTTAGATATCGAGCACAAACAGTGATCTGATAGGAAGATAATTATAATTCACGTAAATGGTTCCAGGAGTCACTGAACTGGGTGCTCTGTTGCCATGAGAAGTTGAGACTCCCCGCATGTCTCAAGAACAGGCGAGCAAAAATTGATCCCCTCATAGATAAATTGATTCAACGTAGAAAACTGAAATTGACTAGATGTCCTTATCTTATGAGACTATCTCTCTTTTGTAGCATCCCACATCTCAAGCATCCTGCTAGTCCAGCACTTTTGCTTAATTTTTTGTCTGATTAATAAAGAGCACTTGGTCCAAATAGAGGAGAAAAAGTTGGAAGAAAAAATGAAATAACACAACGTAGGGGGAAAAAACATTACCCCACCCCAAAGCGGAGGGGAATTGGGACAGTCGCGTGGGACCCGACCCACAAATTAATGAACTAATTGTTATTTAACGGTGAACCGAGAAAGACAATGCCACATTGATGCGCCAAAACTCTCCGTTCGGCTCTATTGAGTTTGTGGGTTTTATAAAATAGTCAGTGTCTGTTTTGGTCCGGTCACTCCCAAAGGCCTCGGCGGATGCGCCGGGTGCTTTCAAAGCGCCGATATTTTTGGCGTCGCCTCGACGGCAGCGGATGTCGCATTTCAGTTTTTTTACCCCCCCCCCTCCGTACGCTCCCTTTCATCGGTGAGCCTTGGAATTTTCATGCTCATCAGCGCAGCGTGCATCTGCCTCCCTCACTTATTCATGGCAATTTAACGTTTCGAAGGCATAAGACGAGGCATTTTCGGGTCGCGAGGCGCGCGCGAGCGAATTCGGCCCTCAGCCGGCGGAGTTCCTCGTCCAGCTTCTGTCGCTCTCACTCTCCACGGAACGGCAACCCGATCGTTTTAATCAGTGCAGCAATCGCGCCCAACCCGGAGAAATCTCTCGTTTCCCTTTATGGGAAGAGGGAATCTCTGCTCAGGCGGAACAAATACTGAGCGCTGTTCTCAACCGTAATGAAATAACACTTATTTATCAACAAAATAGTATCACTATTACCGTGAAAGTACTTGGGAAACATTTGCATAAGTAAATTGTAAAAGTAGTCGTAATCAAATCTTATATACCTCTGCATCTATGTAGCTTTTTTAGCTACGTGCTTTCATGTATTGGCGTTGTGTTCAACTAATTTTCCACTTCCACAAAAACTCACTTGTACATCAGTCAAACAACTTACTTGTATGTGTATATTATCAACACCTTAAGTATCATATCGTCCCATTTTCTTCTTCAAAATTATGAAAATTAACACTCATCCATGTTTTATTCTTAAAAAATTACCCAATAAAATCACTCCCCTCATGAGCATTTGCGTCCTAAAGGCCCTAATTTTTTTAAGTTTGTAAAAGTCATGATTTGACAGTTATTTGTTTTTTCTTGTTGGAAAAAAGAACTAAAAACGTTATATTCTGGTCACCATTATATTTCAAAGAGAAGTGTATCATGGGATACACTATAGCTGCTTATGAAACTCTGCCACAATTGCATTAATGGATGTAGTCCTTATTTCAGGAGGTTTATAGGTTATGTGCATCTCAAGCAACCCAGACACAAATTCGATTTCGTACAAGTTACGCGTAGAATTATGTTGGAGAAAAAAGAGATTACATTTAGGGGAGTGAATTTTATTTTTTTATATAGTGCTATTCTTTTGTTTTTTCCTCTCTAAACTTTTCCGAGGATGTATTAGGAAGAGAAAAAAATCACCGAGTACTAGTTATTCTGCGCCGCCCCAGCGTTGAAACAAGGCACGAGTCATATTTGCCCGGGAAGTTCCCGCCCGTCTATTCCTGAATTCTGTCCCCCCGAATCGACATTCAATCCCTTTGAGTCCACCTCCCCACCCACTCCGCCTCTCTCTGCCTCTCCCGTGCCTCATTTCCGTCCCCACAATGCACCTCCCCTCGCCCATGCACCCCTATGCACATATATGCCATCCTTGCGCCGCTGTACCCGTTGGGATGGTGGTGGATGGGGTTTGGCATGGTCCCTCGGCCGGGGAAATTGGGATGTGGGGAGAGGGTGGGAGAAAGACGAAAGGGAAGGGTGATTGTTGGAGCGACCGGCCGACAATGGCTTGGAGAGTGAGCGTTGAAGGGGTGGATTTTCCCGAGAACGCCATGTGAATATTTCACGCTTATTCTCACTACGGAGTCGGCATTCAACCGGTAGTTTTCGACTCTATCGACCAACGCGAGCGTGCGTCTCCCTGTGTGGTTTTGCTCGTCGCGAGAGGGAGAGCGGGGGCCGGGGTTGTGTCTGGGGATAAGCGGGGGGGGGGTCTTCGGCCGCTGGGTCCTTTAGCACTCCGGACGACCGAGCGCACGAGACCGCCCCACTGCCATCCGAGCCGCTAAAAATTCCCTTTTCCCATCCTTTTTCTCTCTTTCAGGGGAAACGGCTCATATCTTTCTTATTGTTTCCCCTCGCGCGTCGCGTGTTTCCGTCAGGTATCCACTTCCGTCTTCCGCAGAACTCTCTCGCGAATCTCCGTCGCTACCCGCTTCCTTCTCTTGTCCTTCCGCTCGAACTCTTGTCGGCTCGAGGTAATTTAAGCATCAATTCGCCTGAAAATGATGTCCTGCCAATGAATTTGGTCTCATGTGAAATAAATATATCTCGCCCTTCCAATCAAACCAAAATATCAGCCCCTTACCGTACTTATCTCCGAGATATTTGCCAAAAAATCCCAGACGTATTACATAGATTTTGAGTACACGTATGCCCTCCAGAGAGACTTAATTTTTAAAAAAATGAGGAGTTTCATGCTCCTAGATCTCTTGAGTAGTTCAACGAATAATATAAAAAACGAATCTCTTGACAATCATGAAAATTATAAAACAAATATCTTTACAATAATTTAAATTATGAATCATAACACCTGCACATATAAAAAGAAGAGCTATAAACAAGGCATGAGTTAAAAGATGAAAAAATCCCAATTATAAAATCATATAGATAGAATTCTCATCATTTAACCAACTTGTCTTAATGTAGAAAGAGCTATAATATTTTTTAATTCCAATTCAAAATTAGCTCCTAATCCAGATATAAACATATTCATACCACCAATAAACGATAAATACCTACAATTATAGAATTAAAATGAATTATTAAATATATACCAGCAGTAACTAATGTAGAGGAATGAACAAGAGCAGAAACAGGAGTGAGAGCAGCTATAGCCGCAGGAAGTCATGCAGAAAAACTATTTTATATTTTTACACCATTTTTAAAAATAAAGCATATTCTCACCGTAGAAAAATATAAGAATAACAAAATACCTTCCTTTTCAAAGGAGCTTTAAAACGTAACGCGTGATAAAAAGGACATTTGGAAATATTTATCTAATTACTGAGAGTTTCAGCCATGTATAAGTATATTATTACACAGTTAGTATGACAATATTTACTTTACGCTTCCTACAGCTGCTGAAATTTAGCAACTTCAAATGTGGTCTCTATTATGACTAGGGAAAAATCTCGCTCAAACTTCCTTGAGTTCTCATTGTTTCCGCAAATGTTCCTGGTGCAGACCTAGCCGGAAAGGTTGGAGGTCTACATTTATGACGAAGATTTATCTATACTTCTGATTAATCACAAGTCAAAATATCATTGGCTAAATAGTGTCTTACTGAAAGGTTACGTCCATATCGCGGCCCTTTTCTTATCACAAATCTGGACAGTTGATAAAAGACCCTGGAGATATGTGGTATTCTTCGAAGCTTGACGCTGCAAAAGATACTGATTTGACACATCCCAAGTTAATTTCACTGTCAAGCGGTTTTTTAGGCCCTCTTTGCTCTAACAAGTCCTTTAAGAAAACTATACTGAAACGTTTATTGATATATCATTGTAAACTTCATTGTCTGCCCACGCAAACCTACGAATAAAAATGTTTTATGATGATTTATATAATGTAGAGGCTTATGGTTTTACTTGTTTCTGCTTTAAGATTGCTGAAATACTCATCATAGTCAAGTGAAATACTCCCAAGTAACTATTATATTTTTGAAAGGGTGAAAACCTATTTAGTGCTGGTGGAAATCATGGAAATAGTGGATTGGCGGAAGTTGAGGGCATTGCAAATTTGGTGACTGGAATGGTTTATGTTTAATTATAAAGGAATAAAATCATATAAATGAGTGAGATTAAGCGGTAAATCGACATTTATAGTTTATTAATTGCCATATGTATAAATTATTTGTTTGCCTTGCGGATTCGCCTAGCTAAATGTCCAATTTCAGTATAACAACTTAAGTGGTTGAATTTGGAGTCAAACCGAGTGTATGATGATGTACGGAATATCTTTTAACAGATAACCGAAAATTCTGTAAAAGTTGCTGTCTAAATCTAAATGCTTCAATCAAAAGGAAAGAGCAAATACGCAGATCCCGATTTGGAAATTATGTTATATTCCGAAAGTAAAATGAGAAGTATATGAACTTATATCTTCTCCTGCGCTTTCCACCCTTCTCTATGGTAAGTATCCCGACAAATCATTGAATTTATGGTGCTGACTCAAATTCATGTAAATGTCTCTCCAAAAGTATAATTACACTCAATTTTTCGTAACCAGAAAGATTTGAGTGAATTCTACGGAGTACAACATAATGATCGATGTGATGCTCATCCATGTGTTTTTCAGATTTTAATGGCCATTTTCACAGACAGAGCATAAACGAGCCACATGACATAATAACTAAAAATTAATTGCATTATGATGCGTGCAAATTTATACCCATGGCCTTTAATAATCGGAATTAGTGTGCGTTTCAAATACCGATGAAATTACTTTGGTTGACACTTGCGAACAACAGCGAAACTTCCGTTTCTCTTGCTTTTATGTTGCTCTTCGAATATGTTATATTTTACCGTAGAAAGTTGATTTTCCAGTAGTGACTACTCTTCTGTGGAATAAATTTGTATTGCTTTAATGAACTTAACTCGATTTCCTGGTGTATGCATTATGGTGATGGCCATTCCTAGAATACTCGTTTTCCATTATGTTCTATTCTTTTAATTTCCAATGAGATGTATTCCCTGGCATACGCGGATTAATGACTCTCAAAACTTATGTCTACCTGCAGTGAAAGGATCCCAAAGCTAGCATTATTCCATCTCTTACCATATTATATCCGTCTTATATTTTTTAATGCCGGAAATTGGAGGCTCCGTGTTTTTTCAAGGCTTGATTACTCCTCATTCCTCCAACCCCCTCCCAGAACATGGCCATCAACTATCAAGAGTCTCCTTCCACCTCTTTTGTTTCACGCTGGATGTGCCAGAACCAGCGTTGGAGTAAGAGGCTAAATGGAAAAATTTCTTATAAAATATTATTAATATATTCTTACTATGATATTCTCATAACATAAGTAATATTTTAATGCGAGTTCATACGAAGAATTTCGGAGAAGCTGATCGTTATTAGCGTCTTCATATTCTTTCTGTGTCAAGTGGGCTGATATTTTCTTCACTAATGACTGATTTCTCTTCCTGTTTTTCCAACCATTATCTACGGATAATAGTCGTAATTAATACTTCGGTCCTCCATCTAAGCCTCTGATCCATACTTTGAGACTCTTTCCAAGCTTTTTCTTTTGCCATGTTCTATTCGCCATCATGCCTAAATACGCCGAAGGTGTGGAATAAGTGTTGGATTCTTCTTCATTTAGGTCCTTTCTGAGGAACGTATTTTAATATGATAATATTGTTTGGATAGTGACCGTAGTAGAGCAGAGAATATTGGAAGCATTAGTTAAATTATCAATTGGTAATGAAAAATATCTTGGCCGAGAGAATCACCAGTTGTAAAGGCCATAGAAGAGCTGGAGAGCACTTATGTTTTGTAAAAACTCAGGAAAGGGGAACAGGCCAAATGAATGGGCACGTTTTGTGAGGCTATTTGCCTCCAGATAGCATTAAAAGAAGAAATTAGATAATTTCCGAGAAATAATAAGGGTTTAATACATTATGAATTTTTTAGGAATGTTGCGCATAGAATTATAAAGTGATAAAACGAATATCAGAAAAATAATGAAGTGGACTGGAATGCTGTGGCAAACCAATCCTCGGATTGGTGACTTAGGCAGGTAAACCTCGCAAAGATTGAAACGTAATTGGTGAGCCCGATAAAAAATTTTAAATCCGTAGAAACCAAATTAGACTGAAGGCAAACATTGAAGGAATACCCGCCACGACTGCCAGTCTCTCGCCCTGATTGCTCGCTAATATGGTCGAGTTCAACGTTCTCTACACACGGCCCCATCCTCTCCCCTTATGTGACAGCGAGACGTGGTGGCAGTCCTCAGCTTTGTGCCTGACGTCAGGGAGGGGAAGGCCTAAGAAGGAGGAGTGGGCAATGAGGCTTGCCAGCATAATCGTGCTTGATATGAGAGGTCGGGTAAGAGTCAGCAAAGGGTTACTGGACATAGTTTACTACCCAAATAAAGCAGTATTAAAATATGCTGATATTGTTCGTAACCAGTGGGACACAAGACATAATCTATTCAGGACGAAAGATAGCTATTTAATTCATAACATAATTTTAGAACTGAATTACTGTTTTGAAACATTGGAAGTTGGCAACAATCGCTTGGCAATCAAACGCCGCGTGTTATACCTGAGAGAATAGGTCCTTTCAAAGGTTCTTCCGCTCATCTGCCACCATTTTTCACAACTTATCCTTTTTTTCCGAAGAGTGAGTCCTCAAATTACACGGGACACCGCCTTGTTCTTCTTATTGAGCCATTGTCTTCTGCCATTGCTCTTCCTTACCTCTCCCTCTCTGAAACCTCTTTCCCACGACCTAAGAGCTGGTAGTGTGTGTGGTGGCCTAAGTATTGGCTTCCCACCTTGAGAACCCGGGTTCGGATATTGAGAATTTTCAGAGAAATTCCAATCCCCACTTGGGCCTCATGTGGATTCAACTTCAAACATAGTACTCCACCCATCGTGTGGAACGTTAAGAAGTGGGCCCTTTGTCACCTATACTGTTATCAGTAGCTGTACAACCAACCGTGGAGAGCTCTTTAAGGGTTGATTGATTTCATTGAACCGGACGTTACCCTGTGAATCACATGGCGTCCCTCAGCCGGAGTCGAATCCGCGTTTCCCTCCACCCTCCCTCAATTCCCGAGATGATCCTTTACATCCCATCCTATCCACATATCTTCAATGGCGCATATATCTACGATCACCTCCCAAAATAGAACCCCAAAAAACCTATCACCTTATACCTGCGCTTTCCTATCTTTTTCGACTGTTTCGAATAGCCCGTTTCCTCGAACCTCCTCCATGGTATCTCAATCAGTTGGACTCCACGTCTATCCTTGACTGACTTCCGCCGTTGTTTAGCTTTTCTAGAGTACCCATTAACCACAAGTAGCGTGCCGTGCCTCTTTGGGAAACACGTACCAAAGGTCGGGGACTTTAGCCCCACACCACTCTGTAGTCCTTTCCTGGTCCTCCCCCACCTGAACCCCCCTGCCAACCACTTTCCCTCCTGTTTGCGTTGAGGGGGAGGCGAGCCCAGTTCGTCAGGGTATCTCCCCTCCACCCTCGCATTTCGACCCCCGGCCCCGGCTGGAAAGAGCGGAGGCGGTTCAGTGGGGCGAAGGGCACCGGGTGCACCGTGGCAGTGAATGCTGCTATTGCCCCGCCGGCCAAAGGCGGCGTAAAGGCCGGATAAATTCCTCGTTCGGCTCTCTCGTCGCTTCACTCTCCGGCCCCCGCTCCACAGTTGGTGCCGCGTCGCCGTCCAAACGAGAGTCACCGACAGAAACGATAATAACGAAAATACGCGCTTTCGGTTCACTCCACGATTACCAACGGTAGAACCACCTAACGCCGCCACTAGGGTATTGCGTTGGCGGTATTCCATTCCTGTTACCGCAGTCATGTCCTCCAGGAGTCCAGATCGATCATCGTTGCTAATTAAATGCGAAACCGAAAAAACGAATTAAAACGAAAAATAATTCGGGGATGGCAGTGTAAAAGTGTAAGGCCGAGGGCAAACTTTTTTGTGCATTTTTGTGGTTGGTTAAGATATTTTTATTATTGTTAATTTAAATAATATGATATATTGATTACGAATGAAGGAAATTCACACAAAACTAATTAACTTTTGAATTTATTGGTTGGTTAAAATGCGCCTTAACTCTTGTATGTCTAATCAATCAGAGAAAACTATTATGAATTTCATAAGTCCAGTTATAATCCGCTTTGAATAATTAGGAATTAAGGAAATTCAAGGAAACAGACGAAAATTATAAGCTTCCGGAATTATATGGCTAAAATGTGCTCTGACTCTTGTATGCGTCATCGGTCAGAGAAAAATTCAATTTGGAGATATTTTAAAATGTCAAATCACCAATGACGAACGTGTGCGGAAAAGTGCGTGAAGGACTTGGAACCAGCATTTATCCCACGATTATTTCACTTCGTGTGAAGTAAATTGGGTATCGTAGACCGGTAATCGATCAGAAACGCCCGTATTTGACGTATAACATTTTGACAAAATGTCTTTTTGATACTTAATGCTCAAAATACATCACTTTAGTGGTAGCAAAATATGGTGGAAATCGCTCTCCAGAAACGTGATGACTAGGAAGGGAAAACCCTTGTGGAAGGGGTTGACAAATGATTCTGAAGCCAGCCATAGGCTGGTGATGTTGCCATCATAACTGCATTTAACTTGAATAAGAGAGCAAAAATGTTAGCTGTGCGTCTCACGGCAATGTTTACAATCGTGGATCTACAAAACTGGATCATAATACGCGGATATTGCTCGAGGCCAACGGAGATGCGTATTTAAGAATAGCTGTAAGCGCCAGAAACTGTTAAAAATGGACTCTAATACCAGATTAAGAATTTGAAGTTAGAAATGAAGGTATGCGACCTTGGAAGCCTGGTAGACTGCGTCCAAGATATGAGCTTAGTTGACAGGAATGAAGCCAATCAGTAAATACATCCGATGCGGTTCGGGGAAGCAAATCATGTGGCCGAAGAATCCATGATGGCGACTTGTTTAAATCTTTCGAGTGCTAAAAATTGTTCTCTTTTATTTCTTTCTATGCCGGTATTTCAACTGTGCTTATATCTTGGACGGTCTCTTACCATGCATACGCGGTTACCATCTCACTCCGAGCAGAGCAAGATCGTTGATAATTAACTCTTCCACCGTAAAGAGCCTTCTTTTCCACTTCCACCATGTTTTTAAGACATAGTTTCCGGCTTCACATGGTGGAAATTTATGATGTCAATCATAATAAAAGATACTTTGATACACGGAAACGTGACCTAAAAGATTTACCTGAGGATGACACGCGGTGTCGAAACCATGGTCAAGTTGTATTAAATAGTGTAAAATAATAATACCAAGTATCTTTTATGGGTGCCACAATGTTTTTCTGCCACCATACAGTTACTTTCCTCGTTTCCACTGTCGTTCTTATCCTTTCTGTCTCTCTCTCTCTCTCTCCCTCTCTCTCGCTCTCTCCATTCCCTCTCTCCCCCATTCTCCCACTCTCTCGCTGCCCTTTTGGTGCCGACGTCACCGCTTGTGTGTCCGCATGCTATCCGACCGTGGAATCTATATTGTGCCATGCCTCCCCCACAGCCTCTCTGTGTGTTTGTGCGAATGGGCGAGTCCCGTCGGTTTATTCGATTGTGTTTGAGGGGCACTCGGGAATTCCCGGACGCCGTGCGGAGCGATGTTGGGCGAAGAACGGAATGGCGAAGTCGTGATTATTGGGATTGATGTCGTTGTTTTTCCGCTCGCTTGGTAGTTCAAACTGTCGCAGAGAAAGGACGCGCCATCGGGGATTATCCTTTTCGAAGGAAATGACCGCAGGGAAAGAAAAGGAATGAGATTGGGGGTTAAAATTACAATCTGTGCATCGTTTGATTCGGGCCACTTAAGGTGGTTGGAGCGATTACCGTTTATGTACAGTTCTGCGTTAACCTTTGCACACTTGTGCTTGTTAGTGATATGTAATGACAAAAGTAAAAATTATCGTTTCTTGGAAATTAAATGCTATTGAGCCACAAAACTCAATGGCATTTGACATATATTCCGAAATAATCAGATTTTCTCATAAGCACTAGTAGCATTTAATGTATTATCATGATAGTTGTAAACAAATATCTAGACTTCATGCCGAATAATAAACGCTAATTTACATACGATTTAAGCTAAATTTCGGATTCCGTGTGGTAAATTCAACGGCCATAATAAAACTTAAATTAAGGCAAACTTTAAAAAATCTTGCATCATTTATATTTCCACATGTATGGTTATTTCTACCGTATAAATAAATAATAATATTTTATTCTTCCATACAGACAGTAATGCAGTTATTATTTCCATTCAAGGAAGTAAGGTAGTCTGTGTGGCAATTAGCCTGTAGTTGGGCAAACTTCAAAATTCTATCCAATTAATTCAATCCAATTGGCAATTAGGTGAAGTATGGTCCAAGAATTTGTTTTGATACTTACTTGAAAAGTTATTAAAATATGTACTCATTGAATCACGGCTACCCCACTGGCCGCCATAATGTAGTTGACAGAAAGTAAGATTAATTTAGTTAAGCTCCACAAAAGTTTAATCCTGTAGCCGATGACGACCTTACTGTTGAAACCGGTTGCGCTCTGTGGTTAAACTTGAGTGGAACTGTACAGTGTTACTTTTACTTCTGTCAGCATGAGTAAATTCCACCAGGTTACGCCGAATGATGTTCACTTGTTTAAGGGATTAGAGATCTACGTACTTCATGTGCGAGTCGCCACTGTAGCGTGTGGCTTGGGTTGTTAGAAACACCTGCCGTAAAAAAGGGAGTTTGGTGAGGGAAAGGACGAAAGTGAATCGTGTGCTGAATAAAGAATGCCTTGCTGCGTCGCCCTGTTTATGTTGTGGTCGCTGGGAAAGGAAGGGTCAAAGGCCGCGTTCCTCTTGCTCCATCGCCATGGAGTCGATTGTCTCGAATCATTGGCATCGAATGGAGTCATGCACTTAATTACTATAACGGAAAAAATTGCATTTCAGATACATTCAGAAGGCCACGACCGTGATGCTTGTCATGTAGCGTGATTTTTCCATGATTTCCTCGATGGTAATCGTGGTCGTGTGCATCGAGTTTTTTCTCCCACTCGCGATCAACAATCATCGAGATCACGTCGCGGAGGAACGTAAATAATGGTCGCATTTCGCTCTCCTCGTCTCAGTTGTACGCGAAGAATATCTCATATTCAGAGAATCAGTTTCGCTGATGTCAGTCAGATGAAGTCTACCTTTAATATAACTTCGATTATTTTATCAACAAGCGTGTTTGGCTTCACCTTGAGTGGCATTTTTCAAACTTTTCCCTTCATTAATCTCTCATATCCTGCATTTAAATCGGTGGAGTAGTTACTAGAAATCCTGGTTGAATAAAATGGTCAATCGGCAGACCCGATGAAGTAATGAAAGTCTTTCTTATAAAGAAAAAGACAATCACTTATTGGTTAATGATAAGTCTGAATCTTGCTAATGCCATTTGCTGACATTATCTATGAAGCTAATGTCATTTGTAGTTGCTGGATGTTTTACGTATAAATCAGGACTCCCAATATTACTTTATATGTATTAATAATGACAGAGAGTAATGAGTGTGTTATACTACATTCCATAGAAAATATACCATTATGAGTATAACATATACGAGGTGTGATAAAAAATACGGTGAATTATTTTATTAAAAACAAAGTAAAAATTTTACATAAAATTTTAATTAATCTTCTTCAAAGTACTGTCCTTGGCTAGCAATGCACTTATCCTAACGTTGAATCCATGACTGGAAGCATTTCTGGAAGGCTTCCTTCGGAATGGCTTTCAGCTCCTCAGTCGTGGCCTTCTCAATGGCAGGAATTGTGTCAAAACGTTGTCCTTTTAGCACATTTTTCATTTTTAGGAAGAGCCAGAAGTCGCATGGTGCTAAATCTGGTGAGTAAGGCGGATGTGGACAGACAGGAAGACTTTTATCGGCCCAAAAACTCGCGAATCAAAAGCGACTTGTGGCACGGCGCGTTGTCGTGATGAAGAAGAAAGCCGTTGGCCCATTTTTCAGGTCTTTTTCTTTGCACATTGTTTTGCAAACGTTCCAGTACCTCCTTGTACTTGTTGGAGTTTACAATTGTTCCCCTTGGAACGAACTCTGATCGCACTATGCCCTCGCAATCGAAAAAAACAATGACCATGAACTTGATCTTCGACTTTGACTGACGTTTTAGGGCGAGGTGAGTTACTGGTTTTCCATTGAGAACTCTGAATTTTTGTCTCAGGATCATAGCCATAGAGCCAACTTTTATCTCCAGTAACAATTGTGGCCACGAAGCCCGGATCTGCATGAAGATGATCCTTCAATTCCGTGCAAACTGAAACACGATTTTCTTTTTGTTCATCAGTCAAAAGTCTGGGGACAAATTTGGCACTCACTCGTCTCATTTGTAAATCGTCGGTTAAAATGCTTTGCACGGACCCGTACAAGATGTAAAGTTCTTCAGTAAGCTCTTAAATAGTCATTTGCCTGTTTGAATGAACAAATTTGGCCTTTTTTTGCACATTTTCATCTATTTCTGAGGTCGAAGGACGCCCCGACCGTTCCTCCTTAACCGACTCATTACCACTTTTAAATCGCTCATACCACTTGAAAACAGTCTTCAAAGTTACCACATTATCACTATACACAGATTTTAACATTTAGTGAGCTTCTTCGGCACTTTTTTTCAACTTGGAACAAAACTTAATGTTAATGCGTTGTTCAAGATCCATGTTTCACGACAGACATGGCAAACACGACCTCACTGTAGCGGCTCTGGAAGCTGATTGGCAAGCCAGAGAGTGTTCAAACTTGTCAAGGCCTGTCCCAACACATGAGGGTATGAGATATACTAGTTGAAATAGATGTAGCGTAAGTAGTTGCTTCTATGAAAATTCATTCACCGTATTTTTTGATCACACCTCGTATATATCTATGGTATATTTTCGTACTGCTCTCTAGCATCCGCAGCAAATTGCTTTGCCATATGATATCCACAGATTCTGTTCGTACTTCTCAATGCTACAGTTTTGGAGGTAATATTTAAATTCCGCAAGTTTAGCTTGATACTGGAGGAAATCGAAAGATTAACTCCCGTATGAAGTTATCAGCCACCATTTACTTCTCCTCCTAGGAGAGGTGTTGTCATATTAAGTTTCATTTCCTCTAACAAAAGCGTAAAAGATTTTTCAGGCACTGAATTGATTTACAATTGATAAATGATAGCTGGAAGGTAAAACTTAAGCGGTGCTTTTCATGGTCAGTAAACCTATCTCGATGTCTGTCTTATTGAAAAAAATTGCAGTAAAACCTGTGCACTCAGTGTGTGAAGATTTAATTACTAAAATAAGAGACTATTCACTATATATCTGTTGTGTAGGGAAACTTCTATCTCCACACCAAGGTTTAACTTTGAAATGATGGGAGAGATTAGAATTCTTTTGCTGTTACGGAGTCTTTTTTCATTTACTGAAGATTTTTTCTTATAAATTCCTGCGGAAAAGTTTCATGAATTGGGTTTACCTATTGAAGGATCTGAAAGGTATATATTTTCTTGTAGAGAAACATTTCGTTTCGTCGGTTTGAATTCTGTGGCCTAGACCGGTACTTTAATTAACACGCTAATTTATCTTTCTGGGCCATATGTGTGCCTTGACCAGTATTGTTCCAGTTTTTAAGAAAAGTCGGTAAAATTAAAAAAAAATCTCCGAAAAGTTTCGTCTCAAAAGTGACATCCTCAGGTGATACATTATCATGTTCTCTTACCGAATACTGAGTTCTTCATATTTCTGTGGCCATGAAAGTGTCCTTTTATTATTATATAATATTATTTCCTTCTTTCAATCCTAAATTTCTTGTTTTCCATAGTTGAGGGAAGCACAGACACTGTTGTTTTATCTATGTTGGTTGGTATGTGAGTTGAGAACTAACTGGTTATCCATCCTCAAGGCCCGAGTTAAATTCTAGGCTATGTGGAGATTTAGCAGTAAAAAGATCCAAACCTTACATGAGGATCCATGTAGAGAGCATGCCGAGTACTATACATGGTCCTTCTGTTACGTCAAACTGTCGACTAAGAATTATGCGATAGAAAATATCGTGATTTTCGCTAGGTTAGGCCTATGCCAACTCTGGGTTTTCTCGACCTTTTCCTTTTTCCTTGAGGTGACTAGTGTGGTAATTGTGAGGCAATGAGTTCACATTTTAATAACTTTTCTAATAAGTAGTTAAAATTCTTAGCCCACACTTCACTGAATTATGTTTGTTTATTCTGTGGAAATAACAGTAAACGTAAGATAAATGATACAAGATTTATAATTTAACATTTTTGTCTAAATTTAGCATTATTATGACTTGAGTTTACGGCTTTTGATCGGGTTGAATGGAATAAAATGTTAGAAATTCTAAAAGAGAAGGGATTGGTATGGAAGGAGAGAAAACTCATTAGTGAATTATATATGAGGCAAAAAGCTGCATTAAAAATAAATGAGGATATGACAGAATGGGTGGATCTTGGTAGAGTAAGGTAGGGATGCTGTCTGTCGCCAATCTTGTTCAATATATATGTTGAGGACATGATCCATAAATCTTTTGATGGGAGAGAGGAAGGAGTCAGCATTGGAGGTAGGAAGATAAGAAGTATAAGATTCGCAGATGGCATGGTAATATTAGCAGATGATATGCAATCACTTCAAAGGTTGATAAAAGTTTTGGAAGAAGAGATGAAGGAATATGGGATGAAGATAAACCTAGGAAAGACAAAGGTGATGCCAGTCAACTGTGAAAATTATACGAGTGTGAAAATAAATGAAGGTGTAATAGGAAATGTGAAAAGCTACCGGTACCTAGGAATGATGGTGACTGATGACTGGAGAAGTATTGCAGACATAAAAGCAAGGATAGCAATGGCAAAAGAGGCCTTTAGCCAGAAGAAAAACTTGCTATGCAATAAAAGCCTGGATCTGGAGCTGAGAAAGAGACTAGTGAAGTGTTATTCATGGAGCGTTTTCATGTATGAATGTGAAGCGTGGACATTAGGTAAGAGGGAAAGGAATATAATAGAAGCTTATGAAATGTGGGTGTGGAGAAGGATTGGAAAAGTAAGATGGATAGATAAGATGAAAAATGAAGAGGTTTTGAGCAAAGTAAAAGAAGGAAGATCGCTCCTAAAGGAAATTAGGAAAAGGAAAGGAAACTGGTTGGGCCATGTGATGAGAAGGAAAAGTATAATAACTGTGGCCCTTGAGGGTTCAATTGAAGGAAAGAAAAAGAGAGGAAGGAGAAGAATTAAATTAGTGAATCAGGTGAAGAACATCAGCTATGATGAAGCAAAGAAGGAAGCTCGGGACAGAAGCGGATGGAGACAGCGGTGGTGTACGGGACCTGCCAGCAGGCAGAACACCAGATGATGATGATGATGAGTTTACGGCGTGGAATTCGAAATTTAATCTAAAGTCATGAATGAATACGTGTTTTTTACTCGGCCTTGGTATTTTTTTACTACCATCATAATAATAGGTATATATTGTGTTGTTTCGTGATTATGGGTAAATATGAACAGAGAGAATCTAATTATTTTGGAATATATGACAAATGCCATTGAGTTTTGTGGTTAAACAGCGTGTAATTGACAAGAAACGAAATCAGTGTATTGATTTTTTCACTGTTATCTCTGCATATTACTAATAATCACATATATGCAACGTTTCACACAAATCTGTTCATAAACGAAAATCGCTCCCACTAAATTTAATCATCCTTACTTTTCCAACAAAGCATTGTGTCAGATTGGTGCAAAGGACGTCCTTTCTCTTCGACATCTGAATAACTAATTAAGCTAATGTCTAATTCGTTTTTCGGCGAACTAGGGGTTTTGATGCAATAAAAATGAAATTGTTTTCTAATAAGTGATTGTAGTTATGTACGTTGCTGTAAATAAGGTAACTTAGAGATATGTACCACTTTGTGCGAGTATGGGCGCCCCCAAAGTGCAGTGGAGCCCCCTCTTTTAGATAATCTTGCTTAGTAATTCATCCACCTCTAAGTGTGTTTGTTGTTTTACCCTCTCTGAAGGCTCTAAAGCCAAACTTGAGCTTTGAAACTTGGTCTCAACTTTTCTCTCAAAAGCAACTTGGTGAAGGAAACAAGAGAGGCAGAGTGTCGAGTGAGGCGGAAGTAATGTGTTATGCTACTAGAGCTGTCATCAATACTGGCGCCCAGATAAAACGCTCTCCAAAGGCTCAATAAATGCGGCGTATTTGCAACACTCACCCCGTCGAGTCACTAAAAGATTTAGTTCATCCTGGTCTACTGTATATAATTAGAAGTGCTACGGGGTTAAGAGGGGCAGATTGATGGGATGCTTCTGATGCCTCTAGCTTCCCTTTGACCAATACTTGGTGTTTGCGTTTTTTTCAGTCACTGCCTCTTAACCCCTCGTTGTACCCATTTGAATCAGTATAATTTAAGGTAGTTCTGCTGTGGATGTGGGAGTTGAAAGAAATACTATATTCCAATTTTTTTGTTGATATTTGGTGAAAAACTCTGCTGTCGTTGATGACCTGCCTTTGGTATTGGGAAACTAATTAAATAAAGAAAGTTGCCGAGTATTAGAACAATGTGTTTTTAATGATCAGCGGGTGTGTCGACTGCCCTGTTATTTTCATTGATTTAAGGCGTTACTGCATCAGTTATTGCATTCATTTGCTAATTTCTCAAACATTAAGATGGACGGATGCCTGCATTTGATTTGTACCCATATACATATATATATATATATATATATATATATATATATATATATATATATATATATATATATATATATATATATATATATATATATATATATATATATATATATATATATATATATACATATATATATATTTTGTGATGGTCCGAGGCCATCACATATTTTTTTATAAAATAAAATTCCTATTCTAGAGAGCCGATCGTTGGAGGTTTTCGCGATTTTGGCAAGAAGGGTTTATTTCTCTTTTGTTCTTTGTTTAGATTTTTAAGTCTATGTTTCTATGTAAAATCACAGGGTGTATTTTTATTTTATTATGTGTTGTAAGTTGTGGTACCAGTGTAGTGAAGTTCGCCGTCTGCGTTTGAAATAACCGGTGAAAATACAAGTGAATGTCGAAAATGCAGACGACAAAGAAAGTGATGTACTCTGGGAGGCCCTCACACCTATATAAGGTTCTTCCCGAGGTTAAGTGAGGCAGATTGAGGCGGATTGAGAGATATGGAAAGACATAGAGGAGATCAGAGTGGGAGAGAGAGACCTGAGTGCCCACAGTTGTGGTCGAGTGGTTCATAGCAGGGAGTCCGCCGTCATAGTGGAACCAAGGACATCTAGCCAAGGCACGGGGACGCGACCAAGAGAAGAGCGAGCAGAACCCAGTAAACAGTGGTGTACCGAGCAATATTCGAGAGCAGATATCATCGCTTCATTGACCCGCCTTTCAACACCCAAGGTTCCTGGAGGATCCATCCTCGCTCAACATAACGTCGTAAGAATTCCCGTCGCCACGTGTTCCGATGGTCCCCACATTTTCAATTATCATTGACTCCCTACATATTTTTTTTTTTTGGGTTTCGAACTCTCGAAACTTATCTCAGTGTCTTGTCCCCCCTTGGTCATTAAATCCTCAGAAATAGAAGACCAGAGACAGTGAACTTTAAGAGATATTCTCTATTTCCAAAAGAGTGTCAATCACGGGCATCATTTGAGGCGGTGTCCTGCGCCTTGCCCCCAATCTGTTATTCCATTTCAATTATTTTGTATTGAAAGGTGACGCCGTGTGTTTTGAAGGGTTCCTTATTCTTTTTGTTTATTGAAGGAGACGCCGTGTATGTTGAAAAGGGTTATTTCTTTTCTTTCTCTCTATCTTTTTTTCATTAAATGTGTTGTGAAAAGGACATATTTTGTTTATCTTGCCAAAATCGTCGAAACATCCTTCATTCGATCGCCTCTCAGAGAAGTAACGCGGTGTACGCGGAATCCGGGGAACCAAACCTGTGCCCTTATTTCATTTACGCGACAAAAGTCTGGTTGTGGAGGGGCATCAATCGCTCTTCGACCGTACGGTCTCATCGCCCGTCACGGCCGAACAGCACCACCGTTATTTAGCGGAACCCCGACTCATCATCCCCGGTCAAATCTCATGGGGAAGACTAGAAGGTCCGAACCCAAAAAGGAAAGGGAGTGAATTGGGACCACTACAATATATATATATAAAGTTCTTGCGAAGATTCCACGAACGTGGCAAACAATATAAAACTTCGTCACAGGGTGACACTAAGCATAAAACATATAAAAAGCAAACTCACGAGTTTTAAATTTTCGGTGGGTCGCCCGCACCTTCATCAGTGATAGAATCATTCACTGATGAAGGTGCGGGCGACCCACCGAAAATTTTAAACTCGTGAGTTTGCTTTTTATATGTTTTATGTTTAGTGTCACCCTGTGACGAAGTTTTATATATATATATATATATATATATATATATATATATATATATATATATATATATATATATATATATATATATATATATATGCGTTTCCCATAATGTTGTCTATATCCTTCTTTGCCAATTATGCCCTAGTTTTTACATCGGTTTGACGACCACTCCCCTTAACATCCGCATGAATGGCCACCGCTCCAGTTGTAATGAACCACCTTCTATTTCTGTTTCCCTCCCTGTTGCCACCCATGTTTCTTCCCACAACTCCACCTTTAATAATATTTTTAAGGTTGGCATTCTCGCCTCCCTTCCCCCTTCCTCCACCCCACTCCAAATCAAAGATCTTGAGTCCTCTTGCATTTACTTATTCCAGGCTTTCTCTCCGCCAGGACTCAATAAATCCCACTAACTTCTTCTATCACCTCTGCCCATACTACTTCTTCCTTTCGAATTTCTTCCACTTCCCGCCCCCACCTTTCCTCTCCCTCCCCCTCCTCCCCTTCCCCTGTCCCTCCCTTCCTTCCGCCTCAGTCCTCCCTTCCTACCACCTCAGTCCTCCCTTCCTTCTCAGTCTTCGCTCTTGCGACCAAGGTGCTAGTGGCACCGAAATATCAAGAAACTTTGTGTGTTCATCATTTTTTTGTTTTCTGTGTTTGTCGTCTGCCTTCCTCTGGCAAACTTATATATATATATATATATATATATATATATATATATATATATATATATATATATATATATATATATATATATATATATATACCATCCTGCGAGCCGCCGCATGGGCGTGTGGCAGGGAGTGGTAGGACACCAACTGTATAAAGGTGTAAACGATAAGGTTTTTGGAGGTGAAATGTGTAATGGGAGTGTTTTGTGTTGAGCTCGCTTTTTTTATGACCGTTAATTGTGTGCGGAAAGAACGAATTTTGTACCCATTTGTTCGGCAATGTATCTCTCTTAATTTATTGCTTCGGTCGGGCCTTGGAATGCAGTGTTGCGTCGGAATAACGTCACCCATGTCGCTCTGAAACACACCACTTCTGAATTTCTCAATCAAACTAATCCTATGGTGCAGCCTCCGAATATCTAGCGGCTCACAACCTAATCCCTCTAAAAGCTGCGACATATGTTAGCTCACACTACATGTTAGCTCATAGCAGTTTCTAGCGATGCACCTAGCTTTCCGTTGTATTTTATTAATTTTTTGGGTAAATCTTTCCGTCCTGGGTCCCAAATCCTCGCGGCGTGGCCTGAGGTGTGACCTTACCAGTGCGAAGCAACATCTTTCTTTCAATTTTTGAGGACCTACCTATTATGAGCTTGCTAAATCCTAGTTTCTTTGAAGCTATAACGCATATGTTTTTTTATGTGGGTGTGTGTTCATTCAATCATTCAATTCTCTTGGAGAATTTGAGTTTTATTAACAGTCTTTACCCAGAGTGGTATTTATATTTAGGAAACAAAATAAAACAAGGAATTCTTGTGGTTCCTTCTTTCGCGATAACCCCTTTTTTCTTCCCTCTTCTCTAAGGGCTTATAAGTGTTCTGTTTCAAATGAGAATAAATGCCTAACTCTGCAATACGTTTTAAAAGCGGATGCGTATCATCATGAACAAGTATCATTAATAATTTACGCACAAATAATGAGGTCGTTACACATACCTCATATTTAGGATAGGAGATCGCTGAAGGACTATCCTTAGGTTAGTGTACAAGATCCTTCCAACTTTGGTGGAATATCTGTGGTAGGTTTTGAATGCAATATTAAAATAGACCAATACTTATACATTTCTGCTTGTATATCGATTGCATGTTTTGAGTATTGAATGATATCCGTCGCCTATGATTTATCAATAGGTCCAGCCCGCTAGGTCCAGTAGTGGAATCTTCTTGGTCTATAACCTTTTATCCCTCTCTATGCGAAATGAAGTACCCTCTGCAGAGCATTCTACCTCAGTGGGTTATATGATAGCTCTGCAAATGTTTGTCCCTCGCTCGTTACTGCCTGTCTTTGTTTAGTAATCAATGATTAATGATTGGAAGGTAATTGGCACCAATTTATATACATCGGTGATTTTCGTCGAGGTTACTTTGCCATTATTTGAAGAGGACGTGAGTCAAATCGCTGAAAATCCCCTGTAATAGTTTAGTTCTAAAACATTACCGTTTTATGGGCGTAGAAGAGTTCTTGACGGTATACTGCTGTATTTTCGTAAAGGGTCGAATGTTATGGAATGATTCAAAAGAGACTAGACCTATGCGGCTACATTCTGCTTCCATATTTATCTCTCTCCATTTTTGTCATCCCCGATATTTCTCTATGGTGTCAGTGCAAAAGCAGCAAGACATTGGAATAAATATAAGGATGCGGGAAATCTCCTAATTATTGTGGTTAACTCAGAACTGATCGCTCGGCTGCCGCTAATTCGAGCGGTCGCGTGCGAGACTTTTTCTCCCCCTCAGATTTTTAGGAATTTTCTGCATTATATGTCACTCCAAACTCATTTGAAACATAGATGTTTAAAGTATAAATGTACCTAACTTTCATAACAATCATCGGTACACGAATTGACGATATAATTATCTCGGGATCTAATTGATGAATACAGAACACCAGCTCTCTGAAAGTCAGCCAACTTCTTTCCTCGGCTCATTATAGTTAATAATTGTCTTTGTATCCTAATATCCAAGTCACTTCTCAATGAAATACATACAACATTGACCGCACGCGACGAGAGTAAAAGGTAACTAAGTGATACCAAAAAACCTGATGTCAGTCGTCGCGCGATGTGGAAAGTCTCCCTTATCTTGGTCGATGGTATCAGTGATGGTCGATGGTATCAGAAAAACAATTGCAAGGCCACGGACGCTTCTTTGATATTTTGTGGGGTGGCAGGTCATTAAAAATGGATTAAAACCCAGCTATAAGGAAAGGGGACCCATTCGAATTCATGATCTCGAAGTAAGCACAACTTTAAATTTGGCGTGAGATGAAATCCCATTGCACGACCAATGTTTGGTAAAAAGCGGTCTAGAAGTCGGTTTGGACTCCCATGCTAGGCATGTGTCCTGGGTGTAACACTTCGTCATCTTGGATTCAGAGCTACGACTTTTTGGTTGCTGGGCAACATCTTGAAAATCTTTCCACGCTGGTATATGGCCTCCCTCTTTAGTTTCCACGCTTTAAGTGTATAAAGACACTCCTGGAAAAAAACACCGTGACGCAAGTGAATGACACCTTCCATACTTGCCAGGGGCACTACAAGAGGAGAGTGCCTGCGATGATCAAACGCGCAGTGCAGTGGACACACCAGGAAACGCGTTATCAGCCTGCAAGCTGCGCAGCAATTGGTCACCGCCAGAGACTGTGGCCGCAAATGGAGGGTATACAGGGTACTAGCGCTGACATTGCGCACGCCCTGTCGACTGTACTCAGATGCGTATGGCTCTGTCGGTGTGATCGTGTATTTTATACGTCCTAAAGTGTGTGTCAATAAAATTTCCCTCTGCTGGGTCGACGAATTCATGGTGTTCTTTTTTCATTTTCGCGGAGTGTATATCCGATTCTCGATCGTTATCCATCCAATATCAATATCACATTTAGTCGAAGGCTGAAGTCTTAAGACTGGATATTTGCTCAAACGTCGTGAGTGTTAAAAAATTGAGATCGGATCACTCTGTTAGACCTGATTTAAGAATATCTGGAAAACGTTTACCGTATGTAATGTTATCTTTTAAGAGATCTTAACTGTGAGGTCAATGAGACTCAGTCAATTGGCGTGATCGACATCAGCGAAAGAGCGTATCGTTCGGCAAAAACACAATACCAGTTATTTTGTTCCTGGGCCAAAGAAGTATGTTCCATTTAATACATTAAGTTGGAAGAAGTGTAGTTATGAGTCTTAATTACATACTTGTCAAATAGAAAATGCTCTTAAGTTAATCAGCTCCATAATTTTTCCACAAGTAGCAGAAACGATCTTCTACTTCATTATAGTGACGCTAGTAATAATAGAATGGAAGCAAAATATGCTAATTATGGTGGTTATATTACATTACCATCATAAAATATGCCTTGAGAACTATTGATTCTATAAAACAAGATCGGATGAATAATTAAAATTTTAAAATAAAATAAAAAGTACTATACATAACCGAAAGGACTTAGGAATATACTTTGGAAATGAATTTTTGAAAGAATGCGTGGAAAGGATTTCCTCTAAATCATGAGATAACAGTCATAATTAGAGTAAGAGGCATTTATTGGCCCTAAACAGGATGGCAAAGATAAAGAAGGAAGGGGCTGCAAAATCTTGACGAAACGGAGAATATTTGATAACTAAAGAAAAAATGAGTAAGAAGCAAAACCACGAAGATTAAGATTCGTCCCCAAATTCGATCTAAAAGTGAGCGTTAGTATGAACACTTCTCCCGGAGCAACCTTGGGAGAAAGAACAAATTTTCACTGCCGCTGTTGTCGAATCTGATATGAATTCGGCGCGGTGTACCTTAGGGAATTCCTCGGAGCGATTTTGATGCTACCGCGGCACGGTGGAGCCAGATTCCCGCAAATAACGCATGACATGCATTCGCTGCCGCCCTCCGTCTGGATGAAAAGGATGTTGCGGGTCGTCTCGCCGGAACCGAGTGGTCAGGGGTGGCTGCAGAAGTGTGGACTGTGAAATTTCGTCTTTGCCTGTAGCCTCAGTTCTCTATAGAGCTGGAGGCCGAGAGGAGGAAGGGAGAGAGAGAGAATGGTGAAAGCTGGGGAAGACCACGGCCGTAGTAGAAATGCTATTTCGGGATTCAGGGGAGGCCCTCTTTCAATATAGCCAGTAATTAACTCTACCGCGTACAGCGACTAACCCACGAGAAAATAATGCAGCCTTGGCACTTTATATGTCCGTTCCTATTCTGCTGAATTTTTGGTCGTGGTTACTTCCTTAAAGCGAGTCTGACTACGGGGCACCTGCTCTAAAACAGCGATTTGACGTTTGTGAAGCGATCCTCTCCGATAGAATGGGCGATCTAGAGCACTGTTCACTTCGCAACTTAAAACCGCCATTGTCAATGAAGACTGTTCAGGTTCGTAACTGGGTCAAACTCTGCTTGCTGACGTTTCGGTGTACAATGCGTCCATCTTCAGGGTGTGCCGAGATTTTCAACTGAGCCGTAGTTTAATGTATGTTGGGCAGTGTAAAAGTTACCTTTTCAAATAATTTTCATAATTCAATACGGCCAAGTGACGAAGAAGAGTGTTTTATTTATATACACCTGGTCAGCAGACACCTACTTTCGTCCATGTTGGAAATTGAAAGACCGACTAGTAAGGACAAAGTACTCCTCTTCCCTCTTAGCACCTGAAGTGAACAAAATACCCTCCAAATGTGGCTCTGTATGCGTGAAAGAGATGGGAAGGACGAAAATACATCTAATCGAAAAGGGCAACTAATTAGCCTTCGATGAGAACGGCTTCATTCGTTGCATTACCGTGTCGAAAAGGCCCTCTCCGTAAGTGAAGGTGCAATGACCTTGGTGGCTGCGCATTATTGCCATTGATTTTTTCCCTTTAGCGCAGTCGAATCCACGTGAAATGCACTGCTACATAAAACATTTGATCTCAATTACGCTAGAATAAGCACTATAAAAAATGTGGCTGTTTTGGGTGGTTGGAGTGGTTATTATAGGCCATTGAGAGCATACTTTAATATTTTTTTAGTAAGTCGAAAAAAATAGTTTGGGCCCAATGACGTTTAAGTGCATCTGTTTATATGTTGCAACTCGCCATTCACGCAGTAATGGAAATGGTACAAAAATTATATTTAATTTTTTTTCATTTTTTAAACATGTTATGGCTAGATTTTTTGGCTCGACATTCAAAATTGTGACAAAATTATTTTGAAATGTATTTTTTCGAATATTGGAGTCGTCGTTACACCTTGATATTTAATAGCAACCATGACATGAATATGGAATTTATTACTTTGAGTTAAGAAGAAAATCTGAACGCATGCAATCAAACGATTACGAAATATATATATACTTATAATGGAATGGTGCAAGAGCTATATTTTTTTCCACAATTAATGCAAGCAATGATAAGATCTTTTGTCCAGGAGTGCGGAATAGTGACAAAATCATATTGAATTATGTCATTTTCGAATGTTGGACTGGCCGTGACTTGCCTTGATGTGTGTTGTCTACATTTCTTATAGTGTGGAACGCATATTGCCACTTTTAGGAAAAAATTTATACACATGTAATCTAATTATTAAGAATTATGTGTTATGTGCATGAAGGCAACGTGTTAAAATAGCCTTGAATCGCCAAAAGTGAACAAATTGGGATGGATTCATGTTTTCATTTTAATATTTAAGTATCACTAATGAGAACACGTATGCAAATTTTCTCGCAATTCTATACATGAATGAAAATCCCTCCAACCTCTTGAAAATGGCTTACTGATTTCTAATTCATTACTTAGTCATTTAAAAAGGACTCTGTATGTCTAAGTCATTGTTTCTGTTGTTCACAGTGTGAAACTTACAGGCCATTGTTCTCTTGTGGTCGAAATTTTATGACACGATTTTAGCTATGATAAATAAATATTTTAAGTAACCCTATAAAAAAAAAATATTAAACATTTTCCTAGTTTCATATTTTTCTTGAATATTTTACAGCGGAAATAAAATAAAGGTACATGTTTACTATGTTTGTAAGCTTAAGATTTTTCTTTGTAGATGGAAATAATAACACCCAGTTTAATGCAAGCAACACGTCGGAAAAGTTAGAAGTGAAAATTAACGTTATGATGTGATTCCAAAATCGTTATTAATAAAACAATATTCACGCTGAATATGATATTTTTGGGGTATAATTCTATTTTCATGACGATTTACGGAACCAAAATGTCCTTTTACCGCCGTCGATGGCCTCAACTTGGCTGGCGGAGCGAAGAAGTTTGTTCCGCTTGAACTGGATAGATTTCGCCATTAGTAACCTTTTAACGTCTATAATGTACGGAAGTATCTCTATAGCTAAATATATATTCCCATGTTACAATAAAAATGTCCTTATGAAAGATCTGATGCTTCTTTGGAGAAAAGAAATATTGTGTCGGGTTCCGCGACATTGCTCGTGTTACATAAGTCGTAAGGGAAATGTTTTTTTCTCTTCTCGTTGCTGGAATGAGGAAGCGGTTATAAAATTTTTTTCGGATTTCAGAGTTATTTCTTGCAAGATGATAGCATTTCTCGTGAATAAAAATCCTCATTTAAGCAATTATTACGCCATAAAATGTAAAAATTTTAAAACGTCATCTTTCTCATTTACCGTTCAGTAACTTTAATCTTCTGTGTCAAAAAACGGGGTTATTTGTTGCTCAGGTCGTACAAGGACAAGAAAGCCATTTTTCCAACTGTAATTAAAGAATATTTTCGAATGTTCGGACGTTTTAAATGTATTCCCTTCGTATGTCTTTGATTATGTGAAAGGAAATCGTCCTTATCATGCCTTATTGTCCCTCATAAACTTATTTTCTAAGAAAGTGCAAATACGTATGCGTTGACCAGAGAAATCTACCTTTCTTAGTTTATCTCTGAATCTTAGATTCCATTTTCTTTTTAAGGTTTTGTAATAAATATTTTGTATGTTTTTCCACGCTGTTTGATTATGGAAGTAAACTGCCCGCGCATTAAAAAAATCTCCGGTGTAGTTTAAATTACAAAAATGAGGATCACGATTCATGCCTCGAACGTCAGATTTATGACCCAAAATATCGGAGTAAAAGCTCAAGTTTCCTCTCCTCCCCGTTTAAAAAGCCGCCTTCGTGAATAATATAAAAAAGGCGAGAGACTTAATTCATGCACCTCACTTCCAACCTCTATCCATTCTTGATTATGGTGGAAAAACTTGGCATGGCATGGCATTGAGGGCATTTTTAATGGAGCGGCTCGGATTTTAAGCTCCGTATTCACCGCCATGGGAAAGGCAAGTGAGAGAGAGAGAAATATCTCATCCCGGTCTCTTCGACTCGGTAGCAGCCACATTTCGTGCAAAACTCCCGGGAAAGGATGCTCCATAATACGTGACCTTTGAGGCCGGCTTGAAAACAAACACGTTCCCGCGAGATTTCGATCCAAACCTTAAGAAGACGACCACCGACCGCGGCGGCGTGTGACACAGAAGAGAGGAAGGAGATGGGGGGTGGGGATTTTGGGTGTGGGGGAGAAATTTTGTCTCACTCTTATGTCTTCTTCTCTTCTCTCTCTCTTCACTTTGCCCTCAGGGGGGACGTCATCTTTGGCCCGTCGTAGGTGAGGAGAGGATGGGGCAAATGCATCTACTTATACAAGGCTGCGGATGCAGCACCATACTTCGGGGGACGGGAAATATAGGGGGGGAGCGTCTTAAGATCGCCGACCAGGCCACTGCCTTAAGATCTCTCGAGCGCGCCTCCAACCCATCCACCGCCTCCGGCAAATCTCCCTCCTTCCCTTACTTTTGCCCCCTTTCCCTCACTCCTTTCGTTTACCCGCGCGCCAGATATTCTAATATTGGAATCCTACACCTGCCTTGGAAGATACATAAAACAAAGTTGCATGGATGATAGACCGTAGGCTTTCCCGATGGATGATGTGAATAAGTCTTTTTGAGTGCGGTAACGGGTTAGGCTCTCCATAGCCGACGTTTCGATGAGAAGCTATCTCATCTTCCTTAGGGGAAAAACTGAGTATGGTGTTTGGTTTTGGCCGGGTTTTAAATTTTTTAGTTTATCATTCAGGTGGATCATGATTGGTCGGGATTATTTATTAGTTTTCGTGCGCTTTTTATATTTCTGTTACCGGTTGCCAAAGCTTGCTGTCCATGTGTCCGTCCCTATTTATTATTTATGTTTTTCTCGCATAAAGTAATTTCGATAGCCTCCTTGACCAGGTAATCCTAATTTTTGTTTAAAGTTTTAATACCACGCTAAAAATGACTTTGAGTCGTTATTAATATACTTTAGACTTTAATTTAGTCGAGCAATTTGAAGCATAGTTCTTTTATCGTTCTCGTAACTGCTTGTATTCTCTGCGCATGGATCAGGTTTTCTCAAATGAAATGTGGTCCTAGATTTTATCGTCTATCTTAGAAAATAATTCAAATGTGCCCTCAATGATCCGCGATGACCGCTCCATCCGCCTTGTGCGCATTCGCCCGCAATTGGGCCACACTGCCTCCACCCCCTCGAAGCCCATCATCTCCTCTCCGTATTACCGTCCTCCTTTCCCCTGCACTTCACCTCACACCACTTCACGTGCGAACTTCTTTCCCCCACCCTCCCCTCTCGGAGGAATCTTGTCTCATCTCTTTGGCGTGTTACGTGTATCCCTCACCATTGCAACCTTTGGCCCTCTCTCCCTCACCCACGCGCTCACCGACGAAAACAAAAAGACGACCCATGAATATTCAAAGGCATGCGCTCATATACTTGCACGTCGTCGGCCCGGTGTTTGTTTGTGTGTGTGTCTGTTCCCTCTTGCTCTTTTTTTTCTCTCTTTGGCCACTCCCGCCCTCTCCTGCTTCATCATACACAGAGAGCAGTCCCCCTCTCGCTGCAATAACCTCGCGTGTCCGACAAGACACCTCCGTGAACATCTAGGACGTGCCGGTCGAGGGGCTGGGGACTTAAAGCCTAAGACTCTCGACGAGGGGGTCATTATTCAGGCGACTTTACACGTGGAAGTTGACTTCTGTAGAAAGTGGCGAATATAGCGAATTCTGTGCCTTCAAGTAGCGATACACATCCGTACTTGAAGTTCTACCTCGCGTTTTTTCTGAATCTTCCGGAGGAAAAAATGAAGGTAAATATATATTCGGCGATGTCGGAAATTGACTAAATTTGACTTCCATTGAGTTTGAATGCCACTTTTTTTCAAGTACCACAAATATTTGAAGAATTAAGACTAATTTTTCAAATAAAATAATATGAAAAGTCGAGTTACATGATGAGTTATAGAATTAACTATTTATTCTTCGCCGTACTACCATAAAAAATGTTTCTTCTCCCATGAGAACAACAGCCATGTCTGCGTAAACACTTTTTTTTATATTTCTATCGTTGAGGTCTCCTCCAGAATATAAACTATTTATTCAGATCTTTCCTTACAGCTTGCAGCAGTGTGGCTAGAATGTCACCAAATGCTGTGCGATACTAGGGCAGAATCGAAATGTCACTTACAGTCAAAATAGAAAGCTAGCCGTGGTCGATAGTGTACTAATTTCTACTCTTACTACCTTAGAGGTCGGTGTTTTCTCATCGAGATTTTAGTTACCAGTGACTTATTTAGCTGTTACCATAGAAGTAAAGTCCATGTCTTAAGCTGCCTATATCCTTTGAAAACTCGTCTTTACTCCTCAAAGGCGAAAGCTGCGGAAAAACGCCAGCCCCATTGCACCGCCTAACAACCAATCCCTTCGATCCTTCTCGACTTCTTCCCTTTTGGCCGCGGTCTAAAGGGTGAGGGCATACTCCGTGACGTAATATTCACAGATCTTCATTTCTGACCTCGTTTCTTGCCCCTCTCATTTCCATTATATCCCCCCCTCCCTTGCTCTGTGACCAATTCTCCTTGTAGACCTTCCTCTTTCCTTAGAGATGGTTTCCGAAGTTATATCGCAAATATGCCCCCAACTCCGCCAATCTCAGCCGATTTGATTGTTTTGAAATATTCCTCTAAGGTGCTGACAACAGAGAAATTTTCACTCATGATGGTTTTCATCATAGCTTAAATCCGTTGATGAAATATTTAATAATTTATTTCCGCGAGAAAAATCTACCTTGACCGGGATCTGCCCTTGAGAGTTTTTACTTTTACTCCGGACCATTGAGCAGTCCAGTACACCACCCAGGCATGGGCATTGAGTTGGCTCCAGAGTAGCGACGGCAAAGAAGCATTCCACCAGAAGAAGAGTGTACTTGCAGACAGCAACACAAACTTGGAAGTAAGGACGTACTCCGTGTCTTATTTTTGGAGCATGTTTTCATTTGTCGGCGAAGCGTGGATGATTGCTTCTGGCCGAAATAATATGGTGTAAAGCCATGGGAATGTGGAGTTACTGATATGTGATGAATTTCGGAGATTGATTCATCAGATGGATGCCGAAAATCGCCAATGAAAAAGTTCTTTGGAAAATTGGGGAGAAAAATTGTAATAGAAACCCTCCGAAGTGGAAGATGCGAACCTATTTTATGCATTTCGAGACACAAAAACCTATTGAAAGCGGTACTGGAAGGAGAAATGAAACGGAGGATTCATCGATGGAGACTAAGAATGGAATGCGTGAAGCAAACGAAGAAGGATGTTTGAATGAAGAATAATGAAGTAAGAATACGGTTAGCTGAGAGAATAGTTGAGTGGAGAGCTGAAAGAAACCAGTCCTCGAATTGGTGACTTTATGATGAGGAGGTATTGATCAAACCCAAGTCGATTCAAAATCGAGATAATCCAGTTTTCCATTGTTTTTAGAAGTAAAATATTTTCTTTTCCCTTATGATATACATTTGTTATTCATTGTTTTATCTGTCTACCCAGCATGTTTTTGTCAATTTCATCAATGTATACAACAATGAAAAACCCTAAGAAACACTGTCGTTGTATTCTAGCGTGTGAGGAAAGAAAGAATGCCGTTATTGGCATCAGCACGTTCCTAACTTAATATATAATTTCAAGCGCGCGCCATTCATGTATAGTTAATGATTATAAAGCTCTAATGACGAAAAGGTATTGATTCCACCAAAGATATGAACTGTCAGATGTGTGTCTATTTTTTGTTTTCTTTATGGTTTGTGCCGCGCCTGTGGTCATTTAACCGCATTGGGCCTTTCTTTATTCCTGAAGATGATACAGCGGCATCAAAACCCATTTTATAATCAATTACATTGGTGGACAATAGTAGCTGTGCAATTATCAACTCGACGTATTGTTCTATGTTGATCAATCAGGCATCGAATGAGTGGCAGCCCATGGTTTTTTGTATCACCCCATTTCTTTATATTTCATGTAGTAGTCTCGTCTGCTTCTGCAATATTTAAAATTACTATTTTGCTTACTAAAGGTGGTGACATTCCATCAAACATATGGCAAATATTTAACATAGTGAAATAATTGAAAATCCATTTAATTGTCTGTGTGGCTCTTAAACCAATGAGACAACTCTTGATTCGCATCACATTTTTATTAATCAACCACCTTTGGATAATTAACCTGAACTTAATGTAAGTGCGACTCGAGTAATATTCAATTTCATTGGGTAAAAGGGCACTGCTTGCGCTCCAAAAATAGGAGTTTTAAAATTTCTACATCCATAAACGTGAAAGAGTATACTGAACAAAAAAGTTATAAGTGTATGAGAATGTTACCTCTTGCTCTCAGATTTCTCTTTGCTATCACTGTGATAAATCTGTTGCGTTGACGATTTTGTTTTCTACATACCGCTCTTCTTTTTTCCACAGAATCCTGATATAGTACTGGTGCACTATCTGAATGTTCCTTACCCGGACGACAACAAACTCGTCATCACTCCGAGCCTGGCCCTGTGGGGAGACAAGAAGGAATGGACGAAGGAGGAACTGGTGTCACAGCTCAAGCCGATGTGTGAGTGCGCCACGCGCCATGTTCCGTACCGTCTGGCCGGCAGCGTTGTCAAGGGTGAAGGAAACCTATCGTGTGAATATGCATGGCCACCTATAAATATATATTTTTACATCAATCTTTCTTATTCTTCTTACTCTCGTTCATTCTTTCTTGTTTACATTTCAGTTTCGCTGCGTTTCAGTTTTCTCTATTCATTTTTGTTTGAAAATGAAAAGCTTTTCTATTTCTATACAGTTTGCCGTCAATTTGTCTTCATTTTACTGGTCCCAAGAATCTCCTGACCGTTGGAAAGATTGTCTTTTGAGAAAATTTTCCATTACCCCAATGAGTGAAGCATTGCGTTCAAAATTTCCGTGAGAAGTAATTTTTAAATTTGTCCGGAAACAAAACGGTGATTTTTAGTTCCACTGGAAGATTTGGAGATATGCTTATAGTTTGAAGAAATATAATTATGTCCTTCTCTTGTCATTCATTCTTACCTAATTCAGATCGTATTTAATCCGAAATTTCAGCTCAATTTTGGTACTCTTTTTTTTATTGCCTCTATACTTGTTTATGATTAATTTTCAATAAGGGCTTGCTGAATTGTACACCATATATCTTTACTATGATGCAGCAAGAGCGCGTGTTGTGTTACCCTCTGAATCTTTCAGCAAGCACTGCAACAAAACGTTTAGACACCATTACCAAAGGAATATTAACAGGTTGACTTCTCTTTCATATGTCCAACAAAAGCGTACTTATAAAGCATTATTTTTATTTTTTGAGTAAAGAAACAAGGCTTCACTTCTCTGCCCTTCCTCTCCAACTTGTGATCTAATGCCGTCTTTCTTGATGACTTACTAATTCTGTCATCGAGCGTTTTTAGGCTTTTTCACTTAACTTCTTCCATCTTTCCCATGTAGGTGGCCAAACCTTTATTTTCCTTCATCTGCTGCCGTTGGTGTATCTCTTAAGTACTCAAGTGTGTCACAAGTATTTGTGTACTGAAAATCGCGATTTTTCAAAAGAGCTCTGTTTAAATATTTACATGGCGAGTTTAAATTGCGGTAAATAAACAGAAAAATGGGGACATCTTGCTCGCTCTAAGGCTAGGAGACCACAATTACTTTTTTCATACCAAGATTTGCTGTATTTATTTGGCTGTGTTTAAGAATTTCTCATACTTTTCTAGTTAACGTTGACATTTTTATTCCTCATGAAGTTCCAGTCAAATGCTTACCGACTACACTTCCATTTGAATTGTGTAAATCTTCGCCCTACTGCTAATTTAATGAATTAAGAGCATTGATCGAGTCCTGGCTGGTAAGCAGAAAAAGCTTGAGTGCATTGAATTGCATGTTTTAATGCACATGGTAGCTTGAATGGGAGGAAATAGGCCCATAGTTGCGGCGTTTGCTGCAGCATCGCACTTTGCTTGTCCATTGGCCCTATAAATTTGCTCTCTTGAAATGCAAATGGGAAAAGTAAGCGAATCGTGAGCATGCAAGTTTTGACGAGTAAATAATTAGCGAGCATCAGGCTTTCAAGTTTCTATTTTTGTAAAGTTCAGAAGCATTTACTGACTTTCACTTTTTAGTAGTGCTTAGTAAACAACGTATTTTATATTCCTCTCCCTTCTCTTCAGTCTTTACTTGTTGCTAAGTTTTATTCAAATTCAGAGATAAACTTTGGGGGTAGCATGCTATATCTTTGTATCATCACTATCAAATGAGTTTGAATGGAAGCGTCTTCTCCTCTCGTAAATTATGTATACATAACTCTTTTACATATCTTGAAGCACTGGTCGTTTGGGTCGTAATTCCAGAGTCCCTTCCCAGTTAACTTGATCAGAATGTTCGAAAGTGTAAATAATAAATAGCCTTGACTTTCTGCTCGAGAACGATTTATTTTCAATATTGAGCAATTTTACCTAAGTAATTAATATTCTTGGTAATAGTTTTTTCGTTATTTCAAGCGAATGTATCGTCAATGAAGCTAGTCGAAGTAATCGCGCTGTAGAAATTGTTCAAATAATCGTAAGCTTTTCGCTTAGTTAGAAAGGAATAAAAGTATAAGGTTATTTCCCTATTTCACCTAAGGAAGTAATATTCTTGGTAATAGTTTTTCGTTGTTGCAAGCGAATGTATCGTCAATGAAGCTAGTCGAAGTAATCGCGCTGTAGAAAGTGTTCAAATAATCGTATGATTTTTGCTTAGTTAGAAATGAATTAAAGTATAAGGTTATTTCCACCATTATTCATTCTACAATGTTGCTGCCGTACGCAGCAAAATTTTTTATGAAGGTTCGTCACAATCTTTCGCATTTTTATTAAGACCTGGCTGGCGATTTTGAATGTATTCATGGATAAGTCACCACACGTTAACCAACTGTTTACAATACATATCTTCTTACAATTTCATATCCAGGCTTGGCATATTATTTGTCTTTCTTTCTCTTTTCTGTCCCATAAAGTGGTAGTGCAGTAAATGTAATTTTTCAAAATCCGGTAGGTTTTCCTTAGAAGGACTTGAATTGGTGATGTCCAAGATATTCTTTATCCTATAGCTCGAAGTAGTCACCATCTTTATACTCTAATCGTAGAAATCCAGAAAAGGTAAACTAGCTTACAAATCCTTGAAGAACGTAATAACTATTTTTGGGTATGAGTTGCCATCTAGAACTATTAAAAGGGTAAAGAGTCCTTCTCGCGCCACACTATGGAAATACCTTTGTTTCATCAGCAATCTTGCCATAGTTATAAAAATGCACTGGTTGGGTGTGGAATGTGAGGAAAAACTGTGTATCACTCCATTGATAATCAGGGTATCATGCATAAGACCACTTCACGGTGAATATTTAGGAAGAATAATGTGGTGATGGCTAGGATTTGTCGTCTATTCGGCGCGTATTAGTGCTGCAGATCGAAGAAGGAACTTTCATCTAGCTCTGAGTAAACCCATTGCTACATTTTAATATCAAGGGGCTCTTTCCGTTTATGGTTTGAACTTTTACCTTTGTCAGCATTCGGAGAAAAAACTTTCGTGTTCTCCAGATAAAACATTAGAAGTTGCTCCGCGACCGCGGTTGCTTTGTTTTATTTTGAACGAAAACAAAATGTAGCGACAGTAACGAGCAATCTTTCAATATTCTTCTCCAAAAATTGATGTTTAGAATACACTACTAATAGCTGAGAGAGTTGTGGTGATACGCCCTTAATTTTAAGCCCCCTCGGAAGCACTTGCATGACACAAAACTATTATTTTAATGTTAAAACTTTACTAAAGGACCTCTTTTTTTTCTTTTGGTCCAGTTTTCAGCGAGGATGAGCCGGATCTCAACAATGAGCTGGAAATATCGGTAAGCTTAAGATGCATTTTTGTTCGTCACTTACTTCTGTCAAACAGTAGCATGGTAATTTTTGAATGTTCTATTATAGCTACTGAGTATTTGAAAAACAAGTAATACATAAATGTACCTTTGAAAGCGTTTTTTTGAAAGAAAAATTTTCTTAGGCTGGTTTTCCAGGGTACGATATTCTTTTTTTTACTGCTTTGGAAATTGGAGAAAAAAAGAACGGGTCAGCGATCGGCTTGAGATGTTACGCGGTTGGCGCAGTGGTAGTGCCAACGCTGAAATGAGGGTGCGGGCGCAAGGCCGTAAGACAAATCACTTTCACGCGGGCACTTAAGCGTTGGTATTGCCACTTTGTTGCGCAGTTGTTATTCCATTGACCGAGCGTCTCATCCCGACAGACGGCGGAGACGGTGGAGGCGATTGTGTCGCAGCTGATGGAGAAGCAGAGACAGGCGCGGCAGGCGGCCATGAGCAAGCAGCTCGAGTGCGGCTGCCCCGACTCGACGTGCGCCGACGGCAAGGCGTGCGCGCACCCCATGCGTAGGATCTCGGCGGCCAAGGCCTCGCCGTCCTCTTCCTCGTCTTCGTCCTCGTCCGCTCTGCCCTCCTCGTCGTCGTCCAACAACTCGGCGGGCCCCGACGCCTCGTCCACCACGCCCCCTTCGGCGTCGTCGACGTCCCTCGCGGCCGCCGCGGCCGCCAACGCCGCCAACAACAACAACGCCGCCGCCCACGCGCACGCCGCCGCCCATGCCGCCGGCACCCCGTCCAGACACCACCTCCTTACCATGGCCGCCCTCAACGACAACAACAACCAGGTGGGTGGAGTGAGGCGTCATCTGGTTGGGGGAGATACCCCTTTGGACGCATCTGTACGTGTGAGGCTGGGGACTTTGGAGGTTAGACAAAGTCTGCTGTGTGTGTAGTTGCCGTAGCAGGTAGTAGTGGCTGCATGGTAGTTTTTGCGGGTAATAATAAGCTCCGTCCAGATGCTTGCATCGAGGCACGCTCCATGTTGACTTTCTGCCGTCCCACCCGAATCGTCATAGAGAGAGCGGTACCTACCAATTGTTTACCTACCACCAGTTTGACGCCTATTCCTATGCGAGTCATTTTCTTATTTCTAATGTGCTTTTCTGTGAATATTGGCCGGTATCTGAAATGTTACTGGAAATGTTTTTGATATCGGTGTGTCCCCAACGTATATATAAATATGCAGATTTGGATGAGGTTTTCCATTTCGATGCTAAATCAGCGCGCTAGCACATTATAGTCGCGAACTGTGCTGCGCGGAAATTTTCACCCTCGGCCAAAATGACCACACGGTGCCCAAACTTTGCGCATTCACAGCTCAAACTCCGAGTCATGCTCGCATTGTACTCGTGTATTCAATCGTATGAGACCACATTTGTGCCATTAGTATCGAAGTTATGGTCCAGAAATGTGTCACCCTGCAACTTTTATGCCACCGTTTCCGTCCTGGTACTCATTTGTAGTTCTTATTTGAAATACACATCAGATCCAAAAGATGGAGGCGATATTTCCCGTTTCTTGAAGGTAGTAGCCATTGCCCAAGGACCGTCTAAAGCTTATTTCGGCTTTCAATCCTAGTATTCGACTTTAATTTCTGTCATATCTCCATGAATATCCCCGAGAAATCTGGCGTGCTTTATCTGTATGATCTCTCGGTCCTCAGTCCTTCCCATGTATCCTTGTTCTTGCACCGCACTCTCCCGCATGGGCATACCTACTCTATTTCTTTTTTATCTCCTTTTACGGGATCTATCAGGCTAAATAAAAACAAGTGATAGTTAATCAAATAAACTACAAGTGTTTTAAAGACTAAGAAGGAAAAAATTTGATAAACGGCCGGAAAACTTATGGCACAAAATAGTAGAAGCTGTTCTCTTTTCTAAAGTGCCTCTACAACTAAAGATATTTTACAGCAAAACAATTATCCTCCTGGGTTGAATTATTTTTGTTCCTTTTTTTAACATTCCGGATGTAATTTTATCAATCATTTTATCATAATGCTCCTTGGCCTTATGTAATTTTTTTGTACGAATATTTTCAAATATCCTGTGCACACAAACACCACGCACTAATACAATATTAATGCATACAAAAACTTTTACATGCTATTCTAAGGTGGATATAACTGAATATTAACGTTTTAGAGTCCAAATTTTGATACGAGAAATGAATTTTAATGGGCGCTTCTATAAACTGCTCGCTTAGCTTGGGGATACTATTCGGAAGCAACTTCTTTCTGTTTCCAAAATCCATTCGTCGGATTCCTATGAACCCTCAGCTTTAAATCACTGTGGTGCAGATACATCGAGAAAGATGTGATAAGTTACTATTAAAAATTGAAAATAATCCTATCAATTAATAAAAAATGGGAGTTTGATGAGGATTTGCTGTACTGTAGATTTTCACAGCAAGCATGTGCCCGTGCCGTGTCTCTCAAAATATGAAGTATTAATCTCCAAAACCGTGCGAGTGTTTTCGTGAATTCTTCGAAAGAGGGAAAGTCTCTTCACCGAATGTGTAAAAAATTACTCTTCGCATATTTTTAGTAAAATTCCAAAGTCTTGGCGCCAACGGCATAAGCCGGGAAGTTCATACATGTATGTTACTACTTTTTTAACATAAAAACTTAAAAGATAACTTGTTGTTACAATGCTCGAATCACATATCTGAAGAGATATTTCTGCGCAAGTCTTATCCGTTGATTTGGAAACATGTCATAAAATTATAATTTTCAACATCAGGATGAAATAAATGGAATTCACAAATAAGTGGGCATTTTTACTAGATTCCAAAAAACTGGAAGGAATATTTTCGAAGAAATTTTGAAAATTGCAGGGACCTATTTTTGAGGTCATTGCAAGCTCTTCTCACCAATCTATTCTTAGTAAATTTTTCATAAATATTTATACGATGAAGTGCCTAAAATTTTCATGCAACTAATTTCGCAATAATTTATATTATTTCCTATTTTTTAATTTAATTTGATATTTTCGCATAATTACAGTCCCACCCTATTAAAATGTAAACGGTACTTCAAGTAAATATTTCTAGATGATATTTTTTTGAGGTCGTCATGAAAACTTTTAGACATAAAATTAAATGGTATATATATTTTTTTGGATTAAAAAATGTGGTAGATTTCCCTCCGAAATCTAAAAAAATCAGTGAGCTTGACTTTGTATAAGAGAATCGGAATTCAAAAGATATGAACTATTGCCGAAAGGAAGAGGATACATGATTTTCCTCAGTTGCCCACAAAGTATTCATTCAGAAGATACTAAGACGTTTTCTTTCAATGAATTTTAATAAGACTGTTGCACTCACATCACCATGAAAGAGCACTCTTTTTTTGTTTGGATGAGCTGTTTCGTCATCCTTGACGCATCTCATGTACCATGTATCTATTTCCGATTCATGTTGCCATTGGAAACTCGAAAACAATCACGCAGCTCTTACTCCTCGGACACGCCTGCAACTACCCCGACTCGACCCAATATTCCTCCGACGAGATCACGATTCGCGGCGACGACTCCGCCTGGGCCGCCACAAACCTGCGATGTAACGCTCGCCGTCTCCCATCGCAGGTGTCGTCCACGACGGGGTCCAGCACCGGGGGCATGATCTTGGCCACCTCCACGCAGTGCCTCTCCAGCCTCTCGCAGCAGCAGCAGGGGGCGGACAACGTGGTCTCGCGGGCCGCCTCCACGCCCCCGACATCCGCCCCGCCCTCCTCCGCCTCCGCCCCCTTGGTGCTCAGCCTGTCCCAGATCCAGGGGGGCGGCGGCCTGCTCATCCTCAACAGCCACGGGGGCGGGGCGGCCGGGGGTGGTGGAGGCGGCGGGGGCGGGAGCGTCGGCGCAGGGGGACCGCCCGGCTCCGTGGCCGTCACCTCCTTCGTCTGCAGCGCCCCGCCGCAGGTCCAGCAGGGGTCTTCGCCGGCGGCGGCGGCCGCGGCCGCTGCTGCCGCCGCCGCCGCCGCTGCCGCCGCAGCCGCCGCCTCTGGGGGCAGGGGCGGGCGGGGTTCTTCGTCGGCGGCGAAGGCCCTCTCCAACGCGATGGTGCAGTCCGAGAAGGCCGTGGTGCTCAAACAGGAGGCGATGGAGACGTCTTGCTGCCTGCCCAACGGCGGTGGGTCGTCCGAGGCAATCAAGATGGACGTGACCAACGGCAATGTGTCTTTTGACTCGGGGTCGCCGTTCTCGGCCTCCGCCGATCTCTCGGACGGCAGTAAACCGCCCCCCACGCCCAAAGCGATGGACACGAGCGGCGGGGACGGTGACTCGGGGGGCGGCGGCGACGTGGCCTTCTTCAATGAGACCCTAGACCTGTCGCAGGAGGACATCCAGAAGACGCTCTCGGCCAACATGCCCTCATCGTGTGGGGTGGAGAGGAGGCTCGGAGGGGGCGGCGGGGGCAGCGGAGGGGGCGGTGGGGGCAGCGGGGGGAACGGCGGAGGCGTGAGGAAGGTGGACGTGGCCTCGGACACCTTGACCCTGAGGCTGCATACGCAGCAGCAGGAACAGCAGGCCCAGCAGCAGGCTGCCGCGGCGCAGATGGCCTCCGCGGACCCCGTGGTGGTGTCCGGTGGTGCTCACGTGGTGTCGAGGGCCCACGTCTCCGCGCACCATCACCACCACCACCAGTTCCACGCCCACCAGCACCACCTCGTGGGCGACGCGGCGGACCTCAACCCCATGGATTTCATAGACAATGACGTGTCTCCCCCAGACGACGATGTGTTTGTGAATTTGGACGCCTTCGACATGTTGGGTGATTTTCCTGAACTGGAGGTTTGTGCTCTCCTCTCTATCTTTTGCTAAATATATGGTTTCAATTGCTTTCCCGGTGAATGCTGAATAAGAATCCTTCTTGGGTTACTCGTCGGATCTTATCTTCCATCTCCTTGGGTGTTTCGATGCTCGGCTCGCTCATCGTCTGTCATTAAGGGTCCTGATGAGCAGTCCTAAAGCTCGCTCGCTCGAGGATATGATCCGGTGTGTAAACCGAGAAATTTCATTTTCAAACCGTGGTTACTTGCTTTGGAGTCGTTCAAGTATTATGTATGGCAATTTATGCCATTTTTGATCCCCCCCATGTAAGACAAAGTAAGATTTTTCCCAATCCCCACCCCTACCTCTCATTCTTACGTATGGCGTTAGGTATTTGTATCTACTCTTTGTTAAATGCTCGCTTTCTGCAGTTATATCTTTACATAGAAGCCATTGTACAGCTCTGAGCACTGTATATCATATAATTATGCAGTGTTGGAGTACCAGAATCATTAATAGTGAAACAGTACCACAGCTGATGAAACTGTGAACAATCACAGGATATTTGGAAAAAATAGAGGATATTTGGAAACTATACAATGTTTCAAGACAGACAAAAATCTTAAATTGGTTCCAGACCCCCTGTCACCCATACATATGACGAAGTAAGATTATCCCAACCCCTCTACCCCCAAAAACGTCGTACGTAATACTTGAATGGCCATTTTCAATTCTTTTAATTGCTCTGCTCACCGTGCAACACAGCAAAGTAGATGCTGTCCATTCATTTCAGAGCCCGCTCAGTTGGCTGTACACTTCAGAGCATATCGGGAAGATATTTATGTGGATTACTATTGAGAAAGATTGAACGTCGACAATAGCCTACGCGTTGGTTTTTTTGCATTTACTACCAGTATATTCGTGAAAAATTGGTAGATTAGCTAGGGTTATGCAGAGTATTGATTCCCTAAGTGGTAAAAATCCTTACTAGGACTTTAGTATGGGCTACTTATTCTCTATACACATCTACATCTTCAATGCTACCGACCAGGCTCTTCTTGGGTGTGTAGTGATGTGGTCTTTGGAGTGAAGCTCAATTTATATTATGGTCTCTTATTGTGCGTGGGGAGAACAAATTTTTGTACCTATCGGTTTCGCGATGTATCTCTCTTATTTATTGCTTCTAGCGAACCTAGATATAAAGGTGCAGCGACAAAATGACATCCTCTGAGTGATTCTGAAACACTTTTCTTCTGAATCTCTCTAGCAAACTTAGCCAATCGTGTAGCCTCTGAGTCTCAAGTGGCTCCCAACCGAATTCCTCTAAAACCTGTGAAACGCTATATGTTCGCTCGTAACAGTTTTTAACGAAGCGCGCAGCTTTCCTTTGTAATTTTTTTTTATTTTTTGGTTTGGTTTGGTCTTTCTGTCCAGGCTCTCAAATGCTTGTGACGTATTTGTAGTGTGGCCTAACCAGAGCGAACCAAAACTTTCACTTGTTCATCTAGGATCTACCTACTATACTCTTGATAAATGCTAGTTTCTTTGAGGCTGTGCCGCATATGTTTTGCATGTGTGCTCTCAACGATAGGTATGACGTTAAGGTAATTCCCAGGTGTTTGACTTAATCTGACGACTTAATTTTTTGTCCACCCACGGTGTAGATAAGGCGCTGCTTTGATGACTTCCACAATCCATTCGTTCCACAACGTTTGCCTGTTCTCATGGTTCCTGATTTCACCTCTGAAGTGCGCAGGTCTAATCTTAACTCCGCTGGCATCGATACCATAAATGAAAGGCTCTGTTTATCATTCTTTCTTTCCCTCAATGGGCTTTGCTAGATGGGAAAATTAAGGGCGCAGTAGGGTATATGTTTGTGATTCAGTGTGAACTCATCGAGTCATCTGAACGCATTAAACTTGCTGACGTTTTGTCCCCGTTACTGGTCTCTCTCTGTCAATCGATGATATTCTTCACATTTCTTTTCAATGAAGGGATCAGTGATGGGAAAGAAACGTCCGATAAAACTCTTACCGACCCTCGCAGCGATTACCCGATTAAACTCCTTGAAACTCGTGAGCCGGAAATGCTTCAATGATGATTCTTTTTTTCTGATTATCGGATTTTGCCCGTACTTTAATGAACATGAGACGAATGAAGAGATGAAGTTGTCTTTTTATGCTCGAATGAGTTATCTCTAGTTAACAGATGAGCTTTATATGATAATTATTCAGTATGATCCGTACGTTGCGTTAAGCCATACTGCAATTTCTTAGTTTCGAAATGGACTCATTTGGAATTGTAAGCAGTCCTTTCCACCAAGCAGATAAATTCATAGGGGTCACTCTCCAAGAGGCCGGCTAAAGTATGACATTCAAGTTGAAAAAACCATTCGTCAGGACTGGGATCCGAACTCGGAGCGTATGTGGCGAATACGGAAGATCCCATTCCAGGCGAATGGTTTTTTTCTATCAATGTAAATCTCTTGCGCAAGTACGAAGTCCTTATTTCGACTATGAATTCTTGAAAAGAGGTTTTGTTTTGAATTTTTTTAGCGAGCCATATTTATATTCTTTCCGCAATATTGCTGTTTTCCACCAAATTTTCATTTAATAGCTCTTTTTGGTGAGCAGCGATTATCGCATATAAGGTGTTTGGTCTAAAAAGTTTGACTCGATTTCTTATGCGGCGTCTTGTTTGAATTAAGGTACTGGAGCAAAGTGCGGGCCAGATGGCTGGTGGAGTAGTGACTGTGGGAGGAGGAGACCCAGGTCTGGGTGTCGGCCTCCCAGTGACACCAACGTCCGATAAAACCAGCAGTCAATCGTCCTCCAGGATGGATTACCGAGAGGGAACTGCGAACATCACCGACTATTCTCCAGAGTGGGCTTATCCTGAGGTGTGTGACTTCCTTCTCCTCCTCACGATGTCTTTCATTATTTTCAGAAAGATAAAAAAACATAGTTTGTTCTAATCTTGAGGGTTTTCTCGTTTTTACAACTGGTCTTTTTTCCTTTTATTTCATATCCTCTTCAACATGCCATGGCATGGAAGTTTTTAAAATGTATCTATTTATCTTAATAAAACCCCTATTAAGGATATTGTTAGCTTTCGATGGACAAAAGGAAACTCAGTTTTGAAAGAAACTCAAGTATTAGCAATTAGCAATTGATTTTTCAGATTGACCACAAGGCCGGTTTTTGAGTTCCAATGTGTCCAAGTTAATGCCGTGATGTGTCACAGTGAATGTAATTGGAAAGTTAACCATTCTTTGGGAAGCTAAAGTTATAATTCAGTTGATTCTTTCGTCATAAAAGTCGTATCATCACTGATTTCATAGCGCTCTCTGCTTGAAATAAATTTACTCGGGTTAATTATCTTTCTTTAATACTACTGAAAGAGTTCAAATGATTTTTTAGTGTTTCATTTGAACTACTTGTGATATAATATCAGCAATATCATGGAATTTACATTAAACTGAAATATTTTTGTACTTGCGTATGTCTCAGGATCTCTGGAACTCGAAAGATAGACATCAGACGCTTTATAGAACCTGATTCTTAATTTTAATCAAATGCCACCGTCATTTTTGCTATACTCCCTACCAATAGGTGATTGTTTGTTTGTTTTACTCTAAAACTAACATAACTCATATGGTTAAACAATGGCTCTTATTCCTCGCAGGGAGGAGTCAAGGTTTTGGTAACTGGGCCTTGGTATTCCACTACTTCCCCGTATACTGTGCTGTTTGATGCTGTTCCTGTGCCAACGACATTAGTACAAAGTGGAGTCCTGCGATGTTTCTGCCCTGGTTAGTTCATAGTAACATATTCAACCTAGAAATACCCTCCCCCCATATCTTTTATTACTATCAATCACGTATCTTCTCCAAAAACATAGGGACATAATGCAGAAAACTGAGCATAAAAATGTATAATAACGTAATACTTATTCGTACATTTTGCATTCCCTTTAAACCAGTTCATTTTACATGCATCGTGCGTGCAATTTCCAGAGATATGAACTGGGTAGAACAAATGTTTTTTCCGATGTCGCCTTGAATCTCTGACTGCTCTCATTGGCGACCAATTTCATTGAAACTAATCATGAGTTAAATTGAAAGTGCTATTCTTTTATTATCCTACCCCCAGCTCCTTGAATAAATCAGGCACCATAGGGCGAATCAAATACATGATTCATTCTTCTAACTATGCTTTCAAACTTTTCATATAATCTTGAAAAGATATTGAATCATCATGGAACCAAGTAAAGGAAACGCATGCATTGACTGATGATGTAGTGTGACATCTTCATTTATGTAAATCAATAAATTTCTCGAATATTTTAGGAGAAATTACATTCACAAAACGTGCATTCTTTATTTCTCTTTTTAATTGAGTCATCTTTCCTTTCCAGCTCATGAAGTTGGGCTAGCAACTTTGCAGGTAGCCTGTGAAGGGTTTGTGATCTCCAATTCTGTGATATTTGAGTACAAAAAGCCTCCAAAGGAGGAAAGGGGCCGGGTGCAAGAGCCTAAGACAGCAGAGCACAGTAATGACAACCTGCTTCGATTTACTTTGCTCCAGCGGTTGGAAGCTATGGATAACAGGCTGCTTATCAAGCAAGAACCAGATGGTGCTGAGCTAGTGAGTGATCGTTTTTTTTATTTTCAGTTCAAAGTGGAAAATAATGTTTTACTACATTTCACCATAGTTCATCTTCTTTGGTAATGGAGACTATTATTTGTTTTGGCGGCTTGTGTTGCATTTGCTTTGGGGGATTTATGAAATCAGATTAAAGCTTAATATTTTGTCTTTTTATGTAAATTAAATATTCAAGGGCATCATATTATTAACCCGCTTGTGATAGAGAAATGATTGTGAATAAAGCGTATTTATGGTGTTATTAATTTCCTTTAACTTAAAAAAATATTCATTTTTATTGTCAATGCATGTGATAGACTATCTTCTAGATATTATCATTGGTTTCCGGATTAGTCTGAACTCCCAATTTTTTCGACATGCAAAACAATGAAAACATACGGATCATGGAATAGCAATTTCAGGAAGCCACTCACGTCAACCATCGATTTCTCTTATTTTTTCTATTGTATTGCCATATTTATTTGCATAGAAAGAAAAAACCACTGAATCTTATTCAAATGGAGCGTTTAGAGTTGAATATGCTTTTTAAAAAACAGTTTTTTATTTCGACTCTTTCACTCTTCTTACAATGGTTGATATCTTACTGCAAGAATTTCTCACAAACAACAAACAGTCGGAAATCAATTTGGCGTGGTTACTTGAGCTCTGACTTCTCATTTCGTGGGTCCGGGTTTGAATTCGGGCTGATTTAGATTTTTAGTGGATTCCTCAGCCCTACATGGATGTCTTGTTGAGGGCACATCAATTAGAGTACTCTGTTTGTCGGACAAGACGTTAAACTGTGGTCCTTTTGGCGCCTTAGGCTCGGTGACGGCATTTTTTCATTGGAATACCTATTACTACTATGCTGCCAAAAAGTGCCTTTCACTTCAAGGAGTAGAACTCAGTCAGTTGAACGAATCAGTTAACTGCTAACCCTTTGGCGCCTTTCGATTATAGTAAGCCGATTCCGGCGGCGGGATTTCCTCCACCCTTCATTCTCCAGGTCTAAACTTCCTGGGCCAAACTACTCGTCTATTCTCGGTAGTGTAAATGACTTCAGTTGTCGGTCTTCTCATTACTTTATTTACCAATTCGCACTCAGGATGGTGATGAACACTCGATACGATTCTAATGCTCCCTTTTTTCATTGCTTTCTGACTTGAACTGATTCCACCTCTCGCAGTTTTTTACTGAAATGTAATGTGTTTCATTAGTATTTGAAGGTATTTGATACCCTTTGATTCGAGAAGTTGCGTGAAAGAATGGTATAGTTGTAGCGAAACGTGAGGGCAATCACCTGCACTGAGCGTGACCTTAAGGCAGGAAAGGGGCAAACTGAGGAGCGGAGGGGAAAGGACAGCACATGCTAGGTGACGTGACCAGGGTAACTAACTTTATCTTAGGATGGTTGGAAAGTGTCGTAACAATATTTATGAGCCAAAGGCATCTGCATCAAAATACGTCATTTCTGTTCGTAGAATCCATTTAAATTGCAATAATATGTCTTGACAAGATTCTAAAAAGGATGAAGCATGACGTGTAAGAAACTAATAAAAAGTATTTTCTAGGTGTTTCGAACCTGCTGAATGCGGAACTGTTTGTCCAAGTCCAAATCTTACTCCTAAATGAGCTATCCAATGTTGCGTTCAAGATGTCGGCGAAGTTGGAAACTTGCGCCTTTTTTCATAAACATTGGCACAATTTTATTGTATTTACTACTATTCTTATGGCTTCTGCAGTGAGGAACAAGTATATTGAACCAGAAGTGATTTTCAAATTCAGTTTTTTTAAGATTGTTGTTTGATTGATTTATTGATTGTTGAAACACATCAAGTAATCGCCGCGTATAATTCATCGTCTCTTTCAAGGTACGGCAAAAATAACAAATATATAGTAGAGCAACATGTGTAGCTCCGTATTTAATCTTTTCATTATCCATCGTAGAACTTGATACGATATTTCGTAGTGATTTGCACGTTTCGCTAACACTGTTTCATTGCACGCACGAAATAGTCCTACGGCTTTTTGCATCCTTAGACATAGGCAATGTTTCTTTTATGTGCGTATTGCTTGTTGCGTTTAGTCACGGCGCGCCGTAATAATCTATAGCTCGCCGCGGCTAGCCCTTTAAGGTTGCTGCTCATTATTCCTCTCTGACCAAATATTCGCGGTATCAAGGGTTTGAAATTTCCTTGGAACGCCATATGGATCCTCTGTCTCGATATTTCTGGTAAGATATCAGGCTATCAATCTTGATGTTACCATCCAAATTGATAGCACCTTGGCTCACTTCTATCTTACCAGTTCCTAATATGCTGGATTCATTGGCTGGTACAACCTGCCACAGTGATTAACATAAAAAATATTAAAATATTGCTTTCACTTTACATCAAGGTCTAAAGTCATTTCCTCTACCTGTTCTGCCCGTATTATTCTGAGTGATTGAGGAATTCTGTAACACATAATTGTTGTTTATTATAGGCAGGTGTCGAATTTAAGGCTGTTACAATATTAACCTATTCCACATCCATATAATTTATTTTTCTGGCAATATATTTTAAATTTGTTTCCACCGTCCCTGTGGCAGCTTTCCTGCAGACTTGACATTCACCCAATTTGCTATGTTTTGTTTGATACATAATTGTTAGCCTTATTGTTTCTGTCAGAATACATATAATCTTTAAAATGAAACTCTCCAAAAGAAGAAATCGTTGCAACTTTCCAAAATTATAATTATATTGTTCAAATTGTATAATTCCTTACTGTCTAAGAGTGACAACCTTTTCAGTAATAAATGCTGACTTTCATTGTTAATTTTGTACTCTTACAGTCACTTATGGGCTCAATACAGCACAAATTAGGTTCCTCTTTTGCAGCTATCAGTATATCAAGCAAAAATGGGGAAAAATGCTTAAAATGTTTTAAAACAAATTTAATTTACAGCCATGGACACATTATCATTAATAGAGTGAAGATATCAGATTGAAATGAGTCATATTATGAGATTCTAATAAAAGGTTTATCTTTTGCTTTAGGTGGAAGGTTCAAGCCTGTTTAATCAGGGTAATTTTGAAGATAGAATGGTGACCTACTGCCAAGAAATGACCTCTAAAATGTGGTTGTCCAGTGAAGAAGTGAGTCCAACATGGTTTGAGAGCCATCGAGGGATGACACTCCTACATTTAGCGGCTTCATTAGGTTATTCTAGGTATGATTGAACATGAGACTCATTAGTTTGAGAAATTCAGGTGTAAAGGTAATGGTTTTCACCGCAAATTTATGGCATAGCTTTATGATTGAAATTAAAATATTGTTTATCCCGCATTAACCAGATATGATTACAGCCTAGGTTTCAAAGCTCAATGACATCAACAGATGCTCTGATGACCTGATAGTGTTTCTCTGCAACAAAACCTTGGTCATATTAAATTTTTTCTATGATGAATAAACAAAATTTACATTCAAATCATTAAACTATAGTATCTTTGTAAACTTTTAAATTAATACTTTCATTCAGAGTTGATATTGAATGATGATTCCATCAGTGTCATATTGTAATTTACTTCAATTTCTTTATGATCACACTTTTATTCTAAATTTTGAGAGCCTTTTGGTAATGTTGATGGTTTGAGTGCCTCAAGTAACTGTGCTAGCCATATTTATTTATTTGGTGGCGTGAAACTGGCTTTGGGCACTAGAGTCATCTGAATTTTTCCAGGTAAACTTTTGCTCAACTGAAATAACTTTCTTACTTACCTGCATCTATTAAATGTTGAACACGTAACATAGTGACTGCAATTTTTTGCATCATGACTGTCTATGATTGTCATTCAAACAGGCTAGTCTGTGCAATGCTTCAGTGGAGAGCTGACAACTCCTCCCTGCTGCTGGAAACTGAAGTGGATGCCCTTAGTCAAGATGATGAAGGTTTCACTCCACTGGTAAGCAAAATATCTTCACTTTTGATCACTTTCTCACTTTGATGACCAATTTTTTTGTAAAATCGGAATCATTTTACTGATGGACTTATAATTATGCATTGTCATCATTTTGAATGGATGGATGGACTCTCAGTAAAAAGGGGCATGAGTGCATGGAATATGAGAAACAACAGCAATCAATGATTCTTGGACAGTGGAAGGAACGGAGAGAGAGCTCATTTCAGTATTGAATTTATAATATTTCAACCTGCTGTTAAGCTTTATGCAGGCTTGTTAGTGAGAATTGCATGACTTAATCTTGATACCATCAAGAATGGGTAATTTCCAATCTTATTTTAATTTCATAAATCATTTTACTTGTTTGTTTTGTTAATCTCTAAAATTTGTAAGTGATCATCAATCCCTAATATTATTGGACATTAAGAAAGTAAATTGTAATATTAAGCATGGCTTCTGTCATACATGTCATAAATGAATGATTCTGACAATATATGAAAGCATGTGACATACACATGCATCAAATTGATGTGAAGAACTATGTTATCGGATTGTGTGTCTAAATTTCATATCTAGAATTACATTCACGATGAAATTGTTATGCATATTTCAAGTTATTTCTTTGGCCTTAACACATACCTGAGTTTTATGTTGCTTTTCATCTGTCTCCTGAATTGGAATTTAACATTTGGTATGACGCATTATGCTGTGATGTATTATTGAAAATTATATTGAATGAAATGACTCTTAATAATGTGAAGATACAAAAACTGAAAAGTCTGCAGCTTTTTCTGCAGAGCATTGGGCATGATAACAGCAGCCATAAACAGGAAGTATATAACTTTATTTTGTACAGCCCACTTTTTATTAGTTTTTGGCTATTTTTTTTTAATTTTATCATGCTTGCATGTGTGTTTGACTTTGCCCCAGGGGGAGCCCTGCCGAAATTGAAGTCACTACCTCAGTACCTCTAGCCATCTTGTACAATGCAAAACAAAGTGTTGGCTGTAATTCCATTGCATTAAAACATGTGTTTACATGTAAACCCTTGATTGTCACAGATGATATCAATTAAAAGGCTTATTTCAGTGTTCTTGGGCAATAATTAGTAATGCGATGTATACTTCATAGCCCTTACATACTCTGCACAGACATTAAATAAGCGAATGGTCAAGAAGTGAGCCACAATAAATTACAGAAGATAATAGTAACTAAGTAGATGCTGACATGCATTTCTCATGGAAATATATAATAATGAAAGTTGTTAAAAACAGTTATTAACATCTACATCTAATGTTGAAGCCCCAATGTGAGTATTCTTCAATAATACATGAGATGCAATGCATAATACAGTTAATGGTGACTGTTGAGAACAGCTACTTTAAAACATACATGTATGCTTTATCCTTTCATTATCGATTGTAATATATATGGTCAGATTATCCTGTCTCTAGGAAATTATGTAAGAAGTCTCTAATAATTTCCTAGAGACTTACCATATGACAAAGGAGCTATGTCTTTGGACTTATATTTGGCAATTCATTATCATGCCATCATAATGATGATACCAAGCTATGTGATTGTGCAGACAGCTTCATCAAAATAATGGAAATTATCCTATATCTTTCATTTCCTTTTGCAAATTTATATTAATTCTGAAGTGTAGTGGTTGTAAAATGCACATGCTGGTTGAGGGTTTTTAGTTGAACATTCTATAATGTGTGCAATGAAATTTTCTAGAATAAAAAATCTCTGTCTGAGGTGGAAGATTAATTTCTGCTTTCAGGAAAGCTTGAAGATTACTTTTGTCATGTAGCATAACATTGAGATTAAATGAAGAATTGATCTCAATTGAAGGGTGCTCTCTCAATGATAGTTAATCCTAAGTAGAAAGGTTCCTAAACTTGGAAGTGAAAGCACTCCAACATTATCTTTGAGTGAAAAGTGATAACGTCTCTCATTTTCCTTTTAAAGAAGAACAGCTGTGTTTCATACTTTTTTAGCTCATATTGCTCAAATGGGAAGCCCCATATGTGTACTCATTCTTCTGCTTATTGCAATTTCCTCATCTCTTCCTCTAACATTGACAGATGTGGGCATGCGCACGAGGTCATAGAGAAACAGCTCTAGTTCTTTACCAGTGGAACCATACTGCATTGAATTTGAGGAATCATGTTTCCCAGACGGCCGCTGAGTGTGCACGTTTCAACAATCACTTCAGCCTAGCAGACGAAATCAACAGGTTAGAGGTGGAGCACCAGCAGCAATTGCCTCCTCCGACACCCACGCCAACTCCCAGTCCATTACCCAGTCCATCATATACACCAACTCTCATGTCTGAGGATCAGCCGCAGCAGCCTGCCTCTGATGGAGTGTTCCTTCGTCCTGGTGCGGTCACCAGGTATGCTACCCTTCCTTCAGTTTTCTAAGAATTTTCTGTGAATATTGTGCTCTATTATGAAATATTTACTATTTGAATGACTATGAATGCAGTGTATTTTGATGTAGAAAAAAGACAAATGGAATGAGCTATAAATACAAACTTCAACAAGTGGTAAATAAAATCAAGGGAAAGCAGGCTTAAAATATGAGTAACAGTGGGGTAAACTCCTCAAATTTCATGTCATAGCAGTAAAAAGAAATGGTTGTTTATTTTCAATCAAAACAAAGAAATAACCAGGTAAGCGATGGCAGTTGTAAGTTATGACCAAAGAAAATTACACATGAGTTGAAGCATATTTTAGCTGCATGTCTGAAGTTTCTTGAGAAGTATTGGTTCTCCAGTCTACAATAATATATTACTTCCATTCCACTATATCCTTGGTTTAACTCCTAGTGATCGCCAACTTCTGCCATTGGTGTCCGACCATCGCCATGCACAAGTCGACATATTGCGATCAACTGAGACAAACGCAAATATTGCACGTCTTAGATCACGCATGGGCAAGGGCCTAGCCTCATTGAAACACCAGTTCCCATAAGATCACTGAAGTTAAGCAATGTTGGGCCCGGACGAGGGTTGGATGGGTGACCATTCATACCTTCACCGTCTTGCACCGTCTTGCCCGTCTTGCTCTTGTCCCCTGTCTGCATGTGGCAGGCAGGTTAAAACATTGGGTTGGCACAATGGTCCACTCAAGGTCTAGGTGCCCAAGCTCCTGTCGAAGGCTCCCCCAACTAATAATCTATCTAGATCACGCATCATCTAGCTGATCATGGCTGCGCTATCAGTTGTGATTTCAATGTAGGCAAAGAATACGATATTTGTTTGTGCGATTTGGCTGATTATCTGAGTAAGAAGCTACTGGAGCGGGCATCGATGACTCGTAGAAGACAGATACCTGCTAGGAGAAATTGAAATTACGGTGCACCCAATATTGGTAGCTTATGATGCCTTTGGCGATTTCAGGGTGCCCGACACAGTGACGTAATTGATAATAATTGTATTTATTCCTTCCAATGAGGGTGCTATTATCTTTAACCCCGTAAGTCGTCAATTAATTAAATGACTTTTATATTGCGTGTTTGAGTGTATCAAAATAATACCAACAAATTTCTAAAAATTCTATATTATAGATTTTTAAAAGGAGAAATTTCATACTAAAAACCACAGTTGCATTATATTTCATGAAAAATCCCATTCACCAAATTTTGGTCTATTTTGCAAACGTTAAAATAGCGAATTATAACTTTTAAATGCTTCACATATAAAAATAATTTAATGAATACTCTTTAAAAAATTCAAGCAAAAAATCCCATTCATGAAATTGCATGGTCAGTATTCAAACCAATCATTCAGTAATCCATGCCAAAATCCCTGGATTATACCTATTCAGACAGGCCTATTGAGAATATATTTGGAGAGATTAGGTATCTTAAGGTTTGTTGTGAGTGTGGGTATAAGTTAAAAGTAAGCAATATCATTTGCTTAAATTCACTCATTGCCATATGTACTGAAAGGTCAGTTTGTGCATAGAAGAAAGAAGGTATACATTCCCTCTCAGACATGAAAGCAAAACGTTTGAAATAGCCTTATTTATGTACTGCTGCACCTTTAAGTTTATGAATTTCAATGAAGATTTGCACAGCGGATCTGTGGTGTCCCAGACTATCAATTCCTTATAGCTGGCCTTAAGTGTGTACTCGAGTGGATTTAGTCTTGTGCATACTTGCATACCCATCCTGCTATTCCTTTCTTATTGCTAGCCTAATATGTAACACTAATTATGATTAAATCAATTCATTCTGCAGAAGTGAGTCACAGAAGTACAAGATGCTAAGCATGGAGCTTCATGTCAACATTCCTCCTGATGGCAGTGGTGTAGTAGGGCCTTGCAGCTCTCTACCCAGTCCCACGGGCTCTACTAGTTCTGCTGGTGAAGGGAGCACCGGGAGCAATGGAACGGGAATAAGTAGTTCACGGCCCCACAGGCTTGCTAAGCGGCCATCAGTAGATAGTGGCATTCATCTAGGCACATCATCACTTTCCTCTTCGACATCTGGCCATATGAACATGGGAGAAAACTGCAGCAACAATTTTGGAGGTTTAAAGTTTAGAGGACGGAGTGGCAGAGAAACACCAAAACTTTCCAGGTATTATTCATGATGTTAACATTTTCTAACTCCTGACTTCACCATTAACCCATTACCGGCCGAGTTGATAGTTGCTGAAAAATTTCTATTTTTTTCTTTTCATTTTACATAAGTTCATCCTAATTAAGACGCCTGCAAAAATTGGCCTGTAGAAAAATTTGGATATGGTAAAAAATTAATGTTGCATTTCCACAACTTTGGCGGAATTCGATATTCTATGGATAGTTATGCAACCAGCATTGGCATAGATTGTCATCTCTGACAGCTGAGCCGTTTTTAGTGTCAGATGTTTTCTTTCGCTTCTTTATGCTACGTGAAACTTATTACCTCATATTTTTAATGGTTATAACCTCCTTAAAAATTTTACAGTCAATCAAAGTATATTGTTATCTTCACTTTAAATTCTAATTCCTAATATATTATATGGTTTTAAATAAATTAGTCATTAAAAATATGAGTGTTTTCCCAAAAGAACATTTTACATCACAATGTGGAAATGATTTTATGATCATTACAGTTTTAAGTATAATAATCTTTGACTATTTATTAAATAAATTAAAGCATTTTAAAGCAACAAAGGGAACACAACATTTCATGCATAGGAATATTGTCTGGATTTTACCCTGCCAGCTCCTCCTTCTAGTCCTACTTTTTTCTACAATATGGCCTACCTTGTCCTTTCTAACTTCACAGGGCATTGATAACTGAGATGGCCTCCCTTTCTGGGTATTAGGATGCAAAGTGCATTGTGGTTCCAAATAATTTCCTTGTCCATTCACATCACCTTTCAGAAGCACGACGGCAAGGTATGATTTGAAATCTACCAGCAGCATAGGACTTCCTTGCATAATCTGTACAATTTCCACGAGTTAGTGCAAACATTGTCCAATAAATTAATAAACAAGGGCCACCACCATTTTTTTCCTTGAATTCTAGTTCGTTTATTTGCATCTGCACTGTCATGTAGGTCCACACCTCCCATATACTTATTATACTCCCCAATCACACAATGCTTTGTAATGGATAATTCTTTTTCGTCTTTCTTGCTAAAATATTTTGCTGTACCCAGTGGAAGCTCAGAATATATGTTGCTGGCTACTGTGACTACCAAGTTATTCCATCAAACAATAGAAAGACACAAAGCATCATCAAATGTCTGATCCCAGGATCCTATGGGCTTTTTCCTGATTGTTTTAGTGTCTTCCAATGGAAATTTTTCAGTCCTGTTTTCTTGTATGGTGCCTGTGGCAAAGAGACCCTTTTTTTCAAAACACTAAATAACCTGTATGATGAAAAAAGTTATCAAAAAATATGACGATGATGAGAGGGTTCATTGATAACCTTGAGTAGTTCCATAACAAAATTTTGCACCCAAGCTTGATTTTGTGTCAAAGTCATTTCCCTTCGCCCCACTAAATGGTAAAATCTCAAATAAATATCCATCGGATGAACATAAGCATCATATTTTGAAGCCAAATCTGATAGGCTTGTTTCTAATGAACATTTTTGCACTGTGGCGCCCAAAGTAAGCAACCATTTGTTCGTCAATAGATATTTTCAGAAAAATATGCCAAATTGCAAAGATTTCTCATTCAAATCGTCAAGCAGAGGCCTTAACTTTGCAAATCTCTCATTTTTGTTGAGGCAAGAATTATTAGACAAGTGTAGATTTTCTTTTATAGCTCAAAATTTGTTTCGACTAATTGAATTGCGAACCGACTCCACACCTTTATCTTCGTCTTTTGACCAATACATTTCTTGTTGAGGAAGTTGGTGGTAACCTGAGAGAATCAAAAAACCCAGGAATCAAAGCTGATAATAGTAAATACTTTCAAGATAACTGAAAATAAAAAATGTCTTTTTGTGCCCTTTGAACTATCACAGAATTGGAGAAACAGTACCACGCTGCCGACCAAGTTCAGACTTAGAGCTCATTTAGTCTGTGTGGATTTTGGAAGTGAATGATATCACAGGAAACATGAAACACAATGCAGTATACAAAAAACTTTAATTCTGCACCACAAAAATGCATTTATTGATACAATGCTTTGACTAGACATCATCAGAAACGACCCAACATGCAACAAGGTTGAACCATGCCGAAGTGCCCCGAGCCGCCAAAGTTGCAAAAATGCAACATTATATTCTCGATGCGAAGTCCGCATCATGTTGGCTTTCTGACGCCAAATAAGAGTGCATAGTTATTAACTAAGCGCTTGACATACTTAAGGATGAATCAAGTATTTAATAAAAGGATTGGTTCTACTCATGAAAACACCTTCATCTTGAAAACACAAGGCTTTAAAAATTCAGAGTTTTTGAATATTTTTAAAAAATCGAAACGGTTATGAAAAACTAATATTATCCCACTTAGAATCGGTTTTAGCCTTTAGTTGTGGAATATAGAGAAAGCAGTGTGCATATAATTGATATAAAACAATTTTTTTGGAGTTAAAAATAATGTTGCGTTTTTACAACTTTGGCCGAAAATGGGCTAAACTTCTATTGCATGTACAGCAAACTGTTCCTTATTTTAAATGTATTCAAAGGCCATGTCTGTGGAAGACATACCTCTATGCTAACTAACCTATATAATGTGAGTAATATCCACCCTCCAGTCTGTTTAAAATTGCCATTGTATCATGTTGCCATCCCCTTACTTAATCAAGTGATCCTTCCAAGAGGGTCACTATTGATGAATATCAGAGAATATATAGCACATATCTCCCAAAGTATCCTATTATTTAGATGGCAGTCTAGCCCTTCAAATTCCATACAAGGTGATTAATGTAATTCTCTGAAGTGGGTTTCTGGCTGAGCATATCCTGTTTTTGGGGAAACATTTTGAGGTCCAGCATGTATCTTTCCAACCCATTGGAAGAATTGAGCTATTCATAAAGCATTCATGCTTCACTATCACTCATGCTTTCTCTCAATGAAGGCTTATGCTGTTATGCTCATGCTTGGATGGCTGTGTGACTCACAGGATAATAATTAAAATAGCTGTGTGAATTTTATTTAACCAGATTTAATATTGTATGAAAATCATTCTTCAAATATTCCTTTCTCACTCATTTTTCTACCTCCACCATATTCAGCAATATTTCATTCATCTTCTTGTTCATCCAAGTACAAACCTAGGTTACCAATGCCTTTCATGGGGATAACTGAATTTTTGTTGTGAGGAGGTGAGGGTAATTGTGGGAGCTGAGGCTTTATGAGAAATGGGGCCATAAGGGGAGGTGGGAGGGAGAACTGGAAGTCTTGAAGGGAAAGGATTCATTGAGGTGGGTTTTGCATGGTATGGCAGAGCTGCTCATATACATAATGGGTGACCTTCTGGCCAATCTCTGATATGAGATTTTTGAACATCTACCCTACTTTAAAGACCTTGCTCCAAGTGACTTCTTTTCTCTTTAGATTTTTCCCAATCACTCTGCATATTTTTCAGGTAAGTTGAAGTATGTGGTGTTGGGTATACTTCCTCTCATGTGACTGAAAGTAAATTTATTCACGCATTACAGATGAACTGGTTTTCATGTGATAAATCAGTCAAACATATGGTATTCATTATGGCAAGCTGAAATTATAAAACTATTATTACTGAATATTTTGAAATTTCATGTTATTTAATTAATATGAAGGAGATAAGTACAGAAGTAATTTTTTTCAATGCTTTGCACATACATGTATGGCATATTTTTTAACAAATGGTTTTTCTCTGAGAAAATTAGCAATGATCACAGAAGTGGGTTCCTCATAGTTCTATGTTTTATTGTGATGTGTAAGTTTACATTACTTATGGCATTGTTTAAAAATATCTAGAGGATTACATCCTAAGATTTCTCAGAGACATCATATTGGTAGATATTTCAAATTGCTAGGATTTAATGAATTATTTCTAAGTTTTTTCAGGTGCAAGTTTGCAATTATAAGGCTTTAGTTCATTCCTGTCTCATATCTTAAATAGCTTATATACATTACCTACTTCAGAGCTTTGTTACATACTCAAAGAGGATTTTATTTTTCCATACTCTACAGGTTTGATAGAAGTATGTCTCTTCCCCTGAACTCCCCAGTCAATATTGTGGATAGTAGCACCAATGACAGTGTAAGTTCAGAAGGTCAAGATCTCTCCAGGATGTCCCCTGTGCGCAGAATGGATTTTGCTCTTTGTAAGTCATTGTTTGCTAACTTAGCTTATCAATTTCTACCAATTTTTTTCTTGAGTTTTCCCTTTCGATCCATTCATATTCATCTGCCTGTCTCTTCTCCATATTCTTCTTCTCATCATTCCATTTTCCTCTTCATTATTAAATAGTGGAAAGCAATCAGTTGTTGATGTAGGATGTGGTGAAAGTTGAAAACAGGTAAGTCTCACTAAAAGTTCACATTACGCCACTCTTCTCACTCATAATTAAAAGAGCATGTGAAAAGCCAAAACAACTTCACTACTTCTTGAAGAGTTTTTAGGAGAAACAATGCCTTAATTTTTGGCACATATCATCAATTATGTGGAGACATTTCTCATCCAACTGGTAACTAGATAGTAACTACATGATTTGGCTCCATAAATTACTGCTGGCTGCTACTATGCATTGCTATGCTTTTGTCTTACACCTTGGCATAATGAAACCAGGAACAAAAGTAATAGAAATAGATGACTGAATATAAAGCTATTTCTATGCATCATGCTTCATGAAAATTTTGAATTTTGAGTACCCACTTTTTAAAAAATTAACTGATGAACGTTATGTTATTTTAGCAAATTTTGACCATTTAATAAGTGCTTCCATTTTGCATTTACAAATAAAATTTGTAGTTTTCAACTTTCACCATTGCACCTACAAAGCCTTGCTTTCACTAAATCTAAATAATATATGCATTTTTTTACTATTATCCTGTATTTCAGAAAAAAACAGTACAATTATAAACATTTATTTGGTGTTATAAGTGGCTGATGTTTGAATTTACAATTGATTTGGCATATAAGGAAGATACTTCATTGATGATTCCATTATGTTTTTGTGGAATTATTGATCATTCATTGTAGTTCTAGAAACTTTTATTTACTTATAGCATCCCTGCATTGCCAGTACAATTTTGAGAAACTAAAACTTGATATTTGCAGAAAGCAGGCAATTATCATTAGCTTGCATGTTTATCAGTTCTCACTAGTTCTCTTAAATGAGATGAAAATATTTTTTTCAACCTGCAATAAGAGCAAATATGATACTACTGAGACCATGGAGCCAACAAGAAAGTCATGTAAAAAATACCAACTCCGGGATTTAACTCTCAATTAAAGTTGTGTAAGAAGTGCGTAATATTCTGTGGTCAGCAGATACTTCATCCCACACTCCATTCTCTCCCAATCTCCACCTTTATCCCATAATAACCCTAATCCACCCCACATCCGATGCCTACCAACTACAACTGAATGACTCAGGCGAAGTGGTGACTGGTCCAAGGAGTGAGAGTCCAGTCATTGATGTTGAGGCAGTATCCGATGAGGAGTCATCGGAGGCCAAACAGAGTTTAGTAGGTCAGTACAATTCACCTCTTTTTCAATTTGTCCTCCCAATTTTATGCTTGCTTGCATCTATTTTCAGCATTTTTTCTCTCCTCTTATTTCATATTTATTCTGCAGTTTAAGGAAACCTTCATTCCTTTAATTTAAGGACAGAACTTGCCAACATTTTTCCTTACAGTTATTACGTAATAATTAATAAAAAAAATTAAGAGACCATATTCCTGGGGGAAGGTTAATAACTACATTGATTATAACTAGATAATTGTAATGACGCCTTTAGCGATCAAATACCTTTGTGGAAAAAAGTGTATTATCTGCTATGAGTATGTATGTATTTATGCTGAACCTTAAACTTATGGCCATTTTGTTTAGACCCAATAATCTTATTGTCAATGCATATTATGGAAGGAAAAGTTCTAAAAAAGAATGGAAGGGGAAAGCCATTGCTGAAGTTCTTCAGTTAGGTAAAAAAACTAACCAAGGCACAGAGGTACTTGTAGCTCAAGAGTGTTGAGGAAAGTAAGAGCATACTGTTGCAGTGTCAAAGATTAACTGTTATCAGAAGAAGCTAATGGTTCACAGTTTTATGCCATATTTTAATCAAAGTCTACAGACTTTTCTCTTTCGATGGATTATTTGGTGATCTATTGTTTATGAAAGAGTTAGGTTTACCCATGAAAAAAAATTATTTAAATTCACTATTATCATAATTTATCAATACAAGCTGCACTTTTCCACTCTACTCTCTAATCAGTTAAGTATTTTATTCCCTCATAATTTTTCATTTCAATGTCCCTCATAGTATACCTGATGTATTCCATCTGTGGTCTTCCCGGGCAAGGCTTCCCATTAATTTCTTTTTCCATTTTTGTTTTCAAGAGGCTGTTGTGTTGCAAAATGTACCCTGCAGGTTTGTTTCCTCATCTTCTTCTCAGTTGTCATGGGACACCTTTTCTCCTCAACTCCCTGTAGGGACTCTTCATTTGTGACTCTCTCAGTGCCTCTTATACAGTGGTATTTTATCATCCTGATATAACAATAAAGGCCTTTTTAAAGTCATAGGCTAACCGATGTTGGATCCTCACACTAAAATCTGCATATCATTGAGGAATGTTCTACTAATTTTTCATCAAATCATATTTAAAAAACATGATGATTTAAACTCATCACATATGTTTCATGGAGTTATGTTAATGATGGAAAAAGGTATGAGTCTATGAGCAACATTCAGGAAAGCTTTAAATTTCGGCTGTGCTGGTGAAGCAAAACAGATAACTGTAAAAGTAGCTAGGCTTATTTTTGTTGTATTGCCTATTAATTATGTCTTCTATTTTTTAATTCTGGTGCTATATTTCCTTGTAGTGTATAATACTTCATTCTCAAGGTTTTTAATGACTAGGCATTCTTTCATGTGTATTGGTACATGTGCACCAAAGGTGTGAAACTCATCCTGTAAAAAAACATTTGGCTAGACCAGGACTCTACCCCAGTTATCCCAATTGCTGGTGAAGAGTGATAGCCAATCACTTCACTACACTGACTTAGTTCTTTTAGAATTTTAGCAAGATTTCAAACAAATAGATGTTCTCATTAAGAGGACAGAAATTGAAAGCATCTAGTTTATTTAAAGGCTCACTGAAGTTTGCTCTGAACTATGATGGCCCAGTAGTGTAACTGGCTTACGCACCTGACAAGGTATTGGTAAATCTGAATTTATAATTCAGTCAGGTCAAACTGTTTTTACATATCAAATTTCATTAATTTAGGGTATAAAAGTGGTAAAGATTTAATTTACGCTTGCCCTTATTCCTGCAGAATTAGAGTGGTAAGTAATATTGGATTCAACCCCAGCCATCATGAGAATAGAGAGGAGTTACAGGGAATTTATTTCCATATTTTGTATGGGAAAGTGTTGCAAGGGAAAGCAATAAAATACCAATGCAAATTGCATTACTTTTCATGAGTAAGCTACAATTTAATATATGTATGTTTGTATATGTGTTATTTAATTTACATTTTACAACATTAATTGCTAGGCCTGATACCAAACTGTACATGCAATTAGCAAAACACCTAGGTAGTGTTTCTCTGTATTTTTGAAAGTAAGGTTTTAATAATTTGATATTGTTTTTTGCTTACGTACCCATAACCTGAATTGATTCATTATTGTGAAACAAATAAATCCTGGAATATGGTCTCTTGAGAAGTTTGCGTAGATTCGGATATTACTCTATGCTTAGAGACATCCCACAGTAGTAAAACTGCCTCATTAGAAGCTGAGCTCATTTGTGCACTTATATTTTTACAAAATTTTTTCAAAGTATTTTGGTTCATAATCAGAATGGTCTACAAGATATAAGGTTTGTATTAAACATTTATCTAAGTAAAAACTCATTGATAATGCCAGATGTGAATTCTCAGTTCATTTTTAAACATATTTGGAAAAGTGGAGAGAGTTCACTTGGAAATGTTTGCTACTGAGACATTCTAGTTGATATATTTACATTATTTTTGAGTCTAAAAATACTAGCAACAATTAATTGTGAATGGTGTAAAAAAATAGTCCAATGGCAATAATATTAACCTCACCAATAGAATTCATAGTGAGCAATTAACAATTGTTGCTAGATTGCTGAGTGAAAACAATTAAATAGGTGTATTTTTAAATGTTTTTGCACAAAGTGTAAAATATTGTAAGCTGATAAGATTGTTACTCTTGGTGCTCTAGGCCTCTCAAAAAAAAATTTATTTGCATGAAGAATAAAAATGGATCATTAAGTAACTTAAGTGCAACAGAGGAAAATACTTGATGGCATGGATAAACAATTTGCTATTAATCTTATTAGTTTTCCCCGTAAAGAACACTATACAGTTAATCTATTTTTCTCCTCAGTCATTTTATTATGTGAATGAAAATGGCAGTTTTTTCTTGCTTGGATTGCCCCTCTTGTACATCAGTTTTTAGATTTTGAAGTTGATGTATGTTGTACCTGTTTTTAATTTAAGTTCAGATGCAGTAAAATTTTCCATTCCATATGTTTCAAAAATCAGTTTTTGAACAGACAATGCTGAGCATTTGACTTTAATTATTAATCAAAAATATCTGCTAAGCCAGGTTTATGGATTAGGGCTTGCTCAATTTTCTTTTCAAAATCACTAAGTAAAAAAGGAGTGATAAAAATTGTATGGAAAATTTTACCATGAGCAACAGCCATGTTAGAACTCATCTTGTTTTGGAGTAATGACCACTTTCTAAAATATATCTAAAACTCTTTGTATCTGTTTATTTAAAAATATTTACAGGCTTGTTAACCTCTATCTTTAGTACATATGGAGTACCATTGTCCTTTGATTTTTGACCTCCATTCCTTTCTTTGCCATTTTAAGTGCCATTGATTTACTTTTAAATTTTATTTGTAATTCCCAAATTTTGTCAGAGTGGTATGTTCAAGTTTCTGTTTTCATCTTTCTTTTCCTCTTGTCAAGTCATTATTAATGACATAAAATTTCCTTCTTTTCTCAGGGGAACAGGATGTTAGGGTTTTGGCTTTAGCAGAACAAATCATTGCAGCAATTCCTGAGAGAATTAAGGTAATCTAAGGCCTTATATGGGTTCCTGAAAACACACCTTCTTTCTTATTTTAGCCATTATTTATCTTAATGAGACTTCATGGGCAGCCTTTAAAGTAATCATGCATTTATCATATATTTAGCTCTGATAAAATTAATTGTTATATTTGCTGTAAACAGTGGAATTCAGTTATGGCATTGATCTTTGGGTATGGAGTTACCAAGGCATTATGGACGACCTATACACTCTTAATAGAGAAATAAAGGAATTCTGTATAACATTTTGCTGTAATAAATCTATTGACTGAGTGCAAACCAATATTTCAAGATTGATATCAGTATCTTGTTGAAAAAACTCCAATATTTTGCTCTGAAGAAATAGTTGACTGCTCTTTTTTGTTTCGTACATCTTTGTGTGTGCAGTGCAGGGGAAGGGTGGAGGTAATCACAATCAGACTGTCTCTCTATTGTGGTATACATCAATATTTACGAAAATAAATTTCAATTAGCCCAATTGTATTCTTTCTACTTAGCTTATTAGCAACTTATAGTTGTATGGCTTTAAGTTATATTTTAAATTAATTTAATTCCAGAATGAAAGTGAAGAAATGATGAGCCATGAATCAAGTCCCCAACCAGAATCAGCAAGCAGTAGTCATTCAAACCATTCACTTTCTGAGCCTTTCTTAGAGCCAATGATGGATGAACCACCATCATCATCATTTGAACCTGTGGAATTCAACTTTGAATTTAGTGATCAAAACTACAGGTTAGAAAAATAATTAATGCTTAACTGTCGTTAGATGTGAGTACTTTCTTTGTGTGGATGGAAGAAATTATTCAGGCAGAGTCTCATAGCTAAAATATGTGGCAAATGCTCTGAAGTAATTTATGGACTTTTGATCATTTGATGGCTCTTTGACTTTTTGTCAAATATGCATCCCTTGGGAATGTTTGCATTAATCCTTGAATCCTTGTCATATCTGTGACATTCTTTTCGCCCAGCTAAATATGAGAAATATACATATAACTGTTCTTATTAGAATAGAAATGTAACATGAATTATCTAAGAGTCTAATAACTATACACGTTATACAGCCATAGGGACCATTCAACTGTTCAGAAGGACTCTGCCTACAATATTCCTTTTTTGGGGTAATTTGAATGATCAAATAAAAACCAATTACTGTCTTCACATCTTATCCTGTTAATGAAATAAAGAAGCCATTTTCTTATTGTGAAGGCCTGCTGCTAAATGTTTACTTTTTTGTCATAAGTAGCTTCAATTGGCCTAATTTTTTTTGATTGCCAATTAACTTAATGAAGCTTAAATAAACTTTTGTTATAGGTATTATGATGTAGGAACACCTAGCTCCAGCCTCTCACCGGCATCATCTAGCTGCCTACAGAGCCCATGTTCATTCACCCTCGATTCTCCTACACCTCCACCCACAACAGCTGATTTCTGTGAATTCTTCCAAGCTTCTGGTTCCATGTTCGAAAAAGACTTTTCCAATCTCACTCTATCAGGTTTGTGCCATGGTATTGACTTAAACAGACTATGAAATCCTATTTATTTTCATCTTTTGGCCCTTTTTTTCCAGTGAGTAGAATTCCTCCCTTCCCAACTTCCCCTCTCAACTTCCTCCATCACTTTAATCCTGGAAATAGATTTTAGCTGATGGGCCATGAGTAAAGCTGTTGTATAGGGAAGCCAGGAATGCTCTGTTTTTGTTTTGGGTCTATTCAGAGTAAGTGCTTAGAATGCTGTGAGGTGTATGTTTCACGGAAAATACTCACTTAATGGGGTTAATGAATTTATCCCCCATCAAAGAATTTACCATTATGATAATTGGTTGACATGAAGTGGTTTCATTTTTCTCTGGCTATTTAAATGACATGTATTCTGTTTCACAGGAGATGGGCATGGAGCCTTTCCTTCATAGAAATTTGAAAGTATTACAGTTATGCTCTAGCCGTTACACTTTTCAAACTGTGGATAGTACATATATGTGATTTTAAGATGGTTTTCTGAGTTTAGTCTGTAAATTAAGCTTCCAAAGAGTTGACACCCAAGGCTAACCATGTTAGAAACAGCATTAAAATTAGGGATGTGCTAGTACCAGATTTTCAACTCAACTTGCATTTGAGTCAATCATTTCTATAAAAATCGAGTTTTGAGTATAATTCAAGCATCAATGTTAATTTTTATGTTTTAAGGGAAAAACTAACCCTTCTGAGCCTAGTTTCATTCCAGATTGATTTCCTACATTTCATCTATTTGATAACTACAAGAAACTGATTTTAGGTACACCTGGACTAGCCATGGGTAACTGTACTGGGTCACCCATAATGCACAAATGTGCAAAATTCAACAGAGGCAAAATCACCTGCATTCACTTGGACTCATACCCAGATCCCCCAAATTCCAGCCTTTGTGCAAGTGCTTTAACCAGTCAAGCTACTGATGCATCCTTTTCCCCTTTGGTTGTTTGACTGGCTAAAGCACTCAGCCGGAAAATGAGGGATCCAGGTTCAAGCCCCAGTCAAGGGAGATGATTTTTCCTCCGTTTAATTTCACAAACTAGAATAAAATACTCAATCTAGATATAAAGCTCTTCTGAATCAAATAAAAAGACTTTGTTTGAGATAGACACAATAAACATCAGAAGTTTGGCACTTTTTTGCATAATAAACTCAATTTCACTTTTTAAGTCGCATTATCTCAATATAAAATGCACTCATTAGAAAATAAACTTCCACTACAGGATTTTTGTGGAGTGCAATAACAGTGTATGCAAAACATGAACTTAAGTGAAACACAAAAAAATATAGCTTAAATGTGACCACACCATGGAGAGGTTTTGTTATTTGTGCCTGATGATGATGTAGTACATCGAAACCTCGGTCGAATAAAATGTACCTAAGTGGAAAATTCCCTTACATTCATTCTTTATGATGAATTCTTTACATAGTAAGCCTGATACATCTCTGTTTGTCATGGAGAAATGATTAGAAAAGCAAATAATCAGCGAAGTATGAACTCACATTAGAAATAAACTTCCTCTCTTTTCTAAATATCTGTAATGTTGAAATGTTATTATAAAATATGATGCAGGAAAATGAGTTACTCTTCATATTTGGCTTGGAGAGTCCTGCTACTTACATTAGCATTTCCTGCAGCTAAATACAGCCTTACAAGAAAGTTTTCTTGGTTCTTTCACCCAGTCAAAGATGGCATTGTGTCAACCAAAATTTCACTAGTGCATTAATCTCAGGGTTCATGATCATGCTCAAGATGAGCTTTGAAACATCAGTTGACACAATGCTGCATTTTGACTTGCAAGGAGACCTTCTGTTTTACCGTGGCATTTATCATATTTTGTCTGACTGGTGGATGTTGTAATTAGCTGGAATTGTTTCCTTCCCATCAGTCTTACTCCTTTACAATTGGATGATGACTGAAGTCTGGCATGCAATCTTCTAGCGATTACCACACCTCTCAGAGTTGTGTAGCACTTTCTGTTCAATGGCTGAAGCTCTTAATCAAACATGAGGTTTTCTTGGTAATTCATGCAATTCACCAAAAAATTGTTTGAGTTGGATCTCATATGCTAGTAGATTGTTCTTATCTTAAATATTAATAGTCATCAAATACAAATGGTGCTTCTAATTAAACTCTGACTATAGATACTTTCCATTTTCTCTTTTCTTTTTCCCTGATGATTCTGATGACAATGAATCTAGGTTTTGTAACCCCCATATATATTTATTTATACTGTAATATATGTATATATATTTATACTGTAATATATTTCAAATAAACTTTCGGCCAATATTAAACAAATTAGGAAAAAATTACTGTGCCATCTGTATATAATTACAGTGCCTTAGTTCTTGCTTGAGAAAATATATCTTTCATGAAAAATGATGTCAATTGCAATTTCAACTATAAAAAGATGGGAGATTTACATCTGCAACAAATTAATTAATGCATGGAGGGCAGGTGAATATCCTTACTGCACATCATGATCTTTTATCAATGTTGTTTTCTATGGGGTGTTTCCATTCCAATACTCTTATTCAGAATCAAATTTGCTAGATTTTGCTTCATTATGTTGCTTTACAACCTTACTGATAATGCAGAATTTCTTGGGCTCTCTTCTCACTAGAAATTACTCATCCTCAAGTGCTCATTTAATGCAAATGTGCATGAAAGATAAATATGCTTACTTTTACTCTCATTTTTTGTATTGCATTGTCCTTTGGGGTGCATCTCCCCATTAAATCACTTTTTAAAATGCAATTATACAACCTTAATGCAACTAACCAACAACCAAAGTTGCATTTAAAATGCAACCTTATGGCCTCTATTAAAAAAATTACATCTTACCACTGTGCCATCCCTGTATATTTATAGTGTCTTAGTTTTTGTGAGAGAAAATGTCTTTGTGCCGAAAGATACACAACAAAATTTTCCACAAAATTTTAAAGTTTGTTCTATGGGCTCCAAAATGATGTGTATTAAATTTAATGATGTTCTTCGAGCTGCTTTAAAAAAATTTGCCAATGACTCATTAATTCAAGTGCACTGAAGGGAGTTCCTTTTTCTTCAGTGTTTTAAAGTGTTGAAAAATTGAAAAATTAAATTCTACAATTTTTTCAGATACATTTCTGAAAAGGTCTTTGCACTTTCTATAGATGCTAAATATGACTACTGTCAGAAGAAATCTAGTTTTAACACAAGGTGTCTAATGCATATCTCACTATAGAAACTATTTCTTGAATTACTACCTAAGTTAATAGAAGATATACACACATGTATAGGTACATGAATAAGTACATGTTTTAGTTGTAGCTAGTGAATTGGAGAAAAGAGGGATCTAGTCCCTCTTTGATGGAAACAGGTCCGTACCTAAGCAATATCGGCACCATGTTAAACATGGGAAACATCTTTGTGGAAAATTTATCTAGTTAATATCTATCATTTTAGATCGAGAGCAGAGAGAGTTGTATGAAGCGGCAAAAATCATTCAGAAAGCATATCGTTCCTATAAAGGCCGCAAGAAGCTTGAAGAGCAAGACAAAGAGCGAGCTGCTGCCATTTTAATACAGAATTATTATCGTCGATATAAGCAGGTAGGTCCATGAATTCTATTATATTAATCTTAAAGTAGTCCTTCATTGTTATTAATGAACATATGAGTATATACAAATATCCTGTGTACTTTTAACATTGCCGTATCCACTCTTTTATCCTGTAAAATTGATTTATTTTAAAGGTTAGTTTATATAATCCTGTCACTTAGTAAATAGATAACTAATTAACTTTACCAAAGTGGGCCATATAAACTACTGTGCCATTACTACTCTACTCAGCTGCTGAACTGTATCAATCATGCAGAAAGGAGCTCTGAAGAGAATATCAAAATTATTTCTAGAAAAATAAGTTCAATATCTCTATTTGAAAAAATTCCAAATGATGATTGCACACTCCAGCAATTTAGTACCTGTCATTCCTCCAAGATTAGGGATGCAAACTGGATTTAATCAAACCAATGGAATATGCTATAAAGTCCCTTGTTCAGTGGTGTTATAAATCCATACCATTCCTTAATATTGTCAGCACTCCTCAAGCCATCCCTTCTCCACTACCCTCACCTTTGATTACTCTTTACAAGGTTAATACAAGCTAATACAAGCTAATACAGTTAACTAAAATATTTATCACCATATGTTTTTGCTGCTCAAATTTTATTGGTAATTTCGGGAATTGTATCCTTAGTGCAAGCTGTTTTCTAGCTTAATTGTTTGTACTTTCTATTAAAAACATCTATTAACCTAATGCCTTATAATTATATTTGGAATATAATTTGTTTTATATCTTAGGCCAGGAAACAGTACATTTAGTGGGACCTTTGTGTCCCGGGAGAAAATTGATGATGAAAATGTGTGTTGAGTGGATAGCATACCCATTGAGCCAAATATTATTAGTTCAATTATGTTTTTCTAGCCTAAAGTCTCATCAATAGATGCTAACTGAGGCGTGGACAACTTCATTTCATAATTCACTTCTTCCTCTCAGAATTGATTGGATGTTCTAAAAATATACCCATTTGTTGATACATACTTGTAAAAGCAAAAGCTAGAACCCAATTATCTGAATTTTTTCACCTGCATAATTATTAACTAACCAAGACTCAAGGTTGAAGCTAATCTTATATATTTATTGGAGGGAATAATTGAAATGTCAATAGTATTTACTCCTGTAATCAATTACATATCTCAGCTATAAACTTAATATAAACAGTACAGTACATATTTTTATTTTCCTACCCCCAAAGTTGCAGTGGGTCATCGAGGTCGTTAGCAACACCGAGGGGGCATGCCTTGGTGCTCTCCTTTCACTCTTCTTTGTTTTCTTTTCCCATACAGTATGCATACTTCAAGCAGATGACCAAAGCAGCTATGGTAATACAGAATCAGTTTCGCAGTTACTGCGAGCATAAGCGTTTCAAGAAGAGTCAGGAGGCTGCTGTGTGCATCCAGAACTACTATCGCAATTACAGGGAGCAGGAGAGGGGCAGACAGAGTCGTGAGGGTACTCCCACGGGTGCTGGGCTCAAGTAAGTCCATTGCCCAGCGGACCCTCACATCCTTCTTCCTTCCCACCTCAATACCTACCCATCTTTAAAGAAAAAAGACAATACCCATAACCTTGGATGGCGGTCAGGGGCTTTTGCTTGCATTGATGTTCAAATGGGTGTGCTATTCAAGTTATTGATGTCCTTTATTTACATTTACTTTGGGGCATACAGAATTGTTTGAAAGATAAATGAATAATTCTCATGTCCTCTGCACAGCTAAATTATGACAGAATGGTAGTTGGCAGGTGTAGTTTTTTGCCATCGGTGTTGCAAGAGCATATGTAGTCATTTATTGACTCAACATGCATAGATGCCATTGGTGCTTTACAGATTCTGTGTCTTTAATTTGCCTGAATCTGTGTATGGCTTCATCCAATAGCAGCCAATGCATGTGTAGCATTGCCAATTGTCAAGAAGTTTTTTACTCAGGCCATGGAAATATGACTCTAAGCTACTTCTAAATGAGTTGGAGTTGTTCTTAACCCTTAATCTATACTATTCCAGCTAATGGTAATAAATTAGGATTTTAACTAATTCAGCTTGATGAAAGTTGCATGAGCACTACGGGATGCTAACAACAATGTTTATAGGAGTTGAAAGTGAGATTAATAAAATTTACTTAGGTAACTTTCTTTCATATTCAGCTTAGCCTTTGTTTGATATGACTATAGATAACGGGTTCACATAAACGTTCATTATCGACATTTTTTAGGATTACGGAACAAAAAGTGCATTTATGCGGGTACCTGGGATAGCTATAATAGTGCTACTATAGGATGATGTGACTTGATGAAATAAAAACTCATTTGATTTAATAGTGCATTCATTTGCTAATATAACTAGATTTTCTCATTTTTTTATTTGTTTGACTTATTTGATGTTTAAATGAAATCGGTAATCCTTGGATGTGGAGAGGTAAACTACTGAGAGAATTCTGTCATCAATGAGGAATTGTTTTATTTTACATTGCTTATAGAATTTGCAAATTGGAAGCAGATGAGTGTACCATACGTGATTCAAATCACTTAAAAGCAATTCTAATGATTTCAGTTTTTCCTCAAAGTATCCTTATTTCAAAGGTAGATTTTGGATTAAGTATTTTCAATGTTCTTCTAAGCATTTCTACATTCTTAAAAAATATGGTTGTAGCGGATATTTGGTGGAGACTTACATGTATTGATATTTTCCCATGAGTTAGAGGATTACCAAGGCATTTTTTAACTTGACATAACTAAAATCCATACTTTCTAAAATCTTAATTTCAGCATCTTTCCTCAAAAGAAATTAGAAAGTTCAGATTTTTTAATTTGACTTCTCTTGTTAAGGATATTATGACTATTTGGAGCCATGAAGCACTGAGATTTTGTGACCTCATAATCATATACTGGTGCATTATAATTTTCAGATTAATACCCTAATGGCAAACTAAAACCATGGAGCATTAATATTCTAAGCCTACAACACAAGCCATTTTCAAACTTATAGTATGGGGGTAAAGTATGAAATAGCTGAGTTTGAGCTCAGTGATTTGCATTTAGTCTTTATGTAAAATGTTATTGCTCCTGCCCTTCAAGAACAAATCCACAAAATTTTTTTAATACATGCAAAATACTTTGTCAGACACATCTGACTTCCACACGTAACACCCAAAGCTGAAGCCATTTCTTTCATTCATTGTGCTTCCATTTCAGTAATACATAACCATGGCAAAATGCCTTTGATTAGTTCTGTTGAGTGTGTGGCTTTTGCTTATATCATTCATCCTAATATATCCCTGTAATATTTATCTAAGCTTTCCTAGTTGTCTACCTTAAAACTGAGAAATAATTTATGCATTAAAAATGAGTAATATCACAAAAAGTCAGCTCTACATATTTTGCTAACTCCCTTGAAAATGTGAATATGCAAGTCACTCCAGTGCCAGCGCATTACTGTAGACACTCTTTGGTGGATGCAGAATAATATACATATTATGCTGGAATACCTCAGTTGTTGCATACTAGTATGTGGTTTCTCTAAAAAGACAAAGTTAGAACTGCAATGTCAGTAGGCATTTTTCATTGAAAATAACATTTTTTTGTCTTGGTGTTATGAATAATAAGCAAAGAGAGATGAATGAGATCATCTCAGTCATCATCCCAACAAGTCTTTTGATGAATTGGTCACTGGAAAGATTCTGGGAGGTGGAGGATTCGAGTGGGTTCCATGTGTAAGAGACCCTCAACATTTCATTTTTGACCATTCTGAGGGTAGGGAAGTTAAAATGTATCTAAAAATTAATGACAAATGGAAATTTCATTGGGAAAACTGATCTCACTTCATGAATGGTGGTACAGAAGAGTGTGTAGTGAAGGAGATAAGAGTCAGAAAGGGGTGGCTTAAATAATCAAAAGGAAATTTCAAGGCATTATGAACTCTGAGCAAATATGTACCTATGTGACGGGGTATTGGCATTAGTGAGGAAGAAAATCCTACTTTTTTATTTAAAGTATCGGTGTGAAAACTGATAAGTGGTCACTACAAAGAAGAAACTGTTGAAGTGTACAGATTGGGAGGCTAAAGAAATTATGAATTTCACCCTGGGAAAAAGTATTTTGCAGTGATACATGAATGGAATGTAATGATGGGTGAAGATGGAGATGAGAATCAGGTGGGGTTGGTCGAAAGAAATGATTCAGGTGAATACAGAGATTTTTTTTGCAGTTGAAATGAGGTTATAATAATCATTCTATAGTTTGAAAGCCATTACAGATCTTGGTACATGAGGAAAATATCAGGAAACTCTGGAAGATATTGCATTGCAATTAAGTCTAAGGTACCTATTTGCCTAGGAACTGTATTGTCAATTCACAGTTCCCAGGAATTGATAAAAAGTCTAACTGCTATTTACAGGAAATTGAGTACCATGAGTTTAGGATTGAGGAGGGTAGATATGGGATGAAAGATTAGTGATTTGATATTTGATTATTTAATTCAAGTTGAAGGAGAGCATACCAGCAGTTAACCAAGAAGGCTTTTAATGAAGGTGCAGAGAATGAATCAGTTGATAAAAGTTGGGAAGATCTGAAACTGGAGTAATGCTAGCTTTAAAATGACGATTGAAATTGGTAGTTTGAAAACAGTTGAAAAGCAAAAGGCTTGAAGGAATGCTGGGAACAGTTGAGGAAAAAATAATGTGAAATGGTATCAAATACTACATTCATCAGAAGGAGACACAAAGATAAGAATGATAGACCTTGGCAAGACCAATAGGGAGAGGTATGCATGGTGGGCAGAGCAGTAGAATGAAATCAGAAGGCTACAGTTTGTACTTAATATGTGTAGAGAGAAAAATGTTGTCAGATAATGAGATAGGTATGCATCAAGGACAAGAAAGTTTATTTATTATGGGAGCCAGAAGAATGGGATGAGGATGAAGGAATATAAAATTCAAGTTGAAGAAAAACCCCAAAAACTCTGATATTTAAAAGGGGTTGCCAAATAGAGAATAACTAACTGGGTCCTGAAAGATCAAGAAAGTATTTTAGAAAGTGAAGGCAAGAAAGACAGCATAAGCTGATGATGTGTCCCCTCATAGTTTTTAAAGAATCTAAACAGGGTTACCCATTTTTCCTGGCCTCTTAAACATATTTGGTCAGGGACAGGACAGTTTCAATGGTCTTGAGATATGGAGACTAAAATTTAAGAGTTTCAGCATATCCTTGGAGATAAGTCCAAAAAATTATTTAAATAGCAATATACATTAGAACCTTGTAGAAAATGCTTTCAAAGATATCTTGTAAAGTCCAGTGATATAATATGGAGCAAACTAGTCCGGCTCAGGCACAGCCCATGTGAGAATACACCCTTGCCCACCCCAGCCTTGGGCACCCTCTCCAATGTATTATCTTACTTGGGGGCAAGAGAGGTGGTAGAGGAGTATGAGATAAAGGGAAAGTTGGAGGAAGATTGTGGAGGCAAGTTAGTTTTTGGTTCACCAGTTATCCACAGGATTATTGTTATTTTTAGGATATAAAACCAATGCAAGAGATATAGAATAATGCTAATTATCAGAAAACAAAATGAATTAATTTTTGACAGAAGAAGATTTCTTTGCTAAGGATAAAAGTAGCAGGCATAAACTTGAGTGAGAGGGGCAATTCAGTTACCTGGGCAGTATTGAGGGCAATGATGGAAATAGTCTGTCAAAAAAAAAATTTTCCTAGTGTTAGAGGCATATGCTAGCAGGAAATAATTGATGACAAGAACGCTGAGCAAAGATGTTTATAAAATATAACTGATGGAGGATGAAGTAATTTAGAATCAAGCCCAGGGTAGAAGAGTGAAAATATTGCAGGTGATTAAAATTAGGAGTGAGCCAATAACCATATTTTTCTAGTAGTCGATATTTTTTATGACAACCCATTAAATATTGCATGCCTAACAAGGTCTGAATCGAGACTTAAGGCATGCTTTCACGATGCAGATGCCTGTGTGAGTACATGGCTGAACAGATACATGAACAAATGGTCCAAAATAGAAGAAGGGCTATTTTATGGCCATGCATTCATGATTTACATAATTTTGCATGTGTGTGCAATGCAACTTTAACGATGAATGTGTTCATGCATCTAATCATGCAGGTATATGCATCGTGTGTGTGCACTTGTGTGTGTGAACGCAGCTTCAGAGAGTGGCAGTTAGGGCCACAGAATGTCTCCACAAAATTTTTGAAAATGCATTTATGCCTGGTATGAAAATTCACAAAATCTTTGGCATTATTTTGTGGTGGTAAACATTATATTAAAAAAAACAAACAAGTTTTTCAACCTTGTGTATGTTCAATGAACCCCTCGTCTTCTAAGATTTCAAATGATCTTGTTTGGCACTGAGAAAACTTCCTCTTTTTTCCTCTTGTTCAATACCCTTCATTATAGTGCATTCCTACCTCTTTTCCTCTTACATATGCATTTTATTCCATTTACCTTGTGTTCTATAAGACATGGTGCTGATCTGAGAAACCTTTCAGGTGCAAAAGACTCTGAGTGTGCAACTAAAAATACTTTCAGTTAGTTCTAACAGGTGCTCTCATTTTTTACTCTTTTTCCAGTAAATTAGAGGAATCAAAATAGTAAATTTGGAAATGCACAGCTTTATGTTCATTAAGCTTCAAGTTTGAAACAAAATTAATGAGATAATCTGCTGCTCTGATACTGATGACTAAATATCAGTCAGTATTCATATACATATATTGAAATTAATTATTGGCTCAGCCCTAATTCTTTTGGAGAAGAATGGGTAATGATTGATTGATGAATAGCTAACAAATGAAGGAGTAATTAGCATCATGAGGGAGAGAAGGAAGATGCTGGATGAGATAGAGAAGGAAAGATGTGGTACATTATTTAAGAAAGCAGGGATGATGAGCATAGATGTGCCAGATGGGTCGAAATGATTTCAGTAGTTAATATGCTTAGTGGAAGAGAGAAATAATTCAAGGAATGAGAGGTGCTTTAATAGAAAAGCTAATCAGAAATGTATCATCAAAATCTATCATTTCAGTTAAAGTTTTCTGAAATTTTCTGAAATTTTCAATAAATGCTGGTTAAAAATCATTCCTATTAAGAACTGGGATAATAACTGATTTCAATGTGAATTACTAGTTCAACTTTAATGTAATAAAAATCACTTTAACAAGATAATCAAGATATTTTAAATGATTAACATTCATTTTAAAAATATATTTATTCAAAAATAGTATACATATTATTATAACATTTGTGCACACATTTCTGTTAACTGCATTTTTACGTGCTAATCTATAGTTAGCATACATATTTAAACCTTATTGAAAATAAGTTGATGTGGGTATGCTATTATTTTTAATTGTTGGTTATAACTGTAAAATGTAGTTTTAATAATGCTATTTTAAAACTTTATGTTAGCCATCTGGCATTAGGTAATTAAGCTTCTTTGTAAGAATAATCTGTGTTAGCTATGCCATCTTAAGCCATTTCAGTTTTAATCATGATTGGAATACAATTAAATAAAATGTAATGGTTGCTTTCCTTCCTCCAAGCATCAAATTTAAATATTAAGCCCAGGCTACAAGAAACCCTTGAGTATTATTTATATTTTTCTCTGCTGTGCTGTAATAAATGCGGCAGATGTTTATTTTAAGAATGCAGTTCTCTCAATCCCGAAAGCAAGCCCCTAACTGATACCGCTAAAACCTTGTACCATCATCCTTCTCTCCCTTCCTGCTCTGGTGTAGTTGTGGTGGTGTTTTCTGGTTTGTCTGAGGTGCCAAGCAAAATTTGGTCCGTGTCTCTCCTGTTGGGTATGGCCTGTGTCACTCGCACCAGTTATCCCAATACTATCTGTCCTGTTGGTGTGTCTTTTCTCTTCCTACTCTTAGTATGTGCTGTTTTTGTGTTTGTACATGCATCTGTTTGTATATGTGACCTGTATAAATAAATGGCTGCATGGTTGTGGGGCAGCAGCTGTCTGGCTGTTGTGGACAGGGTGCCCAGAATGGAGATGTGGGGGACCTCGGTAGGTAGTCCTGGCATTTCACCCGGGTGCAGGCCCAGCTGGGCAGCTCCGGAGAATCAAGTGATGTCCAACGGTGTTTCTGATGCTGGCTGGCCCATGATTTCCCATTACCCGTCTCTTTTTGTACCCTCTACTGGCCGAGCATCCAGTCTGTTACACTCGTAAGTCATGTACCTTAGGATTGTTGCTAGCCTAACAACATTTGTGGCATGATTTTAAAATCTGCATGCTAGAATGAGCTTTGTTTGGCACCAAGAAAACTTTCTCTTCTTTCCTCTTGTTGAATACCCATCATTAAAGTGCTTTCCTACCTCTTTCCCTCTTACAAATGAATTTCATTCTGTTTACCTTGTGCACTATAAATCATTATCTGTGCTTAATATTGATGCAGTAGTATTTCATTGAATTATTGTTTTCTTTAACATTAGATACTCATGAGGTTTTGATATTTATGTACCTGTGTATATTTCAACTATTCATCCTGTGTTTTACTAATTGACAGAAGGACATATTCTCAACGGCGGCAGCATCAAGCAGCTAGGAAAATACAGCAGTTCATGCGCCAGTCTAAGAACAAGTGAGTATGTGGGTGAAGCGATGATGAGTCAAGGTAATATGAGATTGGGCAAATTATCCATCGTACTTTTATTCAAAACTGTGTAGTACAGTATAACTTATTCTTAACTGTATAGTAGTGTATAATTCCATTCCTGATACTTTGGAATCTAACTTTTGAATCCTCATTTTCAATTTTAACAATCACTTAGTGGTTGCAGTAATTTAATCAAGGCTGCAATCTAGTCATGACCAAAAGTGGAAATATTCTCCTTTGCTTCTGTGTTACCAAAATATAGGTTGACCTTGACTGACAAGGTGGTTTTGATCACAGGATAAATGTTTGGAATAAAACTGAATTTTGTACCAAAATTAGTTCCAATGTATGTCTTCACATAAGGTACCTCCACTGGTTCTAAATTATGTGTAAAATTCAGTTTTACTCCTAATAATTTTGCAATGATCAAAGTCATTCCTGATATCAAAGTCTGCTTTTACTTATGACTATTCACCACCAGAGTTGGTATTGGGCATAACTGTTTCCTTATATCTGTTACAACTTCTGCTGAAATAATAAATGAATCAGGTTTTATGATTGAATTTTTATCTTAGTTTTCTAAACTTAGTTTCCTTTTGAAACTTGTGGAGTGATAGGATGCTAGAGCAAGGCACCATCTATTAATGCCAAGTGTACTGTTTATTGTCCAATGTACGTCATGGTCCATAAGGCAGAGGCCTGCAATGCAGGCCTGATTGTCAAGGGAAGCCCATCCTGATTATGTATGAGTCCGATAGGACTGGGGCCCGATGGGGTGAAAGCCCAATGTGTAGGCCCGAATCGGCCAGATGCTCTCAACTGTCGGCCCAACTAGGCCCAACTTCCCCAATGCTAAGCCCATGTTTACGAGTCTTTCTCCCTAGGCACGTGAACTGGAGAGAAATTCAGACAATTTCATTATAACTAAGGATGAGTCAAATCCAAATTTTGATTCTTGATTCCACCGATTCTCAGGATTAGAATCAGTATCGAGAATCGGTTTCCTAAAGTCGATTCTGATTCCATCGATTCCAGATAGATAAATATTCAAATCAAATTTCATTTATCACATCATATTTGTCTCAGTAATTTTGGGTGTAGGCTATCAATTTGTACTTTTTATCTACCCCTATAAGCTGAGGATATATTTGCTATTTGTTAATAAATATACTTTTTGAGAGACTTAATTGTCTTTGTTATTTTATTTTAGCCAATACTTGAATTTAAATAAGAGTCATACGCTGCTGGTATATCAATATCCCACCTGCTATTAGGAATATGAATCGATGGATTCGGAATCGAGAATCGGGAATCGATTTGAAAGAATCGAAATCGGAATTTAAAAAAAGTGGAATTGACTCATCCCTAATTATAACCCACGAAATGTTCCTATCACTCCCGCAAAGAGCAAACTAATCACTTGCCAAATAGTTTTTGAATATGGATCTAGAGGGATATGACTCAAAGTATCCAAGGTATTAGCGTAGTATCAGCTTAAATAATGGTGTTCCTAATTTTATTCCCACAAATTAGCTTTAAAAAAGAGGAACAATGGGACTCTCATATATCTTAAAGGTGAAATTCTTATGTACCCTTGCAATACATGACTTATAAGCCTTAGCCACAAGAACGCGTTACAAATACAAAAAATGTAAAATATAATTTTCAGAACAATATTTCAAATATGTAGTTCCATTTACATGCAACTTTAAGGAAAATTGCTGATCTGAGTTATGGTTTGTAATGAGAATGGTGTGTTGAGTGAAAGGAAACAAAATATAGATAGCCTATTATATTTATTTATATTCTTTTGAGATTAATTAAATATTTTTTACAGTGGAGACAATAACATCTCATGGGTTGAATTGATAGTGGTGATAAAGGTATTCTATTATTCACTATTTTTAATTTTACCATAGCAATAACCAGCCATTTTTTACATCAGTAAATTTTTGTGCTGCATCATATTTATCCCTTTCAAGTGAGGTTTCCATTACACCTACCCTCTTAGTTAAATTGAAAATAAATGCTTTATACTTATGAAATAGATACTGATTTAAGGGATTATTCAATAGAATATCTCTTATTCCTTATTCTTTTTTTTAAAGACTGAGCAATCCTTTGCTCTCGGTCTCCATCACAGTACTCCCAATTTTTTCAATTCCTCAAAACCAACGCTTTCGCAGTATTCCTCTTTTTCTTTTCCCCCGGATTCAATGATTAATATGTACATATGTTTACTATGCATTTTTCATTCTTTTGAGTCACGTAATTAGCCTAAATATCGATTCTTGTCTTCATATCCATATCTTGGATCATGTGTGCTGAATATTGTTCGAAATTATCTAGATTTAGAATTTGACGGCGGCCATGTAGTGAGAATTCAACCTTATAGATATCGTGTATCGCAAACCTGCCAGAACTTTCCAGCTGTAAAATACTTCATTAAGGAAATTTTAAAACAATTTAAATAAAAGTAATGGGCTATGAATATCTTTTTCCTTCATTCAACCTCATTCTCATTACAACACAGCACTCAAATCAGAAGTTTTCCTTAAAGTTGTACTTTAATGGAACTACTCATATGAAATATTATTCTGGTTTCCTCGTAAGTAATCATCAAAATGTATACTATTTGTAATTGTTGCATGCTCCTGTTGCTAAGGTTTGTCAGGCATATATTATTGGCACACGTAAGATATTTGCTTTTAAGATTCACAATAGCCACATTGTTGCTATTTTTTAAGCTTACTGTCTAGAAATAATATAAGGAACCCCATTGCTAATGCTGTAACTATGCAAGTATGTGGAGGAATAGTCATTGGTGATAAGCTCCGATCGGGGCAATCGGACAATCCCTGCCTTCCCAGGCCCGATGGCTGGTATGGGAATTGAATCGGGCCAAAGACCTTCCCTACTCGTGCTGTCAGGACAAGTCGGGGAGGGCTCCGTCAGGCTTATCACTCATCAGACAGAGTCGGGCTTGGTCGGAAATCTGTGTCGGGCCTGGGTTGCAAGACTCCACCGTAAGGACAAGGCCATATATAAGTACAAGGTGTTGTTCTCAGGCTGATGCAGAGTACTGAAGGATTAGCTGTGAGTTACCATTTTTTATGGCATATGAAATGTAATTTTTTCATAAAATAATTTCTCAAAAATATATTCCATGGGCCTTATATGTATTATATGCAAATGAGAGTCCTTACCTTGATTAAATTTATTCCTTATATTCTTTGCTTAGGAAAATTTTTCCCCAGATGATCTTCCCAGATATTCCAAAATATTATTTACTTAAATTATGCGGTGGTTGTTTTTATTTTACCAGTATTATTGTTACAAATAGGTAGCTGGGTTTGTAATTATTTTGATTACCTCTGTAGTTTTTGAAGAGTAATACATAAATCCAATGTCATATTGTCTTTATGTAAGGCTCAGGAATACAATACCCCTGAATAATATAACTAGGCAATACTAGCACATCAGTCTCAAGAATGGATTATGAGGTCATATTATTCCAGAATGGAATATGGCAGACTTTTATAGCTTTGTCTTTAAGTTAAATATAAGTATATTTAATTTTTAAGTATTTCAGATGCAATGCAATGAAAATGTTTTCTTGTTGAAACCAGCTTTTGTTAAATAGACCCTCGTTGTCCCAAAACCATCAACTGATGTTTTCACAGTGCTTTATATTTGAATGGGTTGTAGCTTAAAAATGTTTTTCCTCAAAAAGTTGCCATAAAATCTGGGTGCATCTAATATGCCATCAATTATGGTAGGTTATTTAGCCGCAACAGAAGCTAGTCAATTTAATCCTTTAATGAGTGCCTCCATACATCAGCAAGTAATATACCTACATTCACATTAATTCCTTTTTGGCATCTTCTAATGAATTTTCATAGTATTTTCTTAATATTTATTGGAATTTGTGTTAAATTGCATCGCAAAATACATTTTTATACACTTTATGACTGTTGATAGCCACACATAATTTCTTTTAATTTTGAAAACTTATCACACCCCCTTTAACAATTTGATATCAGTGGAAAAGTGTGTATGCCACATCAACTAGGCTAGGTATGTTCTAAATTTTTTTAGTTGATTAAATCATCTTTCTTTGTAAAACCAGGCCTTAATCATTGTAATTGACTCTTGTTGTTGAGCCTTTCAAAAGCCACAAACAATCACTTGAAAAAAGAATCATGTCAAAATTGTCACCCTTGGATACACCTATAAATTTCAGATGAATTGTGGGCTAGATGTAGGAAACCTTTTTCCCATGATTCAGATACTGCATTATTCAGTCACATGCCTTCAGTAAAAATTAATATTTTTCCAAATATCAGTTAATGGCATTGGTGCCATCAAGAGAGACTGGAGTGGATGCAGGTTGTGCTCTACTATCAAGAAAGAGAGTTTCAAATATGATGATATTTAAAATATAAATCTTAAAGGTCTTGGATGACAAAGCTCATCCTTGCCTTAATTTATCTCATAATTTTGCTTCTTCCTCATTATGGCCCTATTTTATATCTGCCAGCTGTTCATCTCTTCTGAAATAACTCCCCAATTCTTTTCAATGCAATGAGCATTCTGTAAGGTTGCTTTTATTCTGCCAATTGTTATTATTTTTTCATGGCTCTCTTGAATACTTATTTTTAGTGTTAGAACTTTTTGCAGATTTTGTATCTCACTCATTGTCCTGGTTCATTTGGAATTCTTTCAATTAGAATGATTTTTCATGTTGACGCATAATTATTAATTTCACTTGAGAACTGCCAACTTAAATGGATACTTCATGGAAGGGAATTATGAGAGAGAATTCCTCACATTGAGGCTCTTGAAAAGTACTACTTAATACATATGTTTGCTCTCTTAAGTAAAGTTGAAACTAAACTTTTAAGCCTGCCAGTATAATCTTGCATGATGCCTTAGTTGGTGGATACTGCTCCAATACTGGACAAATTAGCTATTTGCTAACTTTAACTTTCTTTAATGTAATTGCAATTTCAGGAAACTGAGGGTAATGTAATGTTGCTTGTCTGTACCATATTTGTCCAGAGTGCTTAAGTCTCAATCTTAAATTTATGGCCATGCTGTGTGATATGCTTGGGATCCAATTTACCAAGTACTTTGAGAATGATTGGAATTTATTTTATGCTTATTAATTCACCCAAATTGTAGCGTGCACTGCCTAAGTAATTTATTTGGCAGTGATTGTCTATTATTTCCTACTCAGATAAAAAAATACCTAAATAACCAATGAGTCACAGTATACAAAATGTGCATTTCTATTGACAGAAGTGGGAACTCTACTTTTAAAATATGCACTAAAGAATGCATAGTTAATTAAAGGTTGATTGGTGTGAATTGGAATTCAGGGATATGAAAGTCACTTGCCTTTTTTAAAAGCTTGAAATGTATTTGAAATGAGACCTGCCTCTGATTTGAAGCCTGTCTACTTATCAAGGAATCTTGAAATATTATTTCAACATTGTAAATACTGGTTAATGCCCAAGTTTGCTACTAAGCTAAGGTTTTTATTGTGGGTAGTGAAGAGTATTTCTTAATTCTTAGTGTTTCAAACTAGATCAAGTTGAATCCATCACTGATATTGATTAAAATAAACTTCCTCTTTAATGCTATCAAAGTTTGTGGGATGTTAGCCCAGGAAATCCAGTGAGTATCACAAAAGGTAGTCCATACTTTTTTATTTATGTTATATCATACTGTAAGATAACCTCATTTAGATAGCACTGTTAAAAAGGATCTCACCATCTGGCAGTGGAGGGGGCACATATTTCTAATATTGGATCATCATAACCAAGAAAGGAGCTATCACTCCAGTTTCCTTTCTCCTTCAAAGTCATGAAATGTATTTTGTTACTCAATTATCACTCCTTTGTTTTATTCACAGTCAGGTGTTGAGTAAAAAATAAAGCCTAGGTACCTATTTATAGGTCAAGATATGCTATTGCTAATGAAATTGTTACTCTACTTTTAAGCTTTCTACATATTTGATATGATTTTCTGCTGAAATATTTCACTTTAAGGGTCATTAGTTCTAACTTACTGAATTTTTGAAAAAAATATTTATTATGGCTGCAAAGAGTTTAAATAAGAATATGTATTACTTAATGTAGTCAGTAACTTAAAACAAAATTCATTTAAATATGTAGAGTTAAATGAATGCTGGAGTTCTTAGGTTTAGCATGCATGATTGGAGGTTACTACTCTACATTTATTGGAGCATCCCTCTTTTCAAATAACAGGTGAAAGGGAGGATTCTTTCTGGAACTAGGGAGAAAAATATTAGAAAATTAAAAATGAAAAACAGTTGTTGTGAGCTTCATTACCTTTGTATTTAGTGTACAATGCCTCAAAGTGCTGAGGAAAAGCTTGGTTACTATAAAAATAATTCAATGTCATATAAAATGAAAGACTTAAAGGATAGTTTCACATATTTTTTTCTAATATCTCCATCAAGATTGCAGAGAGAACGTGCCTTGGCAGCCGAAAGAGAGAGGCTGGAGGGCCCGTCATCATCCACGGTGGATGCCCAGCCAAGGTTGCACTCTCGAGACAATTTGGCCTCCACAGATCTAAATAGAATGAGGTGAGACTCAATTAGGTATATTTTACAAAGTACCTTGAAATGTGAATAATGATTAAAGCTGCAAGAAATAATTTAAATGTATGCTGCATTAAACTAAGTACCATGTGGATGTAATAAAACCTTGATAAATTAATAATAAACCTTAATAAATCAATTAATAAATAAACAAGCAATGCCTCCATTAGACGTGATCTTAGCTTGAATTGATCTAGTTTGATCTAATGAGATAAGTACCTACTTATAATATGAATGTGTTTACACTTAAATCTGTTGGTAATTGCATTCTTATACAACTGTGGTGTCTTATACAGTCCATCATATTTTATCTGGCACTGCTGGGTCCTAAGTGTTGCCAGATTACAGGTTTTTCTGGATCATGAGTGCTTCATGGTATCACCATCTCTTTTACTTGATTATGGACATTTTCATTCAAGTTTTATATATTTATATGATATTGTGTGTTAATTTTTTCATAACTTATCGGTACACATAAAATAGTGATAAAAATCTTATTTATAACTCTTTTTATTATTATTTTTAAAAATAAAAAGAAAAATTTCTTTTGCAAGTAATTTTATCACATCCATAATTGTGCATACTTACATTTTTAACATAAAGGGCAAAATTAATAATACCTAATGCCAATAAAAATGAACAAAACAGAAAAATTTTCATCGTGCAAGACTCCTTGCCACAGTTGATTGATGGTCAGAAAATTTGCCATTTGAGATGCTATCGCCAGACATTTCATCCAATGTGAAGGTTGCGTTGCTCGTGCTTTTTCTGCTACAGATAAAGATGTGTGGTATATAATGTGTGATAAAGACCCCAGGTGAAAAGCATTCTATCCCCATCACTCGTTTGCTATTCTTTGACTTCATACTAAAATATCTGTTACTCATGTTTGTTTCATGTGCTTTGTTTTTTCTATGGTGAGATGACTTGGCATGTAAATGTTCACGATTTGTTGTTCATGAATGAAACTATGTTGCTCTTAACCTGCCATAAGCCTGCTGGCTTGATAAATATAATCATCAATTGATATTCTTTCAGCAATAGATAAAGCTTGATGCCATCACCTCACGCCTCTGACATTGCTCCACCTCCTTTTATGAGGCATGATTGATTGGACTACAAATGCATATGATACAAATGATTGTAAAAAAGTTCCCTTCACTTCACAGACCAAAAAATGAGAAGCAATATAGTTTGAGATTTAACCATGGCTAAAGTTCCTCAAAACAGGCACGGCATTGTATGCGCAGGATCAAGTAGCATTGTATTTACATATATTTTATGAATGACATTACAGTGAAATACATATAAATTAAACTTATATCTCAAAATTATAGGGAAAATCTAATCAAGTGCAGTGTAAATTGGCAAAATCTTTTAAAAGAACTAATATATTTGAGAATTTTTTAATTTCCTGAATATGTATGTGGTTGTTTTTGCAATGCTGCTGGACTAATGGTGCTGCCAGATTATGGATTTCCAGATTATGAGTGCTTGACTGTATATATTCTTTTAGAATGGTGTGAGTAGCCTGAGGGTATGCATTGCCACTAGAATATCAACCATGTGCGGTTGATCTCAAGGCTATTTTGGCCATACAAGATTATTCCCAATAATGTACATATCTATCTGGAATATGCCTGGCTCTTTTCTTCTGCATCAGGTTGTGAATACATGTTCCAAAGTTTCTGTATTATTGTGAAAGAAACCATTTATACTCTCTTAGTCATTGCCATCATTCTTATATTGTAATTTTATAATCATCAAGGCAGTGCTGAATTTAAGGGTCGGAGGGCACAAACTAGAGCAAGTCAAGCATTTTACATACCAGGGTAGCATTTTGGAGGGAATGGGTTAAGTGGTTGGGACATGAGATTTAGAATTGCCATTTTTAGAGAAGCTTTTTTAAAGAGAAGGGAATTTATGAGAGGGTCTGAGTAGAGACGTGCAGAAAAGCCTGGTGAAAACTCGAATATGGGGCGTGGCACTGTATGGGTCAGTGACTTGGTCATTGTAAAGGGAGGATGTATGTACACTTAAGGTGCTTGAGATGTGTGTGTGGGGTACTTGAGATTGTGGGATGAGAAAGATGGTGAGGGTGAGCTGGGTGGCGAGAAGGATGAATGAGGAGCTATTGGTTATGGTTTGAAAGGAGAGGAGGCCGGTGGCAGTGGTTCGGAGGAGGTAGAAGAGATGGATGGAGGACATTTTGAAAAGAGAGGGAATGCTGAAGAGGGAAATATAGGGGAGAACACTGGGGAAATGTAGAAGGAAGGAAGAGGATAGGATTGTGGATGAAATAGGAAAATGAAGAGGATATGAGGTTGTTAATAGGGATGTAATGGTGGTTCACGTATAGGAGGGAAAGCGGAATGATAAGCATTTTATGAACCAGAAATTAGGATGTTGGGATAGGTACTCTCAAAAACTTACCAATTAGCTGGTCGAAAACCGAGATAAATGAAAATTTTGAATCCAAATTTCTAATCAAGATTTATCAATCAATTCTTATTTGGCATTTTTTTGCTAAAAAATAATTTCTAAGCAATTTACAACTGAAGAACTCTTAAGAAAATAGATATGAAGTCAGGTGACTATTGTTAGGCACAGTATATGGTAAGCTGAGCTCCTAGACATTGGTGTAAAAGAGAGAACAAACTCTAATCATATCTGAGGAAGTATTATGAATTACTTTCAACACTAGGGGAAAAATTGTTGAACTTTCCTGGTGCTGAAGTTCAGTTTTTTCACATATTCTATTTCTATGCAATGTTAAAAGATGTATTTGACAGAATTGTGGTACTCTTGAAGTATATTCATGGTATATATAAAGATTCAAACTTTTGACAATCCTGAAAGTTGCCTTGTGCAGTGGCAATATCTTTCTGTGTGAGTTACATGCATTACAGGATATTCACTTTGGTTGATTTCACCTCATTTCATTTAATTCCCTACATACCCTATTGTTAAGCTCATAGTTTCAAGCATTGAACTAATTCAATAAATCTTTTTACATGTTGCACTCTTTTAAGTCACTCATTGACAAATTATTAAGCATTCTATATAATTGTATAAAATTGAAATGCTATTTCTTTGAACACTTCACATTTAGACACCCAAGGAATTTCAACAGATTTGAACAAAATTTGGTACCCCTGTTGCTTTGGACCGAGATTACTAGACTAAGTGAGAAAGTTCCTTTGAGCTTCAAAGTGGGGTTGACACAAATTTTTGACAATGTTGAAAATATATGTGCAAAACTTCGAAAGCCATACCAAAGTTCTGTAGTTATGGTTTTGTCCTGATAGGTCCCTTTTGTGTTTTTGTCTTCATGTAATAATGCTCAGGGAAATGCCTCAACAAGCATATGTTTCTGGTGGGTGGGATAGGTAGGAAGCATAAGGTTCAATGGAATTTGAATGAGCAGGTGATCTCAAAGATTTTGCATCAGAGAAGCAACAGTCATTAGGAGGTATTTTGAGAAGATAAAAGTAACTATTTACCAAAAAGAGTTGAAAGTATGATTTCTTTATTTTTTGTACTACTTCAAGATCTTTCTTTGAATCAGGAAGAAGACATAGCTTGATCAAAATGATTTATGCTCCACAGAGATGTGTTGTATTTAATTTTGGAAATGTTTCCACCTGTACTTGATCAACAATCATCATTTTGCTCCCAAATTTGGAATACATGCCATCTGTCCTTCCACATTATTATAGAAAAATCCTCATCAGTATATGTGCACCAAACCTCATATCTTATAAATTTTTGTTGGGATGACAAGGGGAAGATAACGACATCATTTGGTTCTGCAGGGCCCAGTGCAGTAAGTCTAATTGTCAAGAAGATGATGAGACAAAGGACTTTATTCTAAAATTCCCAGAATCATTGAATGGCTGATAGTTTTGAATACATATTCCATTGAATACGTATCCATTTCATTATTTACAGTGTGTACTGGTTTGGTAGGTATTCTGCAGTTGATACATCAAGTGCTCCTCCAATGTCATGATCAGCAAATGTGCTTGTAATGTATTTATTTTCATGTACTATTTTTGATTGGTACAATTGTTTTGGTTGCAGAATGGATGCAAGCCATGCTGCAGGGTTATCAGATGACTTGGGAGGAAATCATCTGAATATGGACAGCAAAAAGCAAAAGCACTCGTGAGATGTACCTGTGGCCATTACAGCCAGAAATTTTTGCCTCAGAAAGTATAGCCTTGTCTTTGGCAGCTTGTCCCACTTATAAACCTCATATTAGCATACTTTAAGCTGATCATTCAGAAATAGGAGAGTATTTGGGGGTCTACATTGTTTAAGGAAGGAGCTGTGAAAAAAATGAGAGTTCAAGTTGTCTTTTTGAAGTCCATTCTGGAGGGCTAGTTCACAATGGCAGCAGCTTGAGAATTTCAAAAGACTCCAACAGCTTTAAGAAATAGTCTGCTTGTGTGCTGAATGCTTGAAAAACAGTGTGATCAATAATATTAGTCCTCCAGTTTCTTTAGTGGATAATTAGTGAATTTTAAGAAAAGGTGTCTCCATTATATTTAAGTTTATCTCAAGACAAGATCATGTGGACAAAATGATGTTTTTCTTTTGAGTGTAATTTATGCTATGCCAAAGCAGTTAAGATCATTTATGTTCATTGAAGAAGATGACTCATAAATAGTGGCTTAATTTGAAATACATGCCAACCACTTTTTTATGATAATATTAGGACAAAAAAATTGAAAGTTGGTTGTGTTGTGTTTGTATATTGTGTAAGGATAACTATTATTTTTGAAAGACAGTTTCCTATTTTTAATGAGATTGTTGAATTGGTATTGCCAGAATAATTTATAAGTTAGAGATTTATAGGCAGTAAAATATTTATAGGTCAATGTGGACTGTGATGAAGGTGAAATGGGTGCAAGGTAGTGAGTTATAGACAGTGGGCTGAATGATGGGAATCAGGCAGCCATTTCATCATGGTGGCATAAAGGTTGATGATGGTGAGCTGCAGAGTGATATATAGAACTCTTTTCGCATTACTCCTCTTCGTCCTTCATGATAAACATATAATTCACTCTTTCATATATTTGCAAAATATTTCATTCAGGAAATGAAGAAGCAATTAGGAAAGATGTAATTTTTTGATGGGAAGAATGTGGTAGAGCTGGTACATGGTAACATCCTGGTACTTTATTTTTGGTAGGTTTCATTAGACTGAATGAAAAATATTCATTATAATTACAAAGTCAGGATCAGTTCCACCTTTTAAGAGCTTCACAATCAGTTGTCAGCACATATTTAGCCTTTCTGCATTCTGGCATAATGCCTTAGGAGAGTAATTTCAGAATATTAGTAGCTATATTTGAAATATATTTCAATTACCATACATATAACATATATTTTTGCTCCGAGAGTGGAGAGATGATATTGAGATAATTACTGTCATTTGTACTTTGTTTTAATCAAAAGGGTTAAAAATATGGTAGTTTCGTTTTACTATTTGTTTGAGTATATTGTATAGTAAAAACAGTTCAAGTGAAAAAATGATGCATAGAAATTCATTAGAAATGCAAAAACACTGCCATTTCCAGGTGGCATATTGTTCCACTTAGCAGGAATGTTGCCAAAGGTGAGGTGCACAGATAGTCTGTAATCTAAACTGTATAAAAATGTTTTATCATAAATTTATCAGAGACAAATAAAGCATCGTATCTTTAATGATTTTTGCTAGACTTTCAAGAAACACTAGAGGCATTCAAATCAATATTAGGTTTAGCAGGATACATATTAACCTTCATAATATTCATGTATCACATATTACTGCTATGCCCAAAGAAGAGCTTTAATTTTCAATTCAAGTGAGTGCTTCAAGTAAGAGACAATCTCTGTTTGTTAAACTTTATGCATAAAATTTCATCATTGGTTTCTCTTTATCCCCAACTTTCACGTTTTCAAGGGTGATTGAAGGAACACTGTTTACTCCACATTGAATCTGCAAAGTAATTAATTACCTATACATTATTTTTGACACTTCCAGTGGCATTTCTATATTAAAGGCTGACAAGTATTGTTGCTTTATCAGATGGTTACCCACTGTCCATGAGCTCATTCTTCATAGACAAATTGTATTAAATAAGTTATACAAGCATGTACAATTCAACTAAGAATTATATAAAGTGAAATATAAAAATTTTTGACTCTTCAAGCTTTGTTAAGTCACTCAGTCTTTAGATAATGAAATTAACTAATGTACAACAGTCCTTCTTTGGAGTCTAAATGTAGCACATCCATTTGCAATTTTTTTAATAAACAAAAGCAATACCACACTATATATGTACATGTACCTTATGTACCAGCCAGTTTGGTCCGGCTATGACAACTGTATTTCATTCAATAACCTTGCATTATGCTGAAACTAATTAGGTTAAATCTGAATAGTTTGTAAAGCAATTCCATCTTATTAACTATCTCTTGTAGATTAGAGGTGTAGTATACAATTGAGTAAAACATTGCATACTACTATTATTTTACATATCAAAAGTTGCATTCGATTTTGATTGAAATTATAAATTTTCAAGGGAAGTGTTAAGTAATATATGACATTTAATCCTCATGTAATTATGATTTATATTTTGCATGTGGTTTTATTCATTTATACTCACATTATAAAGAGAGGTAGATCCAGTAAACTTCAAGAACTTTGTATGTGGTCTGACAACTTGTATCTTACTCTTCTTCAGCAGCACTCTTCATAAAGTAAAAATATTTTGTTCTGATAAATTACGTAGCTTTTTATTAATACCAAGATATTAAATTAAAACTTTGTACTTAACTTAGAAATAATATGAAATATTTTATTTAAACCTCATGGCTCAAATAGATATTTACTGGCATTATAATTATTTCTATATTACTTGAGTAGATTTTTAATATCAATATCCTAATATTTATCCTGCTACATATGCAAACTATTTAAAATATTTTGACTCTTCACATTACAAACTTTTTTGCAAGAGTTTTCTTGGTATTTTGTTAATTTTTAAATCTTGGCCAAAATTGTAAATATAAAATAGCTTTTAAAATGTCACGTGGGAAAGTTTTTGAGATGCCTTTTAAGAACAGAAAAAATCCCATTTCCCAGAGATCTGATGAAGAGGGTTATTTTGGTATACTATTATTCATAGGTGTCATCTGATTGTTGTGAATCAGCAGTTGGAGAATCTTGTCTTATCTGGCCCCTAACAAATAAAATGTTACTTATTGAAAAATACTCAGTGATAAATGAAAAACAATGGAGTGAATTCAAGGTTGAGGTACACAAAACTTTTCCAAGAAATGTAAATTACATTGACAAATACTTGGCAGTCATAAGTTTTTCATTTGATTTTTTTAAGAATGAAAATACCAAAAAATGGCTGAATGTAGTGTATGGTTCAACACCCAAACTTACTCGCTTTTGGATGGATGTGCTAGTATCAGTGGTGAATAATTGCTGCACACATTTTTAAATGCAGTCTGTGCCAATCTTTGACTCCTCTCCTTTCATATTGTGGCGCAGTGTTAGGAATAACAAAACTAAAATGACATGTCTGTGGTAATAGCCATTGCTCCTAATAAAATCACGCTGAAGGATTTCCATCATGGGATGATTGTAATACTTGGTGCTCAATCATAGTTTTTCTCATTCCTGTAAATAACTGTATATTTTCACCTATACCTTAATGTATATAGCTGTTGAGTATTTAAAATTTTATTCTGTAATTAATTAATTTTACTAAATTTAATGTGTTGATTGATGAATGGTGTACAGTTGGAGCTAATGTTTAGAATAAACGTTAGCTGTGAAAGGATTCTTTGTCAAATGCTACAGAATTCCAAATTATCAAAAAAAGGCATATTTGTGGAGTGTCTGTCAAAGAGTGGTGTGTGGTTATGTAAAATTCCTGGTTTCCGAAAGTTTTTTTCTTTTTGTTTATTAACTATCCATGTAGAAGGTCATTCTCTAAACATTTGATGACTTGTATTTTTGTTTTTACATAATGCATAGTTATTTATCATGGTAGGAAAAGTATTACAACCTAAATATTAATTTCTCCTTGTTATTGGCATTACATCTGAGTGTTTGTCAGTTAATGCTATTTTTTAAGGGAAAAGATTTGGTCTGGCAATTGAGGAAGCATGGATAAATTTTCAAGTACAATTATTACATGGCAATACTCTTGTAATCATGCATGTTTCTCAGATTTACTTGGAAAATCTTCTGGAATTGATGTGTGAAATTTGTTTAGTCAATGTGGACATCTTTAAATGACTGTGAGAAGAATTTCATGCAGTCATAAAATTAAATGTTAAATTATTTGTGTCAAGATATTAATTTTTATATTTCCCCTTAAATTTGTGATTGTATGAGTGTGTAAATATGATTGTGTGATGGCTCATGTGCACATTTCCACATGTGTCTGTAAGTTGCTGAATGCTTGCATGAATTTTTAATGATCAATTTTCATATATTCTTCCCATAATGCTATGCCATTTATCTGATTTATTATAGAATAGAATTTATCAAGTTCAATTCCATGTATCGAAATTCTACTGGAAAAAAATCTATTCATTGAAAGCTAACAACTAAGATAATTTATTGTTGTTGGATTATGTAAGAAATATTTGGGTGTAAAATGTTTTATTCAGCATTGTTCCAATTGGATATTTTTCAAATGAAATCAAAAGTTTTAAAAATTTATAAAATTTGTGACAATGTGAGAAAAGATATTGGCATAGATTTCTTCTTCAAATAGGTGGATTTCTCTTATGAATCTAACATTTGATCTTTCGTTGAGTTTTTAAATGGTTGGTTATAAAGATTTTGTATATTTAAAGTTATGGTCTACCATTGTAAATATGTGCTCTGGAGACCTTAAACCACTTCATGCACTAAAGAAATGTTGTAAAATCAACAAGAATTATCATTTCTATGTATAATCCATTCTGAATAATGAGTTCTCACCCATAATCCCATTGCAAAAATACCTTATATACCCTACTATTGCGTGATGCAAATTAGCTTGATTTTCCCTGTGTTCATGACATAAACAACCTTTGGATTATGTATCAGCTGAGAAAGGGATTAATGAGGAAGGGTTAAGATATAGTAGAGGAGGAAATGGAATGGATGGGGTAGATTATCTCAGGGATTAAAAGTGGATGGAGGATCTATTGAGAAAGAATGGCATATGTGATAGGAGGGTGAGCAATGGGTAAGTAAGGAAGAGAAAGGAGTAAAAAAGGGAATTTTGTTGGCTTATGGCAAGGCAAGAGATATGAAGGACTTATTGAGACTCACTAGTATTTTAGTTTTCTAAGTAATTTAAGTTGATTGGCTCAAGAGATGATCATAAAATAGGCAAATTAAGACTGTTGGTGTCCATTTACCAACCAGCCAATTGGTAGAATATCAAGTGATGACAGATGACATTTAGGAATCAATGTAGCCTTAACACACTCAATGCGGATTTTCTCGGCCCGCCATCTGTCTCCGCATCTTCAACTAGACCCTGCAATTGTGCCCAGCGTCTCAGTGTACCTATTGCTGTGACTGGATACACGTCGTTTGCTTGTAGCAGAAATTTTGCCTTCACACCTCACGTTGTTACTTCAGAGGATTTTCCATGGCGCCTAAACACAGAATAGGTATGTTGTTTTGCTAATCCATTTGGTATATATTTTCTAGTTTACTTTTTAATTATATCATTGTGTTTTTATCCTCTTCAAGGTATTTTCGTCCAATTTCTGATATTTTTGTTCAATGGCGATGACTTCAACTTTTGCTTTTTTAAGTGGTAAAAGAAATCTTTTTTGAATTCATATTTTTTGCAATACATACTGCTCTAACTGACATAATTACAGATGATTTATGACGAGCATATGCATATTCATAATTATTTTTTACAAATTTTAGCACTGTCAATTAAATGCCCATTGTTTTATAATTCTTAAAGATTACTGTTGCATTACGCATATAGCATATATTTTTTCTAATAGGCAGAATCCAATTTCAGGGAGTGTTGAAGAAGTATCTGCCGATACTGATGAACCAGTGGCAGGACTATCTAGAGTTACTTATGGTGAATTTTTTTATTCAATCTCTAGTAAATTAATGTTTATTATGGTTTTATATTTTAATATAGCTTATATTCTGTAATTTTTAGGACAAGGGGATCCTATGGAAACAGGAGGAAAGAGGACCACGCGTATGACTACTTTGGATACAGGTTAGCCATATGTTGTTTTATATTATTTATCTTAGCCATAGGGAAGTGCACTTATTTATTTAAATAGTCAATTGTAATATAATAATAATTTGACCTATCGTTCTAGGAGTTCCTGCTAGAAAGCAAGTAAAAACAGCATCCACCTTGCTGGCATCAACGCTTACAGAGCGTGTCATTGATGAGATGCTAAAAGTATTTTCATCAGATGAAGAATTCGAAGACTCAGATTCTGCTTCGGAAAGTGAAGACGAAAGGCCTGGTACCCCTATGCAAGGTATATACTCACACCCTTCTATGTCCGCTGCCGTCAGCCAAACCGTTGCCTGCACTTCCCAAGAAACGCCTTCGCCATCCGTCTCAGGCCCTTCTACCCCACCCCATACTTTGGGTGGTTCCGTCAGGCAGTCACACCCCGCTAATCCGTTAGTGTGGTCATTGACGCGGCCACTTCTTAGCTGTATCCCTTTCACTGGCAATCCCGGGCTGAAAGAGGCACCGCACTCCCAAACTCCCCGAGGGTATTTTGACCTGGTGTTTGGCAAAGAGTTCTTTGAGCTCATTCTCAAAGAAACGGAAAAATTTGCTGAGCACCTTTTCCTAGGAAGTCCCTATGTTAAACCGCGAATTGCTTCGTGGAAAAAATTGGAAAAGGAGGAGTTTCGGGTGTGGCTTGGGTTGCTGTTCCATATGGGACACATTCAAATAAATAGACTAGAGAGCTATTGGAGGACCAACAAGCTCTACAATATTGGTATTTTCCGGGAAAAAATGAGCCGAGATCGCTTTCTCGTCATTATGCAAGCTCTACATTTTAATGAGAATCCTGGGGAAAATGACCCTGAGCCAAGAAAACCAGATGAGGAAAATTGATTACCCTACTAGGAGTCTATCCTTGGACGAATCAATGCTTCTTTGGTGAGGCCGTTTACTTTTTCGGCAGTATGTCCAAGGGAAGCGGCATAAATTTGGAATCAAAATTTATATGCTCACTGAGCCATCAGGCTTAGTTCATCGGCTGATAATATACACAGGGGCTGGAGACAAGGATGTTGGTGGGAAAGGGCACGCAGGGAAGGTAGTGCATTCCCTTTTGAGAGATTTTAAAAATAAGGGACATTCCATTTACATGGACAATTTTTATAACAGTGTCGAACTGTCACGGCAACTCCTCAGGGAAAAAACCTATATGACAGGAACGCTAAGGTCACACCGTGTGAACAACCCACCTGATGTTATAAAAAAGAAATTGCAGAAGGGAGAAGAATTCCACCAGTGGTCAGACGATGGTGTGTGTGTGTTGAAGTGGCGCAATAGGAGAGAGGTGCTGGTTTTGAGCACGGAGTTTGGTGCGGAAATGGTCAAGGTGCCCGGAAAGTGTCATGTTGAGAAACCGAGAGCAGTGGTAGAATACAATCGCTGCATGGGGGGCATCGATCATTTCAACCAATACATGTCTTATTACACTTGCGAGCACCGCACTCTCAAGTGGTATAAAAAAGTGGGTATCCACATTTTCCAGATAATGCTCCTAAATAGCTACTTATTATATAATAAATACAGTGGAGAAAAAATGAATTTGCATGACTTCAGGCATCAAGTTATACAGTTCACTGCTTTCTGTAGGTAGTAAAGAAAGGCCATCGGCACCTACGATCGCTCCAAAACATTTGCCTTCACCTACCCCAATCTCTGAAGGTACGAGGAAACATAGGATACAGAAAGGTGCAGAGTGTGTCACCGTAAAGGGATAAAAAAATGGTGATGTACATGTGTAAAGATTGCAAGGGTGGGCCAGGTATTTGTCTTGATTGCTTTCCTTTGTATGATCACGAAGATTAGAACAAAAAAGACATTGATGTCTCTTATTATTGTATCTTATATTAAATTGTATTAAGTATTAAAAATGCATATTTTTTCTTGAATTTTCTTTTCTTGTGACATTGAAATGGTGAAGCATTCTACAGTGTGTATAGATTATGTAAAGAATTTGAACTACTTATGTTAAAATAGTCTTGAACAGCATGGTACCATGGATTAATGTATTACATTTTTCTATTTTGTGAGACCAAGAGATATAAATTGATAATGTTATTGAAATGTAAAGTTATTTATGTATCAATTTTGTCAGTCACCTATCATATAAATGTATTTATTTTATAAAATCGAATTTTATCATGCATTAATGTATTATGCATTTTCTACTTTATGAAAATACTAATAAAATAATATTTTTGCAAGTATAAAATGAAAAATATAATTTTAGATATTAGTTCGACAGATTTGTGCCGCGGGTTGCACAACCCAGGGTAATCTTCGTACGCGGATGCCTTGAATTCAAGGCATAAATAATTTTTTTATTAATGAGGTAATTTTTAATAATTTTGAACTTTACATGATTGTTAACGAGTAAGAAAGACAAACTCTGATATGATAACAAAACATTAGTTCCGCGTGGCGGTGTGTTGTGGTAATTTTTTTCAGCATTGAGTGTGTTAACCACCACAAGTAATGAGCTATTTATTTTGGAGTAGAGGCAAATAGCCATGACTACTATTTGTGCAACACCATAAGTTGTGTCGTTATCAATAAATGCCCTTCCCTTGACAGCAACCTTGGCACAGTTGAGTGGCTTTGATGTTTCAATGATGGCTTAAGCTGGACTGGTGGGGGCAATAATTATTGTTTCACACAGGACCTCCTGTGCCAAACAGATCAAAGAATGAGCCAGACGAAAGATGAAAAATAAAATGCAACTTAAGTAACATTTAGTGTTTTTCGTCTCAAAAACTGAATTTTAACAACCAATTCTCAATCAAATTGAATATTCATTTTGCAAACAGCCTGTGAGGGAGTAGATAGTTGTGGTTTGAAGTAAATTGATACTTAATCGATGACATCCAACAAGTGGGTATGCCTTGTGACTCTGGGCTTTGAGTTACTTTCCGTTATTTGTTGATTTCCTTGTGAATCACTTACAAGTCATTTTAGCTCTATGTGGCAAAATGTGAAAGCCTGTTCAAGTCACTTCAATTATTCCTAAACAATTACCATTCTCATATGATCTTGAATGAATTTTAAGCATTCAAGATGCCTTTTCAATGTCTTTTTTCTAATTATAATGACAATGTATATTATAGCTTATAGGCCTTAAGATAATTATTATTGTACAGGTGTTAGATAGCTGATATAAAAGAAGAAGAAAAAATTTCAAACAAAATAAAACATTTCAAATTTAGGTATTAAACATTTGTACAATGAAAAAAAAATTATAATCCGTAATCAGTTCATTTCTTCCATTTTCACCATAATTTACATTTACAATTTTTAGTTGTTCAGTACATAAATTAGACTACCTACATAAAAATACAGTAAAACCCGCTTAAAGTTTTAGTGTCCAGGAATGAGTTTTCAAAACATAACAAGCGGGATTCATTAAATATGGGATTAGGAGTGATTCGAGGATTTTTGTAGGTTTTTGGTGCTTAAAATGAGTTTACTGCGATTTGTTGAGATCTGACGGGTTTTATTAAAAATTTAAATTTTTTAAAAAGTCTCTTATTGATGACCATCTCTTTTTTGTGGAAATGAAAAAAAAGTCTCGACGCGAGATAAGATCCCCATTTTATCCTCGGGTAGCTCCTTTTGTTGGCAGCAGAAGCGACGGCGACATCAAGGCTCTCGAGGCCTTCCTCCAAGGTAACTTCAGGAGGTGGCGGGGTGTCCTCAGCTTCTTGTTCCTGCTCATGCCCCATAGATGTGTGGCACTTCTTCGCAATGCCTGCAGTCAATAGCTCCTCAAAACAATGCTCTTTTCCGGAAGAAGGTTAAAATAGCATGCAAACTCATCAGCATTGTTCCGGTCGCACACGTGATAGCTTTTAATTAGGGGTGAGCCGATAATTAATTCCGATATAAATACTGACCGATATTAGACTATCGGCATATCGGTATCGGAGCATCAAAATCCGATAATTGTTCCACTAGCATAACGTTTTCAACAAATTGCTGTATATGTCCCAATTGAATATATATTTGCTTCGCCCGCTTCACCGCACTCAATGTTCGTCATTTGCTGGCAACTTTCTGAAATAATCCACTAGGTGGCGCTGTATTTTGAAAACGGTGCAAAATCAACCTAATTTTATAGCGCCAGAAATCGCACGAGGTCTCACCATCACATGGTGTAACTGGAGGTGACTGGAGGTGGTCACAGTGTCAGACGCGTGGAAGTATTTCGTTGTTTAACATGATGACCCCAACAAGGCTCTTTGCAAACTTTGTAATTCACGTGTGTCTCGCAGGGGAAAAAATTCTAGATCGTGTACTACGACAAACTTGCGAGTGCATTTAAAAAGCAACCATTTGATCCCCGTTCCGAGGACTGGAAAAAAATAAAAACTGCAAAGAAAAACATTGTGACTTCGAAAATAAGTGTAGAAGATACACCTGAAGGAATATCTGAACTCCTGAGTGACGATGAAGAAATGGATAATTCTCGTCCATCTTCGAGTGCATCAGATTGCTCGTCCTTTGTGTCAGCCGAATTAAATTCGTCAGCGCCAAAAAAGGCAGAATATCAACCTTCACTCAGTGAAATTTCGAGGAAACCATACACGGAAGATGATCGTCGCAGAAAGGAAATTACTGACCTAATAGGTCGGATGTTGGCCGAGAATTTTCTTTCATTCAAATTAGTTCAAAGTCACTGTAAGTATTTCGTAAATTATGATGACATTTTGTTCAGTGCTTAGTTCTCCGTTGGTTTAACTTGTAATATTTTTTTCAGCTTTCATTAATTTGATGAAATATGTCGAGCCTCGATATGCTGTACCATGCCGCCAGACCTTCTCCCGAAGTGTAATCCAATTTTTATACAACCAAGCATGCGACTTCGTCAGGCACGAGTTGGAAGAGGCTGAAACAATCGCCTGTACCACAGACTTACGGTCATCAAATTCTGGTGATGATTATTTATGATTGACAGTGCATTTCATCACAAAAGACTTTGTGAAGAAAAAATTGTTTTTGGAAGTTGTTCCATTTAGCCCTGTTTATCATACGAGTGAAAATATTTCTGAGTTTTTAGTTGAAACACTAGAATCTTGGAAAATTAAGAGGGAGAACGTTCATTTATTTCTTAGAGATAATGCATTTAACATGGTTTCGGCATTTAGAATGTGGAATCCCGAGTTAAGGTTGTGCAGCACACACATTGGAATTAGTTGTACGGGAGGCTCTGCTCAATCAAACTTCTATTTCCAATGTTTGTTCGCAAGTGAGGAAGATTGTTGGGCATTTCAGGCATTCCTTGAGTGCAAACAAGTTGCGTATTACCTATCAACAAAACAACAATTTGCCGGTGCATAAACTGGTACAGGACCAAAATACAAGGTGGGATAGTACCTTTTTGATGCTTTAGAGGTTCGTTGAACAAAAGAAAATGATCAAAGGACTTGCCCCTACGTTAAATATCAGTGATATACCATCAAATCAAGAATGGCAACTCATAGAAAATGTTCCTTAGCTTGCAATTATTTAGATGTGTTACTCTTGAAATGAGTGAGGAAGGGCTAGATCATCCATTGCCAATGTCATTCCGCTGGTAGGAGGTCTAATTGCAAAATTAAATGCTATGTTTGACAAAGATACAAATCATTCCAAGTCATTTGGTCAATCATTAACAGCAAACTTAAGAAAGAGATTCAGAAACATAGAGAATAGCCATTATTATGCAGTTGCTACCCTGGTGGACCTAAGGTTTAAAGGTTTTGTCTTTTCTTCCCAAGAGTTACTCACTAAAGCCAAAAGAGACATTATTAGTTTTATGAAAGACTCGTTAAAAAAAAGATACCAGTTTGGAAATTTCAAATGATAAAGAAAGTACAGTGGATTGCCCTTCACAGAGTTTGTATAGTATGATTCTTCCTCAGACAAAAATATCCCTAGACAATCCAGAGGATGAATTATAGGATTATCTGAAGGAATCATGATTGCCCATTGACTGTGATCCTCTTTGTTATTGGAAAAATTGTAAAAAATATGTGCATCTGTCACAAGTAGCCAAAATATTTTTAGCTGCACCATCAGGATCTGTTGCATCAGAAAGGTTGTTCAGCTCTGCAAATTTAGAATCTTCTAAGACAAGGGGAGCATTGAACCCAAACAAGGTTAAGCAACTTGTTTTTTTGGCTGTTTTTTTTTACTGACGAGTAGAAATTCTGAGGTCTTGTTAATGTTTACATTTTGTAGACTGATCTTTTAAATAAATGTTTTGAACTTGAGCACAATTTTGTATAACCCCAAATAGCACTGTTCAATGGTATGAGGTATTCAATATATATCCTATATACCTGTATGTGTGTATATATGTTTATACATACACAGGTATATAAGATGAAAATATCGGACCAGATCAAGTCATTGGGACATAAAATCGGTTATCGGAAAAAAAGACTATCGGCTCACCCCTACTTTTAATTAAACCAGGCAAAATGTTATGTTTTCAGGTATTCACTGTTTCTTCTGGGACATCAGCACTCTCCCCTGCCATGTTGCGAAAGAGTATTTTGTCTCTCTTCCTAAATCTGTCCAGCCACCCATTTGATGCAGTAAAACCAATGACACCCAACTCCTCTGCAAAGTCTTTGGCTTTTTCCTTAAGGGTCTCACCACCTAAAGGAGCCTTTACCTACATAGATCGAGCTTGTGCTATCCAGTCAACAAGGGCTTTTTCCAGTGCAGCGAAAACATGAATCTTTGACATGATGCCTCTTCTGGTTGCCCTGAAGCGCAGCCGTCTTGATTATGGCTTCATTCATGACTGTCATCTGCAAGGTGGAAGGAGCGAGACCCAGCTTGTTGGCCAGAATGCTTCTTTGTGTGTGGGGCAGGTCCTGGACTTTCTGCAGGATAGTTAACTTCACTTGCAGAGTTAATGTGATCCTGCTTCGTGAGGGGCACCGCCTTGATTGCACTCATACGCTTTTTCTGGGGCATAGCAACCCACACCTTTTTCACAAATTGATTGCTCAATGCGACTCGCGAACGTAACTGACTGACCTGGGAGGTTCGAAACGGGGTACAAAGTATGAGCCTTTCATCGATTCTGGCACTTGCAGGCTAGTCGGCGTAGGCAGTGACTGCATATGTAGTAGCTACGATACAAGCAGACATCAAAATATCGTGGAAGACTTCAACAGGACTCAACTCGACACATAAAACAGACGGGGTGTGAAGATGGGAGGTGACTGGCGCTGCGAGGCGGCGGCGTAATGTTGATGTTTTACAGTGACGGTCTGTGATAATTCGATACGTTCGAAAGCTCTTTTCTTATAGTTGTTTAAATTATATACCATGATCAATGAAAATTCTAATTTTAAAATGTTATAAGTAGGAAGAGCATGGGCAAATGCAACCTTATCTGCACGTTACAAGTGGGAATATGTTACAAACGAGAAATGCTAAATGCGGGATAATGCATTTACTTTTTGCATTGTGGTAAGGGAATTTCAACCCATGAATTGTTACAAACGATAAACGCTGTATCCCGGCCATGCTTTAAATGGGTTTCACTGTATGTCACCTTGACACTATACTAAAAACAGCTGAGATTGCACTTGAGTGTTCTTATAATTTCATTATATTCTTTGTATGAAATATAGACCAACATTCTTGAGGATTTGTTCATACACTGTGTTTATACACTTGAGTTGATCTAACATTTCTGACCTCAGGTGGCCGTGAGTTCCACAATCTGGTAATAGTCGCTGTGAAAGATTTATTGAAGTGAATTACATATACTGTGCTGGTTAATATGGATATTAATGGAGTGCTATTAGGCGGACATTGTGAATATTTCTTATAACCCATTCACACCGGACCCTGCCAAGTGGCGGGGTAGCGTGCGGCAATTAAGAACGGGACTCACCACTCGGCGGGTAGTGTCACTTTACCGTATATAGTATATATTTCTTCGCTGTTTCTTACTCAATGTAATTCATATTCTCTGTCGTGTTTAATTACTGCTACAGTTGTCTAGTGGTGGGCTTCATTTTTATTTGTTATTTGGAATCATTCGGAATTTGCAGACAATGTATCGACCTCACATTGTTAAATTTCGCTGTCCTCAAGTATTATTTTTTTCGGTACATTGTATATATTCCTTAGCCATTATCTTAGCCTTATCCCTTTCAATTTAGTTTATTTTTGCTGCCATAATTCAGTACCTCTACAGTTGTCTAGCAGTGTTTTTTTTATTGAAACTCCAAAAAATATCCAGACAGTGTAACGACCTTAAGTTTAACAATTTGCTATCTTCACATATTATCTGTTACCGTACATTGCATGTATTCCTAAGCCATTTCCTACTCAATGTAACTCATTTTCTCTGTCGTGTTTATTTACTGCTACAGCTGTCTGGCGGTGAGCTTTGTTTTTATTTTTTTTAAACCCAGGGAAATGTCCAGACAATGTAACGACCTTAGGTTTTAAAATTTGCTCTATTCATGTATTGTCTGTTCTCGTACATTGTATATATTCCTTAGTCGTTTCCCACTCAATGTAATATACTTTCACTTCTGAGATTCAGTACAGCTACAGTTGTCTGGCGGTGAGGTTCGGCTTCATCTCTTTAACTTGAAACCCACTAAACACTCAAGTAGTGTGAGAATGTACCTGCTCCAGTGAAAGGTGAGCATTTTATATTATTTTCATATCTCAAAATATCAGTGTTTATTTTGCTATGTTCCCTTGCAGAATTCACAAAATATCATTATAATCTATTGTTTCAGTGTCTGTCCTGATATTCCTGCTCTGGAATAGGAATGTTTTCGATATATTTACTCAAAGGGGAGAGATAATTTTGAAATTATTCTTTACTCTACTGTTTATACTCTCAAAATGAAATTGAGGGAAATGTATTTCATTTTTATCATTATCATTAATTTGACTTTTTCATGAAAAAGTTTTTCACTTGTCCTATTTTTACATTTACTTTTAATCATGTGTAAAACGTCAATTTACAGAATATGAATAACATTCCCTCAACCTCTGGTACTTACGGAAAATGAAGGAGATCTTATGAGCAAGATGGGAGAGAAACTCGAGATGATGAAATCATTCAACTGCTGATGGAAGAAGAGGAAGCAGAGGATGTTATATCTAGTGACAGTGGATCTGAGTTTGAGGTGTAAAAAAGTTGTTGCAAAGCTACATAAATGTTGGACATGCTGAATATATGGACAGTTATTATAATAGCATGGCTTTGTCTAGTGACTTATTGAAAAAGAAAATATTTACTTCGGGGATCCTTGGACCTTCACAAAAAGGAAACCCTGCATATGTAATACAGAAGAAATTAAAAAAGGGGAAGTTTACTCCGAATTCTTGGATGAAGGACTTTGTGTATTGAAATGGAAAGGCAGAAGGGATGTCCTCACCATTTCCACGGAGTTTGATGGCGCCATTATTTTTGTGACGAATAGGAGGAAGAAGGAATCAAGAAAGCCATGTGTGGTGGCCCAATATAATAAAAATATGGGGGGAATAGATGAGGCCGATCAACTGATCTCTTACTACAATTTTGACAGGAAAACTTTACGGTGGTATATTCGGTTGGGATTTCACATCATCCATATAATGTTAAACAACTCATTTTTACTGCACAAAAATATAGTGGTAGTACTCTCTCGCTGATTATATATCTCTGGAGAAATTCCAAGAGGTCGTGATATCACAACTTATATGTAAATGTGAAGCTCCACAGCCAAAAACTCCATCACAATCAAACAGTGTTAAAGTTCATCTACCTAGTAGGATATATAATCCAGAAACTGACAAAGGCAAAAGAGCTAAAAGAAAAATGTGTTGCCATTGCTCTAAGACAGGAAAGATGTACAGTATCATTGTGTCAATTGCGAAGGGGAGCCTGGCCTTTGCCTTGAGCCTTGTTTCTGAATTTTTCATAAATATTAATATAAAAATTTTCAATTTGTCAAAATATATATAAATGTATGCAATACTTATTGTTTGTTGTAAAAAATTCAATAAACTTTATAAGAAATTAAGAAGTTTTCTTTTTTTCTTGATCCATACAGCAAAAATTTACAGTAGACCCTCACCAAACATGGGCATGGCATTCATGAAAATGCTGGAGACGACTACATTTTATTGCCGATTGTTTTCCTTTACAATGCATTGGTTTCTCATAACTAAACACAATGCGTTCCTTCTTTTGTGACACCGTTTCCTTCTACTAATAAACATACACTGTGGAAATTAATCCCTGATTCATTTTATTTCAAGTTCAACCTAAAAGTAAAATGCTTCTCTCGAATGCATCACGTGAGAAACAGGAAGTAAAACTAGTTAGGTGAGCCGTGTCATACCTCTACGGAAAATAATTTATCATAAAGCCTAAAAAATTATCAAATTCTAGTATATATAAACTTCCTTCCTAAATTATACCTCTTTGTAAATACTTAGGAATCGAAAACAGACAAGAGGATTTTATGAGAACATATAGTATCTTGTGTATGGGTTGCATTCCCTGCCCCTACACCTTGCTTACCCAGTGGCGGAGACCCCAGGGGGTTTGGCAGACAAGGTTTTAAGTTATTTAAAAGAATCAATTAAAAAATAAATAATTTTAAAAATATTTTTTTGCTATTAACATGCATCAATGAATATAATTATATAGAAAAAAATCAGTTACTCGCATTAGTTCACATTTTACAATCCCCAGTGAATGGGATAAATATACATAAAGATGATAAAATTTCCCAGGTAAAAACATTTGTTCTGTAACCACTCTGAAACAGGTCTGTGACTGCTCTGACAGCCTAATATTATTATATTTATTTACGGGTATTAATAACCCATTTAAAAAAACTTACATTACTTAATACAATGTCAAGATAGACTAAGTTCAAGATTGCACATAAAATACATACATATAGTTTTGATAACAGTTTGTTCTTAAGTACTATACAATATTGCTCAGAAAACTTTTGACCTGCATACTCGAAGATCTGTATATATCAATATCACAACAAGTAGAATTTGTGTCCCGCATTAGTCTTGATAATGGCGAAAAGAAAGAATAATTAGTAGGGTGATGTGGAATACAAAAAATAGTAGGATTTCTGATACCACTTGTAGGAACCTTGAAGTTGATGGCCTGCAGTAATTCAGGTGCATCTATGGAATTCGTTATTAGTTTGTGCAAAAATATAATACCATGATTCTTTCTACGTATGTAAAGGGGTTCTAAATTCAATATGGAGAGGATACTCTTATTATCCAAATTTTGAAGTCTAAACTTGTGCCTCAAAAATGTAACAAACTTATATTGTACTCTTTCAATTTCTTTTATGTGAACTCTGTAATAGGGTGACCAGACACAAGAACAATGTTCAACAATTGATCTGACGAAAGAAACATATAACAATTTCAAACAGTAAATATTTTTAAAATCACGGCAAAACCTGAAAATAAACCCTAAGGTGTTTAAGGCCTTAGCTTGAATTAAGGAAAAGTGTAGATTAAATTGAAGCTTGGTGTCAAAAGTGACCCCTAAGTCCTTTATGAAATTAACCTTCTTCACAGTACTTTCCTTTATAGTATATGGGTAATCAATAGATACTGACCCCCGGTTAAGTGATATATAGAAACATTTATTAATATTCAAGGCCATTGTGTTATCCTTGCTCCATGTTACCAATCCTTCCAAGCTCTTTTGTAACATATAACAATCATCAATTGAATTTATAGTTGCAAAAATTTTTAAATCGTCAGCATATAGCAAGTACTGGGATGGCCTAACACTGGAACCAACATCATTGATAAATAAGTTGAACAACCAGGGCGCTAAGTGGGACCCTTGTGGTACAGCAGAAGTTACATTGAATTCACTCGAGTTTACTCATCTCAACTTCACAAACTGCCGGCGATGTGAGAGATAACTTTTTATCCAATCTAGCAATTTACCAAATATACCAAATGATTCCAATTTGGCTAACAATAACCTATGGTTCACTGTGTCAAAGGCTTTACTGAAATCAGTGTAGATCACATCAGTTTGATTGCCCTTTTCAAAACCAGATATGATGCTCTTCTGCATTAGTAATAAGTTGGTTGTAGTTGACTTACCCTTACAGAAACCGTGTTGATGGGGGTCTATGATATGCCTAAGCAAGGGTTCCAAGTTATCAACTACTAAACTCTCGAGTAGTTTAGCAAAACAGGATTGAATCACAACTGGACGATAATTTTTAATATTACCTCTTTGTCCACTTTTAAAAACAGGGATTACAGATGATAATTTAAGTATATCTGGAAAAATTCCACTTTTTAATGACTTATTGAACAGAATGAAAAGTGGGTACAATAGTGATATGTGACAATTTTTAATTAAAGTTGGAGGGATGTCATCAGGACCACGACCCTTTGTGATATTAATCGACCTCAATTTTTTATCTAATTCCTCAACAGATACTTGCAGGTTTGATGCTGAAATGGTGTTATTAACATTATAAGTAGGAATGATACAAGGATCAGAGTGACTAAAAACTGACAAGAAATGTTTAGCAAATAATTCTGATATATCATTCCAATTGTATGCAACAATATCTCCTAAGTACATACTTTCAGGGAAATCAGATGTGTTCCTAACTGATCCAACATAAGACCAAAAATGACGTGAATTCTCAACTAATGATTCGCCAATCTCACTGATGTAATTGTTGTAACATTTGGTAGAAAGTACTTTGCACTGTCTTCTTATTAACATGAACTCATTGTAATCCTCATGAGCACCAGTAATTTTAAATTTCAAGTGAAGAGACTTCTTAGTTTTGATTAGAGACCTAAGTTCATGAGTGAACCATTTCGGATAGCTCGATGAGTAAATAGATTTCAAAGAGGTGTACTGAAAGACAATATTGTACAATATATTATAAAATTTTTGAAAGGCTTCATCAACAGTAAGGCCACATAGAACTCCAGCCCAATTTACAGACTCCAAGGACAAATTAATCGAGTTAAAGTCACTTTGTTTGAAATCATAATAAAATTTAGAACAATTATCATTAATGAGAACTTCAGTGGGGAGAGAAATGCACAGAGCTGGATGATGAGAGTCACAATCCACGAGAGGTAACTGTGAGTAAGTGACATCAGCACAATTATTTTGAGTAAATACTAAGTCAAGGACCCTACCTAATGAGTTATGGCACTTGTTGATTTGGTTGCATTGCAATAATGAAAATGATTCAATAATGGGCCTAGCCGCAGGTGGGTAGGTCAAATCACAGTCACTGAATCTGCAGGCACTATTTAAGATCTCCCAGTTCTTGAATTCCAGTATATTATAGTCACCTAAAAATATAACATCTGAGTGGGAACTTGATAAAAATGCTTCTTCTACAGCCAAGCAGTGATCTGAATACACATTGAATGAGGAATTAGGTGGTATATAAACAGCACCAATAAGGATTTTAGAAATTCCGCATCCAACCGAAACAAACAGCTGCTCGATGTTACACATGGAAGAGGGAAGCAAGATGCTAGGTACACTGGTTCTAACTGCAATCAGGACTCCACCCCCTCTCTTCTTGATGCTTGTTTGTTCACTTCTATCACATCGAAAGACAGTAAAGTCTGTCAATTGTAGCTCAGAGTTATTAATGTCTGGGCTCAACCAAGTCTCGGTTAACACTAATACGTCATAATCGTCAAGACAGGCAGTGGTACTAAGTTCAGATAGTTTTGTGCGTAAACCACGAACATTTTGGTAGTAAAATCGGAGAGATTCTACATTCTTAGTGTGGGAGACTCCTCGTTTTTTGACACTATTTTTGGGAGACCTTTTATGAACCTGATCGTGAGATCCGCTTCACCTACTTACTTCCTACTTAGTTCCTGTTTAAGTTCTTGCAAATACTTGCGCTCGGCAAAAGTGCGATCATGGGACAAAGATATATTAAAAAGCGTAGCACCATTATTGAAGACACTATCATTTGCCCTCTTCAGGTCTGATCTAGAAGTGGTCTGTTACTGGACAGAACTGGTCTGGATTTTAAAGAGATGAAGGGAAGTGGTCTAGATAACGTTCTGGAAATGCCTTTATAACTGCACTGCAATAATCCATGGTCTACACCTGGCCTGGGTTCTGCTCTGCAATATTTGATGGTCTGCAAATTATCCATTCTAATACTTGTGTTCTATTTCTTAATTGCTGGCATTTATCATTCTCAAGGCAGGGGTAACAATAGTTTTAGTGAGAACTTTATGCTGAAGAACTGGGGAGGGGTGTTGAGGGGGAGTTTCTATCTTAACTCTTTCGCTACGAATGCCAATTATATACCATAGTTTTCCTGGCCAGGGAGACGAATGCCAAAAATATCTGACAGAGATTTTCCTACACAAACCAACGAATGTCGTATATATCCATTGCGATGCTTTCCCCCCTTTCTGGGACTCGTAGGTACTCCGCTTCTTCGTTTCGGGACCCAAAACAGTGGGGGTCAGGCTTTTCCCTCAGAATTCGGGAGCAGGTACTGGGACCCTTTGTCGTATTAGCACCCTCTTTGCGGCTAGGGAGCACGGGTCATATGATTGCTTATTCAGTGATTTTACTAAATAAATTTGTTTCTTTCTCAAAAAATATAATCAGTATTGAACTCCTTGTCTTTTGGTGACCGTTTACAAAATTTAAACAAAATTCTACTATCAATATTAAGTGACATGCTAATTCACTAGCAATATCTGAAATAGTAGTCCCTGTTGTCACAACATTTTCATCGGAATCAAGACACAGGTCTCCATCATCACTATCACTTTGAGTCAATAATTCCAATATATGTTCATCAGTACTGAATGACCTCTTTGCCATATTTTAACTGTGGAAAACAGTGTGTGAATTCAGTGTCCAAATCAGAGTTGCTCACGGTGGAGAAGGAGAGGTATTCAAGCGCAGAACGAAAACTTCAACATCCTAAGCCACTAAAGACTGAGACAGAACTGAAGACAAACTTTTTTTTCGAAAAGCATTTTGGAGATACGAACAAGAATGAGGAATAAGTTATTCTGAGAAAAACGTAATTATACCAATGAATGGAATTCCAGAGAAGATCCACTGGAGTATTGTATACCCGGGGTGTGCAAACTTTCCAAACGATACCTTGGAAGTCATAGCTGTGATAGATAATGTGCTTTTCTGAGAAAGAATTTTTTATCTCAGCCAATGCATTTCAAGGAAATATATAATTAATATGGTTTGTCGAGGGCATACTTGGAATCAAAAAGGGTATTTCAGGAGCATATATTTTTACTTTAGAATTGTTTTATGCATTAAATCCGTTAATTTTGATGGTAGAGTTTCATTTAAAATTTGTAAATGCACTGTAAAAAACGAGGAATACATTGCAAAGTCAACAGTTTGAGAGCAAGCAACAAATATAAATGTGGTAAAACCAATAAATAAACAATTAGTTGACCATGAACCCATGCTGCTGGAAAGGTTGTAAACCAGCAAAGGTTTGAGCTTAACTGTCCCCAGAGTCCGAGATAATGGCAAGGTCCTCACTGGGAGGGGTCGAAAAAGGTTGGAGCTGAGTGTGAGTGTATACCTGCGAGAACTCTCTCCATGGATGGGGTAAAAAAATGGTCCATTCAGGGAGGAAGAAAGTCTCTCTTGGTTCTCAGTTCAGCAGACATGCATAGGAGAGCATTCCACGGTCTTGAAAGGGTTAAGATGTAGGTAGGCCAGGTCCTACTTTCCTGTGTTTGAAGATGTTAGGATTGGGGAAGAGCACTAGGAAGCACTAGGACATCAATAACTTTACAGCATATTGCCTCCTCACAATATTTTTTATTTTACAATTAGTTGAACCAAGAATGTCTTAAAATTGCAAGCACAAGGTGTGGTCTCTAACTGTATGATTAAAATGACTCAGGGTGCTTGCAGTTTTCAAAATTATTCCTTTAAATTACTGTCGAAGTTTTTTTACTCATGAGTTTGCCACCTTAAGATTTACGTACCAGCCACCGAAATTATTTCACCCAGGGGTTACCCTCAAGATTTCAGGTAAGAAGTAAGTTGTGAGCGAGAGATAGAGAAGATTAAAGACGTACACTCCTCAGTTTGAATACCGCACATCAGATTTTTGGCATTGGAAGCAATACAACTGTTGGTTCATCGTGTAAGCTGAACACATTGGTGAACATAGTGAATTTTGGGTAATTAAGTTTGTTTTTGAATGCGTAAAGGAAGTCCAAGGCACGGGGTAGGAATTCCTACTCTGTGATCTGAGGTACCTATTCATTTCCTGTCTTTGATGAGTCAAGATTATGTATTAACGAGAAAAATATGTTTGTCATCTGTCACCACTCGTACCTATACTTGATCATTTCATAGTTCCATAGTGGAATCTGTGATGTTTCAAATCATCATGATACCGAGGATTTAAGAATTAGATATCAGAGTGAAGTAATGGATAATAACTCATTCATAGACCTTATATCCGTGTGCAATATTAATCGGACCATTGAATTGAACCATGCCATGATCCTGATGTGTATGCAAAGAAAGATGTGGAGTGTAATCATGACATAAGGATGTCAACAGCCACTTTTTGACTGTAAGATAAATCTTCCTTTATTTCTCACCAATGTTTGTAATCTCTTTTATGTTTGTGTTGCTTGTGAGAACTAACATGCTGCTAATTCATAGCTTTGCCGACACTTTATCCTCTTTTGGAAGTTTTTTGTCATAGTCTAAGAGAAACTTAAAATTTTGCAATAGTATTTCTTGAATTATTGTGGTGCCAAGAAATAATATTTTCCTGTAGTTGACGATAACATTTTATTTTGTAGTCCTTACAGTTAGACTAATGCATGGAAGTTATTTTAATTCAGCATACTCTTTGGTCTTGTATTCAAAGTCAATAACTAGATTTACCAATTGATCTCAGATCAATCTGACTGGATCACCATCTGGATGTTGGCATGGTAAACTCAACGGGCTAGTGGGATTAATCTGAAAAGTGGGCCGATTCGGCCTGCTTGCTCAGCCAGTCTGAGATTTCAGGTCAGTCTGAACCAGCGTGAAGACTATTCAAATTTATTGGTTTATCTTTCATTGGTAGATTCATATTTTCATTAGCAGCATCTGTAGGTATTTGATAGGATTAGTAAATTCAAATTTTGGCTTGAATTGACTATAATTAGTCGATATCATGAAAAACCCTTAGTATTCAACTTATTCAAAGCCTTGGGCTTTGTAAATGTAAATAAGTGGTATGTATTTGGGTCTGTATAGTAATTTTCTAAGATATTTTAAAATTCGATCTTTCCCACGTGAGCTTGTTCTGTGACAGTGAAACCTCAAACAAAGTACAGAGTGATCTCAGTAATCCAACACGTATGCAACCAAAGATTATATACGCATATGCAACCATGACATTGCCAGATTATTGGAAATGTACAGGAACCAAATACTAAGCACAAAAGAAAAACTTTTTAAAATATAAATTTAGCAATTATATTTTGGGGCGCTAACTCTGTCCTTCTGACTGTCTCGGGTGTAGGTCAATAGAGATAGCCGAATAAACCCTGGACACCATTACGAGTCTACAAAGAATGGTTACGGTTCACTCGCACCCAGCATGGGGAAGGAATGAATAAGGGAAATAGGTGTGTGATTTTATGCCTACAGATTTTGATTATCTCAGAAATTATCAGGCAACATATGCCATGGAATCATCACCGAGAACCAAGGTGGGAAAGGAGTTTGAATAGGGCAGTAAGGAACATGGTACAAGTAATAAAAATAAAAAAAGGAATACATATCTATATTTTAATTTAAATAACGTTTTCCTGGAAAACTGTCTATTATTTTTTGATTGTTTGATACAAATGACTCGATCAAAACTTTTTCTTGCAGTTCCTTAATTTTACTGGTAGGGTAGGAGCCAAAGGAAAGGTAGTCCTGTGATGGTGTCACGTTAAAAACTCTCATGGGAAGTGGAGGTAGGAGTCCCCTTCCAACTATTTACTACCCAGAAAAATTAATGTCATTCAATGATAAGTTAATCCTGACAATGACGGGAGGCTGCCCACACCCAATGACGGGATGCCGGCGGGTGTCGGGCCTGGCATCGGGGGAGGCAAGGCCCCAGAGGTTGTCATCTCACATAACCCTTGCACAGCAGAGCCATCACAGGATAAAAGGACTAGGGAAGATAAGAAGAGGAGAAGGAAAGTACCAATAAAATAGGGACTTGGAATGTTGGGGCAATGATGAGGGCAGAGAAGCTGGAAAACATTGAATGGGTAATGAATAGAGGGAACATGGATGCCTTGGAGCTGTGCAAGATGAGAAGGAAGGACAGCGGGGACTACTGGAGTGATAGCTACAGGATGATCTATAGTGGTGGGGTAGCTATAGTATTAAATGTAAAATTGAGGACGAGGGTAGTAAATATTGAACTGGTGAGCGACAGGATGCTGTGGTAGAAATAAAAGCATGCCCTACACATTTTGTCTTGGTCCAGGTATACATGCCCACAAGCAATCATAGGAAGGGAGAGCTGGATGGGGTGTATGAGGCAGATAGAGATAATCAGTGAAGTCCCGGGCAAGAAAAATTTATAGTAATGCGCATTAGCGGGGGAAGGGGGAGATGTGTATGAAGTAAGAGGGATTAGGAATGAGAAATGGCCGTGGCGAGAAGGCAGTTGAATTGTGTAGGAGAAATAAATTAGTAGTAACAAACACTTGGTTAAAATACCATCGCAGGCGGAGGTACACATAGAAAATGCCGGGAGACAGTGGGAGAATCAAATTGACTATATCATTGTTAGGCAGAGATTTAGGAGCAGTATGAAGAAGTCGCGGAGCTATCCGGGAGTTGATGCAGACTCGGATCATAATTTAGCAATGATGAGTTTTGAGGTTAGATTTAAAACGCTAAATAAGAGTAGGATGGTGAAAATGTGGAACTTGAAAGCGTAGAAAGGGGAAAAAAGGAGGGAATACCAAGATATAGTGGAAAGGTACATATTCGAAGCCAAAGAAATAGAAACAATTGAGGAAAAATGGGAGAATATAAAAACAGGCATTGTAAGAGCAGCCAAGAAAACAATAGAAGCAGCGGAAATGAGGCAAGTAAAGAAGCAGTGGGTTACAGAAGAAATGATTAGGAAAATGGAGGAGAGAAGGAATTGTAAAAACGTCGACACCGACATTAGTAAGGCAAAATACTAGGAGCTAAATAATCAACTACTGCAAAGAACCAATCGGGCGAAGGAGAATTTGTGGAAAAGGCAATGCGAGGAAATGGAGAAACTGCTAAAAGAAGGGGAAATGAGTAAATTATATGTGAGAGTAAAATTGCAATCTGGAGGTAAGAGAGGGCAAACGGTATTAAAGACTATGGACAAAACAGGTAGAATATTAATCGAACAGGAAGATATTCCAGAAATAGGGCGAGAATACATGGAGGAGCTATATGACCAATAGTAGACCAACTTATTTAGATATAGAGGATGAAGGAACCCTAGATGAATATAATCTCGGCTCAATTAAACTCGATAGTGAAATAGAGAAAGCATTGAAAGAGATGAAAGCAAGAAAAGTTGTGGGAGTCGACAACAAACCTTAGGAGCTGCAATAGAGTTTAGGAAATAAAGGTAGGTAAGCTTTTTCCGAACATATACGTAGGCTCTACGAGGAAGGAGGGTGGCCAGAGGACTTTGTAAAAACTGTCTTGATTCCTATCACGAAAAAGGAGAATGCATCAGAATGCGAGGACTATAGAACAATCAGTTTGATTTCACACGCAGCTAAAGTTTTATTTCGAATAATCAATAAAAGGTTGGAGAGTAAAGCCAATAACTACTTGGGCGATGACCAGTTTGAGTTCTGGAAGAGAAGATCAACTGGATGCGATTGTGGTTATGAGAACACTTATAGAAAGAAACAGAGTATAGCCAAGACATTTTCGCATGGTTTATTGATTTTGAAAAGGCTTTTGACAGAGTAAATATGGATAAACTAACGGAGATACTGGGTAAAATGGGAATTGATTGGCAAGACAAGAGATTAATCTGAAACTTATATATGACGCAAAGGGCGCAGGTGAGGGTAGCTGATGGCAAATCAGGGTGGGCAGTTATAGGTTGTAGGGTAAGACAAGGTTGTCCGTTGTCGCCATTGCTTTTCAATATTAATGCTGAGGAAATGGTAAGACAGGAATGGGAAGTTCTCGAGGCTGGAATCAAAGTAGGAGGGCACCTAATAAAGTCGGTTAGATTCGCGGACGATCAGGCGCTGGTTAGTGGATCTTCGAAGGGTCTGCAAGCTTTGGTAGATGCTTCAGATGCAGTACGGGATATTCGGAATGAAAATAAACTATAAGAAAACAAAAGTAATGAGATTCTGTAGGACAAAGAAAGCTAGGCTTGTGATTAAAGGTGGAGGGCACAAACTCGAGCAAGTAGAAAGATATAATTACTTCGGTAGTATGCGAAAAGAAAACGGGCGTAGTAGCAAAGACATGTGGAAGAGAATAGCGCTTGCTAAGGAGGCGTTTAGCAATAAATGGGAGCTGATAACAGGGATCTTGGGTAAGGATGTGAAGAAGAGGCTGGTGAAGAGCTTAATATGGAGCGTGGCATTGTATGAGGCATAAACGTGGACCCTCTGAAAGGAGGACGAGAATTAGCTGCAGGCATTTGAGATGTGGGTGTGGAGAAGGACGGTGAGGTCGACGGAGAGGAAGACTAACAAGTAAGTGCTTGAGATGGAGGGAGGAAATTTCTTAATTAAATTCAAGATCGGCAGAGTAGGTGGCTAGAGGATGTAATAAGATGGGTCGTTCAAGAATGTGATAGAGGGAATGATGTTAGGAAAGCGGAGAAGGGAAAGAAAGAAAATAGGTTTCATGGACGGGATGAAGAAAGGGTAGATCTTGTGCTGAGGCGAAAAAGGATATGCTAGAGTGAGATGGGCTCCTGAATGTGCAGAAAACCGGGAGGAGATTCTCTGGCATTCAACAAAACCTACCTTTTCTGGTAGAATACTCTAATAATAATAATTGGCTGAGATTACACGTCTATTATTTCTCCCTCAAGTTCCCTCTTTTTCTATTTTGTTAGTTCTTCTTCCTTTGGTTTGCTCATGCTCGTTTCTCCCCTGAGCAAACCCTGCTTTTTATCATTTTCTCATCAAACAGGTCATTCATCTCCACAATTAATCTTCTGAAAATTTTGCTATTTCCTTCATCTTCTGCCCTAATCCCACACTTTCATAGATCCCGGTGAACTCATTCATGGGACTTACATCCTCCTGTTCACCTAGAAGGTAAGCAGTCAAAGAAACTCGTGTATTAGCGCGGATGTGCGTGGTGTGTGCACTTTTAAAACATCCCGTCCAGTAGTGGAAGGTTATAACGTCAGAATTTCCCTAACCCCACAAAGTGGCGATGAAGTACCTTCTTCTTTTGGTAACATGGATGCCATGTGAAAGACTTTTTTTCAAAGTAAAAATACATATCAAAATGATAGAGCTCGCTTCAGGGGAAACAGAATGCAAATGGGGCTATTCCGTGGCTCTATCCCCCTTCGGTTGTGGAAATATGTAGTTGGCAATGTTTCAATTGCACCAATGATCTTTAGTTTTATTTTTTAGCATCTTTGCTCGCTACTACAATTGTATGTGTTTTTTATTTTAAACATAAATGAGTTGGAGCTATGTATCGAGTCTAGTATGCCTTGTTTTTTTAGAATAAAATTATTGTTTCACGCACAATTTTTGTGCTGCTTACTTGACCGCGTATTATGTATCTTCATGTGTTGCGGGTACTCCAGTCTTGGGTCTTCCCCTGTTATTCATTCTATTCATTCCTCCTTTCAATAGTTCCTCCAGTATACTGCTGTGCCAAAAAATGCGTCAAATGCATTTGTCTCTTCTTTGCAGGGGTTACATGACCGTTCTCTTCTTTTCAACTCTTTGCATGACTTTCTACTTCACCAACTCTCTACTATTTTAATCATTTTTCGAAAACACATCTCCTTTGCTCTGTTCATATATGGCATATCTATCAAGGATACATTACCATGGAAGGACACGCACCAAACATATGTTTTAATAAAGTGCTTCATTAAAACCAGAGTTGCGTTCACAGCTCAAATTGTGACATTATTTGGATATGTCCCCTCCTTTTTCTACTACAAATTCTCCTCTTGAGCAGTGTCTCCTCTGGTCGTAGGACTGTTTGGCTAGAAGCGCAATTCACTTATTCAGCCATAGATATTTATTTTCCAATGACTCCATTTTTGCAAAACAATCGTCTAATCACTTCCTATGAGGCTCAAAAACTGAAGATCCAATCGTCCAACCGATCATAAAATTTGTTGATAATTGAGTCAAGGAGATTAGCCTCTGTAGATTCAAGATCGGCTTTGATTTGATTGCATAATTTTATAACTGTATCGGATGAATCTTTCTGGGACGCTCTTAAAATAGATTTACTGATCATGCTGGATCTCCGATTCGAGCCACTCACTGCACCACCAAACTTGCTGGCTGGCTGTAATGGCTGCACTGTCCTGTTTAGTGAGAGGGCTATATTAAGTGTAAAACTTGTTCCTACAATCCAAATACTCCAATAAACCTGTGTTATGCTGTGGCTTATGTCAACTTTTGCCCAAACTCATATTGGTAACAAGTTTTCACGAGCTAATAACCATAGAGAACCCTCAGTAAGCTTCGTAGACTATATCCCTTGTGTTGTTGGTTCGACTCCCGCGTGGGTATTTCATTGACGTCTATAGCGACATGTTTCAATTCCCTATATTTTTTTAAGGTCGGCTTAAATCCGTTTGCTGGGGCCGCACAAAATTTTACCTGCTCTCGAGGCCCGTGGAAGGGTCGACCCTCATTTAGTCAGGCCCCAAATCCGAGCCTCGGCATCGACCCTTCCCCGCGGGTAGGTAATGGCCCTACTATGACCAGCCGCAGTATAGTTTATAACTTTTGAAATTCAACAATTAATCCAAACATTATTTTATTATTTGTATTGCAATAGTCATGCTGACGGAAATGGTTTTTTAACCGCTGTTGTACGATAAATATTAACCATTTTAGAAGTTATTAAGTTAATTACACGTGTATTCGCACATCAACAGCAAACTGCTATGACTTCTATAACTATATTCCATGTTTTTAGGGAAATAACAAAAGGCTGTAACTTTTACTAGTTTTATCTGCCAAGTAGTGATAACACCATGATTTGTATATACAAATATACATATGTATTGTATATATATATTTGTATATACATATGTTCCCTGCATGACTCTTGTGTCATGTTCTTATAGTAACATAATGGATTATTTTAGTAGTTTCTGTAGCATTTGTAGTACACTGGTAATGTGGTACTTGCTGGAGGAAGTTATTTTCTTCACTGCAGTTCATATAGGTGATAAGTCACCTCCTTCCAAACACCCTTATGGTGGCTTGCAGGGTAATAAGTAGATGTACATGTGTTTTCACGCGTACATAAAAAACAAACGGCCATAACTTTTAAAAGGCAGTTTCCATGTTTTACATAGGAGTTATGAAATAGATATAAATAAATTTACGAGGACGTAATAGTAAAACGTTGCAGTGGGGTTATGATTATTGTAAGAAATGATTTTAAGGTGTCCCAGGTTGAGATTGTGAGTAAAACAGTAGATCAAGTATTCATTTGTATTCACCTTCCTAATAACAACGTTGCACTTGTCGGTGCTGTTTATATCCCGCCCAAATCTGCCCCTGATGTCTATTTATCGCATTTTGATACGGTGGAAAGTGTACTACATAGTTACTCAAATTGTCATCAATATGTCCTATTCGATGATTACAATATTCCAGATGCTAGTTGGAGTGATGGTGTCATGCTAGCCCCGAATAATTATGTTTGTGCAGTGTTTAATGAATTTCTGGCGAGTAGTGACCTATATCAGTGCAATATGATTCAGAATGAGGGTGGAGTGTTACTCGACCTTGTTTTGTCATCTGTGATGGATCAGGAAGTCTACACTACTGATGACCACATCCTCCCAATTGACTATCATCATCCCCCGCTGAGCACCAAATCGAAATTATCATGTGCCTCATATACTCAGCAGAATAGCCCTATGTGCATATATGATTTTAAAAACTGATTTTTTAGCCATCTCTAGTCATCTTGACATGGTAAATTGGCCTGAACTGCTGTGCAATATTGATGTTGATGATGCTGTTTCCTGTTTCTACTCTGTTCTTTCCTACTTAATAAGTCTGTATACCCCAATCACTGTAATTAGGAGAAGTAGTTATCCCAAATGGTTTACTTCAGAATTGAGGAAAATGGTAAAGCTCAAAAAACTTGCCCATTAGTCCTTCAAAAACTCCGGAGAATTTCACTTCTACATTAGTTTCTGTGAACTTCGTAGAAAATGTAAGCTGCTTAGTAAGAAATGTTACTCCAATTACATCAATAATACCCAAAATAATATACTTACTGATACCAAATATTTCTGGAGTCACATAAATAATCTTCGCAATTCTCAAAGACTGCCAGATGAGATGTTTTTAAATACTCAAAAATGTGCCAATTCCTATGATATAAGCAATCTTTTTGCTATTCATTTTTCCGAAGTGTATAATCACACTAATTGTATTAGACCATCATTACCTGATTTTCCCCAATCTATTCACTTCAGCTCTCTTGTGATATCAACAAACGAGCTAGTATCTAAACTTAAATCACTTGACACATCCACTAGTCCAGGACCTGATAACATCCATCCTCTGCTTGTAAAACATTGCAGTGGCTCATTAGCCTATCCACTTTTCATTATCTTTAATAAGTCTTTAAGCAGTGGAATCTATCCTGATGCATTCAAAAATGGATATGTTGTCCCCATTCACAAGAGTGGTGACAAAAAAGATGTCAGTAATTATCGCCCAATTCTAATTCAATCTGCGTTTTCAAAAGTGCTGGAGAGACTAGTTACAGACAAAATTAGTCCACTGATTGATCAAATTCTGGTTGATGAACAACATGGATTTCGTACTGGTCGATCAACTGCCACCAACCTATTGGTATTTTAGCATGAAGTTTCTCAAATGCTTGTGCACAATAACCAAGTAGATGTAGTTTACTGTGATCTCAGCAAAGCTTTTGATGCAGTTGTCCATCCCCTTCTCCTTGCTAAAATTCAAGCATATGGCATTATAGGCAGCATGTTAAACTGGCTTGAAAGTTACCTCTCCAATAGGAGGCTCAGTGTTAAAGTACTGGGAACTACCTCACTATCTTTTGGTGTACCCAGTGGTGTTCCACAGGGCTCCCATCTCGGTCCTTTGCTCTTTTCTCTTTTTATAAATGACATTGGTCAAGTGCTGACTCCCATTAAATACTTGTTATATGCAGATTATCTCAAATTATTTCACCAAGTGAGGACTAAAAATGATGCCATAGAACTACAGGAATACCTCACAAATGTCTCCCAGTGGTGTGTGAAAAATTTTATGTCCCTTAACTATAGTAAATGTTTTGTAATGACCTACTGTAGAAGTAATCCATCATTATCATATGAATACTCATGTTCTGGGAACCTGCTACCTAGAGTCAATTACTTTAAAGATCTTTAAAGACTTTGATTCAAGATTGTGTTATGACTTACACGTTTCAAACATAACATCCAAAGCATATAGAATGTTGGGTTTTATTTGTCGTGCATATAAGGATTTTAAAAACATCCACTGTCTAAGGATATTATATATGTCTCTTGTCAGATCAATCTTAGAGTACTGTTCAATTGTGTGGAATCCATTTTATGGTAAATACGAATCATCCGTGGAGAGGGTCCAACAGAAATTTTTAAGGTTTGCTTCAATCAAATTTTCTATTCCCAGAAAGAAAGGAGAATATGACAGTGTAATGAATTACTTAAACCTGACTAGTCTTCGATGTAGAAGAAAACAATTTGGTGTTATATTCTTATACTATGTTTTGAACAATTACATAAAATGCTCAACTCTATTGCCATTTCTCTCTCTAAGGGTACCTTCGGTAAACACAGACTGAGCAATTTGTTTAGTGTTCCCTATCTGCCAAATAATTATTCATTCTACATGCCACTGTACCGTGCAATGAGAGATGCCAATGAAATCTCAAGGGACATTGACTTTTTTAATTCTTCCTCAAGCACCTTCAAAAGATATGTGAGAAGCAATGTTTCTTGACTGTTTGCCTTTTTTTATTATGTCATATCTATATTGTTATTTAAATTGCCTTACTCAGTTGTGAATGTCTGATGTTCTTGTTAGATTAAGTCATATCTATTTTTTTTCTCTTTCCCTGTTATCTTTATTTTTAAGCTTACCTTCATATCCTTTGATGTGCCTTTATTTACTTTAAAGATACTATTCCTTGTTGCCTTAATACTTGTATTCATTGTATAACTTTATAAAGGGTTTTATATCAACCCGTTCAATAAATATATACTATATTATATATTATATATTAACGTTGAATACTCCATTTTCTACCATTGTTGAGAGGCAAACAGAAGTTAATGTACGTGTTAGTCACTGTAAAGTAGGCTGACGAACGATATTTCAGATAGTAAAGTGTTCCCAAAATCGTTCACGATTTATTGAAAAGAATTAACCGATCCTGCGGCGGAGTACTTGTGTCTGTAAAAAATACAATCGTCAGCCAAACAGAATTTGTTCCATAGACCAGCCTTATATCTGTATAGTTTTCAATTTAATGCCCTAACTACAAAACAATATTTGTGTACTCGTACTACAGGCCACCCTATACTGACCTCCATTCAATTTTAGAAGTAGAAATGTAGATAAATAGCCTTACATCCAGGAATCCCGAAAGAAATTTAATAATAAATGGGGACTTCAATGTTCTCTTTATAGATTGGAAGACCTACAGTTTATTACCCTCAGGGAGATATAAAGATATTTATGAGTCCCTGCTGTACACCTCATTAAACGCACTACTTCAGGATGTATGAAATCGTTTCAGGCTTAACTTGGTTGTGTTATATTTTATCATGCACTACTTCAGATTGCTATGGCATTTAACAGAAGATTACTATTCTTGCTTTACTGGCTAAAAATCTACATCTACGGAATACCATACAAGCCACCACTAGGTTGTGTGGCACGGGGTGATTCCACACTAGGCTTGCAGCACTCATCCCAGTTTTGATGAGAACCGCGCATGTTCCCCCGGATGCCAGACATGCCAAAAGCAGTCAGGACAACAGTACACAGTCAGACCAGTTACTAGGAGAGTGATACATAGAAGAACATGCTACCATGTAGTACACTACTCAAGATACAAATATTGGTCAGTATTATCAATATGACAGATAAATAGCACTACAAGGTACTAAAACATACAAGGGTATATCATGCCGGAAATTGCAACCGAGGTTAGTACATAAAATTCATTTTAAGATATTTAGCACTATTTAAACCTATTTAAACTAGTCAGCATCCTAGAACTGATCTTTCGCAACTATTATCGTCCCTTAATGTATGTGGAAAAAATGGCATACTAAATCTATCGGTTCTACAGTCAATTACTTTAATCTTATTCCTGTGATCGTTTCTACCATAATAGTTTGGCTGTAGCAAAATATGTTGAGCGTCCAGCAAAAATAGTCTAAATCAAACTTTCGTTTAGTATTTAACCTATATTTTTCCCTTCGATCAGATAGAGGTTCCCACCCTAATTCTCTCAGCAATTTAGTAACACTACTATGTTTGTCATAACAATTATTAACAAATCTAGCTGCCCTCAACTCTATTCGATCTATATGTGTAACTAGTCCTACTTCGTAAGGGTCCTATATACTAGCCGCGTGCTCCAAGTGAGGTCTCACGCGAGAAAAATAACATTGCTCCTTTACTTCCTTGCCACATTTTGCTAGTATTCTTTCAAAAAATCCCAATTTACGATTTGTCTGTCCGCAAATTTCACGTATATGTTTCCTCCACGATTACTTATTTGTATGTACAAATAAGTAATCGTGCAAAAGTCCTGATTTTGTAGTCATTAACCTACATTAGAATTAGCCAGCATTAGAATGAAGACTTCGTAAGGGTCCTGTATGTATACTAGCCGCGTGCTGCAAGTGAGGTCTCACGAGAGAAAAATAACATTGCTCCTTTACTTTCTTGCCACATTTTGCTAGTATTCTTTCAAAAAATCCCAATTTACGATTTGTCTGTCCGCAAATTTCACGTATATGCTTCCTCCACGATTACTTATTTGTATGTACAAATAAGTACATAATCGTGCAAAGTCCTGATTAAGAGTCACTCCTAACTGACTCTACAATCATTAATGAATTGTGTACGTCTCGTTGGTTAAGGTACTCTTCTAAGGTAAAAATTTATAACTACGCAATTTTTAAGATTTAATCTAACTGCCAAGTGTCGCACCATTCGTTTACATCATCTAAATCTTTCTTCAACGCAATTCTATCCGACTCCGTGTTAATATGCCTGTACAATACTGCGTCGTCCGCGAAAAGGTGATTGTTGCTCGTAAGGACGGTGGTGATATAATTAATATACAAATGGAATAATAAGAGACAAATGACACTCCCCTGGGCTACACCGGATGTGACTTTAACTGTATCTGAACTAACGCCATCTAGAACTACCCTCTGTTCGCGGTTACTTAAGAAATCTTCAATCCAGCATATTATATCGTGATGTATTCCATAGGCTTTTAGCTTAACAAGTAATGTTGAATGCGGAACTTTATCGAAAGCTTTTTTTAAACTACAAAAAATATCTCGTCTGCCTGGGTGAGCCTCTCTCCAGGGTAAAGAACATCGTGAAGAAAAAGGTCTAGCTGAGTTTCACAGGGCCTGCCGTTTCGGAATCCATGCTGGTTTTGACTTTACAAGTTCTGACTATCTAAATACCTCATAATTGTGCTGAAGATTATATGTTCTAATGCTTTGCATGAGATGGACGTGGGGGAGATAGGTCTATGTTACTTGGATCTTCCTTATCGTCGCTCTTAAAGATAAGAGTAACATTCGCGATTTTCCAATTGCAAGGGACACGATGTTCTGCTAGCGATTTTTCATATACTATTTTCAAGTACGGTGCTATTGCGGACGCTAAATCGCAATATCGGGCCAGCATGATTTTCAATTAGTCCGTAAGGTTTTGGGAAACGGAGATTCTATGTTAATTAAGAATACAGGCTTCCCGCCCTGCCTGGCTCGGGCTCGAATCCCGGTGAATTTTTGCGGAAGTCCCATTTCCTTCTTCACTAAAATGTCGAAAAAAGGTCAAGTGTAGCACTTCCTCTGTCGGTGCGGACGTTCAACCGTGGTGCCCCTGGTGCCGTTCGATAAGAGTAGCGCCGACCACAGGTTTCCCTCCCCACTACCTTCTCCGACTAACGTGACAATGGTATCATTAGTTTGATGACCTCTTGCAATAACTAGGATTGGAATCTTTGTGTAATTCTCTCGGGCTCGCCACCGGGTAAGACATTCATAGGCATAGAATAGGAATCGCTTTCCGGCCGTTGACAAAACATTATATTTAATTTTTTACGTAATTTTGAAAACCAGTTTATTTTCTGACGATTTTGTTAATATTTTATGAACTCCCGCATACCAAGGTATATATATATATTATATATTGTTGAAATTCTATAATATGCGCACAGTTTTGCTTCTAAACGAGAAATAATGCTTTTAAGTCATGCTCAAAATTGTTCCCAGCAATATCAAGATGTCAACACTAGACCAATCGAAATGAACATGTTTCAATATAATTTCGCCTAACTTCCGAATACCACGCCGATATCTTTAGTCATAACATTCTTCACTTAAGGAAAAACTTAATAGTATAAACCTTGAAGCGTTTCCATTGCTGCATGCACGGTGATGACTAACCTTAAATAAAATGTGGCCCAAGAATTTCCTTTCACCATACTAGAAAAATTATTAACATGCGCTATCAATGACACTTGAATGCCGTTCTAGCCACTTTAAGAACAAGCTAATTCCGACAACAGGTTTCACTCAACCATTACCCAATTCCTTCAATAACCTAACCCTCTGCTAATTTGGCGCTAATAACGCCAGTTGTCAGTTGCCTCCCTCGAATGACGGACCGACTGAATATATAGGTATATACTTTTCTGACTCATTATGAGAGGAACTCTTGAGAGAAGCGTATCGGCTTGCATTGGTGGCCAGTATGCAGTGATTTCCCATTCCGATGGGGTCTGGTTCGAATCCATGGGTCAGGACAGCGATTTAAAAATGAGTCCAAGAAAACTAGTCTTAACCTCCATGAAACTGCGATATTTGCAGATAGTTGAAGTACGCGCGATTTTCCGGGCTACCGAAAGATGCTATTTTATCTCCGCCCCGTATCTCTAAATGTAAGAGGTAATAGAAGAGGCACAATGATTTGGCTGAAGTTATGTGTACTAATATTGAATGAACCTTATCTCTATAAGTACCTAAATGCAGAATAAAATGAAGCAAAACGCTGAGATTCTCCATCAACATAAATTATCCTTCTGATCTACCTCTCTTCCATTTCCTTTATCGTGTTCCCATTCATTTTCATAATTTCTATCCCATAGTCCCAACACCGCCTCCTCCTTGCATAGGTGCCAAATAGTCAGGTGAAGGAGAGTTAGAAATATCACGTTCGCGTTGTTTTCATCCTGCTCATTTTTCAATGCGACATCGGTATCAGGATACCTTTCGCTCTCTATTTTCAAATTTCGGCCAGACCGTTACAATCTCTCGTCTCCTCGCAGTGTAGAAACTTCGTCAAACCTTCCAAAATAATATGGAACCGAGGCCGTGGCCATATGACTTGTGTGTGCCAGGAGATGGTCGTGCGATCAGCCCAGGAGAGTGACGCAGGACAACGTGTGCATACTCAAGGGCATTAGTTCATTCAAGCTTCGCGCGAAGTTCGTCGCTCGATAAGAGTTCACTAGTGCGACGACCTGGTGATGAGAAGATTGACGTGTGTTAATGATGAGGCATGTGCTATGCGTAGTGAGTGTGTTGCTTTCTAGTTTCAGATGTTTCAACTTTACGTACTCAGATTTAGTTTTTACATGGGGAAGGATTGCATTATGCATATCGATGTAGCAAAATATCCGTGCGGAGCCTCGATTCGCTTACAGGGTATTCCTTTTATTCAAAGAAAAGATTTACGCAGTTTCCCGCCATCAAAAATGTGTGTAGTGTGTGTGCTACAGTGTGTGCGGAACGAAGTGTCTTTATATTTAAGTGTGTTCGTGTAATGTTCTGTGTGCACCCAACAGTCACGAATGATGTGCAAAATCCCAAGGGTTCCGGCAAACTTCAGTGCTCCTGGGCTTCTTTCGCGCGACGTTAGACTGCTTGACCCCCTGTTTACCGCCTCAAGGTTGAGTGGCAGTGTAGTCCGGAGTGATTGAAAATCGACAAATAATGGATGGCATATCATATAAATTTCAGGTATGTAATTATGCTAGCCAGTGATTGCTATGCCTACAGGGAGTATCTTGTTTTTTCTAGCTCTATTGTTGAGGGTCAGGATGATGTTAGTAATCGTAACTCATAACTTAAGTATGTGACTACATTTCATTTTAGGTGCAGATGGACAAAAATTTTAACGAAACTAAAGTTTTAAGAAACGAAGATACTTTAACTATTCGGGTGTTCACAACGTTGCTTGCTTCCGCTGACAACACTTTTGCCCTCCACATTGATCTGTAAAGTCCCGCTGAGAACGCAGAAGAATTTGTTGACAGCAGAAACAACCAATGCAGTGAGCACCATAAAAATGCTAGTCATTATTTAAAAACCGCGGAAACCTACGATTGAATAACTGAGAAATATTTTGGTGGATTGCTCTGTCACTCAGTATTTTTTGTGTATTTGTACCTCTGCCGGTATATTTTGTGCACGTTATCAATCTGAGGGGAGTAATGAATTCTTGTACTTTTCCCGGTCCGGTTGTATCACTTATGATGCTCTTCTTCAGTGGATTACTCTGCCCCTCAGTCAAAATTCTGGCCACTGACTGCGCGCGATGATAAGGTATTCATAGAACAAAGTTTTTCAGGTTATTTTCAATGATTTTCAAAGTTCAACTGACGTAGCGAGGGAGTAAAATATTAGCCTCAGAGAGAACCCCAAACTCTAGTGATCTAAAGTATTCTGCTAATCAGAGTCTTACGTAAAACCTCATAATTTCTAACCTCTTCAGTCTAGTCTTGCTAATGGCTGTTTAATATTTTCTATTCCATTGATTTTAATAACGTGTTGCTTTCGTCTGCATTCGTGATCTAAATCTTTCTGGCACAAAAATCATAAATGCATGCTCGAAATGTAACTGAAGAAAGATTATCGATTCTATTTAACTTCTTAGCAGGTGATCTAAATTATAACTCGGAGTAATACCAGTCCAGTCTATTTGTTTGAAAGCTAGTACTGACTAGTATTTTTATTATTTTCCTTTAAATGTCGGCCTATAATTATCATAATGTTCCCACTACATAAAGTACTGCATTCAAGAAGTTATTACATGAGTGCAACAGCGAAGAAATATTTTCTCATTGCTCGCGTTCAAACGATGGATACACCATATAAGTGGTAGATGCTCAGGCAGAAGAGATAGAAACAACGATTTTTTATGCTGCTGAAAGATTAGTACAAACATTAACACTTTCCTTCAATAAATATTTAGCACATTTGAGCATTTTATTGGAATTTTCTAAATGTTATTTTTAAAGGTTCTCTCTTCTGATTATTCCGCGAGAGTCAATTTATTCTTAAACTCAAAAGCTACCATTACATTCCTCATGTTATCTTTTTATTTTTTACACCATCCAAGCTTAAATCGTCTTGGCACTTCAATTTCCTTCAGAAAGTACTTGTAAAACGTGTGACTCCGGTATTATTTAGTCTTTTGTAAAGTATATAACGACTGCTTTGGAATAAAAAGCACTGGATTGACAGTGGAAATCTCTATTTTTATCATGTTAAAAAATTGCGATTACCCTGACATCAGAACAAGTATTTATCATACCTTAAGATTAAAAACCACCAGCCGTGGTGTATCTAGTACGCAAGAACACTGTAAATACTAGGGGCTAGGGTCCAAGTTGTTACACCAGCCGTGTGAAGCTAATTTAAGTCTTGCACAAGGCTTCCTTAGATTTTGTATCCTTATTTTAAAATAATAATTCACACGAATGGTTTCGGAATTGCTTCTCTCATATTATTCTTCCAGGACAACTTTGGTTTCCTACCTCGTAGAATATTGACAAGGGTTCGAGTCATACCTAGGTTACACTGCTCAGAACATAGGTATTTGCGGTGCTATGGATTTTTGTGTAAGATTAAGATTTGTTAAAAACTTCTAAGGGTTAAAATATATATAAACGGATGACGATGACTATTCGGGTGTTCAAGCCAGAATTCATCGGAGCTAGGGTTTATAGATGCGGCGAACGTGTGATTAATTTTGACGAGAGCGAACCTATGCACAGTTGTTACACCAAACGCAGTAAATGTTCAGTGGTAGAGCATTACATCCAATCTTTCGTATTTGCAGGTAGTTTCACAATTCCTGTCGGGGATGCGAATAGTAATGAACGGGGGACGAACATACACCCTAGTTAGACGCCAAGCGCCATTGTAAATATACCGGAACTTTTCCTCCTATTGATACATTCTTTCATCCAAATCCGTCAGGATATCATGGGTTACTTCATCATGACCTCTCATTCCACAGGACTTCTCTTTAAATAATATTTTGTCCTGTTGAAGATTGTGGAATATTTTCTTAAAATCCAAGGATAATGTGTACTTACACTCGGATATACGATTTTTTGAAAAGCGTATCAATTGATAGAATTGTCCAAATTTGGTTTTTCATTTCACTTACAAAGTTTGTTAATTCCTGTACATGGAAAAATTTTACAAAGTTAAGGCTGAAGCTATTGAATTTGGTTTTTCATGGTGGAAATAACGGATTTACGCCAGTTTCCAACATTCCCTGAAGCAAGAAAAAGGTTGTTAGCTATTTCTCAGGTGTTTTTAGTTTATTACCTCCAATTGTTGACTAATACATAGAAACAGTGGCTACGCGGAGAATTAGCTCATGGAGCACTTTAAGCAGTTATCTCGTCCCGACCAGGGGATGAGGGACCTTTACTTCTACATCTACATAATACACCGCAAGCCGCCGCATGGGGGTGTAGCAGGGGATGTTAGGTCACCAGCCGTGTGAAGCTGTAAGTTTTTTGGAGATGAAATGGTGACATGTATTATAGGAGTGTATTTATTGGAGCTAAATTTTTATTGTGGCCGCTTACTGTTAGCGGTAAGTTTTTGTACCTATATGTTCGGCAGTGTATTTTATCGCATCTGTCGGACCTAGATATGTAGTGAGGAGTCATGATAATATTCTTTATGTGGCTCTGAAAACATCAGTTCTGAATTTATCAAACAAACTAAGCCTCGCGTGTAGCCTCCGAGGCTCTAGAAACTCCCACCTTAATCCCGCTAAAAGCTGTGAGACACTATTTGTACGCTCATAGCAGTTTTTAACGAAACGCACTGCTTTCCTTTGTACCTTATTACTTTTTTGGGTTAAATCTATTTGACCAGGGTCCCACATGCTTGTGGCGTATTCGAGGTGTGGCCTCACCAGAGCAAAGTAGCATCTCTCTTTTACTTTTTCATCCGAGGGCCTTCCTGTTGTACGTTTAACAAAACCCAGTTTCTTTAATGCTGCGCCACATATGTTCTTTAATTGTAATCCCCACGATATATCAGATGTTAAGGCAATTCCAAGATATTTGTAAAGTATCTGAAATGTTATGTTTACTCCACCCACAGTATAGGCATGGCATTTTTGTGATGACTTTCGCAGGAAGTGAACTGTGATGCATTCGCTGATATTTATGCTAACCCCCACGTCTGGCACCACGGATGAACGTTGGTCAGATGACAGAGCTTCAAAGTCCTCGTCTTCGCTCATTTCGCGGTAGATAACTGTATCGTCTATAAATAATCTTATTTTTACTGCTTACTCTAGAACTTAGGTCATTAATATAGATAATGAATAAAAGAGGGCTGATCACACTTCCCTGAGGAACACCGGATGTGATTTCGACCATATCAGAGCTAAAACCATCAATAACTACTTTTTGTTTTTGATTACTGAGAAAGTCACTTATCCAATTCACTATTTTTCTATTAACTTCGCATGATTGCAATTTATATATGAGTTTTTTGTGAGGAACCTTGTCAAATGCCTTCTTGAAATCAAGGAATATCGCATCAACTTGCTCGATCGATTCACCTGATTTTAGGATATCATGAAGGAAGAGCGCAAGCTGTGTTTCGCAGGACCTACCCTTACGGAAGACGTGCTAACTGCTATGTAAGAAGTTACGATTATCCAGGAATGTCATAATATAACCAACGACAATGTGTTCGAGGATCTTGCATAAAAGTGATGTTAGCGATATAGGCCGGTAATTTCCTGGGTCACTTCTATTTCCTTTCTTTAATATCGGAGTGACGTTGGCTATTTTTCAGTCTTGGGGCACCTTGCCTTCGGATAATGATTTAAAAAATATAATTTCTAAGAATGGTGCAATCTGTGGCGCTAACTCCTTCAGTACGCGTGTAGGTAATCCTTCTGGACCTGGGGAATTGACTTTTAATCTAACGCATTTGTTATTAACATGTCACTATTCCATCACGTTGAATTTTTATGTCAGCCATCGGTTAGTTAAAGTCAGGAGGCTAAATTGTGAATTGTATCATCCTTAGTGAATACCCTTTCGGAGTAGTGGTTTAATAAATTGGCTTGGTCGATATTGTTGGTGACAACTTTGCCGTTCGTATCCAGTAAAGACTCTACTGTCGAAAATTAGCCCTGCAGCTCTCTCGCGTAAGACCAGAATGACTTAGGGTTTTCATCTAATAATTCACAGAGGATTTTTTTTCTTGAAGTTTCGCGGAGTAGCACACATTATTTTCTTCGTTTTTGAATGTTTAACAACGTATATTTCTCTCGCCGCAAGCTCCGTTGTTTTGTTACTAAACTTAATAGAATTGTTATATAGATTGTGTAATTGCCTTTTTATCCCGAGCTCCCGCCTTACTTCGTGGTTATACCAACGAGGTTCTTTACTCTCCCGTTTGAATTTGTATGGAATATATTCATCGATTCCATTATGTAGTATTTCCAAAAAATATCTCCATGATACTTCGGTGCTCTCGTTTTTCATTGTGGCAACAAATTTCGTAAGCAAAGCTTCTAACGTCTCTCCGAATTTTACGTAATAGCATTTTTTAAATAAGTTGACTTTACGTTTGGGTTTTACAGCGGAATCTCCTGTTGTTTTCAAAGTCGTAAAAATTACTTTATGACCACTTATGCCTTCGAGGATTTCGACGTGTTTAACCATCGTAGTGTGACTAACAGCTAAAAGGTCTAATATTGTATTACCTCTCTTATATTAGTTTACTATTTGAGTAAGAGAGTGGTGTGAAAGTGTATTTAGTAAGGCCTTGCTTATATCACGCTTCCTTGAACTGGCTCAACGCTATTGGTATTCCAAGTTATAGCCGGGAGGTTGAAACCCCCACCGATAATTATCACGCTTTTGTTATCTTTTGAGGTAAATGATGTTAATTGAGTTTCTAATTTGTACAAAACGTCGATTTTGGAATCTGGTGGCCTGTAAAATGAGCATATATGCATATTTCTTTTGATTTGTTGCTTAATGGTACACCGAACGCTCTCTATTCCAATGTCGTCTAATATGTGTGCGGTTCTATTAAAATAAGATTTAACTGCTAAAAATACTCCGCCGCTGTCCTATCTGGTCGGTCGATCTATTGATTTTACATCCTGTCAGAAAAACTTCGCTATCGTTAATATCTTCTGCAACCCAGCTCTCTGTTCCGATTACTGTCTGCGTTATCAAATGTATGCTCAACTTCGGCACGTTTGTTCTTTACGCTACGGAAATTTACTATTACTAAATGTATATCGCATTTAGCTTGAATGTCGGTTCGAGTTTTTCGGTAATTCTGTGTGCTAACTTTTTGATGTACTTGAATCTGATTGCTTCACTATCCTCCCACAATCTATAGTTTTTATAACAATATTGATTAAAACAGTAACTCTTCATTTTGGAAAACTCTACGATAAGGAAAAAACTGCCAGGGCTAGTATAAATTTCATATCAGGTGCACACGCGATTTACCGAGTGGAGTTATAAGAAAGGGACTTCTCCAAAATTCCTACAAAAACGTTCCTCTTAGTGAGGGTGCTCCAGATGAGATCTTCGTCTTCACCATCCTCGTTCATAAATCATTTGGTTCCGGGATTCCAATAATGACGCGCCATCAAAAGGTGATGTTCCTACTGTAATATGGAACATTTTCTCTCTACTCTGCACCCGAAGGCTGAGTAATTTATTTTAGTTGTAGCTATTCTACTTTCAAATAACTCTTCAAAAACAAGACGTCGTAAACCGTCCGCATGGGTTTTATACGATATTTCTTCGTTTTATACGGTATTTAAGTTATACCTCGCGCGAAAAACAGAAACATCGTTTAGAAATTAAATTTAACTGCTAAACAAGATAAACAATGAATAAGATGACCACAACAGTTATTCTGTAGACCGTTGGCCAAATTCGAGCTAAGGCGGGTTCGCGTGTGAGTGTTCCTACCTACCGACCTATCCCTACCCCCCAACCTCGTGTACCTATTGGACCGCTTTCCCGCAGGAGAGCGGAGAACAACCCTCTCTGCCCCAGCGTGTGAGAACCAAGGTCTCAGTTAGCTTGGCCACGCCATTGTCTGTGTGGGACGGGGTTCTGATTTGGTCCCTGGCCTGCCTAAGAGTGCAAAGGCTGTGCAATGGCCAGGGGTGTAAAGTAGGGCCCTTAGCCAGGCCAACGAGTGCGTCGGGGGCGGCTAAGGGATCTTTCGTGTACCAGCCGAAGTCTTCTCGACCCCCGGTCCCCCGACCGGAAGCCATTCTCTCCAGGCCGGAACCGCGGACCTTGATTCCCCGGGCGGGGAGGTCCCTTCGGGAAATTGGGTGCGTAAGATAGGCTACCGTGGGTCGGGCCGCTCAAACGTTCCAAATCCCTGTCCCTATCACGTCGTCGATGAACTTGAAAAGAACTGTCATCACGTCGGTGTCCCATCAGCATCTGACGGTCGCATCGAAATTGCCGCCCTTATATAGGTAGATAGATGACGTCACTGGGCTGCGAGTGGGGGCGGAGATGTGGAGAGGGGGGGGACGGCGACTTGATCTAGTATCGTCCAATCAGGAAGGGGTGTTTCCAAAACTTCCTTATATGGTGATCTTCCTCATCGCTAGCTACTAAGGTCTCTTCCCGCGCAAATCATTATTAATTAGTCAGCATTTAATTTACAAATTATTACTAATTTTATCTCTAATTAAATGCCCTGTGATCGTCAATTAAATTTTAAAACTGTAATTGCAAATCGTTCGATCTACATATCTATGACTCTAGATTACGGAAAATTCATCTGTTAATGACATATTTACATTGTAGAATCAAGTCATGAGTATAATTAAGTTTTTTTCTGATTATCAACTGTATTTCTATTTTTTCTTCGCATAACAATTATTTTTAATTCGATGCGCACATATTAATGTTCTTTTCTTCTAAATGAATAGTCCTGGTTCGTTTAGAGACAGTCCTTGACAAAGTTAATTGTGCACGGATTGAAGTGCTTGAATATTTTGTTGATCACCACATAAATTTATCATGTATTCTTCGATACATCTACTAAATACCGTTCAAGCCAAGCCACTGCGATGTGTGGAACGGGATGATTCATAACAGGCATTCAGCACTCATTCCAGCTCAAATAAGATCCTTACAACCTCCACCAGCCACTAAGTGCAGGCCATAAGCATGCCATAAATAGTCACGATAACAGTGAGCGATCAGACCAGAAACTACATTGGATCCAGCGTACCACACATGCAACGCGCCCATTAAAATCTACCAACCAAGAAACATTCTTTCGTCAATCGTTCTAACATGCTAGGGTACAAGGACTACTACTACAGATTCAAAATCTCTTGCATAAATAAGAGCATCAATATTTACATCATGCATAAATAAGAACGTAAAATATAAAAAAAGATGTAAATTCATTATTAGGTAAATGCTGCTGGGTGTAATTCTGGCTGGCTGGCGTTGAGTGTTGACAAAAGTTGAGGAATGTTATGCCCAGGAAATATATCAGCATTTGAAGTAAAAAAAAGTTTCACCTTGTGTAGTGTTTGAAAGTGATTACTGTCTTTTGTGATGAATAGATTTTAGACAATTGGATTAAAATGCCCATCTTCAGGCATCAAAGTGCTGTCTGTAAATAATTCTTGGGTGGTTAAAAATGCTTTAGTTGGTGATATTAGTTTCCAGCATTTACGTACTGAAAGTGTTTTAAATCCAGTGTGGGACTGTGCCTGTTTGTAATGGATAAGTGCATTTTGGTGTGAATTTGAGAGCTGTCATATGCACAGACAGGATCCAATGAGTCAAGTAAAAATCTTTTTAGGAGAGTACCTTGTAATTTAGATGCGCCATTACTGAAAATGTTTTCCTTGAGTTATTGTGGAGGATAGCCGAGCATTGTTACAAGGGGTTCGTTTCCGTCTCAGCAGTTAAATATTTGTTTCATCGTTCAAATGCCAAATAAATGCTTCCTTCGGTATATACTCTGCTAATTGTATATGGCCAGAAGATTCACGGACTTGAGTATACGGGAATTTGCCACAAATAATAGAATGTTGACTAAAATTTTGCTTCTCTAATCACTATGTATTCGCAAAGAAGAAGAGTAAGCAATTATATTCACTACGAGATTGCGAATGTATGAGAATTGCCCTTGAACTAAAGAGATACACACTCCCATTTAAGTCATGAATACCTAAACTTCTATAGCGAGTCCGTAAACTTTTATGTATATATATTTGTATTATATTTACGATAGACGATGTAAATTCATTATTAGGTAAAAGCTGCTGGGTGTAATTCGCTAATATTTTATGAATGTGGTGTCGGTTGTGCATTTGACCGCCGCGACGCATTACGTATCAAACCGAGGGAAATATTTAAGACTGTTTTGCTTGTTTCTATGAAATTTTCTTCTGTGGTGCGGAGAAATAAAGCTTTTACGAAAGGTACAATTACGTTTCTCATTTAGCATCAAATGCGAGAAACACGATTTTGGTCGAGATTCTTATGTCGAAGTGAGCATTTAAGTTTCTGTGTATGGTCGTACGTTTTTGGTATCATATACTAAGCTCTCACACTTATTACTTCGCCAATGTATTGCAATATCATTGCTAAATTGCACTGATAACAAGTATTTCCTTATATACCGACACAAATCTTTATTTTGTGCGTAAATTTTATCCCCCATCATACAGGCGTTCTGGCCAAAAGTTATCTATTCGTACACGTCCAAATATTTTACCCTTTTTTGGGTCTGATGGCATATTTTTGGATGCAACAAAAATCATCACCCCTCTACACATCTACGAAATACGTGCAATATAGCACTAGGATGTGTGGCATGGGGTTATTCCACGCTATATATCATACCATTTCAAATTATAGATGAATTCATACATATATCATGCCATTTAAAATTCTAGCCATGCTCTTTTTCCCGACTGCTAGGCGCATACCAAAAGCAGTCAGGATTTTAAAAACGCGATAGGAGCAGAAACTAGGAGAACGCTACGCATAATAATATAATACTTTACTACAATTGCTATGATATAACTAACAAAGACTCTGATGGCGGAATGCATTATACTTCCAAACAATAGTAAAGAGTAACGGGTTTTGGGTTTATTGAGCAACCCCAAAATAGAATCACATAGGCACCTCAAAACTTCCTTCCGATTTTAGTTCTTTTAGTAGCACCAGATTTAAAATAAGCTTATATTTCCAATGCCATGTCGAAGTCGATGAACACTTTTGAAATAAAACTATGAAGACCTGAGACAATCAAAATCTTTCTTGATACCATCAATTCTGTTCAATAATTTTGTAGTCATTAGCCAAGATGTGAGATGACTGAAGATGCTAGAGGATGTACGCTTGATGATGGTTGTCTCGTTATAATACGAGTTCATCATTTTCCAGTAAACATGATTCAAAAAAGTACTTTTCAAAAGTTAAAATAAAAACTGAGTTGGTGATTTCTGTTTCATTTTGTAATACGAGACAAAACTAGTTAAGAACGGCTTACAAAGCCATATTCATGACCAAATACCACTAAATTATTCCTTCATTGACAGATGAAAATACTGTAATCAAGATTCATAGATATGTAGATCGAACTATTTGCAATTACACTTTTAAAAACTAAAGTGGCGATCACAGGGAAATTAATTAGAGATAAACGTAGTAATAACTTTTAAATTAAATGCTGACTAATTAATTAATAGTTACGCGGGAAGAAGCCTTTGGTAGCTAGCAATGAGGAGGATCACCTTACTAGGAAGTTTTGGAAACGCCCCTCCCTGATTGGACGATACGTTCGTCTACGTACTTCTCTCCTAGTTTCTGGTCTGATCGCTCACTGTTATCGTGACTATTTATGGCATGCTTATGGCCTGCACTTAGTGGCTGGTGGAGGTTGTAAGGATCTTATTTGAGCTGGAATGAGTGCTGAATGCCTGTTATGAATCATCCCGTTCCACACATCGCAGTGGCTTGGCTTGAACGGTATTTAGTAGATGTATCGAAGAATACATGATAAATTTATGTGGTGATCAACAAAATATTCAAGCACTTCAATCCGTGCACAATTAACTTTGTCAAGGACTGTCTCTAAACGAACCAGGACTATTCATTTAGAAGAAAAGAACATTAATATGTGCGCATCGAATTAAAAATAATTGTTATGCGAAGAAAAAATAGAAATACAGTTGATAATCAGAAAAAAACTTAATTATACTCATGACTTGATTCTACAATGTAAATATGTCATTAACAGATGAATTTTCCGTAATCTAGAGTCATAGATATGTAGATCGAACGATTTGCAATTACAGTTTTAAAATTTAATTGACGATCACAGGGCATTTAATTAGAGATAAAATTAGTAATAATTTGTAAATTAAATGCTGACTAATTAATAATGATTTGCGCGGGAAGAGACCTTAGTAGCTAGCGATGAGGAAGATCACCATATAAGGAAGTTTTGGAAACACCCCTTCCTGATTGGACGATACTAGATCAAGTCGCCGTCCCCCCCCTCTCCACATCTCCGCCCCCACTCGCAGCCCAGTGACGTCATCTATCTACCTATATAAGGGCGGCAATTTCGATGCGACCGTCAGATGCTGATGGGACACCGACGTGATGACAGTTCTTTTCAAGTTCATCGACGACGTGATAGGGACAGGGATTTGGAACGTTTGAGCGGCCCGACCCACGGTAGCCTATCTTACGCACCCAATTTCCCGAAGGGACCTCCCCGCCCGGGGAATCAAGGTCCGCGGTTCCGGCCTGGAGAGAATGGCTTCCGGTCGGGGGACCGGGGGTCGAGAAGACTTCGGCTGGTACACGAAAGATCCCTTAGCCGCCCCCGACGCACTCGTTGGCCTGGCTAAGGGCCCTACTTTACACCCCTGGCCATTGCACAGCCTTTGCACTCTTAGGCAGGCCAGGGACCAAATCAGAACCCCGTCCCACACAGACAATGGCGTGGCCAAGCTAACTGAGACCTTGGTTCTCACACGCTGGGGCAGAGAGGGTTGTTCTCCGCTCTCCTGCGGGAAAGCGGTCCAATAGGTACACGAGGTTGGGGGGTAGGGATAGGTCGGTAGGTAGGAACACTCACACGCGAACCCGCCTTAGCTCGAATTTGGCCAACGGTCTACAGAATAACTGTTGTGGTCATCTTATTCATTGTTTATCTTGTTTAGCAGTTAAATTTAATTTCTAAACGATGTTTCTGTTTTTCGCGCGAGGTATAACTTAAATACGAATTCCTCTGCTGTAGCTTTTTGCCGAACGTGAAACTCCTTACTGTAGTAACCTTATAATAGAATATCTCGCTGCAATAATCGAATATTGATTTCGAAACGTATTACCACTACAATTTAAGTATTTCAAATGAGTGTATTAATTATTTCTTGACATCCATTGAATTATTCACGGACAGGACTTTTATAATAAACTAATATAATTGCTAATATAATTATCGAAAGTCCTCAGGCAATATTTCCTACGCCAATATATCGTTAACTGTCAATATCATCCTACATGGGAACGACTCGATTGAGTCATCTCGCTCTCTCCAATTTTTCTTTGTCTGTTATCGGTGAATTTTGAATAGAATATAGGCGGCGCAGATGCTCTGCTGGTCTCTAGTTTTGCCCATAATCGCTAGTATACTTCAGTTTTAGTTTTTTAGTTTCAGTTATGACTATCACTCCTTCTCCAATTAATTCTCCGTAATAGCTTTTTCATGCATTTTAAAATTTGGTTGTTAATTACTAAGATTTTATGACTTTCATTCATAGTCAAAGTTGTAGCCTTCTGAATCGATAAGCTTTGAAATTTCATTTGCTGATGGAGTCATTGCGAAATAGGAAAATTATTTTTACTGCTGGTGCACCCTGTATTTCTATCTCCTAATGTATTTCTATTCCAAGGTTCGATGTTCTATCATCTTTAGCAAAGGTTAAATGTGCACTATTTTAAGAGACAATGGTAAGAATACTCATTCAGTCAAATTATTTTCTTATTCATTTCAAATAGTGATGCACTGCTACACAAAACACTGAATGGTATAATATCGCTGTTATGGTGGAAATAGGATAATTATGAGAGATGAATAGCTTTGATAACATAGACGACAGGTGAAGGAATTGTCAGTAACCTATCCGTGAATAATAATATTCTAGCATATCGCCACGTTGCTCGGCTGTCCTCTGGTTAACAGACATTCTTTCTCCTTAAGCAGAGCCACCTGTTTAAATCCGCTCTCTTTGTATTCCTGTGGAGGTAGAATGCCGAACATGAATCGCGATGGCATCAAAGGGGAGCTTTTTACTCGCTGCACTTTTCGGAACAGATGACGTGTCTAGCTAGCCCGTCGTCGTCATCTCCAGCAAGTTTATTGCTTCTGACGATCTTACTTCTCCTTACGCTAGGCGGCAGCCCTGATATCTTCGTCCCGTCAAGGACGTCCCTCCGATATTAAATAGCAAATTACAATAGACTGAAAAGTGAAGATGAAAGCTCACTCGAAACACTTTCCTCGGAACAGGTTGACTGACTCATCAGGGCTGGAAGAGTTTTTTGGGGCTTGTTGTTTACTTTAGGTACCAACAGCCTTCTTGATGGCATCCGTTCACCAAGTAGAATAACGTGTAATACGCATTAAGAGCACTGAGGACAAAACTATTTTAATGGAAGCATTGCCGAGGATAAGTTGAACTTTCAGCGGACAATAATAATGACCTCTGTTTCAATAACAATCAATTAGCCAATAAATATGAAATAATTACAATATTTACTTAAACAATTGATGCAAGGTCGTATGTTTATCTCTCTCTAGATGAAGTGTTTTGCAATGTCTAAACACCTCATCTTTATAGTTGCACGATAAAAGTTCAGTCCTTTCTATGCAATCCTTTCAACCGTGCCCCATGCAACGAGTAATTCATTAATGTCCTCAAAAATCACGGTATTTCCATTGTTGTTATCGTGCCGCTTGCAGTTTTTTCCTTCATCTATTTTCTTCGATTCTTGGAGCTCTGCTATTACCAGCTCACTCTCCAGGTCATCCATATGGACGGATTCTTCGTCTATTGCGTGCTCTTTATCAAACCCTGATTAATTGTGAATAACTTTCGGCTAAATGTTTTTCCAAGCAGAATTGAGGTATCTGGTGGAATATTCATTCTAAGACTCCACGATTAACCGAATACTATCTATAATACTGAGGTTTTCGGAAATATTTCTGTGAGATGCAATCGTGACTGCTGGTCTCATCGAAGTACTTGGCAAACAATCTTTTTTTTAATAATTTTTTTTATTTGCAATAACTTTCTGATCCATTGGTTGGAGGAAAGAGACGTTATTGGGAAGGAAGAATTGCACTTTAATGAAGCCAAATTCCGCCTCGAGGGATGCGGCGGCATTTGATCGTGGCCTGGGGCATTGTCCAACACCAATATCGCTTTAAGTGGCAATTGGATTCTCTCGAGGTTAATGTTGAGTAAGGGGCAGAACTCGGTTAACACCCACTCGTTAAATATTGGGCGTGTCGCCCAAGGTTTCCTATTGCAACGCCAAAAGACACTCAGGTTAGACTTGTCAACTTTATATTTCTTAAAGATTATAGGATTTTCTGTGTGAAAGACGAACATAGGCCGCAGTTTAAATTCACCTGAAGCATTAGCTCCCAACAAAAGCGTTAACCTATCTTTCATGGGCTTATGACCAGGCAAGAAATTCTCTTCCTTTGTGATATAAGTCCTCTCGGGCATTTTTATCCATAATAGGTTCGTCTCATCTACATTAAATATTAAAACTTCCTTGTTTTCTTTCGGCATGCAGAGACATATGTAAGACATTGATCGTGTTTTTGCCCGTACATCAAGAACAGGTGACTGCGACTTCTAACAGGTACCTTCCATATTTGCCATAGGAGTTTTACAATAAATACTAACAAATGTGCGCGCATATAACATATAATAGTTCACTTCTTGGTTATTTCTATGAATTGAGCCATATAAATTAGACGCTTCATGTGTCTGTTGCTCGTCCATTAATGGCAAACGGATATGTCTTTTATAACTACCTTCTATGTTTTCCATCGAAGCTGTGCGAGAAACATTATCCACTTTCGCACGTTGAACATTTAACATGTATCTTCGTTGTTTGTTATCGGCATTGAGCGATAGACATAAACATAGTACGAGTTTTGCCAAGCATATAAAGCGAGTACTTGACTCATTTCACTGAAGGTCGAGAACTAACAGTTTCAGTGTCTTCAGTGAGTACGTCAAGAGCAAATAACTATGACGTCAAAAGCCAGCATCCATGCTTTTCACCCAATTCATGATTCTAAATCTGCCGAGTAGTGATAACACCATGATTTACATGTTATCTGCATGACTCTTATGTCATGTTCTTATAGTAACATAATGGATTATTTTAGTAGTTTCTGTAGCATTTGTAGTACACTGGTTATGTGGTACTTGTTGGAGGGAGTTATTTTCCTCACTGCAGTTCATATAGGTGATAAGTTACCTCCTGCCAAACACCCCTATGGTGGCTTGCAGGGTAATAAATGTACATGTGTGTTCACGCGTACGTAAAAAACAAATGGCTAGAACTTTTAAAAGGCAGTTTCCATGTTTTACATAGGAGTTGTGAAATAAATATTAATAATTTTATGGGGACGTAATGATAAAACGTTGAATACTCCGTTTTGTACCATTATTGAGAGACAGACAAGATAATGTGCGTGTTAGTCAATGTAAAGTAGGCTAACGAACGATATTTCAGATAGTAAAGTGTTCCCAAAATCGTTCACCATTTATAGAAAAGATAGAATCAGCAGCACTCATCCTAGTTTAAATGAGAACCGCGCACGTTCCCCCGGATGCCAGACATGCCAAAAGCAGTCAGGACAACAGTACGTAGTCAGACCAGTTACTAGGAAAGTGATACGTAGAAGAACATGTTACCATGCAGTACACTACTCAAGATACAAATATTAGTCAGTAACATCAATATGACAGATAAATAGCACTACAAGGAAATAAAACATGCAAGCGTATATCATGCCGGAAAGTGTGTGCGTGGTTAGTGGCGGAAGAAATTAACGCAAAACTTTTCGCGCCAGAATACGGAATTCTTGGGAACATCTAGGAGCAGCACATACTTCGTAAGACTGGCAACACTGAGGTAGTCATCGTTTACCGTAAATATTTGAAATCCACAATGGAACTCACATTCTCCGGACCCCTAGAACTTACTCATTAATCGCCTCTTTTTCGAGCTTTCTTCTTATATTATTCGCGCATTCAGTCGTGGTGTATCGATGTGTTTATTTCAGCATGTTTCGTACATGGAAAAAAATCATTTTTACAGAAAGACTGGTTATAAAAAACATTCAATATACCAACCAACTCGGAATATATGCTTCAATCGTCATCTGCTACCACCAAGGGATATTCATTGCGTCTGACTTTCCGAGAACCTATGTGAGTTATGCGTCTTGTGTTTCTTTCACCGAAATAATATATATCGAGATTTATTCGCACCAAATTTTGATACAAAAAAGATATCATTAAAATAAGTATAGTCTACAAGATGTTATATCTTATGATTTTCACTTTGTGGATTGATGACGTTCCGATCTCAAAACTGATATTTACTCACGAATCGTTCGTGGCTCCATATTTTTTCGTTTAATCGTTCATATTTTTTCCTCCAAGAATTTACGGAGAGGCTGTAATAAACTTTGAAATTTTTTATATTATTTATTATATTTTTATATATATTTTATATTATTTTAATATTTATATGATATTTTATCTGCTTGCGCTGTTTGCTCTGCTTGTCCGTCTATCGACGCTCGTCTCAATGAAATAGTCATTAGTATACCTGTGCCAAGTTCCGGGTGGTGGTGGTCGGGGTGGTTTGCTGTTCTGAATGACGCACAGGTTTCAAATACTTGCTGCACCGGAAAGGAAAGGCTCGCCGCGCTTCGAAAAATTTGGAAGCACCCGTCGAATACTTCCGTGGGGGTGAAAGAAGTCAAATACCACTTCTTCCCTGTGGGTTAAACGACTGGCGTCGGAAACATTATCTTTGGCAGAAAAGGTATCGCCCGCAACATAAGGGGAAAGTAAGCTCTTACTAAAGTCATACTATGTCCCAAATCAATATAATGCGGCCTTCATACACTCTGATTTTGAATGGATTAGTATTAGCGGAGCTTTAATTTGACACGGTGAAACCTTTTGGGATCCACAAGTGTCCTCCAAGATTACTCGTTACTTTAACTCTGGCTCAAGTCAGCCGGACACAAAACCCATGCATGATGGGATCTAATGGCGTTTGATTGGAATGGTCTGGGCTGATGAGGTGAAATCCGAGAACTACTGTACTGTGTTCATATTCCAGTGAGAAGAGTATGCTTTTTCCTACCCTTATAGTTCTATTAATCATTCGTAGACAATATCACCACGCATTGTAAAAGTAACTTAGTTCATAGTAACGCATACGGACGAAAATGATTTCAGCGATAGGATCCGAAACTTAATCTGAAATTCTCCTTGACATAAGAAATCTCGGCAGTTTTAACTGGGTAGCAAACCTTAATCGCAATCATGGTTCTTCATAATGCTATTGTTCAATTGCGCTTATGATTTCAAAAACGTGATCGTCATAAGGAAAGATCAGGTGCTACATAGCAGTGTAGTGCGCTCCCAGGACTTTGAGCATTGCCCTACCAATTCAGCTTGCCTTTTGGATGACTATAACGACCACAAGAAGGAAATAACCATGATCCCACACCTGGTCGAGACATTTTTGAGTTTTTCATTCAATTTTTGGTCAAGTAAAATGATTTTTATATGGAAATTTCATCTCTTTCGAATTTAAAAACAATTCATATCATCAGCCAGTCATTGTAACTACATATTACATTCATTCATTTCGCCAATATGAGAAAATTGATATAAAAATTAATTTACATTCATTAAAAATCGGACACGAAACACTATTTTGCTGGCCAAATACATCTGACAGCTTCAACATTAGTCAATACTAATTAATTTTTTTCATTTATGACATTTTACTCCAAACTGAACTCTTTTAAAAGGCTTTTTTATTAATTTTATGTGGGCCGAATTTATTGCTAATTCATATTATGCAGTCAGACGTAAAATGGTTGTTTATCCATAACTACACCTAATTTGGGTTAAATGTTTCTGAATTTTTATTCATATGTTGTGCATTTACACAAATAGATAAAGCTATTATAAAGCTTCACATTGAACTGCACGGCTCCAGGCTTCATGTGATATAATGAAAGAAATGTCGGAAAAATATGCCTAGATTATTTTAATTCATGAAATTATATATTAACTTATGTTTTCATACTTTAATCTCATTATGACACACTAAGGACGGACTTATGTTGGGTCATGAATGATCCATTAATAAATATCCGTTTGAGATCGGAACTTCATCAATCTACAAAAGGAAAATCGTGAAAAATTACATCACGTAGATTATACTTATTTTAATTAAATCTTTTCGTATCAACATTTGGTGCAAATAAATCTCAATTTATAGCATTTCGGTGACAGAGACACAGTACGCGTCATTCAAAAAGATCCTCGGAAAGTCGATCACAATAAATCTCTCTTGGTGGTAGTAGATGAATACTTCAGCATATATTCTGATTTTGGTGGGATAGTGAATATTTTTTGTAATCATTCTTTCTGTAACAATGATATTATTCATCGTAAGAAACAACCTGAAACAAACACAGCAATACACTGCGACTGAGTGCGCGAATAACACGAGAAGAAAGCTCGAAAAAGATACGATTGATGAGTAAGTTCTAGGCTCTGGCAAATGTGAGTTCCATTGCGGAATTCAAATATTTGTGGTAGACGATGTCTTCTGTGTGCTGCTTCGAGAATTTCCCCAGAATGCCGCATTCTGGTGCTCGCAAAAGTTTGCGTTAATTTCTTCCACCACTGTAGCGCTGTTGCCACTTACGGATTGCGGGCAAAACCCGTTACTCATACGTACATACGTTCTGTGCATTGCCTCGAAGGGCAAAAACAATCGCTGCACATGCTCTTTTCATGAATTTTATTTTGGGTAGCAATTGATATCTTTTTAGTATCTAACCATTTTTCATCACCTTTTACTCATAAGGGCCTTTTCTCGTTGCACTGAATTTCTCAATGCGCTCAAAGAGATTCCAATACATGGTCGGCCCGCAAACGGCAAATTGCAACAGCGCTCAAACTTTCACCACCCTCTCTCGCGAAGACGGCCGCCTTACCGCTGGCTTGAGCCAGCTAAAGTACTCGGTTGTTTATTAACTCGTTAAAAATCAATATCACAATGTAAGTTTACGATGGTAATTGTAATTAAATACTGCTGTAAAGAGCTTCAAAACAAAACCAAGCTCTTGCTTCTACTACTTTTCTTAACCAAGAAAAAGAAGTTTCATAAACTTGTTAATGACTTTTTTATAGCACATTAGAAAGAACAGAAAGTTTAATGATACATTTAAATGTTTTTTATACATAATACTATAGGTTCCTTATGATTAAACTTCATGTTTCTTCAATATTAAATGTCAATGAGAGCGCTCCGTTCGAAAACGGCCAAAAACCGGCACTTTTTTTGTTCTCACCTAAATAAAAAATCGAGAGAGCGATGTAAAAATAATGCCGCAGGCAGAGTGTAGTATTAGACGGTGCCATTTCCAAAGAGGTTAAAGTTACTTCGGGTATCCCACAGGGGAGTGTCATATATCAACTTCTATTCCTTCAGTATTTTAACGATATTGGTGAAGTAGTTGACAGTAAACTTCGACTATTTGCAGACGATACCGTAGTGTATAGGGAAATCCGTAACGATAATGATAAGGAAGCGTTAACGAAGGACTTCAAGGCAATTCAAGAGTGGTGCGATGCGTGGCAACTAGAATTAAATTTGAAAAAATTGCGGGCGACTCCGTAAAAGTGGAACTCCGTGGCTAGTCCTGGATAGCTTAAAATCTGTCAAATAGAGTGAACGCCTGTGTTCGAAGTACGATCTTTCCTCGTGGGCAGTGGCGCTAAGCGCTCAGTAGCAACTGAATTTTCCTTCCGAAAGTATGTCGCTGTCCACTGGATTATAATTCGCTCTGCACATATTGTATTCAGTATTTTTTTACTCACGGTGGTAAATGCTGAAATTCGGTTTCCCACTTGCATTATCTTCCATTATTTCCTCCTCCTTGGTCCGTTGGACGTGACATTGTCAATATCACCCAGTCGTGTACATGGAGAGGACTCTGTAAAAATGTCCTTTATATATTGTCTTAGACGGCGAATTTGATAGGAGATGGTACATACGTTCTTTTTTCGATACATTTTGCTGAGGATATTTCTACTCTGATCCTGTTAATTACCTCTATTGTCTTCTAATTTAGCCTCCTGATGATGAACTTGGATATTTATATAGTAGGCAGTGAAACATTAAAGAAATGGGACTTGTTCGACGCATGCGAGTATCTTCAATCATTTGACCTCCACAAATCTAATACGAAACGCAGTATTCACTTTCTGGGGCCAGAGGCCTTTAATTGAAAAAGTCTATTTCACTGCAACATTGGTACCATTTTACACACCTCGAATCATAACAATCGTTTAAAATACTCCCAAGCCAATCGAGCACTCATCTGTTGACCAAAATAGTCTATTGTTATCATCGCGACACAGACGAGAATCAACTTCATCTTATTTTTAAAAGCAAGAGGGGCTTGCAGTTATACCAAATTCATGAAGTAAAGTGTCACAACATGGGTAATTCTTCGAGTACACATCATTTAAATGTGCACTTCGTGCGTTGGTTTGACATTCTCCTCCTGCTGGTTCTGCGGTGGTTTGTCAAACATTCTCTTACGGACTTCATAATTCATCATCTTTGGTTCAGGCTTTGTCATCTTGACTATTTAGCCAAATCTCGCTATCATTAAGCGAAATGAACTCTTCCCCAACGTTGTCTCGGCTCGGTAAAAAATGTTGTGTACAATTCCAGCAAATGAGTTGCGTGCCCATTCCATAACAGTCTTGGAATGAAACCCAGCCTTCGTATGACGTGAAAGGCCGTTGGTCGTAGAGAGGTATCCACGGTAGAGACAGCATCATCTTCGTTACGGTCAGTATCTTTATTCTTTGAGTTCTTTCACCCCAGATTCCCACCTATCTTAGGAGCTTTTCTTACAAATGGTGAGATTCTACAACTTATTCCTGATACTTGCCACTTATATTATTCTTTTTCTTATCTTCTCTTTCTTGCCTCCAGAATTTCTTCAGCCTCTTGTTGTGGTTGCAATTCGGGCACTAGCTCATTGTTATTCCGGCAATCACTGAAAATGACAATGTTTATCTCTTTTTCTACTGGTCTTTTCAAGACTTTGGTTCACCTTAGGAACAGGAAGGACGCCGTTACACGATGTATCTAAAGATGCTGAGGATCTAATTCTTGGGATTAATCCACTATTTGACTTCCCGTGCGAACATTCTGCGTCGTTATTGCCATTTACATTAGTTTTTGTATTCTTAAAGGATCGTTCAGCCACGCTGATTACTCTCTCACTAGGGTAAGATGCGTGGCCGTCACCAGGGCGAGGTGTAAAGGACTTTGAGTTGTCCAACTGTACGTCAGTGGTAGCTGATGGTAGAAAGCCTCATTCAGAAAACACATTGCATTTAGGAGACCATATTCCCGTTGTCATTACCGTTCATTGTATTTCTTTTTGCTTTATGCTTGCCTGAGCTACGAAAAGGTTACTTTGTTCACGGCTGTCGGATTTAAAATGTATCTACTTCATGACTTCTACTTCAGTAATGATAATGTATCTCCTTCATTATTCATTGTATTTGTTATTATGTATTGTATTGTATTAGGTACGAGGGTTGTCCAAAATTAAAGACATTTATTTTTCAATTCAGGAAACCTTGACCTTTGCAAGAATTGGTGTGACAATGTTAGTATGTATCCCCACTCAATTTGAACGCAGTTCCCAATTCAATCGTTGCACTTTGTGATCCATGGCACAAGCTATTGAGGAGATTTTCTGTAGGTTAGTTATTATAATATCCAATGAAAGATGTGAAAATCGAACGAGTTTGGTCATTTTCTCCTCCATCATTACTGGTTGTCGTTCGTTGATGAGAGCACTTTAAGTGGCCGGCTGGCCTCACCGGATGGGCTTCCCCAGCACTTATTAAGCCAGTTGAACGAGACGTCGACAGGGAGACGGCACAGAAGTCGAGACACCCAACCAAAGGACTGAGTTTTTTGCACAATGCGCAATGTTCCTTGCATGCACCATCTCAATCAGGCGGTGTCTCAGGAGACTATTGAAGACCATGGCCTTTTTTAAGTAAAAGATAACTTGGACCTTATTTCCTTGGTGAATATCGTTACTATAATTGGTATAAGCAATGGCAATGGCCTTGGCATAATGTGTTACCCTTAATAATTCCGGGGAGCGAATTTACCTATAAAAGAGACATGGGTACTTCCTCTCTTCACCCTTTGCTTATTATTCAGTTCTGGGTAATAGTACACCATTTTTACATTTTTTCCTTTCGAACCGATCCAAACGTATAGTTTTTTTCGCGCGTAACTAAAGCACTTTCCGCCCGGTGAGAACTTCAAGCTGTGTGATGAAGAAACGTGCTGAACATATGGTGAATGAGTGCGCCAATCATTACAAAAAACAACGTCCAAAGCAATCATCGCGGCAAAGCAATGTTTGGACTCAGTGCAACAATGAGCTGGATGGGTGACACGACGCACGCATTGACTTGTGCAGAAGATAGCAGCGCCGAGATTGGGGCGAAAGAATGCTTCATTGCTGCGGTGATGACGTCTCCTTCTCTTGGGGAGAATGACTGGGAGGGATGTTAATTATGCCTCCCATGAAACGGCAGAGGCCCAGCAGAGGTAAGAGGTGATGCGACCACTCCTCGGTATCGGACAGCTTTTTCCCTCTCATTGTGACTGGCTCCCTGAGAAAAACAAAATACTTGGAATCATTGAATTGGAATTATTTCCTATGGTCGGTTTATGCGGCATTGATTAGTTCGTACTTTAAGTCCACGCTGCTGCCAACATATTGTTTTATAATAAACGTGAATCGCAAATCTTTTCTGTGAGTGATAGGCCGGAGAGGATGAAAACATTAATTGAGATATTGCAGTTGCTTGATTTGACATACCTCTGCTAATAATAAATAAAAGAAGCAACTTTTGCAGTTTCAGATTCAATTTTGCTCTTAATTGCCATCATACCACCACAGATTTATGTAAAAACCTGAATTATTTATCTCCCAGTATTGTTATACGGATAGTAAAATTCGTTAATGCATAACACGCTATAATAAAACATTATGAGGCTACGTAATTCCTTTTCTGAACTAACATGGGAGTCGAAGTTCCCGGAAATTTTGAGAAACATAATTATTAGACTATATACTCTTATAGGGCATTACTTCCGAGATGTGTTTTCTTTTGTCATTTGCTCTTCGCCTTATTGGAAATATGCTCGGTATAGTATGTATTGTGCTATGGTTTCAAGGTCTAACTCCGTGAACAATATTCCGAGCGGAAGAGTCTCACCAGCACGACAGATCCTTGACGTCCACCTTAATGGGGAGCACTCGCTTGTGACCGCTCCAAACTTCCTCCTCGGATACCGGGCGTATCTCCGTCAGGGTGTATTGTAAGAGTTTGAATATGTGGCAGTCGCAGACGATGGGGTTGTGTCCCAGTAGCATCGTCGCACGCGCGAACCGCCTTTCTATGTAGCAATCCCTTGGAACCATCTGCATCTGCGAACGGACGCGGGGAAAATGTAAATTAGGTTGTTTTCTTCAGTGGAAACCGACAACAGAGGACACACTGTCGACGTTAGAGTAGATGGGTGGTCTGGTAAGGATCATGTACGCCATGGAACAATGGTGCAGAGAAACTCGGCATCGGCATAATCTCTTTTGAACGATAGAAATCAGGGGAACCACGGATTAGCATCCCATTCTATCGACGCAGTTTTGTAATTTGAATGCTTTCCTCATAGCACCGAAGGGTTGTTCATCGCCGGACGTTCAACATATTTTACTAGAGCCAGACTATTTTGCTAGAAACGATCACAGGCATAATATAAAGGAAAGAGACTGCCGAACCGATTGATTTAATGTGTCATTTGTCCACGTACAATTAGGGACCATAATAGACACGATAGATTATTTCTAGGACACTTTGACTCTGACTAGGTAACATAAGTCTTTACCCTTTTGCTAAATATCTTAAAATCATTATTAGTCGCTAACATCGCATATCATTTCTGGCAGGATTTGGTATGATTTAGTACATTGTAGTGCTAATTATCTGTCGCATTAATAATATTAACCAGTAGTTGTATCTTGAGTAGCGTACGGCATGGTAGCATGCCCTTGTACTTAACACTCTCCTAGTTTCTGGTGCGACCGCGAACTGTTGTCCTGACTGATTTAAACCCACCCCTAGCATCCGGGGAACGTGCGCGGTTCTGATTTCAGCTGGGATGAGGTGCTTGGTGTGGTATCAGCCCCGGCAATACAACGTAGGGGTGGCTTGTACGGTATTTTTTCGTAGATGTAGATAAAGTAGGGATTAGGATATCTCTTAGTATCCCATGACTGATTAACCATTATCTTCCCATCAATATATATCTGCGAATAAATTATATCAAGCGATACACTTACCGTGCATTTATAATTGTGAAATCCATGGTGACGACCGTTGAAATTCCGTGTGGAATATTTCCCCATTAGCAGCGTTCGTAAACTCCAAATGGGTGATTGCTATATCTAGTTAACTATCGTCGTAATTATGTTTTAGATTTTGATACATTACTCCTATCATATTTCTAATACGTTCTTCTGGCACCCTTTAACTGTCCTTTGAGCCTCACTCTCTCAGGGATACTTCCTTTGTTTTCAAGTTGGCCTTACTCGTCTTCAATTTACGTTATCCGCTACGCTTTGTAGATATTTCTGCTGGATCATATTTATTTCCCGTCACTATTTGATACATTTGGTATCATGTCTTCATCCAGCTCAGAAAGATCATCGTTCTTCTCTTATACTTGTGTCGGTGTGTTTCCTAAGTCACTTATCTTACATCGTGGCAATTTTTTTAATGCTAATTATAATTAAGATGTTTTATGAATGCTATGTTGAATTATAGCATGTAACAGGTAGCGGTTCAATGCCCGGTTTAGGTAATGGAATGGCGAGTTATTTTATCACCTTTCCCAAAGATCCAACCTAATCTTTTCAAAAGAGTGTCAAGAAGGCCGTGGCCTCGTGTTCGGGACTTTTCAACGAAAGGGAGAAATTGAATCTTTTTCAAATGATCCCACTTCCCCCCAGACTTTTTGGCCTTCCCAATATTCACAAAGAGGGAACTCCCATTAGACCCGTGGTCTCAAGCATTGGAGCACCGATCCACAAATCGGCAGCCAAACTCAATGGCATCTTTAGAGACCTCACCTCATTTTCTTCAAAATATAGTATCACGAACTCTTTTCAGCTAGCGGAACGACTTAATGAACTCAGCCTACCAAAGAACTGCAGATTGGTATCTTTCGATGTCGATAATCTTTTCACTTCAGTCCCCATTGACGAGACACTTAAATTGACAAGACTCATACTGCAGGATTCGCAAGTCAATAACGTCACCGTGGATGAATTTCAATCCATATCAGGAAATTGTGTCAAACAGAATTATTTCCTATTTAACGGCAAATTTTATCACCAGACGGAACGTCTAGCCATGGGTTCTCCTCTTTTCCCATTGCTGGTCGAGATTTTTATGGCGAATTTTGAATCTAAACTTTTTATAAAGACACTGAAGGATGGCTGAACTTTCTAGACTTGGAGATATCTATAGTTAACGGCAGACAGATTCGGAGTATTTCGGAAACAGTGCTACAATGACGCAGTTATTCCTATGGACTCATCTCATCCCATAAGCTTTCAGTTTTCAACTCATTAATTCACAGGTTGGTGACCTTACCTTTACAGCCACCCGAGTTTAATCGAGAGCTGGAGGTAATAAGGCACATTGCCTCTGTAAATGGCTATCAAGGGCATATTATCGACAAAATTTTGCGTAAAAAACGCCATAAGTTAGCCATTACCAAAATTTGCACTCATTCAGAGTCCCCACTCGAGCCTAGGAAATGGTGTAAATTACTTATGTTGGCAACCTCTCCTACAAAATAGCTAAAATACTTCCAAAAGACAAACTTAAAATCTCCTTTTACAACCCAGTGACGTTAGGTAGCCTCCTGTGCATCTCAAAGAACCGATTTCAGCCAACCCTTCAGTTGGGAGTGTATAAGATAAGGTGCAGTGATTGTGCGAAGTATTATATTGGGCAGACGGATAGGAACTTTGCTACCCATATGACTGAACATAGGAAATGGTGGCGAAAAGGAGACTCGTCTTCCCTCGTGGTCAAAGACCTTTTGGACACAGCACACCACTGCCTGTTTGAGCCGGAGATACTCCATGTGGAGAGGAAAGGCTTGAGAAAGGACGCCTTAGAGCAATTTTACATTGTTCAGCATGGGGAGGAGTCCCTCATGAATGAAAGGCTGTTCGAATGCCACTCCCCACTCCTCGCCATTCCATTCCCCAAACCGGACATTGACTCGCTACATATGCCTCACCACTTACTTCCCTCCTCCCACCCAATACTTGCGTTGCACGAAACGCGTTGTACCATAGAAATTAAACATGTGGAAGAAGTGCTACATGCTTTAGTGTTTCACTTTCAAGATATATTTTTTAAATAAACGCCAGATGGGTTACATATTGCAAGAGAAACTTTGGCGATATCAGTATCTTATTTTGGGAAAGGTAATCCTACATTTCCACCATATGTCATGGCATTATTATTTATTTTACCTTATTCGCAGGAAGATCGACAGCTGCTATTTTGTTGAATCTCAGGTCTACCGTAAGATGGGTGTTGGTGGGAATCTCATACCAGTCTCCTCTGTTTGTAAAACATCCTCCAACGTCTTCCATGATTTCGAAAAGATCCTTGGACACCTCGTTGGCATAAAATAAGTCATCATAGGTGATTCTGTTTATCAGATTATGCCTAAGATCCACATGTCGAAGTTTTGGCAAACTTGCTAAAGAAATTGGCACAAATTCGAACTCGTTGTGTGCCAAAATTAAATCCTTTGAGTGGAAAAAGAAAAAAAGGGTTTAGCCAAGCATGAAAAATTTTTGCCACCATTTGTTTTTATTTCTCTAAAATAGAACCATTTCCTCTAAATTACTTGATATATCGAGATTGAATACCAAAACGGAAGAGAAAAATTGTATAGTCCTTCAGTAAAGAATAAGAATTTTAATTGTAAATAATTTAACGGCCCGAAATATAAGTGGTAGTGAGGAGCAAACGTACTTCAACAATCTTCCGCAATTTTTCTCTGTTCCGTTGTGGGCTACCATTCTGTGAATAAATATAGTCAAAGATGCTTATATGAAGATATTTGTGACGAACCAGCAATACTTCAAGAGGTAGTTGGGGAGGTGATTTCAAACAATTTTTTATAGATTTTCTTATATTAAAACCTTCGAGCTTGTCATCCAGCTGTGGAAAGTTAGATTTAAGCATGAGCATTTGGAAGGTTCCGTGAAAACTCTCAATTTATACATTACAACGTCTTTTCAGAGTGTTAACAAAATAAACAAAAGTTTTCTTCGCCAAAAAGAAAATTCTTAGATTTTATTTGTTTCTATCGAGGTTGCGGAAAAACAGACAGGATATCAACCCATAGCAAATGTTATTTATCATTGCGTTTTTGTGAAAATTGCTTTCTTAATTCTTTGTGAAGGCATACCATCGCAGGTAGCGCGACCGAGAGACTTGAAATTTTCTCATCTCGTCTCGTGTCGCCAATCGAGACGAGGGCAGGGTCGCGAATTCGCGACGAGACGCGAAATGGTGCTGCTCCTTTGCGAGACAAGGAATGACCATAGCCACAATACTCTCTAAAGATTCGTGAGAAAGTGGTAAACATTCTTTGGATGAAATAATACTCCGCAAGTGATGAGAATTATTTGTGATTACTAACATTGGATTAAATTATATAAATTGAGACTGCCCCACATTATTAAGGCTAAATTAATTTTCGAAATTATTCAATCCCCAAAGGTCATAGTTGTCAGTGAGTTGTAGTAAAAACTAATGTTCTATCTTAATTTTTGGCGGAATATGCCATCGCAAGTAGTAATGGGCACACCCGTTTCTTTTTTGTGAACTCGTTCACTCCGGAGCTGTTCTTTTTGGGAGCCGTTCCTTTTCATTAGTTCTCCGCTGTTCTCGTTCACCAACGTGTTGTGCACGTTTAAAGAAGTTCAAAATTGAAAAATTGAAAAAAATTGGTATACTGTAATAACATAATTCAAGAAATTTGGATGGGGTAATGATAGAAGGTAATATTGCCATCTCTTTACATGATGATTTTTAAAAAGGTTTAGTTTATGAACCATGAAGCATTTATTTCTGAAGCTAGCTCCATCTAAGAGAAAAAGAAAAAGGTAGAAAATAACTTATTGGTTAAGGCTGTGTTACAAAAATTTTAAAGCTATTAAAAAAACTTCGAAATTAACACTAAAAGTTGGGAAACAACTGATCCGGCGTTTTTTCCATGCAAATAGCCACATTTTCTGTACATTCAGCAACTGCAATGTTATTCTTTCTACCCTATGACATGCCGCACAGTGGCTGAAGGTTATTTCGGGAATGATCTCCACAATTTTCTCACCACTTAACCGAAGTTGGTTCTAACAACTTTGCCAGGCTCGGCGCGCACAGAAATTTCATTCTCAGAATTTTGTCTCAGCTGAAACCGTGGCAGTCTACAGCGAACCGACTGACGCCATTCTAAAGGAAAAAAAGTTGTAATCGAGCTCGGAGGTTGAAATTTTCAGGGGATGTTCACAATTTTCAATTGAGTCGGGAAAAAATCGAAAACCCAATATTTTGTCTTTGGGTGGATCCCAGGTAGGATTTAGCTTTGTGACAGGATTTAAATTCCGTGTTAATTAGTGTCAAAGGATCAAAAATCACGATAATTACAAATTTTTCGCATTTTAAAATATATCTTTGAGGAAATTATTGGTATATATCTGTGTATTGAATCAAATTCCGTATTGCTTGATTGGAAATTACCCTAGAAATGAATATATAGTAAATGCTGAATATATAGTAAATGCTGAATATATAGTAATGAAACATTGAATCAAAATGAAATGTCCGTGAATGAAAAACAAGTGAATTCAATTTTATTTTAGACAAAGAATATTATTTTAAACCCGAAAAAAATTCCATCTTACAAGAGCAATCTGTCAAACTTTTAAAAATGTGAACAAAGTTCAATAAACTTTCAGAGCGGATGGAAAGTTGTAATACAATTTAGGGAAAATATGCTCAACAAATCTTTTAAATACAGGTCAGTGAATCTTAAGCAGAACTAATTCCATGCTTCACCGGCCACCGTAAATGTGTGATTATTTAACTAGGCAGACTGGACATTTATGAAAGAATATGTACGTAGGGCCTTATGGATGCAGAAATACCGTGATGGGAGAGGATGCAAACTGCAATATAAATAAAAGCTAGGATGGCGTCTTTTTTTCTGGAATTGATCCTAATGATGCTCGTGTCAGCGTAAATACAAAATATTTACTATGTAATTAAAATACGTACCACCCCAGATAGTTGCACTACGACTGAACTTAGGATTGACTAATTCCAGGTAGAATTCATTTTTGAAAGATTATGTACGTAGGGCCTTATGAATGCAGAAATACCGTGATGGGAGAGGATGCAAACTGCAATATAAATAAAAGCTAGGATGGCTTTTATTTATATTGCATCTTGCTTTGTTTCAAGGCCAACACTTGTGTTTCGGGTTGCATTAAGATTATGGGACAGGCACAGAAATTTCGTCTTGCTTTGTATCGTATCGAACAGAGAACAGAAAATGTAAGTTATTAATTTTTCGGCAGTCAATTTCTAGAGTATTAAGATTATCAAGATTAGAGATGCACTCGAGGAATAACTCACCTCGAATGAAAAGGTAACTTTGTTTCCGTCCAAATATTTATTTTCCTAGTACAACCTGTTTCAACACAGCGGTGTCATCATCAGGTACAAACTCAAAATAAATTTTTTATATGTATATATATGATAGGGGGTTGGGGGAAGGTAGGAGGGGGAGGCGAGGAAGGAAAACCAGGGGGGAGGTAAGGGAAAGAGGGCTAGGAATCTGGAAAAACCCGTGAGAGGACACGTAAGTGGTGGGTGGGTGGCATCCCTTACCTCCTCACCTCCCCCTCCTGCCTTCCCCAAAACCCCTTATGATATATACATCTGGAATTTTTTTTTAGTTTATACCTGATGATATCTCCGCTGCGTTGAAACATGTTGCACCAGGAAAATAAACCTGTGGAGGGAAACACAGTTACTGTTTCATTTGTGAAATTCAACTTTACATAGCTTCAAACTACGGAACTCACCTCAAGCCATATGTAGTGTTGTAAGAACCACAGGCAAGCTATTGGTGTTGTTGTCTGGCACTCAGAGGCATTGGTAATTTTTAATCCGTTCCAGGAGAGATCGAGAAATTTCGTTTTGCTTTGTTTCGAGGCCAACACTTGTGTTTCGGGTTGCATTCCCAAACGGGTTAACTTTTTGTAGGTGAAGAAGGACGCATGTATGAGGTTATTGGACAGGTTCACTTTTTCGATGCACGCAATTGCGTCTTTAGCCTTTTCTCTCCTTGGGTCATTGTATTCACGGTAATGAATGAGGTTGTAGCTTAAGTCGAAGTACTTCAGAGAACATTGTAAATGTCCTATCTCCGGGATGGTTTTCAGGCGATTATGGGACAGGTCAACTACAAAGAGATTCTCCAATTTTAAATGGAACAAGAGAGGTTCCCACGGTAGTCGTTCAGCAATTTCTATTGCATTGCGGGAGAGGTTGATATGTTTTAGTAGATTAAGGTTTCGCAACATGTTAGGTGGAAGCCGCACGAGCATATTCCTGGCAAGGTTTAAAATTCTCAAATTCGATAATGTCAAATTCGGTAGAGAAGTTAATTGATTTCCTTCGAGATTCAATTCACGTAAAATTATATTATCCTGCGCATACGGAAGAAATATATTACCCGGTAAAACTGTTAGATTATTATTGCTAAGATTTATTTGCTCTAGATTTTTTAATTCAGAAAAAAAATTCTCGGATAAATTTTGGATTTGGTTGTTTGAAAAATCAAGAGTACGAAGATAAGTGTTCGCGGAGAAGAGCGTTTCAGGGATGCTCTCGAGATTATTGCTCGATATATCGAATTCTGCCAAAAATTTATTATCGTAAAAAAGTGTGGATGGGAGTAGTGAGAGTCGATTGAAGGATAAGTCCACTTCACTCAATCCAATCATTGATTTGAAGATATCTTCTGGGATTGACGTTAAGTTGTTTCTTGCAAGTATAATGTGAGTAAATCCCCTGCCGGGGTAAAATATTGTTTTTTGCGCAGAAATGAAGGCGATGGGGGAGTTTTCTGAGGTCTGTAGAAACGACATCATTGGTGGTGTGACGGCAAAATTTTCGTTTCCTTGTACTTGACTTTTGTTTCCAATGAAGTTGAGAGGTGGTATTATTTTTTCGTTCTCTGCCGTTAAATAAGATTCTAGATGCAGCAATTGGTTCCCACTTAAGTCTATATTAGCGCGGTAGGATGACATGTGTGCAAAGCATCCACCCCTAACGTATTCAATGCGATTATATGTTGCTTTCACCGTATGTAAACCTCGAATCATGCATAGACTGTCCGGTAGTCTGGAAAGGAGGTTGTAATCTAGATAAATACTCTTTAGTTTCTTAGTACTGTTAAATATATTATCATTAAGTTGACTGATTCTGTTCTTGCTTATTTCAAGGTTATAAAGATTTTCTAGACCCTCAAAGGAGGATATCTCTTCAATGCCATTGTTATACAGGTATAAATTGTTTATATACTTGAACTTCAGGAAGGTTTCAGGAGGAATATTTCCCAGTGCAGCATTAGTAATCTTGACGAACTTCACTCTTGCTGTGACCTCAGACAGAAAATGTAAGTTATTAATTTTTCGGCAGTCAATTTCTAGAGTATTAAGATTATCAAGATTAGAGAACATACGCCTCGTCAAAACAAACTCTTTCAATCGTCCGCAGTTTATAGTTAATCCTAAATTATCAAAAGCGTTCCCTAAGTCGGTCAAATTGTCTTTTGCCTGCATCTTAATCGTAGAATAATCCCATAGAGGAGGCGGGCATCCTGTGAAATTAAAGGTGCAACCAGTGTCCGAGAGACGGTATCGATCGTACAAATAGGGTGATAGTAAACGTGAAAGGTAAGAGTAAGGATTCCGCGTTGTTTCTTCTTTACATATCAAATCAATCAGTGGATCTAAACTTCGAATTTTGCCGTAAAAAAGTACATTATGTCGTAAGTTAATCTTAAATACTCCTTCGCAGTTGCACGTGAAGGAGTACCTTTTTTCATAGCAGACGCAGTTCGGATCACTACGTATATCCTGCAAGCATTCTTCGGATATCTGTTCTTTCTGTATGGAAAACCGAAATAAAATTGCCGTAAAAATCAGAAAATAAATCTTTTCTGGAAACATCACCTTGCTCTTTCCTTTGAAAAGGCGATGATCAACCATAATCTTTTATATTACAAGGCGGATGGAGCACTTATCGTGAGTCTTTGAGTACAAAATTAAATAATTTATGAAGTACGTCGAAGTAGAATTCTTTGGCCGTACTTCACATGAGTAAATCTGCTTGTACGGCGGAAATAACTACACAGGTAGTGATATTAGTCATGCAACAATTCTACATTAAAATTCCGTCTTAATTGAAGCAAATTTATGGCTTAGGTTTACAATGCGGAATTCAAAATTTAAGCGCAAATCATATCTAAAGGACTGTTTTTTACTCGGTATAGTAACATGATATTTGTTAGTCTCTATTTTATTGAGATAAAACGTGTTATTTTGCCTTCATGGGAAAATTTGTTCAGATGTAGAATCGAATTACTTTGAAAAATATGTCGAGAGCCTTGAAGCTACGTGTTAAAATAGAATTGAATTGCACAGAAATCTAATCGGTATCAAGCGATTTTTTTTCGCCTTAATCGATACGTCTTACAAATAAGTACACGTGCGTAAAGAATCACAAAAATCTGTTTACCAACGAAAATCGCTCCAACCACCGAAAAGGTAGACTCAGTGGGGCTAGAAATTTACTCCCTCTGATAACGTTTTCATTACGGGGGGTCATCTGGGGCAGACGAATGGTTACTTGAGGTACCTGTTTATTGCATGGTATTAATTATAAAAGGCTCTCTGATGTAGGATATCAATCATCCAATTGCCTTCAAGCTCTTAATAAATATTAACTGCTGGCAGTTGTTCAATTTTTTCTGGGAGAGCTACTTTCTTATCCGTGACTTTAAATTACTCTGGAGAAGCATCAAGTGTTATTTTCATTGCACCTTATGTAGTAGTAGCTAAAATATGCGAAATGAGTGTCGCTCTTTATGGCATTAGTTTCTACGAATTATATTAGCGTCAATTTTTAATTAGAAATTTTTCCCCATGTCCACTTTTTAATGTTCTGTGTTAATAACTACTGGTTTCAATAAGCCCGACTGTAATTTTTTCTTGTAATTAGCAGTTTATCATAGACTACTGTGTGTCTTGGATGTCTTCCGGTTCCCCTGATGCACTAACACCAGCTCTATCCTTTGATAATATTTTCATCCTTTGTCGGCCGTCGTTCAATCGAACTGTGTTCAACGCCAGTGGTCTCGGATGTCGCTGAAGTTCTGGAAATACTTCGCTGGTCCCAGCGGGTTTCCCTGAGAAAGAGAGAAAGTGGGTTTGAGTGAAAGTGAAAACTGTGTATTGCAGGCGTATCCGATGAGATTATGTGTCCTTCAACTCCCAATATGCTGGACAGAAACGAGGTGAAGTGGTTCCAAGTGAATAGAAATTCATTTCAAACTTTCCCGATTTAAAAACAGTTCTGCGTTTGACTTACTTGCCCTCAAATTTCAAAAATAAGGTAGTACGAAATACAATAGTCATGTAGGTAAATCATTACAGATTACAATGTAAATGATTGGTATTACATCTACATCTACGCAACACCCTGCGAGCCACCACGAGGGTGTGAGCAGGGGGTGAAGACCACCAAACATGCACCACTGACATGCAACTATGATATTTAATGGATACATGCTAGATAACAGGGCCACACCCATCCAGATGGCCAGTATCCTCACAACAAGAAAGGGACTATTGGTCGTCATTACACGCATCACGCACCACAGACCACTCCAACCACATTTCCCCCACCCATCCCCTTGCCAAGCCGCCCACTGCTCTCTCCCATGGCACGTGGGAAAAATGACATTTCAAATGCATCGGCACGAAAATCCATCTCTCCAATCTTGCCAATCTGATCAAACCCAGCATAAAACGCTGGGGTTCTTAATGTATATGAGGACCCCAGAAGTCAAGGGGTCTAAATAACAAAACCATTGTTTAGAGAAAACTTAAGTCAAAGTTGAAAATGTTTGGTACAACTCACTAAGTAGTTAAGAGGCATTACCCTAGATAGCAGCACCTGTCAAGAAAATCACTTGGATCCCTTTACCACCTAAAAGATTAATATTTTCACATCCCATTGCGCTACCTAACTTATTTTTTTCAAAAATGTCACTTAGACCCCTTGACTTCTGGGTTCCACATATCCAACGTCATTCACGAAAAAATCTGTCTCGAACCCACCCAAAAGGTTCAACCCAAACCTCAACCTGCGTTCCGATAGCCATTCCCATCCTAGATCCCCCAACAAACTCGCAAAACCCATAGAACCATCACAACACCCCTCAACAAATCCAGCGGATCTCCCTTGCACACGCTCCAATTCCCCCATCACACCCTCCTCGCACGGATGCCACACACCAGCGGCACACCAAATGAGGCCTGACAAGTGTAAAATAGCTTCTTTCTCGTACTCTCTCATTAGGTAGCGGAATTAGGTAGAGAACAGATGCTAAGTACCGATGAATATCACAATCAAATGATGTCTGAAATTATACGATCGAATATGACAAATTATAATTCAAATTATCACGAATGAGCATTGAATTTGAACGTAGACATTTTTCGCGAACCGTGATCATTATTATACTAATAGATTATGAAAAGTGCATAACACTCGTGAGGAAGTAAATATCGAATTCAGTTGCATTAATATTTTTTTAAATTCTTAATGGGTCTTTATTAATGCAAAATTCTTCATTAAGGGAAATTGCTGTTTTTGGAGTTGATTATAATAGGATATGAACGATTGCATAAATAATAAATTTTCTTCTTTGATTGTTGTTAATGAGAACTTCGTGGATTATGTTTGTCGGTTTGAATAATTTAGTGTTATCATTTTTCGTAAAGGATTTTAAGGTACAAGAGGAATATGGTGTAGCATATTTTGCCTGCTTTCAACATGAGCTAAAAATAAAGTGTTGTCAAATATTATAAGAGGAAATTAAAGCTCGCATTTAAGTTTTCAACGGCAAAAGGAAGGCACTGAGGGCACTTTATAACGCACGTGAGGCAGTATACATTGATTTAATTTGCTTTGTAATTCTTCATGGGCATTCAAAAAGGTTCATAACAAGACCAATGATTTAAAACTAGGCTCATTGCGCATGTCTTCAAGAGAAACAAGTGAGAAATATGCTGTGCATCTGACAACTGCGTAAAATTTGATGGTCTGCTGTACGATCGCCTATATAAAATCGCTCGAAAGACTTCACTCGACTGAATTGAGCTCGATCGAATTTGAACGGATTCCTAACGTTCGAACGTAAGCCAAGTTATTAAATCGGACCCCGGGAGGACGATGACACAAAAGAGACTATAAGGTCTTGCACTTATCTGATTTTTATGTTTCAGAAGGTCAGTACTTTTGGGGAGGGAGCTGTGCGACTTTAGCAAGCCAAGTTCAGGCGTTCGATTTTTGTTTCCTTTTTTGTTTGTTGTTCCCAGGGAGGGCCGAATAGTTCCGTATGCATGGTGGAGGGTATAAAACGGTTGACCCATTATGCCAGATGGGGCATTTTTGTTTCTGGTGTCATTTTGGAGACTGCTCGTGGCAAGCCTATAAAGTCACGGTGTTAAAAGTCGAGAGCATTATATTGAGTTATTTCTTTTTCCCTTCATTTCCCTATCTCCCTCATTCCTTTCCTGTCCTTATAGTGATTCTAATTGATAAGAGACTTTCGGTACTTCTCACGAGTGTAAATCACCGAGGGAATTACGAAAAGAACATATCTAACCTTCCTCCCTACCTTACCCATCCGAATGCAGGCAGATTTTTCCTTACCCCTACCTGCACTGGCGCCCACAATTATACATCGGCTTGACTCTTTCCATTTGTTCGTACCCCTCGTTGTCCAACCGCGCCAGGAGCTGGTCGGAAGATACAGTCACCGTTATAACTCAATAGAATATCAAATTCCTCAACACTGCAACGGTAAGAACGGACGAACGGTTTTCTTAAAAATTATATATGTTTTAAGTTCACTAAAATATGTCCTTTCTCTTGCTGTTCGCGCTTTCAATTTCTTTGTATGGTCACGTATTACTTGAGACCCAGTATTTTTCTACTCGCATAAAGATCATGGTATAATGAGTTCACTTGGTTTCCTCTATTTTGAGGGAGTTGTTTTCCTCGCCTGGAATTAGCAGTGCGTTATATTCCATGCGCCTTGATTTACTCCTTCACTTTGCAAACTAAATATTGAGAGACTACAAATCCCTCGTGCATTTTTTCCCATCGTCGGCTCTTAGACATATTATACAAAACACTACAGGATATCACTATTTCAAATCACGAATTTGCACCAGTAAACACTCCCTTAAGTGCCTAAGCTCTTCAATTCTTATCGATTTAAATAGGCTGAAGGAAGTAGTAGGTCACCGCTCACTCTTCCCCATCGATCTTAATATTTACAGAAGTAATTTTGAGTTATTTCTTCTGAGTGCATTTACCGTTTCAAATTTCTTTATGTTACTTGTGATGCACCGGTTTCGGGTGGACTCCGGTTAACTTTTTTATCGAACCACTTTTGGATACGAACACGTGGCAACATTCTTCTCTTTTTTAATGTCGCTACCGTGACTGGAGCTGATGGACCCTGCACTTCTGGGATTTAAAACCCGATTGTCCATGGCTAGGCCTAATTTGTCTGTCAGCTTATGCATCTACGAGCAAGTTGAAAATACTTCTTAGCAACTGGATGGTGATCTCGGAGAAACTACTTTTCTAAATTCCATGCTTTGATATTCTGTGCAATAACTCTTACCCTCGACTAACAGTGATACATTAGTTCCTCCTACAGATTCGTATTTAGATATGATTGACTATAGGTTGGTAGCCCGGATTCACTAGACTGTTGAGCTAATTTTAGCGCCTTGAATATCAAACAAGAAAGGATTTCTTATCGTTAGTACACACCACATTCATATTGATATTTTTTCTCACCGGAATGAGGTGCAAATCTCTGGCTGAGTTCATTTCCATGTTCTTAGAGTGATTGGAGCGCCAAACGAGATGCATTAAGTACACACTAGCTATAAAAGTATTTCGAATATAATTCTTGTACAGCACCTCACTCATTCACACCTATTCATTCGTAAGAAATAACCGTACAGATTATAATACATCTGTGATGAAGCAATATTTTATCAATATTTTAGCAGTTGTTTGAAGGTTTTTGAACACTTATTATCCTAATGTCTTCATTATCGACATATAGTTCCTTTATCCCTCTCGTGGATGGTCCGCCATTCAATCCCTCCTAACTTCCTCATATCGTCTCTCTCTTCTTACTTCGTCCAGAATTCCTGTCCATTTCCTTCCTCTAACCCTCACCTCAATACATCCTCCATCCATCTCTTCTGCCTCCTTGAAACCTCCGCCACCAGCTTCCTCTCCTCTTCAACCATATCCTATACCACAACAGTCACCTCTCTCGCCACCCAGCTCATCCGCTTCATCCTTTTTCTCATCCACAACTTAAAGGCCTCAAATCTACGTCCTTCCTTCGCGATGACCAAGTTTCCGACTCATGCTACGCCACGCTTCTTATTAGTTTTCACCAGTCATTATTAATGAAAATATCCAAATCTAGGTCTTTAACTTGACTCATGTTTTTCGCGCGGTACGTTTAAAACTCCTAACAACTGAAGGTTTTTTTTGTTATCCCGAAAAATTTATTGAGGTAAAAATAAGATTAATTTTCAAAAGCAGTAGAGAAAACATAGTAACTACACACTGTTAGTTTTTTTAATGAGATTTAGATGTTAAAATTCCTCTTTTTTTTAATAAGCTCTCTCTGGAGTGTATACACGTACCATTTCGTATGTAAAAGGGCTGGTATTATTCACAAATATCTCGGAAAGTAAAGTGGTAAGAGTTAAAATTTGAGGTATCTCTGGAAGGGTAAGATATTTTTCCTTAAATTGTGACCAAATTGATTGATTTCTAGATGAAATGATATTTCGCTCAAACAACCTTAAAAGTTCCGTCTTTGGAATTCTAATTTTTCTCAAGGTAATTTCATCATACTTTTCCCACAATGTTTGAATATTTTCAAATGGCCAAGCACAGCATGAGTCTGGTGAAGGGTACTGTCGCTTTGTGGTGGCTTCTTTGAGGACCTCTTCTCCCTTACGTTACCATCTGTGATGGACCGCAAGGGCCAAAGATTTAGTTCCCATGTATCCACCAAATTTGCCACGGGAATCAGGAAGCCTGGATAGCCTAGTGGTCTGCGCTTTGGTCCGGTAAACCAAAGGTCCGTGGTTACCCGTCCAGGCCGAATTTTTCTCATGCCAATTCTATCATTATTCAATGGGCATTCGGAATGCTATTGATAAATATGGGACTGATACAGAGATTTCCATTATCGTCATTGCATGTTGACGTTCATTTGGAAGAAAATGTTTTACAAGTATGATGGGAGATGGATTTGGAAGTAAAGTTAGGAAGGGGTGATAATGGGGATGAGATTTGCGGATGGCTTAGAGTATATTAGCCAGCCAGCCGACGGTGACGAGTGCGTTAGAGGTACATTGTGGCGGGAATGGCATGAAGATACGAGGAGGTAACAATAAATAAACCGCAATCGCATTGCAGCGGCCAGAGTTTCTGTGGCAAAATGTTTTCCAGTAAAAAGGTCAATATCTCTGCGAGGAACATTATTTTAATAAACTATTTAACTCTTTTTGTGTTATTCTGCCAAACGGTGGGACTGGAAAACGTTGCATTTGGCTTCCGCTCCTCATTTTTTGTCATGGCGCACTTGAATGAACACCGCGGGGACCGTGAAATTTTGTTTCGTTCGCAGAAAAAAACAGAAACACTTGTGACGTTGAAAACAGCTGACAAGGATATTGCAATGGGAAAAACTCAAGTGGGCATGGTATTACAACGGTATTCGTGGTAGGGACATCAAATAGAAAATTTCGAAGGGAAGAGAATTGATAAAGATGGCTCTGAGGAAAGACGTAAAGAATAGATGAAAAATCTGATATGGAACATTAAACTCTATGGATCAGTACGAATGAGGAAAATGGATAGATGAAGTTTTGAGTGGTGAGAGTATGTTCAATAGACCGTGATACATTGATGTGTACCTTGGGTAAATGCGGAAGATGAATGCCGAGGATCGGAATTATGGATGTCATGAGGAGGGGCAGAGGGCGAGGGAAATATGTCTACAAACGTGTTATTTTGCGAAAGGGCTGTTTGAAAACTAGATAAGATTGTAGAATAATCAGTAGTGATGCTTTCCTCAATACTTCTACTTTTAGGAGGACAGAGCGCTGTTGAAATTATCAATTTCAAAATCGTGAAACTGCATTTCATCATGAAAAATAAATATTGCTCTTTTCATGATAAAAATAGTTTTTTAATGCATTGCATAAACCATCCAGCGATGAAAATTTTCATTCAATATTATCTCAATTTTGCCACAAAAGCCAATGAATATCGTCTGCAACGGATTGAATGCTTTTCTAGTGGGAGAGAAATTTAAAAGCAATAGGGTAGAGCCAACTACTAATGTATCACTGCCTTTGACCCCATAATTGATAAAGACATTTTGTCAAGAGTAGATGTGCATCGCCATTTTGGATAATTCTCCATCGTTCTTCCAGTCCAATCCTTCCTCAATTACCAATGGCCTCAATCTGGTAACGAAATCCCGCAATTCATGAGTCGTTGTCTTTTGTAAATCGAATTCACTTTCACCCTTTCATTACGAATGCATGAGAACAAAAATGGCTGTTACTTTTTGCGAAAGGGTTGCAGCGTTTTGTGTGGATAACAGTCTGGTCTACTGACTATAAAAAAACTACACCAAAAGTCTTAACGCGAATTTATAGGGTCAATTCGTGAAAAAACTCTAAACGGATTTTATCGAACGATTAACTCATATTTTAATGTCGCACGTTATTTATCGAATGCCGTTTCTCCGAACTCTTTAACAGTTTCCCCTCGTAATTTTGAGTAATGCCAAATACTGCTAAAAAAATTGGAATAGAGCATAGATTTTAGAGAATTTCCCGATACCAAAAAGATTCTGTTGTTTTTCGGAAAAGTACGGGAATAGGACAAGCTAATTTTAGCTCACAATTTTCTCATAGAGTAGGTAATTCCATAAGACCAGCCTTCATAAAATTTCTTTCTTGACCAAGGGAAACTCATGTGACAATGAGAATTGGCACAGAATGTTGTACAAACCGAAGAGCAAGAGTTTCTCATTTAATTACAAGAATAGTATTTATGCTCTGCAATGAAGAGCCAACAGTGATAAATTAGTGCATTATCTCCCAATGGGTGGAGATGCTTCGTCAATGACCTAATGTTACACTGGATAGGGTTATCACTTTCGGAAAGTTTGCGGTGACACTCGGCAGAAACACAAACCCAAATCGCCAAACCATTTCCGCATACTTAATGATTCGCCGGAAACGAAGTACCGCAAAACTCTGCGAGACAAGTTCCTGGCATCAGCCTTATTTTTTCAGTTATTGTCTTTAAAAAAAACCCATCATATAACGGCTTTGAGGAATTATGTGGTAAAAAGGTATTAGCTGTAATCAAAGTAAATTACCTGTGTGTTCAAAAAATTTATGAGAAAAAGGCACGTCTCTCATATAAAGATACTAATGACTGCAAAACATCATTGAAACTGTTAACAATAGTTGGCTATAAGCAACCAACCAAAATATATTTCCACCATTATCTTTCTTCTAAGGGATATATTATGGTACTATCTATATTCCTAAGAAATGTACAACTCGTAGTTAGAATGGAATTTCTCAAATTGTAAGTATGAAAACTGATAACATATAAGCAGATAAAAATACTTACATTCTGTTTTATACCTCTGACTAGCTATATGAGAGTGCCTGTTATAATTCAATAGGGGAAGAAAACACCTAACTAGATGTACAGTTCACAAAAATACCATTTCTATCTGCTATTCAAAATATAAGAGGCAGAAGTCTCAGAGGAAACTAACTCGCTTGGTGAAAAAGTTCCCACTTATTCACTTTGTGAATCAACTTGCTCACCTCTGGCTTTCGGTAAAAAAGTGCCGTCCGCCGCGCTCTGTGCGGCTACTCACCAAAATCTTTCCACCTCCGGTGCAACTCGCTCCGCACGTCTTCTTTCTCAGGCGACTTGACAACTGCGACTGCTTACCGTCGAGCATAACGGCTGCCCTTCCCGGAAATTGGCTCGTCTTCACTAATGAAATCGCACGCCGATAATAAAATCGGAAGAATGGGATGGGGAAATACACTGAGGGGAAGTGCCTTCCTGAGAGGCCTCGTCATGACCTAAATATTCGCAAAACACTTAATATTTCTACCTGGTTTGAATCGGAAAAAGCTACGCATGAAACCTGGAGCATGAAAACAGCTTTTTGTTAATGTATACCTGTAAAGAGATATATTCTACCAAGATCCATTTTAATCATCACGCCAAACGCTGCCCTCAAGGCTGTTTTACACTGCCTATTTTCTCGGACAAACGAATGTATCATAGAATGTTAATTCAAGGGCGAAATTAAATTCTTGCCTTTATGGAGGTTCTATTTTCTGTTCAGTTATTTAGACTATTGCTCAAGAGTTCATACAATATGCCGCTTTACACGGTACAATTTTCAACATGAAAGAGTTTGAACATATGAAAAGGCACCATTTGAAAGAACATTTACGGGGAAGTAGTGTCTTTTCATAATAAGACCAAGCAACCTTTCGCTCAAGTCTAAAATTATTTCAGGGATATGAACTCCTCGTCCAAAGGATTCCGTGATATATTTTGGCTTAAATAATTATGATGAAATAACTCGCGTGGTTTTTGAGGTCTTCGACGCCAAACTGTAGATGGCCTGCATTTCAAGGGTACTCTCTCATTCTCAAAACACACACTCTCACTCATACACAAAAACAAATGACAAATGAATATGGTTAAGTGGCACCGTCGAGTGGTCTATACCGCCTGTATTTCATGATGGTAATCGATAATCAAAGTCGTTAAATGATGAGACTTCGTAAGTAACATGGGATGTGACTGGTTGAACGCAATTTTGGCATGCTTCAATCGACCTCCAAATTTTTATGCGACTGGGTACTTTCTTTTCTTATATGCGCCGAAGTAGGAAACAGAAAGATTCGCCGGAGCTGTCGAAGGAAACTAGAAAATAAGGCAGAAATGAGCATCGAATAAAAATGGGATGAGCTAAAGAGAACAGTCGCAGAATAAGCAGATGAGCAAATGGTGGGTAATACGGCTAATGCGAAGAAGCCAAGGATAACGATGGAGATTAGGAAACTAATCGATGAAAGAAGAAAATACAAGAACACCAGAAACGAAGGAGAGGCACCTCTCTACAAGAAGCTAAGGAATCATGTCAATCGAGAATGCAAGAAGGCCAGAAAGGATTGGATTGAAAGCTGCTACGAGGAAGTCAACGAAAACATGAAGAAGGGAAACACCAAAACAGCATACAAGCTAGTGAAGAAACACTTTGAAGAGAGGAAAACGAGAAGCAACAACATCAGGGATGCGAACGGGAATATTCTGATAGAGGAAGAAGACATTGGGAATAGATGGAAGCAATACAACGAAGAACTCCACCAAGGGCCAACGCCGCTGGGAGAAAATCTAATGAATAATAAAAGCGAGGTTGACGACAAAGATTGGGGCTCTCTCACACTGAAAAATAAATTCAATAGAGCAGTAGAAGACCTCAAGAAAAATCAAGCACCTGGAGCAGACAACATCAACGGAGAAATCATCAAAGCACTCGGAAGAAAAGCCTAGGATAACCTGTGCGATATAATCAAAAATAGCAAACATAGTGGAATACTACCAGAGGGCTTTCAAAGGATCATAATGATTGCGATGCCAAAGAAGACAAGGACTGAGAGATGTGAGGGGCACCGAAATTTGAGTCTAGTGTCAAATGCATCAAAAATACTCACACGAATAATAAGCCGAAGAATGGATAGAAAACTTGAAGACAACCTCTCGGAAAACCAGTTTGGATTTAGGAATAACAGGGGTACCACACTCTGCCTGAGAGTGATGGTAGAGAAAACAATACATGTAAATAAGTCATTGTATGTTGCATTCATGGACTTGAAGAACATTTTTGAAAATGTTGAATGGAACAAGATGTTTACACTGCTGTAAACTCGGAATGAATTACGATGACAGAAGAATAATCAACCAACTATACAGGAAGCAAGTCGCTACAATGCGAATGAGAGACGAAAGTCAGATAGATGCTAAAATTAACAAAGGAGTAAGACAATAATGCAACCTCTCTCCAGCATAGTTCAACATGTACTTGGAGGGGGTCATAAGAGAAGTACAAGAAATTGGACTGAATGCAATAAAGATAAACGGAGAAATTCGAAAGCCATTCTGGCAGATAGCGTTAACGTTATTTCATTCAGAATAGCAGCCTTTGGCGCAGGAATCTTTAGATTTTATACATGATGAAGTTTTAGTTGAGTTATCTGTCTTGAATGCTCATGGTTGAACAAATTTTTAGACGTATTGTGGTGGTTGGGTAGAAGTAGTTTTTTGTAGGGAAGCAGAGTTCAAAGAAAAGCGAGAAAGTTTCGAAAAAGCAAAGAAATGACTTTTGCCATCTGAGCTTGTCAACATAGTGTGCATTTCAACATTTGAGAGACGGAATTTAAAGTTGTCAATATCCTCACCAGTAATAGTTCGTGCAAATTGGAAAAACTCCGGTGAAGGGATTTGTTTCGGTGGATCTGCAAAGTAGAAGTAAATTCCAAACGCAGATGTTTAGATATACCAAGGTTAACAACATTAACTATGCACTACTCAAGGAGTACGTTTGTAAAGATAATGTCTAGGCAGGAATTTAACCCGGTTGGCTCCACATTAGTGCAGGATAAACTGAAAGATAGAAGAAGTGGGGAAAAGGAAACTGTGTCCTTATTTTCAGAATGAATGTCCTCATTCAGAACTCCAAATATATATATAACAAATAATTATATCCAAATGAGTTGGACTACACCTCCAAAAGACGTTTGAAATAGTCACTGGTTTGAACATCACCATATGGATATCAATATACGTAAGCAATAATAGCAGTAAATCCTTCATTTTTAATGTCACAGGCCTCAGCTCGATTTAGAAATTGCTTGCATCGATTTTTGCGCTTTTACATCAAAGGCTACAATTATAAAAGTGCCACCGTTTTTTGCAAATCTGGAGAGAGTAGCTTATGATACTGCAACTGTCACTGTTATATAAGTTCATTTCATCTTCACGTAGCCAATGCTCGGTGATACATATGATGCCATAGTTCACAGAACCGACAACATATTCAAGAGCATTTACCTAATTTTTTAATGCACTGAAGATTCGGGCACAAAATATAAGACACACATTGTCGTTTGATCTTGGATTTGACTCATACCGGTCTGGCTTCTTGCAGCCATTCTGTTTACAGGCTGCCCAGTCTTTCCCGGAGACTCCAGGAGTTTCACTTCGGATGTCTGAGGAGTGGTATGTCAACAGCTTATTAAGGTATGTTAACCTCTCTCATAGAATTTTTATCTTTATATTTACCTTTCTACAGTCTCCTTTCCCGAGGACTACAACCTTATCGTGGTGGAAGGGCTTGCGCGTTCCCATGACCCCAAGAGCTGGACTGGCGGAGCAATTAAAATTGCTTCCGTAAGGCCACCCATGCCAGATAGGTGGAAGATGGAGGAGAAACGTTGGCCAAAAAAGATATTAAAGTGGCAACCACCCGGGAGGAGGAAGAGAGGATCATCCTCTCTTCCTCCTCCCTGGACAGAGCAAGTCACCCAAGATATGAAAAGGAGACAATTAGAGAATGAAGACTGGAGAGGCAAGGAGGTTTGGAGAAGAGGATGCGAGAGATTTTGCTTTTGATGAAAGCTTTTGTTATTGCATTTGACACATGAAGAATCTCCCGGACAAAAAAGCGATCAATGTCGTAAAAGTATTACTCAACGAACAGGTGCAAGTAGAGCTTTCTTATTATTTGAGTATTAAACCAGAAGAAATTGGACTTAGCGGCAAAGCCATTAAGAGGACAATTTCTATGCGAAGGAAATATTTAGAAATAGAAGGATTCTGATAAAGAGCATCTCAGCTAAAAAAGTTACGACATCAAGATGTAAAATTATCTCCATTAGATTCAATAACAATAGTCACAAAATTTAAGACAAGACCCATAATTTTTTAACGCGTCTAAATAAAACATGGCGGTACGGTCGTGTCTGAACCTGCATAAACAAGCAGTAGAATTATAAATGTCGCGTGTTATAATGAACAACTTCCATTGAAGTTGAAAAACGAACTCTCAAATGTAGCTGAGGCGTCAAAATCCTTAAATCTATACGAGTTATTGATAGAACCCCGAAATAATATATTTCATTACATGTCAGACGGATGAACACATTAACCACGCGTCGCGCATATATTGGATTATCTTTCAGCATTACCCTGATTAGAGGATAGCGAATAGGATTAGAGGATAGACATCATATCACTCCGAATAAGGCTAATATTTCCGATTTTGACCAAATGTACACCAATGACATCGCTCAATATCCTCAAACGATGCACTTACGAGGTCGTGAATCTCGGAGTTCTTTTTTAATATGGCGTAGAATTCCTTCCACCTTACTTAAATGTAAAATATGGATTATATTTGGCAGTAAATGCCGGACAGAATTTCCAAAAAAAGGCCACCTAGGGCGTTATGTAACAATGCAATGAGATCGCCGACTGTTTCGTCACCTTGGCAACAAATAATGTCAGTGTCCTGCATTGGAAATCACAAAAGCGGTTGCTCGAGCAGTCACGTTGAATTTCACAGTGATTAGGCATTTAACCACGAGTATAAATTCCGAGTGCCACCGAAAAGTAATGAATAGTACTTCGGTTTGAGTATAAATTATTAGCAGCAGTACGCGAGTATTTAGAGCTGTCAGAAAAAAATACTCCCCGTCTTGTCACCACCAACGATGTGCAGCGGCAGAGGGAGAAGCAATGGCTTACATTTGCTTAATAGGTTTGGCTATATTTATTATTCAAACAGTAGGGTAGACAGACGTTCTCCACTAGTTGTCCAGTAGGTACTGAGGCCATCCGAAACGTGGTCTCCACTGCAGTGAGAAGCCATACTCTCCTTGTTCTGAGGGAATTTCATTCTATTCGTATCATATTTTCTTGTTCGCACAATCATGTCAAGACTTCTTCTCAGAAATTTCTCCAAAACGGTGTGTAGCGTTCTATAATCAAGTTTACAAGGAATTTGTTTCACCCTGGTCTCCCTCCACAGTTTTTCTAATATCTTTATTGATCGCACAATTGTCTCTTCCTTCATTGTACTCAGGACCTGGTACAATAGGCATTCATATGACTCATTCTGGGTCTCCCTTGCGTCTGTAGGTAACTTACATGGAGGCACTTGCATGTCAACGGTTTCATTGGCTTTAGAGGTAAGGCGTCCAAGGTGCCCTTTAGTGCTCAGTTTACCGAAGCGGCGTTCCTGTTGCATTTCCTCTGTTCTTGAATTCATGTGCTCATAATGTCCGCTGTTTGAACCGATTTTACCCAGCAGTCTTCTGAGCACTTCCTGGGCAACAATTTGCACTATCGCATCGCAGCACATTTGGGTAACGAGATTGAATCTTATTTCAGTCCAAATACGCTTGAGTATCTCATCAATGCGACAATTTGTTTTATCCTTCAAGAAATAATTAGACGAAATGTCTAAACGCGGGTTTCGAAGTTCCATTCATTTGAAACCTTTGCACGCATTCTCCCGAACGATAAACTCATAACGTCGGACGTCATTTATCTAGGTCCGTAGCAACGAACTCTTCCGCAATTTACGCTCGCAACCATGAGTAAAACCATGTATTGCTAATAAAAAAGAAAAATATGGGAAAATGGGAATTTGAAGCTATTTCCAGCTCCCGCAAAAATATGTCTTTGAGAAGAGAGTCATATCTTCCCCCATAAGAAATACGCTTTTTCGTATTTTTTCCCAAAAGAAACACGCCTTTTCCGTTAAAAACTTATTACTGATACCCCTGTGTGCTAGTAAGGTTTTCAAAAGAAAGGGGTTTAAGAGCTCATGTGAAAGTTATAATTTTATCTCATTACCCGGAATTTTTTCTTCGGTTGATCTTCAGTTTCAATGATTGTTTGAAGTCATAAGTATATTTCTACTTAGGACGGACTGTTTTTGTCATCAATTTTTGGTTTTCAGAAAAGTACGGGAACGAGACTATTTTAGCACAGAATGTCCTCATATAGAAGAGAAAGCTATAAGACCAGCCTTCATACAATTTGATTTGATTTTAGCTGAGATCCTTTTACCAATTAATTTCTCAAAGCGGTGTAATGCGGTGGAAAAATTTTCAAGGCTATAACTGAAAAAATAAGGCTGATTACTCCAACTTTTCTCTCAGAGTTTTGCGGTATTTCGATTCCGGCGAATTATGGAGTCAGCGGAGCTAGTTTGGCGATTTGGTTTTGTATTTCCGCCGAGTGTCACCACAAACTTTCCGAAGGAGATAACCCTATCCAGAGTAAAAGGAAGCCGATGACGAAGCTTCTCGACCCATCGGGAGAAAAATCACTATTTATCACAGTTGGCTCTTCATTGTATAGCTTAAATGCTATTCTTGTAATTAAATGAGAAACTCTTGCTCTTCGGTATGTATGTACAGCATTTTGCTAATGCCAGGTCAGCTACTGAAGAACAACTTTTTATTTTGAACTTTCCTTCTTTTAGATTGCTCACACGGAGAAGTAAAATCTTTCTCGGGCCGCCCCAATGAACCTAATAAAGCAATAATTGTAAGATATAGAATATTGTATACAATTTATAAGATATAGAGTAAGTATAGATATTCAGACATATAATTTTCTTTAAAAGTTCAAAACAAACTTAAATATAATACATACCAGTTGCCTTTGAAGTACCAGGAAAGTATTGACGGACAACTTCAGGGAAAATAATTAGCTCTGCGAGCCATGCCTCACATCGCACTAAAAATCTTTCATTATTCCGGCAACATTGTTTCCACATTTTTTCGTAATAAGGCCAGAATCCCAACCGAAGTAATTCACCGAGACCATCAAGAGCATCCTCATAGCTCTCTACATTTAATCTCCGCGACAAAAACTCCAGCAAGTGTATTTTTTTCTCGCCTGATGTCTTTCCCTTCATTTCTAATACTTTATTATGTAACTCTAAACGAGTTATTTGGTTTGAATCCATTCCTACGTTAGAAAACGCTCAAAACCCAGTGCGGTGATTTGAAAATTAGAAATATGTAAAGAGAACACGCATCAGAATCATAATTGCCATGATTTATGAGAGGCGAAAAAACAGTAAAAATCGATAAGTAATTTAACACATTCATTGAAGTAGTACGCAAACACACGCATCTTTGAAATTGAAATAATAAAAAACTCACCTTGCAAAAATTCAAGCTGGAAAATCACTGCGCTGTCCAACTCCGAGAATAGCTAGTGGGAATTCAATAAAGCCCGAACCAAATCACTAGACAACACGAAATTGAGAATTACACTACAGCACGACACGACACTAGGACAACAAGCACGATACTTCTTCATCGATTCCAAAATAAAACTGCAAGTTGACATGCATTTCTGCCGGGGAAAGGAAAAAACCCTTGTGGATAAACCAGTTAAATACCGTCAAAGGCTGTGCATCGTCATAAAACGCCCCTTTCCGCGCGACCCACCTCGGCGAGGGTGGAAAGGGGAGAAGAGAATCGGTTGTTGCCTTTCCCGGAAACAGTTTATTTCTCTCTCTTTAGCATGCCGACTTAATCTCTTAACCCTACTTCATACCCGAAGCATATTTCTTATACGTGGGATCCAATCCCTAGCATCTTCACTAGAGTAATGCGTTAAATGGTGTAGTCGATCGATCCATAATCCTGGTAATATCCTCAGTATAGTGTTTTAGATTCATACTGACTAAGTGCCGTGCTTTAAATGACGATTTTCAAAAATAAAGTTCCAAAAAACTTGAAAAATCGACCGCAGTTACCGAGCCTCAGGGTCCCGCGTCGTGTAGCTCATCCTTGACGCGCGATCGAAAAATCGCTCTCATTTCCTTGGTCGCAAACTTATTTCCAAGATTTCTGCTTAGTATTCTTAAAAAATCTCTACTATACACTGTTATGTAAATTTCCCGAGTTATATATTTCGTAAACGAAAGATAATGTCTACTTTATATCAAATTTTACGTGAAAAACGGGTACGCCATTTTGCGCTGCAAAACCAGACAGATGAGAGCCAAAATCTTCAAAAGTCACGGAAAATATAGGCAAAGCACCAAGTCAAAGGAATATTGCGTTTTTATTCCATAAATATCATACCAACGCAACACCACCTGCTTAAATTCAAAGATTTTCGAAGAAAAACGAGATCGCGCGTGTTTTTGAAAAATTGGTCATGTTTGGGCTACTGTATCTCAGTAACGGGACGTATTAATGTGAAATGGCATATAAATCTATAATCAGTAATCATTTATAAGTATTTACGCCACGTTTCAAGTCTCTATCTCAAAAAAAGCCATTTTGGACTTTTGTCCGGCTTTTTCCGATTTCGGACCACTGTGCGTCGCATGTGAACGAAGTGGAATTGCTCTCAAGTCCCCGCATCCCCTGGCTTTCCTTTATTTTCATAGATACATAGTTTTAGTTTCTTATATATCTACCCTAGGATCTAGGATTATTGTCGGTCATGCATTTCGCCGATTGTTTTCGGACGCATTATAGACGAAAACAGAGGTATGACTGCATAAAGAATGTTTTTCATAGAAAGTAATGTATTGGACCATTTAAAAAGTGAACACATGGTTGATGGATAATGTGTTAGGACGCATTTTGACAAATTTAATATTTAACATTTATGCAAAACAACGAATGCATGATATAATGATGTCATGGTCTAATATATCCTTTGGAGGGTCGATGTCCTAGTACGCGGAATGGAGGAGTACACATTGCCTGAAACCCAAAATTACCTCAAAACCCTCGTGTTTTTCGGAAATTTTCGGAGGGTCAATGATGAAATTCAGTTTGATTTATGTGAAGGTATTATTCTATAGTTTACTTAAAATAGATGCAATGCAGTGGAAGTCCTTCAAAGACGCTCTCATGCGTTACCGAGAGGAAAGGTGACTTGACATAACTGATGGTGAAGTAAGATATAATGAGAAATCCGCGAACTCTTAACAAGAGTACAATGGTTCGCGCGCTTTCATGCAATTCATTTCCACTTATGGCTTCATGACATCGCTCCACACGAAAGAATAAATATTACGGGTGACATGAGATAGCTGATCGTCGGGTCCAACGCCTGTCCTCCCCAGAAATCGGCCAGACCGCCGTGTTTGACAAGGAAATCACACCCCACAAAGATTATCAAGAGTTAATGGGGTGCGGGAATACGATAAACATAGGGAATCAGCACCGCTTAGTTCCTGTTGAAACCATCTCCAACGGGCAGGAAAGTCAAGATCCTAATACTTCGGACTTGGTAGCTTGGTGGAAACGCCAATTTTTAATATGTTCATCTTTGATAAATTCCAATCTCGGGGAGAACAAGTTGGTGGAACCCACACGGGGACCACGTGGATATGAAGGTGGAAATTTGGTGGATATCTTCGGTAGAATTCGCGTGAATATGGTTACCAGAACTGCCAAATTTCCGCCATGATGCCAAATTTCCACGTGGGATCCACATAGGTTCCGCCCCACCAGTACACATAAGTTAAAATAGTGTTAGAAAAACGTTATTTGGTTAGCGCGCACCTCTTACGTTTGGATTCCTAACCATTCTAACCTTTACTTCTGTGAGCCTCTCATCGAGTCGTCGGAGAAACGTTACAATAACTTTCGCGGCGAACTTCCGTCGGAGTCTCTGGCGAAGAAGCTGTTTACGTCCTCGTAACCATGGATACTACAAAGTCTACAGCGTCCATGCTCGTAATACCAGCTCATGTCGTTTGAAGTACTTTAATCAGTTAACTTACGGAGGCGTCCTATTCTCCGGTGGATTTTTGAGCTTCAAAAAAAAACATTTGTTCGAGACTTTCGGACGCACAATGTACCTAGCATTCATAGCGTGTGCTAAGCGCCACAATACACGAGGTAGTCTTTCGGTTGTTACTACGGGTGACTCCGTAAATGTTACTCCGTGACTAGTGCCGGTATCCTCAAAATTTGTATATATAATGCATGCTGGTAATACAATCCGGCGGGCTTCGGTCTGAGATCACATTCCTATTGGTACTCAGCATTGGAATTACCAAGGGAGTAAAATTGGTAAATATCTTTCTTTTGATGCTGAACTATCGGCGTGGGAAGTTGACGAAGAAGAAGTTTACCACAAAAAGTTCACTTGAACTTGAAAGTAGAACATGGGTTTCAGGTTGAAGTTAAGCTGGTTTTGACGTGTCGGTATTTGTCGATGATACTTCTGAAGTTGCGTAAATTCTCTCTCGACTTCGTTTTCAAACACTCCGAAGCTCTATATGCTTCGTATTTGTTCCACGTGAAACGAAATGTCATGTCATATTAATATGATCCCAGTTAATGATAGAGCTTCTTCATCACTTATACTTTACTTCTGACGATAGCCCCAGCTTACACATATCATTGGCTAATTGCTTTAGTACAACATATATACATACCAATCACACCGTTCCCTTCCGAATTCGGCAGTCACCAAGTTTCACACATTAATACATATTTGTACACCAAACTCTGCTTCAATAATTTCCTTCATACTGACCTATCCTTGTAAACCAATTTTGCTCCCACACACTGCTTCATACACGCTCTCCTGTTTTTAAGACTCCTCCTAAGAATGTCCTCAACCGCAACTTTCTCGGCCTACCTCTACCTCTCGCACCATTCATTTCATTCTTATGTTTCGTTATTCGACTCTCATCCATTCTCTCAACATGACCAAACCACATTCCTTCCATATATGTCCATTACTGGAGATTCTAACCAACATTCGTTCATTACCCACTCATTCCTGACCCTATCCATCCTACTTTTGCCTCAAACACTTCTCAGATAACTCATACCCACGGCGTTTAGTCTACACTTACGTCTATCCTGACATATCCATGTTTTACTACCATACAACAAAGTCGGCAGAAGTAATTTTGTACACGGCGATTTTCGCTTCCTTAGTCAGGCACTCATTCCTTGAAATGCTCCACATGCTACCTACCACTTTCCTTTCAGCATTCGCACGTCTCTTTATCTTCTCATCTATCCATCCCTCTTTCGCAAACATCTTACCGAAGTATACAAAATCATCCACTTGTTCAATTACTTCACCATTCGCCCTCATCATACCATTATTCTCCCCTTTCTCCTTATCAAAAAGTACTAATTGAGTCTTGGATACATTTACCCTCAATTCCATACTCTCTGTTGATTCACAAAACTTTTCTAAGAGCATCTGTAATCCCTATTGGCTCTCTGAGATCAAAACAGCATCATCAGCATATAGTAGAACTCGCAGGTTTACATTTCCAATCAAAACACCGTAGTTTTCACTACATTCATCTCTTACACATTTATCCATCAATACATTAAACAGCCATGGTGACATTACGCATCCTTGCTTTACCCCGTTTTATTACAAATCAATCACTCAGAACCCCGTTAACTCTCACACTTGCCTTACTATTAATTATCATACATCGCCATTATAACATTCAATAACTGCCCACTCACTCCATAGTCCTTCAAAACCTTCCTCAACTTCTTTCTATTTACCGAGCCATATGTCTTCTCTAAATCAACAACTGCACAACACACTTTCTTTCGGTCACCCATACATTTTTCTATCACTCGCTGACGTGAGAAAAGCTGGTCACTACATCCTCTCCCAGGTATATCCTTGAAATCCAATGGGCATTGCCCGCGCAGGTTCGAATCCTGTCCGCAGCGAATTTTTTCAGAAGAACTAGGATGGGAATTACTATCTGAACGCAGGTTAAAATTTAGGTTAAACCTTTTAAGTAAATTCGAAACAGAGTTGTTCACAGATGACGATAGATATATATTGAGAACCCCTGCGTATTATGTTAGGTTTGATCATATTAACGAGATTAGAGAGACAGATTGTCGTACCGATAGATTTAAAATGTCCTTTTTCCCTCGTACTATAAGAGAGAACAATAGGCAGCGTAGCAAAGGGATAGGTAGGTGAAATATAGTTAGAGTAGTCTGTAGTGCATGATGCATGTAATAACAACCAATAATCCCTTCCTTATTATGTAGATACTAACTATCTAGCTCCATGTGACCCTATTATCTAGCATATCTCCCTAAAATATCCTACTTGCATGTCAATAGTGCATGTTTGGTGATCTTCACCCCCTGCCACACACCCTCGTGGTGGCTTGCAGGGTATTACGTAGATGTAGATGTATAAACCTACAGTGCATACCCATATTCTGTCAGAAGTTATATTCCTCACTCTTTCGGTTAAAAATTTTCTGATCACTTTTCCCGAAATGCTCAATAAACTAATGGCCCGATAATTATTATATTCGGTCATTCCTCCCTTCCCTTTGTACAATGGAATGATGATTGCATTCTTCCAATCCACTGGAACAACAGAAGATTGTAAGCATTAATTATATAGTTCACATAGCCGACAAATGAGTAAATTACACCCACACTTCAACATTTCACTGGATATCCCATCTATGCCTGCAGCCTTCCCATTTTTTAATACTCTCACAGCCTTTATGACCTCATTCTCACTGATATCCTTTTCCATCATCACACTCTCGCATACTACTTCGCAAGGCTCATCCTTAGAGCCTGCATTATTATTGTACAATTCTTCAAAATACTCCCTCCAGCAGTCCCTGATATTCCTCTCATCCCACACGATCTCTCCACTTTTGTTCCTTACCGCATTCATTCCCCTGCCTTCTCCAATCTTAGCCCTTTTTACCTATTTCCATAACAGCTTTTTATTGCCTTCAAAATCGCCCTGCACCTTGCTAGCTTAATCCGCGCGCATTCTTTCCTTGCTCTCTTTCACAACGATTTTGCATTCATTTTTTTTTCTTTCTGTAGTTCTCATATGCCTTAGTACGCTCCTCCTCAGATTTAGCAGCAATCATATTCTTGTACATCTCTCTCTTTTCCCTGACTGCAATTTTCACTTCTTCATTCCACCATGCATCACCTTTCATTCTTCCTACCACTCTTTTTCCACATACACTTTCAGCACATGCCATAATCACTCCCTATAAACACTCCCACGCATCATTCATATTTTCGTTTCTGATATACTCGTCCCATTCTCTCTGCTTCAAGGCTAGAGCATCCCCAAGTATGTAATCATACTGCATTCTTACCTCACTGTCCAGCAACCTCTCCACTTCTACTCTCAACTGCTTACGCGCAACATTATTCCTTGGTACCCACTTCCTGCCCAGTTTCACTTTGAAGAGTACCAGATAGTAGTTTCACTTTGGAGAGTGCCAGGGTATCCCTCATCGCTCTCGTGTCTAACACTAACTCCCTCAATCTCCAAAGTATACAAAGAAATGCAGGTTTTCATGCTTAAAACTAAAAGATTTCTGGGAAAGCAAGATTGTCTTCCTGTGGCTCACACCTTGTCACGAGGGGGCAAGAAGGCTTGACTTTTTATCAAGGAACTGTTAACCCCTGAAGTGATGGACAGGAGGTTGAATTCAAGGAACTCATCAGGCACAGGCTGGCAGGTTTTACACCACACTGTCCTCATAACCCAGCTGGCTTGTGGTATTCTGAAAGTGGTTTGGTGGCTATATATAAAGAATTTTAGTTAGGTAAATGTGCTTAAAGCTGCGTCTTAACGGGACACAGAAGTGCTTGGCACCAAGTGTCGCCGTTGAGCCTGCTCCGAGAGCTGTGTCGCGACACTCGCCTGGAAGTGTCACTACAATAGTGTCTTTGGCCGCAGTGTCTCGTTAAGACGGTCTCGATCCGACGGGCGCGACACTTCGACACTGCGCTACGAATTTCCGGCAGTCCGGAATTTGTGTCAGTGTCGTGGCAGCCGGCGGTGTTTCAGGGGTGCGCAAGGTCGAAGAGCATGGCTACAGATTCGCTTCTACCTCGCAAAGCGTAGAAATATGGTTGTTTTAATATCCACAACATCTATGAACACGTGCTCGTTAGGAAAAGGAGACATCACGTATATTTCTCTCTCGTTTGACGACTGCTGTAGTGGCTTCAATTTTCTCACTTCAAAGAAAGAGGAACAGCTAAAAAAGAAACGAATATCCACAAGTGAGGGGCTATTAAATAAAAGTGACATCGGTACCTACGAAACCTTGATTTGCAAGTGGGCTGCAAAAGAAGGAAAGGTGTGTAAAAACGTTCTCAGGTTTTCCCGGCGTATCTGATGGATAATCCGCAGCTTCGGAAGCTGATACCCCCCTGATGATAGAGGACAAGTCGTTCTCCGAAACGTTGGGCCCCATGGACCTGCTCACCCGGTGGAAAACCCGAGAAACATTTATCCGTGTGTAAAAACATTTTTCGGATGTGCACAGAGGATTTCAACCATCTTCTTGACAAGGTATCGCGAGCAATAGCGAAGACTGCTACGAGTATGCAGCGATTTAACCTGAGGTGAGATTGGCCGTCACACTTCGGTTTCTTTCCACATTTAATTCCACTAATCATCTTTAGCAGAATAAAGAGCCAAAATAACCCTTGACCTTTTTTTAATATCGCAACACGTGATTCAGGTGCAATGGTGGGAATTATCTTTTTTCGGTATGAAATTTTATCCTAATTTTGATAAACAAAAGCATCAGTGGACTTTCGCCAAACTATATAGGTTGATTTTCTTCGAGTAATGTTTCTTATCTCAATTATGCATAGTTTTTTTCACTTCACGAGTGAAGTTCAGGAATAATGAAACCATTTCTATGTGGGTACACGATATATCTTCCTACAAGTTATTGTTCGAATTTTGAGGAAGAGACGAGAAAGGGAAATAAAGCAAAATTACTAAGTGAAACATTAAAGTATGTAGCACTTCTTCCACAGGTTTAATTTCTAAGGTACAACGCGTTTCAGCTGCCAAGCCATCATCAGGTACCCGATGATGGCTTGACAGCTGAAACGCGTTGTACCCTAGAAATTAAACCTGTGGAAGAAGTGCTACATACTTTACTGTTTCATTATGATATCCTTCCACTACATCTCACTGGACACAGTTACGAAAATTACTAAAATAAGATTTTTGTAGGACAATTTCCTCCACTTCCCACCTTACTCAATGTTTCTGCGCAGGCCGTCGAGGATCCAGCGACGAACTTCAGCCTGTCGAATTCTCACACGCTATCCCGTTTCACATCCGGACTTTTTCTGTTGTATTTTTCGGAGATCATCGTTGAACTGGTACCGGAGATTGTGCAATTTCCGCTGAATCTCCTTAGCCGACTTTGAAAAATCGCTGGAAATATTTTTGAGCACAGGACTCTATTTATATTCCTTATTTGTCACATCCCACAATATTGGCAACCTTACATACCATCGATTTATGATAGGGTTTCTATCTTGGTCCACAACTTATTTCTGCCACTATTTTCCATGATTGGATCAGGCGTAAGCCCATCCACATTCATTGTGAAACCGACTGCTGCCTAGATATAATGAACACAACTGTCGCACTTTTCCACATTTTTGAAAAGTAATAGTATGCGTTTCAACACACGGAGTCACCAAGAGGTTCTATGCATTGAGAAAAAGGAGGAATCGCATATATATGGTTGAATGGAGGGGTGGGTATAGGAAAGAAGGTAGGGGAGAGAAATGTGGACGATTATGCTGGGAGAACCATTATGCAAGAACATCGGAAACAAGGAGAGAACAAGGAAACCGGGGAGACCAAGGGAGACGGAAAATATGGGAAGAAAAATAGGTAAGGAGGGAAGGGGGTGGAGGCAGAAAAAGATAAGCAAGCGAGGAGGCAAGGGAAAGGTAGCCGGTATAAGGAGGTAGGGAAAGGGAAAAAATTGGGAAGGTCGCCGAAGGGTTGGTCAGCATAGTGAGGGTGAAGAGGGAAAGAGATTGTGATCAAAGAAAGAAAGGTGAGGGAGGATACTACATGGATTCGTAGAAGGGATTATCGGCGCCGAGTAAATCGGAAAGGAAAGTGGAACAAAAGATTGAGGGTGGAAAGGAAGCGCGCGTAGGGTGGAGTCGACTGGAGAAGGTTAAGTTGGAGTACGACCGTTTGCTTTAGGGGAGAGAATATCAAGGAGAGGAAGTGGTTTAAAAACAATTGTTCATTTATGGAACATTCACGTTACATTGTAATTTCAAATTGTACGGCAATTTCTATTCTTATGCTCTTGTTTCCCAGGTGGAGAATCTCGGGACTAAATTGACAAGAATGAGAAGTTTGTAGCAGTTGTTCTGCCAGCAGTGACGTTTCGTCATCGGTTTTCCTGCATCTTTCTTGTTCTTTTTTTATTGTGCAGAAACTCCTACCAGTCTGGCCAATCCACCATTTTTCACAAGAGTTGCACTTCACATTGGAGGAGGAGATATAATGAATCTTCGTTATGGCTAAGGATTCTACACAGAGAAGTGGGATTATAAAATAACATTGCATTTTTCTTTGGGAAACTGTTGAGCAAGTAAACTACACTCGCAAATCAACGTTGCTTAGGCACTGAATTCACTTCTTTCTAATAGCCACTCACTTGTATATCTTTGTTTCTATATATCTATTTCCTCTTTCTTTTCAGTGCTAAAATTGAAGCCAATATGGCAGCCTCCAAATGGGAGGGCATTTGATTGCCAGTGAGCGCCGTACCACACTCGAAAGAGTGTCGGACACCCCGAGAGCGCCTCCGTTGAGACGCTAGTGTCCGGTGTCGCGACACAAGTGTCCCGTTAAGACGCAGCTTAAAGGAGATAGGGGCACTGAGATGTGGTGAAGTTGTGAGATAGGATAGGGAAGAGGTTTCTAAATATGTTGTAGACGGAATCGACTCGGGGGAAGTAAGTAGTGCAGGGGGAGATTTTGTCATAGGACAGCTTTTATTGGGAGGTGGTTTTGAGGAGTAGAGTTCTTTGAGAATCTTTTTATTAAGGTGCTCAGGTTATCCACTGCAAAGGCGAGATTGATAGAGGCTGGAGAGGACTTGATCAAAGAAGTCAGGGTTATTCAGAGGCTGTGGATGGGTAGGGAGTAGGGGAGGGACGATTTAGTGCAGGCATGGTGATCAATTCTTGATGTATAAAATATAGCAAAAGGTATTCAATAGAAACAGAGAGAAAGTAACACCTCATATTTTGGTGACAAGCCGAATCATCTTCCTCAGTGGAGAGGTGCCCTTGATATTCACTCAATTACACCTCTCCATAAGTTGCTGATTTTCTTCCACCTTACTTTACTCCCAGGCAAATAAAATTTCCACCCTCTTTTACCAATTCTTGTTTTCAATATTTTCATTGAATGTAGTCTAGTCCCTCTCTTAAATATGGACTGTAAAATACTGAAATGCCTTTAAAAGTCACCTGATTTATTTGTATATTGGGGTAGAATCCCTTTTCACAGCCAACTCTCTCTATTTCAGCCAGTGTGTGGTATAACTTTTATTAGCCTCCTACCTTTGTCATAGTAGGTCCATCATACCACAAGCAGTGGCGGATTTGAAAATTAGCCACCCCTGGGCAACCCAGATAGTGCCGCCCCCATCCCCTGTGCGCCACACTGTTCTCATTCGCCTTATTACCATTTTTTTAAAATGTTGATATTTACCTACTTAACTCATGCTCTCAGACCACTTTTGGTGCTTATGACGAAATATACTATTCAGTTTATATTATTCTGAACTTTCCTCCCCAAAATTTGCCACCCACAAAATTTGCCACCCACAAAATTCTGCCACCCTGGGCTATAAGCCCCTTAAGCCCATATGTAAATCCAGCTCTGACCACAAGCCACTAATGATTGCTTCAATCATTTCCATCCAGTGGGCCATTAAAATGAGTAAGACCATCCACCTTGTAAAGGAGATGGTTCAGAGGAAGAAATAAGGTAAAGTGTAAAAGAAATGGGCAAAGCATATCTTTAGGACCTCACATATGCAATGTATTTCTACAGAACACATGGAGTCAGTTTTTTATGAATGAAATACTTACTGCTATACTAGGAATTGAGTGTGTATACAAAGAAAAAAGTGCTAATTATTTCAATAACAAACCAAAAGTACCAATGGGAGTAACTCATTGTAGACAAATTAACAATTTTCAACATGATAATTTTGATTTTTATCACAGTCACAATTCAATTCATTCCAAAAAATATTCATCAATGTAAAACAATTTTAAATAACTTAAAGAAATTACAACGTATTCAACAGTTTCCTGATACTAGCCAGGTATTTTTCAAGTCCAAGTTGCCTTCACACATAAATAGCATCAACATTATATACAAAACTTGATCAACTAAATTCAAACAACATCAAGACCTCATGGATAAGCATCCTAATTTTCTACTCTTAACTGATGGAACGCCATATCTTCTCCGAGCCTCTGTTATGAAAGCATTTTCCATCTGTCTCACTATTTCATTGAAAAACATATGAGACAATCTTGAGTGTAGGGATGAGCGAAACTCAAATGACACTGAGAAGTCTATTATGCAAGATTGTGGTTTTGTTTTCAGTCCAGGAGAAAACTTCCAATTAGTTAGCAAGTGGTTGAAGAGAGTTCCTTCCGTGCAAACAGCTTTAACAAGATTAGGCTTCACCAAGGTAACACTGGATGTATAACTTTCAGTAACTACAGAAAAACCAATGACTAGGTCTGCTTTTATTAGCCCAGGTCGGCTTAAAGTAATTATTGAGCTCTTACAGAAAGGAACAAATGACTTGTAATTGCCCACATCTGCAACAACATTAAACATTTGATCCATGGAATATCTGAAAATAAAAGAAGTGCAGGATTGTCATCTATGCTTGTAGAGGTATGCACTCCATGTTCTGTAAGAACCAACAGAAATATTATGATTGAAAATAAACATCTTAAAGTAGCTTAGATGAATAAATATTTTCTGATCTACTCCTTGAAAAAACAATTTCATTGGAAGAAAGACCTCTCCAATTTCCCACCAGGTCCTCTTTTTGCTGTCACCAACATTTAGAAGGATGACTCAGATAGTGTTGTTGGGGTATGTTAAGGATATTAAATGAGGAATAAAATAGGGGTGTAGGTGGTCAGGAACAGCGGTAATAGCAGTTTCGGTACTGTCCCACCGGCTCCAAAACTATCCTGTACCACACACTAAACCCCAAGTCCAGCTCTTCACCAGTCTTTTCTTCATATTCTAACCCAAGATCCACATCATTGACTCCACCAAATACTGAAAGCCTTCTTTGCAAACCTAATTCTTTTTTTTCATATCTTTCCTCCGTATGACTCAAGCAATTAATTCTTTCAACTCCCCAATGTTTAACCCAATCCTTAATACTCTTAAAACATTCAACGGTCTTCTTACCATGGTCATTCCTTGTCTATACTCTCCTATTTCATTTCCATCCCTCCCTACCCCATCAAATGAATTCCAATCTCCTATGTCTAATTAAGTTTTTTTACTCAGGAATTATGAAAATATCTTTCAGTTGTTAGTGAAAGCCTCTTTCACCTCTTTCCTCAATGTTTACCTCTAGGCATAAGCATCTGGACCACAACCATAACCGTCAGTTTCAGGTAATTCCATTTCTTAAACTGTAGCTCTCATAAACAACCAAATTCACAATATTGACACACTTGCGTTCATTTCTGATGAACATCCCTTAAACGCAGATATTTAAAAACATGTCCACATGAGTTAATTAATTCGAAAAAATACACAAAACAATGTTAAAGGGAATAATAGTGAAGACACTATTTCCATCCAAGTCATGCATTTTCCACCTCTAAGCTATCATAGATTCAAATTCAGAATTTTGGCTTAATTTGAAGCCTTCAAACGGATAAATATCTTCATGCCATGCAAGGCAAGTTCCCCCATCCATATGAGAATGAGTAAACGAATGTGATGAAACTCACCCAACCAATTTCCTCTCTGAATATTCCTTCTTCCTGTCACTTAATCCAGCTAAGTTGAAAAGCGGACGATATAGTAATGTTGACCCACATTCAGTCGGAAATACTGATCCATTTTCTAATACCATATGATGCGTGCATCCAAACGTCTTTCCAATTTTATTCTTTCTGAAACTTTTGCATACGTAGAAAAACTTGAAGGAAGTAAATTTGAATATGGAAATATGCTCAAGCAATAGTATGAGCCAAAAAGATGGCACATGAGTCCAAGGCAAGGTCATAGTTGGGTTATTGCACAATAATACATCTTACGACTCATTTGATGCTAATAAGGGGGATATGTGCATATGATCTAATAATGATTGAACTTCGTTTATCAATTATATTATACTTACTATCGGGGACGAACAAACCGACTTGATCTGGCAATACATCCAAACGCAGGAAGGCCCATAATTAGGAGAATAAAATTACTACTTCTATCTACAGTGAGGAACCCCCTAAATGTAAACAACAAAAATTTTAGGATACCATCGCGAATTTTGCAAGTTCCATTTCGTTCCCCTGGTTCCCCCCTTGCATTGTGAACGATTGCGAAACCATTCGATATATCGATTCCGTGGTATCGACTATGGAACGGGTGGAAAATGGACCGGGCACGACATTTGAGCACGGAGTAGGATATCCTACTCCGTGCCCGAAGGTGCCCCCGCGATTTTAGCGCTCAAGTGTTCGGCCCAAAAGCTGATAGCGCGAGTGGCGGCGGGTTCGAGCGTTTGATCACAGGACGTCAACGCTCGGCTCCCTTTAGTACGTCGTATCGAATAGGATAGCTATGGTGTGGCGAGACTTTCGTATAGAGAAATTTAAAAAAAGCATGAGTACACTTTTCTTGTTATTGGATTAAATTCACAACAAAGTACTCTAATATGCTACATAATTTCCAAGGTGGATTTTCCACAATGGAAACAATATTTACGGTTAGGGAAGAAATATATTATTCTCTCAGAATTCAACCTCACAATAATACTATAAATAAATTTAGTGTCCTCAAGATCATAGTGCTGAACTTGGCGATATCAATGGTTGTGTTAATATACGGCATATGTAGTTGACTGATTTGGAAAAAAACATATTGAATCAGTACAAAATTAAGTGAAAGTCAAACGTCAACTTCATGCCCTTTGATTGACAAATAAACAATGGAAAATTCTAGCAATGCCTGTCTGAACCCACTAGAGTCACCATGGTGACTAACAGAGTCATGGAGTGACTGCTGTCACTCCATGACTCTGTTATATAATATTGCCTCTAACTTGGAACCCTCTGAAATATCCACAGTGGTCCTAAACTCTGATATCTCCGACCACTTTGCTTTGTTGGCCACAATACCTTGTAATTTCATACCTTCTTCTATTTGGTTTCCCACCAGATCTTTCTCTAAAGCTAATGTATCTTACTTTTTTCGTCTGCTTGAAACTGAAGACTGGTCTTGTGTATTTTCCCCTACTGACTTTGAGACAAGATTTACTCTTTTCTATGACACATTTTTACATTATTTTAACATAGTCTTTCCAATTGTCTACAAGAAGACTGTCAGAAAACAGGAGGAGTGGATTACAGATGAAAGTCGTGGTCTCTCTACATATCTAAAAAAAATTGCCTTTCTTGTCAGATCAACTAATGATCACACACTACAATGTGAGTACAATTCTCTAAAATCTTATTATCGAAAAACTTGCTGCAAAGCATTCTTTCAATGACAGACGGATCTTGACTGCCAACAATAAATCTAAAGAAGTATGGAAGATTATTAATTCATCCAAAGGCTCTCCCTTCCCTTTCTCAAATTGTTGATGCATCAGGTGTTCCTTTCTCCAGTCCTCATTCTCTTGCCTCTTTTATTAATGATCACCTTACACATCATGCTACAAACCCAAAACTATCTGTTAACTATGATTACTCTGGTGTTCCTCCTGCACAAAAGTCACTCTTTTTAACTCCTTGTACGGAATCTGAACATAAACTCTCTCTTCAAAACCTTGGTTCTAAAAGCAGCTCTGGCCTTGATGAAATTCACAATTGGATACTTAATGGCTGTGTGGATTCTTTCAAAGTCCCTCTTCTCCACCTTGTAAATGATTCTTTACGACTGGGAATTTTTCCAAGTCCACTAAAAATCTCTAAAGTAGTTCCTCTCTACAAGAACAAAGGAAATCCTCAAGATATTAATTCTTATCGCCCAATAAGCATTCAAAATCAATTTTCAAAACTGTTTGAAAAGATCTTTTATAAATGCTTGATTTCTTTTTTAGAGTCAAATGAGCTTTTATCTAACAGCCAACATGGTTACCGTTGTCATAGATCCACTGCCTCTGCCACCAATGACATAATTGACCTTATTCTTTCTTCCCTTGACAAAGGGTTAGAAACGATTGGTTTGATGTTTGATTTCACTAAAGCTTTCGATAATGTCAGTCATGATTTACTCTTGTTGAAACTTAATCACTTGGGTGTTAGAGGTATTGCAAACCAGTGGATTAAATTTTATCTTCAAGGTAGGTATCATTCTGTTATACTTTCCCATCATGGTGTCAAATGCAGATCTGAAATGAAAAAGGTTTCTCATGGAGTGCCCCAAGGATCAATCCTTGGTCCTATTCTTTTTGTTATTTACATTAACGATCTCCCAAATAGGCTATGTAAAGTAAATGGGGCTAAAACCTGTGCTTTATGCCGATGACACCAATGTAATAGTGTCTGCAAATAACCTGGATTTTGCAATTTCAAATGGAGAACTCATATCCCTACACTTAGCTGAATGGTGTCTGCAGAACCAATTAGCTTTGAACATCAGTAAATCGCAGGTTGTCCATTTTGGGTATAAGAAGAGAGCTTGCACAGCATTTTAATTGATGTAAACGGCACTCCTATACCTCAAGTGTGTAATGTTAAATTTCTCGGTACTCGCATATCGATGCATCCATGGGTTGGGAGATTCATGTTAATCAACTGTTAAGCAAATTAAGTTCCACTTGCTATCTAATTAGATTGTTAAGAGATACTGTTTCATTAAATGTTCTTATTACTTTGTACTATGGGTTATTCTATTCCCAAATACTATTCAGCATTCTTTTCTGGGGCTCTTCCCATCAGGCTAAGAACATTTTTGAAATCCAAAAGAGAGCTATACATCTGATGGCAAAAGAGCCTTACAATGCCCCATGCCGTCCAATTTTTAGGAGGTTGAATCTTCTCCCTATTCCATGCATCTACATTTTAACAGCTGTGACGCACACGCACAATAACCTATCGTCTTTTTCAAAAAACAAAGACATTCACAACCATTTCACCTGAAGCCATAATGACCTTCATGTAACTTATGCCAGGACTTCTAAATGTTTACAAGGCTCCAGGCGGATGGGCCTACAGTTATATAATCATCTGCCCAGCCGCTTAAAATCCATGAGTGGTGATGCTTTCAAAAGACAAGTGAAAGCTCTTTTAAGAGCAAAACTTTACTATGATGTAAATGAGTATATGACTGATCCCTTATGAGTTCAATGTAATTCCATTGTTCACTTTCATATGTTTAGTATTTGAGTATTTATATTTGTGCCATAATTTTTGTAGTGCTATAATTTGTTTATTTTATGTATAAATCTTGTACTTTTTTTTCAATCTGATGTGCCTTATACTGTGTGCTAACTTTGTAACACAGTCAGCTGGGCAAATAAAAGTTATTATTATTATTATTATTAGCTATTCACTCAGTATGTCATAAAGCGTAGTGGCCATCTAGTTAAGGATACATTACCCAGCTAGTCAATGAAATATATGGCCTCTCTTTCACTTTATGGGTATAGGATGGTGGGCACTATTCAAGAAAAGAGAGCTCTTGGGTTTCGTACAGGGCCAGGTTCTCCATAGCTTCTGATGATTCTATACAGGTGAATTGCCCATCATCTCCAGGAATCCTATGACTGATTTCTATTCATTGGATTCCTGGATCCCGACAATGATAGACAAGTCACTGCAGAGATGTTGGAGGCCATGGAGACCCTGACCCAGCATTAAACCTGTGGGCTTTTCATTCACACTATTCACAGTGAAATCCTGCAATAAGTAATGATTCATGTTCCATGCATCAAAAAAAGTCAGGACCAGATTTAACAGAAACACCATCTGCTGGATTTGAGTTATTTTTGGAAGAGCAACTACATGAATTGATACAAAACTTCATACTTTTCATGACCAAATTACAAAAAAAATGTTTAATCAGGCACTTTTTAAACAAGTTCTCTGGAGAATTATGGTTCTTAATATCAACTTGTGGGTTATTTTACCCATATTAAATATGGTCACTGGGTGCATTCATAAATAACTGCATATAACAGAGTGAATCATATAGGCAAAAGGTAGACTACATGTGCCACAATAATCCAGAACAAAGTTGCCAAAGTGTCGAATAACCAAATCTGTCCAACTTCCATCCGAAGTTTTCTAAACTATTTGTGTATGTACCTATCTAAGTGATTAATTTGGGTAGCACTTGTAAACTAGACCTGTGAACCTCTAGAATAAACGCCAACAAGAAGTTCACACAAAATTAATAGCTTGAATGTTATAAGTAAAGAGTAAAACTTTTTTTTAACAGTTATGAGTTGGAAATGAGGAAAGAATTTAACGCTGTACTCCAATTCAGTCCAAGCAAAATTGAATATAAAAAAAATGAGATAAACAACTGAGAAAAGGTAAGTAAAAAGCCATAAAGGAACATAATAAAATTATAATATGTATTATGCATTTGTCTTGGCGTGGAGTGTCTATTAGTACAAGTATTATGGGCTGCCTGGTGTATTGTATCCAATATTTTCATTGCCTCTCAGTTTCATACCATTCGAGTAAGATAAATACTAAAGAACCTTGCAGAAGAAATGTAGTTCTCCACCACTTGACAAAATCTGCACCTGAGACTGCCATCACAACATATGTTCCTAAAGAATACCTGTGCTGAGATCTAAGATCTTTTTAATGAGATCAAGCATGTGCTCCCAGTATGATAGCTATCTTAAGTAAAGTAAATCTCCAAGAGTAATGGAGAATTTGATACAACTGTCAGAAGGATGGCATGATCCTTGGAGAGCCTTCAATTGCTCTCTTTGAATAGAGGCTCCACCCTGTTGCGGGTAATAGCAGAGCATATAGTTTTCCTTACTCTCCATATACTCAGCAGGATCTAACAGATTAAGGATATCACCTGGTATATTTGCAGTTGATGACACTGTAGAGCCCCATGTGAGCATGTGACCCCTGATGAGGCCGAAGTGACACTTTCCTGGGTTTACTCCAAAATAGCCTCATCAAAGCCCTCCAGGGGAAAGGTTCTGCAGTACTTGTTGGCCATGACATAGTAGATACCTCCTAATGTAGATAATTCCTAAGGTTGTCACGTACTTAACAGCCATCCTCCATGCAATTCAATCCCGCAGAATTAGCAGCTACTATGTCCCTCAGAAGTAATGGCCTTCATGCCGCGACAAAGTGAGTGGATGAATGAGCATTATTTCAAAACTTATAGCTTAGGATGCTTCCAAGCTAATCTTCAATTGAGTCCTAAATCTAATTCCTAATGGAAAGGATACTGTATCCTAGGGTATGGAATCTCCATCTAAAAGACTGAATGGTTCCTGGTGTCCAATCCCAAATAATTTAGAAGGGAGTCCTTCTTTCTTTGTAATCACTGCTGCACACCATTGAGGCTTGTTCATCATTAACAAAGGAGTCAATTGTGCCAACATCTTGATGCCTAGCTCTAATGGGATCCCCTAGATCCCGAAATGAAGCAAGGAAAACATATTTTTGGAGACATTTAAGTTAAAAATGAAATCAGCATTTAAGAACTACAGGCATTGTAGCTATAGCTATATCGCTATAGCATACGTGCAATTGCACAGGGCTATTGGTTATTCTTTAAAGAGGTGTTTACTCACCATTTCCCAAGATTTCCAGCTAGGAATCCTCAGAGGTAAGAAATCATCAGCATGCAAAAAGGATGAGCAAGGGACAGAAAATTGTATTACCAGAAACTCAAGAGAAAATATGGGTTAGGTGAGAACCTTCCAGTGTAGAGATAAGCCAAAAATGCCTCAATCGTTAGTTAAAATAAAGATTTTTTTCCTTTAAAGATGAACAATGAAATAATGGCTGTGGCAAACTGAAGAAATGAATCACTTGCAGCTGTGAGATTATTGCATGTTGTGAATTTGATAGGGGGAAATTTAACTTATATAAACCTTGATCATTGACCGATACATACCAAATAAGTATCCCCTACAGTTTACAATCCCCTATAGGTGTTTAACCCTTTCACTGCTGTAAACATACTTGTACGTTCGCACGGCAGGCTGCTGAGAATGTACTTCTCTGCCCGGGCTCTGTGGGGTGTTTTGTGGTTACTCATCAGCCCATGAACATTTTAAAATATACCATGCATGAAAACTTTTGAAATATTTCTTCATCTTTAAACAGTTAAAAAAACAGACATAAATATGTCTGTATTGACGTTTTCTATGGAATTTCTTACTCGAGGAGGAGTTACGCATAGGCGATTCACTTTTCTGCCGCATGGTAAGTCTCATGATCAGGAGATTGGGCCGCAGCTAAAGGGTTAAGGCACCCCTGAGATAAGCTCTTCACTGCTTAACTTTGATGACCGGGGAGTTAGGAAGGAAAATGAATTGATTCTGTCAGGTGAGCATTTTACGACCATTTTACAGATGATTCTATTTTAATCCTTATGAAGTTAAGATAGTCAGCAAATGATAAATGTTTCTCATCCAATTTTACTGCCAGCAGTAGGTCCCTGTCATAGATTACTCATGCTGTTTTTTGACCATTGATGAACGTAATATTATATTGATGTCAACCTTCAAGTTGCTCATTTTGATGCCGACTTTCTCTTGTAAATCAGAACTCATTTGGATTCAATGAGAATACTAGTATCATCTCCGAATCTAATAGTTTTAGCTGCAGGGATAATGTCAAGCAAATTGTTGGTGGTCCTAGAATAGAACGCTGGAGGATGCCCATTTCCCTTTCATCTGTTTGATAGTCAACTCTGTACTAATTACAACCACTTGGATTCTTCCCTTGAGATATGAATGGAACCATTTATTAGCAATCAATGGAATTCCATTCTTGATGAGTTTTTTCTCATCTTGTTATGGTTATGGTTTAATGCATCAAAAGTATTTGAAATGTACCCCAAGATAGTTTGTGTCAGTTGCATTTAAGAGATTGGTAATGAGATCATAAAGAGCTGTGAAAGTAAATTCATCTTTCCCAAAGCCATGTTGTTGCTTAGTAAGAGCTGAATTTAAGAATTGAAAACCTAATAAATATACTACACACTTTCACTTCCAAATTGTGAATGAAAAAGTAATGCTTTTTTATTCCACATAAATTTAATATAGTACGACCATGGTTTCGACTACGTTATCTTCAGGTACAGATTCAAAATCATCCACACTTATATACATGGTTGAGTGGAGGGAGGAAGGGGGAATGGGTAGTAAAGGTGGGGGGGAGGAAGCATGGAAAGGGGGAGAGGTGGGTTTGTTGGGATGGGTGGGGTTGGTTCGAGGGTTTGAGTCTGGAATGTGGGAGACTGAAGTAGTGGGTGGGTGGGTGATCAAGGTTTATATAAGTGGGTAAGAAGTGGGTGGGAAGTTGGTAGAGTCATCGGAGCTGACTACCTGCGGTGACTGTGGTGGTAGTTGCATTGATGGAGGGTTGGGAGATCAGTATGGAGGTGGGGGGGTAAATGGAAGAGAAAGAGGTTGAGGAGGGGAGAGTGGGAAGCATACAGAAAGTTGTTGACTATGACGCAATCTGCGTGTACACATTTTAAAATCCTGACTTTCAAGAGCGTCTATCCAGGGGCTATTTCTTTCTGCATGCAAACTTTTCAAGGAAAGCTTACTTCTATTGCTGTTATCCAAAAGGTGTTTAGCAAAGTTTGAATATGAATTGGCATGTTTTAAACTCGCCTTATGCTCATTGAGTCTATCCTGAAACTTTCTACCCATCTGCCTGACACACACAGCTGAGCACACATATTAGTTTATACATGCCACTCCTTTCCATTTTCAGGATTGGATCCTTGTACTGTCTATCTATCCACTTCCACTGTGACCTGGTGTGTCAGTACACTGCATATACCTAGAGGTGGGTTGCCGGCAATGGTATGCTGGCTCTCAATGTAGTCCTTTTAGAACGGATCCTAACTTGAGTAGAATAGTGAAATTAGGCCTAGTGTATTATTATGCTTTGGTTTCTCTTGTGACATACTGGCGAAAATGTACCAAAACTAACCAGTAGAGCTCTGTACCAGTGAGAAGGGAAAGCTGCACGCGGTGGGTACTGCAAAGGGTGGTAACCTTGCACACTCTATTACAGCTTACTCATAAGAGTCATAGTGTAGCCTTGGACAGCCAAAGCCACGGTGGGTGGCAGAAGCTGAATAAGGTTGGCCCATCAAGATACGGACTAAGTGATATGAACTGGACTATTGGTAATTCGAATGTGAGAGGAGTATGTGGAAAGGAGCATGAGTTGTTGAATGAAGAATATGATTGCTGCAGTGAAAGAGAGACAAATGGATGTTTTGAGTGTATGTGAAACTAAGCTCAAGAGGCAGGATGTTGTTACTATGTATGGCGGTGGTCTGGCACTGTGGTCAGGATTTGGCGATAATGTACACTGCAGTCAAGGTGTAGGACTCATTCTTAATGAGAGAGCTAAGTTACCAGTAAGGAAGTAAGAGTAATTATCCCCTAGATTGCTCTGGGTTTGCATGGAAGTATGTATTAGGAGAGTTGTGATTGTGATGTGTTATGCGCCTGTGGATGGAGAGAGGGACAGTGTGAAAGACGACTTTTGGGAAAAACTGAGAGAGGTTTTGAATGAATATGACCCTGGTGAGAGAATAATTGTACTAGGTGACATGAATGGCTGGGTTGGTGTGAAGCGGAATGCATCTGAGAGAGTGGTTGAGCCATTTGGTGACCCTCGAGTGAATGATAAAGGTGAAAACTTGGTGAGTGTGTGCTTGGAAAAAGGATTGTTTCTGTCAAATACATGGTTTAAACATAAGAGAATACATATGCATACTTGGCAAAGGGGCGATTGTAAAAGCATGATTGATTTCATTGTGTATGATGAGAGATTGAGGGAGTTAGTGTGGGACATGAGAATGATGAGGGGTGCTCTATGTGGAACAGACAACTATTTAGTACTCTCCAAAAAGAATCTGGGCAGAAAGTGGGTGCCAAGGAAGAATTGTTGCACGTAAGCAGTTGAGCGTAAAAGTGGAGAGGTTACAGGACAGTGAGGTAAGAATGCTGTACGGTTGCTTGCTTGAGGATGCTCTATCCTTGAAGCAGAGAGAATGGGACGAGTATATCAGAAGCAAGAATGTGAATGGTGCATGAGAGCGTTTAAAAGGAGTGATTGTGGAATGTGCTGAAAGTGTATGTGGAAAAGGAGTGGTAGGAAGAATGAAAGGTGATGCATGGTGGAATGAAGAAGTGAAAATTGCAGTCAGGGAAAATAAAGAGGCATACAAGAATATGATTACTGCCAAATCTGAGGAAGGGCGTACTAAGGCATGTGAGATTTACAGAAAGAAAAAGAATAAATGCAAAATCGTTGTGAAAGAGATCAAGGAAAGAATACACGCAGATGAAGCTAGCAAGTTGCAAAGCTATTTTGAAGGCAATAAAAAGCTGTTATTGAAGTAGGTAAAAAGGGCTAAGATTGGTGAAGGCAGGGGAATGAATGCAGTAAGGAACAAAAGAGGAGAAATCATGTGGGATCAGAGGAATATCAGGGACTGCTGGAGGGGGTATTTTGAAGAATTGTACAATAATAATGCAGGCACTGAGGATGAGCCTTGCGAAGTAGTATGCGAGAATGTGATGATGGAAAAGGAGTGTTTAGTGAGAATGTGGTCATTTCATGGTTCATGTGGAAAATTAGTGAGAATGAGGTCATAACGGCTGTGGAGAGTATCGAAAAATGGAAAGGCTGCAGGCGTAGATGGGATATCAAGTGAAATGTTGAAGTGTGGGTGTAATTTACTCATTTGTCGGCTGTGTGACCTATATAATTAATGCTTACAGTCTTCTGTTGTTCCAGTGGATTGGAAGAATGTAATCATCAATCCATTGTACAAAGGGAAGGGAGGAACGACCGAATATAATAATTGTCGGGCCATTAGTTTATTGAGCATTTCGGGAAAAGTGATCAGAAAATTTTTAACCGAAAGAGTGAGGAATATAACTTCTGACAGAATATAGGGTATGCACTGTATGTTTATACCTGGGAGAGGATGTAGTAACCAGCTTTTCTCACTTCATCAAGTGATAGAAAAAATATTGGTATCCAAAAGAAAGTGTATTGTGCATTTGTTGATTTAGAGAAGACATATGGCAGGGTAAATAGAAGTTCTAGAAGGTTTTGAAATATGCATATAGTGAAAACGATGATGTTTTGATTGGAAATGTAAACGTCCGAGTTCTACTGTGTACGGATGATGCTGTTTTCATCTCAGAGAGCCAATGGGATTACAGAAGCTCCTAGAAAAGTTTTGTGAATCAACAAAGAGGATGGAATTGAGAGTATATGCATGCAAGACTAAAGGAGTAGTTTTTGATAATGAGAGTGGGGTGAATAACTGTATGATGAGGGAAAATGGTGAAGTAATTGAACAAGCGATGATATTGTGAACTTAGGTAAGATGTTTGCGAAAGATGGACGGATAAATGAGGAGATGAAGAGTGCAAATACTGGAAGGAAAGTGGTAGGTAGCATGTGGAGCATATCAAGGAATGAGTGCCTGTCTAAGGAAGCAAAAATCCCCGTGAACAAAAGAGGACTTCTCCCCACTTTGTTGTATGGTAGTGAAACATGGGTATGTCAGGATGGACATAAGAGTAGACTAAACTCCGTGGGTATGAGTTATCTTAGGAGTGTTTGCAGCAAAAGTAGGATGGATAGGATTAGGAATGAGTGGGTAATAAATGAATGTGAGTTAGATGCTCCAGTAAGGGACATATATGAAAGGAGCGTGCTTCATTGGTTTGGCCATGTTGAGAGAATGGATGAGAGTTGAATAACGAAAAAGATATGAAATGAGTGAAATGAATGGTGCGAGAGGTAGAGGTAGGCCGAGAAAGTTGTGGTTGAATGTGGGTGAGGAAATTTTTAGGAGGAGGAATATTAGGATTCTTAAAAATAGGAGGGCGTGTATGAAGCAGTCTATGGGGGAAAATGAGGTAAAAGAGATTTGCCAGGATAGGTCAGTATGGAGGAAATTATTGAAGGAGAGTTAGGTGCACAAATATGTATTTATGAGTGAAACTTTGTGACTGTGCCTACCCCAGAAGGGAATGGCATGGTTGGTATGTATGTATGTATGTATCCTTGCACTTGGAGAAGAAATGTTACGGTTGCAGCTGTCGTAAACGGGGTGTTTAAGTTGGTGCCTCAGGACAGCCTTGGTTGCTTGGAGGGACAAATTACCTGTGAAAAGAAACTTCCTCCATTTACCTGGAGGGTCACCATGGGGGGAATTTCCATAAATGGTTTGGATAGCCATTTATTCCACTTTTTTCTGATACAGTTTATCAATCAATAACACTTTACAGCCATTGCTCAATGCTTTATGATGCTTCACTCTTTTTTAATATTAGTTGCAGACATGGGGATGGCTAGTAATCAGTGGAGCATAGAATGGAGCAAAATGATGCCTGGATGTGGTATGGATAACTTGGTCTATGAAGGTATCTTTTCTAAAATGGAAAAATAAATTACATTCCCTGGAAATTGTTAAGTCCAGAAAGTTGAGAGAACCATTGTATTCTTTTTCCATGGTCAATTTTATTGATTTGTCCAGGCAATTTAAGAGGTATAAGAAAGTGTCGAGTTGCCTCACGGGCCCCAACCACACACACAGATTATTGTCCACATATCGATACCAGGCACAGACAATTTTTAGCAAGGGGTTCCCAGAAGCAAACAGTCCCTTTTCTTAATTGTCCATGTATATGTATGCAAGTAATGGTGATAAGGGTGAACCCATAGCAAACCCTACTGTTTGTACATATCTTTGAATCCCAACACACCCACATCCCCACCTTTCTATGCTTCCTCCCCCTCCCTCCACCTGTACTACCCACCTGTACTTCCCCCTTCCTCCCTCTGCTCAACCATGTATGTAAGTGTGGATGATTTTGAATCTGTTCCTCAAGATGACAAAAGGTCAAAACCATGGTTGTAATATATTAAATGTAAGTGGAAAAACATAGCATAACTTTTTCATTCACAATGATCAGTAAATTCCACAAAGTCATGCCGGAAACCACCAACTACATATTTAAAATATTTTTGTGAACCCCAATTGCAAGCCTGAAAACCTTAAATTTACCACATCATCAACAATTCCTCTTAGAATGAAATGTAATTAAGTTCTTTGCTTAACTTCAAACATTTGGGATATTTGAATAGCGCCATGTATTTAGCAGAGGCTTTTAAGTTGAGACTGGTAGTTTTACTTCATCTTATCAAGTTAGTGTCATATCAAAATTAGAAGACTGATGATGGCATATATTTTTGTTCACTGGCAATACCTGTTTTTCTAAATTGTCTTTTGAAGCTAGAACAAGTGACCAGTACTCCCCAGACATCATGTGCATGTGATTTCCTTGGGCGTAGCCAGGATTTATGCTAGGGAGGGGGGGCAGGACATCATCCTGTCTGGCTCCGTAGAGCAGACCTTTCATACCAGATCCCCTCTCCCCCCCCCCCTCTCTGCAATTGCCCCCCTCTCTGCAATAGGGAAATTTTCTGCAGATTTTCCCCCATTGGATTTGGCTTAAGTCTAAAATTTTTAGTGTACCACCCCCTCACACAAAAGGTGGTCGGTGAAGGAAAACTTCGAGGAAAGGGATGTCTGACCTTGGCAAAAAGGCCTTACACTATTCTGTGGTTTGAGATCAAAAGCAGTTCCCAGTGTTCCAATTGTAGACCTCCACTGCCTATATGTACACATCCCACTGTTTCCTCCCTTCCAAGGTAGCAAATCACCTTAACTCCATACCTCACCCTTTCCACTCCAATTTTGCTGTAACCTCCCCTCCTATGGTGGCACATCTTACCGAGTACCTACTCTTTTCTACCCTGAGATGGCTGGGAGTACACATCACTCTCTTTACCCTGAATTTGTAAAATTTGTGATTGATTCGGAGTTTAAAGTGAGAAAGCAGGCAGATGACCCTTAAATGCTTGGGTCTGTAATCCGATTAGCTGTTAAATTATATGTACTTGTTTTATTTGTTGCTCATTCAATGTACTTATTTTGCTCCAGAGTTCCTCATTTTCTCTCCTGAACTTTGGAAAGAGTTTGTCTCTACATGGGTGTTTTTGGTGAGAAAGTCTTCCCCTCTCTGATTTATGCTTCAACTCCTGGTCACAAATTCCTACCACCTAATCTGCGTCCTCCTAACCTCTTCTGGAAGGTTCCTCTCTTCACCAACCACATGAAGAACATCCTCATTTGTTTTCCATTCCATCCACCACACTTCCTTCATAATCCTCCACTCCTTCTCATGTGCCTATATATATCTTCTTTTCCTCCCAATCAGCTCTCTCCTATTGCTGAATGTGTCTTTTACTCGCACAATTCCCCTTCCAATGTTTCTGCTACTGAGTCCATTTACCTTCTATGTACTACCCTAATAATTAAATTGCCCTACTTGCTCCAGTGTGTGCCCTCTTATTTTCATCATCAGCCTTCGTTTCTTTGTCCAAGAACATCTTTGACAAACTTCGTTTTTCTTATGACCATCTTCATTCCATATTGGAAGAGTTGACTTTCTAATGCATCCACCAACGCTTGCAGTCCCTTGAATGATCGAGTAACCATAACCTGATTGTGAACGACTTCCTCTGCTTTCCTCTGACTTTTATTCCCACATTTTGCTCTTTCCATTTCCTTGGCACAAATGTTAAAAAGCGAATGCAACAACTGGCAGCCTTCCTCACCCTGACCCTACAACACCCACCTTGATTTTTTTGTCCACCATAACCTGTGCACTCTGTATAAGTTTTCGCCTATCTCACCACACATGTATTTTCATCACCTCAATCTATCTTTAATTGATCATTTGCTTTTCACAGTCCACTTAACAAGAAAATCCCAGGTCCCTTTCTATAACCGTTCTCACCGCCAATATCACATCCTGAGTTGCCTTCCCCATCTGGTTATCATTCTATATGGCAACTTGCTCTAGATTCCCAACTTATTATTTATCCTAAGTGAAACTTTCAATGAAAGTGAAATTGAATAAATGTTCTAAACTTCCCTCACTCAGATGTTTTTCTCTTCCTCAGAATCGGCACCTACTAAAATTATTTTCTAAACTCCTCAGGGAAGAAACAAGTTCACTGAGAGTTCGTCTTCTGTATTTCCCCACACACTTTAGTTACCTGGAAGGAAAGCTATGCATTTGGCAGCTCTCAATACCTTTTCCTTCTGTAATGTACCATGGATTCTGTGCTTTTTTAAGCCCAAATTATCATTCCAATCATTTCCGATATTTCAAGATCCACTCCCTTCAAAATTTAAACCCAACTGTTTAAATTCACTCACCATCATATCCAAGGGGACAGCTGCACCCCCCTTGCATACACCATGTTCAACTAGGACTAGTCCATACTCTCCATTTTTACTTTGCTTGTTGGAGATTAAATTGCTAAGTCAAAAACTTTTCAATGGAAAAATGTCTCCATTTGGCACTTTTCAATGCTATGGCAACACAGAAAATTCCTTCATGCAAAGGTAAGGCATTGCTTGGTACCATAAGTAGAATCCATCATTTTTATCCACTTAGCACTGATGTCTGTTTAAATTAAGCAGCACAAGTTTTCAAAGTGCACACGCAATGTTGACCTTGTCCCAATACTAAAAAAAGTGGACATACTCAAGTGAACATAACAGTAGGAAAACAACACACAATCTGAATGGGTATGACTTAGTTAAACTATTTAATGAACAGACTATTCTGATTCAGCATAAAAATCTTGAATTAATTGACTGTTAAATAAAAAAAATTTATTGAACACAATTACATCTGTCCACACTGAGATATTATCACAGGTATCTTAGGTTTGTTGTTAGGACCAGTAGGCACATTTTCTATTTTTCTCATAACAAGAAGTCCATCAACAACTCTTCCAAACACCACATGCTTCCCATCTAAGAAGTTACACTTGGCACACGTCACAAAAAATTGGCACCCATTTGTGTCTTTCCCACTGTTGGCCTGAAACAAATACAACATATATATTTGAATAGTAGTTCATATGGCAGCAACACAACTTCAAATTAGGATAAGCATTTACCATTGACAATAATCCAGGCGCATCATGCTTTAAATTGAAATTCTCATCAGGGTAAGTTCCTCCGCCATAGACACTCATGACACCAGTACCATCTCCCTATATAAAAAAAAATTGATGTGATATTATGATTCTTCACAGGAATATTAACAAGGATATGACACACAACTTGATGAACTCTTACGTTACTGACCAGTGCCACATGAGTGCATTACAATTAAATTCAAAGCCATTAATTTCCAAATTTTATCGAATGCCAAACAATTTTGCAATCTACAAAAGCCCTTGCTGAGTATTGTTGGTAAGGGAATGATTACATGGGAAATTGAGGAATGCTGGAGACAATCCAGCCATCAGCATAAGCCTACTTCAATTGAAAGATGACAAGCATTCCAAGCTTTTAACCAAGCATTCAATAGGCAGACGGCTTTCAACATGACACCCAAGTATTACTTAAGATTCCACTGAAAAATCTATGCCGCTATAGAATAATCCTGGATAGCATTTAGGGGAGAATGAAGGGCAAAATAGATGGAGGATGAAGAAGAGTGAAAATCTTGGAGCCCGTGACAGGGGAGAGAAGGTATGAAAAATTAAGAAAGAGAATAATGAAGAACAGGTGCAGTTTCTCAATACCATTGGTTAATTGGTTACATCATGAGCAGATAAAAACCTAATTATTAAAATTAAGCACGGAAGAACGAAGGAACAAAGACATCACAGCAAGGATGATTCTCATGAAAATATACCCATGCGTATAAATTAATATTCAGGGTAAATTGTAAATTTCATCAACCAAAATCCAGCAATGTACAGTGTACACCAAAAATCTTTAATCTCTACTTCATTCTCAATACTGTCCGAGGACACCAGGAGAAATTGATAAGCATCTGCAAGTAATTTCTGAACTAGAAAATAGCATTATTGCACAGTTCCATAAATCTATCAAGGTAAAGTCTTTAAGTATATAGTATCATCATTAATATACAAGCTAAGAGTGAAACAGTATTTAATTGTAAGATGGTGCAAATTTCGGCACTGGTTTGGCACGGTTAACTTGCGATAGATTGAAATTGCAAACATTTAACTTTAAAGGGATTAGAATATTTCAGATCTTTATGACAAAATTGAACAATTTCAGGGTAAGAGCGAGTCACTCAGACAAATATCTCTCATCATTACTGCGGCAAATCACACTAAGGTTATGGTGTCAAAGTCGTTTACGTGAAATACGAGCCATTCTTAAAAAAGATTTTTTCCCGCGTGTGACAAAAGCGGACGTTGACCCTTATATATACTCACGTTGACGAAGTCTCCCCCTTGGATCATGAAGTCTTTTATTACTCGGTGGAATATTGCTCCTTTGTAACCCAATGGAACCCCATCCTTCCTATATTCACCGGTGCAGAATTGCCGAAAATTTTCACAGGTTTTCGGCACGACATCAGCGAATAGTTCAAGAATCATGCGCCCTATTTCCTGAGAGATAAAAAGATATTATTATTCATAAATCTTAAATTTCCGTGCCGATAAGGTGGATGACTTAAGCCGTATTGAATTTCGAAAATGTAGCATTTCGTACTGTTGTTCCGACGGTTATGTCGAAGAAAACAACTGGGTTGTTGGCATTACGCAGCTGAGACTGAATCTGATTCCAAGTGGGCATATTTTAGTCAAGAGAGATTATACGAAAGAGGAAATCGAATTCTCTGTTCACTTCAAACCCTTCAAACTACAAATCAAAATTTAATGCGCACCGAGATATTCAGGCACGGAATATTTATACTAAGACTGTAAATTCATTGTGATCATACCTCAATATTGTTGTTATAAGTTAACCGCAGCTTTAAGGACGTTTAAATTGCTATACAATATGTAAATATTTTCATGTCAAACCATATATCGGGAGGAGCTCTTTCCTCAACGCATGGAAATAAAAAACATTCATTGTCGAAATCTGAGACATGGGTACATCTTGCATAAATTTATTTGGCTGTGTTTTTCGATGCTTTTTGTTTTATCAGAGCCATCTGTTGGAATATCCTGAATTCCTGGTAATTTTCGATACTTCATTGTTAATTTGTGCATGCCATGTGGGAATTGTTTGAATCTGTGTTCATTGCTGGTAAACAAGATTAGGTTAGTCGTTTAATTTGTGCTCGGTATTCTTTGTTGGAAAGAAAAATTCATTAGAAATGGGCCGCAAGGCTGGATTTTCGGAAAAGTTGAAGAAAGGCCCTGGAAGAAAATCTAAGAAACAAAAGGATCCAGTATTCCCGAAGCACCTGCGTAAGTTATATGGGAAAGGGATTGTGACCCTTCTTAACGACAGTACTCTAATGGCGTTTTATTCCAGAATCGGGAATCACTAAGAAGTTGAGTCATAAGCAGAAGCAGCGAGCTGCGAAAAGAGCAAAAAAACGTGTCGAAGCAGAAGAGGCGAAGAAAATTCGACATGAAGCAAGGAAGAGCAACGTTGAGAAAATCCCTCAAGGTATGAGATTGTGGTATTATTATTAACTGAACGTGTTAACGCCCTGCTTATACTGCCATAATCGTATTATTGTTTCAATTATTACTCCGTGCTGGTTAGTGTTCAGCGGTTCTCCTATTATCAATGGTAGCATTATCGGTACTCCGCTGTCATCCTAGGCCCTGGGAAATCTCATATTTATTTAATTATGACGAACTCAAGCTATCACGGAATCGCTCATTTGGTTGGTCATTTATCGTTAATAAGCGTTATTGCATTGGATAAATATTCGTGTGACAGGATCCTCGCTTATTCCTTCCTTACTTCCCTACCAGAATGACTGTTGTCAACTCAAATGAATTATTTTAAAAGTGCTATTTTCGACCTTTAATGCCATGAAATGGATTTCATTGAACAAATGTCCACACTATACAATGACTTTTGGCATCTTACTGTATTTAAATCAAGGGAAATTGAGCTCTACGGCCTCTCAAGATAGCAAAATTAAATGAGTCTCCAATGGCCGTAAAAAATAGCACCACTCGTCAAACATGCAACCACACAACACTTACTGTGTTGGTTTGCGGGAATGGGGATTCCACTGCAGGGACCAACCACAGCCTCTCTACCAGAATACCCTCCTGTGATGGTTTACAGGAATGTTACTTCCTCGCCAGTGACCACCACAGACACACACTCAACCCAGTTGGAATCCTTTTCGAGGGCTAATGGGACCCTGATAAGGATGCCTGGGTTACAACCTGAGATCCTTCATAGGGCTAATGGGACCATACTAAGGATGCCTGGTCATTACCACAATCACACAAGCACTCAAATCACTCATACACACAGACGGGCCCAACTTCTGGGAGAAATTGCTCAAAAAGAGCGTGGTCAAAATACAAACGAGGGTGAGCGTCGGATACGCGTATTTTAGCCACAAGGTGGCCCTCTTCATCAAGCTGAAGGGAAAAGCACTTGCAACGCGAGGTTGTAAGTGGGACAACCGACAAATTTTTAGGATGGATTCATAAATAAGAAAGAGGACAACTTTTACTAAAGCCACTAATTTTATTACATAACGACCCAGTTTTCGATGTGCATTCACATCACCTTCAGGTAAACGAAAGCCGAAGTGTAGGCCTTGTATATTAGACATTACCAGGTGAGGAGAGGGGGGGAGTGGTTGTGGGAGGGTGGGGCAAGGAGGATGAAGAGGAGGGGATTAGATGGGGGAATAGGCAGGGAGCATACATTCATTAACAAGGACTTTATTGCAGTCAACTTGGTTTTTTTAAAATCTCTAGCTGTTCTAAAGCATTCAGCTTGCGTCTGTCATTAGTAAAATGAAGAGGTGTTATGGTAAAATCACTTTTATGTCCGTGGGTTAAAAGATGTTTGTCGAAGTTGCTTCCATTAAAATTAAAAGTTTTAAAATCTTTTATGCTCCATTTGTCTCATTTGAAAATTTCTGCATGTGTGTCCAACTTACTGTCCACCGCATTCACTACATTCCATTAGGTATACACCACTTAATTTCTGGGGTTCAATGGGGTCCTTGCAGTTCACTAACAGGTTTTTCACACTACATGGTGTTTTAAATGCCACTTTATGCTGGTCCTTCGGAAGCAATTGTGCCACTCGAGAGGAAATCATCCCAAAGTAGGTAAGTGAATGCAATTTTTGAACAGGGGGTTCAGTTTTGCTATACAAACTGGCCATGGCTTTTTCCTCCTATTCTTGCGAATTAATTTGTCTATTAGTGAAGGTGGATAGCCGTTATTCGCTGCAATCTGTTTAATGGTTCGGGATTCTTTTTCAAACTCTGAGTCATTCAGGGGAATGTTGAAAAGACGATTGATGAGGGCATGGAAAGCAGAAAGTTTTTGCAAGTAAGGATGTCTGGAATCAGTGGGTATGACACAGTCTGTATAGGTGGGTTTGCGGAAAATTGAAAAATGGTGCCTCCCTTCTTCTAGGTAGATGGTCAAGTCTAAGAAATTGATTGATCGGTTACGTTCCAGTTCACGAGTAAAAGCAATGGCTGGATGCAAATTATTAATAAAGTTAAAAAGGATGTCCAGTTGTCTGTCACTTCCATTCCATAAAATTACCTCCTCCCCTCTCCTCACCAAGTAATGCCTAATACATAAGGCCTGCACTTCAGCTTTCATTTACCTGAAGATGATGTGAATGCACATGGAAACCTGGGTCGTTTTATAATAAAATTAGTGGTTTTAGTAAAAGTTGTCCTCTTTCTTATTTAATGATGGAATACCACCAAGTGATACCGACGAAAGTGAGGGAGGATGGATTCTTTTACATTCGTCAAAATCTCTTTTGGATCAACCTCAGAGGTTATATTGTGAACACGATTAAGTAAAACAGCATTGTCCATTTATCCATGTTTTGGTGAAAGGTAAATAAAAATATGTAGCTTGTTGGCAGGATATTCTTGGACTTCATGAATATGATAAGGTTCCAAACACCAAAATAACCATCAGTAGATGCAAGTTGTATCTTACTCCTATTCAAACATGCCATTAGTATACCTGCATGATTTTGAATCGTGATGAGAAAGATTTCAATCCAGAAGCTCAACAGAAAACAGTAGAAAGCTAAGTATTTTGTTGAAAATTGCTCAGAGTGAACAAAGTGTGACTAAACTATCAGGATTTAGTCGCCAGCACTTAAGTTGTTTATGCTTCATAGTGACTTGTCAAAATGTTGTTCCCATCTTTCCAATTTGTTACTTTCTGTCATATTCACATGTTTAAATAATGAGGAATGGTAGTTACTTTTGAAACTGTATCCTTCGACTTAAAAACTATCTATGATAAAAGTAAATTTGAGTTGTTTTGAATGTTCACCATAGTTAGGAATTTAACATAATTCCATTGATTTTCATTCAAAGATGAAGGTGAGGACAGTGAAGTGATTGGCTCTGAAGATGAGAGCACCCCAGTTACAAACTTCACTGATCACAATAAGTCATGGTTATTTCCTGCAAAGAAAAAACAGAATACTGTCACCAATTCTAAGCCTGTAAATGATGAAGTTGCAAGTTCTGATGAGTCTGATGGAGATGATTGTAAAGTGGGGAAGTTAGATGATATTGGAAATGAATCTGGCGATGACAGTGAGCCTGAAGATGATTACAGAGCCGATTCTGATAGTTTGACATCAGATGGTGATGAAGAGAAACATGATGATGAGGAAAGTGATTTACTTCCTATTGAGAAAGCTGCCAAGAAGTTGAAAAAGAAGCAGAAGAGAGACAGGTATGAATAAAGTGTTAGTGCTCTTATTGGCCAATATTTTTTCATTTACCTGTGAAAGTGTATTAATTGTCGACATTGCGTGTCTAAAATAGTTCATGATATCAGTTTTTATGTTGACTAACCAAGGCATTTGAACTCTGATTTCATGAAAATTTGCGACCTCTTCCATAATTATTGCAATAATTTATTAGATAAAAGAGCATGCAGTCCATTTTTGACGAAGGGTTGTTCACATTTTAATGGCAAGTGATAACTGTAAAGTCTGTTTTTACTGTACATTTGTTTGTACAAACTTGCTTGTGGAAAATGCACCATGTAAAGCGGCTAATTGTATTAATGCTTTTGCAATCGTTTAAATTACTAGACCAAAAATAGAATCTGTTCTAATTACATTCAGACAGTTATACAATTTCGTATTTGCTTCTGCTTTCTATGGTTCATTTGTTTGTACCATTAAATGTATCATGTAAAAAGGCCCTAACTCATTCATTCTGACTAGCATCAATAATTCACGAGTTGGCTCTAGATGGAACTCTTTGGAGCATGCTTATGAATTACTAAAAAATGTAATGCTTCCTTGTTCCTTCCTTGTAATGCTTCCTTGTAATGTTCAGTCTTTATTGTTGAATTAATAATTTTTAATTTCCATTTATCATGTAATAGTCCATTTGGCACAGTCATGTTCGACTGATGGGTAGTCATTTGTACCTCAAATATTCTGTATGAGTGAATTACTACACCAGAGAATGTCCTCTAGTGGTGGATTATAGCTTTTTCATGGCAATGACATTTTCCTTCTCCAATCTTAGAAAGCTCACTCTTTATTTTACAAAAATTCAATTAGTTATCTAAGTATTTTTCATTGATCTGTGTAGCATTATATTGGCATTTTTTGTATGATGATTTTCATGATGAAATGCTGTTTTAAGTTTTAAAGTAGCATGAGATAAAGCTCATAAAATTAAGTTTGAAGGAAAGAATTTTTGGGAGCGGATATATGGGCCTCTTAAGCTTAAAGGCAGTGCTTTCCAAACTTTTCATCGTAGTGACACCCTTAACCATATATTCCTGTTATACATTTTGAGAAGTTGCACTTTGATTTTTGCTGGTGATGAAAAGTTGCCACTACATGGCACAAAGTTTGAAAAGCATTGCTATAATTGGTAATTTCAGGGATTTAAGTTTGGCATCCAGATTGAGGGCTGTGTTTGTTTTCTTTCCTTATTTTCCCAGTAAACTGGCAGAAAAAGAGTTTCAATTGAACGTTGGAAACCAGGAGGTGTTCATTTTTCCAACTGAAGGAGAGAACTCAAAAGCACTTAGCCTAGAAGATGTACATCAGCGAATAAAAGATGTAATGATTGTGCTGTCTGACTTCAAAAGGCTTAGAGAAGAAGGGAGGTAAGTTCAGAGGAAAAGGGTAGTGTGTTACTCCTCTCCCAATTGACTCCTTTATCATCTTAAGAGATATTAGAGGTTGTAAGATGAACTTTAATTTCACTTCCTGTATAATACTTGTGTGAAGCCACTTATGGGGTAAAAAGCTGTTATTGTCCATTCCTGCCATCTATATATGAGGCATGTCTGGAAAGTAAATACGGGTTTGGAAAAAAGGCATAAAATATTTGTTTTCACCACAACATTTATTTGTACATGAAAGAGCATTCCTTAACCTATTTTTCAACATAGTTGCCACCATTGTCCAGACATTTATCATAGCGGGGAATCAACTTATGTATGCCCTCTTCAAAGAAAGATGCCACCAGTGAAGACAGCCACTGCTGAACACAGTTTTTGCATCGTTATCGCTGTCAAAGCGCCTTCCTCCGAACTCATGCTTCATGTTCAAGAACAAGTGGTAGTCAGAAGGCGCGAGATCGGGGCTGTATGGTGGGTGATTCAACTGTTCCAAACTGAATTGTTGAATCATGTTTTGTGTGACACCAGCAGAATGGGAACATGCGTTGTCATGAAGTAACACAATGCCTTGACTGAGCATTCCACGCCTTTTGTTATTATTTGCTCTCCGAAGATTTGTCAATTTTTCACAGTACCATACCACATTGATGGTTGCATCTCTTAGAAGGAACTCAACAAGCAGAATGTCCCGTCTGTCCATGCGCACATGATTTTTCGTGCTGAGAACATTGTTTTGAATTTTTGTCATTTGGGGGATTCTGTGTGCCTCCACTCCATTGAGTGTTGTTTTGATTCTGAAGTGACATGACAAAACCAAGTTTCATCACCGGTCACTATCCTGCTTAAGAATCACTGTATCGGGTAAGAAATGTCAAAGCACTGCCAAGTCACTTCGTTTTGTTGACATCCGTAAGCATCTTCGGAACCCAACAGGAACACAGTTTTTGATAATTTCAGCGCTTTGTGACAATCTCATGCAAAACAGTTTTTGAAATTTGTGGCAACACATCACAAAGCATTCTTATTGTGAACCGTCTGTTTGCTCGAATTGCCTCACTCATTTGTTCAACCAAACCATCAGTGACAACAGAAGGCTGCCCACTCCGTGCTTTGTCATCAACATTGGATCATCCATCATTAAATTGACTAATCCACGTTCTCACCAATCCGTGTCATTACATTTTCACCGTAAATCTCTACAAGTTGACGATGAATTTCAGCTGGCTTAACATTTCTTGTGTTCAATAACCATATTACGGAATGCTCTTCACAGTTGGCAGGGTCAGAAATTGTCTTAAACATTTCGAACGATCACAAACAACTGTAAACACTGCCTTATTCGGCTGTAATGGCATCAGTGGACAGACAATGAACCAGAGAGACAGGTGTGCATGTGTGGAACTGCGACACTAGCGTTATGGTGGCAGTGGAATGAAATGGTATACTCCTGTCCAAAAAAAAAACTTACCACCTCAGAGGTGAAAAATTTCTAAGTCCCGAGTTGACATCGATGTGACAATGCTGAACCACGCCCCCTTGCGCAGGAAAGCAATAAACGCATGGGACGGAAAAGTAGCCTTCTTCAGAACGTACTTGACGAGAGGGAACACCCCTCTGCAAAAATTTTGACCTGCTAGGGATTATTTTTGGGGTGGGGTGAGGGTGGGTTGGGTGTATTGTGTCGGTCCTATCCCGTCGGTGTCAGGGTGGGGAGGCATGGAGAGAAAGGTCGGTCGGAAGATGAAGTCGCAAAATCGTCCTTGTTTTCGGAAGCTACAGGAATGAAAGACAGAACTCAAAGATCCATTGCATGTCTTCATTGCCGCACAGGAAACTTCTGAAATTGATGGGTCTTCCTCGTATTGAGCCGCAGAAAGTCTATTACCATCACGATAAGAGGTTGAATCCGGTCAAATCGAATATAGAAGTCATTTTTTACGCTTACATATCTGATAACAGTGCTGTCTAACATACAATAGAGGTGCCATTATCTAGGCATTAATCGCAGATTGTTATCGCTCGGAGGGTTTGAATCGTGTTAAATTGGATGCATGATCATTCTATAACACTATAAGAGTTTTGATTTGAGTTTAATATTTTATGTGACACGTCGTTGATGTCTGAGACGATAAAAACATGTTAACCACACAGTGTGGCCCTCAAGGAACAGTATTTCTTTGTCGTACTGGACAACATTTTTGCAAATTAGAATAAAGTAGCTTAGAATAGATAAAATTATGAATTCTTATTAATGTATTTATCATTCAATTTCTAATCAGCAAATGAGTTTGTCTTGCCAAGTCCCCTGAATTGCTTCACGTCTGCTTATACGCTTTGAGCAGGGAATTGAGAGGATATTGGTTGTATCCTCCTAGTCATGTTCAATATTTTATCCCCCCTCGCTGAATTTCAATGGGTACCCTCTGCTGATTAAACATAGAATGAACATGCACGACCACCGGTGGTGGGAAGCCCGTGCTGGTTGTAATAGCACATTCACCAACTTAACCGTGTGAACTGTAAACACACCAATACGAAAGAAAGCCTCTTCGCTCGTCTTACCAGCAAGGCCTGCACAAGAATTGCAAGGGGAGGAGGCAGCGACATTGTTTTCAGATTGGAGGGGGGATAAGGAGTGGTTTAGTGGTCGGTTGGGCTTTTTCACCCAAGTTTCGTGACAGCGAGGGTTCCCTCAGGGGACCCAGGTTAGGGGTTCTCAGTGTTGCCTCTGGCGTACCGAAGTGGAATTCTTAGATAAGCAGAGATGAGAAAATATGCTGTAGACCCCAATCATAGTCTTCAACTTTCATCATTACCATCTGTATCGCGTAGAGCCTTTGTCACGTCCTTACGATTTTCCGAGAGAAATATAACACTTCACATTTAGTGTTGATATACCATGAGTCACGGTAAAGACCTAATTAGATGATTTTTATGGAGATATACTTATTTATGGAGATACATATAAAATAGAATATAAAATTTCCAGCTTTATCTTTAGTTTCCTGCATCAATGGTAAAGTAACAAAGGGCGGCATTAGCACAGTCTACAGAAGTTCCAAGCAGAGAATGTGAAACGTTGGGGCCAAGTAATTTTTATAATTGTCTCTCCTAAAAACTCAAGCAGCATTGCATAAGTGAACCATGACAGTTTTATTCATTTGAAAAATTGGGATGGATAAGGATTACGCCAATGTCCAAATTGTAGGAATCCTCAGCGGAAAGGTTTTCCACCTTACTGCTGAGATTCTGTTAGAAATGTCAGCCTGATCAACGTTATCCATATTCAGAGCGCTTTTGGTGGTGTGACTGAGGTCTTTCAGATAGCAAAATAAAATGCAATACGGAATACATCAGCTCATAAATAAGATTTAACGTTTAAGAATACGATGAGACAATTATCACAGAAAGATATAAGATGGTGGAGACCAGAGATAGGCAACATGGTGTTAGAGAAAGCAGTATTCTATCACCTTGAATACATATCCTCTCAGCGCCTTCAAGCTGTTGCGAATGAGGCATCTTGACATTGTCTAACTTAGCAGATCTGCCCCCTTTCTCCTTCACTAATAAGGAAAAAGAAGTCCAAAAAAACCCGAATGATTGGAAACAGCTCAAATATAACACATCTCCGACATGCCCACTCCCAGCTGAGAAAGAAACCGCAGCCCTGTTTAGGTCACTTTAAGAAGAGTGGAGGCTTTCCACAATCCACGGTTGTGGGAAGGTCTTTCTTTTGTGCGGAGTGTTTATTGGTCTCCCAGAAATGTATATATGGGGTCGACAGGATGTTGCCTCAACACAATTGATTTTGGATAATGGAATCGGGGCTGAACTCACTAATTGAGTGAACTGAAGATAGTATCTATGGCACTTCATAGTTAAAGAAGTGAAATAGAGTTATTTTCAACCGTAGGGATTTAGTGTAAAGGCTATGTGTTTGGTCGATTTCAAAGATTTTCATCTGTAATAAAATGGAGACATCGTAACATCATTACAAACAAAGTTAAGCAACAAGAAATTACATGTTATCGGAAAGGCATCACGATTGAATAAATGACTTGTGTCAATGAAACAGTAATTATTGAGGTTTGTCTAGCCAATCAATTCCATTTGGAAATATTTCCCGTTTATTATTACTTTGAATATGAATTTTCTGTTTCGATAAGAAGCCGAAGTATAGTTGGTTTCCTTTGCCATACCGTTTTTATAAAGATTACGAAATAAATGTTACCGATATTCAAAGCTGACCGCCAACTATACCAACGTCGACAGCTATTTCATTTTTACTCATAATCATCTAAACAATATCAGTGTCTTTGAATTTAGGGAGGATGTCCATAGAATAATGAAGTTCTTCCGGAGGCGTTGTAGAATTCTGTAAGATAAAACAAAACAGTGAATTTGGGAGCAGGGAAAATTTATGACTGTATTTACCCTGCCTTAATCACATCTTCCTAGAATGGCCATGGCAGAAAATGTGCGATGTGAACTCCAGTGGCCAATACTACATTTTCCATATTCAATGTAAATAACATTCCCAACCCAACGACTGATAAGTTAAGGAGTTGATATTTGAAAGCTGCCCAGGGTAATCATTTTGATTGAGTCCCTAACTCTCAACCAAAGGTTTTTTTTTATTATGAAGTAGAAGGTTGCAGTGTAATATACGCCTATGAGACGAAGTTGGACCAAGTGTTAACACTGTGTGGCGAAAAGATGTCTCTGTCCGGCAAGCATTGTATTTAATCCCAAGTAATTTCTAACGGGAAACAAATATTGAGTGAATGCAGAATTCTTTAGTTGAGTGAGTGGAGGTTAGTTTAGCAGCATTCTAACAGTAGAATTATTGGGTTCAGAGTTATTTTAATCCAACTTTGAAGTAAATAACGTTTCTAAGAGGGAGCTTTAAAGCTATTTGTGGGAAAAATATCACGTTAAAATTCAAAGATGCATAGTCCCAATGTTCGAAACACGGTGAAGGAAAAATTTATGATACCGGTTAGGATAAAAATTTATTTTTTATGCAAAAATCTAATCTTAGTCCATGAAATCGATTTTTCTTTTTGAGAATATAGTCAATACGAGTAGTTAATGTCATATTCAGATTCCATTTACGCGTGTAACTGTGTAGCATGCGAGTTTAAATAAACACGTAAGTGAACTTTGTGAACCTCCATTACACATCACGAAGACGAAGATTGGGCTTTCCACTTCTTCTAGCAGTCTTCGTCAACGAGAGGTCTTGGACTGTTGGAGCGACCAAAACAGGCTATGCCCCTTTCATTCCCCTCACACATTTAGCGAACAGAAGCCTGGGCTCTCCTCCCACCATTGAGAATTTCTTTTGCAGGTCAAAATTTTCCCTACGAGCATATTCTCCCTCATCTTCCCTCTCCAACTGTGGGGATGGTCTTCCCGTTCCGTTTGTTTATTACCTTCTCGCGCAGGGGGCGTGGTTCGACCGTGTTGTCACATCGACGTCAACTCAGGACTTAAAAATTTTTCGGCTCCGAGGTGGTAAGTTTTTTTGGACAGGAGTATACTTACTTTCCGGACATGCCTCATAGCATTTTTGTCAAGTTGTTCAGTAAATAACCCTTACTAGTGTAATGGCTTAGTTGATTCATCTGCAAATTTATTGAGAACAATCTATGGTTATGACTTGTAGTGTTATCATCAATATGCTATATCTGGATTGGTAGTTCGTATATGTATTGTTATTTTCCACATATACTGGCTGCAGCACTTACTGACTGGGGGCTCCTTATGGAGAAGATGTTGGTGCTGGGGTCCGTTGGGCCTAAAATCAAGACAGTAGTAATAAAGCTAGTCACCAATGACCTTTTGGCCAAAATAGTTAACCTCTCATTGATATAGCCATGTGCAATATCCATGTAGTTCAAAATGTATTACTAAAAGACCTCAACAAGTTAAGCTTACATATATCTGTCTTTGTGAAAATATGCAAGCCTACCACAAATATGGGAATGAAATGCAAAGAGATTGCTGGTAGGAAAAGATCCTGTAGCAATTTAGAATTAAGCAGTCCGAGTAAGGTAGTGGTCTGCGCATACGCCTGGCGCAAGGCGAAGGTCTGTGGTTTGATTATCAGTCCAGGCCAATTTTTTCTCATGGAAATTTCTATGCATGTTTGTCGTCAGAGCAGTACAAACCCATCCAAAAGGAGAATTTTGCAAAGAATTCTCTTTGATAAAGGTCTTTCAATTTTATTTAGTGAAGCATGTATCCTCAAGAGTCATTTTTTAGATATTAGGTAACTCTTATCTTTAAATATCTATCTCAGGCTTGGCACTGGGTAATGTTTTCAAAATCCGCCGACGTTTCGGAAAACGATTTGTTTTCCATTTTCAAGGCACGTGTTATTTCCGCCGTGACCACTATAACACTGATATTAAACAAGCTGTTGATACCCCAACAATTGAAAACATTACCTAGTGCAAATTCCTAGAAAAATATTTAAACATAATACTCCGGGAAAATCTTAAACTCTTATCTGTTCGTAATGTTAATGGTGGAGGTGTTTATTTTAACCTTCTACAACTTAGGCAAATTATCAGTTGACTTGTGCGTATGGCTATTTTTGCCCTTTTTCATGAAGCTTAGTCTGCTTAAAGAATGCATATGCATGTTATTTACTCCAATGTTACTGATTTGTTTTAATAATTCTGTCATTCTAGAAGCCGAAGTGAATACACAGATATACTTTTAAAGGACCTTTGCCTTTACTATAGCTACAATGAGTTCTTGATGGAGAAGCTTATGCACCTTTTTCCTCTGTCTGAGCTGATTGAATTCCTTGAGGCCAGTGAAGTGAACAGGCCAATGACTATCAGGACAAATAGTCTCAAGTCAAGAAGAAGAGACCTTGCCCAGGTGAGTGCATTAATACTTCTAGCATTGCACTGAAAACAATCTGTCCTCTGAAAATTCTATCTATATTATGAAGAAGATGACACTTAGACACTTCCATGTCTAAGTTTCACCATTTATGTGCAATATTCAATGCTACAGCCTTACGCAACTAGTTTAAATGATGTTTCTTATTAGCTTTTTGTACCTTGTTTTGAAAGCAATTTAGTGTCATGTTTAGTATTCTTCTATCATCAAAAGAATTCAGATTCAGGCAGTGAAGATATGTCCAAAACTACTGCTTGTTGGTTTTCTGACATTAAAATTAGCTTCATATTAGGTAGATACGTTTGCCAAGGTACAGTAATTATCTATTCAACTGGTTCTTGCCAAAAATATTATTTTAAGCATTTTAGTAGTAAGCAAGATATCAGGGAAAATTTCATGATGAAGGAAGAAGCAAAATTTTGAATGAAGTTGAAAATTTTGCTTCAAATTTCAAATGATCAAAGATAACACTTAGAATATCACTTTCTTAGTGTATTTTTGTTTCTAAAGCAGTTAACCCTTTGAGTGCAGCATGACGTGATATCACGTTCCATAGTGAAAGCTGGAACACTCACGGTACACTAGACGTGATATCATGTCATTAGCACCAGCGTAAAGACACCCATGATGTGATATCATGCCATGCCACACTCAAAGGGCTAATAATATATGTACGTTACTTGTAAAACATTGGACCTCCAAGAAAGGATCACACTTTCTATATTTGACATGTCTTGACTTTTCCACCTGAATTCCCTCCAATCTCTCAGTGCTCAGAGCAGGGAGTGACCCTATTGACTGCTCTAAGCTGCTACGTAGCAGTCGTGTTCATCAGGAATTTGTCTGAGCCCTTCATCCTCTGAATGTATTCATTGTATTTTTGCCTCTTAAGTGACCTCTTAAGGTTAACTAACTAAGCGGAATATTTTAGGATATCCTTTCTTCACCCCCGTAGCACAATTAAAGAGGTTGAAATTGAAAATCTGAGAAAAAATAAGACACACTCCAATGTACTATGTATTTCAGTGTCTAAGCACTATCATCAAGTACCATCAAGATTGTTAGTGGGGATGACACTTAGACATGGAGGTATCTAAGTGTCATCCTCATACTATAGATAGAATATTCAGAGGACAGATTGATTTCAGGTTATTGAAGTCATTATGCTCTTCCACCACATCTCACCAGACATTGAATGCATCAAATATTGTAGTTTACAATATTACAAAATGTGTACTGTAATTTAAAGTTTCTTTAAAAAATATACTGTATTCTTATGTCAGGCTTTAATAAATCGTGGAACAAATTTGGATTTAATAACTTGGTCTAAAGTTGGGCTGGTCGTGTATTCTTCCCAAGTTCCTGTTGGTGCTACTCCAGAATATTTAGCTGGTCATTATTTAATCCAGGTAAGTGTAAGCAAATTCAAATATATTCATTTAGTTGAATTTCATGATTACTTTTATCATTTTAGGCATAAGTTTTGCAGTTACATGTGAACTAAATAATAAGTGTTAATGAATATGAAACATGTGAAATAGAATTAAAGATATATGTGACTCAAACCACCATTTTAATGGGAGATCACTTGAAGGTCTTTTACACCTATTTAAACTTGATATTTAAAATTGGGCATTTCTGTTTTTGTGAATCTTTTATTTTTTATATTTTGTGGCCTCTCTTTGTTGGATTGGTTGATCAGCGAGCACATTTCACTGAATATAAAAAATCTGAGAAAAATGTCCTCCAAAGTCCAGTTCTCTTTAGTTTCCCCAGTGTGTGTTGTTTTGGAGACTTCTTAGGTACATATTCTTATGTATTATCCCTTGAAGTTGAAAAAATCTAAAGAAAATTTTGCTGTAATTGTTACCCTGTGGCTGTCTGCCTGTGGGCATCTGCTATATGTGTCATAACTCTTCATGGAAGAATGGTTCAACACATACGGATAAGAATATGTTTATGATCAAGGATAGGTCTCTACTGTCAGTGCAAAAATTATGTAGACTAGAGTTTGGACACTGATTAAAAATGAGCCGTGGTACCCACATAAATGCGAGTTACACCAAATTTTAGCTTGTTTTATTTTACGTTTAACTGTGGTTGCGGATTATTTTTGCATTACACTCTCAATTTTTTATTCTGGTGAGAAAAAAAAAGTGCTGGTTTTTTGCAGTTTTCAAACGGAGTACTCTGACATTTAATAGTGAAGAAACTTGAAATTTAATCGTAATGAACCTGTAGTATTGTGTGGGATTAACATATTGAAATGTATCTTTAAACATTCAGTTCTTTCTTTTGTGCCATAAAAAAGTTATTAACAAGTTTATGAAACAACTTTTTCTTGGTTATGGAAAGTAGTAGAAGCAAGATCTTGGTTTTGTTTTGAAGCTCTTTACAGCAGTATGTAATTACAATTATCATCATAAACTCACATTGTGATATCGATTTTTAACGCGTTAATAAACAACCGAGTATTTTAGCGGGCACGAGCTAGCGATGAGGCTGCCTTCTTCGCTTGAGGAGTGGTGAAATTTTGAGCGCTGTTGCAATTTGCAGTTTGCTGGCCGACCATGTATTGGAATTTCTTTGGGCGCATTGAAGAAATTCAGTACATCAAGAAAAGGCCCTTATGAGTAAAAGGTGATGCAAAATGGTTGGATACTAAAAAGACAAGAATTGCCACATAATATAAAATCCATGAAAAGAGCGTGTGCAGCGATTGTTTTTGCCATTCGAGGCAATGCACAGAAGGAGCGTATGAGTAACGTGTTCGGCCCACAACTCACAAGTGGCAACAGGGCTCTTACTTTCACCACCCCTCAAGCGAAGAAGGCCGCTTCATCGCTAGCTCAAGCCTGCTAAAATACTCGGTTGTTTATTTACTCATTAAAAATCGATATCACAATGTGAGTTTACAATGGTAATTGACTTTAAATACTGCTGAAAACAAGACCAAGATCTTGCTTCTACTATTTTTGATAACCAAGAAAAAGTTATTTCATAAACTTGTTAATAACTTTTTTATGGCACAAAAGAAAGAACTGAACGTTTATAGATACATTTCAATATGTTTCTCCTACACAATACTACAGGTTCATTATGATTTAAACTTCAAGTTTCTTCACTCTTAAATGTCAAAGAGAGCGCTCTGTTCAAAAACGGCAAATAATTGGCACTTTTTTTGTTCTCACCGGAATAAAAAATCGAGAATGTAATGTAAAATTAATCGGCAACCACAGTTAAACGTAAAATAAAACAAGCTAAAATTTGGTGTAACTTGCATTTATGTGGGTACCACGGCTCATTTTTAATCAGTGTCCAAACTCAAGTCTACATAATTTTTACACCGACAGTAAGTACCTACTTTTTAATTGACTACTATTAGTATGAAATTCTAATCTCTACATTTTGCAACATTAATTAATCATGAATAATTAAATTGCACTATAAACTGGCTTTAAACTTTGAAATGCTTATCAATCAAAATTTAATGGTACGTCAAAATGTACAGACTTTTGCAATTGCACATGAAGCAGCACATTGACATCTCACTGTGTCAGTCTCATGTGATGTAAAATGAAGAGTAGAATTTGCACCTTGTTACAGGGGCAGTTATCTTTTACATTCTTCCATGATATCTTTGCTTTGTACTTATGCGAGCTTTTTTGTTGACCAAGGCATTCAAAAATCATAGTATCAGTTAATAATGTATTTGCTGGAATGGACACCACTATCTGAAACTATTCCTAGGGATAATTACTTTCTAAAACTCTGCAAAATGTTTGGATTTTATAAATTTTCAATACATTTTTTTATTTTAAAATTTATCATGTATCTGGATTGAGCCAAGAAATTTAAAGCTTAGGTGCACTGAGATTTCTGATGATAATGTAGCTCTAGTATTTAAAGCCTAAAATATTTTAATTAAGGTTATTAATTAGAAAAAAATTGTTTATTAAAATTTTATGTTTAGAATAAGTGAAAGACCGTTAATATAAGGCTTTACAAAGCTCTTCATCTCCCATCAATTTTAGCTCCATTGTTGTCGATGGGCGGATTAAATCAGATGGATGAAAATGCTTGATTGCTTTTAAGTGATGACTCGCTTCCATAGGACCCAACCTTTAAACTTGATTCAGGTTTTTGATCAATAGAGTCAAGTATCTTGAATCTTTATTGTTATTTTCGGTGTGGGCATCAAACATGGATAATGTAAAGTTTAGATTACTCTATGGTAAAAAGCTAATTTTTCTAAATTAATATTTTGAATGCATTCCATGTCTTAAATCAATGATCCATTGAATACCATACTTCTCATGAAAATGACTGTTTTCTCCAGCTTGTTTTATTAACAAGATTCTCTACCAAATATGAAGTAACTTAGCATGATTAACTGGCATTTTTTTATTTTCATAGTTATGAGGTCATCATTTCTTGTTACTAAGTATAATGAAAGTGCGTCAATTTTTTTTGTAGGGTGCTTCAAGTTTTCTACCAGTGATGGCACTTGCACCTCAGGAAAATGAAAGAATACTTGACATGTGTGCTGCTCCTGGGGGGAAAGCTTCCCATATCGGTGATTATTTTGTTCTCATTAATACTCACAGGCTTAAAATATTCCAAAGATTTCTAAAGAGATATAGTACTTTTTCACAGTTTTTATTTCAAGTCGACCAGTTTCTGGATTTTCACCAAGTAAAGCCTGAAACAATCGAGTTTATTAAAATACTCCATCCAAGCATAATTGCATTGATGATATTGTTCAGTATAGATAATATGCTGCATATGGTGGCTCCCTTTTATGTCTGTAATTCATTATTTGGACCCTCCCAGTTGACCTAGCTGTGTAATCCTGTTAATGTATTCAAACATCTGTTATCATTACATTAGGAATACACTTGGCGAGTCCTTGTAGATTTATAAAAACAACAGGGTTCCTCACAGCGATACATCTTCATGGGTCTTTTTTTATTGATGTGGGATGTCATAAAGTGTATTCATTGTTACATAGTGAACCAATTCCATTAATTAAAGCCCGAGATGGTACATTCTATTTTCTTTGTATCATAGATAAAATATTAGGTTTGATGTTGATAATATGAGTAAAATTGTTCAATGGCCTTCGTTGGATTGGATATTTGGGGAGGCGACCGACAGCTAAGGTTATTTGCGCCATGGCCTTCGTCTGAGAGGGGAATAAGTGGAGAGAGAAGTGAGGAAAATTTGTGAAGAATTTTCATGTGATCCAAGCAAGCAATTTTAGTCTTTTCCTCATATAGGAAGACATTGCCTCACTTTTCTGAGATAGGTTAGTTCCACCCTGCATAGTAGGAAACTTGTGTTGGTTATTTCATTGCCCAAGGAGTGCCCATGCAAATAAGCTGTGTTTCAGCTGCTCATTAGCAATGGTTGATAAACTCAAATATATTATATGATCTGTTGAGACAACCATATTGTGATTCACTAAATGTTAAAATTATGATGAAATCATTGCCCATGGGAGTACTTTTTTCCAATGTGGATTATAGGGAAACTGCAAGTAATTAAGGCGAAATATTATTGCCCCAAAAACAGTTTTATTTCCTGCAGATAGAGGAATTAAGTTATTTGCAAAAATATTTCATTGTTAAGCTTTCTGAACAGTTTAAATCTAGTACTTATCATGACGTAATATCGTAAACATGAAATAAAACATAAGGGATTGCTAGGGGAGCATGCATAAGGGGAGCACCAGAAGGAAGTTGACAAGAGACGTGAAACGGCAAGAAGACGGATACTAAAACAAGCAGAAGATCTGGACGTGCAAGAAGAGAGTATCTTCGAATCAGGAGAGCTAGTTTTGCGGCGCAATCATGCACTGAGCAACAAGGCGGCCCTCCGCCACGTGGGTCTAGCTCAAAAGTGGATTAGACCGTTTGAAGTGGATCAACGGTTAGGCCAAGGGGTATACTCTCTTAAAACTGTTCCTCCAGTGAAGGTCCATGCAGCGGATCTGAAGAGGGTGAAGCGGGCCCTGAGATCAAGAGGTGCTGGGAGCGGCAATTCAATGAAGGGGATGGTTTAACCCATTGGTCGGCTCGTCGAATGTTGAGAGGACACACTACAAACTCAGACAAAGATAGGGGATTATGAAGGCCGGATAGCTCTAAGTGATGGAAAGTTTTTATTTGCTTGTTATTTATGTTCATTTTTAATTTATCTGGTGATGTTAATTTTAGGTATTTGTGAAGAATGTGTGTGTTTTAGGGGGGAATATTGATGTAATATCGTAAACATGAAATAAAACACACATAAGGGGTTGCTATGTACGTATTAGAAAGGAGAGATTGTTGTTGGTTTTCTGATGCTGTACGAGAGATTGTATGAGAATTTCTCAGTATTTTCCAATTGTAACTAAAACGAAACAGTATTGAACGGAAAAATAGTGCAAAATGTTATGAAATAATTTGTGGTTTCTGGCAATACTTTACGGAATTTACTAAACATTTTGAAAGAATAGAGTAAACTTTGTTTTTCTACAGTGAATTTTAATAACTTGCGACCATGGTTTCGACGATTAACGTCATCATCAGGTGAGGATACATCTTGGTGCAACAACTTATATAGGTACTCGATAGGGTGGGGAGGGGACTGTAGGTGTGGGGGAGGAAGGTGGAGGGTGGGAGTGGTTGAGTAGGGTTGGGTGGGGGCTTCCCAAGAGGGTGAGCCAAGGGTCTGGAATGTGGGGGGGGGAGGTAGAGCTAATGCCTCCCAAGCTGACTACCTGCGGTGGTGAAGAGTTGGCGAAGATTGAAGGGGTAGGAATAAGGTGAAAACCGAGGATGTGAAGGTAGAGGGAGGGGATAATGGAAGAGGGAGAGGTTGAGGACAGAGTGGGAAGTATACTGCATATCGTTAACAATTTCATAATTGGCATTTACAGATTTCAAAATTTCCACTTGCTCGAGAGCGTCAAGCCGGGGGCCTTTACATTCAAAATGCAATATGTCTATGGAGAAATCACTTTCGTGGCCCATGTCCAACGAGTGTTTTGCAAAGTTGGAATTAGTATGACCATGGTTATAACAAGCAATACGTTCTTTTAGTCTCTCCTTGAACTTCCGACTTGTCTGCCCAATATAGGCTGCTGAGCATTTGCACTGAAGCCTGTACACACGTCTCCTTTCCAACTTCGGGATGATGTCCTTGGATTTTGAGAAAAAATTCCTTAGGTTAGAGTTGTTGTGAAAGGCTGTTCTAATATGGTGTCACGGGAGGAACTTGGTGGCTAGGAGGGATAAATTTCCTAAGTAAAGGAATTTCCTCCGTTTATCTGGACTGTCACTTAGGGGGGTGGGTTCGGTAAATGGTTTTAATGGCCATTTTTTCCACTTTCTTCCGATACAGTCTATCAGTCATTTAGGTTTGGTAGCCATTGTTAAGGGCTATTTGTTTAATAATGTTAAACTCTTATTGAATATTGGCTTGGGACATGGAAATTGTGAGCAAACGGTGGAGCATAGAATAGAAGGCAGATAGTTTTTGTGCAAAATGATGCCTGGATGTAGCATGGATGATTTGGTCCGTATAAGTGTCTTTTCTAAAACTGGTAATTGTTACTAGCTACCAAATTCCATTGTTTCTTCATAAAATATCCACTCGCTAAATAACAAAGTGTTAGGTTGTTATCCAGTGATTAGTAAAATAAGAATTAACTAAAAGCACCCAAGAAAAAGTGGCTCTAGGAGCAAAACAGGGATGCATGTGAAGGCTCTCAGGCTACTGCTAGAGGATTTGAGGGGTAGTAAACAGAATCTGATGGAGGAGGGCCATTCTGCAACACCTCATTCAAGGGGCCACCTACTTGAGGGGCTACATTGAAGAGGACTATCAAAGGATGTGAAAGAGTGAGGTTTTCTGCTCAGAAGATCGCATGCTTAGGTATTGTTGATATGAGTACTCATTGTGTGGATGGAAAATCATGTAAAGCTTTTCATTAATATTATTCACATAACTTATTACATATCCTTGCTTCAAGGTAGTGCTTGGTGTGATGTCAATGTACTTCAATCTGTGTTTTCAGGAATTCTAATATTTTGAGAGAATATTGTTGCTGATTGTATTTATTACAATATTTCTGAGCCACATAGTTGGCAGTAACAATTCTGGCAATGAAAAATTAACAGTAAATCAGTGATGGCAAACCTATGATACACTTATCAAAGGTGACACACCATGATTTATTTGGTGACGCATTGCTTATGAACGGTCATCACCCAGGAACAGTTTAGACATTGCTAAATTATTTTCTGATAAAATTATATTATAATGTTTTAAACTAAAATTTGTTCAGAAAGTAATTACCTACCATCATTTTCCATATATAGTATGAATTTTTTCTGTGAAATTCATCAAAAAAGTAGGGTGCGTATTATACATGGTTACAAACTTATCGCATTTTTACATGGGCCGTAGTTTACATTTGAAGTAATCTCAACGTACTTATAGGCATTCGATTTTACAAAGTTAAAGAAAAAAGTGCTATGAATCTATTCAATTTATCTATTAAAACGAAAATTTACACGCAGTCCCTCTTGTCTTTAATACTGATAGCACTGAATCCTTCGAATGCAAAATCACCATCCTCGCTTGTTTCGAACAGTTTGTGCAAAGCACTGACATCACTCTTGCTGGCAGCATATATTGCATTGCCAAGGACATCATATTTGTTCTCCTCATCGTCCACTACGTATACTTCATCTCTAAGCAAATCGTCATTGTACCCATCTATTGTGTTCATGAGGAAGCATTTTTTAAAACCTCGCTTAATCACAGCTTAATTGATGGCATCCCAGTTACTCCCAGATGATACTCTTCAATCCACTGACTAATTAGTGATAACTCCGGTTTCTTTGACTTTCCTGAAGTTTCAAAGAATGTGATCCAGAATAAAGCCACTCATTCCACTTTTTGCTCGTGTGTGTGTCTTAACCCTTTGCACTCGGATGTAATTCTGTTGATTCCCATAGTCTACTCTGTATTTAATTTTTAAATACCCCATTATTATGAGTGGCAGCACCAGAATTAAGGACTTCCTATTTTTCTTTATATAAACATTATTTTTTGAGATTTTTACAATGGAAATGATTTATTGTATGAAACAGATATTCTAATATCTATAATTTTTTATAGTGTGATATTTTTTTAAACATTCAGCTATGTGAAGACCGGGATTGCATTCCCATGTCTCGCAGTTATAAATATCCTCTCTTCTTCCACCTCTCATTTTCCTATGAGAACAAACAACACAATCTTTATGTTTTTTATTAGGGTAAGAAATTATTACGTGGAGTTTATTATCTAAGTGCTGAACTGGCATTTCGGATGATAATCTACCCCTGGGAGTCTGTACTCCACCTCTGAATTCCCCCGTAAAATCTTGCACAAGTTTCCGAATGAATTTTACATGCAATATTGGTTTTTCCTTTTTTTGCATTCTTGGCCTGCAACTCGCAAATGGCAACAGGGCTCATACTTTCACCACCTCTCAAGCGAAGAAGGCAGCCTCATTGCTAGCTCGAGCCCGCTAAAATACTCGGTTGTTTATTAACTCATTAAAAATCGATATCACAATGCGTGTTTACGATGGTAATTGTAATTACATACTGCTGAAAAGAGCTTCAATGCAGGACCAAGATCTTGCTTCTACTACTTTCCATAACCAAGAAAAAGTTGTATCATAAACTTGTTAATAACTTTTTTATGGCACAAAAGAAAGAACAACATTTAAAGATACATTTCAATATGCTTTTCCCACACAATGCTACAGGTTCATTATGATTTAATTTCAAGTTTCTTCACTATTATAGTCTAAGAGAGTGCTATGTTGGAAAATGGCAAAAAACCAGCACTTTTTTTGTTCTCACAGAAATAAAAAATCGAGAATGTAATATAAAAATAATCGGCAACCACGGTTAAACGTAAAATAAAACAAGCTAAAATTTGGAGTAACTTCCATTCATGTGGGTACCACAGCTCATTTTTAATCAGTGTCCAAAATGGAGTATACATAATTTTGCACCGACAGTAAATACATCCTTCATAATTCTTCATGGACCTTTCCCGTGGTGAAATTGCGTAATTTCACTAACCTCCTCCTCCTTACAAAAAATTGTATCATTTCAGGAATATATAAAAGGATAATATTGACTCAGGTACCAAGAACTTTATCCTTCGGTGATTCTAGAGCATTTAATTAGTGAAAATTTCCCTCAAAATGCAATTTTTAAAACTCGCGCCTATTCATGTCACCAAATTTCATCCCGTTCGTACCAGGGGGTTGTAGGTCGTTGGGTAATGACTCAATTAGACTTTTTAAATTGAAATGCAGTAATATACACTAAGCTTAAGAAAAAGCAATGCTGATTCACCTGAATCATGATGTTATTAAAGTTCTGATCAATTTGACACCAAACGTGATGCAATTCCGTTGATGTTCAGCAACGTAGCATGATATTTTTAGTCACATGAGAAATTACTTAATTCATTATTAAAAAATAATAACTGTTAGATTCCATTATTTCCTCAGCTATTGCAATAGTAAAGCCTGAACTTTAACTGGACCACTGGCTAGGATGACACAAAATTAACTGAAAAAGGAAGTCGTATTCTGGTAGGAAGGGAATGAATAATTTTACAAAATGGCCTAATGCACTTGAAGGTGCGCAGCTTAGGCCCAAGGAAAAATTAACTGTGCAGCACGCGTATATATATGTTAATGTATGTACACTCATATACTTTAGAGCAAAAGCTGGGAATAATAATCTGGGATTACATCTATGTGATAACTTGCAAGCCACCTCAGGGCTGTGTGGCAAGGGAAAACCAAGTTACATCAGGTCGTATGGCTGAAAATCCATGCAATTCCATAATATTTGGATTCAAATCAATCGGAAAATTGCAAGTAGCATGATTATGACGTATGTTTTCCATTATTGTTCAAGGAAAAGTTTTATGTTATTTAAATTAGAAGTCTGTTTGTAAGTCATTGCATTTCCCTCGGAAGGTCCTTCGAGGTCTCAAGGCATGTCTTGTAACCTAATACAAGCTGAGATAAAGAAACTGACTCGGCTTTTCGCTGAATTTCAGACTTATCTCGAAGGGAGGCAAGAAAAGCTTCTCAGGTCAGGGGGAAGAGCAAACATGCAGTGCACTGGAAGTTGTCATGCTCAGTCTGGGGCCCACAATGCTGAGCAGGCGTCACATCATCGCTGCAAAGCGCCAGAGAATTGTCGGGACGCGGTCCACTAGTTTCCTGATTTTTCGAATAATTAGTGAAACATAATTACCAGAAGGGTACGAATGAAAAGAGAAAGGTTCATCCGTGGGTTTATATTTCTATCGCCCATATATTCCATCTCATGGTTGAGAACTGCGCCGGCGAAAATGGTTGATTTCGGGTAAATGTATGCATTTATATTTCTGATATGCTAAGTACCTAGAACATTTACATGAAATAGAACCCTTGCTGTATCTTTACTCTTTTTGTCTTTATTTATGAAAACCGTAATTTTTTGTCTGCCAGCGATCAATGATATCAGGGAAAATTCCGACGGCCTGCAAATGCTTTTTTTAGCAAGGTAGCCTGCCCCCTTAACGTTTTGACGGAAACTTTATTAATACCGCTGCACCTCGCAAAGTTAAGAGCTGAAGGAATGAGTGGAGGTTTTGCATCTAGGCCATTTACTGGGATCCTACTGAGAGAATGCTCTTATTTATGACACAGACTTCATTCTCTGGAGGTTTTATAGTTATAGAGGTTCGTTATGGGAGGTTTCTTTGCATGCATTGTGTATGGGAAGGTCCTGGGACCGAGTGCATCACTTTGTAGTCGGGAGGTTTTCATAATATTTTGCTGTAGGTATTCCATAAGGCAAGTTTCTGGGATTCGTCCACGTTGACATATTGAAACGTGGACGAATCCCGGAAACCTGCCTAATGGATTACTTAATTGCCGCGAAAATCTTTGACAAAAACTCACTTTAGGGATGTTCGTTATCTGGAGGTTTTACTGTATAGATGGAGAGCCCTGTATAATGTACCTGATGATGGTGACTATTCGACGAAACCAGTCATACAATAAATAATCTAAGTAAAACTTACAAATTTTTTTGTTAATTACTAAGCATGGAAAAGTTTTACAAAGTTAAGCCTGAAACTATTGAATAATTATTTTCGTTGACTTTTTGAACCCTCTATGGTCATGGTGTGTTACATGTGTATGTATTTATGTCAACCTACTGTGATAGTGAAGTTGGGCATTTAGCCTCCTTCCAATCACTAACACATTGCCACACCAGCTTGCAAGTCCTAGTAGATGAGGAATCTTATCTGCTGTGATAAGGAACTATGTTCTGCAGATGAGGAACCTCTTATCTTCTTGGTCTTGCTTAACAGCTGTGCCTCTGCTCAGTGGTTGTGTAATTATGTCACTATCAAGCCTCTGATATCCTCTCATAAAAGCTTGATTTTTTACTTTTGACCCATGGTTAAACTTGCAATGTGAACTAGGCTATACTCCAGAAATGGTTGAAAAGTCATATCACTTTGTCAAGTTGTGATAGTTCTAATAATTGAAAATAAGTTAAAAATACTAAATTTTCTGCTTCAACCCAAAATTTCATAATTTATGGATTACATGGCAATCATGTAAGAAAATAAAATGTTGGCCTTTCGGCCATAATTCAGTTTTACCAATGTGGTTTGTTTTTCCACTAGTTTAAGTCATAAAATAGAATAAATTTCTCATTGATTCCCTGCCATTCCAGTTTTAAAATAGGATAAAAATACTAAATTTTGTGCTTCAAACCAAAATTTCATAATATGTATATGGAGTACTACATGGCAATCAGATGTAAGAAAATAAAATGTTGGCCATCAATGGCCAAAAATGAATGAGAAAGTCATAAAATAGAATGACTTTCTCATTGATTCCCTGCCATTTCAGTTTTAGGTGAAAATCCTTCTCTAGACTCAAAATTGATCCACTTTCCTGGATTTTTTCAGTTGATTGTTTCACAAAATACAAAAGTTTTTCTGCTGGAGCTGAGTTTTTTCTTCAGGGCTATATTCATGCAAATTAAACCTTGTGAATTCAGGATGTTACGGTATAGTTTTCTTGCAGCAATAGACGTAATATATTCTTGTCCACGATGTTGTGTCTGCAATCATTTGACGCAGATTATTATGATAAAATATATCGTCTCTTGCAGTCGTGAAAAGGTACTTCCTTAGGGGAATGCTTTCCACCATGCAGAGAGTCAAACAATTTCCATAAACACATTAACCTCAATAACAAATCCATCAAGCATGCTGGCATGTATTGTGTACATATGTGTATTCTAGGATTTCTTCAATAAGTCTCTCTAGATTTTAATATAATTTTATGCTAAGATATTCTCCAAATACCTTTCTTCATGTACACTCAATGAATGAGTTAATAATGTCTTAATTAAACATCAGACGTTGTTTAGAATAACTTGGAAACCACTGTATCCATCTCAAATCTCTGATTATATTCATTTTCATAGTTATGAACTTAATTGAATCACATTGCTGTCAGCCATATGCCACCTGGCTAGAATAATAAATGGAACAAATAAAATATGAAGCAGTTAATCACAATGGAGCATGATCATATAATCACTATTTCATCTTCACTTAAAACTAATGATCTTAAGGATTCGTCATCTCTGTTTGTAAACATAAGTGCTTTAGCAAGTCTAATTTTGGGCACTGTCATTGTCTTAATCTAAGAGGGTTGAGAAGAAAGACTAAATTGTGAAAAACTTAGTGGTATAATGAAATATTCTTCAGTTATAGACTTACACAAAAGTCTCTCATAAATAAAAAATATGGCCTGTCATGCATAATTTAGTCTAAATCTGACCATTTTGAGTGTATTAAATCATATTTTTTAAAGTTTTCAAATAAAATGTCCTTCTTTTGTATTTCCCGATGATTCCCATGCTATTTTGATTAGAGACCAGAAATCTTTTATGGACCTAAACTTATTCCACTTTATGGAATTTTCAGTTTTTGTAGGTTTTTTTATGAAGAAAATATTCTATCAGCCAAATCTTTAGTCTGTAGGTCAACTGGAAGTACCTTCCCAATTGTGTCTGTGAGTGTGAAGCCAGATATAGCTTTATGTAGTTTGAATTGTAGCTGCTAGAGCAGTGGAGCTTTCACCTGGAAAGCCATTATTTTGTGTTTTTTGTACTTCTTACCCTATTTACTTACATTGGTGTACTTATAGTACTCCTTGCTTAGGAATCTGCTCTGAGTAAATTGTAATTTGAGGCATTAGAAAACTAAGATAGCATATTGTTTTCTATTTTCTTCTTAGTGGTATTGAGTGATATTGTATATGGCTGTGAAAATATTTCAACCTCCTTGTAGAGCATGGTATAGTACGTAATAATGATGGTACCAATATTCCTCTACTTTTTGTCCACCTGTAACAGCAGTTTAATTCACATTAAAGTAGAAATACATATTGACCAAAAGATTTGTTTAAAATAAAAAAAAGCTGGTTTCTGTTTGAACACTATGAGCATGGTAGAAAATGGAAGCCTTGTTGTATTAAACAGTAAAACTCCCTGCCAGCTATAATTTACATGGAAATTGTACTTTCATTACTGAGTATTAAGTACTGTGGTGTTGGAAATGCCCCTTTACAATCTGTTTTTAAGGTACCAGATTTTTTGCCAATTATCATTTAAGATTTCAATTTAATCTTTTATTTTCAGCTGCTATAATGAAGAACACGGGAGTTCTTTTGGCTAATGATGCAAAATCTGACAGAACTAAAGCTATTGTTGGCAACTTTCATAGATTGGGTGTTGTGAACTCAGTTGTCTCCTGTATGGATGGAAGGAAGCTTCCTACGGTAATAAATCCTGATTTTTTTCTTTCATTATTAATTTGTTTGGTATTTTAATTTCTTAATTAACCCCATTTCCCTTGACAGGTGATGAAAGGATTTGATAGGGTACTCCTTGATGCTCCATGCTCAGGTACTGGGATTGTGGCAAAGGATCCCAGTGTGAAAATGAGCAAAGATGACCCTAGCATAATGAGATGTTGCACTTTACAGAAAGAACTAATTTTGGCTGCTATTGATTGCCTGAATGCCTCTTCATCCACTGGAGGATATCTTGTGTATTCCACATGCTCGATTTTGGTAATTTAAAGTTGAATCATATTTTTAGGGAAGCAGGCTTGCATATTTTCTTTCTGTTAATTTAATAACTGTACTGTACATTTTTAGCCAGAAGAAAATGAGTTGGTTATAAATTATGCTCTCAAAAAAAGAGATGTGAAGCTTGTTCCCACTGGACTTGACTTTGGTACTCCTGGTTTCAAAAACTTCAGACAGCATAGGTGCGTAAAATATGACATTTCAATGTTTATGTTAAATTAATTTTTCATATTAGCTAATGAGAGGAAATTTCTTGTACTGCAGGTTTCATCCTTCAATGGAGCTCACCCGCAGATATTACCCTCATACCCATAACCTGGATGGTTTTTTTGTGGCAAAGTTGAAAAAGTTTTCAAACTTGATTCCTAAACAAACCAGTCAGGACAATGAAGAGGAAATGGAAGAGTTCAATACTGGGGAAAATGTTCAGTCTGCGATTCAAAGTCATGAGCCAGGCCCTGTGAACAAGAAAAAGTTGAAGACAGGTGAGGTAAGTATGAAGAGACCAGTGACAGATGCATTGGAGAAGCCTACCACTGTCTTGAAAGGAAAGAAGTCTAATGGAATACCAGTGGAAAGGCACTTGAAGAGTTCTTCAAAGGACAAAAGTAAACTTCATGTGAAGTCTGATGAGGCAGTGGATACTTCAAAAAAGAAAAAGATTAAAGTGATGAAGAAAACTGATAGAAGTGGGAAGTCAGAGAATGATCCTTTGGTAAAACAAACCAAGTCAAGTAGTAGCAGTGATGACACAGGTTCAGATGTTGACACAGTTGCTCCTAAAGCCAAAAAAGTGAAGTTGGTGAGTGTGGGGGATAGTGTAAGTAGCAAAATAGGTGATGAAGGTTCAGATGGTGTTAAACTCATATCTAAAGTTAAAAAAGTGAAGGACTACAAGGTTGGTGCTGGTGTTAAAAGCAAAATATTAGCAAGAACTCCTGTTAGATTCAAGAAAATGTCCAATTTATCAAAAGGAATCAATAAAATAAAAAAGCCAATGAAAAGGTAAGGTTTTGTAGTTTTGAGTGGAGGTAATGTTTCCAAAGTAAGAGATTACTTGTACTTCAGTGTTATTAAGTAAACGAAGCACATATTTGCTGACCACATCAATGAATGACTTGTATTCTTGCTTACTCACATCCTATTTGCTGCTCACTGAAAGTTTTCACAGAATGTCTGTGTTATCCTGTATGCTAGTGACCACATAAATGTTTTTGAGATACCAGTATCCATCTCTCCTATTATTTTATCATACTGGTCTGATACTTTTCCAAACCATGAATTCTTCAATTTTTCTGCCAGATATTAGCTTTGGAATGCGCCGATGTTTTACTGGCTACCAGTGTTGATTTAAATGAAAAACGTGTGCTGAACCTAGCCTAACATATTATGGCAGTGTTTGCCTAATAGCTTAAGATAATCCCCACTTGACGCCTCTGCTTCGCCGTCAGTGCATTACTAAAGTCGTGTTTTGCATATTCCATGGTAAACATTTCGCCTAAATACAATTAAAAATTCGCATTATCCAAGATTTTTTAGGAATGGTGCTGGACTCACGATGCCTAATTCTATCTTTAAAGTAACGTGTTTTGCGTCCCGTTGATGACATTGAGATCATAGTGGGAAGCATGTATCTTTTTAACTCCATCCAGGACAAACTTACCGATGCAGCTGAAATATGTCAATATGAACTTAATATCTATCCAGAGACATCGCGCGTCGGATTTATAAAATGGAGTGCGATAAAGAAATACTCTGCGGCTTGCCGAAGGAAAAACTCAGATGTACAGAATATTGGAGATTTTTTTGACCTTATGCTGCAGTTTGCCTTTAATACAACTTTATCTTCATTTTAATTTTAAAATTCGGAGAAGCTATTTTGTACCTCAGCTTAAAATATCATTTTTACATTCACTTGATTTCAGAGTAATAAAACTGCTGCCCCTTCCTTTTCACGTAGAGGCATGTCTGCGGACGTGGTGAACGAGTAGTGGCTGAAGCTAACATCTGCCCTGAAATGAAGGGGGAAGGCGAGAAATTGCTTTTATTGAGGGAAATTGATTTGAACTCTTTCATCGTGGACTCTTCATCCGGCTAATTAAACTTGATATGGAGGTATTCTTGGGAATTAAATTACGAAAAAGTAAAGTAAGTAAGAACCAATTGAAGTTAACTGGCAATGTCAAGTACGTATGTTTTCTTGAATGAATGGTGTTTTAAGAATCTTTTACGAAACAAATCAGATGGCATCACTAACACTGATTAAAGGGAAAGTGGAGCAAATGCTCTCAAGGTCATACGAGGAAAATGAGAATGTGGTTCACGTCGTCAGCTCTTCGTGCGATGCTTTTCGGCGGCTTGAGGGAAGAAGTTTGAGTTAGTAATTTTTGTGATAGGTGTTAAAGAGTCTCTGCATATTCACGCAACATATGCCTTGTATTTGGTTTATCAATCGCTACCTATTGCTACTCGTATTTTTTTCCAATAAGAGGAGTTTAGGCAAACCCATTATTTTTCCTTAAGAATTGAGAATAATACCGCACGCAACCATCCGAAATGCCTTACGAGGAGTATAAAGACATAGTGGGGACTCTCGCCTCTGTTACCACTATAGCGCAATTTTTTTCCGGAATGTAAGTATTGATAGTCTGCTTTTCTCAGGTCGAAAATTATGAATGACACCTCAAATTTCTTCCCAGGTTTATAATTCGGGATATCGCTAAGAAAGGAAACACGGAAAATGTGTCTATTGTGCCTTTTCTTGGAGGCATCGTGGTGTAAGTTCAATCTCTTGCCATGAATCCCTCAATTGAGGTATTCATCAATGTCTGTGTACCATTAACTTTCAACTGGTTTTTTATTTAGAGGTTCATTGAATTTAAAATATGGATCGCTATTGCAAGATCAGCCCATGATTCAAGTGAGCTTAGTTGCTATTCTTCTGAACATAGTGTATGTATTTGCGTACTACCTATACACTGAAACCAAGGTAAGTGCAGTCATTAGATTTCTTTTAACCTCTTTCTTGGTGTGGTGCCAGTTAAAGTCGCTGTCCAACGTTTAGACACCTTTAGAATTATCTTAGTTACAACCGGGAAATGGTTTGTCTACCATGAAGCTCTCTTCTTTGTTGGATTTACTGCAAACATACTGTCTTACCCTATAGTGTGTAATCATTGATATTTTGGTCTAGCTTTCTCTTGATATGTGTATATATTTTCTGTTAACCAACTTTCAGGGTCAAGTGAGGATGCAGTTTTTTAAATCAATTGCCTTTGTTGCTTTCCTGTTGGGATATGCACAAATGGAGTCACCAGTCTTGATTGAGTTCAGGTTTGGAGTAATTGTCACAGTATTACAGATGGTCCTCTTAGCATCACCATTGGCCTCCCTCGTAAGTGCTAGATGAATTTATTCAATTAAGAATCATCACAAAGTTTTGGCTGCTATAAGTACTAACTTTCTTAACCTTTTGTTAAATTTAGGGCACAGTTATGAAGACCAAAAGCACTGTTACCCTACCATTTCCCCTTATATTGTCAGGGACAGTAGTGACCTTTTTGTGGCTGCTATATGGTATCATAATTGAGAATGGCTTCCTATTGGTGAGAAATGTGATGTGCTGGTGGTGAAGTTTGCCTGTCGTGAGCTTCTTAATCAAATTTTAATGTTAACCGAATTCTTTTAATTTCAGTTCCAAAATGTAATGGGTTTATCCTTACTCTTGGTTCAACTCTCTCTGTTTGTCATATATCCTGGAGCACCTACCCCTGTTAAGAAGGATTAAGTATTTGACAAATAACTACTTCAATGTCTTCCATTTAAATACATAGTGCATATTTTTGGTATGACAATGTTAGGTAAAAGTTTGCCGCCTGGGTAATTTTGTTATCTCAACTCAGCTCAACGAGATGAAGCTCAAATTGATTCATGAAAGCTCACACTTTTTGAGCATTCATGTGGTATAATACTTGCTGAAAATTCTTTTGCCAAATGTTAAATTAGGCTGTGTTACTAGCTATTCCATGGTGGAAATGGCAACTCCAGTTGTCATTTTGCCTCTTGAGTGCCTATGCCTCTATATATAGGAAAGATTATATGTTAACTGTAACAAAAAATGTTCATTTGCATTACCTAGCCTATGCCAATATTTTCATATGGCCTGTTATGGCCATGTTTTTCATGGTCTATAACTTGGCCACTTATATGAATTTTTTATTATTTGATGGCCCGTCTGGTGTTGTTGCTTAATGATTTTAAAAGTTTATAAGACATTTTTATAAGTTTTTTGTGACATTACCTGTTATGTTACATTGTTAAAAGTTGGCCAATTTGGCAAAAAGTTTTTTTAGGTATACCTAGGATGAATTAAGTGGTCCTGTGTATACATAATGACAATAATTTGCTAGAATTATGCTTACATAAAGTAAGTGAGCAATAGTAATGGTAGGTTATTACCTATCACTACAAAGTCTTGTTACTAAGAATTGTTATATATTGCCTGAATGCTGCTCAGGATCTACCTGCAATTCTCCTTGTCATGGCTGTAAATTTGAAAGAAGCCATCTTGGTTGAAGTGTATGGATAGCCAATAAAGCTTTGCAAGAGTCTTTTTTTCATTATTCTTAAGTGAACTTGGTATCTCATTGCATTTTAATGATGATAATTGTGTCGAAATGAAGAATGCATTTAGAAGAGTATTGTCCTCCTTTAAGTTCATTTATATTAGGAATTGTACTGTAGTTGGTTATATTAATGGATGTGCATTGAAAATTATTTTATTTAGTGGTGATGAACTAGAAAGCACGTACAAATGCATAAATGGCAGATGGGAAAATGACCCCTTAAATTAATGGCTTAACAAAGTAGCCCCTTGGCTTCCGTTCCTCATTCTCACAATATTCATCAGATTGTGCAATTCGGTGCCTTGTGAAAAATGGCCTTAAAAGTGGACTGATAAGAAACCCAAAGACAGTACCTGATCAGGAGCAGCTCATTTTCAATATATATGCAGTATAGTAGACTTTCGTCTTAAAGCACTATCCCTGGCCCTCGTAGGTAGTTGATTGTTATGGATAAAGAAGTACATCTTACAGTTGCTTCAGAGAAAAAGTATCAATATTGGTATAAAAAAAGTTAAAATCGATGTTAAAGCATTAAATGTTTTAACGGTGCAATATGAGCAGATATATGAAAGATTTTTTTACTTCACATTTAAAAGACAATTGCAAATCACTTACGGCACTACGGATGTATTAATTGGTATCTGCATGGATGGTAGCATTAGTACTCCAGTTTTCAGAGTAATTTAGTATTTACCTTTCCATGTTAGAGATCTAACAGCTCTCAGATGTAACCAGAGTATCAGTATATGACCCCCCCTCATTATTTGTAATCCAGAGTTTCAAAATGAGGGAAATTACAGGATGTGTTATGGTCATCCTTACCAATTGTTGGCAAATGACCTTTCTCTCACTGTGATTGAAAGTGGGACTAATCAGCAATTTAGGTTAGTAACCTCACCACTGGGAATGCAATGAACAGACCCCACTTAAATCTCTCTGGGCATATGAATAGGTACACTTGACAACTCAGTATCATAGTACATACGTGCCCTTTACCTTGTTGATTAGTTTCTTGATTCCACAGAATTTTTCCAATTTTCAGGAAATATTGATACTTCACTAAAAATTTGAATTCTGTTAGCACTTGGCCTAAAGTGTAGTCGTTTTGGTTTTATAATGCACTACTGTCAGTTTTACAATTTTCTAGGATCACTCTTTAAGGGCATAAAGATTGGGAGTTTCCCATTCTAAGATTGACAATTAATTGGCCTTGTATCAAGAGACTGGAGGAAAGGTGCAAGTATATAACTTCCTTACCCTGCAAGCACAATGAAATGTCTGCTAGCAATGCATTTAATTAAAAGGCTTTTCCCTCACCCTTCCATGCCAATTCGAGAATGCATTGAAGTATTAATCTGGCACATCAACTTGTAGCCGGCTTAGTAACATTCTCTCCAATCAATGGCATATAACGTCATTAGTCTATCACAAGATTGATACAAAAACATTTAACCTTAAGAATAATTTTATTTACCATTATTAATGTACACGGCTACAAACAATAAAATGCAAACAACACCTCATCTCAAAACCACTCCTTTCCTACAAATCTGTTCTGAGACATTACGCCCTGGCAGCGAGAGCTTTGAGATCCACAATGCATTTCTGAAGACTTTCTTTCTCTTGTTGAGGAGTGATTGATTTCAAGACGCCATCGACAACCCATGAAACCAAATTTTTCTGAGAAAGACGGCGCAAAATGTTCTCTTTCTCCACTTGATAATCCAGACGTCTCTTCACCTGCGATGAAAAGCATTTTACACATTCGCTCATCCCATTAGCAGGGAACCATACTAGAAGAATTTACTTAAATAGTCATACCTGGGTGTATACATTCGTTATCCTTTCCCTATAAGCGGCTTCCAGCTGAAGTCCAACATTTTCCTTCTTGGCTTCGAAAAGCATCGACTGCCCTTCAGCACGCCACTGTTCTTTCTTTTCCTGCTCAATAGCATCCGCGAGATTTTTCTTTGCATTATCTCGAGTTGCATTGTACTCGGCTTCAACAGCCTAAAACATTGATAGTATCGTGAGAATAATCAACAAGCAAAGAACTCAGCAAAATATCAAGGAGCAAGACTTACATCGATTTCCTTGTCTAGAAAGGCGGCGACTGTTGGACCGAATTTCTTGACAGCAAACACTGCCATCGCAAATAACGAAAGTCCTGAGTAAAACTCGTGCTCCAATACATAGATTTCCTTGCTGCATAGATACGTGATGAGACCAGTGCCGAAAACATACGGTCCTTTAAAGTAAAATGAAAATATAAATCCTCGGCATTTCATCCGCTGCGTTTAACATTACTTTCAAACTAGAATTACGTACCCGTCACTCCGGTTTTTTTGTAAAAGAACTGAAACCATTCATCCGGCAAGAATCCAAGACGAACTTTTCCGGGATATTCGAGCCTTACAGGACGAGGGAAATTAGCAACATCTCTTTCATCGCTTTCCTTCCCAGCTGATGTAGTCGTAGTACTGCGAATCGTTGAGGATTGCAGTACTCGACTCTGAACGGCTGAAATGTAAATAAAATTACAACCTCATTGTATACATTAACAAACTCTCAGGAAAGCTCACAACAATACACTCGGAAATGCGATTGTAGAGGTAAAACTAAAGGAAATTACCCGAACGTAAGGCTAAGCGACTGTACATCTTCACTGCAACTCCGGTGAAAGACAATGTGATGTATGTTAACCTTCGATAACGTCATACAAGTATTTGGAAAAATATTAATCCTAGCGCAAAAAAGTAAATAAAATTTTAAAATATTAATAATTGCCTTTTATCCCTTTTGCGGGAAGTAACGGGATTTATTTTGCCTAGGTAATGGGTTATGAACAAAAGATAATCGAAACGTAGGGGGGTGGGGGAAGACGATTAGGCTGCTTGCAGGTGTTGGCATCGTAAACTTGTCTATTTCTAATTTACAAGCGAGGGAATTTATGTGGAATTCCAGTAGAATGATGTAAATGCTTACTGTCTATTAAAATTTCATTTTAGTCCCTTTTTTGGTCTTTGCTTGGTTTCTTATTTTTTCTATCGTGAATGGCAGATATGTGTACTTGATAGAAGGTCCACAGGATCGTGTGGTTTCAGCCTATTAAAGTAGTTGAAGCGTGGCGCAATTTTTATCTGTTTTTACCGGAATAGACGCATGAAACTTATAAATCTCTGCAAGTACAGTATTTATTAATCTGAGAATGGGAGACTTCAAAAGTGCTCTTGCGGCGACTGCCTCAATTAGTACAATTTTGCAATTCCTTTCGGGAGTGTAAGTCTCTATGCTATTTCTTGTTAGTATTCTATGTATTTCATTTTTATGTTACTAATTTTTCATTCATGTCATTTTCATCCAATTTACTGCCTTCACGAACGTATCCAGATTGATTTGCCGGAAGATCGTTAGGAAAGGGACCTGCGGTGATACATCATGTTTTCCGTTTGTCGTCGGGTTTGTTTCGTAAGTGTTCCCCGCAGAAATTTGCATTGAGTGATTGTTTTTCCGTCTAAGGCGGAAATAGTCACAAATGCTCTTAATTAAATTTAAAGTTGGGTGAATAGGTTTAGCAAGGAGGGGTGTGCAACGACAGAGGCATTACCGTCGAGCCATTATTCATTATCTTTATTTGATAAAGCACAGTCGTGGTAAATTTTCCCGCGTGTATGTTAGGTCGCAGAGGCCGTGGGAAAAAAGTGGGATTTCGATCAAATCCTCGGGTACGCCGTTTATTGGGGTCCGTGTAGTTATTCCATTCATTTGATTTCCGTGTGGGACAAATGTATCTCTAGAGGTCAATCTCGAGGTAATATTGGCATATGTCAGCCCAGGTTGTGTTGGTGGTTACACATCTTGTTTCTCGGCTTAACTTCTGCGGGAACAAATTCTCTTTCAGAGTTTTTTCCTTTAGACTAATGCTGCTAGAGTATGGTATTCAGACTCATGTGACCTACTCTATTTAAAAATCAATGACCCTTGGTTGAAATTAACTGTGACAGTTTCATAGAAGCATACCAGTACATGGAGACATCTTAGAATGTGACAAATGTGTCACCACAGCGTGAAGAAAGGGTAAATTGGGACTGTAATATATTATATCCGAGTAGATTCACTAATTAATTAAAGGACAAGTGTAGGGTTTTGTTGGACTTTACTGACCCTGTTTGTAACTAACAATCTGTCATCTTAGCGACACAGACACTGGGTACATATTATATATATATATATATATATATATATATATATATATATATATATATATATATATATATATATATATATATATGTCATATCTCCCTCTTTACATTTTCAGCAACAGTAACATGCAGTTGATTTAATAACTCATAACAAGAAATTAATCTTAATAAACAATTTATGGTTGAACAGTAAACACAACAATAATGCACATTATCATAATGCTAAATGACTAAATAGTTTCATGTTACATAAAGACACTGGGTACTTAGTTATACATATGATACAGGGACTAAAAGGGGCATACTGGGAAATGTGGAGGAAACGTGAGAAACAAGATGATGGTACAGTGTGAGGACACTAATCCGGCATTGTGGGGACCCTATGTGCCCATTATGAGAAAAAAGTGTCCTCTTACTGCCCCATCACATTTTTTGTCTTAATTTCAGCATTTTCCCTATTTACACTCTTGCCTCATATGAAGCTCACTTTTCCCAGTAAGTACTCCCAGCTCAATAGTCCTATCACCCTCTTGGTATGCTTCTGTCACACTGTCGCATTTTATTTGTACAAGAGTACACCTGGGTTTTGTGAATATTTTCTCAACACATTGTGAAAACTGGAATATAAGAAGTGGTGGAAAATGCAGATCATGGCTGACTTTTAGGTGTAATATCTCATTGTGATAGTTATCAGTTCCTTGTATATTTTCATTGATGTTTAAGATGGCTTTCCTTATTTTCTCTCCAGAAGACTTGGCACATAAGATCTTTTGCCTGAACGTTTTGATTAAGTTGTAATTCGTTTTCTGGCATGAGGAAATATGTCAGTTATTAGGATTACAAAAATGCTGAAAAGGAGCCTAAAAGAGTTGCTTCAAATCAGTTGTATTACAGCATGGGAGCGTATCAAGCTGCTGGGCTACCTCTCAGAGGTCTTGTGTTAGCATTTGGGAGAGGCCCATTTAAGAGACCAGATCTTTCTAGAAAATGAAAGGTGGCAGAGGAAAACGAACTGGCTCCAATCCTTATTGTGAATTTCAGGTGTAAATACTTGCTGTATGTATGTATATAAAGAGCAAAGGTCCAATTTCTGGATGAGCTCTACCCATGACCAAGGCTATGGTATACTCGGGAGCAATTTTGATTAGGTCCCCTGCAGTTTTAATGCTCTTCCCTCGTCCAGTGACTGACTATTTCTTTTCTTGTGGAAGGCTTTTTAATAAGGATGCTAAGCCATTCAATTTTGATATTAATGCTCCAGCTGTGAAAACTAGTTGTATATGCATTTCAACCATGCTCTTCATATTTTTTCTGGTCACCCAAGCATTCCCTTTGGATGTAGTAATGGACCTGGGAACTTACCTTAGATGACATTCATCCTATCATACATAAGACTGTATTTGCTAGGAAGAAGTGATATGATAGGAAAACAGATTTTTTTTTCAATTTTTTAGTTTGATCCATCATATCTCAGTGCCAGGGACAAAGTTCAGCCAGTACAAGATGTGGTGTTTTTCTGTGAAAAAACCATCCACATGGTGATCATTCCATTTGAGAACCATTCCAGTACGGTAGTTGCAATCTTTTTTGAGTATTTTGATGAACTCGTGGAGATAATGGATTGCCCAAGGCTGTGCATGACATGTTATCTACTCCTGGCGCTGTGTGGGTTGCGTACCAATAGCCTTTTCAACTTCCCTTGATTTCCTGACTCTGCTGTGGAGCACTCACTTGACCATTCAAGCATGAACATGGGTAGGCGCTCCTTTGCAATAACATGAACTCTAATGATAATGTATGAACTATTTGTTGTTGTAGAGCTAGCATTTAAGGTAAGGATATTTTCCAGCAGCATGTTTTCTGCTAAATCTCCAAAGGTGAAACAGAATGTATCATATCACTTTAAAAAAAAATATAACATGGTTTTAATATATTAAACATCAGTTTCTGGTAAAAAATACTTAAATCATAGAGGGCTTTTCCTAAGTTTCCCCTGGTGTTCAGGCTCCCAATTACACCCTTAAATCAATAACACTCGTGAGAAATTTCTCTCAGTCAAGACAAAATTGCAATAACCACATTTGGGCTTGAACTTCATGGAAGTGTGGCCATTGCATTGCATTCTTCGCCAGCATGTGGCAATAACCGGGACTTCAAAAAAAAAAATAATAAGAAATTGAGCCCTGCCTGAAACAGATAAAATCACCCCTTGCTCTAGCATAGATTCAGATTGGTTACTTCACCTTACTATACAGCTCCTACTGCAGAATGAATTTGAAAAAGAGTAATTTGGGCTCCTATGCTATTTTTTTTTCTTTTAAGAATAGAGAATTGTCATCTTCCACATTATTGTTGAATGTGCTTTGAGGGTTATTTCTTGTTTTACCAACCTCTCACATGTCCATGCCAATTCCACAGCCATTTTGGTACTGGTTACTGGTATTTTGGGCATTTTCTTTTGGTTTGTAAAGTGTATTAATCAGTTGTGTTTTTCTTTAATTTAAATGGCAATATTTTTTATGATTGTCTTCTAACCACAATAATTGTTTAACATACTTAGTGAAGGGTAATATTTAAAATAAGACTCATGTCTTAGAAAAATAACTACTTTTGGGGAAAAATAATCCCACTTCCCATCAAAAAATAGCCTCACCTCTTGTACATCCCTAGTCATTGATAAGGTGAGTAGATATGTGAATTTCTTGAAATCATCAGCCAATTTATCAGATAATGTCCTTCTATCCATAAAATATGGTACTTTATCAATACAGGAATGCTAACTGTGGGGGCCTCTGCCTTTCCTTTGTGCAGGCCCCCTCATTCCCTAAGGATGGCCCTGGCCAGAGTGCTTGAAGTTAATTTTTAAACATTAGTAAATTGCCAAATGAAGTACTTGAAATGAAACGAACTGATCTGAATCTGCACTAGGGCAAGGTTGCCAGATTATTTTAAAGTAACTCACAAAAACTCCCATGTCTAATGCCTTTTCACTTTGGATGTATGCATGGTGATTTTATCTGCTTCAGGCAGGCCTGTAATAGGTTCCTTTAATACTAATTTAAGTTTCGTACTAAGAGCATCAATTTTTGAGGTTTCTGGAATTGGATTGTGACCTAATGAGCTACACATGCAGTGGAAATCACTTTTCTTATATGGTGTCACTGACTGTTAGTTATTCTTTTCCCAGAGATCATAACCCTGACTGCATGAGCCATGAATGACCCAAAAACAGTGTGCCAGTGTCTGGGGTGCACAGTTTTTGGACCATGTGAAAGATCAAAATTTAATGTGCTATGCATATTTGTGTAAGAAATTTTTTTGAGAAATTGATGAATTTACTTAATTGATGTTGTTATCAAGCAATGCATAAGCTTATAGCATAAAGCTTTGTACTTTGAAAGTACCTATTTTCATGGTTACCTGCAAATGTGCTTATATTCAGAGTTAATACAAACATTAACTTGGGTTTATTTTCAATTGAATAAATTCAACAGCTGAAAGTCTTATCGCCTTAGGGTATATTGATTTACAATCTGGGTGTAATGAATGTAAAAATCTTTTCCTTTGCTCTTATTTATGCCAGATTGAAATGCTAATTGCGTTGATCCATCATGCATTGGATAAAAATTTTCATTATTCTGCTCTTATTTATCTATAGGTGCAGTTTATGGCTTCGCTATGGTTGCCTAATTGAAGATGTTTCTCTCATTGTTGTGAATTCTGTTGGGGCATTTCTCCAGTTGACCTATGTGTTTGTTTACTTGTTATACAGTCCAAAAAAGGTGAGATCAATGGTTCACTTAAATAAAAAATTTCTTGAGATGTTCATGGTTGCTTATATTTACTTGTGGTTATTTCAAGGCTACCATCATAAGGCAGTTGTGTGCTGTGAGCTTTGTGCTGCTGTCAACCCTTGCATATGTACAGTATGAATCAGATCCAGTTGTTGCCAAATTTCGGATGGGCCTCATTTGTTGTTCCATGACCTTGTTGTTTTTTATTGCCCCTTTCTCTGTGTTGGTGAGTAAATTTGTTTATTTCTACATCATCATGTATCAATGAGATTCCATGTAATCAGTCTTTTTGATCTCTCCATGTTTTCCGTGATGCTTATGAGATGTTTATGTAATATCCCTGAAAACATGGAGAGATCAACATTCCAGCTCCACTGAAACCTGAGACCCAATCAGTCTTCTTATCCTTCAGTAGGGTCTCCATCAGCTATTGAAAAGTTGCTGTCCCAGAAATTTTTCTTGATGCACACATTGTGATAGATGAATCAGCAATTCTACTGTAGTTTTATTATGATTGTTTAAGTCAAATTCTCAGTGGCTCATGTGTTTTTGCAAGGGTTAGATGGTGGAAACATCAGTGTTAAATACATGAAACTGTTAGTCTGAGATTATTGAAAGGATAATTTTTCAATTTGTTTGAAGATGTATGTGAGCATCCTTACCAGTTTACATTAAAATTGAGTTAAAATGGAGGAAGTATATATCACCTGAGGAGCATTTGTGCCTAACTTTGTGGGGTTAACAGTATGTGAGATGGGTCTAAAGTTCAACTCGACTATCATTAAGTGGGTGCATGTCCATGCGTGTTTGTATGATTCACTTGGCTCCTATCTCATTGCAGAAAAAAAGGTAGAGTTGCTTCTTTTTTATGCTGCAGTCGTATAGGTATAGTCGTATAGTAAAATAAAACTCATTATTTCAACTTCAGGCACATATATATATATATATATTGCCTGAAGTTGAAATAATGAGTTTTATTTTCATCTCTGAATGATTGTGTGACTATCTGTGATAGCTATTTGACCTATAGATTAGTATATTTAGCAGTAGTTCCATTTTTATTACCTAATATTATCACTATGGTGATGTAATCCTCTTTATTTGCTATCCCAGATAGCACAGTTAACTTGCTGCAAACTTGCAGCAAGTTTGCAAAGCAAGTCCAGCAAGCTTGCTGCAAACTTGCAATGCAAGTCTGCAAGTTTGCTGCAAGTCTAAATCAAACACACAGTGATAAAGCAAAAGAGACAGGAAAATACACGTGAATTTCAGATGGTTGCATTACAAATTTCTATTGAACGTTCGTTAGGCATTAAAATTCAAATTATAAACACATCTGAATATTCTGAAACTTTTCTGAATGTTTAGACATACTCTTCCCGTGCGTTGCAAGAGCATGAGTGGAGCATGAGCAAGAAATGGAGTTTCCGTAACACATGCAGATAGTTTTCAAGCTATAATTAGTTTTCCACAGCAAGCTTGATGCAAACTTGCCACGACAACTTTGTCGTGACAAGCCTATGACAACCCTATGACAAGTTTGCCGTAAGTTTGCATGCTATCTGGGATAATATGCAGTAGAATAGTATGTTTACTTGCAGCACACTTTTTATGCAAACTTGCAGCACACTTTATATGCAAACTTGCAGCAAGCTTGCAGGAAGACTTGCAGCAAACTTGCAGCCCAATTTCTAAGCAAATTTGCAGCAGACTTGCATGGTGACTTGCAGCAAACTTGCAGCACACATTCTAAGCAGGGAAAGTCTAGCAAGTGAAAATCAAACATAGTGCAAACTTGCTGCAAAAATACGTGCTATCTGGGATGATTTCTTTATCATTCCTTTTACTCTTTGCCAGATAAAAAATTTTATTTAATTAATATTTAAACAAACAATAATGAAAAAAAGTCCAATTGGAATCTCATTCTGTTAAAGGTGTTGAATTAGTGTGTAGTTGAGATTGTTACTGAATTGATTAACCTTAATCCAGTGGTTGGTTGGTCTATTTTAAACTTGGAAGTTAGCGATTTCAACAGCTTTTGACTGACAGAACTCGTAAATTAAACTGAATGGCTTTATGCTTTGATGCATTCTATTAGGTCTCTGTTACATTTTACTCTTAACTATCATATTTTGATACAAAATAAAGAACATTTTGATTGCATGATACTTTTCAATATCTACATTTTACTATGTAAGCCAGAATGTGGGCATATGGCAGATGATGTCAGGATACCCTCCACAAGAAAAGGAAGGAATTGGAAAATATAGTGGAGGGAGATGGGATGAATAATGAGTACATATTGATGTATGAATGTGGCTATTTTGTGGTGCTGCTCCATTGTACAGGCACATTCTTGGATGAGATAATGGTAGAAGGAACAGCATAAAATACATTACAGTTGGTTCTTTGCATATTTGAAGCTGCATATTAATACATATATGAGATAGATCTTATTATACTGGGAATGAGTTGTAGGGTATTATGGGAATGTGGCAAAACAGATAAATCTTAGTGTGATGTCTTGTTTTATCATGACCATGCCCGGTCGCGAGACAGGACTCGAACATGGTTTCAATTTGTGGGTTCTTGTCTTTGGTGTCAGAATTCAATGATCAATTACAAGCTGCATTTTTTGGTGAAAAAAAGAAAAGGCACTTTAAATTTCGATGTCTCAGGGAGGTGCGCTGGTAGCAGGATGGACAGCTGATGACGAGTTGGCTGTGGAGACAAGCTTGTCCTTACTGCATCTGTAGGACACGCTCCCGATATCCGCAAGATGGAAGTTCTGAAACTCACAGGAATTCCTGATTTCCCCTGAGTGGCCTGAAGGGCCTGAATTCTGTGGTCACTTGGTCAATGAATATTGACCAATCGACTTGTAGACACTAAGCTAGAGATCGCCCAACAGAGATGGAAAATTTGGCTTTGCAGAGCAATACTACCCTTCCTTGGGACTATTCGCTACCCAATCCGGCAGCATAATGTTCTCTGGACACAACCCCTAAACACAAGAGCAAGTCTTTCTTTGACTACGGTTTATATATGGCTTTTTGTCCTGTAACATCCCACTCCCCTCTTCCTGTTGACGAGAGGAGCCTACGGAACCCCAAAGTTAGAAATAAAACAATAGGTTGGTGACCGTAATATGGACTTTCTGGATTACAGTGTTTCACACTAACATATTTCCCCCCCCCCCCTACCTCCCCCCAAAAAAATACTTGTGAATAGCAGATTTCTACTTAAACAGCTTGTCTCAATCGCCTCCAGCCACGCTTTCCACCACTCCGCCACTCCCGCGCATCTAACTTCGTATAGCAAGCGCAAACACCAAACTCCTGATTTTGCAATCACTACCCTTTTGTGTATGCATAGTACATATTCCAAATGGTCATTTCCACTTCTACTCTTCTGCGTACTTCTCCATTTCTTGTTTTATCCATGCATTTGATCTTCAGCATCCTCCTCCAACATCAAGTTTTGAATACTTCTAATCTGTTCTGTTCTGGTTTTCCAATGGTCTATTTTACCTCTCCATGGAATGCCACCCTCCATGGAAATGGCTTCATATGCTGTTTCCTTGAGTTTGGATAGCATCAAGGGAATAGGAAAATATGGATGTCTCATTCCAGATATTTTCCATTATTATTTTTATTCAAATCCGGCAGACATTTCACGATTCACTTAACTATGATTTTAATAAATTACGCTTATGGTGTTCGACAGTTGTGAATTTTATCAAGCGTGACTTAAATTTAGTCTCATGTATTATTGAAGTTTTCATCAGCATAGTATAATAATGGACTATGTATGCCACAGAAAAGCATGAAATAAGTGCTAATGTAAGCCAAACAGTGGTATAAAATATTTAAATGCATAAAATGTTTTCAGACTAAATATATTTTTGGGTTGATAAACTTTCACGGCCGTATTCATAGTTGCACTAGTCTAAGTCTAAGACTGGGTTAAAGAAGTTAGACCGGTGATTCGGTTAAACCCGTATTCATAGTGTCATTTTAGCGCTGACCGACTTAAGTTCCGGTAGATTTAGTCCGGAGGAAGTTAAACCAATGGAATCATGGTTTACCGTAGGGACTAAGCTCCTAGTATAGCCATTTTCTCTTCAGCTTATGTGTTATGGTGATTATCGAAGGTGCTCTGTGGATTATAACGAGGAATTTATTCGTTACAGCTACTTATAGGAGTAATATTAGTAGATAGTTTGGCGATATGAATATTTTGGGATAGGAATATATTGTAGTTTAGGTTAATTCTTACATCGGTGAGTACATTTATAGGCAGCAGTATAACAGCTCTGTTGTTCTCAGGGTACGTAGTTCATTAACGTTGCTATTTGTTAGTTCAGTTTTTGGGGATAACGGGTTAGTATTAAATTTTATCCATTATAAGTTAGGTTTATCCTTAGAATAGTTTTATTACTCGGTATAATAATTTGCATAATTAATTCTTTCACTTTCGTAGTTACGTCTTCCTTGTTTACATTTCGTATAGTGAGTTTTTAGTCCGTAATATTTCGTTTTTATTTCATTCGTAGTAGTGTTGTTTTATATTTTCAGGTATTAGTTTTTACGATTGATTTCAAAGTGCATTAATTGATAGGGAATAAGTTAATTTTGTGATTTAATTGTGTAGCTAGTTTAGTGGGTTGGTTTTAGGTTACAAAAATTAGGTAGTATTTGACGTTTGCTCTTTCTTTAAATTAATTTGTCGTTTTGCGGGTAGGTATATTTTACATTTAGAATGGCTGGAATGGATTATGCAGAATTCTTAGACGAATTAGAGGTGATGGATGATGAGGTGAGGGATGAGGTGATGGAACTTACAATTTATGGACTTTGCAGTTCAAAGAATTTCTACTAACGTTTGTATTAGTCTATTAAAATTAAATATGATCACATTCAGAGAAAGAAAACTTGAACAGCAAGAAATAAACCGATACGTAGTGAGAAGATATTAGTGGTGAAATAACTTAATTTGTGAGTTCTAATTTTTTTTAATCCTAAACAAAATCAAAACTATATGCTGAGAAGAAGATAGTAAGGCAATGAGGAGATGGAACTAACAAGTTATCGATATTGCAATTATAAAAATTGCAGCTAACCTTTGCATTAGTCTATTTTTTTAAAATTTAATCACATTCCGACAAAGAAAAGTTGAACAGCAATTAATAAACTGATGCGTATTTAGAAGATATTACCAATGAAATAACCCAATTAGCCCGGCTAACGTGAAATTCTAACGTAAAACCATACTCAAATATAACTGGAAATGCAGTTAGAGCTCGAATGCAATCATATCAAATTGCAAGAAATGGCAAAAACGGAGCACAATTATCTTAGAAAGATGAACATCTATTGTAATATTTTAATACGATCATTATAAATACTAAAGTGAACATGATGCTAGTTGAACCTTACAACAATGAAAAATACGGGGAAGAAGACCAGAAAATTCTGTCATAGGTACCCATCAAGAATAATGCACTAATAGAAAAATAAAATGATATGCAATATATCTAAGCCATACATAATTACACAGAAATAATTGAGCCTTGGACCAAAGTGCAGGGAGCAGGATTCCGGTGCACTTTCTACTTTCAGCAAGCTTCAGTCTAAATGGAAGTAATGGAGGTAAAAGGGTTTGTAGAGAAGAAACAAATTCTCACGAGACGCCAAAAACCAGTTCAAAAATTCCGGGAAATACCCCTGTCGACTGAGTTTCTCGGCGATTAGCGGTGTTGCCAAGCGTTCCACCCTCCCGCAGTAGGCAAGTCTCGGACTGTGTTAGCCCCCGAGACTATCTCCCTCAGCTCGAGCTATGAATACCAACTTTTAGTACCGTTCTAAACTGCACTTAGATCGGACTAAGATAAACCTCCTCACACCGGAATTAACTTCAAATCTATGAATACGGCCGTCAGTGGTTCTTAAAAGTGATTTATTTGTCAGTTTAAATCATCTTAAGTATGCTTATTTTCACTTTCATGGTTCACTACTGGATTACTTTATTTCAGGCTCAAGTAATCCGTACCAAAAGTGCTGAAACTCTTCCATTTCCGTTGATAGTGACCACGTTTGTAGTATCTTGCCAGTGGTTTGCATATGGTGTTCTCCTGAATGACCAATTTATACAGGTACAGAGATTTCTCTTATGTTGGTTTAAATTCGTGGCCCATGCTTAAGTCTTGAAATTGTGTTAACATATTTATTTTTTTATTATAGATTCCAAATGCCCTAGGCTGCATATTATCTGCCACACAGCTTTCACTCTTTGTTATTTATCCAAAATCCAATGCCACAAAAAATGAAAAATGGAGTTCAAAAGAAATTCCGCCTAGGATTTTGTAATGAATGCAACTTACTCAGCCTTAGGCATTGTGAGCTAATCCAGTGAAGAGGACTTTAACTGTGATGTTATTTTTGGTACCTTTCTTGTAATTATATTTTTTTTATTTGTTTCTGTGTGAAAATGACTGCATACCAAAGTATCAGCTTAATGTCAGAAAATGTTGTCAGAATGTGTTGTCAGAAAAAGCTGTGGATTGCTCAATTTCATTTAACCATATCCATGTGTAATCATAACTATAGAGATGGGCCCCTCTGTAAATTACCAATGAATTCTATGCATTTTACTGCTGCCCCTGAAAATTACCGTAATTTTTGGTAATATTCACCTCTGTTTCAGATATTTTTCATACCGATAAATTCCAAACATATTATTGTAAGTCTAGTCTGTATATATTAATTCAGTCTTAATGATAAATTAAGGCATGTACAACTCTTTTGTGCAATATTTTTATTAATGGAATGTATGTCGGGTTGTCATTTAAACAGTTTGAATGAAAATTTCTCATTCCATACTAAATATTGTGATATTGTGGGCTGCTGTATTTGTCTTTAAAATTTTCTTTATTTCTAATACATTAATGTGGCAATAGTATTGGTTTGAATGCTTTCAACATATTGCTATTGCTTTACTATTAATACCTCTGTTAGCTATTAATTGTAGAAAATTTAGAATGTCTGAAAAATTACGGTAGCTTTAAAAAATTAACATAATTTATCACAGTAATTTACTGCAAATGAAAATTACGATAATTTTCCCATCTCTTATCATAACCCTATAATTTTGATATAGAAGTGGATGTGGTACACCCTTACATGCTGGTCATATTGTATTGTATCAATGTGAAAGAGATATCATAGGCAGTGTGAAAGTAGTGTGTAGTGTGGCTCTGTAAAAATCCTCTAGGGTGTGTCTCTAAGATATATACTTGATTGTTAGCCACTTTGTAAAAGAACCCCTATTTTTTATACCACAAATCTCTATTTTATATTTATTTGTATGCATTGACAAATCTTTACAGGTCTATAAAATTGAGTGTGCCCCACTCGAATATTGTTGCTTATGTGAAATGTTGTCTGTGATCACATGTTTCTGTGATTGTTTGTGAAGTCAAAGCCCAGTTTTACAATCCAGAGATGAGATAATTTCAGTGTCCTAAAGTAATTAATATCATGAAATGCTTCATGAATATTTTGGTAAAGTCATAAAGTTCACGTAAACTTCATGGTTTCAGTAACTACTCCGCGATCTCCCTCGGGTATCAGGTTGCTGATTATTGTTGTAAATTTTTTGTTTCATTGAGTTGGAAGATGATTTTTTGTTGAGATTTCATATGATCCTAGTCAATGATCATGGAGATCTGAATTCAATAATTTGGAAGGCTTGCCTCTTACACATAATCAGCGGATGTTCCAACTGGTGATTTTTCTAAATATTTGCATGGAATCATCATGTATTCATGAAATATCACAGTATTTTATCCCAGTCATATTAATTTGAAGCATTTAACATTGCTAAATATCCATGCTATCTCTGCAGTACGCATTTCCCATTGTGATGGTCTAGGCTGTCAATTCTGCATGAAGGAAACCTCAAATTTGAAACTTGGCATCCCAATAAGTGAATTATTTAGAATGCTATGTTTTTTATTTGAAGTCTTCTTAATTTAAGTACTTGAATATAATTTCTATCTTCATAGAGAGCTTCTATCCTGAGCTTTTCATCTGAGTGAAATTCATAATGTTTTGCTGCTCCTCTAATGTAAAGGCATTTAGTTTTATAGGTTTGGTTTTGAATTATTTTTAATTAATCAACATATGTGAAAATGTCAGAGTTACATGGAGATCTGAGAACATTGTTTGGAGAGAAACTCACTTAACATGTCTAATAAACTTCCTAAGTGGAATTGCATTTTTTGGTTGATGTGTTTCGAGGAATACATAACAATATTTTTGTAAAAACATTAAGGTGACGTAGGCTGTCTGGAATTGCCATATTCGTCCGCTGGATGTCAGTTGGTTTAGAGTTAATCTTGCATTGATTTGAGTAAAAACTGTACTCCTTTTGTAATAAGTTAACTTTATTAAAAACTCCTATTGTTAGGACTAGTCTTTGGTCATTTTAGTCTTTCTTGGGGTTTGTTAAGGGAGATGCTGCCATAGGACCTTGTGTGTAATTTTAAATGTAAATATGTATCATTATTTCCAACAATTTACTTGATATTAATTTCTTCAATTGTTGCAATGACTAATAGAATGATCAAGACTGTTTATCCTTAAATTGTAACTCATGAAAGGGAAGCAATTAGCAATCTTAATGGAATGCAGCAAGATGCTTGAGACCAGCATTTATATGGTGTAGAGGGAAAAATGTATTGTAATGTCTTAAGAGACATCAGGCTGATGATGTTTCTTTCCTCTATTATGGGTTTCTTAACCGACGATTTTAAAGGAATACTTTGTATTTAACAACTTTTGCATAAAATTTAATAATGATCCCACAAGATAAATGCTTGTCTGTGATGTTTGTTTATGTGAATGCTTGAGTGTCTTGTGAAGAGCATTACTGACATTTGTGGAAGTAAACGTATCGTGAATCGTGTAGTTGAGCCAATTATCGGGTGGTGGGGTGTAGAATTGTGATGTGCCAATTAGGGAGGCAACTGCTCTCGCCTCTTTGTCTCTTGAACCTACCTCCTCTCCCTGATTCCTTGTCGGCTAAGATTGAGTCTGTACCTCTTTCTTGGTCATTGGTGCCTATGCTCTGGTTCAAGTGTCACATTCCAAGTAATCCAATCAAGAATGTGAGCGATTGAATCTCTGTTGTGTGACTAGATATGTTTTATTTTTCTTGCTTCGTTAAAATCTCTCCAATATTTTAAAATGATATGGCATTTATAAAGTACTTATTTAATCCAGTCAAGCAATGACAATAACTTACTTTGCTCTAATCCATAGATGAATTTCAGGCCTTTAATGAATGAACTGTATATTGTTGTAACATATCATTTACTCTTTGTTATATTTAATGCTATTAAATATTAGGTATTCATCGGGAAAGTTAAGTTCATATGTTATTCCACATAAAATGTGGATTTCCAGTTGGACATTGCATTTTGGTATATTAATTTTCTATTCATCTAGCCATGTTTTGCCTCTTTGAGGCTCAATGTTTATTTACTTATTTTAGTAAAATATTTTTGAATAACCGAAAAGGTATCTGATAACATGGTTGAGACATATTTTTGTAATACAGACCTCATACATTTCCTAAAATCCTGTAGTTGTGTAGTGATCAATGCTGTAGTATATTAGTGCATAACACTCAGAGCATAATTTATGAACGTTAAATATCATTATTGAAATTCTGGAATTCCTTTGTTAATTATTGAATGAATGGCTTCTTTTCACAAAGTATTTCAGCAATCCTTCTCTGAGTAGTGGATATCAGGTTTTTACTCGTGAGTCTTTTGTTTTCCACATGTATCCTCTGTATCTACAAATATGTAGACCCCTGCAAGGCTCCATTTTATGCATTTGATTGAATGGGCGAAGGCTGGAAAAAAATTTGAAGGGTTGGCCTGCTCGGTTGACATTGGCTAGAATGGCTGTACATCATTGAGATCCAACAAGGAGGGATGTGGAACGATTTCAACATAAGTTTTATCATAAGTCAAAGGTATATATTGCATTGATATTAAAAATGAATCTAGGGATTCTTACAATATTTTCCTCATGAAATTTCATGGTGTAAAAAATAATCCGAGTCTGGATTTGAACTCTGCTACAATCTCACCTGCTCTCCTGTTAGTGGATTTCCCCTCCATAACAACTGCATTAATACTACGCAAGGCATAAACACTGAGTCTAACAATGGATCTAAAGAGAGGAAGAAACTTGAAGTGAAGCCCGAAAGAAAAGACTCGGATGAGCCCAAATAGAGCCTGGTCATGAGTTTCTCTAGTGCTATCCTTCTGCTTAGGAGTTTGCACCTGTAGTTTATCTGACTCCAGTTTCACTGGCATTGTTGCTCTAAAGCCCTCCTTGTTGGCTCTTGGGAACGTAAAGCTATTTCAGTGAAGGTTGCAGCCAGCCTTGCATGCCAAACCCCCTTATTTCTTCTGACCCGGGAATCAAATTCATGAAATGGGGGCTAGGTCAGTATGAGCATAGTTGTGGAAATATTGTATTTTCAGCAAGGTCACTTCTTAAATATGTAGTGTCTTCTTAAACTCTAATGTTAATTAAAATAGGATTGTCAACTCAGTTATACATTCTGACAATGGAGAAAGTCCACATAGATTTTGTGAATCTCATTTCTTACTCTGTATCACCCATTGATTTGAATAAAAATCTCTTCAACTGCATATATGTTGTGTCTGTAAGTGCAAAACAGCATATAGATTTATGAATTTGAAACAAACAGTTTGATGTCACACACAACCTATTCTCCTACCTGACTACCCTGGCGAAAATGTCCAGTGATACAGGCAGTGACAGCCTGTGACTTAGCCTGTACATCTTAGCCAGTGATTCTTGATTTTCAAACCAAATCACTGGGTAGTCACTGTCAACTAAATTTTTTTAAATACATTAAATGTTTGATTTGGAGTGCTTAACTATTCTACTTTTGAGTGTAAGTATTAGTTTGAAATTTGTAACTTAATATATCAACTGCATATTTATCACTGGGAGCCCAGTGAGAGGAGTAATCCTAAGTCAGTGTAGGAATCCAAAAATTACTGGGTATAGTGACTTGAATAGATTGACCATAATTATAACCACTTCCGAAGGTGCCTCATAGCCATCCCAGGTTCTACCTGTCCACCACAGTACAATCTCATTCATATATTGTTTGAGTATCACTAGATTAGTTGCTCAACTGTCCTAGGGGGCATCCCAACAGAACAGCATGAACTGGAGGAGAGCACGGCCCCTTGGGGGACTCCAGTTTTTAGGTGGAGTGATGCTGATACTGTACACGCTCGATTATCCATGCTACTGGTGAGGATAGGATACAAGGATAATCCGAAAACACAGATAATCCAAACTTACCTCTCTCTTTCTCAAAAATGTTCACAATTTTCATAATTGCACTAGTTTTACTTGTTCCCGTATACCATTAAATTTGCTTGTATTATGGACTCATTAGGTTTTCTTCACCGAACTGTGATTTCTTTAAATTGCAATAAAGTTATTGAATTCAAATTCCCATTGCTCCAAGTAGGGCTACAAACCATGTGTGTAGTATAACTCATGTTGGACCCTTGTCGTCACTTACACTCTCCCTTCTTCTGCTTGACTGTGACCCATAGTAGCGTTAACAATTTAGCTATTGGTCATATGTTGGAAGTCCAGTCCATATATCTTGAGCCATTCATTTAAGATTTTTGCATCAACATTTTCAAATCCACCAACTCTGAGTCATTCACTTCGGATTCCAAAAATTCTCCAAAATTACCTTTGATGTCCACCAAAAATTTCCTCTGGAAATGAACTAGTACAACAAGTTTCACTGAGGATTGGATATTAGGGGGACGACCGACAACTTAGGTCATGTGCGCCATTGGGGATAGGTAAGGAAGGAATGGTGGAGAGAAACTCGGTATTGGCATTAGTCTGCTATTAACGAAAGGCACCAAGGGGACAATGGTTTAACATCTCATCTGACAGAAAGAGTTTTGAACTTGAAGTGGCCTCCACAAGACACTCAAGAGGGTTTCCTCTGAAAAATATCCTTAACAGCAGGGATTTAAGCCCTGGCCTTCCGTATGGTTTGCCAGTACTCTAGCCACCACACCAACCCGAACCCGTTTCACTCAAGTCTAGGCTTGAATTGAATCCAATAGTCATTTTTTACTCTCAGGCAATTTTTGCCAATATGTAGGATGTGTTACGATTCAAAAGAAAATAAAAATCCAATGCTGTTTTATTCACATGAATTTCTACGGGCACATTACGTTCAATTACGTGAAAATTTTAGTTTGACATAGGAAATTCATTCTTAAGTTTAGAGTCAAATATTAAGTAAGACAGAGAAACTAAATTATTCCACAATACAGGTATTTTAAGCATTCTTATGCTATACCATTCATTGAAAGAATCATCCAACCTGGGAAACAAATAACGAAAAGCCATTCATCATGAACATTGCTAACTGAATCTATCAATGAATTAATTCTTCTGCACTTTTATACAAAAGTTTTCTGAGTGTTGGAAATAATAAAACTTGAGTCCAAGAGATTGAGTATTCATACTCAAAGTGATATATCTCCCTGGAGTTTGCTCCGAACTTATTAAGACCGATAGCTGAACCAGTCGTTTTCGTAATCTACATTAGTTGTCTCAATTTACTATGCATATCCAAGTCAAATACCTTCTTTACCATTTAAGGCGTATAACAGCTACACTGCAAGCAGCTTGAGAGAAATAGCGGATATCTTTAATAACTAACAGCAAAAACTATGCGTGTCTTTGTTTTAAGTAAAAATCCTATTTTGCATCTGTCAGTAACTGGCTTCCTCGTCCCTCCTAAGTCTCTGGATACAATGGGATTTGAATTGAACATTTCTCCACCTCGGTCGCTGGCTTTATTTTTTATGGTTTGTCGAAAGATTTGCAGTGTGGTTATACATACTTTCTTCCAAGAACACTGTTAACTCTATGGCACTATAGAATCCGTTCTTTCTCCATCTGTCTCAGTGTCGCAACTCTTCTCGCGACTGTTCATTCGCTCAACTAACGTCAATTGTTCACTTGTCTCAAATTTGCGTGAATTTGAAGAAGGAATGAGTGGCTATTATTACCCGAGCGCATGTTGCAAGTATTTTAAAGCCCGTGCTGAGTGATGCCTGTTTCTTCCACATGATATAAAATTTAAGAAAGTGAGGCTCTCAAAGCTAATAGTTATTTCACGCCTGTGGGGACATTTTATGATATAATTATAACTGTGAAATTAGATACACTCGTGACCTATTCATGACCTTCTATTCAGTAGTGCTTCGCTACTGCACCATTCAGTTAACGTTATTGTTGGCGGAACGAAGGAGGAATTCGCATTGGATATTTTTTACACATAAGTGGGCTATTCATAATTTGCTAGCAGGAATATGACGTGGATCACCAGCATATTATTCATTTCGGTAATAGTTCTTCTACTTCTGTTTTATATACATCAATTCCGGCCTTATAATTTTCCACCAGGTAGAAAAGCCTTTTATAGTCATGAATTATTAATCTTGTAGACTTTTTAACACTTCTGAAGGTACTTTACATTCAAATTGGTGTACGACTACAGGTCCATTACAGTTTCCTCTGTTAGGAAATTCTCCTCAATTTCGGAAACTGTGCAAGCAGTTAGGACATCAGTACAGAGCCCTTGCTCATCTGGCTGACTTATATGGACCTGTTGTTGGCCTACGTTTGGGGAGACATTTTGTGGTGGTAGTCAGTGGTGTTGACACGTTGAGGCAAGTATTGAGCCGCGAGGAATTTGAAGGCAGGCCCGATACCTTTTTCATGCGCCTTCGATCTATGGGAACAAGGAGAGGTAAGTCATGTTCCACTTCCGGCCGGTCCTCCAATGGAACAGTACCATGAAATTAAAATTTCGGGTAAAGCGGATGAGCTACGTTACCAGTCACCTTGTTTCAAATACACAGTGTTCAGGGAAGAATTTATGCCGGGTGCAACTCTTACCGAAGTGGTGTTGTGTTAAATTAAAAATTAAGCACCAATGTTTGGCTTAATCTTTCCGTGATAGATATGATTTCCCGTGTAGTTTTGACGCTTGTTTAGTTTTTGTTTTTGTTTCTTCGCCTACTAAAATACTCAGTTTTTAGTTTTGACGTATTTCTTCTTAAGTTATAACTTTTTTTCCTTATCCGGTTAATCCTCGGAGGTAAGGGCGTTAACGTTTGAAATTGTGCGCGAAAGCCAGTGACACCTCTTACTCTGTTTGAATAATTTTGACTAAGTTTAGCTATCGATTTGATTAACAATTTTTCACGAGGGTGGTGGACACGTATCAAATTTATAGTCTTCAAAAACATGTCACATCCGGCATTGAAGGACAGCATTAGATGATGGCCAGGTTTAATTTCTGATGGGGCCACCTTCGTTGTCATTGCAAGCCTCGTAGTATTTGTTTTTGCACCCAAGGCTATTCATCCTTTCCAATACTAGATATCCTAAACTGTTGTAGAAATAATTTTAATTGTTGTTGCACAATAAATGTTAATACCTCCTAGGTCTTCTTCAGAGTTACATCTCAACAAGAATTATGCTTTTCTCTTGTTATCATTTAATTCCTATCTAATTGGATAGTTTTATAAAATTCTGGTATCAGTAAGTTCCCTACTCTTTACTAGAGGGATAAGAATTTCACCTTAATTTAAAACCGTGGTCTGTTCATAGAGATGGTTGCTATTTTTGTATGGAAATGACAGTTTTCATTTGCAGGAATAACCAGCACTGATGGGCCAAAGTGGAATGAGCAGAGGTCTTTTACTGTCAGACACTTGCGAAACTTGGGGTTTGGAAGGCAGACTATGGCAATTCTTATCGAGGAAGAGTTAGCGCATCTCATTAAAAAAATAAAAAACGAAGAAATGTATGTGCATGGTGAGAAAAATGTTATTTATGTTCAAATAGTATATATAATAGTATATAATATATCAGTATTCTCACATGTGGTTTCTACTTTCATAGGAAGTACAGCGGCAAAAGGAATTTTGGTTGACCTGAATTTAGCTCCCAATGTTTTAAATGTTTTATGGGCTATTGTTGCTGGTACTCGTTTTTCAAGTAATGACCCTAAACTGGATAGCCTGCTAAAACTCCTTCGTGCTCGTTCTAGGGCATTTGATATGGCTGGTGGAATGTTGTCTCAATTTCCCTGGCTGCGCCACATTGCTCCTAGAGCATCTGGGTATACTTTACTTCTGGATGTTAATGCAAGAATGAAAGAATTTTTCATGGTTTGATATTGCTCTGTATTGAAATGCCTGATTTTAAAGTTTTTAGTCTCATAGTATCCTAAAATATTTTCCTTTTCCTTTAGGAAACAATTGAGAAACATAAAGAAGCCTATATTGAAGGTTGCATTAAAGATCTGATTGATGCATACATATGTGAAATGAGGAGCAGGGCTGGGGATCCTACTTCCACATTCACAGGTTGGTGTTTATGGGTGTTCTCTTTCCCTCAGTTTTTCTGATAATTAACTCCTGTGAGTAATCGATGAGGTGAAGGATAACTGGTGGAATGGACAACAGGAGGATATGGAAAAGCTATGAAAAGAATGGGAAGTGGGTGTGTTACATGGGCGTAGCCAGGATTTATGCTTTATGCTAGGAGGAGAGGGGGGGGCAGGACACCCATCTGTAGCTGTAGATATATGCCGGGGGTTGGACATCATCTTGTTCAGCTGTGTATAACAGATTTAATACAAAATGTCTCCTCAAGTGGGGGGTAGCAGACCCCTAGCCTCCCCTTGGCTACGCCCATGGTGTGTTATACGCTAAAGTACAATTGTCATCAGGCAATAAAATGGAGCAAACGGTACCAAAGATTAAGGACAGAACAGGCAGGTTATGAATGAAGCTAGAAGATACTCTAGATAGGTGGAGAGAATACATGGAGGAGCTTCATAGCTGTGAGAGTAGTCCAGTTATCCTAGATATTTTGGATGAAGGAGCACCAGATGAGGATAACCTTGGACCAAGTATACTCAACAGTGAAATAGAGAAGCATTAAAAAGATGAAGCCAAAAAAATCTAAGGGAGTCTATAACATACCTTCTGAGTTTCGTAGGAATATAGGCAATAAAGGTAGACATCCTTTTTCCAACTTTTTTGTAGGATCTATGAAGGAGGAGTATGGCCAGAGGACTTCATGAATACAGTCCTGATTCCTATTCCAAAGAAGGAGAAAGCAACAGAATGTGAGGAATACAGAGCAATAAGCTTGATGTCACTTGCAGCCAAAGTTTCATTTAGAATAATTAATAAAAGGCTGGAAAGTGGGGCGAAGTACTACTTGGGCAATGATCAGTTTGGACTCTGAAAGGGAAAGTCAACTGGATGCAATTGCAATAGGGAGAACACTTATAGAAAGAAAGATAGGGTATAGCCGGGCTGTATTTGCTTGCTGTGTGGATTTCAAATGGCATTGTACAGGGTGAATCAGGAAAAACTAATTCAGATACTTGATAGAATGGGGACTGATTGGTGAGTTAGGAGACAAATCCTAAACCTATAAAGGGCCCAAGTGAGGGTGGCTGACTGTGGATCAGGATGGGCAGCTATAGGTGGTAGGGCAAGGCAAGGGGCCCAATTGTCACCTTTGTTTTATATGTTATATTTATGCTAAGGAAATGGTAAGAAAGGCATGGGAAGAATTAGATGTGGGAATCAAGGGAGGAGAGCCGCTGAGAAAGTAGGTTAGGTTTAAAGAATCACGAATTGATTAGTCTATCTTCAAAGGGATTACAAGCTTAAGTATATGATAGGCAATTCTAGTGCGGGAAATACAGAATTTAGATAAATCATAAGAAAACAAAATGTAAATGAATAAATATAAAAAAAAACAAAAGTAATGAGATTCTCTGGGATTAAGAAAGCAAAGCTGGTAATGAAAACGGGAGGAAACAAATTAGAGCAAGTACAGTACATTTATCACTTAGGTAGCATGCTAGAAAAAAATAGCATAGTAGCAAAGACATACGGCGGAGATAGAATTGGCCAAGGAGGCGTTTAGTCAGTGGCGGCTCGTCAGGTGGAGTGAGTGAAGTGCCACTTCACCTTCATTTTGAGAGAGAATGAAATAATTCCAATATTCAAACCATTTGGAAAATTCAAGAATATATATCAAGTTTCCAACGTATATACGTACAATGTTGAGGCTATGATTTGAATGGAGTGCTCCCGCAGGGCACTGTCGTGTCCGTCAATCGGCAATCTACATATCGTGTTGGCAGGTGAAGTGCTAGCTTCGGCCCTTCACCTACCGGCTCTCTAGGGGTTCGCGGCAGGAGGGGGAAGGAGCGTGTGAGGCGGGTAAGCGTCGTCGGTTGCCATGGTAACCGCTTGCTAGGTGAAGTGCTTTTCTCAACACATCACCAGCACAATATGCTTCTACGCACCTTCCTACAAGTAGTAGTGGTGGTTGTCTCGCACGCTCACCACCCCATCGCCCCTCTCCAGCTTTCGGCACTATCATACTGTTTGCACGTGATCTGCCGCCCATTCTGCCTCAGTCTGCGTCCAAACACTTGATCGGTGTATTATATTGTGTTGACGGTGCTGTACCTCATCCGTCACCTCGTGTGCATCGTGAATTATGAATCCTGTGTGTGATGCAGGAAGCTGTTTATTGGAAACGCCTTTTAATAGATGGAAGGATGATGATAAAAAGAACCTTATTCAAACCAACAGACCCACTCCACAATTAAGTGTTGATGTTTCTGTCCAAAAACAGAAGACAGCAAACATATAAAATTAGCTTTAAAAACTCTTGGTACAGAGATTTTCCTTGGCTATGCGGCAGTGTGGTTTTAAACAAATTTTTTTGTTGGCCATGTTTACTTCTTGGAGTGAAAAAACATGTCTGGAACAGTACCGGATTTGGGGACCTTTCCTAATATGTCTTGTGGTCTGCGGAAACACGGAGACTCCGCCGAACACTTGAAGTACAGCTTGCATTATTAATTCATTATTAATTGACGGTTAAACACTTGGTTTATTTGCCATAGGACACTTAAAATTGAATGTAATAATTATTAAAAAGCTGCTTATTTATTTGGTTGCTCAATGGGAGGGGGGAGGGGGACCAATCGCCAAACTGGGAAAACAGAAAAACTTCTCAGTCCAGCACTTCACCTACTTCATAGGTCATGAGCCACCACTGCGTTTAGTAACAGAAGGGAACTGATTATGAGGACCTTGGGTAAAGATAAGAAAAAGAGGTGGAGAAGAGCTTGATATGGAGTACAGCATTATAGAATGGGGAAACTTGGACCGTCAGAAGAGAGGCTGTGAATAGGCTGCTGTCATTTGAGGGTGTGGAGAAGGATGGAGAGGGTGTGGTGGATGGAACAGAAGATGAATGAGGAAGTGCTTGAGATGGTGGGTAAGGAAGGAAGCTTCTGTATGAAATCTGGGATAGGCAGGGCAGGTAACTGTAGGAAGTAATAAGGGGCAATGGGTTGCTCAAAACTATGATAGACAGAATAATGTTGGGCAAGTGGGTAAGGGGAAGAAAGAGAAAAGGTTTTATTGAATGGATGAAGAAGGGTAGGTTGTATACAAAGGCAAAAATAAGAAATACTTGAGATAAATTGGATGTTGAAATTGTAGAAAATCAGGAGGGGGTTCTCTGACTTTCAACAAAACCTACTTTTACCAGTAAAAGACCTATTTTTTAAAATGTTTGATATCTACAGCATTGAACTCCTGCTTGATTAACAGTTTTGACATGATGACTTATTTAAATATTTCACTTTAGCCCCACCAACAAATAAATATCCACCTCCGTCCTCATGTTCCCCTGCTGTAATTCCCATTGAGTCCTGGGATTAGTGATGTGTTATCTCCATATTAATTTGTGTGCAGGAATACCATATCATTTTATATGAATTCACTCTAATACTTGATTAAATTTTCTTTGGAGGGTACATTGTAGTGATTTCCCCCATCCTTCCACATTGCAAAGCAGCAGCTACATACTACAGCATGGTAAGAACTTACTATCACTCATGTTAGTAGGCATTGGACCTGATACTGGAGCAATCTACTTGATCTACACCATCAGTGGGGTCTGTTGACATTGCTGCCTCTTGCCAGATCCAACTATAGGCTCCCCTATTAGCTCTTGTAAAACAATGTTCTTCAAATGTTAAATTATAGAAAAAATGTTTAGATAACAGGCCTTAGCACTTTGGTTTTTCAGTCCAAACCACCGATAAGTACACATATCGGTGGTATGGCTATGGCCACCACTACCTTTCATCTCAATATTGGGTGACAAAGATTCAATGTACACCTGCTTGTCATTAAATCTTGCTGCTAGCATGTACATATAAGAATTGATAAGAGCTTTGATTTTTGAGTACAGGATGAGCATTTTAGGTAGTTTGAGTAAAATATCATTTTACCTAGAAATCAATGAATTTGGTCTCATTTTAAAGAAAAATATCTCACCCTTCTAATGGCACCAAAAATTGAACCCCATATCACATTACTTTCAGAGATATGTATTTGCCAAAATATACCAGCCCTTTTACATGGGAAATGGTGCATGTATGCATTCCTGAGAGACATTATTTACAAAATGAGGAATTTCTAACACTTAGATGTCATAAAAAAAACTAACAGCATGTTGTTTGTGTGTTTTCACAACTATTTTTGGAAATTAATCATATTGTCACCACGTAGGTTCTTGGGTATCACAAAAAACCTTCCGTTTTGGAGGAGTTTCAAAAGCACCGCGCAAAAAAAGTCAAGTTAAAGACTTATTTAGATATTTTCATTCACTTACTTACAATTTCTGCTGTATAAAACTATATTATTGCACCATTAATAATGCAATATTTAATTGATGTGTCTTACAACTGGTGAAATTAAAAGGGTATAATTTGATTATGGTCTCTATTATGACTATAATTATGAGGGAACTATCTCGCTCAGACTACCTTAAACTGCTGAATGCTACATATTAATTGTTGAACTTAGGTAAAATTCTCTGTAAACTTTTCACCTGTAAAGATGAAGCCAATATATTGGCTCTTGGAATGAAGAGGGTCACAGACAGTGATAAGAATTCTTTTTTTTCAGCTTTAATGAAACTCTTAGTTATCAGACTTGCAGTCTACATTTGACTGGGAATCCAGAAAGGCTGCCTGGAGGGGGTACTCATTGAAATTCAACATAAAGGAGAAATTGTAAAGACCTTAAATAAAAAAAGACTTTCCAATGTGATGTGCAAAATGTTTACACCTTTTTGCTGTCATTAATTGTTCATGGAGGGTTTTGAGTGAAATATTCTCTGACTAAAATCTCTCTACAATCTGGATTCTGATTATTTTGCTGAGCCGAGAAGTCGAAGGGCATATATTCTCATTAAAAGTCTCTGTGGAGATTATCAAGGGAAAAAAGTCGCAATGGAGTAATAAGAGAAAAAATGCTGGGTAGAGTACCATGGAAACAATTTTTAGGCAAAAGCGAAGGAGAACTAATGTTGTAATGAAAAAGTTGAACAAAAAATCTCATTTTGTAATTTCACAGATGATCAACTAATAATGGTATGCCTGGATATGTTCATTGCTGGATCTGAGACAACATCCAACACATTACAGTTTGCATTCCTTCTTGCTGCCCTCCATCCAGAAGTTCAAGATAAGGTTCAGCATGAATTAGACTCGTTACTTCGTTCATTAGAAAGTGGAAAATCAAGGAATGGCTTAACAAGAGAGCTTGTGCTTACAGACCGAGCAAGGTAAGTGATAGGAAGTGTCGAGTTGTTCAAAATATTTTTTTAAACTCAGTTTACCAAACATATGTTCTTACTTGGTTTAATATTACTTTATGAGTATGAATTAAATAGTTCTGTGTTATGAATAACAGTGATGATTTTCTGATGGTTAATTGGAACAGAGATGTTTCTTGAGTACATATTGCATTGCCTTATGGGGTTTACCCATTATCACTCAAAGTTCCCTTCTCCAGAAGATTACCATTAATGTTACATTATTATCTCTCCATGAAAATTCTGTGAACCACTTAAGTGGTTTAAAGTCTTAAAAATGTGTTCTGCCTACATGTGTAATCTGATACTCTACAGTATGCTAAACATGTTTTTAATTCACCTCAACTGAAGGTAGTCATCTTAAGCCCCTCTAAACAATCGCATTAAACAGCCATTGTTCTTGGGCATTTAATTACCTACCAATACCAATGATGTACCTATTTCTTTGAAAGCTATCCTTGAGTTGTTCAAATTGAAGCTGAAACTGGAGAATTATTTTTTTTAAGGCGCAATACTATGCAAGTGAATTTCAGTCCCCAGCTAATTAAAATTGATATGCATTACTGAAATAGCATAAAGTACTTTTTGTGCTCTCTAAAGTTTTTCTGTTATGTCCTTATCATTCGTCCCATTCACATTTGTAGTTATCAATCTCAGAACAAAAAATGCCTCTGAGAAGATCAATATGATTCATTACTTCTTGAGGTGATTTTCAGAATTTCCAATAAATACTGTAGTGGTCAACGTAGGTACTTCAAATGCTACTGATTCATCTCATCGTTAATGGCAAAGGAAGTTGTCATTTTATTTTTTTCTTGGCTATGTTGTTTTCCTGCTTCTCATTAGAATGATTCATCCTTTCTTTCCTGAGTAACAAGATACTCCATCAAAATAAATATATTGTATTTTCTCTCTGCCTATAAATTTGTTCTAATTCACCAAAAAATCACATTCATTCTGACCTCTTTCTTTTCATATGGTGTTGTGACAGCTTAGGAGCATGTATTTACCAATGGATTCTGGATGTAATCAATGAAACTATTATTAATTATTGTATATGTGTAGTAAATGGCATGTTAACTTTCTATTATAAGTGCTGGAATTTTCATTGGACGAAAACAAATGGCACTAGCCCTGAAAATACTAGAATTTGAGGTATTATTGGGTGATTTTTTTTCCTTCAAATCAATCTCCCTGTTGTGTTGTTCCCGACGTAATGCTAATGTCCTGACTGCTCTATTTTAAGCAGGAGCAGATTAAGGTCTTTTTTTGGGGGGGTGGGCAGTTTCCATCTTCTACGGGGCCTGGAGTTTTGGAATGCCATATGATTACCATTTTATCTATTTTCTCAGAATTACATGTGGGGAGGTAATGGAGGGAGTGGCTGCTCCCTTTAGTCTGCTCCTGATTTAAATTCACCATTAAGATCCAAATCAACAGTAGCTGCCTGCTGAAATTTAGGAGAAATTTTATGAGAAATCTAATGCAACACTACTAATTGAAATTTTGATGTCTTTGCTCTCTTTTTTCATTTTGAGGCTACCTTATTGTGAGGCATTTTTGACCGAGACACAGAGAATATGTCATGTTACCCCAGTGGCTGGACCACGTCGTGCTATGTCTGACACTGAGTTAGCAGGCTATGACATCCCAAAGGCATGTTTTAAACAGTGGTAGTGTTGATGGAGAACAATCATAGTAATTGTTTATTATCACTGGAGACTGAATTTCATTCATGGCATTTATTTCCAGGATACTGTTCTATTACTAAACTTCAGGTCTGTGCATATGGACCCCGAGCATTGGAAGGACCCAGAAGTATTTCGTCCTGATCGTTTTCTTAGAGTCAATGAGAGTGGGGACCTAGAACTCAACAATCATGATGATTGGCTCTTGCCATTTGGCTTTGGTAAGTTACAAGGTGACCGTGCCATGGTGGAATGTTTAGTTTTTTATTGGAAGCTATTAAAATCAAAGCTCACATAGAAATTCTAATATTTTTTCTTTCTACATACTTCTTCGATAATTTTATTTCTATTAAGGGTGTTGAAAAAAATTGTTCTCTGCTATGGTCTGTTGCAAGGAGCATGAGAATCTGGCACCAAATTTCCATGAAAATATTCGCATGGCAGTTGATGTTTTTCTGCATTTGAGATTTTAAGTTTTGAAACTAGTACCAATCAGCATGAGGCATCTCTGTGTTTTCCGAAGCTGCTGTGGTATTGTAAACACAGACATGAGAGAAATGAGCTTTTAGTCCCAGTTGCAGGGGGAGAGCATTAGAAAAGTGTAGCAAGGTTTTATGGGTTGCCTTTTGATTTGTGGTTGATGAGTTCTTATGGTGTTGGGAGGAGGTTATCTGGCACCAAATTCTTGGAGCGAAACATCAATCCGTTCCTTAAACATTTCCTTGTAATAAAGGCAGAGGCCAACAAAACCAGGGCGTCCAGGAGAAAACCCAATCCAATTCTCTTGTCGACAACTCTATCGAGTTCCACATTGAATGGATGGTTTTTTTTGCCAGTATTTTGCTCAATAATTTTTGTCCCTCAACCTCGAGGCTTGTTGATCTGGCATTGTCATCAATACTTTGGGGTCAATAAACAATGGAATTAAACTTGTTGGTCACTTAGTAAGACATAACAAGTTCATCAAGAACATAATTGAAGGAAAAGTGTTGGGGAAGAAAAGGAGAGGACGACCTAGAATATCCTTACTTTGCAGAGTGATGTCAATCATGAACTGCAACTCCTAGGGGGAAATGAAAAAAAACAGCCTTAGAGACAATTGGCTACAAAGACAGGGACAAGGCCTGGCCTTTTGAGTGACGACGACAAAACAACACAGGGTATCATAGTACAGTGCAAGCATACAAAATTTCTGTGAAAGAAAGATTATTGATTTTTTATCATTGTGATAGATTGTAACCATTGACAGTGGTCAGTGATTGATTCACAGATCAATCTAAATAACATGTGCAGAGCTGGATTCACTTAAGAGTGAAATACCTGGCACATGAGGCTTCTATGTGTCTCTTGAGTGAGCATGCTGGAGTGAAATGGATGGGTAATGATGATTGCTATATTAAATACTTTAGGAAATGAAGTTCTACCCCAAATTGTAACATGCTCTCTACGTGTTAAGATTTGCACAAATTTATATTGTAAGATTTTGGATTCCAGTTAACTGGCTCCCTGTTACTGGAATCTCACTGATGGTAATTTGTGGGCCAAACCTTTACCACTGAAAGCAATCTTCGGCCCTGAGCTTGAAATTGGCCTATAAGATGCCAAGTGATCATCCATGGATTTATTTGGTCAAAAAAGTGCATATCGTTTGTGGACAAATTTTTTACTCCTATCTTATTTTTCTCTTGATCTTATTTATTCAATAGTTGCTTCTCCTGTCCATAAATCTTGGTTATTTCAACTCTTTTTCGTGAATGTCTTCCCTTTTATCCTTACCTGGTTGGACTATTTTCATCAATAAGTCATTGATGAAAAAACTATCTGCCCTCAATTTCTGTAACCATATGATACCCTAGGTAAAGTTTGATATTGGAAGGGGGATGTTTAGTGGCTTGCATTCACCTTAAAATTGTACAATGCTGGCATACACCCTGTTTTTTCAAATGGAAATGAAAATGAGTATTGCAACTGAAATTTTATGTCCAGTTATGATTTGTGTATTACCTTATCAAGGCATTGATGATTTTTTTAATGATCAGTGCATACTTTAAAATATTGAAATTGTGTACAGACAACATTATTTCAGGAAGCTTTCTTTATCTATTTTCATTTTTAAAATTAATCGTTGTAAAAAGCATTTTTCCTCTTCATTTTTAAAAGTATTGTCCCATTGCGTGCACCTGATTCTTGAGATTTTCTGAAAACTTGAATGTACAGTGAAACCTCGCTTTTACCACCCTGCAATTTACATTTTCCCATGATTACGACATGTCTTGATGTCCCAATGATTTTAAATCCTTGTGATGCAATCGTATCCTATGATTTACACTATCAAATTTGGAAAAATCCCACAATTTACGACATCTGGCCAGGAGCGAGATGGCGGCCGGTGCACTGAATGCATACCGACTGACGATGGACCCTGAGTTTGAAGTTGAATACTAAGAGAATGCCTGAGCCGATTGTAATGAAACAAACGTTTACATGTAGCCTGTATTATTTTCCATTGGATGTTTGCAATTAAATGCCTTCATTGCCTTCAAAATTCTGTCGTTAACGTGATAATGAAAATGGAGCCCATTTTTCGAGCCCCTAGCACAAATTCCAAAATTTGCCTAATTAATGCATAATTAGGTTTGGTTCAACTGCCATCAGAATTTTATACAGCATTCTCTCAACCTGTGTAAGTGATATCTAAAAGTTTCGTTATTTGTAGTTTATTTGCTATAGAGCTGCTGTTAATTTTATGGAAAACTTAATTCCTGTTTGTACCGATCGTGGAGACCTGACCGTGACACTGTGGCCTTCGTCTTGAATTCAGTATTATGATCCCAGCACTTCTGGATACATAAAGCCAACAGAATAATTGATAGCAATTTTTATATATATCACAAATTAGCATGGATTGTGCACGTGTTATGTTGAGTGTGTAGTGCAAATGCATAGGTACTGATTTTGTTGAATTTTTCAGAAGAAATTGCTCTTCACACAGCAGCTAAATGTGTTTTTGATGACTTTTAAGAATCACATGGCCGGATAGACCGTTTCAAAATTCAGTGTAGTAAATTGTAAAACAGTATCTGTGAATCTGAAAGCATGCATCCCTAAACAGTTTCTCCCTGGAAGTGTCCAACTTTGCATATGCTCTTAAGCAATATTTTACTATGGACAAGGTAGGTCTTTCTTATGACATTCTATCAGACAAGACCCAAGACTTTAAAGTGGATTAATACCATGGGGACAAACACAGCGAAGCTCGCCTCACTGTTTTGTTATTGCAGGTGGCAGTGATAGACTGAATCCCTTTGTTTACAGGAAATCTAGAAATCCACATTTATTTAAACAACATTAGGAACTTATTGTCTCTAACTTATAGTGGCCAATACTAAGGCATGGATGACTTCCAGTATTGCTGGAGAACAAATGCATACCTTTGATGCAAAGACTTGGGGCCATGGTTATTGTTATTGGATCAGTGCCATGCACACCTGTTACATTGAAATTAAGGTAAAAGTAAATTTAATGTTTTCATGCCAATTGCACCAGCTGGAGGCAGCCACTAGATTTTGGGTATTTTCCTTTCACTCAAATAAGTTGACAAAAAATTTGGTCATGATTCTGCCTCAGTAAATAAAGATTTCCCTCGATTTACACTTTCCCACAATTTACACTTTTTTACTTCGTCCCCTTCAGAAGTGTAAAAAAGAGGTTTCACTCTATCACATTTGAAGTGCATTATGTAAACTGAGATGAAAATAGAATAGGGTTCCTCGGCTAATTTTACTGTGATGCAACCGTGAAAGTGGAAAGTTGAATGTGGGCTCATATGGAGATTGCACAGATTACAACAAAAAATATTCACTATGTTTACCAATCAAACTCAGATCAATATGATCTCGGACTGATCTGAACATTCTAAGCCAACCAACTTGGATCGCCTGGTTTACCAATGCGAAATCCATCGAAGTATCGATTTGAATTGGTTAATGGTGATTTGAAATCTCAGACTGGCAGAGAAAGTGGGCCGGGTTGGCCCGCTTCTCATATCGGTCTCGCTAGCCTGTTGCGTTTACCATACCAAGCTCAACTGGCCAAATCAATCTGAGTCCAATTGGAAAACGTAGTGATTATTTGTGTGAGAAAGCATATTCAAGCTTTTTTCTAAACCTGTTCATAAGTAGCGAAAAGTCATGGGAAATTGAATAAAACTAAAATATAAGCATCTTACTACTTATTTCATAAAGTTATGTGTGAATATACTGCCGTAATTGAAGTCAGAATGTGGTACTTCTGTGCAAATGGCGCTGTAGTCGGCTCTGATGGCTGGACAAATTTGATCATGAAAAACATATTCATGGGATAACTAACGTATTTTGTACCTTAATTTTGGTTTTCAATTGGTAACCCGTTTCATCTCTGAATGCTGAATTTTTTAAACCAATAAATAAAAATTTGAAACTCAGTATTTGATTTGTCTCACAAAGGCAAGCCATCTTAATTCACCCTTCCAGTTTGATTTGAACCCTGGCGGGGTGCTTGTACACATGTATTTTCTCGGTCCATCTGAACTCTCTTTTGAGTGGTTTAAGCAAGGTTTCTCTCTATTCATGATAGAGGCTTTAAAACTTTATTTTTCAATTAAAGCAGTTTTGAGATGTGAGGTAAATATTGTAATAGCAAGGATCCAAAAACTTTTTTATGACTGAATTCCTCTGTACTTAACCTAATTATGTATTCATATTTGGTAATGTAACTCATTTTTTTCACTCAGCATGCAGAAAATGCCTTCACAACTTTTTTTTTGTGATTTCGTAAAAAATGTTAAGTTGAGAAAAAACTGATTTCTTTTGAATAATTGCAAAAACATGCAAACTATATGCTGTCACTTTTCTGAAGTGATCCGTGTGTCAGGTCATCATAATATTTTCAAATATTTCAAGCATGTCCCTCAGAAGTGCACAGCCATGCCATATCCTGTATAAAACTGCTTCTTATGTTGCGGTTATCTTTAAAGTGGCGTGATTAGTGGCTCATTGGTTTGGTGTCATTAAAAAGTGACATCTTTTTTTTATGAGACTACAAAAGTTATTGATTGTTATGTGCTAGGATGTCTTGCTAAAACAATCTTAATTGATAATCATATTAATCCCATATCCTATCAGTAATATTATTGAGTTTGTGCCATAAATTCATGTATTACATCTGTGTCTTTCAAACTGTACCATCCGACCTTTCCAATTTATCCTGCAGGACGCAGAAGATGCCCTGGAGAAGTGCTGGCAAAGTCCTTCCTCTTCATGTTCTTTGCTGGCATTTTGTTGCATTTCCGATTGGCCCCTGACCCCAGAGTCCCCCCTCCCATGCATCCTGCTGGTCACTCTGGTACCATGCCTGGGCTCACCCTAGCTCCGCATCCAACCAAACTATTGCTCACGCCACGTTGTCCTTAGCATGTTCAGAAATGTGAGTAATTATAGCACAGTCGTTCCAGTTGTAAAATTATAAGAAGTTGATGTTATTCCTGTTACTTGATGTTCACATTATTTTATATATTGGTAAGATACATATCTTTGATGTATTGTCAATGAATTTTATGGATGAATGTGTATGTACTTTAAAGGAAAGTACAAATCTGAAGTAATGAATGAATTTTTACTATGAAAGAACTGGATATGTATTTCTCTTGATTTGACCTAGGCTTGTGTGTTTAGTTCCTCCCTCAGTCTGTCTGATATATTGTTTTTATTTTTTATTTTGTCTGAATTGTTCAATGATATCCCAGGTTTCCTGGACTAAGAAGCCAAGGTTGAAAAAACAATGTGATTATATTGATAGAGCAAGGTTTCTCAATCTCATCACAACACAGGTAGGGAGCGAGGAAGAGTTGACAGAGACAAGGTAAGAAATAGGAGAGATACTTGGAACCCAATCCAAAATGTAAATAAAATGTGCAAAAACATGATGGTGGCTCTAACCTGGCAGCCAAGAAAGGTTATGGAACTTTGTGGAGAATGTTCTAATTGACTATAAACTTACTTATTTTAGATCTCTTTGGTATTAAACCATGATTAGACTGATGAAATTATGTACTACCCTCAGTATTTTTGTGCAAGTGCTCATTAATCTGCAACACCATTGAGATAGTCAATAGTGTTAGGTGTAATTAGTGACACATTGAACTCGTGCACTCTAATTTCTGCTTTTCAGCTACAAACCGATGACAAATAATAGATGCTCCTCCCCATGTTATTACTAACATTCACCACTCTCGACCTCGCCCCAGTGCAGTATCCCATGACAAAGCAAAAGAAGAAGACTCATGCTGATGAGAAAAAACCACAAATTTACTCAGCAAGTGTTGACTGTGATAACCTCTAATTGTTTCAAATTGAGTGCAGGACATATGTTCGCATGTTGGCCATTTGCATTATGAATCATGGAACATAGACATATGGATTACACCATTCCACTACTATTGGGACTAATCACTACCATTTAAAGATATGCATCTGCACCTGTAATTTCACTGTTTTGTGGTTGCAGTGTATCTTGAAAGCCTCTACTCTTCCTTTTTCTCTCTCCCCAAACATCCCAGTCCCTCTTTAATGGAGGCAGACTCTCCATATGCAGGACCTCACGTGGCATCTCCTTGCATCCAGGTGGATGCTGCTGGAGCTGATCTCCACCATAACATTTTTGCACCTTTTATTTACATTTTGTATTGGGTTCCAAGTACCTCTCCTATATCTTACATTGTATCTGCCAACTCTTCCTCACTCTCTGCCTGTGCTGTGATGAGATTATCAAACCTTGCTCAATCAATCTAATCATCTTGTGTTTTCAAACCTGAGGTGGGATCATGATTCCTTTTTTGCATTGTTGTAATGGTTATGCATTGAGCCCTCTGCTCAAGAAGGGCTACATTCACAGGTACTACCCTAAGATTAAACTCCATCAATTATAAATTATTAACCAAAGTACCTACTTGATAAAAGTTGTTGGATGACGATCACTTTTTTGCTCTGATGTGGGCGATTGGAAAATTATGATAACTTGAATGCACGCCTTGTAAATAACCATGTTTGCACCCCTAAATCGTTAATCTTTCCCTTGCGTCTTCATTTACTCTCTGTTTTTGTACATTTCAAAGAATGAGTGCCCGAGAGCTGTTGTTTCAACCTCTTAGCCATAATTTCATCTCCTGAAGATACTCATCCAATGTGATATTTCTGCTTTGTTTACTTGTGATAACTTCCTTACTTAAAGTTAAACATTATTTATTATGCTGGTAAACCAGATAATGCTTGCCATCACCCTTCTCCTTGTGCACAAAGAAAATAGCTCATAAAGCAATGTGGACCTCTGATTCATAGGAACAGATTTTTTTACTCTAATATAAGTATGAAAGAAAAATATGTTATAAGTCATTATGAGTTTTATCCCTTTGATTAGCACATGATTATTATAATGCTTTTGTTGAAATTTATTACTCACGAGCTAGTGGAAGCTTTCTTCAGATGTTGCATAATAAGATTAAGCAAAACTTGCTACTGAATACCTGAACAGATTTACTCTATGATCATTTACATATTTTTGATATTAACTTTTATCCATTACCTGTGCGGCTTCATAATACCCCGTGAACAGAGACCTACAAAAAATGGTGATTTTAAATGAATGAGAAATCAAGAGTAAATTTTTCTGTTGCTAGATTCTGCCACCATACATGTGTGCACTTTTTTGAAGATACCTGTTGACTAGATTATTTAGATTGGACTTAACTTTAAGTGCGATGTTTGATATTAAAATATTTGCACTCAAATCAGTGCTGCAATTTTTGGCTGGCTAAAATAATGCATAGGAGTGTTGATAATGCATTGTAGTCTTGTGAAAACTGTGCTTGGAAAATTTTCTTTACCAACAGCTGAATCAATATCTTCAATTGTCAGTTAAATTTATAGGGTCATTTGCTCTAGAAGCTTAGCATTTCAAATGTAGGTATTTCTCCTTATGTATGAACATGAAGTCAAGTTACCCTCAGTGTTCGGAGTTCTAAGTGGTCCTCTGAAAGCATGGGATCTAGATCAGTCATTTAATCTTAGTTTACCCTTTCCCTCTGCTGCTTTGGTTTTCTACTTCAGAATCAGAAACTGCTTATTGGCTCTCATTGTTTTGGCGTAATAATCCCTCAGCAGGCATGGTTGATGAAAGCATTTTAGGCATTACTTTGTGGAAATATTATATATCTATGATGATGCGAATGAAAGAACTCGTGTTGTGGTAATACTCCCACTCTTTTTGATGAAAACCATTCATGCTTTCGACACATTGTGTTAACATCATGAAGCAGTGACCATCAACTTGTACTTGTACCCCTCAGCCAGAAGGAAAGGAAGGGGAATGAGGGGTTGGCAGAGAAGAGGGTAAGCGATAGGATGTACAAAGGGGGAGAAACAAAGTTAAGAGCAACAATAAGTAAACAAGAGGGGGAAACAGAATCAGAAAAATGAAAGGAGCTGGCAGAGGTGTAGGTCAAAAAGCAAAATCAGTGGATCAGAGGGTGGGAAGGGAAGCTTAAATTTAAAGAGGGGTTTGAGTCACCTAAACAACATCATGACAAATATAGTCTGGGCTATGAGTGGTGGAGATGTGGTAGAATTATGAAAGAAGATATTCCTCTGGTATGGGCATAGCAAATAAAATATTTTAGTGGCTGTTTGAACAACTGAATTGTCCATCCTATTACTCTCCCCGTGGAGATTTGTTTAAATTTTTAGACAGAACAGGGCATTTTGAAGTGGTTTTTTGAGAGCATAAGGAAAATTTTAGGCTAGAATTTTAGGAGAAAATAGTAAACTAATTATCAGTCATTTTGTAAAAAAATACTGTTTTAGTTTTGGAAATATTTGGACACCATAAATACCTTTCGTGCCAGTCTAAGCCCTTGTCCAATTATTAGAATCCTTAGAAAAGGAAATTTTGAATGGATATTAGTTATAGTTACTTGACTCGGGTGACTGCTCAGGCAGTGAATTTCTTAAAATTTTTCCTACCGGTAAACTTCAAGTACCCAGTGCTAAATTTTTTGTGTGAATATTCCCTACATTTATGGGATAAAGTATCGATTGGGGTGAAATATGCCCTTTTGAAATTGACTCTACCATACCATTGAACCGTAACTGGTAGTTTCAGGTATAACTTTATGGAATTAGTGCGTACTGAAATTAAGAGCAACAACTTTGTGATTCTGCTAGCTAAACCTGTTAATTGCAATATAATCTGGGTAAAGATTTTAAATGTTATTTTCAGGTGAAGACTTGCAGAAATTCATATTTATATATACTTTCAGGTTAAGGGTTGGGATATAGGATAGGGATTTTGACTACAAGAGCATATAGTTTAGGATAATACCTCGAGAGTTTAGAGCCTATGGCAGATCCCTTTACGCATTGAAACCTCATCGTAAAATGGCTAGGTTTCCTCCAAAAAGCCTCGGGTTCTCTTTCAAAAGTAAAAATCTAAAGGTCTCTCTGAATGAAATTCTAAAGAGCCGATAGTCATTTTTATACTGGCAAATGTCTTAAAGAGGCCATGAAATAGGCTCAGTTAGAAAATGGAATCCCAAAAGTTGTTGAAAATGGGGTCTTTGGTAGCATCAATTCGATGGAGCCAACTACTACTAAGTCGCGAATGAGGCAGCCTTACACCCTTAGAGCATCCAAGATTTGAAACCTGTGACTGAAGCTGATGTCCTGTAGTCTAAAGCCTTGGCAAAAGTTGTTCCCAAAGGGTTTGAGCGAAATTTTATGAGAAAATTTATTTTGTTTCAAGTCATCAGATAATGAATCAGTATAATCTCTTGAAATAACTTAAGAGTTTTTTCAAAAGCTATGTTTCACGTGATTCCGTAACTGTTTGGTAAAATTATTCTCAAGATTTTGTTCAACTTGCGAAATTGAGCTTACGTCGCGCTAGCCGGCCTATGTTCTATCCTCCTCCTCCCTATGCTTCCCATGCTTCTCATAACCTACCTCACTAAGTACATCATCGTCCGTCGTCGACCGCATGAAAATTCTGATGCTGGTTTAATTTTAAACGCTAGTTCCAAAATGCGAGTTGATTGTTGAATGCTTGCGGTCACGGGTCGCGCGCGTTTGAACCAAGGAGGAAAACCTTCATGTAAATGATTGTTCCTGGGCTGGGTGGATAATACTCGTCCAAAACTATCTCATGCCGTGATCTCGAGCTAGCGGGTGAACGCGGCCGTCGCCGCTCTTTGACCCCTTCCCTCTTCTCCTGAGGACTCTCGCCGCCCGAAATAGTCGCGGGATGTCTCTCTTCCTTTGTGCGCGTCTGTTGCCACGGGAGCATGTCGCGCGTCTACCCTTCATATCTTTCATGTCTCCCATCTCCTCCTCCGTCTATGCCTTCTCCTGCCGCTGCTTGCCCACCGCTATCACGGCTTGCTACTGACATAAGTCACAGGAAACTGGAATGAAAAAACTATTGTGAGCGTTTCCAATGTGTTGTTATTTGAGAATGATGAAGGAAGCTTTCCATTCGCTCTAGTGAGCCACTCACTTCGTATCACAACATCGCAATAGCTTACCATTCGTTTCAGGACCAGTGTTCTTCTAAACGATTAGGGTGCAGAATTGATGAGCGCTAAACGACCGAAGAGAAAATCCGATTGATGTTTTCGATTTTAATTTCAACGAAGGCATCAAGCGTGGATTAAGTTTATTTTTATACTGTGAAAACCTAGCGTTTTTAAATTCGTATTCTAAACTAGTACTTCGTTAACAATACACAAAACGCTCTGCCGGGACTATTGTTTACCTAAAGAATGCTACCTGCCAGGCAAGCCACCGAACTTTTCCCTGGTGTTTACTGTTACATTCGTCGTCGTTCGTGTTCGCTAATATTGTCCGATATGGGCTAATTTCAACACATTCAATGAAAAGCGCTCACCTATCATCTACATAATACCCTGCGAGCCGCCGCATGGGCGTGTGGTAGGGGGTGTTAGGTCTCCAGCCGAGTAAAGATGTAAGTTTTCGGGGGATGAAATGGTGATATGTATTATAGGAGTGTGTTTAGTGGAGCTTACTTTTTATTGTGGTCCCTTATTGTTCGCGGAAAGAACGAATTTTTGTACCTATATTTTCGGCAGTGTATCTCTCTTATTTTGTCGCATCTGTCAGACCTAGAGATGTAGTGAGGAGTCATGATAATATTCTCTGTGTCGCTCTGAAAAATATCAGGTCTGAATTTCTCAAGCAACCTAAGCCTAGCGTGTAGCCTCCTGAGTATATAGAGGCTTCCACCTTAATCCCTCTAAAAGTTGGGAGACATTATATGTACGCTCGTTGCAGTTTTTAACGAAGAGCGCTGCTTTCCTGTATTTTATTAATTTTTTTGGTTAAATCTATATGTCCATGGTCCCAAATGCTCGCGGCCTATTCGCGTGGCCTAACCAGAGCAAAGTCGCATCTCTCTTTGACTTTTTCATCCTAGGACCTTCCTGTTATACGTCTAACAAAACCTAGTTTTTTTAATGCTGTGCTACATATGTTTCGTATGTGTAATCCCCACAATATATCAGAAGTTAAAATAATTCCAATATATTGTACTGTATCTGTAGATTTTACGTTTACTCCACCCACAGTATAGGTATGGCATTTTTGAGATGACTTTCGCAGGAAGTGGATTGTGGTGCATTTGCAGATATTTAATTCTAACCCCCACTCCTGGCACCACGAGTGAGCGTTGTTAAGGTCCGATGAGAGAGCTTCAAGTCCGCGTCTTCGTTCATTTCACGGTAGATAACTGTATCGTCTGCAAATAATCTTAATCTACTGCTAACTCTAGAACTTAGGTCATTAATATAGATAATGAGTAAAAGAGGGCCGATCACACTTCCCTGAGAAACACAGGATGTGACTTCGACCATATCAAAGCTAAAACCATCAATAACTACTTTTTGTTTTCGATCACTGAGAAAGTCACATATCCAATTCGTTATTTTTCTATTAACTCCGCATGATTGCGATTTATATATGAGTTTTTTGTGAGGAACCTTGTCGAATGCCTTCTTGAAATCGAGGAATATCTCGTCGACTTGCTTAATCAATTCACCTGATTTTAGGATATCATGAAGGAAGAGCGCAAGCTGTATTTCGCAGGGCCTGCCCTTACGGGAGCCGTGCTGACTGCTATGTAAGAAGTTACAATTATCCAGGAATGTCATAATATTGCTAACGACAATGTTTTCGAGGATCTTGCATAAAAGTGATGTTAGCGATATAGGCCGGTAATTTCCTGGGTCACTTATATTTCCTTTATTGAATATCGGAGTGACGTTGGCTATTTTCCAGTCTTGGGGCACCTTGCCTTCGGATAATGATTTTCTTAATATAATTTCCAAGAATGGTGCAATTTGTGGCGTAAGCTCCTTCAGCACGCGTGCAGGTATTCCTTCTAGACCTGGAGACTTGTCACTTTTAATCTAACGCAGTTGTTTAGTTGTTCCATCACGTTGAATTGTTACGTCAGCCATCGGTTCGTTCAAGTCAGTAATGTCTAAATTGTGTATTGTGTCATCCTTAGTGAATACACTTTCGAAGTAGTGGTTTAATTAATTGGCTTTATCGATATTGTTGGTTACCACTTTGCCGTTTGTGTCCAGTAAAGAATACTGTCGAAGATTCGCCCTGGCACTCTCTCGCGTAAGACCAGAATGACTTGGGATTTGCATCTAGTAATTCACCGAGGATTTTTTTCTTGAAGTTTCGTAGCGTACCTCGCAATATTTTCTTCGTTTTTGAGCGTTGAGCAACGTATATTTCTCTCGCCGTCGTCATATAGAGAGTCGCCAAAGTCGAAGAAGCCCTTCGGAGAGTTCAGACGAAGGATGTTCGGTGACAACCCGGCGAATTAGATGCGGCAAACCTAATTGACACGTTCTGCGAAACAGCAGCCTCTCTTTAAAAATGCTGGATGGAGAAATGATTGGGAAGAATGATCGAGGCACACCGATGAAGACTCGTAAAGATAAGTTGTTAGCTGTGTGGAGCTTGGAGAGCTGCATAAGACTTTTCTCCGACTTTGAAGCGAACCATGTTCTGATGACATCCGACGTCGAAACCCGGGTCGTGATTTAAGTTCAAATCTTTGGAACGACCAAGTGTTTCATTTCAAGCATGAATGGGTTCCGCCTGGGTACGCCTGAGACTACAACGAGAAACGGGCACCTTTTTTAGCTACCATTTATGTGTGAACTTCTTCATATGTAAATCAGAAGGACAAAAATTTGCTCGACAGATGGCTACGTTTTACTTAGATACCCCTTGTTAAAAATTTCGCGCTATTGGAGGAGTCAGAACGCTGCGTCATCGAGAATCCTGCTGATGACGCATTGAACGGTATCGATTCTAGTTACACGACGCATTTGACTTGATTAATCGTCTTTATCCTGATTGGGCGAAAATTATAATATTTATTTCCTTGATGGGGAGACAGTCGAGTGGCATAATCGGTTCATTAGCAAATATTGAAGTTCATATGAAGTAGGGAAGCGTTGCTGTGCGATTACGTCAATCAATTGAGATTCCGAAAGGATCGCGTGACTTTTTTCGAATTTTTATGGCTGGCGCATAACCATATTGATAATATATTATATACAGTAAGAAAATTTCCTCACACTAAAACTACTCAAATACGAACAATTCAATTTCATACATGCTCCCCATTGCAGTATCCAGGTTCCTGACGTAGGTACACATGAAAAAACGCTGGGGGCACAGATATATAATGTATTATTTATTGGCTGGGCAGAGGTTCAGGAGCAGTGGGAACACTCGCGCAGCTTTCTGGGGGTGAGTGCGGACTCAGATCATAATTAAGTTCTCATGAAATGTGATGTTAGACTCGAGAGGCGTAATAAAAGTAAGATGATACGGAGTGGAACGTGGAATCATTGAAAGGGTTGCTCGGCCCGGCCGTCTCACCTGTCTTAAGGCCGCTTTACACGGTACATTTTATAGTACAAACGAGTGTATGAACTCTTGCATGAGGAAAATTTTACCGTGTAAAGCGGCAAATTGTATGATTGTCTGTATGACGTAACGGGAAATAGAACCTGCTCTAATTCCATTCAGTTTCCTGTACATTCTACGATACATTCATTTGCACAATAAAATGTACCGTGTAAAGCGGCCTTAATTCACGAGATTGTGACAATTTCTCACTTTCTTTTTTTCTATTATTGCACCTACTACTGTGTGGTGCTTCATTGGAGGAAACCTGAACTGTGTGGTGCTGAATAAGGGGTCGCTGTGTGATGGGAGGCTAAGCGAAAGTGGAGGGTGCCGAGTGGATGGGAGCTGCATGAGATGCTGAAAAGAGAGAGGCTGTGTTGTGGGACGTAGAGCGAGGGGATGGTATTGTGGGTAGTTGGGTGGAGGATGGAAGTGGGGGAGGATATGGGAGTACAGTGGTTGAAACTTCGATGGTGCTACGAAAAGCGACCAAGACTGAGCATGCAAACTTAAACCTAATTAAATGACATTATAATTAATAACTGGGAACCTATAAAATATTTTATTGCGTAATAAAAGGGGGTAGGCATAAAGTGTAAACCCCCATTTAATATCAGCGAAAATAAATGTGCCTTCCACAGACTCCCATGGGAGTTGGCGGGGCCTTTCATTTGTTTCCTACCGAATCTCTCAAAGGCGTGTTCACTGCCTGCTCGGGAAAGATTCCTGCCCACTGGCTCAGTTGGAGCCTGATCACATCAGCGCAAGCCACCCGCTAACCCCGCCTTGTCTTGGAGCGATGTCTTGAGCCCGGAGAAGCTTCCGGTGCTTTGTCACATCCATTGGGGGGGGGGGGGGGTCGTGACTGAATCATTGCATCGCCCTCCGGTGTCCAAAGGGGCTCTGGCTCCCATCTCTTACGGGGCGTAAAAAGTCACACTCTTTCAATGGGTTTGTCTGATCGTCCCTTGAGTCATCCAAAACTAGGTTTCGCAAGCGTGTCCGGCCGCTGTAATTTGCGGTCAGGTGCTGGCGGTACTTTCAGAGGCCCTCTCCTAACCTTATCCTTCCCCCAGCAAGAAAACCGGGTTGAGTTTGCTATAGGAATCGGCCTGCTGGTTTCCCTGGCGAGGTAGACGCAGTTTTCTTGTGTTTCTTACCGGAAGGGTTTTGAATAAACATATATTGCAATAGATATCCATGTTTGAGCTTGTTAACGTGTAATCTATGTATTCTACGCTGATGTCAAAAAATCAATGACCATGTTATGTAGAAACTGCTTGGTGAAGCCTTAGCGTGTAGTTCAGTCGACGGAGTTGAAGAAGGCGGCCTCGATGAGACACTATGTTAATAAGAGCGTCCGAGTGAGATGGATCCTGCTGTATTGCCTCCGCACTTGCCCACGCTCCGAATTATACTGAATCGTAACATCGGCGGTGAGTAAGGTTTATGCTTCGGAACTCGACTTCCAAGTGTACCGCCTCTTCAACAACTGCATCGATGTCAATATCCCCACTGGTCGGCGTGAAGGCGGACGGATGTTCATTCCGAAGGTTACCCTCATAATTGATGATGAACTGGTGCCTTTCAAGCTCCGAAGTCACCTAACCACCTTCGGCAAGACCATCAACAGAGATCCAGGTAATCCGTGCTTTGCCATGGCTATTGCGTAAAACAGAATTTTCTCATGGCAATAACCTTACAGGATGCACTTTCAAGTCGGACACCTAGGTAGGACATCTCCTTTCGGAAACGGAAAGACGGTGTACACCAAGAATACTGTGTGCAGGTAAGTCTTGTAGATCGTAACTTTTGTTTTCTTAGCTTTACTTAGCATAATACGGTATATCAGGTTTTTTTGCCATGTCGAGATTTTATCTACCTAGTCCTCAACGAATGAATAAACTTTCTCAGAAGGCACTTCTCCTCTTCGGTGGAGCGTCGTTTGCGGCGGGGCTTTCCATGCTAAACATGCATTTATCAAGTCAGTGGAGGAATAAAAGACAACATTTTAAGAGAAACGATTATTTCATTTAATATAAATGGTAAAAAGTTCGAGTTCCACTCTTTCTGATGAATTTAAATTGATGGGAATAGAAAATGTGATGAACGGTACAAATTAGTCTTTCAAGACACCGGAACGGATGCTCCTGAACCATTAATGTTCCGGCCAAACAGGTTCGTATAGCTACCTTTATCGTATAAAGTTCTCCATTTGTATCTTATATTTGGTTCATAACTGGTCCTCAATGTGGATTTGTTTCACATGGAACTGCCTCCCCCGCGTTTCATCACTTCCTCTCTCCATTTATGGGTGACGGTTTTCAGTTCTGCCCACTGTCAGAAGTTCATTTTACTCATTACGCCAGCCAACAGCTTCTGCTTCCTTATAATATTTGGCTTGTAGCTCATCTCTTTTTCCATCCATGTCTAGCAGCTCTTCGTCTTCCGCTTGGCTTTGCCTCGTTTCCCCATTCTTCTGTTTGCTCAGTTATAATAAGCGCCAAGTCGTCGTCAATTTACCGTGGGTGGAATATCGGAATCATTATCTGACGACAAGACTGCGAGGTATCCTTGTGCATAGGATGTTCTCTTGCTGACCTCAGTTTTTAAAATCGGTTTTTACCCCTTTCTGCTAACCAAAGCCTCGTAATTTTCTGTACGCTGTTGAAGGCCATTCGCAGTATCCGAATTTTAATGAGAGTTTTTGAGTTTTAACTTCTAAGAAACAGAATTTCTAAAGCTATTTGAATACAAGTTTCTTTCCGCATATGCCTTATTTCCTTTTACATTAAGTGGGTGTACAGAGGAGTGAAGGATTTATCTAGTTTAGAATATTATTCGCAATTAAGTGATATACTGGCTGATAGTAGGTTTCATTGGAAGTTGCTGAAATTCCTCCAGATTTTCACACGTGAAAGGCCTCATCTCCCGCTATAATTTTTCCCTTTATCTCCGCCTAAGCCCTAACCGTCTTCATCCCGTCCATTTAACCTATTCTCTTTCTTTCCCTTCCGCGCTTAATCAACATCCTTTTTCCTCTCTCACAGACTTGAGCAAACCATCTCCCCTCATTACCCCTTCTAGCCATCAACCCTGCTTCATCTTGATCTCATCCAGCTACTTTCTTTCTTCACTCACCGTATCAAGCACTTCCTCGTTTGTCTTCCTCTCCGTCCACCGTACCTTCTCCATTCTCCTCCACACTCACATCTAGAAAGGCTGCAGTCCATTCTCGTCGTCCTTAATCAGAATCTACGTTTCTGCCCAATACAACGCTACACTTCATATCAAGATCTTCACCAGCCTCTTTTTTTATACCCTTACCCAAGGTCCCAGTCCTTGGCTCTCCAATTTTGCTAAATGTCTCCCTGGCTAACTCAATTCTCCTCATTAAATCTTTCCAACTATTCCCGTTTTCTTTTAGCGTACTACCGAAGTAATCAAAGTGTTCTACTTGTCCCAGTTTGTGCCCTCCTACTTTGATGACCAGACTCAAGTTTTTGTTCTGTAGAAACTAAGTTCTTTGTTTTATTACGATTTATATTTGTCTTGTATTTCCCGCGCTGTAATTCTAATGTATTTACTGAAGCTTGTAATTTCCTTGAAGATCAACTAGCCAAAACCTGGTCTTCCATAAATCTAACCGACTTAATAAGCTGGCCTCCTACTTTGATTCCCACATCTAGCTCTTATTTTGCTTCTCTTACAATTTCCTCAGAATAAACATTGAAAAGCATAGGTGGCAACGGGCACCCTTGCTTAATAACTACCCATACCGATTCACCGTCAACTACCCTCACCTGTGCCCGCTGGACTACTTAAAATTTTGGGATAAATCTCCTGTCTCGCCAATCTATTCCCATTTTCCCGCGTGTCTGCATTAGTTTTTCCCAATCTGCCCTGTGAAATGGCCTTTCGAATTCCAAGAATCATGATAATACATAGGTTTTTAGGGAAGTTTAAGCGAGATATCTTTTCAGATACTATATGATTTATCTGGCCTCATCATAAAGGGAAGAGATCTCATCTTTCCAATGAGAACAAAGTATCTGCCATTAACCATTATACTTTCCGAGTTATTGGCCCAAAATTACTTAGCATTTTCAATAGGGAATGGCAGGCATACGCACTCCAGAGAGAGACCTCAAAAATGAGGAGGTTGGAACTAAGAGATGTCTTCAGAAATTTAACATTGGGTCGTTAGTAAGCTTTCTCAGAAACTTTAAAATATAAATCAGCTACACACCACAGTAAGATTTTTCAGAGTCACTGAAAATCTTCAGTTATTAAGGCGTTTTCAGCGTTTTGGGTAAAATAATAATTTTAGTTAACACCTTATATGTGTATACTTAGTGAACTGCTGAGAATTTCTGTAATTTAAAACGAAGTTCTTGCGTCATAAATGTTAGTGTATATACCTAATGCTCCTTATCCTTGCTTCAATTTAAAAATAAAATTTGAGAATGGTCTGTGTAATATCTCGGATCTTAAGTAACTTAAACATGGCGATGCCGTGTCCCTTACCTTCCCCACCCTCTCCCAGCGACTTCTTTTTTCATCCCAAACCCTCGTCCTCCCCCGCGTCCCACCACTTCCCATTCATTTCCCCAAATACGACCCCGACCCTTCCTTCCGTTCCGGCTCCCCACTTTCAGTCCGGAGGACGAAGCAGTCACTGTCATGTGGACCCTCGCCGCGTTCGTCGTCGTCGCGTTGCTGGCCCTCGCATTGGGCGCCAGGAGACCTCCCCACTACCCTCCAGGTGAGAGATGAGCCCTCTTTTGACGATTTTCCATTATCTTAAGATTAACGTGGAACTTTGTACGAGTTTAATTATATAGATTAAAGCATACTATATATCGATTAAAGTTTTTAAAAATCATGTTACCAATTTGGTTTCTTGGCAATTTAATGCTATTTTATGACGTTGCCTTACGGCAATTGACATACGTTTTCAAATAATTCGATGTAATGTGTACTGATTTTCCCCTAAACGCGAAAGAATGGGTTTCTCGTTGAAATAATAATTGCAAACAAATATCATGGCATCGTACCGAGTGAAAAAGCCGTATATAGTATGATTTTTGCTTAAATTTCGAATGCCACCCCGCAAACCCCAGTTATAACAATACTTTAATTTAGACGAAAGTTTAAAAAATAATTCTTGCATCATTTGCTTCATGCATTTTTACATCCAGCTAATCAATAGATGCACTTAAGTGAATGTGGTCAAAGCATTCTTTTCACCCTACGTGAAAAGTTATTGAAATGTGCACTCAACAACTCACGACTAGCGCTCCAGTTACCTCAGATGTTTCTAAATTGTGACACGGAAACCGAGTGATTGTTTTTCATTTTCGCTGGCTTGCTTTAAAATAAGGTCCTACGGTATAGGGCAGTGGTCGGCAAACTCATTAGTCAATAGAGCCATATGTCAACAGTAGAACGATTGAAATTTCTTTCGAGAGCCAAATTTTTTAAACTTAAACTATATTAGTAGGTGTTGTTGCTAACTTAATCAGGGTGCTCCTAAGCTGGCCTGTACTAAAACGCCCTCAATATGACTGAAGTACGATTGCTGAGGTCAACCCCTTCAAACTTTCCCATCCACAATCGGCTTGTATATTTGTTTCGTCTATCTCTTTCGTCCATCCTCTCTATATGTCCAAACCATCTCTACATACCTTTCTATAGCCTCGACTTCACATTTTCTTTCACTCCACAGCGCTCCCTAAAATTAACTTAATGAACTTTACTTAAAGTTTTAAAGTCTTAGTTAAACTATAGGTACGTTGAATAAAACTTGATATCATACTTAAGAACTATAGTATTTATTGATAAAATTAAGTACGTGAGCGCCCGCACGTGGTATTTTGTGGAAGAGCCACACTCAAGGGGCCAAAAAGCCGCGGTTTGCCGACAACTGGTATTGGGTAATTCGAGCTTCACATTGACGTGTTGAATGTAGCGCGGATCTGACTGCACTAGCGCTCTTACGGTAGTTTGAGCAAGATATTTCACCTTAAATTCGGTGAATTTGGCCTCGTCATTCAAAAACCTTTCCAAAGATATCACAATATCAACCTCTTTTCAAGATGTTTGCCAGGGAATAGGAGCAGTTATCCATGGAATAAGGAACGGTCATGCGCTCCAGGGATAATTTATTTAAAAATGAGATTGGTTCTCAAACATTGATCGCGTCATGAATTTGGCGTTGAGTACTTCGTATGCTTTCTAAACTATTAAAAAAATAAAATTATTACTTTATGCTTTTTGTAAAATCTAAAATAACCGAAGGTTTTGAAGGCCTTTTCATCGTACGGTGTGAAAACAATGAGTCTAGCTAAAGACTTGTGTATGTGTTGTAAGTAATTAATGCGAGTTTCAATGGCAAAAAACTATTCCTGCGCCACTGATGTTTCAATATTATTTTTTTATTCGTAGAGCTACTGAAATTACTAAATGATATTTGAATGTCGCCTTTTCTGTGACTGCAGAAAAACTTGCTGCGAACGTCGATGAATGGAACAATCTGCTGAGGCGACGTGTAGTGTAAGCTGATGTTACTATCTGAAAGTTCAAATTCAAGGCCTAATGTTTTGTAAATTTTTATCGAGTTTGTTTAAAAAAAATCCCTTTAAAAACGTAAGCTTTCTCCCTCAGAGAGGTTACAAACTCTACATTATCCATGGTTGATACCTTCGCCGTTAATAAAATCAAAATCAGGATGCAAATACCGGAGTTATTTTAATTATTTAGTGATCTTCAACTATGATCCCGATATGTTTTAAAGAAAGCTGCCCTTGTGCGCAGGGTCTAAAGCAAATGGAAAACAAGTGCGCTGTTTTGTTTCAAAGTGAGTACTGGCTAATGTAAAGCGCCGTATAGCATTCATGCAATCTTCATCCGAAGCATCATCAATTTCGCTGTGCGGTCTTCTACGAAAATCAGCAACCCGAAAAAATCTGCTCTGAACTCACTTTTTTTGGAGGAGATTTATTTTGCTTCGTTTTTGATGAGATTCTTGTCGAAGTTGTTGCAGTGTTTATGTAAACTAGCGGAATTATTATTGATCGTTCGCTCTATGACTATAGAGGTTCCACCACAACTATAATTCAGAAGAAGTATTGAATTTACCTTTTATATCGCGTTGTTGAACAAATGCTGCTTCCACTGATAACCCTAAGTTACTAGAAGCGTCATCGATACAGCATGCTGTCAACTACTTCACCGGTATCATTTATACATATTGTTCCACTCTATTGTTTTTCTCGCTGATTTGCGTCATGTGTTCCTATCTGCTCTAACATTAAACATCTTGATGGAATGCTCCGAAAAAGTGCTGAAATAACGCCTCCGATGGCCTCATGTTTCCCTTCCTGCGCGGATTTTTGGCGCATATCTAGGGCCGACATGTCTGCCGCTGATTGGCTGCTCGTTGTACGTGGTCCGCCTCATTCGTCGCCTGGGCTTCGTCCACGACGCGTGGGAGCATCTCGCCCGCATTCACGGGCCCTTCGTGGGCCTCAAGATGGGCCGCTCCAACGTGGTGCTCGTGTCGGGGGCTCAAGCCGTCTCCTCCGTGCTCTCGGATCGCCGCTTCGATGCCAGGCCAGACAACTTCTTCTGCAGGATGAGGACATTCGGGAAGAGGCTAGGTGAGAGAGAAATCACTCTGAAACGGAAAAATCCGTTGGGGGTATTACCGTTATCATTAAATTAATCTATTGGTTTGGATAGGTTTAGTGGAAGTGAGTAAAAAATCTACTTAATAATTGTTATATGTGGAGGACCCCTTCTACCTACAATACACCGATGATACCTCCCCCTATCTAATAAGCATTCAGGTTACGGTCCGTGTTGTTTTCTTCCTGTAGTCCGAGTACCCCATGCTGCTGTCCTGTCTGTTGTGAACTAAGACATCCAGGAAGGATAGTCTCCCGGTCACCTCGGTCTCCAAGGTGAATTTGGTGCTGGGGTGCTGTGCATTCAGGTACCACAGGGAGTCGTCCAAGTTCCGACCTCCACCCGTCCAGTCCCCACGCGCGAGAGCACGGATTAATATTTGATAGGTGTTTTACGGTGTCAGTTTATTTCTCCACTTGCTCCGTAAGTTTATGGTCGCTCCCGTGAGATGACTTTGATCTCTGACATTAAGGCCGGGCTAAATCCTGCCAAGTGTGAACAAATTCCACTTGTGCTTCCATCCCCACATTCTTTCAACCCTTTTTAAGGAATTTCCTTGAATTTCTGTCCTTCTCTTCTGAAGTCGCCTTTGGAATTACGATTCTAAATAATGCTCAAGTAGGACCGAAAAATTAGTTACCAAGTTATTCTTTCGCAAATGAATGCGAAGACTGTGATATACTCGGAGGTATAGATAATTTTTGGAAAGTTATTGGTAAAAAAAAACTTAACTAGTCCGCAGCACAGTTCGGAAACTCCGTTCGATTGTGTCATAAATCCTGATTTTCAACCTCGTACACAATCGATGCGAAAGTTTCTCGTTAACCTCCCAGGTCTGGTGTTCTCCGACGGCGAGCTATGGCAGGTCCAACGTCGCTTCTGCCTGCGCCACCTGCGGGACGTAAACGGGCTGGGCAGCCGCAGGATGGAAGGCATGCTACAGCGCGAGGCCACGGCCCTCGTCGCTTTCCTCCGGGACAGGGCCGAGCGGGCAGACGGAGGAGGCGGGGCCCTCGTCAGCTTCACCTCTTTCTTTGATCTGCCGGCCCTGAACGTTGTCTGGTCCATGGTGGCCGGGGGGACGATACCGTTGGCGAAGGAGGAGGCGCCGTTGAAGTCGGGAGTAGAATCAGAGGGGGAGGAGGGTAACCACCATGACCCCCTCTATCTCATGGGCCTCGTGAGGCAGTCTTTCGGTCTGCAGGACATCTCCGGTGGCATCCTCGGGTACATGCCGTGGCTGAGACACGTGGCGCCTTCCCTTGTCGGATATGACCAACTACACTCGACCGTGGAGAAGATACACAAGTTCTTGAGGGTAAGTTATTACATATCCTCGGGCGTGCATGTATTAGAGGTCGTGTGCACAATATGAGCATTGATTGTGGCGGGATTGCGATAGACGTTTCCCGACGTGTTAGGAAACGAACTTAGACTTCGAAGTTTCCACCTTATATCCGTCAATAAGGAGTGATTTTCGATTTCGATGATCGAGCAGAGGGAGTTTCAGCGCCCATTGTGGGCCGTTTATGCTATTAGAGTTCTAAACGGTTGCGAAGAAGATATTAATTGTTATATTTTATAATGACAATATAAATATCCACAAAAATACTATCAAATATTGCTTCAAGAAGGGTGGCAATGTTACATTGTTTAGGTTAAAAATGAAAATGGACAACCTGGATAATAAGTGTTATAAATTTTAGCATGAACAAGCTCTCTAGCTGTTGGATCCCGATGGCATTGCTTGAAGGAAAAGTTAGATTTCGAGAAGGTTTGCTTATCATCCTTCATCGGCGCTGTCAACCTCCGGCCGTCGTATTAGGTTTCGCGACATCACAGCCACCCTTAAGCATCGCAAACGCCCACGTCGATTTCCGTCACGTCAGGCAACGTCAATTGTAATCCCGCCCTACTGGGACCAGAACTCGTGGATTCTTGTGACATCGAAAGTAGTAGGATTCTTTGTTTTGCAAAGTGTTGAGGGTAAATCTCGTGCGATATCTAAATAACTTTCTCGAGTACAAGAATTGTGCCAGTGACATTAAATACCGCTCTTTGCGCTGCATTCAATCACTATTGGGGAGGATTAGCATATTTTCATTGATTGGCTGCTTTAAAATATAAGATGGCGTTTACTTCATCTACATCTACATAAAACTCTGCGAGCCGCCGCATGGTCGTGTGGCAGGGGGTGTTAGATCACCAGCCGAGTGGAGGTAAAATGGTGACGTGTATTATGGGAGTGTATTTAGTAGGGCCTGGTTTTTATTTTGGTCGCTTATTGTTCCCGTAAAGAACGAGTTGTTGTACCTATCTGTTCGGCAATATATCTCGCTTATTTTATTGGTTCTGTCAGACCTAGAGATGTAGGGCGTCATGATAATATTCTCTGTGTCGCTCTGAAACGCATCAGTTTTGAATTTATCTAGCAACCTAAGCCTAGCTAGTAGCCTCCGAGCCTCAAGGGGCTCCAGCCTTAATCTCTCTAAAAGTTGTTAGTCACTATGTGTTCGCTCGTAGCAGATTTTAACGAAGCGTGCCGCTTTTCTTTGTATTTTATTATTTTTTGGTTAAACCTTTATTACCAGGGTTCCAGCGCTCGCGGTGTTTTATTATTCAATGCGGCGGTTAGTCGAGGTGTGGTCTAACCAGAGAGAAGTAGCACCTCTCTTAGACTTTTTCATCCGAGGACCCTCCTATTATACGCTTGATAAATCCTAGTTTCTTTTGCTCTGTGCCACATATTTTTTGTATGAGTGTTCCCCACGATGTATCAGAAGATAAGGTAATGCCAAGATATTTTACTGTATCTGAAGATTTTATGTTTACTCCACCAACAGTATAGGTATGGCATTTGAGTGATGACTTTTGCAGGAAGTGAACTGTGGTGCATTTGCAGATATTTAATTCTAACCCCCACTCCTGGCATCACGAATGAACGTTATTAAGGTCCGATGACAGAGCTTCAAAGTCCTCGTCTTCACTCATTTCACGGTAGATAACTGTATTGTCTGCAAATAATCTTAATTTACTGCTAACTCGAGGACTTTGATCATTAATATAAATAATAAATAAATGAAGAGCAAACGGAATACTTCGGAATCTTTCGGCAGCTTTTCAATGAATAGATGCTCCGTTAACTATTGTTCGCATGTATGCATCATTTGCCATGTTTTAATGACTTCATCCTTTTACAAATATTCGATATGTTTACTTAACAGATTTGCAATCTTCTAATTAGTAAGAAAACTAGGCGTGTAGATAGATGCATCGATTTTGTTCATCCTTAAATGTGATGCAATCAAACCATCACTTTTTTGAACGAGATTTGATATCAAATGAAATTATATACAGCTAATGAACTACTTTTAATTTGAGATGTACATGTAAAAGCTACTTTTCCAGATGCGATGTCACTTGGAGTTTACAAAACATGATTACATCTTTAACTAATAATTTAGATGTGAAAAAAAGGTCTTAGTGACCACAACTTATTACGTTTATGTTCATTTACATGGTTATGAGAGTATTTGTCATATCGGTGCCAATTTAACATTGGTATTTCATAGTTATTTTTTTAGCTATTTCGGCCGTCCTAATTCAGCCATGGTTAATTTGTGAAAATAATTAAGTAATCATGTCCCAACAGGTAGCCGGTCAGTCAAAGGAATTAAGTCGTCTCAGTTCGCAAAACCTAAGGCAAGGGATGCTTTTTTTTAGTTGAAAAACATCAATTTACACTCATCGCGAGACTTTACTCATTTCTCGTATATCCACAAAGAAAAAGGTTATAAATTCACTAAATATTTACTTGTTAATAAAAATAATGTGGATGTTGACTCGTAACTCAATTAACGTTTCGCTTATACTTGAGGACGCTTTGTTTACTGTGGGATATTCCATTAGACGCTCACTTCGCACTCTATTAGACACTTCGTTGGCACTTTCCATACGATTAATTTTCTCTGGAGCAGATGTATATTGTTGTGGAATTTATGCTTATTCTTCAATTTATATTGAAATAGATACCAGCAAGTTGCTCGAATTACGCATTATCAAATTGCTCTGACGGTGTTACTCCATGGTGATAAAAATTAAAGTGACCCAGTAAAATTCCACAAAATCTTTTTTATTTTACAGTACTAGCGGTTTCACTCGTTAGGGCATCATAAGGTACAGTAAGGTCTTTCAACATCAAGAGAAATATAAATATATGAAACTCACGAATGGGTGGGGGTGGTTTGGGTGGATGGTGGATGGGAAGAAGACGAGACGAGGAGGGGAGATGAATGGAGGAGAGCAATGGTGTAACTCCATCTTACCCATGTTGAAAATAGGCTGTATTATTTATTTTAATCATTATTTTATAATGTCGTCAGAAGTAAAAATAATATTTATAATGCCACTCAGCATAATTGGTTTCAGTTTCTTGGCATCTTCATGGATGTGTTAAAGGAAAAAGAGCATTTTTTACGTGTAAAATTTGATTTCGTAATTTTTAAAATGAAAAAGTTGAATTAATTAATAATCGATAAGCATTCCGCATAATAATTATATATCTATTGAGTGGTGTAAAACAAACTTGAAATTAAGTTATCCTAGTATGAGTATATTTGATGATGATGGAGGTGAGGATAATATTTTACTGTAATACTGGCAGAGGTTTGTGAAAAGAGTAAGTGCCTGTTGCCAATAGAATTTCCTATGAGAGACGCGTAATGTAAATTAAAAAAGATTGGTTTCTAGAGAGCACTGGAGCTCTTCGTTAGAGGACATGGCTTTTTTACCGAGCAAAATTCTTTTTTTCTATCATTGCTTTATAGGCGACGGTGTCTGAGCATCAAGCGAATCTCAGCGTTGACGGCTGCGCGGAGGACCTGATTGAGGCCTATCTCATGGAGATGAGTACTGCGAATGCTCACTCATCCTTCACAGGTTATCCTTTTTTCTCCAAATTCTCATAATCGCTTCTTTTTTACAGTTTCTCCTAAATTTTACGTAATAATGTCTTCATATGTCTCTTTTGCTCTTTGACAATCTTTTGCTGTTTCTTTTTTTTTACTGGTATCCAGATAAAAGAAACTTCCACCAATGGTCAAGGGTGGAAACCATTCTAAATTTGCACGGTTTTTTTTATTCGAGGGTTTTGTAGCAGTACCATTTATGGAAACCCTCCGTAAAAAAATGCCCGCGAAAAAAAGGATACCGGCCCAAATTTTATACATTTCGATGGAGGCATTTATGGGAAAAACTATACCCTTCGAAGAAATGCTCGGAATGCCCTCCAATTAGAAAATAACTTGATTTCCAGGAAAGAATTTCTCATTAAATTCTTCCTCTCAATTTTGTGATGAGAGTTTCGATTTCGAACGAGCCATTATATTGTTTATTAATTAATTTTCAATTTTAGTCCTTATACTCTCGCATTTTGACCCTCCGTTGGTCGGCTCCGTCAGCTGACGCCAAATAATATTACATTCTTTGCCCACACCATGTTTGTATATTTATGAACCGCTCTCTTCGTGCATCTCATCAATTTATGCTGGTCTGTCAGTCACAATTACGCGTTTTTCTGTTTTGTCACATCGCCGAATTAAAAAGTGGTATTTTCATGTTTTTGGAGTCTGATATACGCCGCGCGACTACTTGTATTATACTGGACTGCTTAGATATTTTTGCGTAAAGCATTTTTTAAAAATTGCCGTACGTTTATTATTAATTAACTATTATAAATAATTTATTATGAAAATGTACTCCATAACTATATTTCGCTCATATTATTGATATAACACGAACGGAAAATACTAACATAACACTATTCATACTCTAAGCCATTTTTCTGGTAGCCCTCAGGCAATCAAAAAGGGAATTCTGGGAAGAGGGGGGAGGGAAATTTAGTTTTTCCTTATTTTCCATTTCTGCCAGGCATCATCCTGTTTTCATTATCAATATCAACCTTAAAAAAATATTTTATGACGCTATGATTTTAGTGAATGATTTAGAATAACATACTAAAATCATATTTTCAGTATTCTCTCTGCATTTTATTCATATGTTTTGTTAATTTAATTAAAAAATTATCTTTTTATCCAATTAATCACCGAGAAAAGAATACTTCAAGCATTTTCTCTTGCAATATACATCGAAAACAATAAATAATTGCGCTACAACAGATATTGGGTTATAAAATTATAGCATAATAAGACGAGTAATTAAAAAATTGATATTATCAACTACAGCTACGTCCATCTGAGAAAAAACACTTTTCAGATGAGAAATTTAATTTTTGCCACATTCTGTACTTATTAAAGGTGTACGTATTTCCTGGCCTCAAAAGACCAGATAAATTTTTATTATGAGCGCCACGGTTTTTTGTTCAAGAGTTTTACGTAAAATTTTAAAATTATATTGATGTACATTCCCCTTGACTACTGTTTTTGCTATTAGACTCTTTTTGCTACTGGACTGTTTTTACTTCCCAAGACTGCTACATGGATCTTTCATTTCTGTTTAATATACTTTTTTACTTATTATAAATGCAGGATCGTGATGCGGTTTTGACTGCTGCTTATGGAACAATTAGCATATGAAGACAACTTAGCAAGCTATTCTCTCAGACGGCAGTGGAATGGGCGGCTAATATGTAATATTTTTAAATATAAATGTTTTGGGGAAGATCGATCTATGATGATCTTTGTATATCGTTGTTGATCCTTACAAATTCATCGCCGACCTTCATCAATTGTATAATTGCTTTTTATGGGATTTGAGTATATTTCTCATAGGAAGGTGAGATTGTTCTTTTTTAATTCTTATATTTTTTACGGACAGTAGTTAGAACAAAGAAAAATATATTAACAGGATATCGAAGCGTCGAGCTCATTATGACCCATGCTTTACCGAAACACACTTTCTCCACAAGAGAAAATGGTACAGAAATATCACTATAGGGGATCAGGTTGGTGTGGTGGCTAGAGTACTCGCCTACCACACGGGCGGCCAGGGTTAAAATCCCGGCAGAGGAGGATGTTTTTCAAAGGAAACCTGATCCCTACCTGAGGGTCTTGTGGAGGGCACTTCAAGTACAGTACTCCGTCTGTCGGATGAGACGTTAAGCCGTGGCCCCCTTGGCGCCTTTCGTTAAGAGTAGGCTAATGCCGACGCCGGGTTTCTATCCACCCTTCCTCCCTTACCTGTCCCCTATGGCGCAAAAGACCTTAGCCGTCGGTCGCCTCACTAAATTTCCAATCCAATATCAGTGTGGACAAAAAGAGAGGTTGAGAAAGTCTATCGTCTCTTTAGTGTATATGGACGTCATTTAGTCGAATGTTTCTCGACTTGAGCTGCCCTCTGTCTGACTGTCTGTTTACTTGTGTCTTTTTCATACTCGTCGGTTACCTGTCTCCACTCGAATTTTCTCATGGTGGGTGGGCACCTCGATGTAATTTCAATAAATTGAAAAATATGTGCATTTTGGATTGCATAATCACAATGATTGGGTCCTGTTTAAATGGTTATCGGTTTCGTTTTTTTTTTACTAAAACGAGAAGTGACTTTGGCTTGGAGTAATTATCAACCGGTAGGTGTCAAACCTCAGCACCCAGAATCATCACCAATGGGTGGGTGTCTTCTTTAATTTTCCCCGCTAGGGCTGTCATCTTTCCTCATTTTCCCGGACATGTCCGACTTTTTTACGTGCTGAGAACATTCCGGGAACAATTTCCGAAATTTCAACAAATTCCAGAAATTCTGTTCTTATTATTAAAAATATCATTCGACTCATTAAACTTGGAAAAAAAGTGGTCTGGATAAAAACTGCGAAGCTTTAGATGGGGATAATTCAAGCACCATATTTGGTGGATCGCAGAAATGCAATGATAGCATGTATTTTCCTCTTGCAAAGATTATTTTGACGATTTTAACTTACGTAGGATTAAGGGCTTGTTCTCAAAGCTGTTAGTAATTTCTTAATTTTCTTTTCAATTCCCTTGAATATTGCTTTTATTGAAGGACTTATTTTCAATTACGGCGAATCAATCAGAAGAAAGAAGCTTTCTTGTAATCGATTCCCTTTAGGACCCAATGCGTGCAAAATATTCAATTTCTTTGGCATGTCATGCAGAGATTCATTCATAAATGGCAAAGATATTCATTCTATTGAAATGTACAAATTACAGAGAACAATTTTGTCATAGGGAAAATGTAGGTGAACGTGGGAAAGTGGAAATAAAGTGCCCTGAGTAAAATAAAAATATTGTATTAATATAACAAATATTTTACTTCTATGATTTTTTCAGGTTTAGGAATGTTGAAATAAGACGAGTATAAGTGAATTCTGTTAGTTTTAATTGCCCTGAGATATAGACTTATCGTCAAATTATTAAAACTTTCGCAGTCCATGTATGGCAAGCACGATTGTTTTTGGGTAACCCGCGTCAGGAATTTGTCGAGCCAACGTTTCTTCTCCTTTTCCGCAGACCTCTTCAGGGCTGAATGACCTTTATGCCTTTATTGTGCATCAATTTTATATCCTCAATAGGGGGAATGGAGAGGAGGTGGGTGTAGAGTCTTCTGGAAGTCGTTCAATCTCCTGGAAATTACTGGGAGCCGCGACTCACGTATCCTTTTCCCATTGTCCCCTTATTAAGGATGAGTGAGTCGTGGCTCCCAGTAATTTCCAGAAGACTCTACATCCACCTCAAACCCCTCCTCCCCTTTCACCTCTTTGAGGATATATAATTGAAGCAACAATGAAGACAAAAATGTTATTCAGCTCTTAAGAGATCTCCAGCAAAGGAGAAGAACCGTTGGCTCGACAAATTCTTGACGAGGGTTACCCAAAAAACAATAGTGCTTGACATTGAGTTAATATGTTTTTCAAGTGAGGTTTTCATTTGTGCCAGGATAACAGTTGTGATAAACTGTTACTGAAGACAAAAGTTGTTCCCAAATAAAAACAAGAGAATGTAAATGTATGGTTAGGGTAGTGAAGATAATTTCCCTCAAAAGTCGTTGATTCTCGAGAGATTCCTATTTTCAGGGTTGGAGAGTTATTGAAACCGGAAACCATCAATGTTGGAGAGTTGCTAGTCCTAGGGCCCCCGCCCCAACCCAACCTGTTACATGAATGATGTTTGTGTCAGCAGGCTGAAAAATTGACGTAGCACAAAAATTGGTGGTGAGGGGATGATAGTGGGCGCTGATAAGAGTCTATAAAAAGAAACGTTATGGCGGGTAACTCATCATCGTTGGTCGTTAATCCTGAGATCGGTTGACTGCAGTCCCCCATCATTCCCTTTTAAATGAAAGTGTCCTTACTCCATGGTAGTTCTTCCTATGTACTCTCCTCCGTATTTGGTTAATGTGTTTATCACTTGGCCTTTCTCTTTGGACTTATTCCTCTGTTATTCCTGCAAATATATTCTTCACAAATACAGAGTGCTCAATCCATCTGGTTCTTCTTTCTGTATCGAGTATGGTCTTTCATCTTCTACGCTTGTGTAAACTTCTTCATTTCTTATTTTACCCGCCCATGTGGTCTGCAGAATCCTCCTCCAACACCAATTTCCAGATGCTTTCATTCTTTACTGCTTTCCTTTTCCATTGATCCATGTTTCCGATTCATAGAGTGCCACGTTCCACACGAATGCTTTTACGCACTGTTTCCTCGTTCGTAGTCCTGTCGTCTTTGAACGCGGTAGTTGCCTATTAATCGCGAACACCACGCGCGAGTGATTGTCGTATTTTCCCTTCCTCAGACGAGCAGCTGTTGTCGGTGTGCATGGACTTGTTCATGGCGGGCGTGGAGACGACGGCCAACACGCTCGCTTTCGCCGTCCTGCTCCTCCTCAAGCACCCGGAAGTCCGCCGGAAGACAGTCGACGAGTTGGACCGGGTGGTGGGCAAAGGAAGGATTCCGTCCCTGGGCGACAGAGCCAAGTATGCCGGCCGGACAAACACAATCACTACTTTTACCAAATCGAACTCAGATCGGTTCTGCACGGTATGGTAAACGCAACGGGCTAGTGAGATCGATATGAGAAGCGAGCTAACTCGGCCTGGTTTCTCTGCCAGTCTGAGATTTCAAATTAATATGAACCAATTCAAATCGATATTTCAATCGATTTCGCATTGGTAAACCAGGCGATCTGAGTCGGCTGGCTCAGAATGTTCAGATCGGTCCGAGATCATATCGATCTGAGTTCGATTAGTAAACGTAGTGATTGATGGTGAAGACTTTGATATTTTGGGGGTTAATTCCATGGTTCTACATTTCTCGGACCGTTGGGATTTTGTCCAAAAAATTGATCCAAAAATGTGTTAAAGCGAGGAAACTGTTTCGGGCTCTTTTTTGTGGATATAATCCTTCATGGAGAAAATGAAAGATCACTTTGTGAACCCCACTTTTAAATTTGTTGATACGAGCTGGGTTTCGACAGACTGTTTCATCTTTAGTTCGAACGAAGAAAGACGACAACAACCTGAAGATGACATAATGTGTCGAAACTGGGGTCGTCTCGATCAATTATTGTGGTAGACTTTAAAAAGGTATTAATCGTTAAAATCGATGTGATACAACGATGTGATACAACGGGAAAAGACAACTACGTTGCATTCATCTCTCGCTTATGCATCTTCCGGGCAGGATGCAGTGAATCAATAAAAAACTACGATCTCTGAAACTTTCGACCAAATAAATAAAATCAAAGAGGGTACAACAATGCAGCAATGATTCGTATAAGAAAACTAAAACTAGCGAAGGTAAAACCCAATCCATATTCGTTGCATAAAGTTCAACGTCGTTCACAAGCTCCGGGCCATTTTTATATGACTTTTAAAATAAATGTCGCGGAGGAGCAAATACCTCTGAAAATTAATTTTAGCTAGATATCAAGCGTGAAAAAGATAGTCATTGCCTCATAACGCCCTAATGCTGCGTGGAATAAACGTACCTTATTCAGCTCCGTTATTTCCTGCAAATATCTGGGCTTCTGAACGCTGAAAAACTAGTCAAAAGATTGATGACATTAGCGATAAAATAATCAAATGTGGTAGTCAAACTATCATTTGTCAATCAATACCACTTCTAATACAGTTTTAAGGGGTTATAATTTTATAAACTAGATGTTTTTTAAGTCACTTTAATTTTTTTAAATCACCCTTTAAGTTTTGAGCCCTACTCAGCTCAATAGCGCTAATTAATCAGCAAAGCGAACAAGTTTTATTTATTGCTTATGACTGTTGATCTACCGATCGAGGTAGGTGTAGATGGAGGAAACATTACTAATCTTTCAGAGCTGGGGTGTCCGCTCTCTTTAACCGATTTCCTTCTTCAACTCGGAGCCTCTTCATCCCGTCCATCTGGACCCCAGAGCACAGAGAGCTGATCCCACGCTAAAGGTGTGCCATTTCATCGCACCATGTTGACTTCGTTCTGTGCCGGTTGCGTCGTTTACAGGTGCTGGGAATGCCAGGGGCGAGGCTGTCGAGTCAGTACGCCAACCGTTTATCAGCCGGGGGCGACTGCACACTGCAGCAAAATGATCTATTTCGCCTGGAACATTGAAAAGAGATCGGTGTTGATAGTTCAAGTTAATTTTTTGACGGAGGAAACGTGTGTGTTACTTGTACAGTACTCTTGGCCTCGATCTTGAATAATTAGCCTTAAAGTACGGCACATTCTACGATGTGACTTTTCCAATACCTATTTCCATTCCTTGGTTCATGACAAAAGAAAGGTTTAAAAATGCATTTTGTCGCTGCTATTTCTCCAGGAGAAAGTTATGATGAAAAGCTAAGACGAGGGCCTACTTAGGATTGCTAAGACCTGTGGAGCCCGTAAGCAATGCAATCCGCTTGATAATAATGCCAATATGACGCTACGAAATAGGGACACTTCGCGTCCGTTGTGGGGATAGAATATTAGCTCTCTGTGCTCTGGTACTTTATCTTCCCCTTCCCATGACCCAACATCCTCCCCTTTATAAAGGCCTTTGACATCCGTCCCCCCCCTCATTGCCTGTTCCATGTGCCTACTCTGCCTTCTCCTGTAGTTTCTTCACCTCATCCACCATGTGGAGCACTTCCTCGTTTGTATTCCTTTCTAATTGTGAATATGTGTATTTAAAACATGTACGGTGATAAAGAATTGCAAACTTAAAATTTAAGTGGCCAAATTTTTCCATCCTAATGGTTGAATTTTTCCTAACGAATGCCTTCCTGTTGGCTTCATTCTTTTTAAGGGCATCTATTCTAAGTGACATTTGACCTGATGGCGCGTCAACCATTCTTCGCGTCTAAGCGTGCGGATTATGGCGTCTTTTTTATAGGCCCTTTCTTGTTCAAATCCAAACTATGATTATGGCTAACCGCAGTTCCTCAGTGTCTAAGCCTGAGGTAGCTGCACTGTAGATTATACTTCTCTTGCACACCCTTCTTCCTAGCGATTGTTCATGACTCAGCAGATTTTTTCCTCTTACCCATGTATTTTTGTTATATTGTGGAAGAGTAGCGCTTACTTCCTCTTTAATTCATGAATGAGTTTCACCAATGCTCCGACGCCTCTTTGCAATTGAATGTTCAACTTCTGCTGTCTTCTGCTGTCACTGTGGGCGTACTCAATTGATAAATAAAACAGTAAGGCACTCGTTTATCCTGATCCTGTTATTAGTTAATTTTAAATGTGCCCAGTTTACCGATATTCCGTGAGTGAATGTTTGTGTGGCAATGCTTCCTCTACGGCCCGAGTACGACCCAATAAGTTTCGTTTGCCAAATTCTTTCAGTTGCCCTTACGTGGAAGCAGTAATTATGGAAGTCTTACGAAGAATCAATGTTGTACCCGTCGCAATCCCTCACAGAGCAGTTTGTGATGTCGTCACCAATGGGTTCCGGATACCGAAGGTTTGTATCTTTGGTTTTAAGTACTTGGATGTCTTTCATTTAAGATATTACGACCGTTTTTTTACGGTTTTTGACTATTCCCTTCCCTGATCGTATTGCACAATTTTTTTAGATAAAAAAATGCGCCTTTGCATTTTATTTCCATGGTCGTCGTATATATATTTTACTTTTCGTTGATGTTCGTTTTCTTTATTTTTTCACCACCTGCCATTTAACATGAGGCCTTTTGGTGAAAAGCTCGTATATATTCGAAGGAATATTTTCATCCGCTGTCTGCGGAGCACAAGGTGAAACATGTTCTTCATCTACCACGGAGCACTATTATATCCCCAGATGTTGTGGTAAATTTACAACAATGAAACAACGGTTCTAAAATAATTTTGCCATTTCTGCGTGAAAAATACAAATTTTTATATTTTCATAAAAAATGGTGAACATCTTCTTGTGGACTTATGACATATATATTATGAGTGAAACAGATGACATTCAACGTTGTGAAAGGGTTAAAGAATTTTAAATTTCTCCCTCGTAAACTTAAGTCATCCCCACGATTAACGTTATGAGGTGTATATATTGCCTTCTTCCAGGACACTACGGTTTTGATTAACCTGAGGTCCGTGCACATGGACAAGGAACACTGGGGAGATCCAGAGAATTTCCGACCGGAGAGATTCATAGACGAGGAAGGACACATCAAGAACGACACGGCTAACCTTTATCCTTTCGGAAGTGGTAAGGAGACTGATGCTTCCAATGCCCTACACTTGACTCAGACCTTGGTTGCATTCGATTTTTTTTAAACTGAATATTGCGATTAATTTTTTAAGTGTGTTTCATCTGGCGCAACGATTAAATATCGTACTTTCCGAGCTGATTTGTTCATATTGCTTCTACGGGAGTAGAGCCTTAAGCCGGCCCCGGTGGTGGCGGGGTAAAGTCCTAGCTTGCTAATCTGAGGGCCGCGGTTTCGAGTCCCGCCTGGGTGGGTTTTTCACCACCCAGGGCATGGATGTATTTTAAGTTCAGTTGGTCCGGTCCCTGTAAAACCTGATGATAGGCACGATCCAAGAACCTATCGGGATTCCAGGGACATACTGGAATCAGGGCCAGCAGAATCGTCCGGCAAGCAAAAAAAAAAAGTTTTCATATGAGGTTTGCTTGACTAACATAGATAAAAACTGTCATTTGAAATTATAAACGTATTAACGGGTTTTAAAATGACTTTGTAAGGATACTTTCATTTTAAATCTACAGTGTTAATGAAAGCAAATGAATTTTGATTCCTATGCTCTCATTTCGGTCAGCCGTGTGACAAACCAGACGGAACGGTGAAATATCGTTAACGCGTGCTTGTAGTCAATGTTCGAAGTCCTATTTCCAAGGCTTACTAGCAGTCATTGTTTTTCATCTCCCAATGGCGAACGGTTTCGTTTCTATAGAAGTAGTTTTTGTTTTAGTACTCTAGTTTAGCGCTCTTAGACGGCTAAGGTCATTCTACCAACCACTAGGTGACCGGGACACGAGCACTTGTACGAATGGGAGTATCAACCCTCCCTATTCGTCCCGAGCCCTAACGCCATTGATATTTTACGCCGACTGAGGCTCTAATTTGTGGACTTCCTTCATTATGTAACTATGGTAAAAAGCAATTAGCTATTCCACATTTTTATTGAACATAAAAAACAGCCGTTTAAGCAATAGAGTTATTCGGGTCCACGGGGAAACCAGTCTTTTTTTATGTATCATAAAACTGTGGAGTTGCAAAGAATCTTTTCATTGTTACATAACCACTAGTGTTTCCATCGCGGCTTGCCTTTGCTCTTCGTTTCCGTTCTAAAAGTTTTCCTGTAACGCTTGTACATGTTCCCTGGAGCGCTAGTAGATGCTAACGGGAACAGGTAAGAGACTGTCGTTACTAGATGACACGAGAGAGTACCGAAAGCCGCTCAGCTTCAAGTTCAAACACACCACAGCAGCCTTCGCTAGAGCTGGGTCAGCCATGGCTAATCTCTCATCATCCCACGGTACACGATCGGAAAGGGCGGCTCGTGGGGTGCAACGTTGATCCACTTACTATCCAGTTCAACTCGTTTGCTAAACCTGACGGTCTGACTCGATAGGAACGGTTTGACTCGATAGAAACACCAGTTCTCTCTCTCTCTCTCTCTCTCTCTCTCTCTCTATCTCTCTCCCTCTCTCTCTCTCTCGATCGCCGCATTTGCTAGAGCTGCTGTCCAAGTATGGACGGGTGATCATCCTGCCTTGAGCTGTTGCGTCCCTCTCCAAGTAGCCGACAGGAAGGACGAAATGGTCCTTCAGTTATATGGACGTAAGGCGACATACGACTTCTTTTTGCCCTTGATTCCGCATTACTTCAGTTTGAAGTACAAAATAAGTTAACCGAGTGATCTCTGATATATCTGAACTCAGTTCGACCTGGGGTTTGTGTTTGAGCCGTTCGAGATAATTTCGATGATGTAGCTGTGGAGTAACGTTGTACAATCACGAAGTTCCATGTCCAGGTACAATATTTTGGTGTATTAAACCACCACCACGTAAAAATCTCACGTAGCTTTGGCGATCGACTTGTTCTTGCGGAAATATTGTTGATGATGTTGAATATCGCGATTTGGGACGTGATGAATTTATTTTCAGACTCTTAGGTTATCCATCATGATGTTTAAAATGCACCCAAATCTCGAACCGTTCGTTGTGGAACCACGTGACTCCTCAGTTACACGACCGGGATCATTTCGAATGGTTCTAGTACAACTTCCCTGGAGATGGAGTATGCGCTGACTCGACATGACTAATATCCCAACATGGAACTCATCTATTGAATCAAGATCTATGTTTACCTTTCGACTTCATAGTTAGTCAGACATGTTACCATGCCTTCCGAAGCTTGCTGTGTTTACTTTTTATTTGATCGAGCGGTTATGTAAGTGATCTTTTTACTACGTAGAAAGAATAATGTCAACGACACTACAGCTCCGAGATGGAGAATGCGCCCTAAAACATTATGATGATTTTTTTTCGGTCCATCAACGAGGAAAAAAGATGAACTGTGCAGCCGATCTCCTCTATTTGGTTTGTCTCTCTTCCCGACTTGGTCTAAAATCTTAAATCAGCTTAATGGTACGGTATATGATATATTCTACTTAGCAGTCTTGGAAAATAAACATCTTTTAATTGATTTCTTAGTCTGGCTGACTCGGCACGCTACCCGCTCAATCTGGCCGGGTAGCTTGGTTTAGGTTAGCGATCTGGATATTTAAAACTAAATCAAAGAATAGCAAGGTTTATTCTGGCGATAGGGAATCGTACAATATCTCAGCGTTGTCGGCTAATATGAAGGACCGTTTAAGCGTGAACCACGACAGTGAGAGATAGTACACGGTATCTTTGCCGAAATCGTGCAATAGGACGTCGAACGAAAAAATGGCTACCATAATAGTCTTTCAGTTATCGTACGTAAGCCACATAGCACCCGTCTGTTATCGTAAGATAGCGCTAATAGAAAATGATCCGTAATAGATATTCAGAATTGACTAGAGCGATCTGAGATTGCGTAGTAATAGTTTGGAAAGTGATAACGTAAGTAGTGATATTTTGGAAGGGTAGCACTTAATCATTAATTTCTCTTTCCTACTACATTGAACGCGAGAGGACTGTGTCTCCCGCAGTCGTTCCTCTCCTTCCGGCCGCTTGAAATTTCCTGTCAGCGGTCCATCGCGGAATGCCTAGGGCGAATTAGCATCATGAGGAGGGTGTGGGATTCTCTCTGCCCATCTGCATACAAATAGGATCGACCATTGATATCTCCCTCGTCCCTCACGGGGATTAAAATTAATTATGAGTCATAAATCGGTGAGATAGTGTAGCTGCGGGAACCGAGGCTGGTCCGATGCCCCTGCATGTTGGCGGAGAGTAATTTCTTGGGCAGGTTGTGTCGCCTAGGGGAACATTCTATGCGTAAAGTTACATGTTTATGCATATCTATTCATGAAAAGCAACCTCATCTGGCGTTATTTAATATATTTTATGCATCTATAAACTTATAGAACATGCGTGGAATGTATCCTGGCACTGTGCCGATAATGTTAATTCCTTGCCGACAAATCCAGAGGTCGCGTGTTCCGCCTGTCCATGTCAGGATATGGGAGTCTGTGGCCGTCCGTTGTTCTTCAATTCCCACCGTTTTAAAGGTCTGTGTGCAGAGGCTTTTTTCGGTGTGGTTAAATAAATTAATAAAAGAAATGCTGAAGGCGATTGGGACAACGAATAAATAAATGAAGTTTTTCGTAGATAAACGACAGATGTTTGCTTTGGAAACCTTAGTAACTTTAGAAGTAGACTTCATGGGGACAAAATTATTTGTGTAGTCTCTTTAGCAAAAATTATCTTATAGTGCTTTGTAGGAAACAAATATGATCATTATAAATCGCTAAAAATTCTCAATACTAGTGTGTTTCGTATCTTTTGTAAATATGAGCCTATTTACTATTCCCCTACGCGGCGGCCTTAATTGTCTCTAATACTTGGCATGTCACCAGGGTTTCCTCCGTCTCTCCTCGTCACTATCCTCTTAACTATACGTTTTGTCCTCCGTAAATCATCAATGCTTGCCAATTACGATACAAGGGTAGCATAATTCAAAGAACTAATAATGCATTCGGGATCAGTCATTGCACTGGTGCCTCAATTTTTTACCATATGCCAGGGAAGATTATTTGTAAACAAACAGATGCATTTAATGGAAGATAGAGACGGTGAAGTATCAAAATTTTGGATATCTCTTTAATTTAACTGATGTTTTCAATAGTTCTTTCTTAAATTAGGACTAAGTCTATCTGATCACGTGAAAAACAAGCGGTTTGCACAAGACTTCTGACTCCCCTGCGAGAATGCCCCCTTCCTCTGGCAATTTTCAGGTAAATACCGGGATTTTCTCTTTTTTTAAATCGAATTTCCTCCACAACATCATCACCAACGGTCGTTAGTCCAGAGATTGACTTGGTGCATTTTTTCCTCTCCACTCTGCTATCAGCTGATCAATTTATTATGTACTCATAAGTTCGTATTTTGTCGTCCCCATAATTTGCTTCTTATGCTCTATTCTAGGTCTTCTTTGGTGAATCTTATTCAGTGCATGTACGTTTCCTTTTATTTCCTCCCAGCTTTTAATGGATGGAAGTAAAATCTATATTTTCTATTGTTGCTTTTGACCGATATTGATCTGTGTTGTGGAGACTCGGCCACTCGGGCACGTAGGAACTACCGGCGACTGGTGAGATGAAAGTGCTGAGAAAAATCACGGTTGAAATATTATTTGATAGATATTGGAGCGGAGACGTAAAAAATTTGTTTGGAATGGAAAATTAGTAAGAAGTAAACCGTAAAAGAAAGCACGAATGGAATCATTACATCAAGCGCATTAGCGGAAAAATGATAGTAAAAGTAGCACAGGGAAGTTACCAGTGGAGAATCGGATACCAATCATTAGCTCTCAATGGCTACTCTGTGTCTGCATGCAATACAAGCCGAATGATATTTTTGAAAGTCGTCCTGGTAACTTTCCAAAGCCTCACGTTTTAATACATTTGGCAGAGAGTCTTTGGCTTCCTACCGCGAAAGTTTCAGAAGACCATAGGTATTTCAGGTGCAATCGGTAATTAAGTTGCTCGTCTATTTATGAAAATATCCAAACCTTTTAACAATGCATCACATGAATTATTTATTTAGTGGAATACGAAGTTACAGCGAGCGAGTGAAATACTGGGCATATTTTACTTACTTTTTGAGGTAGGATGAAGTCAATGCGTTGATCGGTTCACTCATCGATTTCATTTTGCAAATTAATCGTTACTTCTTTTCATATTGCACATCGTTATATCGAAGCAGAGCTCCGATGAATCTCACTCTGAGATGCCTGGGCGAAATATTTGCGATTTTCGAGAGCAACCGTTAATTTAATATTTGGCTCACCTGCCTTTCCTTTTCTTATGCAAATCCTTTGGATATTATTCAAAGCAGCCAATTAATTTCGTGAAAATAGCGGAAAAGGGTTAGATGCCGTTCCTGCGGGAGGGCATTGTGGCGAGATGGTGTGGGTTGGATTCTCTCGAGGAATGTGGAACCGTTGAGGGGTTGGCTATGAGGTTGGGAGATCGAATCGGGGTTGGATGGAGGGGGCAGATGAGGAGGGGAGGGGCAGATGAGAAGGGGAGGGGCGCTTTGAGATTGAACAATTTTTTTTCTGCATTCTCCCGACGGTTCCTCCAGATGGGAGCGCTGAAGTTTCGACAATCGCCTCGGCGTGATCTTTCCGCGAAATGCCGGAGGAGCACAGTGACACATTAATATAATCCCCGTCTTTTCATGCGATGGGCAGCTGGGAATGCTCGTGAAAAACGTAAAAAAAAACTCATGAACTGGAAAGTAAAATGGAACGTTGTAGTTTTTTGTGGAAATACTTGTTTGAGTATTGCCATTATATTAAATGAGGACCCCAGAAGTCAAGGGGTCTAAGTAACAAAATCGTTGAAGTTGAAAATATTTGGTACAACCCACTAAGTAGTTAAGAGGCATTATCCTAGATAGCATCACCTGTCAAGAAAATCACTTGGATCCCTTTACCACCTAAAAGATTTATAGTTTCACATCCAATTCCTGTACCTAACTTGTTTTTTTCATGTCACTTAGACCCCTTGACTTCTGGGGTCCACCTATATTATTCTACAGCGCGTCATTAATCTTCATTTAATCTCCGGCATATTATCGAAATGTTAAAACCCGATTTTTATAATTCCCCACAAAATAACGTAGGCTTTATGCTAACTTATATTTGTGATGCCAAAGAGTTCGGGTTTTGTTTGCTTCATTGAATAGTTGGTTTGCTGACGTAAGCTCTATTGATGCGGGAACGTATTTACATCTGTGTTTACTAAGGGTAGAGAATTGATGAGAAGTTCTCTTTGTAAAAGCGCGAAGCAGAGGTTAGTTATGCTTCAACTCTGGGGTATTTCAGGCGTCGTACGGCTCAGAAACTTGGTCTCTGATGGATTTTGAGTCTACCGGAACTAGCAACTTTATGGAGTCACTCGCAATGCACTTATTTGTGCGAAATGCCTCCGAGGAAAAATCATCCGCCATGACTGGGACTCGAACCCGGATCCCTCGATTTCCCGCCGAGTGCTTTAGCTAGTTAAACTACGAATCATCACTGGTTTATATACCAGCACTTGCATGCATACAGTTCAAAATTCAAACTTTTTTTGATTTTATGATACACTTAAAGGACAAAGAAAAATTCATCAGAGTTCATTTTTGTATCAATACATTGGTATATCAAGACAATATGTTTATCATCAATACGTAGTCGATGCCCGGTGTAGGTTTGGAGCATTTTCTCCACATCTTTTTTTTGTAACTACTCTTGATCTCTTCATCATGTGCTTTTTCATCGATTCATGTTTCTATTAGGAATACCATGAAGTCATTTCTACATTGCGGGAACAGTTGCAAGTTCGTCCTCCGAGACGTCCTCTTTCCATGTGGATTTTTGTGGGATTTACGGAACCAGATTTTCTCGACTGCCGGACATGCGAATCAGTCAAAAAGGGAGAACACCACCTTGCATTCCAGGTCAGCTTTACATCTCGGGCTGTGGCGCTTAGCGCACCACTTGCGACTGTTTGTTACATTGTATGTCCGGAAGTCTAGAACATCTGGCCCCGTGAATGCCACAAAAATCCACTGGGAAATAGGACGGCTCGGTTGCTTGACTGGCTAAAGCACTCGGCCGGAAATCGTGGGACCCGAGTTCGTGTCCTGGTCAATGCGCATAATATTTTTCTTGGTGGAATTTCGCAAAATTTGGTTTATGGTCACAGAGGTTGAGAGTAGATTGTGGAACGTGAAGTAATGGGTTAAAAAAAGATTGAGGGATGAGGTAAAGATGAAGGCGAGTAAGGGTACGTTAAATGTGGTGGAAACGTAAGTAGGTTAGTGAGAGATTACATATTTGCAGGGTAAAATGCAGTGTACGGGTTATTGATGGGTGCGATAATAGAGGGCATGTGTCGTTGAACATACGTCTAATGTTTTTTTATTTGGGTATTCTCCCTGCCGTAATTTTTAGGATTTTGGAAATTCCTAGCATCCCTAATTCTAGGACATCATCTCTTCATTCTCATGTACATGACTCGCCATCAAATCTCTCTTAAATTCCTTTTTTCGTCTACCTTTTCTTAATTCGTCCCGAATTTGCATCTTTTTTCTTTCTCTTCTTTCTTTTCCCTTTCACATTTCTCCAATAGTCTCCTTTCTACTACTCTCTTCAGGATTCCCTCTCCATTGTCCTTCAAAACGTCCTCCATACACCCCTTCTGCTATCTCTGAACCTCCGCCACCAGCTTCCTTTCCTCGTACACCGCATCTAATTCCTAATCCTTGGTCCATCTCGCCACCCAGCCCACTCCTCCATCCTTTCCCAAACCCATATCTCAAATGCCTCAATTCTACGTACATTCTCCCTTCGCAATGGCCAAGTTTCCGACATATTCAGCGCCACGCTCCATGTTAGTTTTCAGTGGCCTTTCCTCTAAGTCTCTTCTCCGACCCCCCTTATCCATTCCCTTCTCTTCGAAAACAATTGTTCAGTCATGACAATTGTGCACTATATTCTTTGTACGTTTTTGTCTTCGTCATCTTCAGCACAGGAATAAGTGTTTTCTTCACAAAATCCTCCGGCCACAATCCATCCTCATAAATACTATCCATAAGTGCAAAAAATTTTCCTCTTCCGCTCTTCCCCGAGCTCTTCATAAAGTCTGCAAGTGAGTTATTTATTCCCACCACAGGGGTAATCTTGAGCGAAAAAAGTAAAGCTAACGGCCTTGCGCATGTAGCCATGTTCTGGGTACGAAAACAATAACGTCTCCGCTTTAACTCCATGTATTTCAGTGCTGAAATGTTAATCGAATCTAGGGCCAAGGAACCCTAATGTCATATGAACAGGAATTCTGCTTCAGTCTTGTACAAATAGACGAAATAATGGGTATCACAAATTCCTAAAATATCGTCTGCTACGATACCTACTTTGATGGAAGACTGACCGAGGAGGCTTAGAACACATAAGAACTGAAATTCAGCATCAAATTTGAGCCTGATCGATTTAAAGTATTTATTCTGACCCGCTGATTTGCGACATTTTATGAAATTTCGAAAACCAAGAGTTGCCTAAAATCACCGTGCAAAAAAATCACCAAACTTAAAAAGAAACGAATTTTTGGTTTATTATGCTGTACATAGATTAAAATAATAATTATTCACCTTAGATCAAGAGTTAGTATTAATTTTAACCTCTGTGTTGATGCATACAGGAATGTACTGAGACACTGAAGACCTCGTTAAAGTCATCACTATAAATCCAACTATCCACAGTCACCAAAAGATTGTATGCCTTACACTTATACGAACGATAACGAGAAACCAGTTAGTTTGGAAAGACAACAATAAATCAGCAAGGGATACTTTACATGATGGAATTGAGCAACAACACTTGAAGGACTTAGAAAGTCTTCCGGAGAGAAGTTGATAAATGAGGTACAGGTTTCAAAAAGACAACACATTTCTGTTGAAAATCATTTTATTACTTAGAAAAGGAAGACATATCTAGGTCATATACATTCATTATTCTGATTCGGCATGAAAAATGTCAGATTAATGATAATCCACTGGTAAGAGTAGGTTTTCATTCATTGTTTTCAGTGTTGACTTTCAAGGAGTTACATCGTTTGAGAGCATGGATGAAGGAAAAAGGCTAGCCCTAACAGTTTCAAAAGTTTCTATCAATACTACCTCCTTTCTTCAAGGATGCTTAGAAAAACGTGTGAAAAAATAACTCATCAGCGTTTCAAGCCTCCTTCCTGATCATTTTCACGAAAAGTAACGTAAGATGAACGGCCACCACAGCCGAACTCAGTACAAGGTATTGTTCCAATCTGATTAGAGACCACATTGATTCTCACTTCTGCATAATCACTGATTGAATCTAGGGTCAATCACCAATTTCATTTGTACACACAGAGTCATACTTCACTCGGAATCCTGTGTATATGATAAATTTTAAGTCCGTGGAGGAAGATTAAAAAAGCATGGGAGAATGTTGGACTCAAATAGTACAACTCTTCTCCGACCTGAAAAGAAAGCCAAACGAAAAATCAACACAAAATGAGTTCATCAATTAAATTCAAACATTTATTTTGATGTTTACTGTTAACTAATTCTTCGGAGGTTCTGTTGGCCACGCCTGGTTTTGATGGAATATGATAAACGTTGTGATCAACGACGAGGCGTACGCTGCGGCCTGGTCCACATTACCAAGGAGCTGTTGCGCCAAATGTTCAAATACCACAATTCTCCTTTAACCTGAAAGATAATTTCAAGGTTGCAGCGGTTTGGAAATCCAATTCTCCCTAAATGTATTACCACTCATATTCAAGCTCTCATTTCCACGTATACCAAAATCTTTTCAGATTCTTAACATTAGCTTACCCCATAAAATAAAACCCACTTACCTGGGAGACAAAATTCTTGTGGTTTCCTCCTTATAAAAGTGGTATTTTAAACTTATTTACTTTTCGTTGTTTGGCATCCAAATGCACTGCACTACGCCATGCTGCACACGTGAAAATGCACTCATCATATTTCGCTATATTACGAATAAATCCGCATAACTACGGTATTGAGCGGATGTTGTAGACTGGCGTGATTGTATTTTATCAGCCAAGAGCAACGATGGACTCGGTAATGCCACGAATAAGACGCAGCATAGCCACGAATTTCACGAGTTCTCCATGCTAAAGCATAGAAATCACCAATGTTTTCGTTCTCAGACCATGGCTGAATTCACAAAATCGATCGTCATTCAGGTATCAATTCTCGCGGCTGGAGGGAGCTTTAAGGCTACCCATGTGATTCCAACGGCCTAATTCCTTTTCACGTCTCGTAGTACCCATTCCATTTCAGTATAAAGAATACCCGGTCTGACGCAGGCCATGTCGATGTCGTCTTCCCTTTCTTTATCTTACACACTGGCCCCTATATCCATTCCATAGCGCTCTTCAACATACTCCGCCTCTTTTGAATTTCTTTTAAATCTACGAACAACTTTCCTGTACTATCTGTTATCGTTGCAATTCTCCTTCCCTCACTATTTCCTGCCAGTTCATGTCCTCTTCGTTTGGGTTCGCAAGAGTCGCATAATTTTCCTCATTCCGATGGTGCTCATCCATCGTGCCTTGACTATGCGCCATCGATTTAAGCTCATGTATTCCAAGTATAGTCCTGAACCATGGCTGCTCGGCCAGAATACAAGCTGGTCTTTTCCTAGAATTATTAAAGGAGTAATTAGGCCTTAATGTAAACAATTTTTTTAATAGTTACAATTCAACTGGTGTAAGAGCTTGGAATAGGTCTCGATAACGAGATGTCTCCTTAAGTTAATAGAAAATTTAGATTGTAGTCTCCTTATGAAATGTCATTATATTTTAAATCTGGCCTTTAGATCGATGTAAACTTGGGTCACATTCGGTGCTGCAAGGTGCCATTTTGCTCTAATCTAGAATCTCGAAGCGCTCTGTCTTTAAAATATAATTCAATATAAAGGGCCATTTGTCGAAATGTATTTTTTAAGATTTATTATTTTCCGCGGAATCGCTATTTATGATAATAACCGTACAGTTGTAAGTCGTTCATGAGAATCTTCGGAACGTATAATTGGCTATAGGGTTACTCCTCACTCAGTGTTATGCTTCAAATAGCGCTGCGTCTACTAGCGCTCGAATTTCCTGGAACGAATGAAGAACGTTAATATAGGTCTAGATGTAAGACAGCTTCTTCTATTTCCTGTTCTTTCAGAGCTTGAAATGTGTTCAGGAAATTGAAAACTCAACCCAACGATTATGAATTAAGGCTTACACTATCATAGTGAATAAAGTTAATTCGATCAAAAGTTCTGAAGCATAAGTGTACAACAGTGAGTTGCGATGTGTCAAATCCTAATTTTTTGGCTATGTGAATATATTTCTGGGATAGGCGTCCTTGAAATATCTAATATTTTTTACCCCACTTTCCTCACTTTCTGAGAATGTGAGTTAGCAGCTCTAATTCAGGGCGTAAGTTGTAACCCATGCTTGGGTTACATGCAGCGTAACTTTTGCAAGATATTGAACTGCACTCGTCGCATTCACGTCGTAAGTTGGATGTCGTCTAAGTTTCGCTCTGAAAATGTATTGGAGCACTCGTATGCGCCATTTGGTTGATTGCTACCCTCTCTTCTGCAGGCAGGAGGCGTTGCATGGCTGAGTCCCTCGCCAGGGCCACCCTGTTCATGTTCCTGTCGTCGCTGCTGCTCAACTTCGACCTTCAGCCTTCGGAAGATCCCTTGCCCTCTTGCCTGGGGGGCCGCGACGGAGTCACCCTGTCGCCGCTTCCATTCCGCGGGCGGGCCGCACTCCGCTAAACGAAAGGCGGAACCGCTACGTCTCAGCACCAGTGCGCCGGATGATGTCTCCATGGAGAGCTTTCTCGCCTCGATGGCAGCGGCGCTTGCAGTCAACCCAAATAACGTTTTTGATTGTATCAGCCACCGAAGACTGTTACAGGACACTGCAATACAGTTTCAGTTTTAAATCTACGTCCGAGGTACACCGCAATGGCTCAGTGTTTACGATTATTCAATTTAGTTTGAATCAACCTCTTATTTACAATTTTTTATATCATTTACTTATCTATGCTACTCTATACTTATATATATATATGAGCGAGATATTTTTGGTGAACCGAGTGCAAATTTATGATGTAGAACTATTTCTGTGCTAATTGATGGACTTGAGTTTATTATTGTATCCTTTACAGAATTCTATTGATCGTGTTCTCGACATTGGAAGCAACTTTTCATACAGTATATACCAAATAAAATGTCTCTTAAATCGTTTCAAATCATGTTATTTCTTTTTCTTCCATCTGATCATCTTTGTTCGTTCAATCCTTAGATTGGTTGACTACAGCCCTCCACCCTTCCCTAACTCATTCTAATTTCACTACCTCCTGACATCTCTTCTCGCGTACTTTCTTCTTTATTTGGTCTATGAACTTATTCCTGGGTCTTCCTCTAGGGACTTTTCCCTCTATCTTACCTTCAATTATGTTCTTCACAAACTCATTGCGTCTCAGGGTGTGTTCAATCCATCCAGTTCATATGTTCTGTATGGTGTTCCATACGCCTCTTTTCTCATCTACTCTTTTGTTCATCTCTTATTCTGTCTGTCCATTTTATCTTCAGTACCCACCTACAGCACCAGGTTTTCATCTGTTTTGGGGAAATGTTTCTTTAGTTCTCTCTTTTTGAGCGTTCTGATGAATTTGTGCGTCATATTATTTCGACGTAATATTGTAATTAAGACTTGAAGAATATTTTTCTTTGAGCATGCCCTCGGTCTTAGGTTCAGATAAGTTGAAAAGGGTTTGCAAATTTTGAGGATATCGGGACTAGCCACGGTATTACCTTTGGGGAGTCACTCGCAAGTGCTTTTACTAGAAGCTTGAACTGGAAGCGCAGTGCAACTGATCATCTTCCTCCTGTAGGATTGTTGTCAATAGGTTTTAAAGTGTACCCGAAATTTTTTTTCAATAAATTCGGATGGAGTACGAATAATGGCGGTTGACAATGTCCATACTACCCTTGAAAAAAGTAACTGCTTTAATTCGTTATGCTACATACCCAAATTGGAGAGAACGAATAATACGTCTAAGGATATTTTTGCATTTTACCGTGGAAAGCAAGCTACTAAAATGTAAAAATAATTGCTTTCAAGTCAGTTTATTCACTGGAAGTGATTATCATTCAAAGCCTGTTTCTGAGGAGAAAGTAGTTTTGGCACGTTGCCTGTGTGGACTTAATAAGGACATATGAAGGAAGCATTCGTTGACGTTTATGCTGTACATGAGATGGCCGACTCGAAATACTATTTAATATCTTCGTCCCTGTCGTTTTCAAGAACAATTGACTGACGAATAGTCAGAAGGAAAGTTGTTAATTAAATATTGCTTTTTTATCACAAGATATGAGACTTGAAAAAGCGTATGATATTTTCGTAAAGTACGTTATGTTTAGTTGGAAGTCACCATTTGTTTACCACTCAACTGTTTACGAATTTCTCGAGTTGATATGCACGCTATAGTAATTGAACTTCTCATTGGGTTACCGGCGGCATTGTCGTACTGTTTGCCGATATTGCTTCGCTCTGTTTCAGTGCGGTTGTGTGGTTCAGAAGTTATATTCGAAGAGCATCTTGTCCGTAATTTGGTTTCGTATTTTGTTTCTGTTGAAGACATGTCTTCTGTCTCTGCTTGTAGGTTGGCGCAGATTGGTGTGGTTGCGTAATGCATTCCAAAGTGGATAGTCCAACCTCAAGAACCAATGTGATTATTGGGCTTAATCGCCAAAGCGCCGAGTTTCTCATTGGGGCAGGGTGCTACTAGAACTTGTAAGTAGGACTTACTCCTTGTTTTCTCTAACACATGCCAACATTCGAGCTTCCGTTATCTTCTTCAAATATATATAGTGCATTCCCAACCCTTCTCGATTTATTCACTTTAGCTACAGAGCGATCTTTCACCTGTTCCGCATCTTTCATTGTTTATATGGCAGCCAAATACATTTTTTCTAATTTTTCATTTAGATCCTTGGCACTCGAAATGCGTCCGTTCTAATTAAAAGGTTAGTTTTGCCTAATATGAGCTTTGCGAAAAGATTTTACAAATAATACTCCCGCTCGACCTTTCGGCGTATTTTTGGAGCTCACATATGGACATTTATTGGACATGAAGTCCTACTCGGGATACTCCCAAAATTTGTGCCATCGAGTAAGAAAGGAAAGTTTGTATAATACTATTGTAAGTTGACGAGGGAATAAAGTGCTGTATGGCTCCTAAACCTTTTAAATTTCGCAACTTTTCGCTGTTTTCCGGCTATTCCCGACGAGCACTCGACATTTTTTATTGCTTTAGTGTTAACAACGACTAATCATACAACAGGCATGTGCCTTCTCGAATATTTTCAATGCCTGCCCATTAATGCTCAAGATACGACCCCGAGAGTGAGCTCATGCCACCAAAATCGCTGGGCACGCCTTCTTCCGTCAATGCTGGGAGCTAATAATAATATGTCCACTGCCGCGTGCTGCATTGTGTCTTCTCAGGGTTTTGTCTAACTAGTCTGGACATTGAAACAACACAGTAAAAACTATTTACAACGTTTAGTTTTAATTGCTCATCAATTACTTAGATATCTTAATAAGCAGTTAGACATGGCTTTCAACACATATTGTGTTTATAACAATGTTTGTTAATATTAAATGAAACTGCTACATCAATTTCTCTCTTCTTTCTGGAGAAGTATCGACACAATTTTGTTGCTCTACGAACTTAGTCCCTGTTTGTTTCCAACCACTTCACTCAACTGGATCCTATGATATTATCACCATTGAATATTGACTATATGGGGAAAATCTTAAACTTAATTGAAAGAAAAACTACAATTTTTAAAATTTATGACGCTGCCCATTTTTTTAAGTAATACAAGAAAACTTTTGAGCGACTTGTCAATAATCCATGGTGCTTCAGACCAAAGCTTCCACTTTACGTTCTTTCGTTCCAAGTGCTGCAACATGAGCGGCAAGATATCGCAATTTCACGATAATTTTTTTCAGTGCCTGATAACTTAAGTAAAATTACTGGAATTTCTATATTCAATTGGATTTCTCTAAATAAAAAGTCTCGTCTAGAAGCCTATACGGCTTTTGGCGCCAACCAAGCGTCTACGTAGGGGCCCGATAGATATGAACAAGCTACGAATAGTTTTGTCAACGTTCGAATGTAAATTTCTTCACGAATTACAGTGTAACAGAGCTATGGTTACTACTCCTGCTGTCAAGGGGAAACATCTTTGGAAAAGGAAGCATTTTCAGGGAGAATTTAACATTCACTTTGTGTAGATTATTGCCTTGGAGACGCGTGTGAAACTAGTCCGAGGGGTAAGCAAAAATATCAGAGTTAGCATTTATGAATTCTCAATAGTATTTAAATGGGCATCAACATTATTTTCAAACGCTACAGCTCGTGAGGTAGAATATATCCCGTAGCACAGAGATACTATTTTCCAGAAATCCAGAGTGGCATAAACAAGATTGAAATTTTCCCTGATAACTTGATACTGTACGTCCTGAAAACATTGGATGACAGCAGTATATTAGGACAAAGGTTCTCTGAATTTCAGGGAGCTGAAAAAGGAACTTTAAGGTAAAAAACGTAAAAAAAACTGGACGAAAAGAGAAAATTCTGCATTGACTAATCCACTCTATGTCTATAATTTCCATCCCGTATTTGAGAGTAAATAATATAAAAAAAGTAAATGAAGAAACATCATTACCGAATCCAATGCAGAAATTTCTTGTGGGAGTAGAAGTTAGAATATCAATACAAAGCAGTTTTACCGCTAGTTTATCTGTTTTGGCGAGCTTCCTTCGTAAGTCTTCTTGTTACCTCCAAAGCATTATTTTTGTCTTTATGTTATAACATATTGCCCAGTACATCAGTACATCCTGTTATCCATTATTATCTTATTGCGATTATAAACGACTTCATTTTGGAGATCATTCCCAGAGGGATAGAAGGTTCAATTTTGGATAGATCATATACTACTGCAACAACTAGAAATGTTTTTAATTACATTTTTGCAATGGTCAACAATTTTTTTGGTGTCCCACATTTAGGAATAATATTCAATTATTCTCTTAGATGTCGTGCAATCTTCCTGGAAAATTCCTTATTAAGCGCTGAACTAGAGCGCAAATTTAAATTCACTTGTCGGATTTAGAAAGGAGGAACCCAGCCTTTAGATTAAAGCCTAGGATAGGCAAATTTATCCGAATTAGATTCGATTCATGAAGTCTGTTGGCATTATTTATTCTCATCATAAAATTCACCCTTTCTTTCGCGGGAGAGTTTCATTCAGCAATAGAATGTATTTGATGCCGGATCTAAAATAACAGTACATTCTGGCATACCAGGGGCGTGTGTCGAGAGGAATCTAGATGGTAACTCGGGAATTAGCTTGGTGCATGCACTTATGCAATGTATTTCTGTCATTTTTTTAAGGCGATGCTTGTGTTAAGGTGCTCAAATAACAACAATACGATCCACCCAGTCGAGAGTTCCGTTGTCTTTCAAGCAGAGCATCCTTCTAAAAGAGAACCATTTTTCGTGGCTTACCGTTTGGAATAAATGAAGTAAATGTTAGAGTTCCGAATGTATTAATCTTCATAATTAAATCCACTGTGAAATAATGTGCTGCTATTTGGATGTAGGCTTTTACTGTGTAGTGTACACTTGAGGTTCTAATGTGTGACGATATAGAAATTATGTATAATGATGTAGCTCTGGTACAGAAGTAATTCTCACGTTTTGGATGTTTTCACCCAAAATATATCAAGAATGAAGCATTTTTTTTCAATTATCCTTCTATCTACCAAAGCAAACCTAACGTTCAATTTCCTGTACCAGAACCGTGAACCGTGAACGCTAAACGTGATACGTGACAGTGAAGGTTGTATATTCCGGCGTTAACACAAGAGGGCGTGCCCGGAGACTAAGGTGGCAGGAACTCCCTCTCGGGGCCGTATCTAGCGCTTTACGTGGCAGACATAGAAGATATTCGAGATGGTACTCGTCAAATGTATGAAGAGTCGTCAGTAATATCCGAAAAGCAATTTGGAACGCCGAGTGCTCCGTAATCGTCGAGAATGGCCGGAAAACAGCGAAAAGTGACGAAATTAAAAAAAAAACTTTAGGAGCCATGCGGAACATCTTTCCCTTATCCAACAATAGTACTATTTTACGCACTTTATTTTCTAAGCAAATGGCGCAAATTTAGGAGGGGTCCCAAATGAAATGGTCGAAAACAAAATTTGCATTCCAATAAGGGCCACCCTAGTCCGATATATATCTTAATTTGGTCACAGTCGTGCTGCGGAATTCAGTTTTCTAAATAGGCCGCTTTGGGATTGATAACCAATTTTCGCCAGAGCTTTACGAAATGGAACATCCGGCATAAAAATACTACCTTTTGCCGTGATGTGCAGTTACTACACCATCCATCCACAATTCCCTGCTCCGTCTCTGTTCGTCTCAATAGTTACCAATTATTGTATCTCATAGCCATTGCTGTCACGTGACCATCGAAGCTGTCATTCTTTCCCCACTCCCTTTCCCCTCTGGATGCATTGAGGCAACCAGATGATCGACAGGCGCATGCAAGTGTTTTGACGTGTCAATAGGCTGCGCTGTCTCGTGGAAAGTGTCAAAAGTAAAGATTGCAATTAATATCGCCTTGGCCAGTTGGCGGAAGGGCCTCTTTATATAGGAGAAGAATTTCGGTGGCCTGGTTTTGGTGCAATTAAGAGCAAGGACCTTGGGCATGCGACGGTCGCCAATACCCTTTTTTTACCTGTTTGCCCCCCGCTGTCGCGACCTCGGTTTTTCGAATGGTTGCACTTTTCCCTCTCTTTGCCTTCTTCCTCTTCTTATTTTTCATTCAAGAAATACGTCGAAGGCGTCGGGCATCTCAAAGAATGACGGGAATCCTTCCGAAGATCGTATTTCTCTAAATCAATTTCTTTTCCGCTGTCAGAAGTCGTTTTTTAGTGTTCGGCAGCTTGGTTACGATGTCATTGCCTGTCGCTCTCCATAATAATCCACTTCATATATATGTCGGCCACTCATATTAGCTGAGGCTGGAGGTTTTCACGCAACAGAATCTTATCTGAGGTAAGTGACGAGGCTGATGAATCTGTCGCCTTACCGAGGCGAAAGTATTGGATGACGAATAAATTTCAAGCTGAAACAATAGTTCCTATATTTTCTTATAACTCATCATTTTTTATTAGAAAGCGTTTTTAATATACTACACACCAAATTAAAGAATTCATTGCAGTGTTTGTGCTACTATCAAGGACATGGTATCTGTTTTATTTTATTCCCCCCATTTGCACCACATATCATTCATTGTATGTTGTACTGCAAGCACGTCTTTTAGTACGTCCTCAGGCTCTACGCTTACTTCCACACGTTAGAACAGATTGTGATGGAAAAATCCTACCTTCATTTCCCACTTTTGAAATTATCTTATGTTTTTATTTGGCGTTTTGAAAACCCAGGGTAAGTAATAGGAGACCATTTCTGCTTCTCCATCGCCCTTGTGAATGAACTTCTGGAGTCTCTCTTAAGCCCTTGTACGGCACATACATGAAGCTGGTAAGAAAGCTGATGGTCCTTAGATGTGCAGAACTGCAGCGATTTGAAAAAAGGATTCCTCTGGAGGAGAAAACTATTATAGTGCTCGCAGAGTTTCTGTACACTGGAGAGTTCCTCCAAGCCTAGCTGCCCATGGTAGATGAGCAGCGATTGGCTGCCGGCGTCCAATCCCGTAAACCGGTTCTTAGCTCAGTGCGCGCCGCGTACGAATACCGTAAGTGGCGACCCAAAAGAATCGGCGAAAACGAACGCTATGCCTCGCCAACGCGAGGGCCTTTAGAATAGAAATACTCGGGACGAGAAACTACTATAGATTGTTGGTGAAGAGGATTTAAGTTTTGTTTATTTATCGTGTAATCACGGTGACCTGCGCCGATGGGGATTACTTTCTAACCTCACTGCGATGACTATTGCAATCACTACAAGTTTTGACTCGATATCTATAGTAGTTTCTCGTCCTGAGTATTTCTATTCTAAAGGCCCTTGCGTCGGCGAGGCATAGCGTCCGTTTTCGCCGATTCTTTTGGGTCGCCACTTACAGTATTCGTTCGCGGCGCGCACTGAGCTAAGAACCGGTTTACGGGATTGGACGCCGGCAGCCAATCGCTGCTCATCTACCATGGGCAGCTAGGCTTGGAGGAACTCTCCAGTGCACGGAAACTCTGCGAGCACTATAGTGGGAGCAGATGGTCGGTCCTTTATGTGGAAGGTAATGGCGAGAGAAGTTTGGTAGGCCAGTCGAAAAACTTGGTAACTATTTTATCTGCGAGCCACGGGAGTGCAAGGAATTTCAAGGAAGCACAAGAAGCGGTGAAGTTGGTAGTAGACACACATTGTCTCTCTGTGCTCCCTTAGGCGAATGACTAGTCTCCCCTTCACCAGGGTGTCTTGTTTTTCGAAAAAGTGAGAAGGTTACCCGTTAAATCTTTCATTTGGATGAGAAAACACGTTTGAAATTACGGTCGTAGCGCGAAACCATTACCCCGTGTCGCAAGGGGTCTAAAATACCCCACTCTGAAAATAATATGAATTTTCGCTCCAATAAAACTTTCCTTAGGGTTCAAAAATGCTATTTTATAACTCTTCGGACCAAGTTTTCATTTATTTTTTTCAACCAATCGTAAGCCGTTTTGTAGATATTGGCGGTCCAAGCGAGCGCGTCGCTGTGGGTACGTCGCACCTCTCACCGGCCCCAGACGCACGATTGCGATTTGCCCACAGAACAGTAGCGGTGGCGTCCGTTTGCTGGGAGCCTATATTCCCCATTAGTACGTGCCTTAATGTGTTGTGCTTCTATTCTTGAACCTTCTTAAAAGTAAACACTAAAGAACGGATATTGTTCACCAAGAAAAATTAAATATTAGCCTGGAAAATCCGGAAAAGACCTGGAATTTCATTATCACAGGTCTGTTGCCACCCTGTCCTTCTGACGCTGGTGATCCTGCCACCAAGGTAACGTAATTCATCCACTTGCGCAAGTTTTTGCTGTCCAAGTTCAACGATGACTGTCTTTTTTATTTTCCACAAACCTTAATATTGGTTTTCATATCATTGATCTTCAAATTTTCCTCCGTGATTCACGTTGAAAAATGATATCACCCGCTTTCTCCCCTCCACCCTAAGTCTAAATGTCAGAGACTGCCCCAACCTCCAGTTCAGAGATCTTAGTCGGCACTTTCATGGACTTAAGGGGAGTGAGATGCAAAAAGTAGTAGTCGAGGTGCCCACGTCGATCGTGAGCGGTGTATTTTAATGACCTCGGCGACTAATTGCCCTTGGTGATAATATACTGCACATGCATATTGCATGCATGCATGCACTGCGGGGCGTCTTTACTAGCCAGAGTCACAATGCCATTTGCGTGACCTCGGAGAAGAAGAGGTCCAACTTGTATCTTCACCCTTTAAACGTTGGTGGAAGTGGGTCAAAGCAAGTACCCAAAAATGCTAAAATGCATGGTTGACGAACCACCCTTTCCCAGCACTTTCTGCTATTACCTCGCCCGCCCACATAATGAAATCTCGTTCTTTTAATGTTCAGCCTGTCCTCGTAAACAGTTGTGTTGCTTAGCAACCGCTCCGTCAACGACGATGAGGGCTCGGACAAGACTCCAACCGTCACTGAACCGAATTCACCTGCCCCCTCACTAGCACTTGTCGCGAAATAAAAGAGAAATGCACGTCCTTTTAGTCCAGTTCTAACGCGCGTGAACATTTATTGAACCAGAGCCGAGCATGGAATTCTGTTATTCTGGGTGTATCGGATGGAATAGCGACTTTTCATCCCTGCGTACACCCGAAGCCATAGAAAGAATAAGTTGCGAATCAGTCAGATGAATAAATCGCAAAAAACTACATGCGCACATGACTAATTTGCTTATGTATTGGACGTTCAGAGTGCTTTGCGATAATTAGTTAAAATGGAACATTTATACATTATTTCTTTTGAATAGATTTAATTAATCATCGCTTCCCGAGCAAGACATGTCTCCCAGATGTTTAGTTCAACGCTCCTGTACTTTATCTCCAAAGTGCCCCCAACGGCCATAATGTGACCGCTTTGGTACTGTTCCACTGGAAGTATGACGCCCTGCTCTCGGGATACGCTCTCCCATCGTCTTTCGAAACCCTGAAGGTCTAGGGCTACAGTACATCACGACACGGCAATGCACTTTGGTTCCTCAATATGTGTGTTATGAATGTAGTAACAATTCCATAATTGGCACGTATATTAAGGGTATTATTCTTATTGGTTCGAATTCATAATTTTTGTAGCATTTTAAATACTGCAGAATATTCGATCACCAAAGTCACCTTGACCCTACATGGACGGAATTTTAAGAAATATATTGAAAAAAATATTTACGTAATGGATTATTGTTGTTAAAGAGGTTATTAAATCATTTCTAAAATAAACGAAAAATTTGCTAATTCCAGTATTGAAATCCGAAGCAATACACTTCTTGCTAGCGCCGCAACCAAATGGAAAAACTTCTCACGGAGCAGATCTTGCAATGATGTTGAAACTTAACAAATTTGACATACTCGACCATAGAGGGTTACTTATTTGAGAGTAATATGTTATGAAACTGTTCAAGTTCTTGGTTCTTATATTATTAAAAATTTGTCAATTATTTACTTCTTTATTTTCCTGGTTCAGTCCCCCCTCATCCGTTTAGTGTAGTACTAGGGAAAACAGTGGAGAAGTTTTCTTTGATATGGCCAAAGAATTTGACTCAATACTATTTTTTCTCTCGTATTGATAATGCGAGAAATGAAGGCTTGAATCTTTCCGGCTTCTTTACTTATCAGTGAATTTTTGTTACGCGAGAACGTGAGTCCGAAGTTACTTATTGGGAACAAGACATACACAACAAAATATTTACATCAGTTGTGTTTGGAAATTTTTGGGTAAGAACTGAATATATTATAACGAAAAAGACATTCATTTAGAAGCTTCGATTTTTTACAGGGTTCTCAAATGGATGCAAGGGGTTATGTGCGTGAATACAGACGTCGCTGAGGAGTCATATGGGGTAAGCAGAGGTTGGGACGGCGATATACTGAGCGATAAAACTGCCAAAAAATTATTTTAAATGTTCAAATTTTTCGTCTTCCGTTGAAATATACTTCTATGACCCCAATTTACGGCCACGTTCAAGATGGCGGTGAAAGTTGAGATTCTTAGAGACAATACTAATTTAATTTTTCTTTCTAAACTATTGACACTTTGCAGTTTTGCACAAAGTTTTGTGTTATTGTAATTTACAATTATTTAAAAAATATTTTTTTGTAACCAGTGTTGATCACTGGGAATGCAAAATTGGCCGAAAAAATTTGTTCCACATAAAAGTTCATATTTTAGCATCATCTAACTTAATGATTTAATTGAATTGAAATTTCGTGTACAATATCTTGGTGCAAATAATTTTTAATGGATTATTTCAAAGCCCTGGCTATGTCCCTTCGTTAGAAATCATGCGTAAATTTGATGAATTTTGTGTTAAGGACAAAAATAAGGAATTTCAACCAGTTTTTGCGAAAAACTATCCGTTAGAAACGCCTTGAAATCTATTTAATTAGAAGGAACATGTTTTAAATCCCTAAAAAATGAATTAAATGAACTAACGCGGGCACACAATGGCAGTACAAAGAGGTCTGTGGGTGAGGTACCATCAGTGTTCACCAGCATCTCTAAACGATGACTTGTAAGTACGCATGGGGTGTGACTTAAGCGATCCTACGGGCGCTTGTTTTTGCAGCAATAATACAATTTGCAAGCCAACGCCATGGCAACTGCATAATTTCAGTAGGATGCGACTGAAATAATATAGCAGCTAACAGCTTGCAACATGCACACTAATTGACCTAATAAGCAAAATACTGAATTACTGTTATTACAAGCGATTTTTCCTAATGGAATCCATGCACAGCATCATGGACTGAGAAAGAATATTTTTAATCAACATTGATTATTCGGTTTCTTTTAATCCTGCCAACGATAAATTTAGCATGCAATTTCATTCGATTGTTATCGTTAGCACATTATACGTTTACTATTTGCTCTGGAGTATTTGTATTTCATGGAAAGCATACCTTTCATGTTTAAAGTAGTCTTAAGTAACAGTTGAAAGTCGGCATTCATTAAACGTAAAAGAAATTTTGCTGCAATACTTCTACCTTTTAACATGCTCATCTTCATCACCAACAAATTGCTTTCACGAGAGATACGGATTTTAACATTCTAAATGGAAGAGATATTCGGCAAGGAAGTGGATCTCATTGTGAAAGACAGGTGAGTGTATTAATTTCGTAGAAAATTGAGCTAATTTTTGAGCCTTGGCGCAAGCATTTTTATTCTCGCGAACTTTACATGCTGTCTTCCTTGAAGACCGAATTTATCCTCATAAGAGACTTGTGGCCGTTGTAAGCTAGCAGATAATAGAACGAGGCTTTGTTTCATTCTAAAGACCGTTTTGTATAAATTTATACATCTATGTTTGAGCTGAGAGACAATTGTTATGGAATAATAAAACACGGGTTGGTCGCCACATAACTATTATTCAATTCACCGCTAGATTACAGAGAACATTAATCTTTTACGAAGAGAACCTCAAAATTCAAATTTAACTACATGTTGTACTGTCGCTCGTATTTCTATTTTTTAAGTCTCTTATTTTAAATGGATCCCCAAGCGGAGATAACGATATTCACAAATGTATGATTTCGAGAGTCAAGCTAGTTTACAATCACCACCAAATATGCACTCTTTTAAATGTCTCTAAGCCCGAATTTAACGGAAATGTATTCCTTTGAGGCAAATGGAGTTAACCGAAGAGCTAATTTGACCTAAAAAAATCACAAATTACCTAAGAGCAAGTTTATGGCGAGTCAAAAGAAGCGCATTTTCTCATCATCGTATTGTAGCGACACCAACGGGGACCTACGTACTAACCCGATAGAGTTACTTTCTTCACCGCAGTCAGAGCTTTGGCGCTAATGTCGGCAATATGGAAAACATCCCGTAGTAACATGGCGGAATGTTGTATTTTCATGAGTTGTTTGAAATATAAGTTAGGCAGTGCATCATTCAGTAAGTGCGGCTAGGGAAAGGACTGCAATGAGTTGATAATCTCGTTAGTCTTACACAATTATGCATCTGGTTGCCATTTCGTTCATTAGTGTGTCGTGCTCCAACTTCGAAAAAAGTGATTTTCTTGGCTATAGTAATATGTTTTCGATCATCTCAACTAGTGACTGCCCAGTGTTTTCCTGTGACAACTAGCAAGAACTTTATAAAATCGAAGAATTATGAGTCTTTATTTTTCGTTTGGTGTGAGCTGAGGAGGGAGTGAACAAAGCGAGTGATAAACTGAAACTGACTGACCCTCCTGTGCCTTACCGCACTCGCCTTCAATGTCCATCGCAGGAAATCCTGGAGAGAGAAGAAGACTGAAACTAAAATTCAGGTAAGATTACCAATTATTACTGCTGTGTAATTTTCGGGAAGTGAAGTGTATCGGTGACCAATATGTACGTTCTGTCCCATTGTATTTTTGTCACATTGCTGCGGACCAAATAGTATCACTTAGATATCGAGTCTTATTTGGAGTGTTTTAGTGGTGTTTGTATATTTGGTTATCTGTGCTTTTTCCTCTTAATAGATGAAAACAGTGTTTGCTGGCCATTCACTGTCAGTGATGAATGCGTACGTGCCTTATCTGTCTCATACTTGTCACGGGGAATGCCAAATAGAAATCCTTTATAGCGTATTCTGCGTAGGTTCTTTCAGTTTATTGGAATGTATTCCTTAAGTACTTAACTCGATATAAAATCATTACTGCGTGAAGGTAATGCAAGTGAAACCAGCCGCTGTCAAAATATCACGACACCCAACTATGGAATGTTTTTTCCTATTTGTTCTGCCTTCATTGGAGAGTTGCATTTTCTAATGAAATTATCTCAGGAGTCAACGATCTTCTTTCCCAGCGATTGTTAGACCTCGGTCAGGATTACTACAATTCCTAGATATATTTATCCTGCACAGGGCTTGCGATTTCTGTTCCTGTGGATTATACGTTAGGGTTGTACATTAAAGGCTTTCACTTTCATTGCTTTGTTTACCTGAGCTGACGTATTCATTAACATCATCTAGTCTAGGAGTAATTTCCGCTCAATTTTCAGCCCTACCTTCCGTAGTTTGTTTTGATTCTTTGCTCAAAAACTCCGTGGTGGTCAATAGGCTATTGATTTTAATTTTCTGTGTTGTAATTATCCTCTCATTCGGGAATAGATGGAAGAAGGGATCGCCCGTCATAATCTCTCCCAGTAAATACGTATCATCATTATTATTATTTCAAAGATAGTGTATGGTAATTATTTTAAGTTCAATTGGATGATTTGAGTCACGGAATGACACTTTCTTCGTGACCCTGTCATACAAGGAAAGGCATGGCTTTCGCTCAAGGAAATGGTTTGAGTATCACCATCCTGTAAAGGGAATTACGAGCGATTATTCTTTGTCCAAGATTGGTTGATCAAATCGAATTACGTGAGTTACGTCGTGAATCTGGAGCACGGATCTTCGTGATGAGTGACCAGAAGCGCATCGTCGGATACAGGTCCTTCGCTTAACATTGGGCTTGTCCTTTGGATCAGGGTATTCTGTTGCATCTGTAATATTATCACTTTTTCGAGGAACACAAGAATATATTTATACCAGACGAGTAATGATTAAGCGTACGAGTAGATAAGTGCGTATACAGTGAGTGAGGTAGTGTGTGCATTGAACTTATTGGAGAATATTTTTAAAAAGTGTATTCCTTTTTCTTTTCCATTTGAAGGTCATGAGTGGTTATTCACCTCACCAAAAGCCAGTTAATAATAATGATTTAAATTCTAAATGTGACTTTGTCGAATTTTCCTGCCAGTCGGTCCTTGACTCGCTTGTGAACGAAATAGTATGTGGGTGGAAATGCCGTTCTGGTGACCGACGGAATTCAATTACGTTTATGTTGGTGTTCGTTGCCAAATTTGGCGACTTATGATGCGATTGTTCCATATCCATTCGTGATATCGCCAGAAATGGGCAATCACTAATTGCTTACTCAAATGATGTGACGACCTTGCAGAAAAAAATAACGTGTCAGCTGTAACTGTTGGTCGCATTTCAGCTAGCACCCATTTATTAGGTCATTCTGTCATCTTGATGTTGTATGGCTTACAGCTTAACAAGTTTGTTTACTTTTTTGTATAATATTTGCTTGCATGATAGGAGTGGCGTACAGTAGTTGAGACCCGAGTAATTTTCGAACAATTAGTGAATTGTTTTGCTTCTAATATTTATGAATTATCTTTTAAGTGATGTTCGTGGGAAGAAATGCAGTCGTCCTCAAATGTCATTTCCGGTCTCCCCTGGGAGTGTCTAGGATTCTCCGTGTCTCACAGGTTTCATGGAGCGATGTCTTGACAAGTTCATATTGACATTAAACAGCAGCGTGAATTGAATATGCTACCAATTTCAAGTAATGCATGTGGTGTGATTTTTTTTCAATGTAACTATTCTCACCGTGGAATGAAAGCGTAAGTCTTCGGAATGGCTGAAGTGGTAGGAGTATGTTGTCGTTTTCGTTGGAGACCTTTCAGTTAGATAGGCCGGCATGTTGCCAAAGCAATTATCGTGGACGGCTACCACTTAGTAGCAGATTCATTCGTTCATACATAGTGCCCCGCAAATTAGAGCTTTGTTGGTGTTTTCACTGTCGCGGAAATGGCAGTTAAGCCTTTTGGAGGAGTTACACCTTCCTAATACATTTTTGTTATTATTGTGTCATATTCTATAGCAAGTAACATTTCCAGAATAGTGGCTGGGTTGGAGAAGCACAGCGGTCTTATTGTTCACTCACTTGAAAATAAATAGTAAGATTGAGGATAGAGCCCACGTTTTACTAAGCTGTTTCATCATCGATTTCTGCTACGTTAAAATCAACCATTGCCCTTATTTCTTTCCTAATGCTAAACATCTTAAATCCTGTCAGTGTTACCTTCCAATATCTGTTCTAATTCCTTCATTGTACCTGTTTCGAGGCCTTCCTTATGGGGCCCTCCCTTGTATGGGAAACCGATTCCCATTACCGGCAAACCGATTCGGAAACCCTGCAGTGGTGGAAATTTGCCAGTGGAACTCGTGTGTCCGGCGGATGGTTTATGTTAAATTAAGGTCCCTAAGGGGTCTTTCGTTGGGAGAAGGATAATGCCGACTGCGGGTTCCTTTCATCTTCTTCTCTTCTCCATAAAATCTTTATCTCTCTAACCAACATACCCTTTTTTATTGGCGTGAATATTTTTTCAAAGTACTGTGAAACTGGCCGCGCAGTAACCGAAACGGAGTCACCCGCTTGTGATTACACACTGTTGTGAAATTCACAGTGGAATAAGGGTTCGAATCCCAGTCCAGGCGAATGATTTTTCCGCTGTGGATTTCACGCAATTGTGTGACAACTAGCGGGTTACTCCGTTAAAGTTACTGCGGGGCCAGTTCTGCAGCTCTTTGAAAATGTCCAAAGTTAACGTATTTGTGTTTAAAAGTTGAGATTTGCCTCGTGGACTGAAGCGCCCAACCCTCGCAAACGGGTACCACTGGCATTACATGCACATTATCTGGGAGGACAACTCTCTCCTAAAAGCCCCCATGAGATTCACAGTGGAAGAGGACGTCTGGGTAGCTGAATTAGTGAGAGCAGTTGACACGAATTCGAGGCGTTCGTGTTCGAATCCCAGTCCAGGCGTATGTGTTCTCAGAATTCGGGCGCCTCCCCAAGTAACCAGCCGAACGCCCTTATATTTCGCCCTCCTTAATATTTCAAGTGAAATAATTTGTTCTCAGAATTTGCACTTTCAGTTTGCTTTTTCTTCTTTGTATATACCATGCAAGTACGCTGGTCCTCTTACCTTTACCCTATTATGTAATTGTTCTCTTATTTTAATTGTCGTCTTTATCTTCAGCAGCCGTCTCCTGGACCAAATTTTAAGTCTTGTATAATTCTTTGTCTCGGGCATAACTAAATGAATTTCTGGTCACATTAAAATATTTAAAAACTATCGTTGTCCCCATAGAATTTTGCAAAAAATGTATTTTGAACAACATAAGTTCTGCTTTCTTTTCAAATTTCTTGTCTTCTATGACTTCTTTTTCCAATGGCTCACGTGTCGGATCCTTCCAGAGTCATACTGCACATGAATGCTTTTTCGAGTGCCCTCTGTTTCCTAGTTGGTGATCGTCCGTAATGTACTTTTTTGGATTGAAATTCGTTCTTAACTCGGATGAGGGGGCTGTTGTGCCTTTTCTTGTGACCCCAGCAGCTGCCCCAAACATTTACTATATTTTCTCTTCAAATGTTTTTATTGATATTCTTTCACTGTACCATGGATTAAAAAAATGTTATTGTGAGACCCTAATCCCTTTTCCAATATTTATTCTCGTTCAAAGGACGTCAATATTGGCTGTAAAGTATTCGTACATTCTCTCTATATTCTGAAATTCTGATTTGCTAGGTAGTATTATTCTTATTTGGTGGATTTGTCCAATGAGGTCTTTCCGGGATTTAAACCCTGGCCCTTCCCGTCTGTACATTTTACAACACTTATCCTTGGGGTTACTCGACATCAATTTTCGCATTTACCCTGCTCAGTAAATTTAATGGATTATGAATGTTAAAATATAATATTTCTTGGTTTAAATTATTTGAGGATCTTGAACTGCGAGTTTAGTTGAATGGGTTAAGAGTGTCTTTCACCCGTGAATTTGGAAGGGTTTACCTCGTCAATGGAGAGATTTCTCTCATTTCAAACCTAAGGTGTGCTGTCGACCAGCCGCATTTTTGCTTGAATGCTTTTGGTCAGCGGCACCCAACCTTTCCTAATTTACGTATCCCTTAGTAACGTGTTTCCTAAAATTATACCCTTTGTCTTAGAAAAAAAAATATATTATTAATATCCTCTCTGCTATATCTACCGTATATCCTCCGTCATTCAAAACGTATCGCGCACCCCTTAACCGCCAAAAATGGACGCCGTAGGATAAGCATACCACTGGTTGAGAACTGAAGTTACCTAAAAGTGATTGTCATCCAGTGATATCTGTTTTACAATATTCCTTCAGGTTGCTTGTATTGACCCTTAATATTGATTTACTGTTTACCACCCTCACACCAGCCTTGACCCTTCGCCGAATCGTCCCCTCAATGCTTGAAGCGGGACTGTGTTATTCTTTATTGTTCTGAAGGCTTGAGTTGGTCACAGTGGCCCGTAGGTCCACTTATGGCATTCGGCCGCTCTTTTAAGGGTTCGGCCAGGTAATGGAAGGGACTTCTATGCCGTGTATCCTTAAATGTATTGCTCTGCTATAGATCTTGGGCCAATTGGGATCGGAAAAGTCTTGAAAATATTTTAAGCACTTCCGCTATTCACACTCTGAACGGGTTCTAATATACTAGCTATATTTCGAAACACCTTTGTCCTAACTTAGATGAGCCCCAAAACCTACTTCATAGTGGTTTTCCAAATTCATCCTATGCTACGTAGAATACGATGATTTGTCTATAAGGGCAGAATATGACGGATCTTCTATTAGCATTGTATCCGACCTCTTTAAATTTAGTACTCATGTACGGGAAACCGATCACCGTATTAATATCTGGTATTGCAACAAATTTGAGACTTAATCAGACATGTGCGGCCTAACGCTTAATACTGTCGTAAATATCACGAGTTATAAATGCGGAATGTAAAGATTATTTTATTTTTCCTCCGTGAAGCACTTCCATTTAATTTTTTTAAGTACAGCGCTGCACTTTTTTCTATAACATTTCGTAAGATAATAGAGAGCAGCTTGACAAAAAAACGCGGAGTACGACTTGGTTGTACCGAGAAGAGGTGAGAATTGAGATTATTTGGAACATATTCGACGTTTTCTGTGTGTCATTAAGTCGTAATATGTCCCTCTCACCTTGAAGGATATTCTTGCCGTCAATTGTGGTTTATAATTATTATCTAAAGATGAGCAAAACGGCTAACCGCTTAGATTGATCTTGAGGTAGGCTGGTCGTTATCTTTATCCGTTATCTCTCCTCTTGTGGTAATGCTGAAAATATGTTTGTCGAAATAGTTCCTCATGTATCAGCAGGGAGTGGGTGTGAAGACCACACTCACACGGACAGTGGGACTTAATGTGTTCGATTTCAACCTTGTGGTGGTCGGACATATCTGTTGTGCTAGAAAAGTTGACGGAGCTCGGATTTGTGAGCTGGCTGGTAGGAATGACTTGATATCCTTAAGACCTGACTCCAAATCTGACATCTGAGAATTTTCTTTCGACTTTTGGAACTCTTGGAACCAATAATCGTATAGCAAAAGCGACAGTTGTTGTACTAATTTTTTGCGCTTTTCGCCATGTTCTTAGCAAGTCTCACCTCGGCCAGTCGATTAGAAAATTGATGGCGTTAAAGAAAGAAAATTGGATCTTTTTATGGAAAAGATTGCCCCGGATTATTGGCCAATCCGAGCACCTTGCCTCATTTTTGTGTTTGAGTGTCATCCTGAAGTTGAGTATTTACAGCAAAGTTCAACGAATGAAATGTTTACTCTTGGTGTTTGAATAGGTGCTATGTTCAAACTGGCGAAATAGTTTTGCAGTATTGTCTTAGTATTTCGTTCTTGTTTACGAGTTGTGGACAGTAATGAAATGTATGTCGCCTTTAAAAATTGTCAGGTCGGTAGATTTTCAAGTCTTCCTTTTAATCGGAAGGACATCCTTCTCTCCCTGATTTGCTCAAAGATGATTTCTTCTATTTGGGTCTGAATGCACAATTTACATTTTTGCCCTTTAGTTCCGCTTCCAAGGATAGACTCTTCAAAAATTACTGAGCGCTCGGCAATGATTTCATGCCTTTGCGCCGAAGGAACTGGCTATTGGCCCCAATGACGCCTTTCATTTGGAGCAGACTAATGCCTGCTACCGCCTCCCTTTCTCTGTTTCCTCTTCTTATTATTTTTATCCAAAACATTCACTTGCCGTAGTGACGCAAATTGTTTCTACTGTCATTAGCCTCCTCAAATTAACGGCCAACCATTCGTAATTCAGCGGTGTGGAGCTCTGGTAGTTACATATATTAATTGAAATGATAAGTTCAAGGTATTTTCGGGTATCATTTCATCTTCGTTTGACTCATTCGAATCTTCACGAAAAGAAAATTTCTGAAACCTCCATCGGTTATCGATCTCGATTGGGTCTATTGGTTTAGAATGCAGCTAGAGCGCTGGCGCTAATCGGTGGCGTTGACACATTAACCATAATTCCGTAAAAAATACTTAATTAAACTTTCACTTTTTTTTCATTGTATGGAGCAAAAAACACGCATCCTACTTTTCGGTGGGGTTTCCTCCTCTTCGAACGTCTAATACAAAAGAGACGCTATCGGCGGGGAAAGTTTTCTCCAGAGTAACCCCCTGGTATATAACGTCAGGCACAGTTATATTGCCGATAATGCTTTTTAAGTCAATGATTAAGAAGTATGTTTATTGTTAAAACAAATCTCGTCTTTGGCGTTACTGCTGTGAGCTTGGAAATTCTAAACAATGGCGGTAGTTAATAGAGATGGAACACGAAGGACGGAGGAGGCGCCAATAGCGATTAATTTTCTGTTTGTTTTTATCGTTATAGCACATGGACGTACCTTACTCGCAAAATATTAACTTTGCCTTTAAAGTTTCTTCCCATTTAAATAAGTCGAATGAATCAGCTAACATCTGTACTTTAAATGTATACAAAATTTTGGGATGAAAACTAACTAAAAACACGATCTCGGGGCCGGAGCTCAGTAGATTAAGATGTCGACGTCACATATACCAGCTTGCATCAATGCATCGCAAGGTTAGATCCACGTGCTCAAAAGTCCTGCTCTCAGATCGTGTCTTATAGGCCCTCCGCCGAGCAAGTTGTCCCCTCAGAAACTGCAAGGCGCGTGACGTCAAACCCGGGAAGTCAGCCGATGTAGCCCTAAAATCTCCGTTCAGTTGTTTTCTTTTTGCCCAAAGTGATTTTCTACCCCTGAGTCTTTTATGCAACTGCGTTCGGGTTTGCGAAAGAAGAAAGAAATGTCCCCTCTTCTATTTCAAACCTCTCTTAATACGTATCAGTGAAAGGAAAAGCCACCCTTCCTCCTTTCCCTTTTGTAATTTAATGATGTACTGTGAAGCGGCACTTTATGATAGCTTAACCAACAATATTCCTACACTCTGCCAGTGATATCATGGGAATATTCCACTCCACCATACGCAATCCACGGATCTTACCGTGCCTGATGTCACTGGAATATGCTCATTCTAGCTCTATAATGCCCGTTTCAGCCCACTCACTTCTCCTTGAAGAAGAAGCACTGAAAATCAAACATTGGGCGCCAAGCATTGTACGATTAGCGCGCGTGGCCTTTACTATTCAAATACTCGAATATCCTGCACGTTTCAGGGTTGCGTATTTGAAAGTTCGCACTTTTTCCCCGACCGCGTTCTCCCGCGAAAGTTCGGTTTTCCTCCCAGAGATGGCTCTTGCGCTCCTTCGCAGGGGGTTGGATAAATGACGCGCGATAATCATCTCACACCCTTCTTATCACGGCCCACCGACCGGAGGGTTGTGTCGCAACCGCGCTGAATAATCTCGTTCGGTATTGAAAAGTGATTTTTTTATGAAGTCTTTAGCCTTGCCCTAAGTCGAGATTTTTTTCCTGATGCAACTTTACGGTCGAGATATTTTCATTTCTCGAGTGATTTAGAGCTTCAATGTCGCTATTACTTCTTTCCTCTTCGTATTCTTATCTAGTTGCTCAAGTAGAAATGATGTGGAGGAGTGTGAGCACTTGACTTCGTGATCCTCCTCTATGCGGGCACTTTGTAATTGTATCACAAAGTCCGACTTTGTGTGCGCAATCTACGCCGTGGGATGATTATTATCAGTCCATAAATGGATGGATGGAGGGTGGGAGGGGGTGGGATAGTATTGGGTGAAGGGGGGGAGGGTGGTTTGGAATGGGTGGAGCGGGAGGGAGGGGGGAGAGGGGGTAGAGTTAGATTGCCTCACCGTGTCCTCTTCGGATAGGGGGATGATGCTCCGCGTGATCGGTTGCCAGGTCTAAATGCATTTCACGCGCACCCTCGCGAGCGTCGCCGGTACCTTTATCGGTCACCGTGCACTCGCGAGAATTCGACCGCTCGCCTCGGCGGCCGACTCAAGTTCTCACCTGAGATCTTTGAATCGAATCCCGCCTCTTCATGGCGCCTTAACGCGTGAAAGTTCAGTATGACGTTATTGTAGGTCGTCGGAGTGTTTTCCTTTCACGTACTGGTTTGCGCGAAACTTTACATGCGAGTAATTATTAATAATATGTACAGATGAAGGTGAAACAAACTCCATGCTACCGATTTATTTCGAGGCAATGGAATGTTAGTTCAGCGCTTAGCCTTCTGGCACTTCACATATATTCCGAAATTATTTGATTCTATTTGTACAGATTTTCTCCTAAACGCGAACTAATACGTTTCACACTACGATAGTGGTTGTCGACAAGTATCAAGGTATCATTCCGAGTTAAAAATCTCGTTTCTGTTTATGATTTTCGCTTAAATTTCGAATCCCGCGCCTTAAATCCAAGTGATAACTGTGTTTTTACTAAGACGAAAATTTTAACGTATAACTCTTGCAGACTTTGTGTTACTACTTGTATGGTTGCTTTACCGTATAAACAGATGATCTTAAGTGGAGTGTGATCCAAAAATTATTTTTTCGGCGTTCTCATAATTCATTGAAATGTGCACTCAATGACGCACGATTACAGCTCCAACCACCTTGAAAGTCGCCTACAATTAGTTCTTCAGGGTGGAAGCTCGGGCTTTGTGACCAATGACCCCATCGACCGATGGGTGGATTGGGGTCGCAGTCGGTACACGATCTACAACGGCTCGGACTTAAATTAACAAGAAATAATAAAAAAACCTCCAGTGCGCTTGCGAGAAGCATTTCGACTCTTGAATGACGGTAAACAAAAAATTTATCATACTTGATACGTTCTATGGAAATCATATATGATACATATTGAATAACGTTACACGCATTTATAAATTATAAATGTCATTGGAACTCGAATAGTGCGATGCACAAGATCATTAGTTATTGACATTGGGCTAGTTTTGAATTTGCCTTTGGTATTCATTTTTTCCGTCATTTACCTTTTGGGAAAAAGAAGAGGAAGGAATTAGTCAGCTGAGAGACCTGTAAGTTGCAGTTGCAGAAGTTTCGTTAATGGAAAAAGTTTTGTCTACATGGTAAATCATTTCCTGTAAATGTAGAAAACTGCCTGTAAATTGAGAAAGAATATAGGGACTAGTAAAGGTGAAATTTTCCCTACTCTCCTTTTGTTTCAATAATCCATAGAGTTAAAAAAAGAAAAAAGTTGTTGCTTGCAAGGAACTCCGAAACAAATTCGCTGTAGGCACAGAAGCAATGTACCCCAGTCGTGTCAACGATAGGGCTCTTATGTTTTGGACCGTTGAATATCGATGGAAGCTATCGGCGTACCAGGGAAACTATGCCGTATATTTTTGAAACAATTTGATAGATGACGCCCATCCTAACGCCTATCTGGTGTCTATCAGACTTCTTAAACTGGACATGAAGGAGCTAGCTGGCTAAATGGCTAGCAAACGAAATGTTTTCCAAGAAATGGGACCCCGCGGCAGAAAGCCCGTTCATCTGGAGTTCCATCCGAACCTCTGTGGAAACTTCAACATCAACTTGCAGAACTTCTTTTCGCCTCATCATGCTCAACTTTTTTCCCTCAAATTTTCACTATAGGCGGTGGAAGAGAGACTCTGATGAGGTGGTGAGTATGTTAAGAGTCTTAAGAATAGTAGAGCGTGTGTGTAGCAGTGCGAAAATATGGCAGATGCAATGGAAGTTCGCGAAGATAGGGGATACGGAGAAAATGAGTGAAATCCAAGATAAAGGGTAAAAGCCATTTATTCTGGTGTAAGGGAGAGAACTAACCCCTATTGACTACGGTTACCCAGAATAGAGGAACGGCGTGATGGGTAGGTATGTAATTTTCACCTCTATAAACGCCGTTCAGATTAGGAGATGGTGTATGAAGCAGTGTGAGAATGTGGCAGAAGCAAAGGATGTTTGTAAGGATTAGGGCAGTGCGGAGGAAATCACGTAAATCCAACAGTCGAGAATTAAGGTGGTTGGAGCGACTTTCGTTTATGTTCTGGTTTGCGTACTTATTAGTAATATGTGCCGAGTAAAAGTGAAAATAATGCATGTTTCTGATTCGGTTTCTTGGCAGTTGAATGCTACTTTAGCACGTAGCCGTGTGGTTTTTTACATATATATTTCGAAGTAAGTCGATTATTTATGCACAAGTATTCCCATAGACGCCAAGTTATTAGTTCCATGTTAGTATAGTGGTTGTCACAATTATCAAGGTAAAATTCCGGGTAAAAAACTCGTATTTACGTATGATTTTCGGTTGAATTTCGAATTCAGCGCCTCAAACCAAAATTGGTTTAGGTAAGAAGAAATTTTCATCATATAATTCTTTCATCATGTATTTGACCACATGTGTGGTTATATCCTCCGTATGAACGTATATATGAATATAATAGTATAAGTGAAGTGTGGTCCAAGAATATTTTCGACTTTTTGAAAATTTATTGAAATGTGCACTCATTGTCTCACGATTACCGCTCCAGCAACCTTAAACTTTATAAATAGCTTAAAATCTAGGAATCCCGAGAGAAATTAAATGAAAGGGGAGATTTCAATGCCCCGTGTATAGATTAGAGGATCTACAGTTTCATACCCCAGGGGAGAGAGAAAGCCATTAGCGAGTCTCTGCTTTACACGTTCACATCTAACACTTCAGACACTTAACGGAGTGTACAATATTCTTGATTTGTTGACTTCTAATGTACCACAACCCGTGATTAAGGTTGACAGTATTGAGGGTATTAGTGACCGCAGGGTCACTTAGGGACCGTAGTTACAGCCTAGTTTTATTTGAAACTAAATCAACATTTTAATCTAATAAGAAAAATCTACCCTTTTAATAGAAAAAATCTGATTGATTTCAAGGCGTTCATGAGTCATCTAATCCTTTTCCCGACTATCAAGATTCAAGCATAGATTTAGACGCGGAGGGTACTTGGGAAGCTTTTATTTCGATCGCGAGATCGATGATCGGAAAATGTAAAATAAAAAATGGGAGCAGTGAATCCAAATGGCATGATGGGGAAGTGAGAAAATCGTAAAGAAATATAAATTGGCTAAAGCTGCAACAAAGGAAGCGTTACCGAATGTATTCATTGATTTTACAACGGAAACACTTGTAGAACAGTCACAGGATTACCTGAATGCATTTTGGTCAACATGAGGGAAGTTCAAATCAAAAAATCTACATTTCAGGGAGCAAAGATACAGGCGAAGTGTTAACAAACAGTCAGAACAAAGCTAATTTATTAAGTTCTTACTTTTAAAGTGTGTTCACCAAGTCATCACGGAATACATCATTGACAGTTGATGATCGTTGTCGGCAAACGATGCCGCCTATTGATATTTGTCCAGGGAATAGAGAATGCTTTAAAATTGCCAAGTCCCAATAAGTAAGCATGTCCCGAAGAAATTCCTTTTTATGTGTATAGAGAACTAGCTTCAGAAATAGCTCCGTACCTGCAGATTATATTTAGTTATTCTATCAAGGAGCACGTAGTAGCCAAGGAGGGGATAATAGCCAATGTAATATTAAAAAGTGCTGCTAAGGAACAGCCATCGTATTATCCACCGATATCCCTGATATCTATCTCATACAAAGTTTTTGAGTATGAAATTGTAAGCTCAGTAATTAGACATCTCGGTGTGCGCAAATTGCTAATGAAAATGCTTCGCGGATCTTTGGAAGCTCAGTTGTCACTGCTGGGTTACAATATTTTAGTCTCCGGTGAAGATAGCACTCCATTAGGCGCGATTATTAATAGCTTAAAAGAAGCATTTGATAAAGTATCCCGTAAGAAGTTATTCATAAAATTAATATCTTACTGGTAAACGATGAGGTACTTTTCTGGATAAGAGAATTCCTAAGCGATCGCGTGCAAGGGTTGTATTAGACGGTGCCATCTGTAATAAGGTTAAAGTCACCTCTGGTGCCCCACAGGAGAGTGTCATAGGTCCACTTCTGTTCCTTTTATTTACGATGTAGGATAAATAGTAGAGACTTAGCTTCGACTATTTGCAAGCGATGCCATAGTGAGCAGAGAAATCCGTATCAATAATGATAAGGAAGCGCTAACGAAGGGCCTCAAGGCTGTTTAAAAGTGGTACAATGTGAGGCAGCTGTAATTAAATTTAAAAAAAAATGAGTTGCAATGAGCTTCTGATAAAGGAAAGTAAAAACGGAAATGTCACATCATAACAGCTATTGCACCCAGAATAGCGAATTCGAGATTGTGGAATTTGTTATATACGGAATTGAGCTTACAAATGGTCTCTCGTGAGGCAAACGTACTCGGAAATCACTAGTCAAGATGATTGTATATTGGAGTTTATCAAAAGAGTGCTTGGATCCATGGTTGCTGCCAATGAGACTTTAAAAAATTAGGTTAATCGACTGGTGGTGTAGCTGATTTGCTCCACTATGCTTGTTTCTCAATCTGCGTCGATAAAGTCAGAAAAATCGGCTACTCCTCCAGTGTTAGACCACACTTGGAATACGCTACCAGTAGTTGGGATCCTCATGAAGTAGGCTTAAAAACAGAGTTAGAACGCGTGCAGAGTAGACCAGCAATAGACGTGAAAGGCCGTTACGACAATCTTGTTACTGACCTATTCAGCAACCGGAATAGTAATCGGTTTTCTAGTCTTCAATTAGAAATTGGACTTAATCTTTTTTTGTAAATTCAAAACCAACGTATTTTCTGACGACGTTATTATCATCTTGCGAACGCCGATATTCCTAGGTAGATCATAGGTCTTGACAATAAAATTAGGGAAATTAGACTGTTGAACAAACAAGAAACAGGTTTAAAACGTCCTTTTTCTTGCGATCGATAAGAGACCATGGTTGCTGCCAATGAGACTTTAAAAAATTAGGTTAATCGACTGGTGGTGTAGCTGATTTGCTCCACTATGCTTGTTTCTCAATCTGCAACATAGTACTAACATCAATTCCTGCATGACTCGTGTATCTCGTTAATGTAGTTGCAAAATACCTTAATACAAATATTTTCTGTATCATTGGTAGCATACCTATAGTGTAGTGCATGTTGGTTGAAGTTACTGCTACATTATAGTGCATGTTCGTGATAACTCTCCCCCTGCCACACACTCCTAAGGTGGTAGTATGTTGATGTTCCCGAAAAGGGAACTGGGTGGTGGACATGCATGTATGTATGCGTGCACGTATGTCGTTCGCAATGAACAAAACGCCGCGCCGCCGCGTCACGATGGTCGCGATAGAAAGTTGCGAGTGGTGACATGTCGGCACATCGCGCAAGGGGCATGGAGACACGAGTGGTAATACGGGAGGCTGCGTCATGGGCTCAGGAATGCAAAGCAGACGCCTCTTCGCGCCTTGTCTCGTCCGTCCGTGCGTCCCGCCGTATCTAGCGCCGTTTGCTCTCTCTCTCTCTCTCTACTCTTCGCCCCATCTACCCACCGTACTCCTTATTTACGTCTGCTTCCTGCGCACCTCTTCCGGCTGGCCGGCAGAGAAGGAAAGGAGCCAGAGCCTTCAAGTCTGATGCTCTCTCTAGTTTACATATGCATGCTACGCTGGGAGGCGCCGCGGGCGGGAGGAAGCGAGGCTGTGGGTGCTCCAGCCGCGAAGAAGGATGGAAGTGGAGAAAAGTTACAGGGAGGAAAGGACGCCAATGAATTGTATGATAACTGAGTGTCTTAGTGTCTCTCCATATTGTTGTTGTAGTCGCTAATGGGTTGTGGGAAGAAAGAATGTGTGTACCTTACAGTTCGGCAGTGAGGCGCTTTATTTCGCGGCTTATTTCAGTCGAAATAAATGCTCTGGGTTCAGAGTAATATTCTACGTTTCATCCTTAAGCTCGCATGATCAGAGATTTTCAAGCAACTTAAGCCTAGCGTGTAGCCTCCCGAGTCTGTAGCCGCTCCTAGGCCTTCCATCTCCTGTCTTTCACGCTCGAGCTTCCCATATTAGCTTGACGGCACAGACCATATGGAGGACGTTATTGCCAAACTTTGTTTCGTATACCCACCTCTAGGCCGCGAGTAGAAGCTAATTCTAGTATCGCAATTAATTTTGTTACTTGCTTTACGAATTAATGTTCGCATATTGGAAGATCCTTAGATGTGCAGTTTCTAGACCGCATTGAACTGCGTTAATGTTCATACTGTTCTTCGGCTACATCGCCGACTCGGCCTCATGGAGGTTTACTCAGGAAACGAATCTCAGCATGAGTTAGTACCGTCAACCGAATATTGAGTGCCCAATGGCAGTTTTTAATGGGTAGGTGACTATGAACACTAAAGTGGGGGGAAAACTGATGGTAATAATATTCATATTTTAGTCATTACCCTCCGGTAATACCTTCTGCACGCGTAAATTTTTAATCAGAAGGACTCGGATGAAAGGACTATGGTGGGAGTCTTTAAAGATTTGGAGGTCAAACGCTTGACTGTGATTCGTTGAACAATTAAGGTCACTTGAGTTTTAGGATGAAACACAGGATATTCTGTCAGCCCCCTCGTTTTTATTCGTTATATCTTACTGAAGCGACAAAAAATAAGTAAACTGTCGGTAAAATCGAGTTGATAATTCCCTCCCCTTACGCTCCTTTCACGACTGTAACAAAGAAATGAGCGAGACAATAATCCGTGAAAACATTCCTCGCTTAATGTCCTTTCCCTCTTCCGATTTATCTTCCCCATTTCCACATGTGTTCATGTCTATGTCCTTACATGCGCACCCCTAAGCATTTGCGGAGGGTAACAGAGTTATATGTAGACGTAGATACTAGCTAATCATCCTCACCTCTCGTGCAGGGCGTGGCTTCTTCGACAACACGCCTCCTTTCTTCTCAATCTTCAGCTACATCCTCTCTCCAATCCCCCTGGGGATTCGAAGTTTCCTGAGGTCATCCTTGAGGGTGTCCTACCGTCTTTTTCTTTGGTCTCCCGACAATCCTCTTCTCTGAAAAAATCTCTTGGCCAGTCTTTCGTCTATCATTGTTAAGTGACCTTCCCATGTTATTCTTGCCAAATACCTGTGGGCTTATAGTCCTGGCTGTGCAATTAAAAAAAAAAGATTTCATTTTATTTTCCGTAATCTCCTCTCCCTAATTGGCCCATTGGTTGATGTTTCACCCTGATGCCAGTTGCTAGTAGTAAAATTTCAATGATCAAGTTTTAAAATTTTGTTTGAATTTATGGTAATAGATCCATATATTTTCCAATAAAAAACGGCTCGTAAAACCAGGTTTTGCGAGAATTTCTATTTGTGTAAAAACTCATTTTCCTAAAATTTATAGGTTAACACTTGATTTTGTAAAACTTTTTTCATTAATTCTTATCATGTGCCATAGGTATTATAAGGTCGCCGACCCCAAAGTTGATTGTATTATGAACTTCCGCACAAGAGAGCCAGAATGATTTGCCGAGACCTTACAGTGAGAGAATTAAAACAATTGCGACGAACTTCATCCATCAATCATCGCAACTATCATGTATTGTGAATTTTTGGGTCAGATGATAACCCAGTACGCTTGAGGTCGAGGTCATTCCTCATCTGTGAAAATAGCGTCCAATGAATATGATATTAAAATACTGTAAAATCATATTTGTCTCTGACGTATTTTCTCTTTTCGCCGTATTTACATTTGAATACTTTGAGTTAAGGAAATAAAAAGAGCTGCTTTTTAGGAGGAAATACTTAAGTTTCTCATTCTTATTCGTCATGTACTCATTAGTCCTGCTTTTCCATATTTGAGCTGCCTCAAGGGAATTTCGTCTGTTTCGATAGCCTTTTCTACCCTTTAACTCTCCACTACGACCTATAATTCTGATCTCACTTCCTGGTTTCTTTTTTAATTTTATTCCACTGTCTTCGTCCTACATTTTTTCCATTTTTTGTCGTTGCTAAGTATCAGCAGGTATTATCTCATAGTTTCTTCCCATTTTCTTCGTTTCAAGTGAGGATTCCATTTTCTTCACGCTTAATGACGGAGACTCGCTGCTGTATTTGCATGGTTTTCCTAAGAAGTTTATTCCAAGTAATGCTAAAATGCTAAAAGCTGTATTTTAAGTAGAATTCTTTTATCGTTTATTCTCAAACTCGTTCTGCATCTACATGATATCTTGCAAAACACATCGAGTGCTAGTTGCAAGAGATGAGTTTTTGCCTTGCATTCAGTACATGTTATGGAAGTATGTAATGGATACGATGTTGTCGTTAACTAGTGGTAATGGATTGAGCTTGCATGCGTTTAATGTCATGCATGGAAGTTTTAGATTGTCTTAATAGTCAAGCAGCCTGGCAAGATGTGCTGTTAGTTGTAAATAGAATTGTAAAAAAATGTTAGTTAGCCATTTTAACTAACCAAACAGCGTATTCATCCCAGGACAAGGACAACTATTCACGGAACGAGATATTTTAACCTGTCCTTTCGGCTGACTAATTCCATAATTTTGCCTCCATTATATAATCTGCCTATTCTACTCTCATGTAACTGTAATTATAGGAAGTTTCATAAAATGAAGAGCTCTCTTACGTAATCGTCGCATCTGCGGAGTATATTTTAAATTTACTCTTAGCTTGACGTATTTTTCTACGGGTGTTTTATCCCTCGAGAGATCATGAGTTAGTCTCACTCCATGATATTTGATGGCTTATGCGATATCTTATTCACTTCTTCTAAGAGTAATGGCGGTGTTGTTCTTTTTCCAAGTATTCTTGAGCCGGCTTAATTTTCTAATTAATTCGCTATATGCCGCATCACTCATGGATTGGCAATAGGTCACCTGGCGAATGCTATGGTATCGTCGTGAATACGGGTGTCTTTTCACATTAAATTCGAATCTTACTTCAACGCCGTCGTAATTGTGATATGTTTATGAAATGTACCAATTCGGAAATATATTTGGCCTACTACCTTCCCTGTAGGAAGATGTAGTACTTCACGCTTGATCACGATGAAAGAATAGTTGTCTACTACGGTTGTAGTCTATTTGATTTAATTTTACAATTTTCATAGCATAAATAGGACGAAGGAAGGTAAAGGGCGCGGGTCCTTTGCAATCAAAGGTCCGTGGCATGAAATTGACTAAGGGATTGCTTAGGTGTCAGCGTAGACGTGCAGCCATTACCTCACTGGAGATGTAACGATGTTTCATAGCTGCTTACTCCTTTAGGAGGTGCTATTTTGTCTAGTATAGGTCGACTGGAGTATTATTATCGCCTTTTCTTTTATTGGCGCAATGGGATCTGAGATATATTTTCAAAAATATTCCCGTGGCAGTGCAAAGTCACAAGTCGAGAGTTCGCATAGCAGCGCTGCTTCGTACTGTCCCGCAATTACAACGGAGGTCGACTGGACGGGTTACGAGTTATAAGAGGTCGGTCGAGCTCTCCCTGCTTTCTGTGTTCACTGGTGCGTATAATCACTCATTCGGAATTGGCTCCCCGCTCTACAGGTATTCCTCCGGCTGGTTTCCATTATATCCTCGGACGAATCTGGCAGCTTGAAGGGGTAGCGCGGCATAGGTACTGCCACTCAAGAACTCTGGAGCCCGGCACCCAGTGCCCGGTGCGCAGGCCGACTCGATCATTATAGAACCAACCTGTCGCAATTGAAATCCTCTTTGGAATTCGGAATGGAGGCTCCACCGCGCGCACTGCTCCTCAAAACTCGTGTTTGGGACGGGAATGAGCGGCTGAGTAAACCTGTCCCTTCGAATGCACTTTTAGAGACTAAATGTATAGTAGGAATTAAAACCACTGACTACTTGAGCTCTGTCATATTGGGAATCGTTTTTTTGAGGAAACTGTAACGCGTGCTGAAGTGAACTCCACATCTACGACAAGCAATTGTTTCGTGTCTCGTCCTGGATTGGATCGCTATGGTCGAATCTTTTGCTCTGAGGCTTTTACGTTTTAATGTATACTTACTTTACGAGCATCCTAAAGGGTGTGTGGCGGGGGTTGTTCGGAAGCCTGAAAATTCTCTGACATTGTGAGGGAAAAGGAAGTGTACATGTATGAAATTAATTTATATTCAATTATATTGGTGTGTGCTTAGTTGCACTTCTGAAGTGGTTAGGACTTGTGCGATGAGAGTTTTAGGCTGTCTGTCGACTGTCAATGTATCCCGTATTTCACATTAACGGTCGAATCTACCCTTGTAAGAAGGTATTCAAATAATGTTATAGATTTCAGAAGTATTCGCAAGTCTAATGTATTTTCTGGGATTTTTTTATCTCATTTAAATAATGTGCGTTAGTCTTCTAGAAATTTTAGTGAGAAGTGAGCGTAATTAATTAGAAAAGCCTTGCATTGATTGAATATTTACATTTTGTTGGCTTTTTTGAGAATGTGCTCTTGTTGGCTTTCTTCAGAATAATGATTTTATTTAGTTGCCATCATAGAAAGTGCTAATGGAATACCCAGGTAAATTACTAAGAAGAGTTTGACTATAAAAGCAATGTTAATAGGTGATTGAATGACAGGAAAATGTAAGAAGTGTTTCCCTCAGTTTACTTTAGACAGCGAGAAAGATCGTAAAACTTCTATACAGAAATAAATATCGCGAGTTTAATTCTAATCGACGAGATATTAACAATAGGCTGCCCAATGCTTCATAAGCTTCGCCCTCTAGATAAGGTAAGGAAGATTCTGGCAGTTTTTGAACGCTCCTATTGTCCTTCGCATTATTCGTGAACATAACTTAAATATGCCCAATGTCCCGTAAACATAAGACTGACATGAGTACATATGCATAATACTCTTTTATGATTTACTTCGCCATAGAGGCTCGTCTCCTTTACCTTTAAGCCTCAAAATGTTACAAGTCAATGGCGATGGTGGAAACCTTTCCTTCACGTCCGTGTATTGGTCTAAGGAGTGCTACGTTGCTGTTGATTGTTGTTGATACAGCTAGGTGTTCGTCATTGTATTCCTCCCTCCTCCACCCTTATGTGTTGAATCCCTCTCTTTTAGTTGACCTATTCCAGTGACAATCAGCCAACGTTTATCTTCTTCCTAGTAAATTGAACGTCCGTTAAGAAACAAAATAGCGTGGAAATGCAGAAAAATCCTATATGCTACAATTTTAGCGTCCCTAGCAAAGGAATAAATCTCTTATTAGCTCTAAACACAAATTTTTTCTAGTTTCCTACAGTTAAATCTTTTAATAGGCTCATATCATCTGAGGGTCAAACAGTGGTGTTGTGCAGCCGAAAATCATCTGTTTTTCCTTCTCTTTATTCTCATGAAGCCATTCTTCGATACTTACTGACTACGCACCCCAAAAACTTACTTTCCTTTTCGCTCCTTAGACTATTTAAGTAACTGTGGCAATCCTGCAGTTGTTTACCTGGTGATGACGTTGTCATCTTAACCTTTTTTTAAAGAACTTGATTTTATAAATTCTATTACCTCATCTTTGGATATTGTACCAGCCGATTGGTAGGTATATTATTTTATCCGTAATTCCCCCATTTCTAAGACGTCTCTTAAATTTTTTGCTCATCACTTACTGCTATCAGGTCCTTCTTAAGTTCCTCATTCCCCTTGAACCGTCTCTTGTCTTCCAAAATTCCAATTCTTTTTTTTTCCTCTTCAACATTCTCGCACCTCTCTGCCCATTTTACGTTAATCTTTTCTTCCTATTCCGAATCTCAGACACTAAACTACTTTTCATCTCCCGTCATATGCAACCCTTCCTTGTTCGTTTTTCTCGCTACACTGCTCATACTCGCCATTTTGTCCGAATCCACTGATGGAATGCCTCCCGTGTACTCGCTTCCTCTTTCCACAATAACCTAACTTCTGACCCCTACTGCGCCATGCGCCACTTAAAGCTTTTCATTAAATTTTATTTATCCTCTCTTCTCATGTTCCGCGTCGTCTAGTCCCTCCTTTTCTCAAATGTTTCCTTGGCCGTAGCTAAACATTTGCCACATTTCCTAACCACGGAGAAACAAACAATATTTCCCTCCTAAATACTTTGTAGATACGTAACCTGTTACACCCCTCTAGTTAATGCCCTTCCACCCATATATTCAGCCTTTTACTTCAATAGAAAGAACCTCATTATTTAAGTCTTTCTATAACTTTTAATTTAAAACTTCTCCGCTACAATTTATAATAATATAATCCGCTAATAAAAAAAATATAATTTAGAACTTCTCCGCGTTCCTTGCCTACCCATCGTATTTTAAGTCTTACGCATTCATTATTTATACACTACATTTTATACACTTTATTTTATACACTACAGACGACACTGCGTGTAATTTAGACATTCCATACATTGAGGAACCGATGAAAGAAATAACAATTCAGCGCGATGGGATAACTAAACAGCTACAATCGATAAAAAGTAATAAATCTCCGGGTCCGGAGGGAATACCCGCGCGCGTCCTCAAGGAGTTAGCACCACAGATCGCACCGTTCTTAGAGATAATATTCAATAAGTCATTATCTGAAGGAAAGATACCAATGGACTGGAAAACTGCAAACGTTACACCGATATTTAAAAAGGGAAACAGACATGACCCAGGAAACTATCGACCAATATCATTAACATCGATTACAGGCAAGATTCTCGAACATATCGTTGTTAGCAATATCATGACTTTTCTGGACAGTCGAAACCTCCTGCATAATTGTCAGCATGGGTTCCGGAAAGGTAGATCATGCGAAACACAGCTCGCGCTCTTTCTTCACGACGTTCTCAAATCTGGTGAATCGAAAAAACAAGTTGACGCACTATTTCTAGACTTTAAGAAAGCTTTCGACACGGTACCTCACAGAAAACTATTATACAAATTACAGTCATGCGGGTTAAACGAACAAGTAGTAAACTGGATACGTGACTTTCTGAGTGATCGTAAGCAAAAAGTAGTTCTTGACGGAATTAGCTCTGATATAGTTAAAGTGACATCAGGTGTCCCGCAAGGAAGCGTTATTGGCCCACTTTTGTTCATTATATATATAAACGACCTTTGCTCCCGAATTAGCAGTAAAATACGTTTATTTGCCGACGACGCTGTCATATACCGCGAAATTAGTGATCAATCTGACTTTGAAATTCTGTCATCGGACTTAAACAACGTTCATGCGTGGAGCAAAGAGTGGGGACTAGAACTTAATCTGAGCAAATGCTCGGCGGTGCATTTCTTGCGTAGGTCGTCCAACTATCCCCATGTATATGTTGTGGATGGCGTTAGCATAAATGTGACAGATGAAGTGAAATACCTGGGAGTTACGATAACTTCGAACCTATCGTGGGGGACACACATAAGAAATATTTGTGGCAGAGCCCTGAAGAAGTTAGGATTTGTCAAGTGTGTTGTGGGAAGATTATCGGATGATAAAGTGAAAGAGAGGTGCTATTTCGCACTCGTCCGGCCACACCTTGAATATGCAGCCAGCATATGGGATCCGGCGGAGAAAGACCTAGTCCATGAACTTGATAAAATACAAAGGAAAGCTGCGCGATTCGTGAAAAACTGCTACGGCCGTACAGAAAGCGTTACACAGATTTTGAAAGATTTAGGGTGGGAGCCGCTAGAGACTCGGAGGCTACGCGCTAGGCTTAGATTGCTTGAGCAATTGAGAATGAATATCTTTCAGAGCGACACGGAGAACATCATATTAGAACCACATTATATTTCCAGGTCCGACAGAATCGATAAATTAAGGGAGATATTTTGCCGAACGGATAGGTATGGGAATTCGTTTTTCCCCCGAACAATTAAGGACTTAAATAAATGCTAGGCGGAACTTTGATTTTTTTTTGTTTTGTTGACGGCTGGTGTCCTAACTCCCCCCGCCACACGCCTTTTGAGGCGGCTTGCGGGGTAGTATGTAGATGTAGATGTATTTACTGCAACCCCATGGATAATTAGCTGGCAGCTAATGTTTAGTCACCCGTGTATTTCATTGGCTTTATCAGCCTCCCTCCTACCTTCATTCCTTCCTCAATCTCGATCAACGAGTGTCGATAGTGGGCACCCATGCCTCTTTCCTCGTTCCGTTGTGGCCCATTCCGATTCCCCTTGGGCGCTCTTACCTATGCCTTCTGGTTCACCCGCCTTCATTCATCCCCATGCTCCATCAAAAAGTAGGCGCGTTGTTTTTATATTCCTATCACCTTATATCCTATCTTTGCCGCGTTACAATTTCGACTCGTGTCAATGATACCTGGTCCCATACTTTTCTTGTCCATGTTGCCTTCCCTTTCTAAATTTAACGTTCTGGGCCTTTTTTTCTAACCATAAAGCTCTTCAGCATTTCCCTCCTGGGTCTCTTTTGGTACTATGATCAACTTTCCTGTCTTGTCGTTGGAGTTCCCTCTCTCTTATTACCGCCCGTCAGTCCTTAACTTTCCAATGGGCGTCTGAATTTCCCTTTTTTTGATACTTCTCTGTAGGGTCAAGGTATTTAAGCCTGTTTATTAGTTCCTGCCTTATTAGCTATGAGCTTACGCTATTCCACCTCCTTATACTGTTTTATTTCCCTAATCTACTGAAATTCATTGCAGCTTTTCATCTTAAGCTCGTTTCACACTTATCGAGAAGTCTTGAAATAGGAACGTTGAACAAGATTCTTGAAGGCTTCAAGTTCATTGAAGACCACATAGATTTCTATGAAAATTGTTTACAAATACTTGGAACGACTTGAACGGCCTCGCTCACTGTCACATACAGTTACCGTGATTTAAACAGCGATTTCCAAAGAAATCAGTGACTTACGGAATGTGCCTGTAAAACTTTTGTCGCTTGGCGTACACTTGTGATTGATATTATCAACATGTATCATTTTTTAAACCACTACAACGTATTACCTCTAGCGCTTCCTCCTAACCTTAAGAGTTGTTTACAAAATGAATATTCAGTTCGTTTGCGAAGTTGTCGTTAACATTCTGGTTTTGATTCGAAAAACCCGTTTTATGAAGCGAATGTTGCTCTATTTACATTTTAATTGAAGTGTTGCTATTTGAGGCTCCAATGGGAAATTGTCGCAAAATTTGGAACGGGGAATGGCGATGATGAAAGCAGTGCTGTCCTTAGAGACTTAAAAAAGTAGAAAATAAAACATTTCTGGATAGAGATTAAAAATGGAGATTTCACCACTGAATGGTGAGGACGCTAACCACTTGGCTGCGAGCCACAAGTGGTACTTCTATAGAAAATATATGTTTTATTCCTAAGTTATGACATAGCCTCTTGCCGGATTTCGTGCTTGAGGGTCTTGTTTGTCAGCGAGAACAATTTTTGTACAGATATCCAGTCAGGTGTTATGTTTCGGGAGGGAAGTGTTGTAAAAGTCGTAAATTATTATAAATAGTTTGAAGGTGTTCCCTTTTCGCCTGGAAAGTCTGAGGGCGAAATTTGTCCATTAAGTTCTTGCCATGCCGACAATTGACGCTTCAGAAATATTAATCACGGTGGCAATTATTTGGAGGAATAGAGAGATCGTTCACCGAAGTACATCAATTAAAGTTATCCCGAAGTACGAGGCGAAAGATTCTCCTTATTTTCACATGGTCACTAGACATTTATCATTAATTTAAGCCATAAATAATATGCCTCGTGGAGTTTTTGTACACCTTTCATATCTTAAAGCACAATGGCACTTAGACGTTAAAACAGGTCTCCTACATTTAACTTATTTTATTATTATTATGAAATAGATTAAAATACGAGGAGCTTCCGTATTGAACTTCTGCTGCATGCTGGTCATCTTACGCCGGGTTGACTGAAATCCGTCCCAATTGATCGTTGCGCTTCAAGAACATTTAAGAGAAATTAGAACCGTTCAAGACAAGAGAGCTTTGATGGTAACGAAGTCTTTTAATAGCTTTCCAGAAAACTTGTCCGACGTCATGACGTTCAACTGGCGTCTTGGCATTTGACGTGCAATTGATAGTGTGAAACGGCCTCAATTAAATCGAATCATGGTGTCATGGTGTAGTAAATTTCGGATATTTTTTCAAACTTTGATTGGAAGTTAGATACTCCCAATAATAAAGGATATCGTGAAGTGCTGGTGGTCTACTTTGTCGACGTACCCAAATTTCCAGGACCCGCCCACCTTACCTTTGTCTTGTAGTTTCGTCATTTGGTAAGTGCCGTTCGGGGTTGCCTGATGAGTTAGGCTCTAAGTCGCGAGGAAGACTCGCACTAGTGTCCCAAAATCGCAGCACCTTGCATTTCTGCCCTAAACTTTGCATCTTTCATGTTTCACGACATAGCTTCGTTTTAACACTTCACCAGGCTTTGTGTGGAAAATAATGGAGGAAAATAATGCACTGCTTCTTATTATTACTTACTGTTATTTTCAATTATGGAATCGGAACTAAGTAACTTATTTCCACTTGACGTTTATCTTGTAGCACTTGACCATACTCTTTAACCTCCGGAGGCGAATGAACATTCCCTGTCAGCTTTCATCTCGTTGGACGTACTCTAACGAGGCCGGTCACAGTTGTTGACCACAAAATATTCTTAGCCATTCTATTAGCATTGTTTACAACTAAAAGTAGTAGCACAGGCTCACCGGGTCAACCGACCACTTGCATCTCTGTTCTAAAGATCATTACATGATGTCAGCCCTTATACTACCAATCTCCAGCTGTCTATCGCCCAGCAAACGCACTATCAATTCGTGAAGCCGCCAAAACTGCGACAGGCGCAGATTGTTGGAATTTGGTCGCATTTTTAGTGCTCAAGTTTCTCAATCTGCCAAAAACCGCACAATCTGGCAAGTCTATTGAGGAATAAGTTGGCGAAAAACAATTTTGCAAAATTTCTGTGTTAATATCGAAATCGAGAAAATCTAAGGAAATTCAGCTCGGAAAACGTGCTGGTAGTTCTACAGCTTATGGTTTAATAAAATTGCTGTGCTCATTTTGATTTCGTATTTGTCACTGCGTTTTTTACGCAAATTTTCCAGCCAGTTGAAATTTTGATTGACTTTCTGCAAAATTCTCCTTATAACTGCTAAACGCCTTGGACGATATTCATAGCTTACGTGGGTTTGAGGCCGTATGAAACTGATGAACGTTATGATGAAGTTTGGAGTTCTTGGTTGAAGTTGACAATTTTTTTAAATCTTTGAAGACTTGGTGTTAGGGCTGAACTCTCTACTTTTGCCAACCCCCGTGATTGTTGAAGAAAAATTATTTGGAAGTTTTTGATATTGTGAATGAATGTTCTGATAGTCGACTTTCCATTGGTGCTATAACTCACTGCTAAGACATTGAAACATTTCTTCTTTTCATAACTATAGCTTGCAGCTATGTAGTAGAATTTTATAGGGGTGACTTCGACCGTGATGAAGCCGCAGGTGGCTCTTTCCTCTTATTTAAGAAATTCAGGAAACTTAATTGCAGAATCATTGAAGTGCGTTTCATGAACTAAGATAAAAAAATATATAAATAAAAAAGCTGCAGAAATTAAAACGTATAATTCGAATGTGTTCTCCATTATGATTAGGGTTCTATTTCGCTCAAACTACCTTAGTGTCGGAAGTGATAATCTAGAATCGTTGAGTATACATTTTAATAGCTTTTCTAGTGAGTCGAAAAAACTCTTTGACTTAAGCACACTTGTATCACCACGTTTCACGTAAGTACATCTGTTTAGCGGTGGAAATCACCATGCATGTTGCAATATAAATAATGCCAGTTCTATTTTATAATTTTCGCCTTAATTAAAGCACTGTTTTGACTTGGGTTCACGGCGTAGAATTCGAAATTTTAGCAAAAATCTTATGTAAATGCGCGTTTTTTACTCGGCATTATGCCTTGATATTTACTAGGGATCATCATAATAAAATGAAACGCATGTTTCGCGTTCTGGAGAAAATTTCTACGTCTGCCGTCGGAATTGTTTCGAAATAAATGTGAAGTGAATTATGAATGATAGAAATATTTAGGTAGAAATAAGTGTTAATTTACCAAGAAACCAAATCGGTAACATGCAATTTCTTTCGCTTTTGTCTGTGCATATTAACTATCAGTATGCATGTATGCCAAGTTTCACGCAGATCTGCGCGTAAACAACAATCGCTTTAGCCGCCTTAATTTTGCCTTACCATCGTCTTGCAGTTTAGTCTTGCGGTGATGGCCGTCACGTGTGCAATGTCACGGAATGCGACAGACACTCCGCGGCGGCGGAGGTGGGTGAATCGCCCCCCCCCCCCCTCACGGAGGTAGGCGACGAAATAAAGGAAAAGTCCCCGCAGGTCAAGGCGAATCGCCGCCACTGGTCCTTTCCCTCCCCCTCCGCCGGGAATTCTCTGTGGAACGCGGGCGATCCTCCTTGCGGGACACGAAAGAAAGGATCGCATCGATTTCGTGTCAAGGCGGATCACCTTTTTCCTGTGGTGTGTCCCCTTCCAAATCCCCCCTTGTCCACTTCTTCCGAGCCGGGAGAAGCGAAACTTTTGGAAGGAAATCGGGTTGTCGTGGGCGGCCCTTGCTTCACTGACCTACCCCGGCCGCACCTGCCCTGCCCTGCACGTCGCCGCTTTCGGTTGCGGTGTCCCAATGAGCTCACACCATCGGTCTTCAGTTGAGAGGTGGAGTGCGAGGTTTTCCGAATGCCGATGCGCTTACTTTTTAAAGTGGTCCTGATGTTAATTCGAATGCCACAACGTCTATAGTATTGAATTAATGATGAAAAGGACGTACTGTACTCAGTGTTTTTTTAACAAAGTAATTTCCTCTGCATGCATCCGAATCTGCCACGTTTGGATTTCTTAGCCCTTTAACTTTAGTATACTCCTGTAGATACATTTGAAGATGATGTTACTGCGAAACGGTTTGTACATTCTTCTATAAACTACTGAAGTTTCGACGTTAATCTTATAACGGTGTTGACTGTCCATAATGCAAGATCTTCAACGTTTGAATTTACCTTTAATTTTTACCTGACGTTGTGGGTATCATGCTAAACAGTGAGAGTTACTTGTTGATTTGAAAAAAATATATTACAAATATACCAAAGAGGGTGAAAATAGTCGCGAAAAAATCATTTGACTTGATGGGGATTCTAGCCCGATTCTCCCAATTGCCGGTCAGGTGTGTGTCCTTTGTGTATTTGATTGCACTCGTCATTTGTGCCATCGCAATGAGTGGAAAATGTGTCGAAAGTGTAACGAATGTTAATGACAGTAATACTGCTCGGGACTGTAACATTAGAGAAACTTTTATGTGGGAGCTTAGCTAAATCCTTAACCTAAATATTTTTCGAATCATGGAAGTCATATTCTCAAGTATACTGTAGAGCGGCGTTTGATTTAGAAAATGCGATCACTGCTGCTTGAAGTGGAAATATTTAGAAATAAAACCTTTCCTTGTTTTTCTTTTATAAAATAAATTGTCCCTCAAATGATAAAACGCCTTGTCTATTGGAGAGTAATTAATTAATACACCAAAGATTCCGATTAGTCGGCAGAGGTAATTTTGATCTGAACTTTTCTCCAACAAATGGGGCGACCAAAGCGCCGTTATCGGATAACTGCCAATGGTTGTCCGTTATAACTGCAGTTGGCTTATTAACATGGGAGAATATGTATTTGTATCTGAACATACACCTTCATTTATTTGTATTTTTTACTAAAGTACTCCATTACTATCTTCTGTCCTCCTAAAACGAGGCGTTTTCTTTAAAAAAGTATACTTTACTAACCTTCCGCCTTTCCCTATTTCTGCGTGGTTTCCTAAGTTAATTTGTTGAAAAATTGGTGCAAATAGGGAAGTTGTCGATCATTCAATAAACTCGTATTTTGTATATTCATTAGACTTTTGTAATTTCCGACCTTGGTTTAGACATGAGATTCAATGACAGTGCTTAGGACACTTGGTTTAGAAACCATGGTCGGTAATAATTAAAGTGTGTGGAATGTACAAAATATGAATATATCGTACGATATATCTATGAGATTTCTTCAAATTTACAGTGTGTATTTGTAATGCAGGTTATCGGCATAAGTATTATTCTAATTTGGTTACAATTGTGGACTTTCTCATTTGCTTTGACTCATGCAGACGCGATGGAAGTTAAGGAATTCTTCTCAGGTTCTCCTCTGGGCCAGGCTCGCCGCAGTAGCCACATGGATCGTGAGTCGAAGCGTCGGCCAGGATGGAGGTACCAACCCGGTGGAGAACCCAAGAAGAATTCCTCCATCGATTACGCCGGAAAATCACCTGATCTTACGCAATAAGGGACCTCTTTGAATCCCCCTCCATTCGTGTCGCGTAGTATGCTGATCGGCGAGTTGCGGGTTGATTATCGTGTAGAGGGGCGGGACATCATAACCGCACACATTGCAGGGATTTTGCTCCAGATTCCCCTTCCTACAGCCTCGAGGGTGAGTCCTCACCACTAATCACGGGCGTCGCTCCCGTTACCGCGCGAGTTCCACATCTGTTCTCCAGTTTAGAGCGTCGCCATATTCCATTGCTTATTACCGCTCGCATCGCTGCTGCACACTTTTCCGATAATTCGCTCGGATTCGTCGCTTAATTAGCGGCTGGCAGTTAGGAAACCCTTGTGAAGGGAATTGTATGAAGTTAGTGGCCGTTATCGTTAGGTGATTTGCAGGATCTCTCCGATGGTCCCTCATTACTCCTCACTCGTGATTGCTAAGCCTTAGCTACAAGTGCAGCTCTGAAGGAGGCGAGCTAATGGGAAGAAAGCAAATAATGCTTCCGTCCGGAAATTTGACTTGATTTTAGGTACCGTCTTACGTGAACATAACTTTTTTCCCATTACCCTTGCCTGTCATTTGTTATCAGTACTTTTCGCGAGGTTTACATTGCAATGAGGGATACAAGATTATTCCATTGGAGTTTCCAATGCTGTACAAGTCTATAAGCGATCTTCTCTTTTAATCCACTGTGTGTTTTATTGAAATGTGGAAGTTTCGTATTTCTTTTTGCTGGACATTTGGACGGAAAATCACAGTGTAGACTTAGAACGGCATTTCAGGCAATTGATTGGCCTCTTATTACTGATATTACGAATTGAAACAAGGAAAAATATATTCTTATTAAGTACTCGGCATTTATGAATATACCTCATGCCGTCTCTTCAATGTTAAATTCTTTATTCTCAAATAATGACTTGGAAGAGGGTAGAAATGTACTAGATACTGTATGTGTTAGTTTCAGGGGTACTCGGAGGAAGACGATTTTCGACTCACGGAAATGATTTATCTACTAGATGATTTTTTATCACAGGAGTGCAGTTTGCTTGCTCTAAAGTAAATATAGCGGAGTGACGGGAAGGCTTTTTCATTTCTAAACGTGTTTATGTATCTCTAAGGCCCTTAAGGATTTTAACTGCAGTTCAAATCTTTTCGTTCTTTGGTAGTAAGTACGCCAGACATCTATTTGCGTAGAACTATTTCAAGAAAGAGAGTTCGTCAAACGTTAGGCAACTCAATCTTGTCAAACATTTTGACGTGCAGCTTTTATGTGTCCTACGTGAATTCTTCTCCCATCGCAGCTATTCAATGTCCACCCATGGTGATAATCCGCTCCCGTCGTTTTATTTCACTTTCAGGAATTAGCTGCTTGATGAATGCCGACTTATTCTCTTTCCCATTCGCTCTAGAAAGTGACCGTTTGTGACCACAGAACTGCCGTGGTGTCACCAATCTGTTTCTCCAGCTTACTTGTCTTTCTCTTTCCAAGCAACTTATGGCTAATGTCATGGGCTTGTCATCATTGGTCATTTCCAAATAAATTCCTTTCACTTTAGGTCCAGAATGACGCCTTCTGGAATGATATCGCTCTCTTTTTCTTTGTGGAAATGAAACATTATAATCAACAATGCTTAAATACTATCGGAATTAATTATCTTTCATGATGAGTCAATCGCTACCATTGGTCTTTTCTTTCGGACATAAATTTGTAAAGCAGAGGCAAACCGAATATAATTTATAACGATCGCCGGGTCTACACTTACGCTTTTAAAGCCCACATTAAGTGAGAGGTAACTTTAAGATGGTAACGTAGGTTTCAGTAGCTCCCTTGGAGTGTCCCTTCAACTTAGTATTCGTAGACCCCCTGACTGAGGTGAGTGCAGTCAATTGTTCCTCCGAAATAAGTCCTTAAGCGCAACGTCGTGACTTATTTCACGACGCGTCGTCCACTTTTCTACGCTATGTTTACTTGTTATGAAACGTAAATAACGATTTTTCAACGACACTGTTGCATTAATTACTATAATATTATGTAATATGCGACTCTCTGGATTCATTCATTTGTAGAATACAAATTGTCCTTTCACGGTACTCTTCATTGGTTGTGTTCGAAAATAGGTTCTATGTTGCCGAAACTTATGAATATATGTGGATAAAATAACTCTTCCATAAATATAATAGTTTCTTTGAAACGCAGGAGTTATTTTTACCCCAACTGGTGCTATTAAGAAAAAGAATATCTGCATGTTACTCTATAAACTCACAGATTTTAAAACAACCTTATATCCTACGAATTGTGGTGGATATTTAATATTTCTGCTTCGTGAAATTCGTATTGTTGGAATGCTGCTCACACGTTTACCCATTGATCATTCGCCGTAGCATGGTTTGGCTACTCTTTTGTAATTTTCGATTGTTGATTTGCATATAAAGCCAGCAATAACCACTTACCTCTGTGGAAAACTACTTGTTCAACACTGAATTTCCAGCCAATTTTTTTGTGCATAATATAATTTTTAGAAATTAAATTCACAATTTCCGTGAAGGTAACTTATTGCATAGATGGCCAGTTTTATTCACTCTTTATAATGAAGACTACGCATTTGCATGGGATCGGTTTACAGTCTCCGCAGACGTGTTCCTTCCAAAAAGCTTCCTGCCTTAAAATAACTAATGTGACGAATTCCTAAGGAAGCGAGTGTTCTGAAGGATAGAGAATCAATAACGCTATGTTACGGACATTCCATTTCTGAATAAATTCACATTAAAACGTGGAATGTGTTTTAGTTGCGATCAGATAGATGAGCGGGGAAAACATTACCCCACTCTATTAATAAAAATCTTCCAGTAGAGGATTTTATGATTAAAATAAACTTCGGATAGTGGAGAATACATGCGTTTTTACATTTCCTTAGTTGTACACTGCTAAACGTTAGTACCAAAGAGCTTAAAACTCCTCTTATTATGCTCCTTGATCAGTTTATTCGAAGACTTTTCTCAGTCTTGCCATGCTAATCCTCAAATATTTAGTATGTTTTTAGAAATTCTTTCTTCTTCTTTCTGAGAAATCTTGACGCTGCTGTCGATTTCAGGCTAACTTGTGCATGTCTTACTAGTGCATGGCTGAGAGCATACCGCATTTTTAGTAAGGCCACTAAAAGCTAGCCTGTATTATAGACCTGCCTTTTGGTTTGTTCCCACAATGCTATTTTTCATTACGTAGCCGTTGGAGGTATCCCTAATTGTGTCAGTAAGACTCCCTCCGCGATCCGTTGAAGCAACCATCGCTGTCGAACTCGTATGCGGTCATCATACTCGGTTCTTCAAGACACTGAGATGTTAGTTACTTAGGCTCTCATGAGTGTAGATCAGTTGGTTGGCTTTGAGTCCTCTCCCGTGAATACTCACCACATTTTCATTAGTCTTCTGGTCCTCTGATTACTCTTTCGATTCGAATGAGGTTTTCTCTCTTCCCCACCTGAATTTATTTTATATTTGAGCTTCACTTATTTTTAAATACCAAGGGAAGATGTTCTATATCGGATGCCTGTTATTGGAACATAAATTTATGTCTAAATATGCTGGCATGAATGTACTTGTTAATAATTGGAAGAAATAAACTTAAACTATAGTAACCTGTCACTATGAAAAAGCCGCATATAATTTAAAAAATCCTGCTGGTTATAAATCCTCACGGCCCTGGCCGGTAGTTGTTATTCATCGCCGGTGAAAAAATGAAGAAAAAGTACTATTTCAGTTTTGTTTAGAAAAAATATCGAATGCCTGTTGACAATACTACTTAGCGCCCAGCTATCGTGAAGTAATGTTATATTTTGAAAATAAGTTTAAACTTGTCATTTGCTCGTGGATGGATGTGCATGTCTCTGAAGGTTTTGCGCCTAATAATTGCTTCGGGAGCACATTCAGGGCGTATTATTCTCATCATCCTGTTGAATGAAACTCTGGATTAAGGAATGATCCAGAATATTTTTAAGGTTTAACTTCTTATTGTGTTTAGAGAGTACCGGATGACGACCCCTCATGGTTTTTTCACTCGATATTCAGAAGATATGAATCCATCCCACTGTTACTCTGATTTCTAGTATTTTCCTTTTCCCCCGTTAACTCTTCTTTTATTCCCTCGTTGTCTTCCTGTAAGCAGTTCCTCGTTCACTGTAAGCAGTGTCATCGGTTTAATGCACCCTCATCCTCTCCGAGCCCCATCCGTTCCTGGAATTCTTCTCTCTTCCATCAGGGTGGACGGGCATTATTCCCAAGTGCCATTCTTTCTCATATGGCCACTATAAAATGGCACTATAGCTGTATGTAGTTTTCTTACTTTAAATAAATAAATCAAATAAATATGTTATGAAGCTTCTTCTAAGCGCATTTCGAATCGGTTTAGATCCCTGAACTAATGTCTCTTAAATCGTTCATCTCTGCCTTCGCTATTTGCGTTCACTGGTGTCCCACATTTTGTGGCTATCGTCTTTTAAAGATAATGAATTTCCGATTACATCTACGGAGGCGACCTTGAGAGCGCTTGCAGTTACCTTCGAAATCGACTTTTGAGACAACTCGTGGAAAAAAACATTTTTTCGGTCATAATTCATGGTTGTCAAATCTCTCGAAGGCGTTTAGTCCAGTTCAAGAGGCTCGCTCCTCTGTCAAGTCTGCATTCTCAAATCCTTCTGTGCAGATTTTTATGGCAAGGTTCCTTCGAATTTATTGAAGCGGATTACTTTCATTTCCACTCTCGAGGTACGAATCCAAAATGAGGTTGAAAGATTGATTTTTCTTCTCATGTGTTTAATGATCTTGAATTATGATTACCTTCTGTAGCCCGTAACTAATATTTATGAAGGTGTAGTTGAGATTAATGGGACTATTTCCCTCCCTATAATTTTCCATTCGCTCTATTCGCACCGGAGTAGACTTGAGGTGGTGGCGTTTGTTTGGAAGTCCATCTGTCTCCTGCGTCTATCTCCGTGTCACCATGATGGTCCTCGTGCCATTCATTGATTGTGAGCCTATCTCGATGAGACTGGCAATGGCTGGCTCCTGCTGCGTTCGGAGATGTCTACATTTCGGCGTTTATCGTACTATCATAACATGTCCTTCAAAGTAACTACACACCGCTCCCCATCGTCCCTCTTTGCCAAGAATTGGTGCAACTCAATGAAGGCTACTCAACTGCCTCCACTCTTTACGCCACGTAAACATTCTGCGCGAGATTTAGTTTTTACATCCGGTGTACACGAAATCACATCTTTTGGTGACTCAATCGTTGTCAAACCCATGTGCAGGTGTCACACTTAACAGTCGAAGTTCCTGGAGTGGCACCCTTTTTCAACTTATAAGGTCTTAATAAAAATCATTCAAGTTAGAGTGAGAGAGAGAAAGAGCGGCCTATGCTACTCTCGCCTCGTGCTACATCTTTTGTTCATAAAAAAGAAAGAAGTGTAAATTGAGGCATGACCATTCGAGAAATCGTTGTCCCCATTCTCCGTTCACTGCAAAAACTTGGAAATAAAACTCACCATAGCTGAAACAAGACATCAAAGCCACTTGTCCTGATTGTTCCGTAGGATACTATTTTAATCCCGCATAACATTTCCAAAAATGACAAAAGTGATCACAAAATAGTACCCTCTCGAGCTGATTGGTACAAGAATAGTGTCTTTTGCTGCCAAGCATACTTCACGACTTCAACAAGAATAGAGCATGACATGCACCCAGAAAAATTTAACTCATGAACTTGAAGCACTAAAACATATTTGGGAGTACCCATTCTCGGCGTTAACTATGCTGTAGGAGATTAAAGAAGGGAAAATATTTAATCACAAAAAATAGGAATTTCTTCGACCGGATTTGAGTGATTTTTTTAAATATCACAACTGTGTGGGAGTGGGAAGTTCGAAGAGGTGGGTGGGACTCCCGTACGTACATTTCACGAGGAGCCGTACGATTCTTTCATCCGGGAATATTACTTAAAACGGAATCAGCAAAACTTGAATTTTTCCATCTAATCTTGGAGGATCATGCAAAAATGTCACTGGGAAACGTTTACATACTTTTGGTGGCACAGAATTGGAAAACATGGTGCGTTTTTAAACGTATTACATTTTCCATTTATCATGGAAGCTATGCATCAATCTAATAGCGTAGGTTTTCATGCCAAACCCCTCGCTGACTCTTCTTGAACAAAATTCAATTCTCAGAACTTAAAATATGTCTCGCGAGTGTTTAGGTTAGATAACCCACCCTCACTCTACTTCCTTTGACATCCTTACCGATGATGGAAATCCTGTCAGCCCCAACTTGCTTCCTCTAGGAAATTGGCCTTAAAAGTAATTAGACCAATCTCATAAAATTCGTTATTAAACTATCTAGGAGAATCGCGTTCGTTCCTTGAATACCTCTGCTACTTCATTCTTGCCTAATCAAAACTTTGAGATTTCTCATAATGATGCTTTTGATATAGCTGTGGAAAATGTGGACCGTTCTTTGAAGAGTGAGTTCAAAGAAGGTGACGTATTTAAACATTTCCTGATCTTTAGAGTTGTCACGTTTATCCACGCCGTTGTCAGTCCTCGGAGATATCACGCGGAAATGACTTTAGTATTTTATGACGAATTTTCAACTCTATCTCCTTGATTTTCAATTGAATTTGTTGCCTTTCTCATGCGAAAGAAGAAATACGTGTAAGAGCTTGCTGTAAGAGCTTCAATTTTAGAGAACATTTTAAAATCGCGTATAAATTATTTTTTTCCGCTCGGCCAAGATCTTGAGAAAACCAGGTGCTTGAGCCACTGTGACAGGTAATCATTTTAAACCTATTGTGAGTACTCCGAGACTAGCCACGTGTAACTTCGCACATTTGTTTTAAACTTGGTGTCGGCTATGAGTTAGAGGATGACTGCCAAAATTATTTGCGGGCGTCAATAAATGTGTGCAGATTTGACGTAGTTACTTGGTAGCACCCTGTACTTAATTGATTGCCATGTGGCAGTATAGTTACCGACTTTATTTATCATTTAAATGGAGTTATCGGAAGTGTCATTCATTTTACCGTGAATTCATTACTCATTTTCACTCTTGGAGATTACTCTATGCCGGCGCCAGGGCGTGTGGTAGGGAGTGTAATGTACATAGCTTAAAGAGAGAAAATGGAACATGTTGTGAAGTAAAAGGGGTGAGTTGGGAGTTTTGTGTTGGTATGTATATAATTGTATCGCATTGTGGTCGTTAGTGACGTATGGAAAAAACGAATTCATCGATCTCCTTATGAGCCACTCATAAATTGTCGTATGTATACCTGTTTTGCAGACCTTGTGTGACTCAAATAATATCCTCCCCAACCTCGTGTCGTACGAATGGCTCTACCGAGTTTGACCTATAAAATTCTCATCTCTTGTGACTCCTTTCCCTATCCACCCGATTAAAAATTAATCCACTATTTTTATTGGCAAGAAATTGTAAGGAAAGTGACAATAATGACGAACTGGTATATAATTTTGCATAAGATGGTTTATGGCTGAGAATGTTGGTTAGTGACGAATGTGAAAGTAAAAGAATTGAAGTAGCAGAATTGGATTTTTTTACAAGGAACTTTTTCCTCTAAAAGAAGAGAGAGATGAAAATAAAGCCACCAGAAAAAAAGGCATTGAGAGGGTCATGAAGAAATGACGAATAACAGAACCTTGTTTCTACAATACGTAAATCAATGCGTTTAAGTCGCGGAAAAAAGTAAGTTTTAAAGAACTGAACACTTTTTTGTGTTTGCAACTTCCACCAGTTGACTTTCCATAGACAAATTTCGTCGTTTATAAAAAACGACAATGTTGGGTTTATCCACCGCGACAGTGGCTTTGTAAGCACGTCTTCGTCTCATGTGCTGCAATGTAGACTTGAGGTCTGAACATCTATTCCGCATAAACCCCTCTCGAAATTCGCCTTGAAAGAAGATGGCTTGGTGGTGTAGCTGGCTAACACACCTGACCGGCAATTGGGCGATACGGGTTCGAATCCCGGTCAAGTAAAATGATTTTTTCATGACGAATTTCAACCCTGGTGTATATGCACCCGTGCGAGTGACTTCGTACCACATCATTTGTTAAATGCGATGATTGGAAAAAAGTTTTGTAACTTGTCCACCAGCCGTCGGAGATGATCCCAGATTGGCTAGAGGCCAAATAACCTACTCCACTCTAACTGTCGGCTGACGGCTGGATTTCTTATGGATCCTATTTATCATTTCTCCTATCATACTCAATGTAGTTTTGTTTGCCGTGTCTTTCTCCTTTGAAAGAGATGCTACAATTTCTCATGCTCGACATGTTTGGACGCTGTAGGGCCGTGCTAGGCGAGTTCGATCTACACTTTACTGCTCCAAGAAGAACATAAATACTTAAAAATTCTTCGTCCCATATTTTTTTTTTAACAATTCTCGTTTGTTATTTTTCGAGGACGAATAGGAGGAAGTAAGTCCATCATCGCTAGCAGCTGTGTTGGAGGCCTCCAAATGCCTACAGTCCGGAGTAAAAGATGCTAGCATAGGCGGAACAAAAGGTCTCGAACAAGCTATTGTGAAGGTCGTGGCTGGGTTCGAAGACTTAGATGCGACAGGCATCAGTGAGGTCGATTATGAGGAGATCGTGCTCAGTATTTTTTATGTACTGGAACCGTTTTTGGAGGCCTAGAGCCGCATAGCGGCTCAAGCATTAACCAATACATATTTTTTTTTGTTTCCCGGAGGATTGTATTGTGCTGTGGTTTCGCCCGGTGGTCTCTTGTGATCTCATGACATATATCTCATCGCCGCGTGACCCCCACCCGTTGTCCGTTCAAGAGGCCTTAGTGTGCTTGCCGGCATTTGACTATGAGTACGGAATTAAGTATGACTCGAATTCGAACTATAAGGCTTCATACTGTCATTGAACTTGTAATAGGGATAAAGTGGTATTTACTTGCATATCTTCACGCATATCGACTATAATTTTAAATTAAGCAGAGTATGGCAGCATTCGACCAAAAAACTATTGGAACATTTTCACATATTTTTGGTATAACGGCTAGCGAATTTCATAGAGGTGAAGATAGAACGGTGACTCTAAAACCAGCGTGCTACGGCTAACATGATTGTTTGATAGCCAATACATCCTCTGGGAACGTGTATTAAACTGATGCAGCATCATTTATGAATATGAAGTAGCTCAATGAGTGTGGCATAATGGTTGTTAGCCATCATGCTTGTTCAATATTACACGTTATGAGAAAGATATCATACTTTCAAGTATACAGGTATCCCTCCTCGAACTTGTGCTGAGTCAATTCCGTATCGCGCGATTCGGAATTTCGTTGTTGGAGAAGAAAAGTGGCTACGCATGGCCGATATGAATGAGCTGCGTTGCTGTTTGGCCCCATTTCATGTCGCACAGAACTGATTCATTTGTGATGGACCAAGGATGGATGGAACTTCTTTAGGTGTCGTACGTGTAATATAAATAATAGGGTGATTATTACAAAAATAATAATAATGAAATAAGTCTTGTCGGTGGTAGTAGACTTGAGCTTTAGGTGCGGCAAATGCTAAGTCTATCTCGCAACGTCCAACCAAAGATGTTCATGGGCGGTATTCGATCCCGCCACCTTGGAATTGTTAGGTCAATGCGTTTACGACCTAGCTACCACTGAAGTAATACTTGTGCTATTTTATCAAAAGTAATTTCGAATATAAGGTAAATAAATTTATCTTCCAGCTGATACTAGGGTAAACTTTGTCACTAATGGGCGTGTGTATCACAAAAGCGGAATACATTAGCTTCCCTTACCGTCAGACAAAATTCGTCTGTCTTCTGTCCGAATAGATTCGGCCGTGGACCGAATCAACTCATCGATAATGCTCCTATCCTGCATGAATTTTTTCGAGAAGACATGTCATTATGGATTGGGGACTCGTAATCGGTATCATCGTTGAAAAGGTGATGCTGGTGTTTTTCGATATTGCGCGTGATTAAATCGAGGTAGAATGTCAGGTTACTTGGTTGCATAATGAAGACTCAGGAAACCACCACCCGTGTTGTGTAGCTAACAAGTAGTGGCGCGTTGATTTCTGCCTAAAGAGTGCAAGTTTTGTTCCCTGACTCTTTTTGTATTAGTATCTTAAAATTTACGTTCATGAAGTGATTTTTATGATTTACTGTTTTGTAACCAGAGCACATTACGACGTGCAATACAAATAGAGGGTATAGCGGTGGTATACGAGAGCCTAAAATTAACGCTATCACTCTTATAGTTACAATGACTATTACTATCTGAAACGAAAACTGTTTTTTTGGGCTCATAACGGTGAGAAAAACAGCTCTTCGTTATAATGATATAGCTCTCGTTGGAAGCCCATTCAACGCAAGCACCTTTGCTCCCATCGACAGCAGTCAGCGCGTGTCTGTGGAGGGCATTGTGGTCGCTGCATCATGAAGGCCGAAAGTGGATGGTTGGTGGTATGAATCTCTCCCGCGAATGGGAGAATTTTGCGAGTGGCATGTCTTTCTAACTTCTGCCTCCTATCGCGTGTTGTGGTTGAACGCTTGCATTCTTTCTCACTGTGACTTATCTCTCCCACTCGTGGACCTCGTCCCGATAATATCCCGGAAATAGGAACCGGATTATCTTGAGTTTACGTTTCTTTGTTTGATATCAGCAGTAATGCTCGAGCTGGAGACGAGTCGTTAGGGTATTCCATATTTAATAAAACAATGGATAAGTAATAAAAACTCTTACTATAACCTGAAGATGGTGCTCAGCGCCGAAACCCGGGTCGTGCTTTTAAAATTGTGATTTTAATTTTTATTCTGTGGTTTTAGTAAAAGTTTTTATTACTTCTCCGTTGTTTTATTAAATATGGAATACCACAGATACCACAAAGTTACCAAAGACAACATTTTATTCAAGTCGTTTTGGGATTGAAAGTTGTGACTGCTCTAATGTGGCTGGAAGTTTTTGGGATAACCTCCCGTTTTTGCCATTTTCTGTTGTTGACTCAAATTTGAAAAATTCAAAATGTTAAAATAATAGTTCACCATCATACGTTAAACCCTCCATTGGTGATAGAAAAATTTCTTTCGCCTTGTAAATAATTTGTTAGTGATTATATTTGTGTTAACTGGCTCCTTTTGTTGGTAGTCTTAGTTTTCCGTAGTGGGGATAATAGTTTATTTATTATACTGTCTTTGCATTTTGAGTGTATTATCGACATTGACTATCTTATTCTGATATAATTGGAAAGATCATCATAGATATGCCTGAGCCAATGGAATTGAAGTGCTCAGTCTCCGTGCAACCGTAAGGAAATATTTAATCGAAGGTGAAACATTCAAAGCTAAAATATAATGAGGTGGTATCTGAAGTTTGATTAAAAGCCGGACTCTTTCTGTTTTCGTTGTGTTGATTAGGCCATTTGGAGTTAAAGAAACGGCATGTTGGCCGCTTCTGGTTCAGTCGAACTAAAAGAAGCATAGAAGAGGAAACAAAAGTTACAGCATATACCATTTTCAAAGTCCATGTTCTCTTATTTCTGATGACGGTGTTTTTAAAGACCTATTCTCCCTATCTCTGGGATGAGTACGTTATCCTATCACGATCCTATGTATCAGAATAATTCTATTGGTTCCACCAACGGGTTTATATCCACTTCAACTATTGTGTTATGACATTGTTATGCTGTTTTCTCAAGAAAGTGTTTTTCTCTTGCTTTAACGAATAAGGACATTTTATGCCAATTTGTTTCAATAACGATGGATGCATTGCATGGGTTGTGGAGGGCACCTATTTATGAAGATGTTGATGGACATGAAATTCCGACAACATTTGGATTGCAGCTTCTTCAACTCTGACTCTTCACAAACATCTTCTTGATGCTCAAGATTCCGCAGTATTTGTTCTGTAACCTCAATATTTTCCTACCCTCATTTTCGTCACTTAAGGAGGTATTAAATTATTCTATGTTGTGATCAGTGTGCTCAGAAGAATGTGATTAGTGTTTTTTTCTCTAGCATCTTGTAACGTACAGTTATGCTAATGTTCCTTCGTTACTTCTCTCTTTCTCTCTTCCTCTTTCTCCCTCTCTCACAAGGACATATGAATTCCTTGTGTCGTAGTCATTCGTTTTAAATGGAAGAATGGAATTGTAAACACATATATGCAATCCATGAACGTCCACCTCAACATATATTACGATACCGTTGAGCCCGTTTCTCTTCAACCGTATCACTGATTCTCATGGTTACATCTAAGTACCTCGGTCCATTGTTTCCATTATAACATGCTTTTATTCGGCTCTCGACTCGGTCTACTCGTAATGAAACAAAACCATTACCCCCATTTTAATTCGTCTACATTATCTTCTTCAGTGGCCAGCATTGTGAACCCTAAATTATAGAGCCAAAAAAGATAATAGCAAAATCATTTTCAATTTCTTCTTGATTTCTCATAGTCGCAACATTATTTTGACTGTTCATTGCTATCGAGAAGACATAGTGGAGAAAAAATTTCCAATGAAAACTTTCCTTAACTATGCTTGATGTCTCCGCGGGAAATTTTTTATACTGCTGCTCACTCATCCACTCATTCTTCACCCTTCCTCGCCTCAAGTTCTTCGATGGCGTGTGCCATCAAGCTCCGTGGTGCCCACATAAATCAGATGGTAGCATAAGCGAGATTTTTCTCTGGTAATTATTATTTACCATATTCGAATTTTATTTTGAAATATTTAGAAGGTTTGAAAAGCAATGCATACTTGTAGTGAAATAAATGGCCCTAAAACTTTCAATATGTGACTAAACTTCTCAGTCAGTAATGAAACGGATATATTTCAAGCTTTTCACGTGTCTAAATCTAAACTTAACGATGAAAACTCTTTCACAATATGTATATATTTTTTATTTTATGGTAAGTCTTTCGGTGTTGAATGAATTTATGTATGAAATAATATTTTCAAATGTACGAAACACTCGTTTATACTTATGACGCGAGCGATTTTTCTCATATTTTGATACTATCTTTATGGAGCGCACAGCCGTACCATATCCAATGGAAAACGTCTTCTATTTGTAATTAGATTTCTCTCAAAGTGGTACAATTAGTAGCTTTTGTGTATTTTGGTTTCGTTGGCTGAAGGAAATTTTTTTCTGTATGATGATGCCATAATCATTAAATTTTATATGCTGTGATATTGCACTCTGACTACTTAAAGGAAGATATTCCTCCCTGTGAGTAAAAAAATTGTGTTTTCTATATTTTCGTTACTTATGTTTTTAAGGACTATTGCCTTAACTGATGGCATACCTTGATTTTCAATCAACAAACAAAGCATGCGGATTATTCGATGAATACATTTTCACTGAACACTTTTTAAGCCATAGGAGCCGATTGCTGCGCCATTTCCCGCGCCTTCATACCTAGAGTCTTTGCAGTAATTTAGTAATCACTAAAATAATTTATGAGCCATTTTATTGCATTTTATTTTCGCACGATTATTCTCATAAAAATACTACTTTCTCCCATGTAACACCCATTTTTGCATTGAACGCTATGTAATTTTTCAAATAAAATATTTGGAGAGAAATAGCGATTGGATGTTTTTGTGTATCTAATTTGGCTCTTTGTGGGATACCTTTTTTGGCTGGGTTTTATTCAAAGGATCTAATTTTGGAAATAGGTGTATTAGTGTCGTTAAATTTTATTAGTTTTATTTTTTATTTTTTTTTACTGGGCTTACTGCTTGTCATACTGCTCGTTTAATTTGATTTACTACTGTTTTTTCTTTGCTTTTTCTATGTTTTGGTAATATCAAGAAGGTGACTTCGTTTTTTTTAATGGCAAAAATTGGAATGCAATTATATGATAGTATATAATAAATTTTCTGGCTTCACTTGGTGGAACAACATTACTATGATTTTAAATGAATTCACTTACAAATATTCCACAAGGTATTTATTACTCCGACCTAGGAGTATATTTACTGGGCTTTATGGTATATTTACTGTATATACTATAGTACTATTTACTGTACATACTATAGTATATTTACTGGCATTATTTCATACATAAATTCATTCAGCACCAAAAGTTTGTTGTTGATTCAATGACAATTCGATTGTACAAGGGATGTGAAACAATATTCATCAAGTGGAATTTGCCAAGTTTAATTCTAATTTTCTGGTGGAAGTTCTTGATGTCATTAGTCTTGATATGTGAAGGAATTTAAGTGAATTCATTTTAAAATCATATATATGGACCCCAGAAGTCAAGGGGTCTAAGTGACATTTAAAAAAAAGTAAGTTAGGTACAGGAATGGGATGTTAAAATATAAATCTTTTAGGTGGTAAAGGGATCCAAGTGATTTTCTTGACAGGTGATGCTATCTAGGGTAATGTCTCTTAACTACTTAGTGGGTTGTACCAAACATTTTCAACTTTGACTTAAGTTTTCTCAAAACAGCGATTTTGTTACTTAGACCCCTTGATTTCTGAGGTCCTCATATGATAGTAGTTTTTAAGGTGGGACCGACTGAATTCATGGACTTCCTTCCCTCTACTCTGTCAGGTGCAAAAGGACTGATGGCCGTAGTCGAAGGGGCCGCGAAGAAGAAGAAGAAGGAGGCGGAGGATGGAGGCGGTGGCAGGGAGGCGGAGGAGGGGGCAGAGGTGGGAGCTGCTGCGGAGGGTGGTGGGGAGGATGAGGAGTGTAGCCGGGAGGGCATGACGAGGTCCGACGAGGACGTGGAGGAAGATGACGAGGAGGAGGAGGGCGGCGGAGGCGAAGGGGCCGCCCCCGCACAGCCCCCTTCCTCCTCCTCCTCCACCGCGTCCTCCTCGTCCGCCCCCGCCTCCTCCGGGGGCGGGCCCGCTTCCTCGTCCTCCTCCGCCGCCGCCGAGGAGGAGACGTCCCCCGCGTCTTCGCACGGCAGCTCCTCCTCCGCCGCGCCCTCGTCTACCTCGACGCTCGTCGCCAAACAAATGCCCAGGTAAGAGCATCCGCACGTTGCCGACCTGCCGAAATAATGAAACTCACGGAACCACCCGTGGTGTTTATGCGTAGAACTTGTCAAAATGTATATAAGTCCTGAGATAAAGAAAGAAAGGAAAACATTTATGTACAGGAAGAAAATCCGCAAGAACCAAAAATTATAGTGAATACAGTTTATAGGGGAAATAATTATAACAAATAAAATTTGATGATATCTATCACAGTACGAAAACTTATGTGTTCCATACTTTAACAAAATTGTACAATAATTAAGAAATTATACAATAACCAAGTTATGCAATAATTAAGAAACCATAATGACATGAAAACAAATTTGACAAAAAAATGAAAGTAAATTGTGTTATTCTCGGGAAAGTAAGTAATCATGGTATTTCTTTTTAAATGTTTCAACTGTTGTGCAGTTTTAAATTTGAGTAGGCATGTTGTTCCATACGTGGAAAGCTGTTACAAGAAATGACTTACTATAAACAGTAGTGCGATGACCTTAAGTAGAAGTAAACAGTAGTGCGATGATTAAGGTAGTTTGAGCGGTATATTTCCCTAGTCCTAGTAGTGACCATGTTCGAATTTTATTTTTTTGTTCCAGCAGTTGAATGAAGCTTTAAGTAATGCTAATGAAGAAAGAAGCTTTACTGTAATGTTAATGGCGAAATAATATATTTTCATGTAACAAGAGTTTTCAGTTATCAAATAAATGTATCGATATAAGTGTATAACTTGTCGCATTTTGTTCTCGCCGCTCGTGAGTAATTCCTTCATCTCAGGAGGATTTTTCACGGTTCTGTGAAAATCGCTGCGATGATTAATTTATTTATTTTTAAAAAGAGTTGAGAAAGCATACACTCTACATACTGTTTTCTATCATGCGAGGTCCAGGCGTTAGAAATCCTTCATTTAAAATGAAGTCTCTAGGGTGCATACGCGTACCCTTGGAAACGGTCTATAAAAAATTCAAGGATAGTATAATATTTCGCTGAATCGCCTTCAGTGGTTAGATCCCGTGTGTAACTCCCGTGGAATACCTATTTTCGAGAAAGGAGCGTCGCAAATTTCAGTTTGCTCACAGTTGAACTGGCTTTAGCAAGAGATCATTTTATCACGACATCCTGAGATATATTTGCATGATAAATGATATTTGTAGCAAGTTACTCGTAAACAACAACTATGACACGAAGCAAGCATAGTTATATGAGAAATATTTATTTATATCTTAACTTTTAGCGGAAGGAAAACGCCTTAGTTCCGGAGGTGGGAGATTTTGGAAGTCCTTACCCGATTTCGTGAGGGTCACTCGGAAATCCGGGATAGTTGGCCACACTTAATTTTACTCGGGGAATTTTTGCCTTTTTCGACCTACGTACTCCCTGAGACCCCATTTTTTTCAACTTTTTTCAATTCGTTCACCGAAAGATATCCCTTTACCCTCGATAGTGGCCCGCTGAAAATCAGGAAACCAGTTACTTTTACAAACGTTGAACTGTAAAAATGCCTGACGGACACTATGCATCACAGAAGCTGTATTCCAATAACCCAACTGAATCCCGTGGTCATCATGGTGGTTGGTAATTCGTTTTCATGAGTTAGTTAAGTGGTGGAATATCTCATCTTTCTTTCATCGAGAAGGGGAACGCCAAAGCAAGATAGTCTCCGAAGACTCCGAAATCCCTTTCACGCTTCATTCGGTGCCTTATGAATTATTATGACGGCTGGAAATAAGTATTGCCTCACAATTAAGGGTTGAAACCATTTTTTTCCAATGTGTGGTGGTGTGGAAGAGGATGGAGAAGTGCTGCCGCACATTTTTCCAGTGTGGGCCAAGTAGGTTGTCGGACGAGGTAATGAGTGGCGAAGACCGTAATATAGGGGAGGGTGTGGGGTAAGTGGGGAAAGGAAGGGAGAGAATAGGTTTTTTGACCGGGATAAAGAAGGTTAGGACGCACGCTGAGATGAAGAATTTATGTTAAGTCAATAGGCACTTTCACACGTAAATATGCAAAGGATTTTTACTTAGTTTTATCTAAAACAACATTAATCCATAGATGAACTAATAATACAAACAATAATGTGTGCATGACATGGAAATAATGTATAATATTTCATTCGCTGTATGTCTCTTCTTATTTTTTATTGATCATGTAGGTAGCCGTGATTTCTTTTAATACCGCCGTGACTTTGGAATAGTCAGTGGGCCAACATTGGCTCGCCGTGCTTGATCAATGGTACTTGTAGCCACGAGGTCGCCTCCTCCTCTCTCTTTCAGCAATAATTTACCCATTTCATTCATTCCTATCGTAATTAGTGATTCACTTATAGGTGAGTTACAGATCCATTAGTTGTTCCCTTTTGTTCCGGTCTTCCATCTGCATTCTTTGTGCATTCTAATGTCTGCTCTTCCGGGTTTTTCGGTTGGAGAAATGTAATGTAGCGATCCAGCCTCTGACGTAGATAACGATGCTGCATGTCACTGCGCGTTTGGTCTTCGTATTTCAATTAAATCCTGGCACATAACCAGTCATAATATAGAGAATAGATCGTCCTAGTTAAAACACTTGAATATGAAGTTGAGATTCGAATCTATTGCTTTTGGAGGTGATGATTTGGATATGTTATTCCTCCTGTCTGCAGAATTTTAAGTCGGACTCATGCCGGCCGACCGCCTCATAATTTGCCTCATATCGACCAAACACCTTAAAAAGTTACGCCAGTACAATCTCTTAAAAATATTTATGAAATACGGGATAAATAATAAATTTTCTTCGGTATATATCTTAACTTTTTCTTCTACAGTAGTGAAAAACGAGAGCGCGCACACAGTCTTCCACTCTCCCCTCCAGCCGATTATTCTTTCCCGAGTGTTGCTCAGGTCAAGTTTCTATCAACGTATCTTAATGCATTTACTCGGAGGGATGCCCAATTAGAACCCTTAAACTTACTTAGGTTGTCTGGCCGGTGGTTGATTCGGTCAATCACCCCTTTTTTGCCTGCCCCCTCATGCCATTCCGCGGCACCAGGGGCGGCAGGGTTCTTCTCATTTGCATTCCAGTCCATGCCGGAGATCGGTGAATCATATTTTAGCCGTGGCATGAGCTGTGCATTTAACAAAGTTTATTATTTTCCGGTTGCGGTGTGCTATATCTTCTTTCTGAATAATTTCGCCTCTCACCATTTGCATATCACCTGACGTGTCAAACCAGCTGCCTTCGAAGTTGACAAAACCTTGGCCGGCCCTTTTTGACGGCTAGGTGCTGGTCCATTATATTATTCTACTGCCATATTATATGTGGCTTGAATAAAAAAATGTCTGCACATTCACCATTGTGTCACGATTGGGCTCTGTTCCAGAACTGCGCGTGTTGCTTTTGGATTTGCGTCTAAGGTGATGCTGTGATACGGTAGCTAAACTGGTGTGCTGTATAATATCCTTTTTCTCGTATATTTTTTTCGAATTTCTGAAATAATAGTTAGCATATTTTATATGGCCGTGCCGAGTCTTGTCATTTTTTTGTGCTCGAAGCAATTTTTCTATGACTGCCCACTCTCTCAGCTGTCTCGCTGCGCAGCCTTAATTTCATTACTCTGATGAAAGCTTTTGATATTCCTTCTTTTTACTGAACTTCCTTATAACATTTAATTGCGTATTAAAGCCACAATTGATGCATTGGCTACGTATATTGTATCTATTTACGGATTTAAGCAAAAAAAGATGCATGCCATTTTTAGCAGTTTTTTATTTGCCGTTTACTTTGTGTTACAGATTGTCTTATTTTCCGTGAGTAAACAGCAACAATTCCTTCATTGGAAATGAAATATTCGCGATGCAAGCGTCTGTTTATATAAATTGGCGAATGTTTATTGTTGTTATTTCATGAATCAGCCTGTAAAAGTTGGCCGATAGTTTCCTTCGAGCAGCCACGTGTTTGAGGAATTACCAGGGGGTCTCCTATCTCAGCTGTCAACTGATGATGTACTCGGTTGATTCTGTTGCTCCTGAATTCATTTCCCTAAGACGATTGGCATCTTCAAAATGCTATTAGAGATATTTAAGTAACGATTTAAATGGATTGGGAAATTAAAGTTCTAATTATGAAAGTCTGTATCATTTATCGGTGTATGTATATGTATCGGTGGAAAGTAGCCTTACGTTCGTGCTCTTGTCATATTTTTATGTTCAGGACTCATTTTGTTTTATTCGGATGGCAGTTATCTCATTAATGTTCACCAACAATGTAGGAATATAGCATTCCAAAAATATTTTGTTCGACCGCAAGAAGTTTCCCTTTTCCTTTAATGTGGTGTATTTTTTATTCGTCCGTTTTATAAAATTATTTTAGAGCATTTGCTGTCGTAGTCAACTATAAGTAAATGTAATTCTCATCTGTATAACCTGCGAACCTTACTTTCTATTGAGATGCTCCTCATCCGATTTTAGTATATTGCTGTTACATGTGGTACTTCCATTAAAGAACATTAAAATGGTTTCCGAAAATTTCCGAGAATGGTTTTCTGAAGAATGGAGCGACTGAGTGAAATACAAGCGCACGGACTTTTATAACCCTTTGTTTAATCTTAGTGATTAATTCAGGATTTCCTTCTTTTCCACTCATTTAAAGTTCTCAACGTGAGTGTTGATTTTTCCTGGATGGTGCCGTCTTTTAAACGTGTTCCTAATATACTCTCCCAAAGTTTCTTTCCTAGTAGGAAGTCCTCCCCCCCTCTAGTGGTTCATCCATTCGCTTGCTTCGAATGAGGATTTGCCTCAGATTTTAATGGTATGGATGGGAGAGGAGGTATCAGTTATCGTATTATTAATAAAACCAGAGGGTAAATAGTGTGGAAAACCTTTCATTCTAACATGACTCCAGTATCTATTCAATCGTATCTTCGCATATCTCTACATCATCATTTGGGAACTCATGATGTAGCCAGTGTGTTTTTAATCATGATGTGAGTTTCAATTAAACGGTTCTAGTAGCAATTCAAAACCCGTAAGATATTTATTAATTAATCGGGAATCGGATAATAATCTGTGAGAGCTGGAATAACTCGGCGCTTTTAATATTTTTATGCTGCATGCAAAAGAAACTTTTCATTTTTTTAAACATGAGATTCACCTGTCATCTTGTCGTATTTGATAAACTTTAATCCTCGCTGATTACTGTGCAAATTTGAAATTCTTATTTTTCTTTTTTTATTATTTCTATTTTCTTTTGACCTCATTAATATGTGTCTTTGTGCTCTTTTAATCCCCAGTCGTGATCCAATACAATTTAGCTCACGATACAGGCTCGTTGCATTGGTTAATATCGAGGAGATCTGCCCGGAATGGTGAGGCGCTTGAGTTTGGTACTTTAGAGGAGCAGCGAAAGGTCATGGGTTCGAGCACAGTCTCCGTGATGCTTTAATTTTATTACAGAAGTCTGTCCTATTCCTTTTGCGAACTGACTTTCGGGCTGAGAAATGTAGGCTTGTTAGCATAAGTATCGTATCTACAGTTTAGTCTCGATTATCGTTGTTCCGACTTACCGATGTTGCTTACTATCCGAGGTACTGATAACTGGGATAAATGCTTTTGTTGGCTCGGATCCTGTTCAGCTCTTGTAAACGAATGCCAGAGTACAGAGATTGGTTCGATTTCCAGTCGCCTGCTTAGCACATCACAACATATGTATATCCTCACTCAGTCGCAAAATACAATGTGTCGTTGAGTTTTTGTAATTTTTTCCAAATTTTCGTTCGACTTACACGTTCGGTTTTATCCAGGTTTTAGATCATCTGGGGTGGCTTTAATTCTCATTACCTCGGCTGATCGAGACTGCGCTGCGGAGTACCATGTTTTACTGTTTTTTTCCCTAATGATTTTGCTTCATTCGTATTTAAACCATCATCCATATGGTACCATAAATCAACAAGGGTCGCTGTTTATGAATTTTGAACTAAAATGTTTTTGACTGGTCGGGCATTGATATGTTGGAATAAAATGATGCTGGGGAGGTGTAACATTGGAAAACATTCTTCTTTTCATATACCCTTAAACAGTCGTTTTTTCGCCTTAAATGGAAAAAGGCTTAGAATCCATGACATAAGAAAGGTGTGCAGGTTTTTTTATCTAATAAGACGTGAGTGGAGAAATCGACTGAAGTTGTTTTGGGATTTCTTCAGATCGGAAGACCATCTCCCCTCGGGCAACTCAAACTGAATGACTGCCATATGAGGGGGCGGGAAGCATCTGCGGGGGGGGGGGGGGAGGAGGGGGACGAAGCTGTTGAGGAAAAAAATGAAGCGAGGGATGTGTCTTGTCACAGACGTCTCGGAAGGCTCGGCTGTCGCTTTCGATTACATGATCATTGCCGCGTGATAAACTCCGGGAACATTACGTGTACGTCCTCAAGTGTTGAGCTCCAGCTCATTTATGGGTTATTTTTTTAAACTCTCGCTCCCCCAAGCTGTCTACTGTCTCGGATAAATACCAAAAACGTGAAATATGCTTTGTTTAATGTTTCTTTATATGTTTTATACCGATTTCTTTATAATTCATATCGTTTGGGAATGAAGAAAAGTGCTATCTTGGCTTTAGACGAATAATTACTTTCCATTTACATGCCCGAGGATCAGGAGCCATTACAGATATTAAGTTAGTTATAAACTGATGTAGGTTGGGGATTAATTGAACTCGCGTCTACCGAAGTGTTGCGGTATTCTTAAGCCAAAGTTGTTCCGTCGGATGAAGGTGATCTTTCATTATTTATATATATTTTGGTTTTCTTAGTTTTTCTGGCTATTTTTCTCTGTTAAGTATTACAATGATGAATTAGTTAACTTTATGGTACAAGTCCAATGCAAACAGTCAGGTTTTCAATCTCTTTTCCTTGTAACTTCTAAATTATCTTTCCTACAGCTAAAGCAAGTTTAATATTTTACTAGGTCGATCTTAAGCGTTTTATTCGTTTACCTTGCTGATATTATTGAAAACCGCGCCCTCCCTGTTTTAAAACGGTTAATGAGAAGAGAAAACGTGCTGAACGACTCGTAGATTATAAGAGTAAAACGTTTAGGGTGGAAGGAGATAAATGTCTTAATTTTTTCTCATCACTTCGGTGAAAACTGCTCTCCCCGATTTTCCGCACGTCTTTTCGTTCCCCCATCAAGAAGTTACAAATAGGCCGAAAACCTTACCCAATGCATAATTATTTCTTGCTGTTATACAGGTCCTATTAATACCACCTTTACCGAACCGATGCATGGTCAAACCCACACATTCCCGTTCCTGTCATTCTCTGCGCCTGTCGGTTAAAAATTACTCTTGTGAGAAGCGTTAATTTTCTTTGAATTTATCATTATAAAATTAATGTGTGGTGCCGATTTTAGCAGCAAATGAAATTTTAATTATATGAATGCATCTACCCTCATAAGACTTAAAATGTTTTGTAAATCAATGTAGTCATTGAAGGCTCGATTGTTGAAACGGCATTACAGTTGCCTCCTTTTGCTGGTGGCATCCTTTGAACAATCTGTTTTGAATACCTAAATATCTCAATAGTTCGGATGCTGGGGCATTCTGTCAGTTTAAACGGTATATTTTCACTGCTGGATTAAAGATTATTCATTCCTACATGTTTTCGACCCCGTAGCCCGATCAACGTTGACCATCCCGATTGGTCGCGAATCCTAGATATACATGGTCGGCGGACTCTTGTCGCCACCAGTTGAAATCTGGGAGTTTCACGAACTTCCGTTTTTCGTTACGTTGGTATCTGTTCACTCATTCTCCTCAGCTACAATTTTCATTTGTGGCTTTTCTTCCTGTGACTTCGAGAGATCTCGGCCTAATAAACTGGAGTTCGTTTGTTTTTCTGTTTTCAAGTTCTTTCATCGAAACCGCGAACTTTAAAGAGATTTGTTGCCTGAATAAAAGGCTATCTTATTAGGGCAAAAATATTGGCTCACTCTTTATTTATTAATAAAAGTAAACATGAATGCCCTTTTGCGGTTGCCAACTATGTACGGCAGCAGTTGGTTCGTGACGCGGAATGTGCGCGATGGTCGTGTGCTTGGTCTCGCTAATGTTTCGACACATGTCTAGCCGAACGTAGTCTGACCTTCGGCGTCGCGTTGGCTAGAATAGAAATTCTCAGGGGCTTTCGGAAACAAAATAAAAGAAACGTGTGTGCATTCATGCTTGCCTGTGCTTCTGTGTTGTGGCGGGAAAAAAATTTGAAATGTTTGAAATGACTCTTCACGGTCAACTCCTGAAGTCCTTCTCCCCGGTGGATTTTTCCTCTCCATGTCTAGCTGGTTCTTAGGCGACCCACCAGGCACTTACATTTATCTCCGTGCGAGGCGATGATAGTGAAATGTCTGTCCCGCCTCCTGCAGTCCTTGAGCGAACGCTTAATTCCTCTCCTCTCCTTTCGAAGCGACGCATTAAGACGTTCGCGCGCTGCACGTCTTCGAATCCGTCGCAGTCACACCTGGTCTACGATTCTCTCGTTGACAAGGTTCGATTCTGTATGGCTTCGGACTTTCCGAATTTCGACTATGGCGACATTTTTACGTCTCAGCCACGCTAATTCCTAACAGGGCCGTTCAAAATTTGGGAATTGTTGTAGGCTTTGAAGCCTCATCCACGAACTTAACTAGGTACGACCTTCTCGTGTACCTACTGAGTAAGGACTCAGCATGCTTGAACCTACGAAAATCCGTGGCTATGACATCAGAGGCCCCATCAAATCTCAACTTTTAAACGGCCCCACTTGAAATTTTCGGGGCTCTGGCGGTAAAATTGTGTTACTGTCGAGGTTTAGGAATTCCGAGACCATACCGAATAACCTTCCTAGGTAATTTAATACCTTGATTGTTTCAAATAGTCGAGAAATACGGCGGTGAAAGTTTTTACTTTAATGAAAATGAGTGATGGCCTTCGCATTTGGCGGTCTTATTTTTCTTCCTTGTTGTATTTTCAGCGTGCTTCGTTTTTTGTGTGAAACGGTACACAGGGGTACAGTCTACTCGGGCCGAACTACATCGTACCCGACCTATCGTACTTAACATCTCATACACCAACACCAGCTAGCGACAACTCGTACCGAGATAATGAGCGCCATGCTATTTTGTTAATGTATCTTATAGCGAACGGACATTTCATCCCGGGAAATCTCGTCGAAAGATAGGAGTCGATGGTTGAATATTACGAGGAACACTTATTGACAAGTTAACAACGAAGTTTTACGATAAGTAAATGGATACTCCTAATTTACTACTTATAGTCTACTAGCTGGCGTTATGGTACGAGATAATTGCTGCAAAACGGTATGCGTTCGAATTGACGTGGAATTGGTAAGGATGCATGGAGGCGATGCAATGTAATTAAATGTATCAAACAAATTTTTGCTGCGGGGAAATCATGAGTCATTCGAACGGTTCTCATGAAATTTGAAGGTAAAGTGATTGGCCATCTTTGAATTGAGAACTTCATGATCAAATAAGACTCCTTCCAAATATGGGTCAATATCTCGCGTCACCGACAGTGTAAAATTAATGTCGATCAACGTAAAATCGAGCGAGGAGTACGAAAATGAGTTAATTTGAAAGCCTTTACTTCTTTCCAGGGAAAGTAGCGTTCACGAAAGTAGCGGAATTCACTAATGTCGAAAGTAATTGCGAGAAAAAATTGTAAAATGATGAATCATTGTGCATTTTAGAGAAAATGTGTAAGTATCTATCTCTCGTAAAGTAACTACAATGATTTTCACAAAAATAGGCTACTTGATGGAAAAGCGTACAAATCTGCATCCAAGGTGCCCGAAATGTCATCCGCAGAACATTCCAGGAAAGTTTGGGAGCGACAGAAATTTAAAGTGACTGCCGAGTCGGCTCTTACTGCAAGTTTGCAAGCAGTGGAAGCTGAAAGCGATGGTAGCGCTTTCATTTATTCATTCCAAGTCATGCATATTTTCATGCCGCACGAAGACGTTGTATGCTTTAAATGAGAACTGCAGTATCGCAGACACCACTTGTTAGTTTTTATGGGTTCATTTCTTCTTTCTTCGTATTCCAGAGGTGCATTGCTACCCTGCTAAAAATTCTTTAGTTTCCTTATAAATACTTTTACAGAATTTCTAAAAAAGTTCTGTAGATATTCCTTAAAGTATTGAAACGCCATTTTACGGAATTCCCTACGACGTTCTGCAGAATACCTTAGGATGTTCTGCAAAATACCTTAGGACGTTCTGCAGAATTCATTAGGACGTTCTGTGGAATTCCCTACAACTCTCCATATAGGTCCTTAGAAAAGGAACTGGGTCAACGGAAATCTGACATATTTCCGTAGAGTTACTGAAGTTCTACAGAACAGCTTGTAAGTTGTTATTTTGCACTGCAGAAAATAACTCTACAGAACACGTGTTCTGTAGAGTCAGGCTCTCATGTTCCGTACAGATCCTTAGAAAAGGAATTAGTTCTGAAGAAAAAGAGTTAATTTCTGTAGAATTCCTTACGTTCTACAGAACAGCTTCTAAGGAATTTTTTAGCAGGGTAATCCTCTGTTCTCCCCTTTCATAAAGACCCGTGGATTTTACTTCATGATTTGTTGCTTCTACATGTGCAACTTCTACATGTACAATTTTAATTACTGTTGCACGTATCTAGTATATTCTTTGCTGTCTCCTTCGGCATAAAGCTTGAAGTCAATCCAGTGCCTTTAGTGATTTTTAACAAATTTTATGTTTGCAAGTGGTACAAAAAATTATTTAACTAGCTTATTCTGGCCTGAATAAAAGCAATAGTCTTCTTGCTAGAAAATAAGGTTATTCTCATTAAAAAAGAATGATGGAAGATCTGCAAACCGGACAATTTTTAAAGGCGACGCTTCCTATAATTGTTTGTCTTTTTCACGCAAGTGAAATACAAAGGAAAGATTGCAAAGCCGTTTTACCCGTTCATAAAAAAGTAGTTATCGCTTTTTCCTTCGCTTTTCTTGAGTTCGAGTCCTTAAGCTTTTGGCTTACACTCACACACTTTAAAATGAGGCATTGCGTACGTTGGACTGTACTTGTAATATATCTGATGATACCGTTCGGCACTTCTTCGACTGACGAAAGACTGACGACCGTCTCGGATGTATTTGGCAAAAACATGGCGGATTGCGTAAAATATTATTTCACCATGGTCTTTTTCGCACTCTATGTCTGTGTATTTGAGTTTGGCCCGGGTGAGAGGGTCCATGATAGCTGTCACGAACTCTCTCTCTCCCGGCTGGAGACCCGAGAACATTTGAGACGTTGAAACGCCGGGAAAGAACCAGATCCTACTTCTATGTCTGTTCTGTCTAATCAAGTCCTGAATTCCTCCCTTACGTTTCACTTTTGTCGGCCTTGAATGCACCTCGTAATTATATAAATTATTTGGTGTCAAACCAGCGACTTTCAGGGAGCAAGCGAGCGCGTTATGCTCTTTTTTTTTAATTTTCTGAGTCACTCGCTCTCTCGAGGGTTGTGCGTGGAGGTGAATTTATGACAGATGCCCTTTCATACGAACAGTAATTAGCGTGTTTTAATTTCTGTGACCTTCTGCGGGTTATACTCCGGATATAAACTCATTGCTTGCGTTTCAAAACGCAGGAAAGTGCAAAGTTTAGAGCGGCATTAGTGCATTACTGATAGTTACATAGTAGCCTAGTGAAAGATGTCATCGCTATATATTATCTCTCGCACATTGTATCTGTCATTCGTGATTCATTGGTTAGGAAACGGGTTTCTAAGGCCGCCATTGAGTGCCTATTGCGGACTCCATGGGAGTGAGACAGCTTGGAAGTTGAAATTCTACAGTCGTGCCAGCTCTTGACAGGCTATACCTGATGCACATCTTTAATCAACCGGAGGGCAATGCTTATTTCGTCCTATTTACGGAAGTTCAACCGCGACGGTGGAAGTGGAAACAAATAATGAATTCCACCCTTTTATTTGTATTGTTTAAGAAATACTGCTCTTTCAAAAGACAAGCCCGTAATTGTGATAATAATAAATTAAGATACAAAATATGCTGATGTTTCGTGGAATAAATCTTATTATTTTTCTGACGGAGGAGTCCGCCAGTGCTATTTCCATTAAACTTACGAATTTTGAATTAATTAGTGCTGTAATTTAGTAGTAACTCGAAATAAGATAAGAAAAGTAAGATGAACTAGTGCCAGCATTTTATCGTCATTCAATGCCATGGAAGATCGCGCTTCTTATAATCAGTTTTTCGCGAAAGTTATATTTAAATTAGGGGTAAAAATACTATTTTCCCCCATGCTTCATCCATTATCAAATGTAATTTCAAGGTCTTTTTTGGTTTAAAAGTCGTGAGGATAGGTAGGGTTTTAATATTTATTTCAAACGTAGGACACGCTTTTAGTTAGTAGTTTTAATATCAATTAATCGACAGTTATGCCAGATTACGGTGGCACCACTTCAATTATTTAAATGCTCCTGTTTTTCGCCCGGGTTCGTATTATTATTTTGTTCCTACGGGCGACGATGTGGCATTTCAGATATTTTCCTCCTCGCCCTTTCACCCGTCGCTCACCCAATGCGTAAAATGCCTCTCGTCACAGTTCACCGTTAGCTTTTATCGCTTTCCAGATTGAATTCCACCTTCCATCAGTCGACGTAGTCATGCATTCATCTTGGTGCTGAAAAATTTCGCCCCCGCTGGATCGTTTCTCTCTCCCCCTTCAATAACCAATCGGTGACGAGATTTCTAGCGATATACTAGCTAGAGTTCGGTCTGTCCTTGAACGTTACTGTGTAATTGTAGCAGATGGGACATGTAAAGTACTTAACTGACTTTAAAGAATGACTCATAAGAATAAGGTCTCTGAATGCACGTTGGTCTATCTCCAATGAATTTATTAAAAAGAGGCTTTAAATTCTGTGACTCAAGTAAATTAGGTCCATACGGATAAAGGGATTTTATCGGCATCAAGGTGACCAGGTGCATACTTGTGAATAAAATATGCTTTGTCATTTTGCTGTTGACCCCCGTGTGATGTGCAAGGCTCTATATCCTTCCTCGGTTGTTGAATAGTCTCGATTTTCTTTGTTGCCCTCGGAGAATACTTGTTACTGGCCTGCGTTCTTTCGTTTCCACGCTACTTGTTTGGTAACGAGATTTTGAGAAGAAACTTTTGTCCATCTCGTATTGCGCCTTTTCAAAGTAGTTCTGCCTGATAGAGAAACGAATTGCATGGTGTATTTTTTCCTACCGTATTCATATATTGAGTTTACAAAAAATGCTGCTGCTACGTGAAGATTTTGCTCTAGTGATTACATGGAAAACATTAGAATTTATTTTGAAATTAAAGCATTTTTAAGAGCTTACAACTGCTCAATGTAGTAATTTTATGATAGTATTGACGCAACAGCCTTGCTTTTATGACTCATTTTCTCAGGAAACAACTAAATCTACAAGTTTAAAGCTTAAACTTGACTAGATAGCTGGTCAAGCTCCCTTAACTTGTCGTTTTTCTTTCACGATGACTCAGAAAATGCCTTCGCAACAGAAGTTTTCTTTTTCGACGTGATAAATATATTACAGTGAGTATTCACCGTTGCATTGCATGATCTTTGTGTCGGTACTTCCTTATTCTCTTAGCATTCTCTCTTTGGAGCCTGTGCCGAACCCCAAGAAAAAGGACTTCTATTTTTTAGCAAATATCTCGGAAAGGATTGCCTTAATTGGCTGATGTTTCGTAATTTTAGAGAAGTGAGATGTTTGTCTTTGTATTGAGTTCAAATTTATCCCTTACTGTTTGTCGGGATTATTTGCTCACACTACCGAGTACCGATTTGAAACACCAAGTTCTCAACGCGATTGGAACGACGTGGCATGTCACTGCTATCGCTACTTCTCTGGATGAAGATCACTGATACGTGTATGAGATTTGAGTGTTGCGTCTCAGTAGAACTATCGAATGTGATAATGTTATGATTCGGCGTTGATTATTTGATTGATGACCACAAACTGCAGTCTCCTCATTAGTCGCACCAGAACGATGAATGGAGGTGATCTCTGCGGATTAATTCAGTCGAATAAACTCTCAAGGTCCCTCCTTTGTAAAATATCCCACGTCATATGAAGGTGAATAGAATGCTGTTTCAGGAAAGAGTGAAATGTGACTAAATAGTGTTGATTAGTTAAGTATTATGCCACGTGGTATATTTTTAACTTAAAGTACCTTTTGAAAATGAAAAATTCGGCAAAAATTCTTTCTTTTAGCCCTTTTCTCGTTCTTACCGCTGAAGACCTTTCGTGTGGTTTCACGAGTGCATGGGAGGTTGGCGTTATCGCATAAATTAGGGAAGTAGATCCTTTTCGAAATTACCTATTTAATTCCTCCAAAATGCTATTGGGTTTCGCAAAGGAGCTAAGGCGGTGGTGAACATAAGGTATTGCGGCCGAACTGAGAGGCCATGGCGGGAAAATGGCGCTGCCTGCGCGGCTGACAGCCTAGGATGGACTACAATATCTTCCTCGTTTATCACGATTAGAATAATTCTATTACTCCTGCTTCTTCGAGAAATGACTGAAGTCAAGTTGAAGGTTATTTGCTTGGCGATTTCATAAATTGGTTTTCGCACCCCTCCCCATGAGCTAGCGCTGCTCCGTTGAAATTGGCCAAATTTTAGCGAAGTTAGGTATTTTTTATTCTTTTCAATAGGATTAGTTTTAACTTGACGAGCAGATGTTCGCCCTATTGCGCCATCTCTTAAGCACTGAATGGCAAAAAAAGCATTTTTTACCCACTAGCATGTAATCGCGTAAATGAAAACCCCTGGTCTTTAGAGCGCGTTATCTGGCAAAATATGCACTCCGCTTACCTGGCTGGAGCGGTAATCCTTTGTCACAGAGTGCACGTTTTAGTTATTTGAAATAAGCCGAAAAAAATTCTTGGATCATACTTTACGTATGTTTCTCTGTTCATGCGTTGGATTTTACCATACAGGCAGTAATGGAAATGATTAAAAACATTTATATTAAACTTTTTTCCTTGGGTAAAGCGTGTTAAAACTAGTTTTCTTGGTGGTATTCGAAATTTAAACGAAATGTCATTGAAATATAATGTATTCAAATATCGGATTTGTTTTAAAACGTTTATTTTTAATAGCAAGAGTTCAAATAATGAGAAATGCATTTTTTTCATGTTAAGAAGAGAATATATTCCTATGTAAAGAAATTATTACGAAAAATTGCCATGTACCTTTAAGCTACGTGTTCAAATAGCATTGAATTGCCAAAAATCCCAATCGCTAACATACAATTTTTCACCTTTATCCGTAGATATCACGAATAAAATCATGATTGCAAAGTTTCACGCAAATCTGTGCTTTAGCAAAAATCGCTCTAACCACCGTAAGCTGTCGCCACTGCTGCGCGCAGTAGAAAAGTTGCGAAATGTCTCTGAAGAGACGATATTAGCTGGAAAGAGATCATTGGTTAGGTTTGTCTTTGCTCTAGCCTTGGAGTCACGTCCGTCTCGTCCATCTCTGATTCAATCATATGGGAGAAACTAGCCAAGGCGAGTGGGGTTGTCGATAAGTGTCTTCGGGTACCAGCTCTCCGTCTTCCCATCCCTCGCAGTGGGTGACTTGCACCAATCGGAATCTATTCAATTGTTCGAAATGGCTTCACTCGATCTATGTCTGTCGGTGGTGATAGATGGGTGATGCTCCTTCCTGCTTTTGCTCTTCCTGGAGATCGAAGTCCATGGCCCTCGGTCGAAATTTTGCTCCCTTTTGCTTTTTGTCTCAGCATATTTCTCAAAACGTTTCTAACTCTGTTATAGCTTTTGCAAAAGTCCTGAGGCTACGCATGTGACAATTTTTGGATTCGGTTACTGAACTTTCTGAGTCCTGTTAAACGGGGAGGGAAGGCCTTTCTATTTGCTGCCGACTCTAGCGCTTCGAGAATGGGTATGACTCTCAAATACCTACCGTCCCGTTTCGACTCATTTCACTGTGAGACCTCAGCATGGGGTCCCTGGTACATTCGCGGCGATGCACAGTGGTCGGAAATCGAAAAACGCCGGACTAAAGTCCAAAATGGCTTTTTTTGAGATACAGACTTGAAACCTGGCACATTACTCTCAAATGATTGCTGATAATGGATTGGTAAGCCATTTTCCTTAAGTCTTAGCCATTACTTGGATACAGAGGCTTAAACATTACCTAATTTCCAAGGAAATGCCCATTTTCATTTTTCCTCGAAAATCTTTAAGTTTACACAGATGTTGATGTAGTGGATGGATTTTAATGCAATTAGAAATTACCATTCTCAACACGATTCTTTAAATGTACATTGGTAAAGTATTAAAGATTTTTGTCGATTTTTGTGTGCTATTACGTCACAAAATGGCGGGCGCTTTTTTCAGGCAAAATTTTACATAAAACAGTCATTATCTTTGGTTTAAGAAAAATGACCATCGGGATATTTCATCAGGGTATTTAGTAAACGTTTTTTTAACGTATATTTTAACGTTATTTTAAAAAAATATTGGAAAAAGGTTTGAGACACTGAGTGGAAAATCGATTTTTCGATAGCGAGTCGCGGCACGGCTTCGAGCAGCGGAGCCTGAGAATACTGACTCCGCTGGATTGTTGAAGTTGTGTGGACCTTAACTCCTTGAAATTGGTACGGAGGCTTCCGCGGTGATTTATTGAGTTCAGTTTATTCGGGTTTTTCCCGCGTTGCTTCATTTTAAGGGACAACAGTTTCGCCAACGTTACAGCTAGCGTCGTTCAGGACCTAGCTGTAACGTTGGCGAAACTGTTGTCCCTTAAAATGAAGTAACGCGGGAAAAACCCGAATAAACTGAACTCTTAACTCCTTGAATTTGCCGTTATCAAGCTGCACACTTTGTCACAGATTGCCGAAGGTTCTATGTTGAAGACATTGCGAGGATATTGTGCGCCATTTCGTCACAAAATGGCGGATGTTTTCTCAGGCAAAATGTTACAGGCGACCACTGTGCGATGGGTGGTTTTAACCTCTTGCGTGATGTACTTGCGTTCTAGCTTACTTTGCAAAGTAGTTTGGTTCCCCTACCTCTCTCCCTCTCTCTTTCGTTGCCACCTCCCTCTTGCCCTCTTGTCTTTTCCCTTCACCTCCTCCACTTCTCCTCCTCCCCTCCTCGTCGCGCAGGTTTGCGCGAGGAACTCTTGCGGCAGCTATACTTGCGGAGTATTGTCTTCAAATACTTGTGAAGTAGCTACGTAGTTTTGGAATCCGACCTGCCACCAGTTTTCGCTGGAACTTTACATCTAATCGCGTGGAATAGGGAAAGTTCAAGTGTAAACATTAGATTGAAAAGCAAGTAGTAGACGGGGGAATTACTAGATTCAAAACTGTTCTCAGCAACGGGAGTCATTTATGCATTTCTATGGTAAAAAGAAGCCGAAGAAATGTACTGTGAACATTTAAAAATTCGTATGACATTGTACAGCTTCAAAGAACAAAGCCATCTGGTCTCTTCTGGCTTCACCCTCTAACTCTATTTGTTAATATAATCTTTTGGCTGTTAGAGTTATTTGCCAAAGCCGAAATAAAATAAGTTCCTACCGTTTCAAAACGGAACTTTTTATTGAAGCAGAGAGCGCCATTTAGATTGCACCTTCTCTGTTTAAAAAAATTGAATCGCCTCTTTCCAGGTCATCGATTATATTTGCTCAAAGTAGAGTACTCAAAGTAGTATAAGCTCATGCGACGTAGTCTCCACTAGGCCGGTTAGTTGGAGAAAAAAAGAGCTTTTTAATATTATCTTCAAATTAACCGTATGATTTTGACGTGCTCACGAAATTTAGTAGCCAGAACCTAACGTCATATGTTTGTAAATATCGACTAAATAGTTGATCAAACGCCGGGCTTATATTGCCGATTTTTTTAAAACCTCTCTTCAGGTATGAATCTTTGCTGTAAAGTTCGTGTATGTCCTGGGGAATACTTGATCCAGTGCGAAATTCCTAAGAGAGCCATCGCCTTCACTGGGACTCGAGCTCAGATTCCTCGACATCGCGACGAGTGCCTTTGCGATTTTAGCTACCGAGGCGTCCTCCTTCCTTGTAGATTGTTGTGGCCTTCAAACGAACAAGTTGTTCTGATGAATGCCTATATTCAATCGCTCTTTGCGGAGTTCGATTTTACCCCACTCGCTAAAAAATTATTTTCCCTCGGCTGTGTTGGTTGAGTGTATCCCAAGAAATGTATATGTAGTGGTAAATTTACTACCATGCAACAATGGTTTAAAAGGAATTTTACAAATTCTGCATAAAAAAATGCGAGTTGCCATTATTTATTGAAGCAATGGTGAATATTTTAAGCATAATTTGCATATCTTTTAAATGAAACCTTTAAACATTTAATGTTATGAAAGAGTTGAGGTTTCTCTGACTGAGGAAATGAGAAGTTCTTGGGATTTATTTGGAACTCTTGCGCTTGGTTTCTTTTCGTGATGCCTACAAACCTATGAGCAATGGAATGAATAAAATATTTTGTACAAACGTCCGCTGTCGTCGCTCCAATGGTAATTTTAGGATGGGTCAAAAAAGTTGTAAGTCTTCAAATTTATCCCACCGATCGTTTCCAAATGTTTATCGTTGCCAAATGACTACAAACTGCCTTATGAAAAATATTAACTCGATATGTCCACAGGTAGCCACGACCCACGTATTTTTATATTGGGTATTGACCGATTATTGCATCCTCCAAGGATCCCTATGTGGGTTGGGTTACGGAGGAGCAATCGCGAAGACATTTTCTATTGGTTACTTGCCTCTGTAACAAGAGCCATTGCTCAGGTGGTTTAGAAAATGCCTGAATATTATCTAAGTATCTGTATACGCAAGTATAAAAGGGGGTAGTGCTGACTGATAGGCCCATAGGCAACCTAAATTATGTTTTTGATTGACTTTGTTGCACTGGTTGTCTATTGAGAAAAGCAATTAATATAAGAAGCTAGAGGGTAGATCGTCTGCCAATATGCATATCCACTCAAGGGGCGCCCCATTATGATTGACAACATGAACGAGCATCGTTGGTTTTTCGCAACCCTTTGTGGTTTCGGATTCAGCTGGGAATGGCGAAGACACTCTGTATTGGTTACTTGTCTTTAGAAACAAACAATAGCTGGAGGTGCCTTGTCTTTTTCATACAGGTATAAATCAATGCGATATTACACTCGTTATCACTATGGGCTCCTTAATTCAGTGGCAACACAGGTTGGGCACTAAAATGTAATTCTCTTCGACTTGAAAAAATAAGCGTCCCTCGAGTTTATTTGTAGTATCCTCATCATTCGGAACGTTATATTATTTTGGCAGTACTCTTAACCTTATTGTTTACAGTAGGAAATCATTTTCCTAATGATCTCCTCATCGTAACCCGTTTTGCATTCTCTTCAATTGGACCGTCACGAAGAAAATATATTAAATTATGAGCCGAAAATAGTCCTTTAATCTGTTTCATACTGGATTATATATTGCTTAATTCTCCAATTTAATCATTTTGCAACTAATTTAACGAACCTTTTGTCAGAAACTTCTCGAACCAGTAATAATTTTTTTGAGCTTACGTCATTTTTCTTTGGTTAGTAATTGGGAAGTAAAGGGCAAGGAATTCTGAAGCTACTCCTTTGTAGACCTAAATACCCTAGAAACTCGTTTGTCAACGTTTTTCGCTCTATATTGATGTATTTCTGGCAAAGTATTGTTCAAGATTATTTATTAGGCAACGGTTTGAGCACCACACAAAACAGCAGGAAAACTAGTCCTCAGTGAAGTGTAAGGCATTGAAGTAGAAATACCCTCAAATCGAAGGCTCTCCTCTTTATATTGAGATATTTCACATTTTTATTCGCGCAGATTTTCAAGGAACGTTTAGATTTCTAATAAATGGAGAATTTTCGACGTGCACTTCGAAATGGGCTTCATGCGCACCATGGGAGGTAATTCCCCGAGGAAATTGCAGGCGAGCCGAAGGAATTCGCTGAAGCCTTCTAGAGATAATGCAATAGTTTTTATTGAACTTATAATCCTGGGCATTGGATGGGAATTTCAGCGTTCAAGTAGGGATTTTAAGTCAATAAAAAATTATTAATTTTATTTTACTTGAAAGGTGGTTAAATGTGTTAGAAACTTGTTTAATAAATACATTTTGTTAATAATTTATCGTTTTTAATGTTTTTGTGGTGGTGGTGGATGGTGAGAGGGCGGAATCGCACAACACATGGTACCTTTGGTTTTGTGTGTTCGCCTTAAATGCTAAACATGCCCTAATTGGCATTATCTGATATCAATATTACAAATTATTTCAAGATTTTGAAGATAGATGTACTAAAATGAACTTGAGTAAAGATATGCGATGAAAATGGGGACAGCAAGATACATGAAATCTATTGATAATCAAAGAAATGGATGTCATGATAAAATAAAAACTTGGAATGAAACGATAGGCTTGTCGGATGGTTGAGTGTGGGGCTGCAGCAAACCAATCTACAGACTGGTGACTGCCGATAATGAATGATTCACCGTGATTAGTTGGTCAATGAAGTTTCCATTGTGGGACACTCCAATGGAGACATGTGGTTAGAATGTATTTGTAAACCTCACGCTTAGTAACGACTTCATCATTATATCTTCTTTTAGACGTATCGTTTTTCTGCATTCACTTTTTTCTCAGGATGACGTTCACAGTTAATTGTTCATCTCTACACATCTTCTAAAGATGCATCTGTCTATTTTTAGCTTTTTTCTTAGATAAGGAAATGATTTGAACAATGAGTATATGTAAGTCAGCCTCGTAATATCTCCTAAAAGATTGCATTGCGGTGTTCCCCCACTTCAGGTAGATTTGTTTCGCGTCACGCATGTCAGGTGTGTCTATCAACTGTTACTTACGTGTTTGCATGTAATGGAGAGCCTGACGGCGTGTAATTATTGTAATGTACGAATCATTTTACCTTACCTGTGACGTCTTCTCAGCGGATTTGTTTATATCGCTGTCTATTCAGTCTTTTATCATAATGCTGTGATGAATGATTGATTGCCGTTGATGTGCTGATCCTATTTCTTAAGCTCTTGGTTATTACAAATCCCGTATCTGTCGCCATCATTTTACGCGCTACTTTGTAAAATTTTGTTCGTATGTGTCATCTCTGCCGCGGCCATCGCAATAACTGTGGTGGTATATAATTGCTATCGTCTCAATTGCTCAGTATGGACTTGTCCAACCTTTCCTTACTGCTCTGTAGCCTCAGTCGTCATCATATGTTATTATTATTTTTGGTATTTCGTCAGTTTTAGATTTCTAAATAGTCTTTGGGCATTGCGAGGCGTCCGCCGAAGGGGTTCGAACTGCGGTCCTTGGACTCTCTGTAACCCCCTCCACCCTATCCACTATCTATTTTCTCACTATTTTTGCTGTAACATGCACGTTACTGCTCTTTTCCGTAGAATTATTTGCGAACATATTTGCTTCATGTTTTACTCTTGTATCAGGTTTTGGTGAATACGCTATCTCTGATTTCTTTCTTCTTTCGGGAATTCAATTGCTACTCACCCTTTTTTAAATTTCCTTTGGAGTGAAAAATAACACTAGTTGGGTTTGGTAGCCGATATGCGATTATTGATTATTCTAGGTTTGAATTATATAATTAATGGAACCATTGGTCGTCATGATATGGTTTTTATGTGATTGATCGATCAATAGCGGTGGAGTGTTTAATGACTACCTTGCTATTTTCATGGTGCTTCTAAATAGCCTTTTGAAAATGATTTTTGTAACAATCCCTCATGAAATTTACTGAAAGTGAGTTGATTTTTCATTCTTCTCATTTCTGTATTTTGTGTTTATAAATCGCGGAATTTTTCGCAAAAATCTATGAGTTAAAATATTTTGTTGAATAGTTTCTCTGAGTTTGATCTCTGAGTTTGATCTCCGTGTTATTTCTGCTGTGAATGAGGCTGTTGTTATTTTAGAGTAAAACAGTTGATGAAGTTGATCGTTCCCCGTGGCAAAATAGAAGGGCAGGGCTTGTCCCTTCTGTTGAATTAATACCGTTTTCCTTGGCTGCCCGCCCGCCGGCCCGTGTGATCGATACCTGCAGCGGCGACTTCCCTCGAGCCTTAGGATTTTCTTTCTCCTTTGCGTTAGGGCAAGCGCTCAAACGGTGCGATTCCCTTGCGTTTAAATGGCACACAAATAGTTGTGCTCTCCACCCACCGCATCTTTTATTTATCTCTGCCGTAGTGATTGGAATCCAATGTTATTCATCTCACCGCGAAGGAAAAGAACGTATTAATGGTCTTTCCTCTTGCCCCTCAACTCTTTTTCTTCTTAATTGAAATTATCACGAATGGTATTTGTTTTCGAACCAAATTTAACTGAAATTGTTCTACGGAAAAACCCTGTATTCGGTTGGTGAAGAGGAACTTGTTGAGGTTAAGGTGTTTATGTTAGGCAGGCTCTCCGAATGTCATTATTGACTGTTTAAAAATTACCGATAAGTTATTGTCATGCTTGGTTTTTATTTCAGTACTCTTCATGCCAAAATGTTCGATATTTTCATTTTTAATTGGATGCTAACTACGACACGAAACGCTTTGTCAGTGGTTTCGGGTTGACGTATAATCCGACGTTAATAAATGATGAATCGCTTCAAACGCGTGTTGGTCGAACTCGCGTTCTCTCACTTCGGCAATCGATAGTCGCAAGGAGAGTTCTTCGCATTTCTTTGGGCTCTTCAAGTTCTGCTGTCCTGGCTTCGACCCTGAGATGCATTCGTCCCCTGAAATTCTCACCGTCGTGTCTACCGTTGGACAGTAGTCGGTGTCTTAGTTTCGATCGTTGTTGCCTTTCAGAAAATTGTCTCGTTAATGGTTAGGCTTAAAGAGACTGCAATGAAATTCATAAGATCTTAAATGGTTGTGAGTTACAAAAAACGTGCCGAGCTGTGAAGGTAATGCAGGAAGCATGCAAAACGTTGCAGATTGGAAAACAAGTATAACGGAGCAAGTCAAATAATTGGCTACCCTGCTTAAATTGTTAAAAGTTGTTAAAATTCGAACAAAAATTATTAAAAGTATCATTACCGGCTGTTTTGAACTCTTATCGATCAGGGGAAAAATTATATTGTAAACCTGTCTGTTGTGCAGTATATATCTTTATTCTCAACCTTGCTCCTTGTCCCCAGTGGCGAGAATCACGTCAGCCCTCGGTCGCCTCTCCTAAGAGTCGGCTCCTCATATCTCTTCTCTTTCTTTATCGTGGCGCTAGGCACTCACTGCCATGCGTCTTTGCTGCGGGTTTTTGAGTTTTGTGTAGATGTAAATGTATAATGTTGAAGAAGGAAGATAGAGCTCTAATTTAGCTCAGCGTCTCTAGTTAAAGATATAAATAGGTGTAAACATTTACCTTCCTGGAAACATGGGTTAAAAAAGGATGTACTTTTTGCAGAAATTTGCAGAAAGAAAATGGTGATTTCCCTGGGAGATATATATATAGTAAAGATATATGTTTACTGCAATTGAATCGTTATCTTTCTATATTGAAGCTATCAGTTGGGGCTCATTTCTTTGTTATTCTACATCTTTGTTTTATATTCAGCTTTGCGGATGCTTTATTAATAGAGATCATAGAGCTATAAGTCTTCTTAAAATTACAATTTATCATTACATTTCGGCGTAGTTCTGGTGTTGAAGGCTTTGATTAATTTATTTTTCTACTTATTTCCGACGTTGCAATTTATTTATAAATCTACTTTAGGTCTAGAAAACTTGGGGTCTTTGAGGTGACATGATAAACTTACATTTTCGCCTACACCTTTTCACTCTTTGGTATCCATAGGCCTTATGTACTCCTATTTTCCCCCATTGTATCTGGTAAATGTTGACCTGTACTTGGTCAGATCTTAAACACTGATGATTTTGCAAATACATGTGTCCTTCAACTTAACATAAAATGTTTTATGTGGGGATTTCGAATCAGGCGTGTAGCAATGTTATCGCTAGTAAAAAAATTAGTGAATTTTATTTATTCCCACCTTTCAATTTGAAACTAGTCTTATTAAACCGTCATAATAACCAGAATAGCAATGTCAAATCATATCACATAGAACCGTTTCTCGTACCAAGACGAGTTAATATCTTTCCTCTAGTTTAGCGTGTAAATACGATATTGTCATTTTTGACGTAGCTATGAGCCACGAAACATGGGGCTCGGCCTAATAGGTATAAACCAAATTACATTTTGCGTGTTAATTGGTTTGCATTCAGTGGGTTATTTCTAAGCTGAGGAAGAGAAAAGCTGCGTTTTCGTCTCAAGCTAAATAATGTAAAGAACTTTATCGTTTCGCCGATATTTTTAACTAAAAAAATGCTCGGAGGGGCACCCGGCTGATACCCCTCCTAGGTCGTCATCTCGCTCCCCCGTCTGCTTTCGCGAATATTTATCGGCTCCGAAACAATTTTCCCGCTCCGCCGAGCCGCGGCGCCGCCGTCGAGTGTCCTCGATACGCCTCTACCGGCCGGCGGGAGTACTTCCCCGGCCAAAACATCGCCCTCGCTCAACAATATTGGAGTCAGTCGGTGTCAGGATCCCTGACCAGTGTAAACAGTGTGCGAATCGTGGATTTCATTCGGTGTTCCTGCGGAGGTGTGTTTGTGATATTGTGTACCTTGTGTGTGGGAGAGCGTGCGAGGTGGGATACACTCACGGGCGTGTCAAATAAATACTCCACCGTGTGTTGTGTTTGTGTGTTTTCGTCTGGGCGGTCATCCAGGGCCGGAGAGGTGGGGGGCCGCCGGAGGAAATCTGCAGGGGCGGAGGGGGCAGGGGCCGGGTGTCCCTCGTTGCTGCCTCCGCCTCCAGCATCCCGCCCCCTTCGACACCCGTGCGAGGCATTTATGGGCTCTAGCGGCGTCATGGAGACCATCACGAGGTGGGTGGTTGCCGCGGCGAGAAACGAGGGAACTAAGTTCCCTTCTGTGTTTTCGGCCTAAACTCTCTCCGTTTTTCTACTCGCCTAATCTGTTTTTATCAATTCGCTCCTCTTTCGCGCGGGGCTAACCCAAAAGATGTTAGAGTGAGGGCTTGTTGACGATATTGGCGAATGTCTTTGTAATGGAGAAGTGCTTGCGAGATCTCGAGGGATGGCGAGCACGATAGGAAATTCGCGGTTCGCGGAGAGAGCAACGCTCAGTTAATCGTCGTTGTTGACGCTTTTGTTTTTTTTTCTTGGAGAAAATACGTCGACGACCTCCCCCTCCCTCCCCCCAACCTTTCCCCCTCTGTTCACATACATGCACACCCTCCCCTCCCCCCTCCTCTTCATCACGTCACGTGTCCTTCACCTGTCTCCGAACTCGAATGAATGTGTACATATGTGACAATGTAATTCGGTCCGTTCAACTTTCGTTTCAATATCTCCCTTCTTGTTTATTTATTTTTCGATTTTTTCTAGTCCCGTTTTTTGCATTTACTTTGATAATGAGTCTGAATAGGATGATAATTATTTATTGAAGGTTGTTTTTGGCGATCTGAAAATTATTAAGTAGAAGGGTATGAAGAGTTACAGAAAAGAACCTACACCAGGAGGGAATGAAGTGAGGATCGGTGAGGATTGTAGTTGGTGTGTTCCAATTCCTAATAGCCGGCAGTGGTGAGGGTTTTTCATGGACTATGATGGGAAGTACTCCGTCCGTCGGATAGAACAGATAAAACTGTGGACCTCGTGGTGCCTTTCCTTGAGAGTAGACTGATGCCTGCGGCGGATTTGTTTCCACCCACCGCTCATTTCCCTTTAAAATCCTTTTGTTTCCAACCCTCTACCCTGTCCTACATGGATAGAATGGCTGAGGTTGTCGGTCGCCTCTCCCGACCAGCCAAAGAAGAAACGAGCGAAGAGAGATTGCAAAGAGTACCTATCGATGAGAGAGAGAGACGCCGCTTCTTAAGAATAGGAGGAATATTTATCTGTGGTGTAATGCGTGTTGGTATTGTAGATGTGAGAATGGAAAAAGTAGAAGATTGAGTTGAGAATGAAAGAAAGAAGATATGAATGAGCAGAGAGAGAGATAAAGAGTGTTTCGCCTTTTCATGGAGAGAGAGACAGAGAGGGGAAGAATAAAATTTTCGCTTAACATTTCGAGTCGGCTCGAATGGCGGACCTTGAGGGTTGCAAGTGTTTCGCTGCCAGTTTGGGGAGCGAGCAGGTTGTTTTATTCATCCGTGCCGCGTTTTGCGTGCGTGTCCCGAGTTCTCATGTTTCTGCGTTCGCGCGCGCGCGTTTCCGTCGAGCGTGGTCACTCGCGTGCATCCATTCGGATTCGATTGAGAGGAGAGATGTATTAATTAGTAGGTTTTTGTTCGTGAGTGTGCGGGTATAGTCACTCTCGCGGAGAGGGGAAAGAAAATCGCGGAAAACGTTTTCGCCGTGTCCGGACGTGCCACGTGAGCGAATGTTGAGGAGTGGGTCGCCTTCCTCCATCCTCTCACCTCTCACCTCTCTCTCTCTCCCTCTCTCTCTCTGTCTCTCTCTCCCTCCCTCCGTTCCTCTTCTCCCCTTCCTCTCAAAACCCTCACTCCACCTCGCTCCTCTTGCCGCCCGACCGCTCGCTCACCGTCTCCCCGGCTCCGAGCGACGTCTCCTCCCGGCCTCCGGGAGAAAGCCGCCGCGGCGGGCGATCGCTGAAAAAGATTCGCGAAATGAAGAAGCGCGATGCTTGTATATACTTTGACTACCATTTATCTCACCCAGGGAACGGGGTGGAGCGGTGGCAAGAGTAATGGCCTCGCATCCCGAGGGCCTGCGTTCGAATCTCGAGAGTGGTGCGTACTTGTGATGCCGTGTTCGGAGCTTTTAAACCTCTTAGTGCCACAGGCCGATATATCGGCTTTTGCTCCACAGGCGAAAAGTGCCATGAGCCGATATATCGGCTCGAGGCACTTTTCGAGGGCTCGAGCCTCAAATCGCCTCAAATGTAATAATTACATTTATCCTTTATGAAATGTATCAACATATTATAAACAACAATTAATTCATTTTTAGCAAAAAATAAAAAAAATACGTTCATATCTAAAATAGTAACTTCATGTTGTTTTTTTTCATAAGGTTCTACAAAACTCCCAAATTCATGCTGGCACTTTTTGCTGGTACCACCAAATTTCGGTGGCACTAAGAGGGTTAAAGGTGTATTCCATCGAATGCAACGTTAATAAGACTGTGGACCCCTGGGCATCTTTCGCAGAAGATAAGACTGATACGAACAAAGGGTTGCTCTCCATCTCTTCAATAATGCCTTACTTCCCAACCTATCTTAAATGGCGCAAATGACTTTAGCTGTCGGTTTTCACGGTATTTCCCTGGCAAGATTGTCGCGGTGTGAATTCATTTATCATTAGTTTTAGTTAAAATTAATGGTTTCAGAAAAATTCAGATCACGCGAGTTCTAGGGTGACACGCATTAGCGGATTTAACGGTGGCCTGACTGGGTGCCAGCCAGAGTCCTACAGGATTCAAATATGGGAATTGTATATTATTCGTGGAATAATTTATTAATTGAACGAGTGATAATATTTGTTCACCCGTGGACGTTACTCGCAGAATCGCTATCCAGGTGTGATTTTATACATGTGATTTGACAATGTCATATTTTTATGCTATTAATTTAATTTTTATTCGAGATCAAACGAATAATTGATATATATATATATAAAACTGCTGTTGTTTTTAATTTTGCCATTGTTCTTCATTGAATTTAGTTTTCTGCGAAGAATGTCGCCGTCGTTGTTAATAAAGTTCAGTTTAATGAGTGTGTCAAACGGTATTCGTAAAGATATCGAATTAATAAAATTGTCAATGGATTCATGTGTAGCACCCCTTTTTGTTCTACAGTCCGAAACTCCCATGTACGTAATATTCCGCTGGTGACACTGAGGATATTGTTTTAATCTCACTCGGGCGATTAATTAAAAGGAGACATTACTTCACTCTAGTACGGCTATATCTTGAGTACACCGCGAGAATTTAGGGCTTTGCAGTAAAAGATTTTATTTGCGTGATGAACGGAGGAAAGCCCCACGATTCTTTAAAATTAGTTGCGCGAACAGTGTGTGTGTGATACAAGTGATGGAAGGATGAACGGAGCGAGACACTGACACTTTTTCAAGGCACGGTTAATTCTTCGTCCTTGCCCTCTTTCCATTCTTTATTCATTCCCTCTCTTTTCGTGACCGTTCGCCTAACAACCCCTGCCACCTGCCTCTACAGCAGTCGTAGTGTAGTTTATTAACGTAGAATCGGGGCACTGGAGAACATTCAATGCGCGAAATGAAAAAGCTATGCTAGTTGTCTATATCTGGTTAGTCATGACTCTGTTTCAGTCCGCGATGGGGTAAGTTAATCTCCACCCCTATCCATGGTTGTAGTTGTACTTAATCTTGTTGTCTTACTTAATCGTTGAAGCCATTTCACGTGAAGGATATAAAATTCGTTTAGCTCCAGGAACAAGCCACGCCTGTAATGTACATGCTTTGTTCATAACACTCTGTTCCTACTCGATATACTCGGTGTTGCAGAATCCCATCGATGGTTTCAGCTGTGGAAAGTGGTGGGTTATTTCTTCAGGGCTAACATTCTGTAGTCGCGTGTTTTCCAAGTTACAGGTTATTGCCTGTATGATTATATGAGTGAACAGGAGTGTAAATGACGATAAAATGCGAGAACGAATGTATAGGATTTGGACGGGTTGTTTTATGATTTTGTTCGGGTGTTTTTTTATGTTTCAATAGCTTTTAGTTTCGGTGTTCAATAATGGGCCTGGGTGATTAGTCTTTTGAGATATATAATTGCGGAGCTTGATGCTTTGCTTTGTATTCAACCATATCCCCACCTGCCTATCCTGCTTGTCGCACTAGCTAACTCTGTCACACCTACTCTCCCTGTCTGTGAGTCGTTCTATTTCCCCTTTTAAGAATATCTTTCGTGTTCATGTCCACCCGTTAGCCATAATAATTTAGTTTATTTTTGCTATTTTAAAGATAACAACCGACATCATTATCGAGATAAAAATGCATGCGTTCATGCGAATATGGCCATTTATTTTCCGCGAGGGCCAAGAAAAGGAGTAGGTACTTAATTTGCTGTCCTCGGACGTTGGGATTTAGCAGCTCATTTTCACTCCGTTCTCTCCTCTTCTTGACCTTTTCGCCTCTGTAACTTTTGCAATGCCTCGTTAAGCACTATCACATTCCTAATATTGCAGCTATGCCACTTTCTAAAGGATCTCCTTCGCCACACTTATCCTGTACTGGCACTTAGTACTAAGGTACCACGAGCCCCTTTTGTAGTAATCCCAGTGATGAGTTATAATTTGATTTAAAATTCAAAATCGGTGTTGTGATAACTGGGAGGAAGAATACTAGTCATTTATCTATCTACTCAGGGTTCTGAGTTTCACCTCCGGGCTTTATATCGATTGCTAACTGATAGCTGTCATATACAATATGAAAGGACGATGAGGAGATCCTCTAAGAGCTCCCCGGGCGCCCATCAAATCCTACGTGCCTCTTGAGCCATCTCTTAAAATTAGCTAATCGAGGCGAATATTTTAGGAACATATCTCATAACACTATTGTATATGTAAAAGATTTATGTCGAATGATGGGGGAAAGTGAAAAATGAACACCTTTAAGGGCAACCACATGGTAATTAACTGCATATCCTCTGCCACACACCCTCAAGGTGACTGTCAAGGCATGTGGATGTAGAGCGTGAGTAGTTGTATCCCGCGTTGTTTCGACGGAAATCGGAACTCGAAGAGTTACGGAAATAATACTTGACGGATTAAATAGGTGATGGAATCCGTATAAACTTGAGCAGTCATACGCCTAGGAACTTCACGACTGTAAAAAGGGATACTTCTTCCTCGCCGACGACCTCTAGTTCATTAGTTCATTATATAATTACACTTCCTTTACGTAAATACCGTGCTATAATGTGGTATCCCATGTGGTTGCCGACCGCTGTTGTGAATGTTGCTGAATATGAGGAAAGGGATGTCTCAGAAGTGCGAAGATTTACAAAATGTGCAGGGTCGTTCCATTAAGGCCATCTCCACTTTCCCTCACCCCACCTTCGACTTGTTTCCTGATACCTAGCCCGGTCTGCAAGACCGGCGCTAGCGGAAAAGGCTTGAACTTCTTTCATGAAATCGATGTATCGGAATTTTTTTCGTGCTTATTACGGTCTTACAGCTGAGTTCTTATCATTGTGTAGACCGTTCATTTGTGTTGTTACTGAAGAAGGCGAGCGGCAGTTGAGGTGATTTGGTCACAATAGAAGGCGACAAGGAGCCTTAAATTAAACAACCCCAACCAAGGGAAACGGATGTGGATTTCACTGAAACAAGTTGGAAGCACGCATATGGTTTTACATTAAAAAACAAAATCTCCGTCGCTATCAAGATTCGAATCTGGCTATCTGGATTCGAAGCCAGTTCTATGGCCACTTCATTAAGCAAAATAAAAGAGCTGGTTTGCGGATCGCCTTGTCATGAGCTCATTTAATGTGAAGGTTTCTGAGGACAACACGAACCAAAATCCTTTCGTTACAATTTCGTGGGCCCCTTAATCTGCGCAGGAGACTGCAAGCGGTCCCGGGAAAGGGAGCCGACCTACCCCAACGTCTTGTATGGCTGGCCTACCGCGCGCCTCTATCGGATTAGTGGCGAGGCTGAGATGAGGCGGCCGCACCTAGCAGCCGGCCTCTCATAATCTTCGCCGACACAGCCGATCTGTTGGTCGGCGCCATGTGTGGCGTGATGCGTTTTTTGTGCGTCATGAGCGCATATTATCTCCAGTAGCATGTCTTTGAACTTATTTTCCCGTCTTTTATTCTCTGTGAATGGGATGAGAATTTAAAATGGAAATTGAGACCGTGTCCGTCGTCATCATCACGGACCTTATTGAGGAGGGACTAAGATTTGTTGGTCCTCGGCTATGACGAGATTTAGGTGTGACTGCCTTAAAAAATCTCTCATTCGATGCATTTCTTCAGTTGAGATTAGTCGAAAATGTGAATTCACATTCTCGACATGGTCGATGTGCACAAATCTCCCTGTCACCGTTCTATCAAACCGTCAAAATATCATGACTCGAATATCATCTTACCGTCAATTAGAGGAACGTAGTTCGAATCCTTCTAAGGTCTAACATTTTTGATGGTGAACCTCTCCGCATTATTTATTTCCACTTCCGTGGAAACTGCACAATTGATCTCTTGCAACGGATGTATTAACATTTAACGAACACTAACACCCATGTCCTGAGTGTTGAAAAATCTACCCAGGCGGGACTCGAATCCGCAACCCTCGGATTGAAAGGCGAGGACTTCACTCTGTCGCTACCCCGGGGTCTACGGGGATACGGTGATCCTACTTGTGCCTATAACGTAATTATCCACGTGTTCGTGACTTTGCACGTTTTCATCTTGAGTCTTAGAAAAATAAAATTTTCAATTCGGTCGAAAAGTCGCTATAAGTCTTTGAGCGTTGGTTGCGCAAGTGGGGTACGTTCGAGTTGGCGGACGCCGAGTGCGCCGTTTGGTTTGGCGGTTATTGGGGAGATAGGGAAAAAAGCCATCCAAACGGTCCTTTTTGAGCTCGCCCCCGCTTTGGCCACCTACACGAATGACCTTCGGGCTGATGAACCGCTTATGTTTTGTGTGTTTTCGTGCTCCATTGCGTCGTGTGAGTGCGTCGTCCGCGCATCTCTATCGGTGAGCCGTGGCGAGGACGGACGCACCCGCATGATGGCTCTGCCACCTGGCGACGCGTGTCACTCCCGAATTTTCTCGTCAACCGACGCGTTGGATGCCAAACTATGTGCGTGCCGTGGATTTTATTCGCAGGGCTAACATCGCTATGGATTTGGAGGCGTTGGTGTGTTTGTGTGTGCACGGGGAAAGCACAATTACCCGAAAGTTAGGGAAACGAAAAATGCTCGACATGATAGTTATACCAATGATTTCATGAAGTGGGGGGAGATTGAAACTCTGTAGTGTCCCTTTTTCCGCGTAACCGCTTGGCATATGAGAGGAAATTAAGCGAGCGATTCGTATAAACCATAACTTATTAGCATGTAATGTTAAAGAAAAAGAAAACAATGATACCGTTATCACGAAATAAGGAATTGAGGTCATTGTTGTTAACTAGTAAAAAAACTCACAATTTTGACGGTCTTAAATTTCGTCTCTAATAAACCTACGCGTCATAAAGTTTTCATGGCATAAATTAAGCATGATAGTTATTGCAATACTAACAATTATAAGCTACAAACTAACGTGGAAAAACGTATAAAACTCTAATCCTTAATTAAAAAGCAGGTGCAGAAAACTCTCATGTAATATGATTGGGGTGTTTAAATCTGCAAAAGCTACAGATAATAGAGCTGTAAAGATTGTAGCAAGTGTCGTTGTAGTAGTGGTGTTTTATGTTGAAATAAGGTAACCGTTGTAGTGTTACCCCCAATTTTTATATTTACTTGTTATTTAAATTTGGTTCTCGACACTCCTGAAAGTGACCTAAATCGTCGAAATGCATTGTTTGCCAAGTTTAAGATAATGTTTGAAAATATTAGAAATCAATTCTTCAGTATGATATGAGAAACTTGTTCCACGAAATCTCACCAGAAACCATTAATTTTAGTTGATAGAAATTTCAGGCTAGACCAACGGTTAACAACTTTTGTGGTCGAGGGAGAACCGGTATTTCCATTGTGGCAGGCCGCTTTGGTAGTTAGAATGCTGGGTAAACGTGGGTAAGGAGGGACAGATTCATTTCAGGTGTTAGGGAGATTAGGGGTGTGTGCAAAATTGGAAGAAGAATATTTGTAAGGAAAAGGACTTCCAAAAGTTGAAAAGGATACTCGGCCCTTATTAGTAGGACACTATCTTCCTGTCCCGGGGGCCCGTGGTGGAATCTGGATTAATTCTGAATTTCATATGAATCTCGATCCCTACTTAAGTGCTGTGAGGAGAACGCACAAAGTTCCGTACTTCATAAATGTGGTCCCCTTGGTACCTTTCGTTAATGGCAGTCCAGTGCCGACCTAGGGTATCTCTCCACATTTTCCCCCTTTCCCTAATACCTTGTTTCCACTACGTATATCTTACCCTGGTTAGAAAATGCTGGATTACCAATCAGCGTCCCAATGGGAACTCTCCATTCTGCGTAATGAACGACCTTCTGGGAACCGTCATTGATGTATAGGGAAATGACGGAGAAAGTTGTTGAGCGAAAAATTATCGACACAATTAATGTCGCTGGTGTTTGAGAATGTGAAGAAACTTGCTCCGTCTCCTGGTCACCTGGGGACAAGAAATGAGGTGAAAAAAATTCCGGGGGTAACTCTTGCGCTCACGGGGATGATATGGCCAGCATTCCCGCTGCAACTTTTCAGGTAGTTTTAGCGAATTATCAATTCGTGTGGAATTAAATGAATTTGGCTTCAATTCAAAGAAAAGTACCTCATCATTCTAAAGATACCAAAGTATCTACCACGTACTGCTTTGCTTTTCAAGGTATAAACAAGTAATTACGAGCCATTTCACGTGGGAAACGACACGGGTATGCGCTCCTGAGAGACTTCCTATGAAAGGTGAGGAATTTTAATGCCTAAATCTCGTCAGAAGTTAACATTGTGTACATTGTATGTTTTCTCAACTTAGAAAAATTGTATAATAAACTCTCCGCAGTAATTTTTACATAATCACAAAAAATTCCTTCCAGTGTGAAGGCTTTTTCACCGTACGGCGTAAATAAATGAGTCAATTTAGAGACTCGTGCATATTTAGCTAATTATTGGAACTTTCATTCATATAAATAATATTCTTGCGCCAACAATATAAAAAAATTGCCTCATGGTTCTTACAGCTGCTGAATTAAAAAAAATATATTTCGAGTGTAGTCTTGATTATGACAAGGGAAAAATCTGGTTAAAGCTATCGAAACCACCCCACCCGCCAACCAGGGTCAGCCATTCACGGTTAAAAAACCCTACCGCGTTTGGCGCTAGCTGGCGTTTCCATGACAGAATGTACCCAGCGTAAGTCCTAACCGGGGTGTATGAAGTGTAAAGTATTGTGGAAAGGGTCTAAATAATCCTTCCCTTACAAAGACCTTTCCTCAATGATGCAAATAGCTTCAGTTATCGACCACGGCTCCCCTTAGCACAAACCAACCAATGACACTCTTCTTTCCGCATCTTTTCTTAGGCCCTTCCTCGTTACTTCGTCTTCTCTCCACTCTACCGGCCACCCACCCACCCATCTTTCGCGGTTTCCCGGACGTTGTGGGAGCCTTTCCCCCATCACTTCCTTCCCCCACCGTCCCCCCACCTACTGCCACCCTTCCCTGTAAGATATAAAGTTGTTCCCATTCGCGAATTTCTCGGCGGTGGCGTCGGGAGGGAAAAATTCGTCTTCTTGCGGTCTTGAGAGCGGCGGCGACGGGGGAAATTATATTCAGGCATGCGCGTGGATATCGCTTTTTTTTTCGATTCGTCCTTCTAGCGGTGGGCACGTGTGGGTGTTTTTGTTCGATGTTCACTGCCGCCTCCCCCTTTCGCCGGGCGAAAAGCTCTCTCTCCCCGGAGTGGGTGCTCAGCAGTGTGTCTAGATCGAGCGCAGAAGTAACTCCTTTTCCACTCGGCCAAAGTGTCAGCGATTTATTTGCGAAAAAGTACTGATTGTAGCATATTTTACTCGAGCCAACGGAGTGCTTCCCTATGTCTACTTAAAAAAAAGGGGAAAGTTTATATAATATCCGTTATAATTGAAAAAATATTAATGAAAACAAGACTTCTACGTGTGCTTTGGTTTCCGATGGTGAAAATATAACTATTTATAGGTTAGCCATTACAAGCACACTACGTAGAGTATTTATTTTAAAAAGGTTAACTTTTCCTGCGACATTTCATGCTTTCCAGCCAAATTTGCTTGATGAAAACCTCTCGGATTACCTCCTGGTCAAGTTCCTTGTCTTTTATGTCGTTTCTTCGATCCATTCACCTATCGTATCCTCAGCGATCGTGGAATCCATGGTGGATTTCGCAAATTAAGACGTTGGGGAGGATATAAAGAGCCTTCCCCGGTTAAAAACTCGATAGATGTTTCCCATTGCTACGTAAGTTTTGAAATGATCAAGGGCTGTGCTACATCTCTACACCTTGATATATGGAAATCAGTGCAGGGCCTAAAGCAAACTGGAAGGTTCATTAACGGACTGAATTCTAGTTATGCGAGAAAGCCTCTGTTATTCGATAGAAGCAAATTAAGGACAATAATTGGACTGCTACCTGGCCACTATCTTGTGAAGAAACCCCTCCACATCGTTGTAATTGAAAATATACCGAGTTGTTGTTGATGGTGCTAAGATGATATTTAAACCAAATCCTGTCTCTTGTGCCAATGACCAGCAACCTCTAGGATTCAAAATTGTTACTCACTTTCAGAGACCTAGGGTTATCACGGATTTGCCCATAGGAGACACCCTGGCCTTTGGTTATGACTTAATACTCCTGGGGTAATTACTCATGACGCATGGCTGGCATAATGGACCAAGAGGTCGAAGTGCGTTGGGGCTCAAAGGGGACTCCATTTAAAGTCTTGTCCAAAAAACAAAACGGAATTATTGAAGGTTTATTCCTCAACCACCGATGTAGTTTTGCATGTTTAGCGCGTTTCACCTGGTTCTGTCACACGTGGCTTCGTATGGGGAGGCCTCGGTGGTGGTCAGAACGACGTTACTCTGCTATCGCTCTCCCCGCGATACTGCTTGGCCTTGCGCGCCGAATAATAAAGAGGTGAAATCTCAACATTTTACTCACTCAAGGTTCCCGCCGTGAGAAACTACTCTGGGGGACTCTTGAAAGATCGCACCCAAATTCATATGCCTTCTTCTTTAGCACCGTGCTCCCTCCAATGTGTGCTCGTTGTAAAGCACGTGGCGTTCCATGGACGAGTCACAGTTTCTGGCGCAATTTATGCTAAGAATTCATTTTTTTAAATCAGTTTTGATTGGCCTGCTTGTTGTTCTTTGCCCTTAATCAACTCTGCATGCATAGTCCTGGTGGAATAGCTGTATTGGGTCTCATTTGCTTACACTTGGACAATTTACCGAACCGCCTAAACCATGGCCTTGATCCTATGATTTATTAGCATAAATACCCGTGGTGGGATCCGAACCCGCGACCGAGTCGGCAGATTGATAAACTGGTTCCCCAGGATGGCCCCGTATTCGCGTAGGGTAGGATGCGGTGTTTCCAGCTTTGTGTCGGAAATGATGGAAAAGCGTCGCTTCCAACCTGCAGTCGGCTATCGTTACGATTCTGACCGACTTGCCAAGTTTTGAAATGTTGACGGGCCACTCACTCCTGTGATTCATTCGCCATGGTTACCGGAGCAGGTTGCTCTTTAAACCTGAGAAGGAGATTGTTACTGGAGCTGGAGGGGTTGGGAGTAAACTGGGGAGGGGGTTGAGGACCTCGGGTGCGGTGATCCAGCTGTAGCGTAGCCCCCTCCTTCTCCGAAGCGTCAAAGATGGGAGGATTAGGAAAAAACAAATCGAGAGCGAGAGAGGATGAATGTGGAGTGTATTCTTAGAAATGTGTTCCCCTCAAATTTTGTTGAAGTCGTAAGTATGCGTGGTAAAAAAGAATTTTTGCACCTATCAGATGTCTCTCCCTCATGTCATTCTATCAGCCTCAGAGATGTGGTGGTGGGTCAAAATAATATCTTCCGTCCACTATGAAACTAGTATGATCTTAATTCAAAGTATTTGACTTTAAAAATTTGAAGTAAGTCTTCAAATTGGAAAACGATGTCGTAGCGTATCGCGAATGATGGTTCATATCATCCTAAGCCGTCGATTGGACATATCACCTGCCAATTTGCCTTCTATTTTCGTCCAATAACTCCAAACGTTGGTTTCCATAAACCCTACTAAACCATTGGGCATACTGAGACGATAAGTTACCAGTAGGGGAGTAGTCATTTGAATTGATGTTACAGTCGTATTTGTTCTTCATTAGTGAAAGATGTAGAAACTTAAGTTATCCAAATCCTACTGGGAAATTTACTGCCGACCGCAACTCCTTGTAAGATTCGAAACATTGTTACCAATACGAATTTTTTAATGGATGGCTCTTAAGCGAGAACTAGTTGGCTATTATGAAGCAATATTTTAACTTTAGCATGAAGACGAGTTCTCAAGTTACTTTTTTCTGTCAAGAAGAACCAAGTTGAAGAGAAGAAGGTCAATGATTGAGGTTGACTTCATATCTTGGTATTCCGTCTCTGCTGAAGGTATGAAGTAATAAATATCAGGTAGTTGCTATTGCAATGTTTTCCAATGCCTCTTCTACTGAATTCAGCGATCCCTATTGAGATGTGATGGAACAGCGTAATGAACTGAAATAATAAAACTTGGTTCTCTCTAATGACCAATTTATTGTATCGCGGGTTTCAATGTCAATGCGTCATCTTCAGGTACGTAACGTCAGGTAAATCGTATTTTAATGTTGAAATGCATGGTACAATTAATTATTCTGTTAAAGAAACCAAGTTGTATTATTTCAGTTCACCTCGCAGAGCACAGAATTATGCTGGTGTTTTCAGGGACGTGTGTCGTAACGAGTATGGTTTGCTTGTCTTTTCAGGCTATTGATTTCTGGGTGTGGTAAAACGTTTTTTGGAATAGAGCTTGCTTTTATATATTATTTTAAAAGCAGCTTTTATGTTAAAGGTTATATCTAAAGGTTAACCAACATAATTTAAATAAATAGAGGTTTCATGCGTGGTTTTGATTTCATGGGTGAGCGATAAGCATTTGTTTTATTTCTTTTCATGTTCCCTAATGAAGCGGATCGAATGCAGCATTCACCCAAGTCATAGGAGGGCACATGTGCGTCACATTCATTCCTACCCATTCCTCCTTTCCCTTCGACCGCTTCTTTCAGTGTTCAAATCCGAAAACAGAAACAATGGAAGTTTCCTCATATTTATTGCGGCGCGACCGTCCCGTGGAACAACGTTGGTTGGTCAATAAAAGCATATTTTTTCAGTGAAGCTTTAAGTAGGTTGTCATTTTAATCGAATTGTTATGTAATGATTCATAAATGGACTAGTAAAATGAAAGCAACGACTATTGCCTTAAAAAATGTGAAAATTAAGTACAAATAGAAAAAAAAATGAGCTGTCAAGAAAATCACTAAGAAAGCTACAATCTCCCTCAATAATACCCTCCTCACCAAATTCAAGTCCGCAATTCAGGGATGTTGGGCGAACGCGGAAGACGGAGAATAGACTTATGCGCGGGATGAAGAAGGGTACGCTGAGATAAAGAATGAAGCCACAAGCCAGAAGAAACGTTTAAAGGGGTCTCCATTTGTAAAAATCCAAAAGATTTTTCCCGACCTCCACGTAAATCTACCTTTATCGGTAGATTACTCAATAATTAAACAAACGAATCATCCTACCTCCTTTTGTAGTCCAACTTTCACCGGAAAAGATTTCCTGAAGAAATATTTGTCTGCTGCTTTGGTCAGAACGGAATTCGAATTGTCCATAAATCATTGCTTCGCTTCTCATCATCGACTTTATTTATTTTATGACAAAAATGGAACAAGATTTCGGGAAGTGCATTTATTTAGGTCATGCGGATGCACCTATCTCAGCGTTGGGCGTGATAGGTGCCGTGAGAAGACAATCCTCTTTATTTATGGTGGACTTAAAAGCTGACGTTGTATTATTGTTATCTTCTACGTAGGCTTATGCTCACAACTGTCTATCGCTAGTGATGCATGTATTATTGACTTCAAACACTACCTCATTTTCCTGCGGTTGGTGATATTATTAAGCTTATAAATTGTATCACCATTCTCTCATGACTTTCTGCATTTCCTTCTGCTTACCGCTCCGATCAGTTACCTCTCAGCCACCTCTAACCTATTACATGCCCATGCCCATCAAATTGTCTATGTGACTAAACCAAATAGCTCGCTCCTAATCTCGTGGCGTTCTTTTCACAGCTACTTTATAAAATTCCCTGTCGCTTTCATAGCTTGAGGGTTCACGCCCGAATAGAAGCACGTAGGTAGTGTCCTCGCCGCCACAGTGGGTGTCCGTTCTGACGCATCCTCTTCGCCGCCGCTATGGGCGTCCATCCGATGGTTCTCCGTCACCCTCTAGTCGAGGGTGACGGAGCCAATCGGCGAGGCTCACTTTCATTCGGCCGGCTGCCTTCGCGGAGCGGGTCGATTCGAGCATTGAGCCGCAAATCCCGCCTACGAGGCGCGTCTCTTTGCGAGAGCAATGGGAAATATTATGTTCAATGATTTTGAGGATAGAATAACATTGAGAGGAATGGAGTTCGAATGCATTCTCTGTATTTCTCGTCAAAATGGTTTTTGGGTGTTCTGATGAGTGGTCTACTCTGAGGATATGTTATTTGAAGTCCTAATTTAATGATGAATTTCATCCCGTGATTTGTCTGTTTCTGATTTGTCTTACGTTTTATCAATGTATTGATGTAGAATAAATTGCTAGTGTGGAATTGGTATGCTAATTTAGTCCTTAAAATCCTTAATAAGAACCTCCTTGTGTGTATTCTTCGAAATATTTACGTTGATAAAGAAATGAGTTCAAAGACTCTCCGATAGAGCCTTACGTTCACAAATATCTGTTATTAAAAATTAGTGTTGTTTGTATTTTTCCTTTGGCGTCTTGGTTTAGGTTTCCTTCCTTGCTCGTTTTTCCTGATGGAGTCGTTAATTAATATGCTCTCCCCATTTTCTGTGTGGGTGGTTTTTTGATTTCTCGGCTATAGTTTGAGCTGTAAACCCTTTTTGGGCCGTTATTGATTCCCATACATCGATATTATAAAATAATATGCAGCAGAGTTCATTGTGATTCGAAGTGATACTCAACGTTTACCTTTAGGTCGTAATCAGTGTCCACGTATGAATGATGAAAATAGTTGAAATGTAATCCCTTCGTTGTGGAAATTGAAAAAAAAACAACCAAAACCAACATTGAAAAAAATTGAAATTAAAAATGTAAAAAAGCAGATTACGGATGTTACAGGGTGTAGGAGAATATATTATCGCTCTTTAATGTGGGATGTGATGATAATACCGAAGTGTGTGTCGAATAATCCGTCGAAAATCCGCTTGCAATTGATATGACTGGGAGTGCAATAGAATCGCTTTTCGAATCCTATGCTAGAACTCTAGGTGTAATCGACTCGCGAGCTGTGCGTTGATACGCGTCACATTCCAAGACGAGGTCATTTCCATGAAGGTAGCTCTTAAGAGCCGGGAACATAAACACCCATCTACTCTCGCGTTCGCGTGGAGTTGTTTTTGAAAACCATTTTGCCTCCGGCTGGGCATTTCACCGGGCATTCAGCTGAAAATTACACGTGTCGCCGTCGCGACACCCGGATTTAAAAGCCTCCATCTTGGGAGTGTTTCCGTCCTGGAATACTACAATTTGTGTAAGCATTCAATGTCCCGGATTCAGTTTGAATTTGCGTTACCAAGTAACGAGAAGTGATGGCCGGAATGACGTTTTACAGGAAGTCTGTGGTTGTTAATCGTCAAGTATTTAGATGTATTGTAGTCATGTCTAATCTGTACAGTATGAATCAACTGTATCCTCTCGAAGAAGAATGATTAACTTCAAAGTTATGATATGCATAGCGGTAGCAATGACAACCCAATTGATTCTAGCTCCCTTAAGTAAACTTCTTCAAAACAGTTGTCCAATGTTGGAAAATTTGTTGGTTGCTGACCCGCTTGAGAATTCCCTTGCCAGTCCTTACGAAAATTCTTTTCTCACTCCCTCAAACAAGGCCTTAGTGTGATGCATTCGGCTCGTATTTGGCTCTAAAGAAATACGTCGAAGTAATTCCAGTTGGGAATTTGAAGCGGGGAGACAGTGGCAGCGAGTGTGCGTCAATTTTTATTTTGATTGATGATTCATTCAAATGATTGTCTGCTCTTAGAAATGGATTATCAACGCAATATCTCTGTGATTATAGAAAAGATAAATCACCTAATTATTTTAATGAGCTGAGTAGGAGGATTTACTGTTCATGTTAATGCAAGAAGAGGTTGAAATTTACAGGAAAAAGATTATCTCTTAAATCAACATTCATGTGAATTGAGCGATCGCAAATATTTCTTTGTCTTCATAGGTGATCCTCATGGATGAGCAAGGCCTCGGAGAAGTTTGCCGGCTATATAACATTCTTCCGGTCCGAAAAGTTATTCCAGGGTGCCCTAATCACATGGTGTTGGTAGCCTGTGGCGAATACTCTCAAAATTGGTGGGCTTTTTGTCAGCATCCTGAAAGAAACGAAGGAAGTAAACGAAGCAGTGCTAGGCGTACCGTCGGCGGAAATTTTCCTTCCAATTTCGGATGGAAGCATTGAAAGAATCCGTGTTCAATTTCACTTAGTAAATGAATATGTCTTCACGATGAATCAGACGAGTTATTGCTTTTGTAAGTGAGAGGAGTGATGAGTGCAAAAATTGATGCTGACCAAAAAAAATGCGGGTATAAATATGAAACAAAAAATGGACGAAAGGCATTGTTGGCATTAAAACTTTCCTAGCTCAGAACTCTCCGTACACTATACCTGTTTGCTTACTTCTCGTCTTCATTTCACCTTCTTCATGGCTAATTCGTCGTTCTACATTTGGGATTTGAGCGTTTGGAGTTTCTTGCCAACTTACCCCTTCCCATTGTTATAAGTTTGTCATATTTAAACCGGTTTGAGGTTGATATGTACGGTGACTGAGCTGTGCTCGTTATTCTTGTAATTTAAGAGTTCTATAGAAACTGAGGAAAGCTTGGCCTTCATTTAGCTAAGCTTTAGCTAAACTATATCGTAATAAAATCGCTTCTTTAAGATAATTTTCGCCCAAGTTTCAGGGCACCGCGCTTTTATGATGATATAAGAAGTCTTTTCTTGGGTAAAGATACACATTGCTTTGGTCTTGTTTAATATTGAATTGCGTTTTGAGGAAAGGCAGGGATGTTACATTTTTTTATTCACGGACAATACGTTAACTTCGCAATCCTTTTCAACGTGGAAGCAAAAGGACGAAGAAAATTCTTTTATGTGAACTCTTGTGAAGGTGGCTACCTGAACGAGGCATTGGGTGAAACTGTTTCTTGCTATTGCTGGATTTGGTGCTTGATGGTGAGTGGGTGCTTGTAATAAAAACGCTGACCAAAAATAGGAAAAATATTCTTACGTAATTTCATATTTCGTTTTCTGTAGGGTGGCTAATAAGGTACACAAAGTTCAAAATTTATTTTTTTTAAATCTCAATGACGAGCACAAAATGGAAACTTAAAAATCAATAATCATGGAATCACTCCAGACTTTTCAAGTGTTATTTTTTAACTTTTCTTTTCCATCATTTATTTTTAATGTGTCCTCTCTTTCAGTTTATCCGCTTCCTCCGATTGACTGGGCTCTTATAAGATTTTTACGATTGGGAATGTGCACATTTTACTGCTTTTCCCGCGGAAGGTCTGCTATCAACGATAAAAGTAAAACCAGTGGTTATGCATCAGAATTGGACGGACTTTTATTTTTGTGGCCGGCATCCCTGCTATAATTTTTGCAATTTCTATGAGTTATGGAATTGAGAGCTTTTTCTCTGATATGGTCAATTGGCCATGGGCGGGATGGTCAGCGGTCATTCCAGTCCATTTGTTCTCCTCTTCCTGCCCTCTCCCAGCATTCGGCCAACACACTCCCTGACCTCTCCGGTTGATGACGATGGCGGTGCATGCATGCTTCCCTCCGGAGGACTTATCAATGCCCGCCGTCGCGTCGTTACTGAAACTCCTCCCGCGGTAAACACCGCTCTCCTTTCAGGGCGGATGTGTCGGTGCTCTCGGTCCAAGACCTCCCCTAATCCCCCACCCCATTCCCTCCTCTCCTCTCCCTAACCCCTCCTCCCTCTCTCTCTCTTCGCGAGGAAGGAGATAGGGCAGGGATCCCAAGCAGCTGGAACACCGCGCGCTGAAAAGCTCTTTTACGAGGTCCGTCTATATAGAATGCAAACAAGGTGGACGCGAGCCACTGCGGTCGGAAACGCCTATTCTGGGTGTCATTGGGTCGACGCTGCAAGAACTATAGCAAACAACCTCATGGAGACAAGGCGAGTGCAGTTTTATGTCAGTTTAAATATAATTCCTCATTTCTAAATTTAATTCAACGCTATTACATTCATGCTATACGCTCAGGGTTAGGATGATATTTTTCTGTTTTCATGAAATGAGATTATGGTTGTGGTTGGCGTGATGTTGCTATGATATGTTTTTCTATTTTTATTAAGTCAGATTATGGCACTTTTTTGTGGTTGGTGTGATGCTGCGTTTATCATCATTACTGTTACGGAGGGGTTAATGAGCCACGATATTTTAAGTATTTCGTCTCTAGGTCTTCTTAATGGAGTTGTTTCATTGTTGCATTGTATTTTTTGTGCGAATCATGCATTTCTCTCCGCAAGTTTCTGTGCGTTTGAGGAGTTGTTTTTATGATTTCTGAACTGTATTTCGTCCTCACTGCTCGAGCGTTAGCCCCGAAGAAGTCGGGAAAATTACATGTCTACCTTGCCTTTTTGCCTTAGTGTGCTGCTCTTTCTGATTTGTCTCTCCAGTCTATTTGGTTGAGCATTCCATGCATCCGTTCGACGCACGCTTACTATGTCGTGTATTGCTTGAGCATAATTATCAGAATACGAAATTTTGTGTAAATGAAAAATTTTTTTCGGTAAATTTTAGTATATCCATCAAAGTGTTTGCTTAAAAATATGCAGTTGAAACTCAATCTAAGAAAATTGTGGAGTATGAGATATGTGGTTTAAATTTTTACGACAGGGCCAAAATATTCAAAGCCACGACTTTAATGCATATTTAACTGTCCTTGGGTGACGATTTCGATTTGGTGACGTCCTACGATAATTTCTTTTTAAAGACCTTCCAAAATAGCCCCGAGATGGATATCTTTTACGCGTGTGCCACACGAACATTCTATCCAGCTTCCAAAGGAAAATAACTACCCCACTCGTCATAGTGGAACGGATAATCGTTATAATGGCATAAGATAGTTGGAGCAGTTTTCATGTTCAGATTTGCATGAAACTTTGCATTTGATTTTCTGGCATTTTGATGCTGTCTTAACATGAAGCCTTTTGGAACATGGCATATATTTCGATTTAATTCCACTACATTCTTACTGTTTCGCGTCATGAAAATAGAAAGGTTGGACGATTGAACGCGTCTTCTAGGGCAGGCTGGTTATCAGCCGGCCAGGTTAAAAAATTTGTCATGGGTTCGAATCTTGCCTCGATTTTTATGCCTTAGGATTAGCGCCTTAGGCCATTGGTTCACGATATTTTTTGAACCACCGTTATTTCAAATCGAGAACATAGATAGTTAGCGGTATTAATTCGCTAGGGCGATATTAAGAACAGTCTTCCCTGAAGTGAGGGACGGAGGAATTCGCGAGGTTAGTTTATTGTTATTTAGTGGAGCCAACCACGATGACCGTATGTTTACGGGCGATGAGCAAACCTTTTCCAAGTCGAATGTTTTCGACATACCTCGTGTGCATCCTCCAATCAGAGGAGAGCTTTTGTTCAATTTTCACTAAATTTCATTTCCAGCCCATTGTCCATCTTATTTTTATTTTATAACTTAACAGTCAAACATAATTAGCCCTTACGAAGGAGCTGTAGTCGGTATTTTTTGTATTATTTGTATTTTGATTTGGAAAATATAAAATTAAAAGCTTAAATGCTTTGTAATAAAAAGTACCTCGCAACCGTTTCGTTTAAAAAAAAACGGTGGACGATTGGCGCTGGGACTCCAGTCAATCTTAATATCTTCCTCCAAAACGGCAAGACGGTGGAAAATTGTACGCCGCCGTCAGTTTCAGTCGCGTTATGTATCGTCGATCGTCATCCCCCCCGAACTGTGACCCCAGAACACCACACCTGCGACGTTTTTCGTCACCACTCGCGACCTTCGTCCAATCGATTGCTCGTGCTCAACCACATCCTCGCGTCCCTTGCGACTCTCGAGGGGAATAGCATTGCCGGAGGAGGGGTCGCTCACTCAACCACTTCACGCCCACCGACGCCATCCCTCCGCTTCCTTTATTTTTCACTTTCCCTTCTCCCTCCATCTCCTCTGCCTACTCGCTTCTCGATGCTGAGGTTTTTCCGTCGTGTCTCCTCACCTCCCCGAACTTCGCAATCTTTTCGACTTCCGTAGTAATCCCCTCGGTAACCCATAGTTTCTTACCTATTTCGTCTTGCATTCTCTTTTTCTTCTCCTGGTTCTCTCCCCGGAGATGATCCGCCTTTGGCGATCTCGTCGAATCGATCTTTCCATGCATCGAAGTGAAGCTCTTCACGAGTGACATAGAGATCTGCGGAGATAAGCGATTCTCAGCTTTATCGACTTGATTACTCAAAGATAGCAATGTTTTTCCGACCATTGTCGACTTACTTGACCAAAGATAGGTCGTTTCACTTGATAGTATGTTTAACAATAATTTGCCTCGTAGAATTGAGTTATGCTTACCATATTTCCGCCACCATGATGCTTTTTACTCATTGACCTGAACCAAACACATGCCACATGGAATAGACATACTGCAGGTTTATGATCGCTGATTTGCAGATAGAGTGTAGGAATAAATGCCATTGTTTTTTTTTATTGTGAGAGCTGCGTGGACTTGTGTATGGTATTTGAGGGGCGTTCGGCAAGAAAGAGCTGTTTATGTCCTCGTGCCTCTGTAAGTGCAATTTATTTTCGAATTTCATACGCGGCGTATGACAATTAAACTTACTTCGTCGGAGGTATTTATGGAAATACGTAAATAAGTGCTTAAACACTCACCAGTAAGTTACTTGAGTGATTTTTGTTGTACTTTGTGGATTAATTGTAAGAGTTTAAATTACATTTCATCGCTTATCAGTGGAAATATTTCATGTGAAAATGAAAAATCTGTTAAAGTTGAGATTTCATGGGAGGGCTGCCATAACTTCTTACCTTATCATGAACTTTGATTTGGGAATTAAATCTACTTCAGATACGGTGGATTTTCGGAGGCTTCAATCCACACTACTTACTGATTTGGAGCTGAAATAACGAGTGAGGTTACTGATGTCGCATCACATCGATGAAAAACGAAAACCAGAATCTCAGCTACGAATAAAAGTGGAGGCCACCACCAGCATGATGTCCAGCATGGTGTGATTCCAGGCAAGGCATGTAGTATTCGACCATGCCTAAGGTTGATCCCTACACTATTACGAGGCCGTAAGGCGGGGAACAAAAATCTCTTGAAGAACAATTTAAGGCTAGAGGATACCCACTAGAACGGCTACTAGTCTCTGCTACTCTAGTCTATTTTACTCACTATCAGGATTTGATACTTTGAACTCATTAACTTGCTGGGTCATCCAGCAAGGAAATTTCCGCTTTTGAAATTTTGAAATAAGTGACCCTTGGGCTCCAGGCAGTGGTCCGTAGATCTCCCTGTACTCGGATATCGGCTGCAAGACCTTTTCTCGATCCTACTTGAAGCCATCTGAGTAACGTGGTGTTCTTAACTCCAACGCGAGTGTTATGGAATGGACGCATATCATTGGATGTGGTATGAATGCCGCGAGGGTAATTAAACATTCGGCGGTTGTAATCACCTTGATAATCAAATTCAGTTACTAAAGAAAATTGTCCAAAGAAGGTCACAACACGGTTTTACCTGGTATACCCTGCGTATCGTATACTTTGCCAATTCCTATTTACTCGGCAAATCCTGTTTACGCATAAATACGTATACAATTTTGCGACACTTCGGTATTCACGATTGAATAAGAAACAAAGCAATCGTGCGTTTACGAAATTCAGCAACTTCGTGAATGGAAAATTAAGCAATGATGGTGTGAAAAAAATGTGCTGGGTTGTCGTTAAATGATACTACATTTTCTGTGATATTGTAGACGATTACGACCGGAAGTTATGGAGTGACAGGGTAATTTGGGATGCTATTTCTATGGTTTGTTATCATTTGCTTTGTTTCTCGTACCAGAGTAATCACTAAGCTGTCTCTTGATTTTCAAGGATCGCAGCGGAAACTGGAATTGCTGTTTAAGTGAGTAAGATATTTTAAGAGACATTCGTATTGAGAACTTCATTGAACACATCCTCCGATATCCGATAGTTGATAGTGACGATGATTCTCAAATGTTGATTTTTTAATTTTCTTCGAGCCATTTTTTCTCCATTCTCTCGTAACCTGAGTCGGTTCTGCGAATCGTCATTATTAGTTGAGAGTGCAGTCTACTCTGAGGTCTTCGAGCTGTCACCGAGGCATAATCATGTGCGCCATGACCGTCAGTAGGTCCATCGTATACTGCTTCGAGCCACATTGCCCATTGTGTCTAAGGAGAGCGGATTTCCCTCCTCGATGGACGTAAGTTGATGTGTGCTGTTGTATGTCAGTTTTTGAGTCTCCTATCGGGATAGTTCTTATATCCGATAATAGTTTCTGTGCTTGTAATTTAACTTCCTATTTAATGTGGGAATCTATTTGGAGCGGTGTATCGTATTGTTTTCCCATCCTAAGGACCCGAGATTATATCCCGGAAGTTGCATTGGTTTTTCAGGGGAATCTCGGCTACTTTCCTACTTTTGGAGGTCGGATGGGACATATTGTGGTCAATGGGTGCCTTTTGTTTAGAGAATGCTAATGCCGACGCTGGGTTTCTCTCCACCCGTCTTCAATTCACCATTACGGCCCTATCCTCACCGACTCACTCCCTCTCCGTGCTCCGTTACAGAAGCGAATGGTGAAAAACGCAAAATATTCACTGAATGCATAATTGTTGGTATCCTGATTTCTAAGTACATTTAATAATATCATGGCAAAGCTTACTTTAGAACTACAGTTTTAATTTTCAGTCGGTTTTCGAAATGTTTGCTCAAAAGCCGTCTGCGAAATTTAAGAAAAATCTGCTTAGCACATTCGTCCATTTGACTAAATATCTAAGAATAATATACCTGTGAGACATGTTGTATATTTTTTATTTTGGTTGTGTTGTTGTGCATTTTGTTGTTGTGCATTTTGATACGTTGGTGTTGGTGTGTTGTTGTGCATTTTGATACGGGGTTTTCCTCAGATTAAGTCCTTGCTGGCAGCCAAGGGAAAAGGAAGCAATAGGATGTAATCTCGTTCCCTCGAGAAGAGACCGTATCAGCCGGCGAAAAACAGGACTCTAATTTGTCGCGATGGACAATTTCGGAATGAGCTGAATAAGCCCTAATGGGGTCGTTTCATTTATTGTCCCATGGTATTCAAATCCTTCTTGGAACGTTTCGTAAAGTCTCCTCCAGTCTCGGTCCAGTTTGTTTTCTCTTCGTGACGCCCTCGTGACTGTGATTTTGTGAGTCAATCTTGACCGGATTTTCATTCCAAGTCTGAGACGTCTGCTTAGTTATTCGAGAGCAGGCGGATACCTTTGAAACGACTGTACTCTCGTTTGATGGAGGAATATTGTATATGCTCGAATTTATGTTATCCTTCCATTTGACGAATTCCTTAATCTAGAGGAGTATCCGTGTCGGAGGTGTCGTACATCCATTCGATAATTTCTTCGTCCTCGTGACGTATCATGTTCAGTCAAATATATTGCAATGGCCATGGGTGTATCGGTCCGCTTGTTCTTCTTAAATGGGATAATCTCCAGAGTCTCACTCAACTAATGAACTCACCCGACTAATGACGCGACCGTCAAGTGTGTGATTATTTTCATGATTTTTGTCCATAATTATTCTTTCTTCCATGCCCTCTTGTGACAGACATGAATTGAACTTTTTCGTGAGTGTGGCCAATGAAATTTGATTTAAAATTTTCCACGGTGACTCTTCTAGCAGAACTTGGCATGTAGTCCTACCGTAATGGGAGGCGCTGAGCTACGGAGCGGAGGGTTATATTTTTTTGCTCGTAAAAAAAGGTGTATGATCTATTTTCGTGTATGGAATCCTTCTCTCCAGCTCTGCTTTTCCCCACGCACCACTCTAATACGTTAACTATGCTCGGTGGGGAAAATGGGCTTGCGTAAGAAAGCACAGTTATTTCAAGTATAACAGAATATCAGTGGCGAAAAATTTGCGTCAGGTGAGCACTTTCACGTGGAAATAAATTGAGTGAAAAAAATAAAGACACCTAACCGTCTTGGTTGTAGAGTTGACCGCTGACAAAAGTCATTGCAGTCCGACTGCACTCATCAGGTTGGAATTATTCCTCTGCTCATTTATTTTAGCTTGCGGAAGCTTATAAGCTTGTGAGTCTTCTCCCTAGCCATGTTAGCAAGGTATGCTTGCATTAAAATGAGGGGACTTAGATGCTTCAATTACAAATGTATACTACCCGTATTACACACAACCTGTATAATCTTTATGACGGCTAATCCATTTTATATTAATCTGTAATTGTTCTTGGAATAAAGCCATTTTATAATTACACGTTCAACTGCTCATTTCTACAATATAATGGTTGTAATGAAATTGTCACTATGTAAAATGTTCGAAAATGTATCGACTTCGAGTATGCCTGAGATATTTATCTACCTAATCCCAAGCACGTTTGTATTCATCATATTGCGTGCGCAATTCAGAGGGGGGCATAGTTGAACGTACATTGTGAAAGATTTCTTCCTTTTGAATGTTTGTTATTCAGATCATTTTGCGTTGAAGGGATTCGGGTACCGAAGGTAAAAGAAAGATAAAATGATGAAGTTTAAATTATAAATAATGTTATGTTTCTGTTATTTTCTCTCAAAATTAAGCTGTGCGTGTCGGTACTGAAAGTGTATGTACACCTTTTCAATTCCCCTCAAAAGTGGCACTAAATTGCTACACGAAGTTATGAGAAAGTTTATTTTAATAGTTCGTGGGACAAAATCATTGCGAAAGTTTAGGGTATCGAAATGTAAAAGATTCGCAAATGGTTGGTAAACTTCTTTGATTTGTTTCCTTGTGGTGAGACAGGCCGAACGAAAGTTTCGCTCGTTTCCAGTTTACGTACCCTTCCATCGGGTTTTGTTCCAGGTTTGGTTTCAACGCGATTTCGGAGCAGCGTTTCCTACCACTTTCGTTTTTGCCTCTCAAAACCCGTTCCTTGTCACAGAAACCGTAACGAAACGTTAGTCTTGTAGGAGGGGTTGCTTGTATTTCTTTTTTTTTGCATCCTCGAGCCCCACCCCTCTTCCCGATCCTCCTTCCCAATCTCCTATCCTGTTGCGTCGCTCTTTCCCCCTACAGTTCCTCCCTACGCCCCCCGACTCACTCCCACCCCTCTCCCCCCCCCAGTAATTAACATTCCGCCATTTGTCTCTTCGGAAGCTTTTAACTCCGTGTGCGTGTTTGGTGTTGTTTGGCTTTTTCCCGCTCCGAGCGCTGCGTTCAAAGCGTCCCCTCTGCGTCGTTCTTATGCCTGGCGCTGCGCCACGCGGGCAACGGGATCCGGGTTCGACTGCCGTCGCCTAATAGACGACGCTGCGTGATCGCCAGAGCCTCTGCGATGCAACTCGTCGATCGAGAGCCTCTTTATCTGTTAATTTTTACGCTAATGGCTCTAAGAACAGTAATCGTCTCCGGCTTCACTTTATGGAAGTGAGTAATATCCATGATAAAAACAACTTTGTTTCTTTCAAAGAAACTTTTGTTGTCAACTTTTTATTTGTTATTTTGTTGTCAAAGAAACTTTTGTTGTTTTTTAACTTTCCCCGTAGAAAGGATCGATGATGGAACGAAGTTGCTGAAACCCAGGTCGTATTTATAATAAATTGTGTGGATTGAAACAAAGTTGTTTTTTATCATGGATATAAGAACAGTATTTGACGCCATGTCTATACAGAGCGGCTCGACCCCCGCTACTACCTTCTTTTTTATCCCAGTTTTGTCTACGGCTTTGTTTTTTGGTACGCCTGGATGACCCATCCGTCCACTCTCCTATTTTCGTTTTATTGAATCCCTTTCCGAATGCAGTGCTTCCTTTCTCGATAATCCAAGTCTCGTTGTACCGAGATTTTGGTGCGATCCGAGTCCCCGATTCGCATCGATCGAAATTACGAACGTACGTTCTATTGACTAGCTAGCCTGTTCAGCTCGTACTAACCGACATCATTATTGGCCAAATTTCACCGCCGTAGAAAGGAAAAAAGGGGGAGGGGATCCGAGTATGATACCAAATTTTTACAAAAGATTAAGAAGAGGCTCATGCCAGAATATGCGCAACTTAGTGCCTAAGATGACGTGCAGAGATTTCGTGGATTCTGGTGCCAAAGCAATTTTCTCTGCTGTATTGGCCAAAAATAAGAACGGATAATTTACATAAAATTTAACTAAGGGGTGTAAATTAGATAAGTTGCCGATGTTTGTGTAAGGATAAGTGTCATACACGGAGGAAAGAGATCCAAGGTCCTGGTTCCAGCTCCTTCGGCTGGCCCGCCCCCCTCCTCTGTGTGGCTCTTATCAGACGCATAACAGCCGACCGCTTATTAACCAATCGATGAATAACTAAATGATGATTGATTAAATAGAGAAAGGAGACGAAAAAATAGTACCAGGTCATATCTGGTGATTCAGGACACCTGCGCTATTTTCTTTTCTTCAAATAATTGTGAGAAATTGTCGTTATTGGTGTCCCAGTGGTAGCTTTTTGGTTTGGACTGACCACTTGCTACTTTCCCTGTTGATCATTTATGCACCTTTCTCTTTTCATTTGACCTATCTTCAAATCTACATGCTCCCTACCTCTCATTTACTGTACACATCCTTCTTCACTCGATTACCATACTAACTTGTATGACGGCGTCAATATCCCATCGCCTGTAATTCCTTGCTCCAGTCATTTTATGTGCCTCCTCTTAATATTCCCCCACATCTTCTTTCTCTCCTTTGTATGCCTATTTTTGATCCCTTTCGGTTCATTTTAATTTTTCATTGCTCTCTCAACTAATATTTATTACGCTTCTCATATATTCTCGCCTTAAATTCTTTGTTGAAAATTACAGTCTCTGGAGTAACCTTGTGCAAGGATTATGCATATCAAGAGGAGACAATTCGATTTACGCCCGCAGGAGTGTCCACTCAACCTTAGGTTTAAAGTATCTTTTTTACGGTATCCAGCCCCATTATTATATGGACATGTGCGGTACTTCGTTTGGTTGATGTCGAGGTGCGTAAAGATATTTGACAGAATGTCGGCGAATGTGGAGATCGATGCGTGGATGTCTAGCTGTTGTCAACTTGTACCCTGAGGACCTTCCTTGATTAAGTCGACTGTCCATATGTCGAGTAGATGGGATTTCGGAATGTCCTCATCATTATTGATCATCTTGTTTATTTCTTTTCCGTTATTTTTTGCCTGGTGATTTGTAAGATCGGGTCATTGCTCGTTAGTTTTCAAGCATCTATCATGTTCAGGCCCATCAGCACCAAAATTACGACCGTGTAAGTCGTTTTTTCTTGAAGTTCATTTTTGAAACCACTGTTTCCGAAGGATCACCATATTTAGGTTTTTACGGTGGCTCTGCTTCTCCTGAATGGCAAACAATATCTCTAAAAACTCTCCATTTATCCGGCATTAACGTGAATCATCGCTCAGCTTGAACCTATTTTTCACTCTTTGGAAACTTCTTTAATTCCTCCTCATTGCTTTTAACCAGCGTGACCATGTTCATTGAACGTGACATTGTTCAAGGCTTTGGTCGTAGGCCACTGCATGGAAAATAATTGTGCCCGGCAGCTTACCGATCTCAAACCTATGCTGCCAGTTCTCAAGGGGTTGTCCTCCCGTGATTCCAGTTCCGGATTACCGGATAGTTTCAGTTTTCCTGATAAACATGTTTTGGCGCATTCGATGTCGTGCCCAAGTTAGCGTGAAGTCCACAACATCATTATCATGGCTTCCCTATCGTTTTTTCCTGTTATTTTGCAACTCACATCCTGACAGCTAATTCCTTATTTCCTTTGCTTCGTCATTGGAGCTCCTGTCTGGATTTTAACGTTCTTAATTTAGCCTCCAATTTATTTATCTTTTTCTCCGAGGCATTGCTCGTACTTTTCATGTGATGCTGAGACATTTACCATAGTCCAAGAAGGTAATGTGCGACTATTCAGTGGCTGCTCCTCCAAATTTCGATTCCTTCTAAAATCATTCATCCTGAAATACCCTCATATACCTCTACTCGTCGATTTTCATTCCGGAGCAATGCGTGGTGCTGAAGCTGAGTAGTTGAGAGTGTAACGGTTGCCTCTACACCTACCCGCAAGTCTCACCAGCGTTTGCTCTCCGCCATGAGATTTAATCGTAAGTGGATGTATATCCTTCGGTACTAGTCAAAGTATTACGACACCTTCTTGGCTATTTCTTGAGAACTAACTCCTCATTTGCTGCGCGAGGGATTTTTCTTGAGGGAGTCTCTTGTCTTCAATTGCATCCCCCCCCCACAATCCCCACGCATGTTTCCTGGCAGCGCAACTAATTGGCCGAATATGAGCTGCCCATTTGCATGCGATATTGCCTTGCGGTTTTCATCTGCCGCGGAAAGTCTTACGAATTACGAAAATGTCAATGTAAAGATGTGCACTGCAATTGCACATTTCCAGTATTGACTCTTTGATGTACGCATAAACTACCAGGTTTATGAGGATTCCGCGCAAAGGAGTATTTTATCGACCGCGGTCGGTTCTGGGTGAGCCTCGAAGAGGCTATTAAGGAGCGAGAAATGTAAAATTACGAAAACTCATTGCCGCACTCCTTCTCACTCATCACGCCGCAATGCTTGTCGTTCCCTTCATCACAGACGTCTCTTTCCCTCTTTCCTCCCTATCCTCCATCTTACTCAACTGTCTCCCCACCGTCACGGCCCTAAGCGAACCATTGCCTCTCATTACTTCCTCCCTCCATATATGTATTTTCTGCCGCCCACGCATTCCCTCCATATGGCCCTCTTTCTTCTTCCTCAACGGAATACACCTCTGAGATTTCAACTCTTCCTTTCTGCCCACCGTAATTTTTCCGCCTTATTCCCTCTGAAACCACATCTCAAAGCCCTTCAAATTATGCTCAATGATGTGCAGTTGATGATCATATACGTGTGCGAGTGGGGAAGGTATGGGCGTGAAGGCTTCCCATCCCTAGGGACCTGGTTCGAGCCCTGAGAGTAGCAAATATTTGTAGTACAATATTGCAGATTATTTTAGTTTTAAATCGTTGGAATCACGAGATCGCTCGTTATTTCGTCGGTGAGTTGCCAAAATCGGTGACAACAGAATTCGTGCTGTCTTGCAAATGTGCCGCTCATATGAGCCACATTCCGCCGAGTGAAATTCCGGAAAAGTGATAGTTTTCCGCGCCCATCATTTTATAGCTATGTAACGATACTTGTTATCCGAAACTCCGAGTCATAACGCCAGTTTACGTGCTCGTAAATCTGTGTTGGGAAGCAGAGCCTTTAGGGATCGCAGGGGAAGGGGGGGTGTGTGTGGAGAGATAGACTCCTTCGGTTTCGCTTCGTCGGTAGTGCGTTCAGAGCGGCAGGGCAGAATGTTACCGCCGCTGTTATTTTTATTATGGGCAGCGGAACTGGAATGATTTATTCGAGGCGTCGAGGGGAGAGATGTCTTCCCTCCCGGAGTGGGTGGCTCACTCGCGCCACCCACTACGAGCAGTGCCCAGTTCCCATGCTCGGAAATCACTCCGAAGGGCCCTCGTCCGCGGAAACCGCGAGTTCGACTTGAAGTTAAATAGCCGTGAAAGGAGCTGAAGGAGAATTACTCGCGCATTCTCTTTTCTAATCTGTATGCTGAGAAATATGCCTTGCCGTTGGATAATAATAATAGTTTTCATTTGTAATTGGGATTTTACATAATCACGGGCCTCGTCGTGGTTAGAAAGTGTCATATTATTGACGGGTGCTACATATATACAACACACACAGTGCTCATTCAAACAATTTAGTGAGAGGATAACGTATCGGCTAGATACTCAATAATAGGATGGTGACTTTTACTTTTTAGCATTTTTTAAATTTCTTTTTTAACATGGTAGATGCAGGAATGGCAATTGTATTCTCGGGGATCTTATTGTATACTGCGGCTACTGAATGTTGTAATTCAAACTTTGTGACTTTCGCAGTTTTATTATAAAATGTACAACTAGTTACGGTAGTTGCGCCTCCTTCACGTACACATGGGTGTATTAGAAGGTGGCGAAACGAATATGACGAGTGTGAAAATGAGGCATAAAGTTGGAGAGATGTGGATAGTTCTGTACAAAAAGTGCTCAGATGTGTATACAGATAGATGTCGATGTAAGGATTCGGAGATGAGGAAATAAGCTGTAGGATTCATCAGTTAAATATTGCATTAATAATGGTGCAACAATACAGTTTTATATGACAAAAATTGTAAGTAATTAAAAGAAAATATCTAAATAAGTCTTTAACTCGACTCATTTTTTTCCCGCGGTGCGTTTGAAATTCCTTCAAAACGGAAGGTTTTTTGTGATACCCAAGAACCTACTGCGGTGACAATATGATTAATGTGATTAATGACAATATGATTTCAAATATAGTTGAGAAAACATACAAACTACGCGCTGTTAGTTTTTTTTACGACTTCTAAGTGTTGACAATACCTCCTTTTGCAAATAATGTCTCTCTGGAGTGCATACACGTACCATTTCCCGTGTAAAAGAGTTGGCATTTTTTTGGCAAATATCTCCGAAAGTAATGTGGTAAGGGGTTGAATTTTTGGTGTCATTAGAAGGGTGAGATATTCTTCTTCGAAATGAGACCAAATTAATTGATTTCTAAGTAAAATGCTATTTCGCTCAAACTACCTTAAGCTCGCCTTTGGTCCTGTATATTGTTGAAGGGAACACTCAGCGATCGACGCCGTCAGAGGGCATTTTTGACTAACAGGGCATCCGAACGTGAGCGGAAAAGTGACTTTTGCCTACACTCAGCTCTGTTGCGAAACCAAGTCTTTGCCTTTTAAACGGTTTTTTTTTAACGGTAAATTTACTTGCTTCGGCATAAGGAACAAACACTACTTATTTTCGAAGATAGTGCTCTTAGATACCGTTCTAGTAATAATATATTTGTTTTCGAGCATTGCTGACAAGTCGTTTGCCTCAGTTAAGTAGTCACTCATATTTTTCCTAGGCGAGGCGATTTCCCAAGAAAAGCCGTATTTAGCCTTAGAATTTGTATTTTATTTCACAATGTCCGGGTTTAATAGGCAAAGCTTCCTCTTGGTCTCCTCTCAAGTTATCTCGTTCGTTTTTTTTTTGTAAATCCATTGTGTTCCCTTCCGCTTTCCCAACACTGATGAGGTTTATGTCGATTCTTCGTGAAACTTTCCATTAGTGCTCTCGCTTTTTTCTCACTGTCGAGTGTTTATGTGTATGAAATGATCGTTACTTTTTCAATAAATGATTTATGTCTTGATAGTTTAACTGCTTAAATTTCCCATTCTTTCCATCATGTGAGTATCGCGTATTTACTGTTGCTTTGGTTTTAAGTTGAAAATACATGCATCTGGCTCTTTCGTTTACTTGTTTGAATTTATAATTAATTATTTACAGAGTATTTAATCTTTGTTTTTCAGAAATTTGGAGGAGGTTGAGAATGATTGCATTATTAGCTAACATGGCATCATCTTACTGTGTCACTTGTGGCTGCAGTCGTTTTGCATCGTATCGCTTAAGTCAAGGGTTAGTGTTTATGCGTGCAAATACACTGTCTTTAAGATAATAGTTCTCATCGTTACTAGTGTTTTGGTTTATGAACTTTTTTTCTCTCTACTTCTTTGTGCTACGAAAGTCTTCTAGTGTTATAAGTATGTGAGTGAAGTAAACAACCTGAAAATATTAGGCATGTATGAAAGCAGCGATAAATGTTGCGATGTTGAGCGACTTCCTTGGAAAACTTGAGATTCTACTCGAGAAACGTGGAGTACTCCTTAACTTCGGAAACAAGTAGTCATCCGTTGACCACCCTGACATTCTAAGAAAGTGAATGAAAGTTGTCGTAATTGGTGTCTGACATTATTTAAAATTCTGTTAGCCAGTTAATTGATGATCGTAGACTGTTTAGATGATTGTAGTGCACGGCGTGTGGTGAATGAGTCACGTTAAAGTATCCAATACTTAAACAAGTGGGCAGTCGATAGCAGATGTGTTTTTTGGTAGTTTAGGATAATGAGGCTTTAATTGAAATAGATATCACATTAAACCCAGGTTTTCTGTAATCTTACGGGAAAACACTGACACTAGACTCGAATTAATCATGCAGAGAACGCAGATCAGGTAGAAAAATGCTTCAGCTAAATATAATCGGTACAAAATTGATCACTTCTGGTCCCTACGGCTCATACATGTACGGGATTTGTCCAAAAAGAAATTGAACTTTCAAAATAACCCACCTGTTCGTCGATGTTTTTTTCACTCCATCCAGGTGAAGCGTAGAATGATTCTTCAGAAGTAATATGCCGCTTGTTGCATTGTCCTTCGTTGTTTAGTTTTTAGTCTGCCAGCGTTTTATGGAAGTAGTGTTTTATTGCTTTGGCTATTATGCTGTTGTAAAAAATTAGTGTTTTTGTAGAGCCAGGTGTGTGCTTGGAGTTCTGTTTGGAATTGTGCAAGGCTGCTAAAAAAACTCGGAAGATGTTGCAAGGGGGACATGGGGAAGAATGTAAGAACCGTACTCAATGTTATGAGTGGGCATGGGGAGTGCCTAAAAGGTACCAGGGTCTGAGAAGTTCGGTCATAAAAACAAATTTGTTGCGTTATCTACGCAGCCATACTTATTTCATGCTCTACACATCTGTTTAATTTCAAAATAAAATTCGAATTTTTGGTCTATTATGACATGAGAAAAGTCTCCTCTTGACTACCTTGACCAGTGGTTTCCTCTGACAGCGCTCCAAGATTTGGGCTCCTTCACTAGCGTTCTCACACTTTTCTTTTTAATGAAAATGTTGTGATTTCGCCTTCGATCTCCTTCCCTTTCCCCTCTCCCTATGTCTTCTCCCCCCTCAATTTCCCTCCAATCCAATATCCTCTTGACAGAATTTTCCAATATTTCGTTCCGATTGCCTCCACCCTTGGACGCCATCTCTCGCTTCTCTGTTTGTGTGTTTGTCCTTTCCCTCAGTTTCCTTATCAGGTGGGGGAGAGTCCTTTTTTCAGACAATACCAGTTGAAAAGCCTGCAGAACCAGGCTAAAATATTGGTGAAATGGCCAATAATAATTGATAAGGTAAATAATGAAACATTAGTTATTTTGTTTTTTATCTTTAATGAAAACGATACATGTAACTATGGTAATCAGTATGTGCTATCTAAGTTTTAAAGTTTTCTTTGTGTTCAACATTTTTCGGGAAGCAGTCGGAGCTGTTACGAAGGAGTTTCCCTTGTGATGCAAGTATTTTTGAAAATGCATATGCCCGCGCTGTCTGTATGTGAGAGGAGGACGTAAATAGGAGCTCGCTTGGCAACTATTGGTGCACTTGTGAATCACTACGGCTTGTGAATGAATGATACGTACGTACACTTAGCCTTTCATATAGTAGAATCATCGGCATGCTCCCCTCCCTCCCACTCCAATAGTCGATGCATGATTCGGCGTCTCCGCTGACTGTGTCTTCTTCTGCTTCCACCTCCCGTCACAGCCTCATGATCCTAGGCTCTTATGAATCACTTTCCGTTTCCTCTTCCCCTATCCATCCATGTGACTTCTTGCATCGTCGCCAATGCGCGACATCGCGGGCGTCTTAATCTTTCTCTTCTAGTCCTTCAGGGTTTATTTCGTGTTGCTACCTTCCGCACGCCCCCTCCTTCCATTGTGGGTGTTTAAAGGACGGGCAACTCGACGAAGAAACAGTGGAAAGCACCGCTGATGTTAACGACCGTGAAAAAGAGCCATGTATGAGTCACGAGTTTTGTTTTCGTATCTCCTCTACTGGGAGCGTGGCGTGCCTCCTCAAGTCTTGCATCTAAATTTGTAATGAGGCTGAGGTCTGATGTATTCCAGTCGCGTAAACTTCTCAGAGTAAAAGTTACTCTATTTAGTCTTCGCTTTTTTTAGTCTCTGGTTTAATACTTTGTGGGTACGAAAACAGAATTTATTATGTTTTTCTCTCAATTACGTTAACGTAGGCTAACTGACAATGTGTTGTAATACATCTTAATTATACTTTATAAAAGGTGTCCTAAAAGTATTTATTTGGCTTGATTCGAAATAATCATCGTATCATACTTGTGTTAGGAGATAATATATGAATCGTAGTTTTTACAAATGCTCTATTATTTCTCTCGGTTGCCTCTTATTTGATTTGCAATGGGAAAATGAAGAACTGTCATTCATCAGCGCTGATTGCGTCGAGTAGCTTTTGGAGTCACAATATTTATCTATTTTAATTAGTATAATAATCATTTGAGGTTACTTGGTCGTATGAATGGCTTGTAGTCCGAATATAAATGGAAATACGAGGTCTCGTGTTGTCATAGTGAGTCAAGAGTTACTTGAGTAGCTCCGCCGATGGTCAAAACGCACTAGCTAAGTGTGAATATGAATTCTCTTATCGAGAGGCTATTGTGATCTGCATGCAAGCTCCTTCCTCGGTCCATTCTCCTCTGCATAGCGGATCGATTGACATAGCCGTGGATATTCGGGAACGCTTCCTCTTTATCGCGGGCGTGAGTCGAAGTGTCTCGTCCTCCGGATATTATTCCATAGAAGTCGACCGGGGGCGTGGGGAGGGGGGTTCCGTTTGCATCTCGATACCTATCCCCCCCCTCTCGAAGGCGAAGGACGACCGCGGGCGCTGAGCGAGTTCGAGGCGAAGGAGAGCTCGCCTTGAGACGTCTCACGGTTGCGTAGAGATATATCAAAGTAAGTCAATCGATATATCCGAGAATAGACACCGTTTTCTCGAGTAAACTGCTCTTGGGTATCGAGAGATTGGCGTTTTTATTTTATTTCTTCATATAGTCCTCCAAATCGTTCGTCTTCGAGAAAGATCAGCTTTTGCGCGCTTTTCGAAAGAAAATCCGAAATATCAGGAAAGAGGAAGAGGTCGCATCGGGGAAATTTAATGTGCTCGCTTGCTTCAATAGATTTACGTGCGTGAAACTCTCGCTTTTCAATCGCTTTAACGTGAATTAAGAGGCGATACCGATACTTGATTTTGAGTGGATTAGCAGTCTTGCAATGACTTCCACCACGTCCTTCACCCACCGCATTCGTACCCATTTCTCTTTTTGTTCTCCAGCCGGGCATTTCAGTGAGTATTTTTTTTGCTGTGACATAATTCTTTCTCCGCACATGTGTGCATTAGCCATATTGTTCCTTTAATTCTATTCCCGCCGCCAAATCTATGTTGTTGTACATGTTTTCAATCTCGTAGTTAGTTTTGCTCCTCCGTATGTTTTCAGTCCTAAATATCCTTCGTATTTTCCTCTTTGACATTCTCTAGAGTTTCTCGTTCTTTTTAACCTAAGTCTACGTTTCAGCTGCGTACATAACTATTGAATGCACGCGTTTTATCATTATGAAACTGCCCAATTCTGCCCTGAGTTCCTAATGGGAAAACTTTTAGTTCGTAATAACATTTGTTCTCAGCAGCTAATACCATTTTAATTTCCTCTAATCCTCATTTATTGCTTGCTATATATCCCAAGGACGCTAATTCTTCCCATAGTTTTCTAAAATCTCTATTCTCATCACTATGAACTGGATTTTATTATTGATCTTTGCACTTGCAGTTTCCAAATAACCAAATTTTTGGAACCTTCAGCGATTAAGATCGAGAAGTCGCATTTCCCAAGAATCATCTTTTAATCTAACAGAAGTAAACATACGTTAGGTTATCAAGAACCAATGTTTCAACTGCTAAGTAAGTCGTAGTCAATAGGGTCAAAATTTCGCCTAATGCGAAATGGCCATCGGTGGTCACATCCGCTTCGGGCGCGTTTGCATCCGACGTGCCCTCATTGAAGTAAAAATATCCTCTGGGAATTGACTGTCCTCGCCTCGCCAGGTGCATCCTCTCCTCTCTCCTTCCTCCTCCTGTGTCGAACCCCTATTTCAAAGCTCCACACGCGCTAATCCAATCCCTTACTGTAGGCGGGCGCAAGCAAAGAAGAATCAATTTTGCTAGACGTCGCGCTGCGCATTAAGCACCGCGGCTCCGGCGACCGCATGCCTCGTACCGGAATCCGCGGGATGGCCTCCCCCTCAAAATCATGGCTGAATTAATTATAGTGCATCTCAGCCTACACGCACACTTACCAACCAGGAGGGATTATTCACAAAATTCGACGCTCAAGGGCTCTATTCCGGTTCTACTTAAGTCATGCTTGTCACTTCTTTCGATTCTTTATCTTTCGTCACGGGGTGTAAGCGAAAAAGTAGCTATACTCTTAGTTCATATTCAACCACTTTTATGCACAAAACCGTCTGTGTAACTATTTTCGTTCGCCGTGCGTACTTCCTGAGTCAAAATACCTCCATGCGGACAAGTGGAGGACTTTTTGCCTGAAGCCACAACCACTTAAGCCGAAATTTAATGTCTCTGTTTACAGTAAAAGCAAGCCATGTTAAAAATTGTGAAATGATCACCGGACCGCCAATATCACGTCCTTTTGGTTTCGAAATCGAAGTCGTATAACTGATTGCTCTCATTATTGATTTTCCGGGCGTATATAGGAGTGACTCTCTGAGTCGTTGGCGTTACCCATACCGTTTGACCCTGAGGCCCGAGCAGAACCAGGTCCTTAAAAAAAATGCGTGTTATTTTTCAGGAAGTGTTTTCGAAGCAACTGTGAAGATTAATTGAAATCACGATTACAAGATTGGACGTATCAAGTCGGAAAAGTTGCGCAAACGTTTGAGTGCCTTAAGGGTACTTCGGAGCAACAAATACGTGTGTAAACAACTTTAAATATTCCCATCCCAACATTTCGGATTTACGAATCTGACGTTCTTTCTCTTGCGGTCAAGTCCTTTCGCATAAAATATTTCTGCTCTGCCCATGGTCTCCCTTTTTCTATTTAAACTTCAGTTTTATGCCATATTCTAATCATTCCGATATGGTGCGATAAGTATTGAATTGAATATTTCACAGTGATAGTGAGAATCAGGTTAAGTGGTTGCCGTTGCCATCCTCTACAGTTTGTTTGATACGACTCCATCGTCCAGGTCGTATCTCCATATTTTCACCCGCCTCACCGTGGCAAAGACCATGCGTGAACTACCTCTTCTTCTGTCTCCTTTTATTGTTATTGCGTAGTTGGTTCTATCGTCGTGCGTGTGTGGCTTCAGTCGTGGGTGCACGGAAGACGCTACCCCTGTCTTGCAGTCCTGGGGCATACCTATAAATAACGGGCACATGGAATGAACCAGGACGTAAATTGAACAAGCAAATGAAATCGTTGTCGTACACGCTTTAGACCTTCCTGGAACCTTCGGTAGAAAAGAAAATAAAAAAGTAAAAGGTATTTGCTGGGAATGCGCAGCGTAAAGTCACAGTGAGTATCAATTTTGCTTCTGCAAATTGGTATTAGTGCCTTTGCTGTTTTTGAACGACTCAGTCTGTCATTGACTTAGGATAGACCTTGTCGAATCCTCCTCACCCAATGAAAGACAAGTCTCGAGGCCTGTCCGTCTACGCGGTCACATGAGCTTGTCGGAATATCTGCATGTGTGATCGAATGCTCTACATAACACCAGGGGCTACTTCTTGCAACGACTCGCATATCCGCTTGTGGGGTCATGTTTACGAAATGCAATATGGAAAAACAGTAGCCCACGCATCTACCTGCGCAAGTACCATCGTAACTTGAGTATCCCAGTCTGCTGGTAATTGAGCTCCACATATCGATGTGTGATTCAAATTTCCCTTCACGGTACGTCCATGCGCATCAGTGAAAGATGGCGATCGGTGGTCCCGAGCGATGGTTCCGGGAAGGAAAACGTTCGTCCGAACACTAATTGTTAATCTGGCGAACTATAGTCGCGCGGGGACCGACTCTCGTCGGAGGGAGGTCATCCAATACTTCGGAGCTCTCGAAAGTTGTTTTTGCCTGGTATGACGGCGACTTCCGCTCTCGCCACCGGATCATGGGTCGAATGGAACGAAAAATATCCGTATTTGCTCGGCGTCTGCTTTTTCGGCGGATTTTGGTGTGTGTTCTTTGTCAATGGCCGACGATGAACTTTTGAACGTGTCGGCTCTCTATCTCGAGAATGCAAATGTTCCGTTTACTTAATATACCGTTTGTGCCTGCGACTTATTACCTGCTTGCCGACTCTCGCCGTTGTCCAAGACTTTGGACAAGCAAGTGGGAGAACCTTTAATTTTACCCTTTCATAGGTTATGAAATTTTAAAGCCTGGATTTCTTTTACTTTTGGGTATTTCTATCTAAGCCCTCTTCTAGTTCTCTTTTCATCAACGTCTCTGTAATACCCTGCAAGCCACCTCATGGGTGAGTAGCAGGAGGCGAGTTATCACCAATATTCATTGCCCTATATCCCATCATACGAACAACTGCGACTACTAATACATCAGCAAAAACTTGTTGAAGTTTGTCTGGAGGCAAAATTTCTAAAGTGTGCGGCAAAAATAATTCCAGGATTCTTTGAAAAATCTGTTTCAGGAGTTGTGAGATTTTCCTGAGTGTTTGTTCTGCTCACTGTTCTTTTACTTTGGTTCGTAAAGGCTGTTAGTTTGTCCCTGTGAAGTCGTTGGATGGATACAATTATTGTCTATGCTAAATATTTAATGAATGGCCTACCGCGATACAGTTGACGGAACCTATTCTTATGAAATGGTCTCTAGTAACCTGCAAAGATTCTTTGCAAATGGCCCCGTCATGAGTTGAAGCCTGTCGAGTGCCTAAAGATGAAGTTCGTATATTTTGGTGTCGTTTTTGTATTATACTTGTATTGTACTTGGCCACTAGTTTATTTTACTGGGTTGAGTACTATATATGGTCGCCAGTGGTCGAGATTTTAAATATATGCTGAGAAAGTTCAGTTTTGTGTTTATTATACTTTGGATTTTGACAGAGATGCTAACTCAAAACATTCGATTGCCGTTATCGCTGTGCCTTGAGTGAAGAATGGGAAAGAGCGTGAGTGAATCACTGTGTGCATGTTCTCCCTTTATTTTGAGAGTTTTGTTGTAGATTCTACAGTCAAAACCATTTTTGTCAGCTTTTGCTCAGTTAAGTTTTTCAATGGCGGCTAAAACGCGCCTCATAAAGGAATACAATTATTGAAGGCCTTAAATTAGAGGAACGAAATTATTTCTGCTGTATTGGTTTTGCGAAAAATGTCTGACTTAAACTATTTTTGATAGATTGGCTGAATGAGCAATGAAATGTGTCCTACAGCCTACTGGATATTGTAATATTATATTAAATTAAATGGATATTGTATCATTATATGATATTGCAAACTTATTATACTTCACTGTATTATATGAAATGTACATACTAAAACTGTACTCTGCTGCCTTAAATGATTTAATTAATTAGGGCGGTTCTCTTTTGTCGTCTTTGTCTGTCCACTCATTTGCGTTTTACATGTCCTCTGGAGAATTTTTTTCGGTCCCTCTCCGCTGACGAGATGCCGTAGTTAGGCGACCACCTGTTGATCACGCTCGTAGCACTTGTAATCCCCCTCTGTTGCACGTCTACCATCGCTGCTACACGGAGCCTTTAGGAGCTCCACCTTTCTTTTTTATTCGTATGCAATTTGATCTCGTCGTCAATTCCGTCTCCCCCTCCCAACTTCTCTCTTTCATCTGCTTCGGATGTTCATGGCGTGGAAAGTCAGCCTCCGTGTGTGTGTGTGTGGGTCCCGAGAGGAGAAAGACTTACCACTCATTTAAAACAGCGCCGTCAAACACAGCGCGGGGAGCTGCGTAAAGAGGGTGATTGCGGGAGAGCGAAAATAGTGGCGCGTAAGCGTTTCATGCGCTCGATCTTGGCTTTAGCCGCGAGTTTAAATAGAGCCTTGAAGCACCACCGCCGGGGGTTTCATTGCCAGGCGGTCTTTCGCCCTCGAATTCGCCAGGGAAAAACTGCAGAACTCGCGGCTGTAGGAGTCCATCATCTGCAGTTTATCAAAGTACCGGGTGACGATTTACACACATGGAAGGCGACTATGGCGGAAGTTGTTGTGGGCGCCGATGGTCTTTTCGGCGTCGTGAATGGTCAACCGTAGCTGACCCCGATGGCGTGTACGACATGATCGGCGTTGACCTACTGATGGATTACACATTGATCTTTACAGCCTGAAAATTTTAATGGTAAAAAAATGTTTTGTTCGAGTCCGAATGAAGAATTGGGACGTAATTATTTTGTCGCTTGTAATGCTTTTTATCTCGTTAATTACGCATGCCACTCGCCCCCGAGAGTACTTGCAAAGTTCTGTGTTGGAGCAGATGCAATGAGTGGCCCGAGTTTCGGTCTAGGGTGCCCACATGTGATTGAGAGTGGGAGATCACGATAATATGTTCGAAGGCGCTGTGCCTCGGATATTGTGTGCGATGACGCAAGACTCTTTACGACGTACCCCTACTGCTCTCCCTTTTTACCTCTCGTCACCTTTTTACAATTAGGATAGTATTCGTAAAATAGTTGATAAGCGTGAGGAATTTATGGGAAAGTAAGTCGGAAAAGTGAATCGTTGCGACGACATCCGATATTGGGCTTTCCTTATTTTAGATAGGGTTCCCGAATTTAAGGTCTTCAAACGTAAAAAAAACGATCAAAAGAGTAAAAGAAGACGGGAGTGCGTTCAAGACGTAGTTCGAGACGGCACGGAGTTACAGATTGTACGCGCACGCCCGTTCCTTGAGGATGGGCAAAGCATCATGCTAAAATAATCGTCTGCGTGCATCGATTATGCGCCGGAATCAAGATCTGTGGCGGGCAAGACGTGGCCACGGGGAAAAGTGCCAGTCCGCACACGGGAGGTAGTGGTGCGGGTTAGTGATGAGTGACTGAGCTCCAGCCGTACTCTGTCTGGTGATCGTCCTTCGCCCCCTTTGCCAATCAGGGCGCCCTCTTTCACAGGCGCGGCCCCCTCCGTTCATTCATGGGTGTGTGTTTGCGCGCGGCATGTCTGCGTGGGCACCAGGACGGCGCATCGATCGCCGAGTATTGAACTCGGGTGCGTGTGCCGACGCTTCGCGGGACGCTCTTTTTATTTTCTCGGATCACCTACTAAGCGGCCTTTATGGGAACCGTGCATAAACAACTCCGTCGACTCGTTTTTATTTTTTGCCATCTCTGAGCAGTTCTCAGTCCAAAACTGCATCCCTGCTCGTGAGACATTTCTCGTTTGTTTTGATACTGATCATTTCTAGTGATTCTGTTCTAAACCAATTTTTGGAGAGCATCTGCTTGTAAAAATCCTCCCTTTGAGAAATGCAGTGGCGTCTGGGGTTCACGTGATCCATCCTAATCTTCGTGAGGTCCTATCTTTTCTCAGTATATCGTCTATAGGGTGAAAATTTTCCCATCCTGAGTGGGACACTTTGACGCTCAGCACCCTTACTTCAATGTTGTTCGATTCCTAACTGACTTGAAATAGATCAGCTGAACTTCGGCTTGTTGTGAGGCTGCGAATATCCAAATACATTACATTAATATTCATTGAGCATGTGTTACAAATCTTGTTTCCATTCTAAAAATACTATAATCCCGGAAGTTATTTGGAAAGAAACAATCGATATTAACATCTTAAACAACAAAGGTCACTCTCTAAATATACCTGCAGTAATGATAACTTTATTTCGAATGTGCTGAAGCCCCACAAGAGGGTGGTTTATTTCCATGTGTAGCTGTATATGATGGATTCAACATTTTAAATTTCATGACTGGGACCAAGGACTGTTTTCGGAGGGACTACTTGAAGTTGTGGTCGAAGCACTTTATATGTTGACTGGATTGGTTTGAAACGTGGTGTTTACACCTCGTGTATGCATGTTACCACTGTTGCGTTGTTTTTTTTGGTATGGTATGTAGCTGTTCCCTTTAGTTCATACGCCAAGTATCCTTGCTTCAGCGGTATATTTAGATGGATAGAAAATAGGAGATTTGAAGCGGTGGGAGTGGCGAAATCGAAAAATGTCGAATTGGCATACCAAGTGCTACAGCAAAGCAATTCCAGTAGCGGACGTGGAGAGGGAGCTCTCTGAGAGACATATGCGGTGGGACGATGACAGCGTGAACGGGTAGAAGTAATCGCTTTCGTTTCGAAACGATAGTTTCTCTGTTTGCTCGTCCTGAGGGAATAATATGTCACGAAATGTGTGAGACTTATAGTTATGGCTTCAGTTGCATCATTGTCTTAATCAAATTTCCCTGGACCTCTCCTTACGGAGCTAATTTCACGCGTCCAACTGGACTATACTGAAAGATAACCAGGGATTCGGAACACCCGTGAGGTTAACAGGAAATTTGTCAAATTCTGATAGAATAAATGCTGTAACAACGCAATGATAGCAAAATATAACTGACGTCGTAAACTTCTTACCTTGCGTCTCCGTGGCCACTCGAATGGATGGAATGTGGATGTCCTGTTGCTACTTAGGAAGTGTGGAAAAGGTCGGTGCTTGCGTGTCAGGAGCAACCGTAATGCCATAAACAGTGGCATACTGCTTAAGTAATACATTGAATAATTCATCTGAACAAATAATGTAAGTTGTAGCTCCATTATCACGGAGAAACTATTGGAAAGCACCCTAGCATTAAGCAAGATCATCTTGAAGTGTGCCTCTCGGTGTGAAGGCCAAGGACAGGCTTCCGCGGAACACGTGATTTATGACATGAGTGTAGGAAGCTGCGTGGGAATGAAGTTGATTGGCAGAGAGCCGGGTAGTGCCTGATGGGAGTGCTTAAGCTACTTATGTTGCCGCCGCTGCAACTTGGCTATTCCTAGGTCCGCCGCTGCTGCCGCTAGACCCTTCCATTTTGACGAGTGGTTGATGGTGTTCGGCGCTGGAGGGGAGGGGGCGGGGCGAAGGAAGGTGCTAGCTATTTTCACCCTCCTTTTGCTTGTATTTGCAGTTTTTGGTGCTCTCTTTCTCCCACGCCGTCTTCCCCTGCCACTTCTCCCCCTCCCTCTCCCTACCCCATTATGTTTCCGTTCCATCCCCGCAGGCGGAAACTACGTGTCTCCTTGCGCCCCTTCTCAAGAGCCGCCGTCGCCGGCCCGTTCCTTCATCTCCCCGCCAATACTAGCGCGTATAAAGATGAAGAAGATGAATGAAGATTTCTGTGGTCCAAATTATGACAATATTTTGAACCAACGAGCTTGGGTACCTCTTCCATTTGACGAAAAATTTCTGATTATGAGTTTGAAACTTTTCGAGAGGTCTGTTAATTTCACCAAATGTATTATTTTCACTGTTAAGTATAGCCCATTAATTCATCTCCCCGTCAACACTGGAGTACATAAAGCCGATTTCCTTGGTCAAATTTCTGACGAAATATTTGTACTAACGAGTTTGAGTGCATCTATAAGTATTTTGACGATAGCGTTCAGTGTGTATTGCGATTTCTAAACTTTCCAACGGATACAAAATGCAATGTTGTTTAATTATTGTGTGATTTGCCGGTGAAGGTTTAAATGGAGTTTGGTAAAAATATTCTGGATTTTTACAATGGGTGGACCGTAATAACCGATAATATTTCTTTCTTCGTCTCAGCGTACGTCTTCCCCTTCTTCATCCCGTCCGTAGACCCTGTTCTCTTTCTTCCTCGTCCCCGCGTGTACAACATCCTTCCCTCTAGCACGGCTTAAAGCAACCTTTCGCCTCTCAATTCCTCCTCCAATCCCCCACTTTGACTCCCCCTTCTCTTGCAAAAGCTTTCCTTCCTCATCAGCCATCTCTATCACTTCCACGTTTGTCATCTTTTTGGTCCGCCGCGCCTTTTCCATCCTCCTCCATGCCCACATCTCGAAAGTCTGCTTTCTGTTCTCTACTTATTTTCTCGGAGTCCACGATTCTTTCCCCATACAACCTTACGCGCCATATCAACCAGCCTCTTCTTTAAACCCGTGCTTATACATAGTTGTTATTGGGGTACATCGGGTTAAGGATCGCTCCTCGATAAAGGAATGTCCGTGAAATAGGATTAATTCCAACTGATATTTTCCCGAATCGCTTTGAGTTGATTTTTTCTTATTTTTGACTTGTACCAGGGAGGGAAGCTCTCACATAATCGATGCAGTTTCAATTAACTGACCCAGTTTTCGAATACGCAATCATCTCCGCCGCTTATCTTAAATAGAAGGTGTAGATTAAATAACTTATTTATCTTCTCGTGGGAATGCGACTCAGTAAGCAATTATGACTGGTGCTGGGAGTGGGGTTTAGAAAAAAATTAAAGCTAAAACTCTTGATGTCTGTCTAAACGTTGCTTAGAGTATTTTGGAGAATAGAATGAGCGTATACCCTGAAGAGCCTTAGACTTCTTTATGGAGGCGTTGTGGGCAAATTTCTGTTTGTTAGGGATAGTAAAAGTTGTTATTTTCCGCCTGGTCAGGGTTCATCGTAATGTGCGTTAAGTATTTAATGCCAGTCGGATATTACTATCTTGTGGTATTACATTTAATTTCAAAGAGTGTTTTCGGAGTATCTGAAAAACGCGGCGAAAGGAAGATAAACTGTGCTGCCATTATGTGAAAGTCACTAATGATCGAGCCTTCGGTTATGAACATATTGTGCGATACCTTGAAAAGTAAGGGAAAATATGGGTGACAATACGTATAGCTACTTACCTTACCGTATTTGCAAAATGTTGAATGCTGTATTCACTATTAGACATATACGTATCATCGTCATTTTCTCTTTCACGTCCCAATTTTAATATATTGGTACATTTTTTCGTCATCAGAAGCTGTTACGCTGTTGATGCTCTAAGTCGCTCGTCATTGTGCCGGCTCGCCATCTCTTAAAGTGGCGGAGAGATAAATTGCGCATGACATTCGGTTTGCCAATGGTGTTTATTTTTCGGTGACACCAATAGCCGTTCAATTTTTATGGGCAGTCGCTGCCCTCTTTGATTTCCTCGTAATCTGTTACCTCGTGGACTTTATTCGCTTGATTATCATCCATCAAATTGACCTGGGCTGTCAGTTGGTCAAAATTATTGCCGCTCTGTACTTTTCTCTCTTACTGTAGTTACCATTGGACATTCCTCGGTTTACTTTCACTCTTTCTGCATATGGTCTTGAATTAAATCAAACGATTTGATAGAATAAGCATGGTGTGGCAGCAACAGACATAACCCTAAATTTCCACTCATCGTTGCATATGTCGCTCACTAGTAAACTACAGAGAGGTGGAACGTATGTCGTCCGTAAAGTGAGTGCCTTAGGTAAGAGATTCTTTTTTTGGATTAACACTCGAAAATAGCCTTGTTTTAGTGTCAGTCATTATTCCTTTGCCTTTTTTCTGATCGTTGTATTTTTTCGCCATCAATCGCTTCTAATTACCGTTCTGTTCAATGAAGCGGTCTCGCTTGACCCGTATTTTGCAGAAAACCCTGAGTTTTTTTTTGCATTTCAAGTTCTCCCAACCGAAATTTGTACCAAAAATTTTCTTATAGACACAGAAAGTTTTATTTTTTGAATATCCGTAGTCAATTTGAATCGGACTGTTCAGGCGCTCGAATTGTTGGCGAACCTCTCCATATCCCGCTATTCCCTTACTAATCGCCACCCCGTCCTTCTCTTACTTCGTTGTGCATTCCCTCTTCGGGTGCACTGCTTCGGCTTGCCCTCCCTCTCCGGCGACCTTATTTGGCTCCTACCGTATTACTTCCAGTTTCTCCTCATCGATTCTACGGCGATGACACATTGCACCGACGGTCATTCGGTGAAATCAGCGAAAGTTGTTTCCGAAAAGTTGCTTCTCAGCTTTTCCTTTCTTAATTTCAGTATTTCACATTCTGGTGGAAGACCGTTTATCGTGATTCATTTAACGCATACTTAAATGACTTTTGAAATGTTCGCCAAAAATATTCTTGGACCACATTTCTCTGTTGTGCACGTATTCAGGAGTAGGAACACAGGCCGTCATAAAAATGAACCAACGATTATGTTTTTAAAATTTTTCCATAATCTAAGGATGTTATGCTTAGATTTTACCCCGCGGTATTCGAAATCGACGCGAAATCGTTTTGGAATGTAATATTTCCGAATATTCGACTCGGCGTGACTCCTTGATACTTGTTCCTTGATATTTTAATATAAAGAAATGGATTATTTTGCATTGGGTTGAAAATACACGTATTTAATCGAATTTTTACGAAATATTTGCCGTGTTCCACATGGCTTCGTATTGAAATAGCATTGAAATACAAAAAGAACAAATCTTTATGATGCAATTTTTTCATTTTATCCCCTTATACGTAAGAGAATTTAGAAAGTGCCAGTTTAATCCACGTCTTGCGTTATCAATGGGAATTTCGTTCGCTTTTCGTGTCATTTCCCTCGAACTTGACACGTTGCATGAGCCAACGGTTCCCAACCTTCTCAAACTGCGCACCACTTGGAAACTCACTTCCCTTGAACTCTGAGGTTCGAAGTGTCCTTTCGGTTATCCCTTTTCCGTAATTGTACCATTTACATTAGAAGTGTCTATCATTTATACTTATATTGCTATTGCAAAACAGCATTCACCATTCTACTTTCCTTCACTTATTCCTTAAACGCCCTGAGCGCATCCCTTTGCATATGTATACAATTGGTTGGGAACCTCTCCTCGTGATTGCTTCTAAATCGATATTTAATCGTTTTATGGATAAAAGCATTCATGCCACACCCCCACCATCATTCATTCACCTTTGTTGAGTTCTCATCGACCAAATATCTCGTATCGCTGGGGACACAAGTACTCTGGGTTGTTTGGCTTCGGTGTTACGTTGTTGTGTCTTGCTCTCTCCGTGCGTTTTTGCGCTAGTATCCTTTGTAGGTACTCTAGATTGTTTTTCTGGTAGCTCTCGGGTTTGAAATTTTCAATCTTTGTTCTACATGCGCATCACAGATGTTATAATTTTGAATTTCTGTATTTCCATTCCCGCTATTCCCTTACTAATCGCCGCCATTTCTTTCGATCTTTCGATATCTGATTTAATAATTAAAAATACTAATTATTATTATGGCTTTGAGTTTTAATTGATGAATCTCCACTTTTATGTAGGATTGCTTTTCTTGAGAATCATTTTGCCCTTCTATCGGATGATATCCAGTTGCTTATCGACTGAACAATGTCTGTGATTTCCTTTGGAAACTGAGTTGGAATTGCATTCCTGTATAGTTGCAGCGCCTTGTTTTTAATCTCTGCTGTGTGCTTCTCCCTTCGCCTCAGGAAATTTTGCTTGTCTCTGTCCCACGCTTCATCGTAGCTCTCACTGATAGGTTATAGTCGTTGTTGTTCCTTCCTCTCTCCCCAAGTTACATTTCCCCGATTCCCAGTTATTAATTTATATTATAGTGCAGTCAAAGGGCTCTGTAGTCATCCGATCGACTGGCTGTAGAGTTTCGGGGATATGATTCCGAGATTGAATTAATTCCCGCGAACTCCCACCAAGTGTGGCCCATCGATCGCCTGACTCACCCCGCCCAATTGGCCCACCTCCAGCCGAGTAGCGCATCGCAGGATCCTCCTCCCTACCACTTAACCATCTTTCTCTAACTGCAGCGGTGCACGGGAGGAATATTAACCCCCATATCATCCCTTGCCTTTCCTGTAATTAATGAACACTCCATCATGGATATTAATTATCCTTCCGGTGTAGTGCGTTGAAATTAATGCAGATACATCCGATGGATATTTTTACCGTTAATTGAAACTTCATTAGCTTCAAGTGTAGATAGGGATCAAAATTATAATATCTGCGATGCGCATGTAGAATTACTCTCCTTTCTGCAGCTGCATATTTCTCTATTCACCATTCTCTATTAACCAAGTGACATGAGGGCATTTCGTCGCCATTCATGGAGGAGGATTTTTAAAGACGCAGAGTAGTAGGTAAACTATTTTTTATGCTTATAAGTATATCTCTGTGTCTGCTGTATGGTTGTGAGTGGTACGTTTTAATATGCGTAGTACGTTCGAATGCTTCAACACTTTAGTCCATTGAGTCTCTCTTAAATTTATCATCATTGTTTGAACTGCAGGTGAAGTGTTTTGCCCCTCGATGTCATAAATATAGCCCTGCTATCCTGTATGCGATGTCAATTTAACCGTATACTTTGGCGTTTCCCCGTGGATACTTATTCTGTATGCTTTCACAATATAGCGATTCCCCCATTTATTGATGTCTTTGACTCCTCTCCAAGTATCTGGTGTATTCACCCTAGATTTTATATAGCTCACTAATCCCGTTGTCCGCTGTTGCCTCAAATGCTTGGCCCACATAGTCTGTGGTAAAACAACCTAGTTGTAGATGCATAGCACCTCACATTTTCTGCGCTGTATTTTCTATCATTGCGTTTCAGAAATACTTTTTTCTGTCGTGTAGCATCCCATGCGTTGTGCTTGTGCCCCGTCCAAGTTAATTCCAATGTCATGGCGACTATTCAAGTATTTTTCGTGGCCGTTAGTGTGGTAGTAGTTCTAAAATTGGGTCTTCAAGTGCTACCACTTCTAAGGTCTACCCCTCCCGGGACTAAAACGACATCCGTGCTCGAGGGGGATTTCGAACCTGTGACCTGTGGATCTGAAGTCCGGCGTATCGGTAACCTGACCGCGGTGGTGGGGTCGGTCAACAGCGCTAAGCTGTAGTGATTCGTCGCTTGAGTGTTTTTTTCCGCGCCATCTCGCGCTGCATCTGTTCTCCATGTTGTCCTCCCTCTCTCTCCTTCCGCTCAATGTGCCTATCCTATTCACGCGTGCACCACGGTCACGTTTATTTTCCCGTAAGTCAGTGTTAGAAATCAGGCGGGGAAATGTTGCAGACCGTTCCCGTTCGGTGGAGCGCCCGGCTACAAAGCTGCGTTTTGCACACACTAATCTATTTCATGTGGAGAACGAAATAGGGGTTTTCCCCTGTAGTTATACAGGTCCATGTGTCATTCATGCCTCTCTCTTGCTTTCTCTAGCAGTCAAAATACGCGGTAAATGTGTTTTCGTTAAATTCCTAAAAAAATATTGTGGGCGTGTTACTTGAGGGCCAGTGGCACACGCGTGAATGGAGAAAGTAGAGGTTAGAAGATTTAATCGTTCAAGAATATAGTCTTTTAGTAACATCCATTTAGATAGCCCTTTTAGGAATTCCTTACGGCTGTTTTCTTTTTTAATAACATATGGTTACTAGTTACACATTCGCGTCCTGAATTTTGCAAATAATATTTTATAGAATGTGGTATCAGGTGTATTATATTTTATGAAATGGTCGTGTCTCATGCCATAAACTCGGATCAAATTATTCTTGTGAAACAATGTTGGACTTTCACCAGATAACAAAATATACATTGTGATGGCATCGTGGAGTGACTCTCTCCGAGTTCGCTTATCTTCCCCATTCGCGCGGTGCACGCTGGGTGAATGGAGATGAGAGGGCTGGAGGGGGGAGGCAGGAGGGTTGACTATATATTTTATACTATTTTTTTTTCGCGAGATCACCTTAACCTATTTTCTCACCCGCTCGCTCTCTTCAGTTGGCGCTCCTCTTGTCCTCTCCCTCTCCTCCTCCTTCCACCCCCCATCCTATCTTCTACCCCCCTCCACCCACCCACCCGTTCCACGTCACCTCAGCTGAGACGCCCTTATTAATTCGTACTCGAAAATGTCGGTGTTTTTTTTTGTTATTGGTGTGGGCGGCGTACCCTGGAAGGGTGAGATGCATTCTCTATTCTTTAGTGTCCACCACGCCCCATGCCCGGGGTCTGGTCGATGTGCAGTGCCACAGTATTGGTGTCCTATCTTGAGGGCCGGGGTTCCAATCGCGTCGTTGGCGAAGATTTTTCAGTATCTCGATTCCCTCTTTTTTGCTAAGGAGGAGTAATTAATCATAGTAGAAGTAATCAAAAGCAGTAATCCTCCCGTTGTGTGGGAAGTCGGTTCCCTTGGTATTTTTCATCGAAAATAAGTCAATACCGACGCCTGGTTTTCTCCGTCCCCCCTCGATTGCCTAAGTAACGTTCCCCCACCTGCCGACCTATAATTCATGGCGCAAAAGACCTCAGTTGTTGATCGTCTTTCCTGAGAAGCAGCATCCCAAACTGGTCCAAGGAAATACAATCATCCGTTCCCGCTCAGTCACTCACAGGTCGATGGAGCGGTAATCGTGAGTCGATGAGTGCACATTCTAATTATTTTTCAATAAATTCCAAAAAGGAATAATTCGACCTTGTTTCGCTTTAGTGCATCTGTTTATTCGTTGGAATTCACTCGACCGACAGTAGTGGAAATGATGCCGTAATTATTTTTATCGCTTTTTAAAACATTTTATGGTTCGAGTTTTCGACACGGTATTCGAAATTTGGACGAAATTACTTTAACGTATGTTGTTTTCAAATATCTGACTCGGTTAACACTTTTGTAATTGTTGGTAACGATGTTAATATTAAGTAATGAGTTATTTCGTGTTTAGAAGAAAATCTGTACATATTATTTAATCAAATCACGAATCATCACGAAGTATATGTCTCATGCTATGATGCTACCTGTTGAAATGGCGTTGAATTGCCAAAAATCAAATCGGTAAGATACAATTTTATTCACTTTTATCTATGCATATCTCTAATGAGAACATGAGTGAGAAGTTTCATGCCAATCTGTACTTAAGGTAGTCCGAGCGAGATAGTTCCCTAATCATAATAGATAAGTTTCCCATGCCCCTAAATCGTCCCCTGCGCAGAACCAGCGATTTTTGCCAGGGCTGAACTCCTCGTCTTGTGCCCTCTTTAAGGTAGTACGAACGAGATAGTTCCCTAATAATAAGAGAGGCCATATCGATATATACGTTTTGATTCCCGTCTAGCTGTAGGATACATGAATAAAATATTGCATTATTAATGATGCAGTAAAATAGTTTTACATGACAGAAATTGTAAGTAATCCAATGAAAATATCTAAATAAATCCTTAACTTGACTCATTTTTTTCACGCGGTACGTTTGAAACTCCAGCAAAACGGAAGGTTTTTTTGTGATCCCGTAGAATTTACTGCGGTGACAATATGATTCATTTTCATAAATTGTTGAGAAAACACACAAACTACACTGTTGATTTTTTGACGAGATCTAAGTGTAGGAAATTCCTCATTTTTAATATGAAGTCTCTCTGGAGTGCATACACGTATTATTTCCCGTATAAAAGGGCTGCTATTTTCTGGCAACAATCTCGGAAAGTAATATGGTAAGGGGTTGAACTTTTGACGTCAATGTAAGGGTGATATATTTTTCCTTAAAATGAGACCAAATACATCGATTTCTTGGTAAAATGATATTTCGCTCAAACTACCTTAAGCATAAATTGGTAAGTTGAGCTTCTTTGGGTTCGGCTCATATTCTGAGGGTTGGTCTTCGTTTTCTTCCGAGTGCTGTTGCCCCTGTCTGCTGGTGCAAAATGACATTACCCATCGGAGCAGTTAAACTAAGGCACTGCTACCAACCAACCATCGGCCGCGCACGGATGCCTTCAGGCCTTGGTATTTGGACGTGCGGAGAGAAGTCCTCCTCCCTCCCTATTCCCCTTACGAACAGTGGATTCATTTGGGGCAGCACCCGCTTTATCCCCGCCCCACAATGTATTGGTGGTTCCGCGGAACTCCCTTACTCCTGGCTGCTCGTATTGCCCACGTGCCCCCTAAAATATGGGCGGCCCCATCAAACTGTATTCAGACAGCGTACGTCAGACAAATGCCACCTGGGAGGGAAAACGGGTTGTCGATAAGTCTTTCGGACACACAGGAACTCAAGACGGAAGTCAAGGTATTCTATCGCATTGCTAATCATCACGATATTTCGCTGAAATGCTTTGTTGTATACTTTTTCCTTGCCTATTGCGTTGTATGATTTTGTGTGGAAGTCTCGCTTTCAAATGGCTGCTATAACGTACAGAAGTTATAGATGGCGTTTGCATCATATTTGCGCTAGCTGTCTGTGGTATTTTCATCAACAATAGTTTCGCCTCGTTTTATTTAGCTGGCTTATACATGTCCCGGGTAATTAACTTCATAAGGAACCGATGTGGCTGGAGAGTTGCGATGGATTCTCAAGAAGTCGCGCATTAAACCTTATCACATGGCTTAATATAACCAGAGAATTTTCATACTTAGATTTTACTAGTCACATTGTAGAGGAAATTAAATGAACTGTCTGGAGAGTGGTGCACCATTGTGATTTCCAGTATGAAGAGCGGTAGATCGTTGCTATTCGAATCCTCAATTTTAGCTTCATTAATCGCTGAAAACAGATGCTTTTATGTAGTTGAATTGCGCCTAGGTTTTATGTAATAAATTTTGATAAGTGAACTAAACCTCCCTTGGTTTAGGAAATACTTGGAGTATGTCATATTCTTTGGGGATAATACTCAGCCTATAAATCGATGGACGGTGTTCTTTATGATCTTTTCGGCCTCTTTGCCCCTTCCTCCTTTCTTCTTCCTTTCTTTTCTTGTTTCTTGTGGCATCTTGTCCCGCGTACGAGTTTAGTTGACGTTTTCACTGTCGATAAAAAAGTTATTTTTGGATTCCTTATCATTGAAGCTTATATTAATTCCCCAGAGATATGTTACTGCGTAAATAAACACATGAACTGTGAAGAACTGAATAAGAGAATAAGCAGGATATGCGAATGTGTATTGTGTTGATGTGAGATTTTACATTTGATGAGTTATCATTTCAGTGGTGCTGACTCGTAAAAAAAAGGGGGAAAAAAGAGATGGATGGGCGAATTTTTTTTGCGTTCCCGAGTGAAATCTAACCTCCTTGTTTACGTATGTATATCTCGCTGCTGTATCACTAAACTCCAAGTTGAGGATCTTGCTGATTTGACCCTTCTCCCATTCCAGATCATTATCAAGTCCTCTCTATTGGGAGAGTGGAAGAACTCGCTGCTAGTTGAAATCTTTGAACTCGTTTCAAATTCTTATTACGATTTTCTATGCTCGTCGCTTCGTAATTCTCTTGGGGAATAATTTCTTTGAGATTGTACGAAAATAGGTTCCAAAGTGGATACAAATTTATAGGATTAATTGCGGCTTTAAGTTCGTTCATGCGGGGAAACAAAAGATAGAGAGAAAGCGATTGGGGGAACAGTGGTCTTTACACTTCCCCATTGTTCATTTGCCCCATTCGAGGAAAATTCCTTCTGGTAATATCATCAATCTGCGTGTCATTACCTTAGTTTCGTGATTCTACCTTGACCTTGCTTTAAGGCTCTTCACCAAGGCTTCTTTAAGATTTCGTTTTCTTTACAATTTAGCTTTTGAAGTACTCGTGTACCACAGAAGTCAGTTATCCTCTTCGTTTAGTCAGTTCCCTCCTAAAGTCCAGAAAATTATCATCACTAAGTTACAAAGTATATTTGGAAAAGAATTAAAAATGGCGTTTCTTTGACGGGAGGACTATGTTACGGGCTACGTGTGTAGATCAAAGAAATGATCAGTTAATAGTGTGGGTTATGTATCGCGGTGTTCGGAAACTTGTACTTATATACTTGTGTGTGTGTGTGTATATATATATATATATATATATATATATAATATAAAGCTTCGTCACAGGGTGACACTAAACATAAAACATATAAAATGGAAACTCACGAGTTTAAAATTTTCGGTGGGTCGCCCGCACCTTCATCAGTGATATATATATATATCAGTGATATATATATATATATATATAGTGCTAGTTTGTTTTGTCACCTCGAAGGTTACTGTGATCGCCACGCCGATGAGGCAATCGACATCATATCCTCCAAATCCACATACCAAACACAACCATCTATTCCGAGGTATATCTTAAGTACATATATATATATATATATATATATATATATATATATATATATATATATATATATATATATATATATATATATATATATATATGTACTTAAGATATACCTCGGAATAGATGGTTGTGTTTGGTATGTGGATTTGGAGGATAATATAAGACTGCCGGAAGGGCAAACGAAGAGCTGATGGTACGCTTGGCGTGGAGTAGGAGTAAAACAAGTTGGAAGGAGTAATTGTGAGGTAGGAATCGGTGAGTTGAGTGTTGGTGGGATAATAAGCGACAATCGGACCGCGAAGGCCACCACAGAAAGGAGAATGTTGGAAATGCGGGGAATGGAAAGGAAGAGAATATGCGTTTTTATGTACGGGTGGGAGAGAGTGGAAAATTTGCTGAGCTAATGAGAGAAATGGCGGAGAGAAGAACGTTTAGGAAGTGGGGAAGCTACCAAGAAACCTACCTTTGATTGCTATATTACAAATGGTTATAATTTCATTGACCACCGATCCCAGAGTCAAAAATTTAAAGAAAGCTATTGGCCAAATATGTTTTAGCGTCGTGTTGTTGGCAGAATTTAAGAATGTATAATTATAACTCAGAATTTGATTTACTGATTGATGACTTGGAGTCAAATTACATTATCCTCAAATTTTGCCTCTGAAACGATACTCTCACCGGTTGTCTTGAAGTATTTGACACAAGTGTTAACCGTGATAATTTGGATTTCTTTCTTAACCCGTTATTTGAATGGCTTTCTTTAAAGTCCGTATTTATAGTGTTTTTGTGATTACTATGCGCCTCCTCATGTTTTTGTAACACCCGCAACGGAGGAGATTAGGTCCAAAAATTGCTGATTTTGAAAATGTGGGGGAAAAAATGAAAAGACACTTGCGATGTTTTGTTTGGTCTCGCTGTTTCGTCTGGTGGATGCTGGGTCCAGGTAACGAGAACACAACTGGCGAGAGAAAGGGATGTGCCTATATTTCGCTCGGGGTGACCTTAAATTTCTTAATAAATTCAATAGTGTCAGGCGAAACATGATGGAACTCCTTCATGATGTTCAGATAGGAAAATGAAAGGACAGGTTCCACAATTATTTCATCAAGCGACCGGTTTCGATACAAGATATCATGATCAGGCCTGATGATGATACCTTGCATCGAAACCGGTCGCCTGATTAAATAATTGTGGAACCTGTCCTTGCATTTTCATTTCTGATCATCTTATATTTCTTATTAATTAACAATATACTTATCATTTCATGTCTAGTCAGTATTTTATGCATTGAATAATGAAAAATGCTGAGCATAAGCAATCTTGATAGATAGACTGGTCTCTAAAATATGGTTACGCTAAAATATTACGTCATTATTTCGTATACACCTACTGTTTCACGAAAGATAAAACAAGTTAGCATGATATATTTACATGCACGATTTTTAATTAGCGTACATTGCGAGCTCTTCCTCCGCCAGATGCAGCGGAATAAACGACTTTTTCTAATGATATACAAGTGTCGCCAGTGACATGCTCGCGGGTTCTTTTAAGATAAATTGTGAACTTGAAGTACGGTTTATAATATAATCTTATCATTTATATATGCCCAGTAACGTGACACGGGCTCTTGAATAAGGAAGATTACAAAATAAACTCTCGAAATATAATGTAAGCTTCAAATAAAAGCTAAATATGTGCATGATGACGTCCGTCATTTTCAGTTTAAACTTGTGGAGAATTTACAAGTCTCCCTTGTCTGAGAAGCACTTGTAAACCACACTTGTGAAAACCAACTTTTAACTTCTAACTTGTGGACTTGCCACTCTGAGAAACCGGCCCCAGGTAACCGCTGAAGGGTCGATTGTTACCTTAACTCTAAACTGGTTTTCACGAACCATTCTTGATGAATGGGTATTAATGTGTTGCTTAAGTGGAAGCCCGGATGCTGGTTGAAATTCATTATGTTCTGGTTGATGTCGATTGCCTCATCGGCGTGGCGATCACAGTAACCTTCGAGGTGACAAAACAAACTAGCACTATACCATTTTATTCCATTGTCCATGTGAAAACTATTTTCTTCAATTCTTGATTTTTCCTATTGCTCTAGACTCACGTGACGTTGATGCTCTTTATTCCTAGTTTACACTTGGCGCCTTGTTGTAATATTATCCCGTTTGTCGAACCACCGTGCATCAATCCGTGTTCTTGCTATCAATTTCCTGCTGTAATCATCAGAGAATAATTATTTAGGCGTATTGAAGGACAGTCAAGTAGGAAGTAAAGTTGCCTATCAGCTTGCATCGCACCCTAGACTCGCTACCCGTGGAGAGAATCGTTGAGGCAAGCATCGGGTAAGGCTGTCGCGGGAGGCGGCCTCAGCGAGCAGCCTCGCTTCTGTGTACACGCGGTTTTTAGCCGAACGCATGTCGAAACCAGCTGCCTACTTTATCACCACAAAGTTGCGGATATTCATCACTTTTCCGCGGTAGTTGAAGTGCTTCCAGGTGTTTGCATCGCTTCAATGATTGCACTTCCTCCTCGGTGAGTGAGTTCCCCCGTATCAGCGGCCGTGGCCACTTCAGTTCGCCGTGGCGGAGGCGCATGGGCGCGGCTTTTGAAGTGGGTGTGTGGGGGAGGGTGTGCGGGTATTTATAGGAGAGGCACTCCTCACACGAGTCGCCAAAAGGGCAAACCCCTTCTTTATATCTCGCCTCGCCGCGTGAGAAGGCAGTTACATTTCTCCGACTTCCTCAGCATTTTCCATTTTTACCTCCCCCTGCCCTCTTCCACCCGGGTGACACCGGGGCAAATAGAGTATCACGACCCATGGCTTGTCCTCCCGACTATTGTGATTGATGAAGAGGTCATTGTGTCACAAACTCGTGACCACCCTCCGCCATATTCGTTCTCCCAGGTCTTTTCAATTTCCATTCCGCCAAGTGCGGGTTGTATGTCTCGCATGGTCGCGTTTTATTTACTTGTTCAATGCAACGCGACCCTTGTTGTCATATTTTATAGCTGCATAAGTAATACGTCAACAGATTAGAAGCAAATAAAACATCGATTTTTATGGAGGTTCTACATTTAAATGAATTTATTCTTTATCCGGCTACATGGAGAAAAATATCCTCTATTTGAAGTGAACAACTTCCCTCGCTAACTTTTTAAAAAGTGAACTTAAAAGTATATATATGTGATTTGATGCGGGAATGGGTAAAGCGGGGAAATATTTGTATTTCTATGTGATATTAATTCCATTTTGGTGAAATAATGTTTTTAATGCTCAAAATTTCAGGAGTTGAATGAAAACAAAAAAATCACCATACTATATTATTATTGTTGTTATCAGGATATGTCGGCACATATTGAAGTCAAAATATGGGAATTCAATGGAAATTGCGCTTCAGACCCTCGCTGCTCTTCGTTGGAAAAGAATACTTCGTTGAAAATGTATTTGTGGAATTATTTGTATATGTTGTACATTATTTTTTTAATAGCTTAGGCATGTCGCCAGCTAAAAAAGAATTTTTTAGCAAACTTAACTAAAATGTAGAATTTAATATTTGTTTTGATTGATACTGTCACGGTGGAACCTATTTAAATAAACTGCTAAGCGTTTGAAAATTATAAATTTCGAGTGATTTTTATAGAGGGTGTGTTTTTCTGTTTCACATAAAATAATCAGACCGATGGAATATTTGGAGTGGAAATATGGAAGCATTTCATCGACGAGGGAAAAATCGTCTGATTTATTGGTATAGTTGTTTGCTGCTGTGCCCTTAGATAAACGGAGAATTATCATTTAGAGAGCGGTTTTCCGTGCATGCACTGTTTTTCTAAATGTAGGCATAAGCACACGCTATGTTTATGCACTACCATTGAAGCGGAGGAACTTGTTAAGCATTTTTAGGTGGAAAAACGTGTTTTCCTGAATTTGTGAGCCTTGACAGGCATTACTAACATGGTGGATACGCCTCGCCTACGTCGCAAGTTCGCGCAGTAAGTGACTATGCAAGGAGCCTGGACCTCAGTCAACCAAACCAAATTTTACAAATATCACTGAGTAATAGGTAATACGACTGAATAATAGGAGTTTTAATGAATTATTGTCATTATCAGGTGTTGATATCGATGACGATTTAAACGAATTGTGTAAACTTTTATACTTTTGTATTTGTTAATGTTGGTTAATAAAATTGTTGGCAAGGGAGTGCCATAAAGTGACTGAAGATAGAGATTAATTTATCTGCCTCGATGGTCGCGCACCTCCGTTCCCTGCGCGTTGAGCAGAGGAGTCGACAATATCCTAGGTGCAGTGTGTGAAGTGGTCGGGTGAAGAATTGATGGCTGCAAGGTGGTGAAGAAAGTTGATAAGAATTACGCAGAACCGAATCGTGCGCTTTTTTAAAGACTTTTTTGCACCTAAGAATAAGAGCCAGTTCTTACAGTACACGTTTTTCTCTGAATCCCGTGTGAAGTATCTCCGAAAGAACCCTCGTTCCGGACGAGAAATTTAACGTGTGTACAGAGGCGATGAAACTTCTCATTTTATTTAATCTTTCTTCAGTTTTTTTAAGGTATTTGGTCAACTATAAATCTGAGTTTTACTTACCATCGTTGTGAATTATTCATAATTCTTCCTCAGGGCATTAAATTTCTGATGATAAATTATGTTACTTTTTCCAGTAACTCTCATAAAAACGAAATGGAAAAACATAAACCACAATATTGAACTCAGTCAACGTATATAACCATATTAAAATACGAACAAAAACATCATTGTTAAAATACTGTTGTAAACATGATTCTTATAATTATATTTTTGTCGCTTAGAACATCATGATCCCAGGCAGAACCTTTTGAATTTCGAGTTCAGACGAGAAGACTCGGAGAATATAAAAATGATTAAATCAATAGAATCTTGAGAATTAGTTTAAATCTTAAGGAAAAGAATAAAAGCAACATTTCTGCTGATCCAAATACTTCTCATTAAAAACGTATTTTTTGTATGCATCAGTAAGCATGAAAAGAGCCCGTTGCGGGGCCCCCACAAGCACCGGGCCCAGGGTGCACACCCATTTGCCAAACTTTTAACGCAGTTTAATGCAAAATTCAAGACAAAATCGGTTATTTGAATATCTTTTAGTCGTCTGGTTGCAAAGCTCTAGTTTGGTAATCATTAGGTATGAATTGGCATGGCAGAACACAAGTTTCGGGGATTTCCGTCCGTACGGTGTGGCAGCGTTTTGTGCACCGCACAGTTGGATGAATATTCGAGCATCTACATGCTGCCGTCTTAGAATACTTTTGAGTGTACATACTCTAAACCGGAGCCAAGTGCGAACTGCTCCGGGCGACCTCGGTGAGGGTCGCGTTCGTTCGCAGCAGGATTGCTGAACACGGCGGGAAAAGTAATCGTAGGTAATTCTCTCGGAAGCAGTCTTCATCCGCTAGCGTAAACATAGCGCACGTGAATCACGACTCTTTCGTTATCGTTGTAAGTTTTCTCGTGTAGGCGTCGCTCATGAGTCTGCTTTGGACTCTGATGGCGCCGGCGTTTAAATGTTGGGGGAGATAATATCGTTTCTTAATAACGTATCCTCTGGTTTATAGTTGATGGAAAGGAAATAAGGAAATATAATGGAAATCAGGTAAATTAATATCGCGCGAATCAGAAATGAAGGCCGGTATTTTCTCGGCGCATTACTCCGTTTGAGGGTCAGATGAATTCGGCCATGAAAACAGAGGTCTATATCGTTCAGGAGATGGGTGCGAGGATCAGGTTTTCACGACCACATTACTAATAGAGCAATGCTCCTAAATATTAGGTTACACCATCCTTAGCGGTTGGCAAGCAAACGCTCTCTGTTAAGTGAGGTGGCTTCCAGGGTTAAGCGTTGCTAATGAATTACATGTACTCAACACGTCAACCGTGAGATGAAATCATGTTCACGATTGCAGTGTAACTTGGTCTGACAACCGGAGCTTGGGTCGGCAACCGTCGTCCTCCTGCTGCGCAGCGTTACGTAACCGTTCATTACTGCGGATGAAGACGTAAAGACTTATTTTCGTGGAATACGGTATGCCATCATACAGCATCTATGAAAGTTACATAATTACGTTGCTTTGATCAGTGTTAAATTATATGAACCGCGTATTACAGGCGTGTTGGTCGTGAGAACTCGATATGCCGAAGGAGAGGACAAGGCTGACAAATGAATGCCTGAATGCGAGACACACGCGCTCGATGACGCAGACAACGAATCATGAACGGACTATTTTCACTTTGAATTTGACGGTTGGCGCTGCCACGCGATCGTAGACGCGTCCGTAAACACCAAGCAGTTTACTTGCGGTTATATTTGAGCTGCCGTTGACGCTTATTTTAAACTGGCCTTATATTTGCCGAATTAAGGTGGTCGGAGCGAGTTTCGTTTATGTTACAAATTTACGCGAAACTTACCATACATGTGTATATTGGGAATATTGTTAGATATTAGTGAAGAACATGCATGTTACTGATTTGGTTTGTTGGCAAAATAATGCTATTTTAACACGTAGCCTTATGACAACATCTTTGTATTTTGAAATCATTCGATTGTACACGTACATATTTTCTCTTTAGAGCGTAAAAATACTTTTTAATATTATTATAACGGTGAACGATAAATATCAAGGTATCATGTCGGGTAAAATACACGCATTTACATATAATTTTCACTAAAATTTCGAATACTGCACCGTAAACCCAAGTCGAAACAGCGCTGCTAATGAGGGGAAAATTTTAAAAGATTATTCTTGCATCATTTACATCACCACGTGTGTAGTGATTTCCTCGAAATTAACCCTGTGAGTGCCACCAATTTTTTTTAGGGTACTCCCAGAAGTGCCATGGGTATTTTGATATATTTGTATGCCTTTATTCATAAAATTATTTTTTGTTAATTACAGCAAATTAATTATTATATTTTTAAATATTTAAACATGATCATTTCTGTATTTGAAAGTGAATACTATTTTCCTAATGGACATGAAAAATATAATTTTCTTGAAGACTCATTGTTTTAACAGGTCTCCTCATAGACAACGATATATCGTCGTTGGCACTTCTGGCACATTCTGCAAACGACGATATATCGTCGCGTGGCACTCAAAGGGTTAACATACGTACTTCAGTGAAATATGGACCTAGTAGTTTTTTTCCGAATTACTTGAAAAGTAATTAAAAATGTGCAGTGCAATCAGTGACTCACGATTACCGGGACAGCCACCTCAAACCTGGTCACTCCTTGTTCGTTATGTTCGAAAAGTTCCCATTGTGCTGGAAAGCGCTGATTTGTATCGGGTGGTGGGCGGAATGGCGAAGGTTCCGAGTGTCTTGGAGTGGGAGAAAGGCCGGCGCGGCATTGCGGTACCGGACAGAAGAAAACCTTGTGGCTCAACAGCTCACAATGAAACAATTAGTGCCAATCGTCATGTGTGAAGTTCATAGAAAATCTATCGAGTTCCACTCAGAATTCATTTACCAACACACCACTGTTTGACGCGATATGCTATTTGGTAAAACAAACAGACTTCATGGTTGATTTCACAACGAAATGCGTCGTGTTACAAACTGTTTTATTCTATTTTTTGTCATCTCTGTGTCCGAAGTAATGTTGTGCTTGTATTTTAGGGTAGTGGTGCAATTATAATACCAATGGCAAATGAAGAACCTTATGATATACGACTGGAGGCATGGAAAAATATTCATTTTTTATTATGTGTTCCTAACGAGAAAGCTTTGTGATCGCATAACAAAAGAGTTTGTCTGTACACACTAGGATAAGTGTCCAAGCTGAAAGGTTATCTTGCTTCATTTAGAAATCAACGCTCAATATTTTCAGCGTAAATCTTGAGACTCGGATGTTATATAATTTCTTTGCCGTCAAAAGGATCGAGATGGCGTGCCTTCCGTGGGGACGGGACACCGCCGCCTGAAGTGACGTCGGAATGTAAATAGCCGTCCCGCTATTCGATCTTCCTATCGGCCGAGTTTCAAGGCGATTTGCAAGCGCTTACCGTCCGATGGGAATGAATAGGCGGAAAAGAGAGAGAGCTTGGGTAAGGTCGTTGAAAGATCCCCTCTTCTGCTCCTGCCATGATGCAGTTGCTCGGAAAGGCAAACGCCGTACTTGCTTTTTATTGTTTTAACTCTTTCCAATTATGTTCTGTTGACAAACCAGTCAGTAATTCCAACTAATCTACTTGAGATTTACAAAAAGTTTTCCTGAGTATTGCAATTTTCTGAAAAAAGGAAGTAATCGCCGTTGGTATTCTACTCATTAACCCTTCCGCTGCGTTGGCAGGAAATAAATATCCCGGGGGAATCCGAGTCCTTGGTTCAAACAGCGTACAAATTCTCATGATGTGAAAAAGGACCAGTTTTTAAGAAGGAGAGCGTGAAAGCAAATCTATGAAGCGAGATGTTTTTAATAACATTTTCATGTAAAAAATACTTCAATCTGCTTTAATTTAGGCCATACATCTAAATTGATGCATAAAACAAAGCGTGAACTATAAATTTCTACGCCAGTGTTCAGCGCTGGAGACTATCGTCCAGTATGCGGCCACAAAAGAAAATAAATAGTCGGTCTTGGCTCTGTCCCTGACTGTGGTATCCCTCTTTCAAGCAGTCGTCCCCTACTTTTCCCTCACAAAATCATCTATTTTCTTCTTTTCCGGATTGAATCCCAGTTTCCCGAATATCCTCGGCTCCGACATTAATTGCTTTGATGCTGAAGAACTTTCCGTGATGGCCTGTTGTTTGTGTTTAAAAAATTCCTGGAATATAAACCCTGCTCACTCTTAGTGCGAGCAATGCTGCGGTGCTTTATGAGCATATCCTGATGAAATAATGCTCTCAAACAATGTCATTATGATGTAAGCTTAAGTTTCATCATTTGGTGCTATTTATCCATGGCAAAGTAGTGGTGAGAAGGAACCTCGTGCCCAAACCCTCCTGCATTTGATATAATTTTGCAAATACCTGATAATAGTGTGTGTTAAATAATTACTCTTTGTTACATTTCTTGATTGACTCTCGTATTCGATGGTATGTGTAAAAATCAATTTTCTCTAGAGAGAAAACAACTTGATCATCTAATGATCGGAAGTTCGTGAATAGTATTGGCCAGTATTTATAGTAGATGATTTAAAACGTCATTTTCACGGCAGTGGAAGCGTTACCTCTTATATAACTCCTCGCATGTGTGACATTCTCCTACTCAACTTTTTCATTTGTGAAAGTCGCTACCAGATGCTGGTCTGTTTTTTTCCGTCCAGTTTGCTTCCCTCGAGATGGTTAAGGTGTGTTCTGCTGCAAATGTGGCTCTGTTGGTTCGAGTAATGCTCCGATTGGAGTATGTTGGTCAGTCCTTTTTCATTTTCAAGGGAGACTTGTTTTTGCGAAAGTAAGTCAGTGATAAATGTGTATTTCAGTGTGCACTGTTACCCTAAATAATGGGGGAAGCTAGTATCACTAAACAACCCTAAGAGATACTGTATACTAGGAAGTAAGTGGTGTTAAGACAAACGACTTGGCAAGACGTATCTTTGTCGCCTAGTTTTTCAATGGTCCTTCTCCCTTTAGTCCTAATTGATTCCATTGTCAAATGTAAGTGGGAGAAACTAAGTCAAAGGAGAGAGTAACGGAAGGAAGGTTGGTGAGGATGAATGTAAAATACTCAATCCCCTAGTAATGGCCTATCTAATCTTGTCTCTCCTCCGCAAATCCCTTGGAGTAATTTCCATCGCTCGTGATTGCTCTTGAGCACACAATGGAATGATTAGATCACTGCGAAGCTGGCGAGCAACAGGTTGCACGTCTTTACCGTAGTCTACAACTATACTACGAATGCGTGGGTGGGAGAGGTTCTTCATTCAACTCTTGTTGTAATGCGGGTCGCTACCTTTTCAAAGTGTCGAGAGACATGACTCACTGATGTTATTTTCAGTGCGCATCCTATCCAATTTTGGTGACCGCTTACTGCATCGTGGGTATTTTGATATGTGAGGCAATGTCCCAGAATCCGTCGGCCCCGGTGGCGGCGGGGTAAAGTCCTCGCCTGCTAACCCGAGGGTCGCGGGTTCGAGTCCCGCCTGGGTAGAATATGCCTAGGACATGGGTTTCTGTGTATGTAAACTGGGTTGGGGGAAGAGGGGACGGTTCTGTCCCATCTAACCCAGGATAAATAAAAATATGAGAAAATGAGAAATATGAGAATTCCTCGAAACCTTCTAGATCTTGTAGAGGGAGGCGAAGAAACCGAAATACGTGCCCCTCATTCTTAAAGGTTGGTTCAACGCTGAATATTTCTACTTGGGGAAGGGATTGCCTCGGAAAGAAAGGTCCACCGCGACCAGGAATAGAACCACAGACCTATGACTTGTCGGGAAAATTCCCTGAGCTCTACGCCGGTCTACGCCACGTATGTTACCTGATTCTACACTCCCAGTTCAGAGGATTTAAGGGAACAATGTCGAGGATCATACTCATGAAGAAATAATAACTTAAAGCCATTACACCGTCGGCTAAATTCTCTAACACTTAATATGCTCCAACCGCCAATGCATGAGAGACAATGGTGAGCCAAGGAGGGGAATCTATATTTATAACTATAAATATGAAAAAATTCTCATATTAGGGTGATACTTATATAGCATTAAGATTGAGGCAAATGTTTTAAATTTAAACGTTCATGCATTGGCGTATAAATCACGAAAATTCAGTTCTGACGATCGGTTATAGTGTTTCTATTGTCCTTTCTAAGAATAGAACTGTGGCAAAGAGTGTCAGTGATTAACTATGGCAATGATTGATGTTGAATATGTGAATTACTATTTTAAAAAGTTCAATGTTGTAAAAATGGCGCTTGGAGTATGATTTATAGATCTAGAAAATCAAGGTTTATCGAAGGAAAATGTAGATAGCCGACCATTCAAGGTTTGAATACCATGGTTATTTTATATATATCATGGTTATAAAACCTTATGTGGAAACAGCTAAGTTGCAATTTCTTCAGACGCTTTCTAAATACAGGCGCCTTTTCTAGTTTCTTAACCCCTTTGAAAATGTTTTTCTTTGAATGTTTGTAATGGCATAATTATATTTCTATGAATTTTTGTCCTACTGTGTGGATCAATCATTTACAGAGTTACTTTCGCTGCTAAAAATGGTTCACGATGGTATGGAAACGGTTAAGTCATGTTCTATGTGAGGCAATCTTTAAGGTGGTTGAAGAAGTTTATGTTCATGTACAGATTGGCGTGACACTTCGCATACGTTTACTTATTAGTTACGTGTATAGATGAAAGTGATAATAATTGCTTGTTACCGGCTTGTTTTCTTGGATATTAAATGCTATTTTAACATGTTTCTTCATTGGATTTGACATGTATTTCGAAATAATGCGAAATGTGTATGCGCATATTTTCTCTTAAATGCGAAGTACTGCGTTCCATATTATTATTGTGTCTGTCAACAAATGTCAAGGTATCGTGTCGAGAAAGAAACACTTATATACCTATGCATTTAGCTTAAATTTCGAATTCCTCGAAGTAAACCTCATAGCATTTTTGTAATTAAAGCGATAATTTTAAAATATAACTCTTTCAATATATCCAATACAAGATGCATGGTGAACGAATAAACTGATGTAATCCAGTCATACGTGGTCCAGTAATTGTTTTTCACTTTCTCGAAAAGCTATTGAAATGTGCTCTCTTATCACTACGTGTACCAATCGATCTCAGAACGATCTGAACTCGGGCTGATCCGAAAATTCCAAGCCAGCCGACTCATGTCACCTGGTTGTACGACATGGACTGAAATATCGATCTTGAACTGTCGAATCAATGAGTTGAAGCACGATTGATCCGGTGTGTAAACAAGTGCAGAAATTTTCAGTCGCATTCCGAGTGAACTAAATTGCCTGTTTGGATGTAAAATAATGATGTGCTACGATATCATCAACGTCACTGCACTCGCCTTTACTGTGCTTTTATTTGAACAGGTTACAACGCACGCCTTGAATAATAACGGTTATATTTTATTTCCCTATGGCAATCAAAAGAATAACGAGGAGTGCCACAGACCCGATGGTTCAGATCGATCTGAAGTCTCAGACTGGCTGAGTAAGCGGGCCGGGCGCTTTTCGGATCGATCCCAATAGCTCGTAGCGTTTACCATACCGAGCTGATCTGGTCAGATGGATCTGAGATCGATTGGTAAAAGCAATTTGTATGACAGTCGGTCACCGCGCCAAACACCTCAAGGTGTAATTAAAATATCTTTCTCGGGCTTAAATCTTAAATCATTTACCTCAAGGTGTGGTTCGGAGCCGAATCCGACCCTTGTTCAAGGGTACTTGTATCCTTCCGTCGTCCGGAGACACCGGAGGGCAGGCGCTCTTCGGCGTCCGGGCGATTTGAGTGCGTTCGTTCTTTTGCGGTGCTGGGAAACGCGACACCGCGTCTCATGCGGTCAACCTCACGTGTCGCTGCGCGAGGGGCCGTGCATCGTCGGTCGTGCATCGGGTGGCGCATTCAATCGACATTTCCATGCGACCGCGAGTGCATCTTGCCCCTTGGTCGAGCGACGGGCCCCTTAACTCGCGCGCGCGTTGGCTAATGGTCCTGAGAAAAATCCGAAGGTGTAATTGGAAACGTTTCGAGTCTCGGGTCGATGTAGCATGAGCTGCCTTGCTTCGATTCTTGTGTAAAGAGTGGAACGTCCTAAGTCTCGTTACCCTTTCGGGAGGCGGAAAGCGGTGGACGGAATTATTTTCGACGGAGCCGTCGATTGCCGAGTTCCGCCTTTTTCAGGGTATTATGTTTTCGGCGGAACGTTCAGTAAGCCCATTAAGGTAAATATTTACGGCGTATGACGGAACTTGGGTGCCGCAGGAAATCGTTAGTCTTGAAACTCGATTGGAATCGTAAGTTTCTTACTTATGCTATGCTCAGGGTCCGTACCTTTCAAGATTTATTTCTTCAAGTAATAATCCTTGTAATTTAAAGCTCGACCAGTGGCAAAAAACGAGAGTTATTCAAACTCAGAAACTTGAACCTGGCTTCAAATCTCGGCATCTGTGAATGTATTTCAGTGTGCCTGCCCAAATAATCAGTCAGCTAACGAAAATGAATGAGGCTTTCTTGGAGGCATCAATACTTTTTGGCTCTATTCAATAATGAATTAAAACGTGAAATTTTCAAGAATAATGAGAAAGAATAGATGAGTCCGCAGGAATGTTAAAAAATATAGACAATGCTCTCAAAAAGTTTTGATTTCAGCAACCGGCATTAACGAAATTTTTGATTACCAGGCCGGAAAAGTTCACATGGGGTTCATAAGTTGCGATCTATCGGTAGCTTTGTCGTTACATTTATGGACTATCCGAGGTTCGACCGTGTAATTCACTTCTTACTGAATAAGGTCCCAGACTGTCTGACCTCTCTCCCTCTCTTCTAAATGCCCACCCTAGATCGCATCTCTTGAGGCATTTGTTTTAACTCAAACCGTGTTGTTTTTATTTCGTATCGGGAATTCCAGCATATGTTGCGCAAGGCATGTCTGATTTTTATAACCGTCTCCTCTCCCGCCTTTCGTTTGAAGTATTAAAATGCTTCTCGGATCCATAGATTTCCCTCAGATGTCATAAAAAGTAGAGGAGTTAACGATGTGTAAACTTCGAAGGGTTTGATTTTTTGCGAAGGTTTTATTCGGGGCACGCGGCATCTTCGATTGGCGATGGCTTCGATTGGTGTCATCTTCGACTTCGAACGATTGGCGACGTCGGCAATGTCTCATTTTGGCGTTCACAGATGACAGCTGTGTTGCGCTCCGTATGTTTAATTTCTCCTATATTCAACGATTATCTGCGACCTCGGTCAGTATGTACGTGGGGATGATTCTAAGTTGCACACCTCTTGTAGAATCCTTTATATCTCTACAGATGTCACCACGCTAGGGCCCGTGGCGAGTGCTGTAAGGTTGGCCGCCTCGAAAAGACTGAGAAGGGGAAGAACATGAAAAAGGGAAGCGTGCTTCCCTACTGTAATGGTGTTTCGCTTATTTTGTTCTTAGTCAATGAGTGTTGTGGTTGGGGAAACGAATCGTACTTGTGCATATCCGTTACACTCTCTGCCCTATCCCTTTTATACACAATTCTTTTTGAGGGTTTTCTTCAGATAATCACTCAAGTCAATATTTTACTCCGCCTGCTCTGTCGATGCACTAATGTTTATTGTTTAATCTCAATGTATAAGCAGTGTTTAATTTGTTGTAGTAAATAATATGTTATTAGTTTGAAAAATGTTATTTAACTTACACTTGTTGTACATGATTTGCCCTGATGATGCAGAAATTAAATTCCTAAACGTCGGTCAGAGGTAGTTTAATTGATTATTTGAAGACCAACATCTCCAGAAGTATTGTGTGAGTATATAAGTGGTCAAAATCCGCTAGTATTAAAGCTATCTCTTTTATGTGTTCCATTTTATCACTCCTCCCTTGTTGTGTGATGTCAAAATTATAATCACTCCGTTTTGACCTCCCAACTCGTAATGCTGCTCTTTCGTAAAGAAAAATAAGGGTAGTGAGTAAATTAAGAATCATGGGGTATTGATGGAAAAAAGAGACTACCGTAGTTTTTGTCACGAACGCCTTTTGGTAATGCCGTTAGGTATTGGCTGCACCAGAAATTGTCTTTCGGAAGGTATGCAAAGTTTTAGACTTGAGATTATTGCTTCTCTTTTTATGAGAAACTATACTGAACAACTCATTCATTCTTCATGTGTATCATCATTATTCTACAAAATTTTCTTGCGTAAAATAAAGTAAAATGGAGTACAGTCGTTCATACTTCATTCTTGAGTAGTTCAAATTTTTGGATTGCCCCTAATCCATTTCAAGCTCTGAATTTGAATCAATTGATAGCTAGGTAGTTCATCTCAATGCTCTGATGGTATTTGATTTGTTTTACACTCCTTCTCAATTGATATAAACAGCTTTGCCGATGGGGAGCCAGGACCTTCGAGATGGTCTGATATTTTGATCATTAGAGCGCGTTCAAGAGAATAGCGTAGTCGACAGTAATGTAGCCAAGCAGTAAACCTCTCCAATGCCTACAAGCAGTCCTCCTCCTACAAGCAATCCTCCAAGCAGTAAACTCATCCAATGCCATTTGGGTTAGGGAATCACGTGACCGGAGAATCCATGTTGGTGACCGTTTTTTAAACCATACGATCGTGAAAAACTGTTTAATTTGTATTTCTCCCTAAGACAGATTAGTATATTTCAGCAGTGCTATTATCTTGGACGGCCTCTTGCCATAAATCCGAAGATTCGTTTGTTTCAATTCTCCCTTCCGCTCTGTCCTTCGCCAACAGCTTCATTCCTACGTAATAGTTCACTTTTACGTCCTTCGTAATTTTTCCCATATGTTCCGTTCTTAAGTAGTCTTCCTCTGTAATTCTTCCCATTCATTCCCTCTTCCAGAGTTGTTTTCAATCGGCTGTTGTGTCGCAAAATGTGTCCAAGTTTGTCTGTCCTTTTCGCAGTTACCTTTTTACTTCTTTTCTTTAAACTTCTCAACGGTCGTTTTCATGGCCTCTCATTGTTCGGAGGTAAAATTTGCTCTAAAGCTGCCGACTAGCGACCTAGTCAGCAACAAGCAGTATGACTTTTTATCCTCCGTCTTTATGATTTACTCTTGCATTTTTTGCTTCAAGTATGATGAGTTTCTTTTTCAAAATTAATATACGTGTGCATTAATGCATCCAGGTATTTATGTGTGTAAATCCCCTGCATGTTTGCGCTGTTTTGCATGGCGACACCCTGCGACGTGACTGCCCGAAGAATCTTTGGCTTGTGCCGAAAGCTCTGCTTGAACACAGCGACCGGTCGAGTGAGATCATAAGTGGAAAGGAAGATAAAGTCGTATTGGCGTTCGCGAAACAGCCGTTTGTAAAAGCAAATCTTGTATATTTAGTGGCGACATTCTTCAATACTGATTCGCTATAGGCCGTCCAAAAAGCTTATTCCGCATATTATTTATATATTTCGATAAAGGGGAAACAGTGATTTGTAAGTAACTGGAACTTTCCTGCTATCGGGAGTTCCATGGCCACTGAATCCATTTGGCTAAACGTAATGCATTCACGCGAGTAGTGCATGCAGAGCCTCCGGGTCTTCACCACTCGTTTGCCCTCGAGCTGATTCAGGAGTTTTCTAAAACGCAGTTCCCAACCCTCAGACGAAGCTCCTTCGAACACAACGGCCGAAACTGATCACATCGAATCTCTTAGTAAATAGCTAACCTCTTGGTGAATAGTATTCTTATATTCTGCTAATTTTCATCTTATACAAGGAAGTATTTTTGGAAGATAACCTTGGTTGACGCAATCACTCAAAGAGCAGTAAACTGAATTAAGTTACAATATAGGATTTGGCTAATAAAAATCACTCACCGTTGGTTTCTTACCAAAACAAGAGTTATCGTAGTCTTGTATTTTCGTGTAGCGATTGAAGTGCTGTTTGCGACTGCTCATCGGAATGGTGGTCTGAGTAAGGTCACACTACCCTTGCGACCTGTCATTGCAAACCTTTAGGAGCAGTACTTTTATTACGGACTGGACACGCGTAATTGGCGTTGGCGTGGACTTGTAAGGATTGAAGGGAGACCATTGATTTTTGTCGACGTGAAAGACTTGCTGCAAGGTGTACTCGGCTCTACATGTGATTCATTAGGAGTCAGGGTTTTTTTTCTCTTCGCTATGGGACGAAGGTTCGCTCTGAGGCTACCAGTGCAGTCCTGTGATTTTCCGGAGATATTTGGACCATACATTTACAGCGTTTCTGGAACGTAAATGATGTCTGTTGATGGTTAGTGCATTATTCATTCTTTCATTGGCTCGGTAAAATCGCGGCGCTAGCGCTGTAGGTTTTCTTTAATTGCTTTGATCACGAGACTTGTGGGTGTGCATTCGATTCATTTAAAGTAAAATGATTCTATTGCTGCAATTGATCAAAACTTCAATTTTTTCCGCCATAATGCTCGTATTATGGCAGATACTTATGATATGCTGAGTGGTTGGAAGCGCACTTTTTCAGAAGTTCGTGCCGCCTCGTTTTCCTTTTACCCTGCGACGATCGGCCAATTATTTCGCCGTGGACTATTTCTTACCTCCCCCCCGCCCTCCTTTAAAGTGCGCAGCAGGTTCATAGCAAACGGCTTGCTTTCCCGAGGTTTAGTCAAGTTCCGCTCTCCCGGGAATAACATTGCCCACATTTTTCATAACCGTCGGGTACAGCAGCTTGCGTATCGATATTGATTGAACGTTTTAAGCATCAAATGACTTTCTAGGCATTATGCGTTTTCTGCCCTCAGGAGCTTGCCCTGGTGCAATGGCTGCCGACTCGGATACTTTTAACCTTTGCTCTATGATCGCGTTTAAGGAATGAGAGCGGAAGGCCTTGGGTGTAATGAGAGTTAGTCAGTAGGGGAGGGGAGAGGATTTAGATTCCAGAATGCAGCTCTCCCTATGTATTCAGTGGCCTAGAATGACGTCGGGCTGCATTTATTGTACTTTTGTCCTTGGCAACTCGAGCGAATTTTATGGTTTCCGCTGCATTCTAAAATGTCCCTTTCCCTTCCTACCACCTCTACTTGCAGTCGGGTATTTTTTTCCCATGTTTTTGTTTGGTCTTGTGGTTCATTGCTCAAGTTACACTTTCCCCCTTATTCTACAAATCTTTTAGTTTTTCGCCCTCATTAAAGAAATCGGAAACGTGAGGTATTAAATGTTTATTCTGGTTAAATGTTGCTGTGACGCATATTCAGAGAGAGTGTTCCCTTCACTTTACTTACAGAAGTGTCAATATTGTTATGGTGTGAATTATTTTGATACCTTCGTACGACATACTGGAGGATAGAATGTTATACAGCCGATGTCTGAAAGGGCCTACCGCACTTTTCTCGTCATCCTTGACACCCTGGTCTTGATCTGGAGGGAAAAGGGGGACACATGTCACGGGTGGAAATCGGATCGTATTAATAATAATCGTACATGTCGTATTAGTCCTGCCAATCGCGGAGAGCGAAAGCAAGGTTTTGACTTCTGGTAAGGGTATAGTGGACCAAAGTTGAATTCTGGTACTGGCATGAGCTCAGTTATTACTTTCGACCACCCATAAAATATAACCGGCTTAGGCTCGAGGATTTGTTGGTATGAAAATTCCTTTCTCTTTCAATTGGTGACGAGAGAATAACCTTGGGAAATCACCAATAAATAGACAGCGTACTTAAATTCTCAAGTAAACCTTTTTCATTCCCTGACACAAAATGGGTCTGATGTGTTTGAGCGCTTCTTTCCTCACCCATTCCTGGAGAGTACAAAAGCTTGCGTAGACAGTTGTAACTGAATCAATCTGCATGATTATTTTGTTTGATTTTAAGAAGATAGAAAATACTAGGGAATCTCGGTGACGTATCTCATGTAGTTGATCTGATGAATATAAATGGGGGGCAGGTTTAATTCCCTCTTGTTACTTTCGTTACACACGATGCTTATCAGATTTCGTGAAATTACTCCGGAAAGGTTTGGGTAGTCGACCCATGATATCATCGCCCATATTTGAACCATGGTGTCCCACGTCTGTAGCTCAGAGCTCCTTCACCGACATCTCCGCGAGCCCATTGATTGGAATTAACTCTATACAGTAGAACTTTGGTTGCAGTGTGAACTTCCGCAGTGGCTGATTAATGCTTCCTATGGTAGATACTCCCAAGTTTTACTTACTTCCTCTACTCGTAATTCAGTCTGTTTTTGAGACCTCTCAGATGAAATTCAGGTACCTATAGTTTTCTTTGTAACGAAATTTCGGCTCATAGAAACTTCGGATGTTTGTATTTAACTTTACTGTGAATTATTGTTGGAAAGTAATAATTATTTTTCTTGATTATATATAAATACTTGTACAAAGTGAAGCTTACCACTGTCAAGTTTTTTCGTGTTAAATTTTAGGGAGTTGAACGGGAATGCTTCTCACGAAGCCTTTCCTTGTGGTCAGGAATCATCTGCCTCGGCGGGGCCTGTATTTTTTGTTTTTGGATCGCACCCTTCCTGTTAATTAGCATCCTCTCTCCCTCTGTTCTCTTTTTTCTCCTCAGCCCTTCTCATTTGTGTACGCATGCACACATCCGATTCCATAAGCCCGAACGAAACGACGGAGGGGATCCTCCCCACCCCCTCATGTCGGCCGATATCCGGCCAACTGACCACCCTCTATGTGTTTCTCACCGCCCCCGTCGTCGCTCCAACCCCTTCCCCACGCTCTCTCTCCCTCTCTGGCTGTTTGGTGGGGGGGAGTATAGAGGGGGGGCGGGAGACGATGGGGAAAGGGTGGCAGAGCATCGCTTCCATGTCCCGCGGAACCCCGACCACTCCCACACTGGGCTTCGTTGCCTCTCTCTCGATCTCTCTCTCGCGGGGAATGAGGCGGAGAGCAGACGGTCGCCCTGTCGAATGTGGGAAGGGGGGGAGTGAGGGGGCGCGTGTGGATGGAGCGGGAGGGGAAGGGGAGACGGGGTTAGGAGGCAAGGGTTGCAGTGCTGTCTCTTGCCGCTCCGGCTGGCTGCTCTGCCCTCCATTCCCCCCTCTCCCCCCCTCGCCGTGGCCGCCATATCCCACGCCCCCACTCCCTCCCTTCCTCATCATCGTCGGCTTCCTTCGTCCCCGCGCCCCCGCCCCCCCCAACCTCTGGGCCCTCCGACCGCACCCTCTCGACTTCCTGGCACTGAGCTGCCCCGCGGATGCCGTCGCCCGGCTATCCTGCAGCCGTCGCCGCTTCTCTCCCTCCCCTCCCACAGACACACACAGACGCCACACCAACATGAGACATCGCCGGGCGCAGTCTCATCCCCTGCTGCACTCCTCTCTTCATCCTCCTCTCCCCCCCCTCCCCCCCCCCCCGGCAGCTGCTGCTGCTGACTGCCTCGCACTTTCTCATCATCACCTCTCTCGCTTTTTCCTCTTCGTCACTCAGCCCTCCATCTCTCTTCCTAAGATCTCGGATCGTTTGGTTAATTCCCTTTATCGTAGTTTAGTGAGCATTTGAGATATGGAAAGATATGTAATTAATATTCAAAGGAAAGCCGCACACTTATTTTAAATATTTTTTTTAAATTTAAATTCTCAAGTAAACCTTTTTTATTCCCTGACACAAAATGGGTCTGATGTGTTTGAGCGCCTCTTTCCTCACCCATTCCTGGAGAGTCCATTAGCTTGCGTAGACAGTTGTAACTGAATCAAGCTCAAAGCCCACTCGTACTGCCGCGCAAGCTTTCTTAAAAATTGCTTCGAGGGAACGTTTTGCGTGAAACGGGGGATGGAACAACTAATTGGGTGTAGGGGACCGCTCGAATCGTAGGCCACGCGCTAGGCTAAGAGCACATAAAATAATTCAATCACCCCAGTTTTCGGGGAAACACAAGGATCATCGTTTTGAACTAGACAAGAGTTATGACACTCCATTGACAAAGAGTTCACTTTTGTCCTTTCTCTCTGCAATTTTCACGTCCATCGCCCGTACCTTTTTCGTGACTTGAGTCCGAAAACGCCTAACCACACGCTCCGGCGGTGAATCACGTAGTAGTATGTAGATATAGTTAAGGTCTTTCTCTTCATATCCGCTGATTATTTCCTTGACAAAAAAAAAAGAAAAAAATTGTCTCTACAGCAGTACCTATCGAGGATGCTGTGGTTGGTTTGTTTCGTAATGGTGAAAAAAGAGATTTTTGTTTTGCTCTTGAATGACATTTCATGTTAATTAGTGAACTTTCCGTATTACCCGACGAAATTCCATAAAAAAAGTTAGTAAAATATTTCTACCGAAATATATTTGCAACTTATACTAGTTAAACAGCACTTTAGATTGTTGTTTTTTATCTTTTGAACGAATCAGGGTTCGCCAAGATTAATTTATGTGTCAGATTACTAATTGAAATAGTTTTTTTATCCGAACTTATTTTTACAGTTTAGAGGTTGTTCGTGTGAAAATTATGCAGAGTTGATGTTGTTAGTGCGTATAATAATATGTTGGGTCTGTCTTTTAATTCTAGTGGTCTTTGCTTGTATGAATGTTTACTTTACTTTTTCGTTGCTGCGGAATGCTTCGCTAATCAAAAGCGACTTAGCAAACGCTGAGCCTGTGTTTCCGTTAGAAGTTATCCATTTCTCAGTTTTCGCCATAAGACCTTGTTTCGGCCGCTTACAAAACCCAACGCTCTCATTATCAGTCGTTGGAGTGTCGCGTTGCGAAATCTTAGGCCACGGATCATCGTCTTCTGTTTTTCTGTAGCCACTCCGCAGTGACAACATAGTATCCATTTGCGGCAAAGCAATGCAAAGCGTGGAAGTGTGAAGCTCACGCATCCCCGCTTGATGCTCGCCTTTCGTTCCCGTCCGGAAATCCTTGCGCTGCCTCCGCGCCAAGTCCTCGTACGTCGTCCCGTTCCGGCGCCCACTCCACTGACCTTCCTCTACTCCCGGACCTACTCTCCGACCGTCCGGCCGAGAGGCGACCGTTTCTGTGGTCCCCCATCTTCGGGTCCCCGAACGAAACCCGTCCTCGAACAGAGCCTTGGCTCTTTCTATATACGGGCCTCTTAGATTTAAATTTAAGCCTCTACCATACCATCACGCCGCGACCGTTGACTGTTCTACCACCCCAAACCGCGCCTCTAAATGGGCCTTTAAATTGCGGCATGTCCGAATTTGCCGGTTAAGTGCCTAAGTGTTCCCATCATTGGGAGCAAGTGCTCTCTGGAATGGCGTCCGAATGCATTAGTCTAAGAGTTATACTCGTGTTATTTTGACCGCCGTACCCGTTGCTGATACCAGGAGCAGTTACGAGGGTATCATTTTACGACTCCGTATGAAATTCGTTATTTTATTATTGCTGCTGTTCTACTTGCGGTTTTTACCGATGCAGAATGCGGCGTGCAGATTATAAAGAGGCACCGTAATGTTACCCCAGTCGAAAACACAATGAAAATACTTAACGGCTAAAAGTATGCCCATTTCATTTTTACGGAAGTTAACTTTCATTGTTGTGGCTGCCGTCTCAAGGATACGTCCTGTGATTGAGACTTCTAGGTGTATGGCAGGGTTGCTACCGGCCTTAAAAACCTGGGAAAGTCATGGATATTGGAAAAGTAATGAAAAATGAGATATTTCCTGGAAATTTGCCCTTACAAGTTAAAATTTTTCTGTTTTCACTGAGTGAAGAAACCCAATTTAGGCCATCTCTGTTGTTTTGTGGATGTGGGGTTTTTAATCTCTTGTGAGAATTAGTTAGTGGAGCTGGTATATGCTGTTTAGCAATTAATTGTGCCCTTAAGTACGGTGAGAACGAGATACGTCAATAGAAAGTTACAAAAGCATGTAAGGCAATGTAGCTCTCCATTGGGTAGCCAGCGCAAATAAAGCTAAGCGGCCTCTAATGCATCACCGACTTGGACGACGAGTCCACCACTTTATTATGATTGAATTGGCCTCGTGGAGGAGACCCAATTATAGTATGCCACTCAAAAGGAATCCACTTCCCTCCCGAGTGATTTAAGCTGCTTTTGTCGGGAAACTTTATTCCCCCATTTAGCAAGCGTTTATGTGTTGTTTAGCTCCCGAAGTTCCTGGCGCAGACCTACGAGTCGATGTGGAAGTAAAAATAGGAGCGGATGAAGGGAAAGGATGGAGGGGAGAGAGGGAAGTAACGAGAGAGGAGCCAAAGTACTCTGCGAAGTGTGCCAGAGCATAAGGCAACTGGACAAGTGGTTAAAATCTCCCATCGCCGTGACTGTACTGGAGCCCAAGCTTGAGGTCTCATTGCTAGACGTGTCAGAGCGGGACGGAAGGTAGTTGTGAGCCATCCCAGTTGAACGTAGAACGTATTCATGGTCCAGGACCGAAGTTAAGTTTCCCATGCCCCAAAATCGACCCCTGCGCAGAACCAGCGATTTTACCAGGGCTGAACTCCTCGTCTTGTGCCCTCTTTAAGGTAGTACGAACGAGATAGTTCCCTAATCATAATAGAGACCATATTCGATGTATACGTTTTAATTCCTCTAGCTGTAGGGCACATGAATAAAATATTGCATTATTAATGATGCAGTAAAATAGTTTTACATGACAGAAATTGTAAGTAATCCAATGAAAATATCTAAATAAATCCTTAACTTGACTCTTTTTTTCACGCGGTACGTTTGAAACTCCAGCAAAACGGAAGGTTTTTTTGTGATCCCGTAGAATTCACTGTGGTGACAATATGATTCATTTTCAAAAATTGCTGAGAAAACACACAAACTACACTGTTGATTTTTTGACGAGATCTAAGTGTAGGAAATGCCTCATTTTTAATATAAAGTCTCTTTGGAGTGCATACACATACCATTTCCCACATAAAAGGGCTGTTATTTTTTGGCAAATATCTCGGAAAATAATGTGGTAAGGGGTTGAATTTTTGGTGTCAATGGAAGGGTGATATATTTTTCTTTGGAAAGAGACCAAATTCATTGATTTCTAGGTAAAATGATATTTCGCTCAAACTACCTTAAGGGGGCTGTATACTGCGGCCGAAAATACTTTCGCAGACGTTTACGCGCTTTTATTGTACGTATCTGATTTGCTACTTTAAGTATTGTAGATCTGTTTGTGCAGTCCTCTGAAACGAATATTAATATTTACGATAAGTTTTGTAACTTATAGCTTTTTACGTTCTGCGTGACTATTTCCTCCTCAGATGAAACGTAAATTTGTCGAAAATCTGGTGATCGCCATGACTTGTACGACGTATATTTCTAAACACCCTTGCTCTCATTGTAAATGAGAATCCTTCATATTCATGATGGATCATTAAAATGTTGCAAATCGCTCATTATAACGTTGCAGTGAACACTCGTGAAGCGATGCAATGCATTTCCCACTATGCTGTAGGTGGCGCTGTTGTTCGGCTCGGGTCATGGAGGAAAAGACGAAGATCTCTCCTAGGCTGCGGCTAGAGCCAGAACTAAAATGGCATTTTCGGCGAAGGTATACAACCCCCTATAAATATTTTTTTTTTATCAAATAGCGGATACTTTCACATGGAAAAATGATAAAACTTTGAATTATCATTGACATTTTTTACCTCTGATCTTCACTAACCCAGATTACCCTTGTTTTTCCATCGAGGAAGCCATTGGATGAGGTTATTAGAACTCAGAGCTGATTGTTGGTGGAGGTTGTGAGGGGCGAAGGGATGCTGAAGGCCGTGACAGAGGAGAGGATTATGGGTCAGAGGGGAAGGGTAAATAAAGTATTGGGCGTCATGGATGCTATGAAAACTGGTATGACGCATACCAGACTGAATACTGATATCGTGAAAGAAGACGAGGGATTGCGGCGGTAAACGAATTGTACTAGCTTTCCTACTTCTATTTAAACCTTAGAATACGGAAGGAACTCGGATAGTGTTAGGCTTCTGTTTGGGTCGCTTATGAGATGTATCAGCCTCTTGAAAACAACAGGCAGAAGAACAACTTATGGAAATTATACCAATGGAAACCACGGAGTTCGGTAAATGCATCAAATTGTGACGTATGCCATACTAAGAAAGTGTGAAAGTATAGAAGTTTAGTCTGAAAGAGAATTGAACGGAGAACTGCAGCCAATCAGCCTTCGGGTTGATGGTCGCGGGTAATCTTAGCTTTGCTTGCGGATCACGTCTTATTCCTAATGTTATATAATTAATTGAACCCAGGTGGAATACATGACCGAGCCTTATCTTACTTGTAGTCTAAGGAGGTGTAACCGTGGTGGGCGTGTGAGGTATTTTTGTGGTGGTAAAATGGGATTTTCATGGGAGGAAGGCCCTCCAGTCCCGCTCAGGAGTTGAGTCTGCTGGTGCGCTAGCGTTACAAGCAAGGGGGTCCTGAAGGTTTTACAGCATACCGAGCGTTGTTAGTTTTTTCAATATGACCGACGCGCGCATTATGATGAATGAATAACGAATTCTGATGGCTAACCAAGGTATATATTTATGTGTATCTCAAAATTCAAGATGGCGTCGAAGAGCTGCAATCGACGAAAATATGACCAGAGTTGGAAAATATAAACGCAAGCAATTGAAGCGTGGAAATCAATTCGAAATGTAATGAAATACGCGATACGGACAGAAATAAGAATACAAATAGATTATAACACACATATCTGCGGTTTCCGTCATGTCACTCGTCTACTCGAATAACATCGAAGTGGACATCCATTGGCGTCTTTAAATATAAAATTGACGCAGGAAGCATGCGTCATGTAACAGAGTAGAGGCTAACTAAAATAATACTTGCTATACATATTATAGCCATTGGCTATATTTATATCATGTAATACATATGGTCGTCACTTACACCAATAGATTTCAAGTTTAAAAGTCTGGAGATACAATGTATATGCCTTAGCTAAATGCTTACTTCCATGAAGGTGTGAAACAAGTTGAAATTCATTTATCAATAAAGTCTGCCAAGGTTGACGATGTTTTGGTTAAATAAAGAAGGGTAAGTGGTGAAAAGTGTCTTTTGACAATAAGTGCAGGGAATGATAAATATGCTGGAGTTAATTTTAAGCCTTGAGCTTTTTTCGTGCTTTTCTCTTGCTGCATTATTATCTTGGATGTTTCACGGACAGCGCTGAGTTGAGGTTTCCATTCGAACGAACGAATCTGAGGGTGGGGTGATTTTTTTCCAACGCTCTCTGCATTTTGCATCCTAGTGGAGAGCTGCAGCAGCTATTTCTGAGGACAAATTAGAGAACGATTGAGTGGGAAGGAGTCTCACTTGAGACGGTGAGAGATGAGGTCGGGTGAACTACGCTCTCGAGTCGATTTTCTTAATCGGAGAATCTTTTCCCGTACGCGCCGTCACTTTTAGTCGGATAGGGGTCGTTTATGTCTCGTGCGTGTCACCGGTGAGTTCATCCGCCAACCTTTGGCTACGTTCGATTTTTTTCTTAAACGGTGTCCAAAATTTATTCCTCTCGGGTGGCATAAATTTTCACGACTTAAAAATTTGAATTATAAATTCGTGGTATATTTGGTGAGCATTAGGAAATTATTTTAGTGGGACAGAGATAAGTATTTGGCTCGCCTATTGACGATATAACTAATTATTTTTGCCTCTTTGTAACAAGTGATTGCGAATTCAACAGCATAATTAGTGAGAGGTGAGGGTATTACATTCAAAGGCACTGAATTCAACGGCACTGAATCTATAAGTTAAGACACTAGCCTTTTCACCTATGACGGTGAAAGCAACACGCTACAATAATCAACTTCACAGCTCTGTTACGCGCTGACGATATTATCGGCGGTGGTGGCCAGCAGGATATGACCAACGGCAGGGGCGTGGCGCCGGTTAATGGGTATTGTCGTGAAATATAGCGCAAACGTCTTCTAAAACGAGGTCTTTCAAGATCTCCTCGATTTAAGTTTACAGAAACGGAATGTTTTCCCTATGTAACGATCGTGATGAAGAAGCAGTTGCTAATATCCCATTCAATATTGTATTTCTTCTTGCAAATGAAATAGAAATGAGAATCACGCTCTTTAAATAAACGACAGAAGTTGAAAATATATTCCTAATCCTCGAGGCTTCGTCTTCGAGGGTTGTTCGAATGTATTAAATATTTTCAAAAGCTGATATTAGTGTACTACTTTCTCTAGTAATCCTTACGCAGAAGGGCTGGAATATTTACGCGAGTAATGTTGTTCTGTCAAACCATCAAGGGCGATAACATCTCTGTACTAATGGCGCATTTAACATACGAAATAATACCTTTTTTGCTCTGGATAGTGTGCCCTGGACCCGGTAACGTACCTCAATTTCTCGAATGCATTCGGCAAAGGAGAGTGTTATTCAGGTTAAAACATTCCCGCTTCGGATGATGGAATATTTTTCGCGCACTGCTGGGGCCTTCGACGTGATCCGGCTCTGAAGAGGGTACTTTCACTTCGCCACTAATATCTCGTCTCGCTCTCTGCTCCCGCATTCAAAGCGACACTTGGGCTGAATTCGCGCGACTCTGCGCTCGACCAGGTGGAGTCCTTTCCTTCAATTGGCCCACAGTTCCTATTTTCGCCCTCGGAATAACGAAGAGGTCCCGTTGCGTCACACAACAAGCACTCTCACTCTCTCTCTTGTAACACTCTACTCGCTGTCTCTCACATCACACACACACACACACGCATCCTCATCACAGTTGTCACTCCATGTTGATTGACTACCTCCTCTCCTTTCCCCCTCCTTAAAAAAGGTGCTGTCCTCTTCGTCTATGGTGGCTGGTCAGGTAATCGTGAGTCATTGAGTGCACATTTTAATATCTTTCTTAGTAATTCGAAAAAAAATCTTGGACCCCGTTTCACTGAAGTGCAGTTGTTTATTCTGTGTGAATCGCTATGAACGCAGAGAAATAAGTGATGCAAGAGTTATATTTAAAAATTTTCGACTTTATTACAACTTTGACTTGGGTTTACTGCGCGGAATTCGAAATTTTGGCGAAAATCATATGTCAATACGCGTATTTTATCCGAAATGATACATTGTTATTTATCATCCACCTTTATAATAATATGAAACGTATGATGACGCGTTTTGGGGATAATATGGAGGTTTGTAATCGCATTATTTCGATATGTGTCAAGTGCCTCAAAGCTCCGCGTTGAAATAGCGTTAAATTGTCGAGTAATCAAATCGGTATTTTTTCACTTTGATCTATGCGCATCATGAATAAGTACAAGTATGCTAAGTTTCGCGCAAATCCGTATAGAAACGAAAATCGCCCCAAACACTTAAGAAAAAAAATACCGGCCGGGCGTCGATGTGTGTTGTCACATCCCCGGTGACTGCGCGCCAACAAGTCTCGCGTGTTCGCTCCTCCGCTCTGTCGTGCAAGTGCGGCCGGGCTCGCCACATGTCGCGTCGCCGACGTTGATGAATCCAACACGGCGGTGAGTTGACTCGGGGCTTCCCTGCGCGCCTCTCGAGCTCTGCGGAGTTCTCTTAATCACTGAACATGCAGTGAAACTCTGTCTAGCTCTAGTCATTGCGATGAGGCTCAGTATTTGTCCTGACGCAATGATGACTCTTGGAGCGAGACTTACTCCAGTCGTGGTGGATACACGATTGAGATTTTATTTTAACAAGCAGTTGCGAGATAATTCAAATATTGGTATCGTGATGACTTAAAAAAATTGTTTTCTCGCCCGATTACCTCAGTAATTCCCTAATTTTACATAAGCCTTAAATTTTTATATTGTTTTCATCAGGTACGTTTTAAATTCCTCAATGATCAAATTTTTTTTTTGAGATTCGACGAAAAAATATTTTGGTGAGCGACGCATTTATTTTTCAAAATAATCGAGAAAGCATTCTATGAAACACCTTTACATTTCTGACTCGATCTATGCGCCAGTGCTTCCTAATTAATTTTATTAATTGTCTCTGTGGAGCGCTCTCTGTCCTATGATACCTCGAACAATAATTTAATATGTCGCTAACAACTTGGTATCATTAAACAGATGAAATTATTTTCTTTGGATTGAGATTGAATTCATCGAATTTTATACTCAAAGAATCTCGGGAATATTATGGTAACAATTGATTGTGCAACGACTGAGTGACGTGGTAGCCTAGGGGAAGAAATTACACCTGGAAAACCCATTCGCGTCCTTGGTTTGAGAGCTTAATGTTTATGTTGCATTTTCAACTTGTCAACATTTCTATCAACTAAGAAATACTCTTGCTGTTATTGAATAATGACATGCTTCATGCTCAAGTTTTTCCTCGTGCTCTGTGAAAGAAATTAGACGCAAGATCCTTTCCTCAAATCTTTTTTTTAAATATTTTCATGCGTGTTTTCTTAACATCTCTGTTGTTTCTCGTACGTTTTATCATTTGTGGCATCTTGGAATCGACTGCTTCGAGCTCTCGCTTTTGGGAAGCTCCAAAATCCATTGCTTTGTCCATTGAAATGGAGCTTCGGAGGAATAAGGTGCTGTGCGTGTGATGACAACTGCTGTGTCCCTTTTTCATGTTGTAATATCTTCTGGGCAACCGCGTTATTTTTCCCTCGTTTTCGGGATGATCGTCATTCTTTGTCATATTGCTGGTGTGGACTCTCGATATGACATGTCTCTCTAGCCTTTTATGTAATCACATCACTAGTACAGTTAAAGGTACGTTCGTACTGTGTATAGTAAACATGTGTAATGCGGCGCGAATGAAGTTAGCCTAGATATATGCTTAGGTAGTTACTGATATGTTCAGTCAGTTAAAACAAAGCAATTGTGTCGTTAATAATACTCTACGTACTTCGTGTTCCTTAAAATTGGGTCAGCTTTATTGCAAACACCGAATATGGTCTCTCTGGTGATTATACAGCGTTCCACATTTAGTTGACAGTATGAGCCTGATCGATTACCCTGTTGCCACACGCGGTGTGTACTCACCTCTGGTGGGGTACTATGTCCAACGATACTAATTTATACAGGATACTTAAGGGAAAGATATTTACCCGTTGTATGTGCTCCTAGATGAGGAATAAGAATGCAGCATTAGTACAGTTTTAATTATCCTGCTTAAAGTGGCCACATCGCACCTCCGGAGATTGCCCACCTGGTGGAGATTTACACAGGAAATGAATCTCCATGAGGGCCTACAGTATTAACTGAATGTGGTCCCTGCTATCGAGGTAAACCTCGCCCCAACAACCTTTTAAGGATGTGGAAGACGCGCGAAATGCGGCCCGAAAGACGGCTAGCGCGTCGATTTTTTTTTTTTTAGGAGGGTGGCGCTGAAATTACTGAGTGGTCGCCGATTTCTCCAGGATGGGGGGGCGGTCGGCCTCGGCTACCGTCCTGCTCTCTCAACCCCCTTATCCCCCCCTCTCCACTCCGGTCCCTTTATCACTCCTACTCAACCCGGCCCCCTTCACCTCCCCTCCTCAGCCAGGCCCCCTCCCCTATTGCCCTCCCCCCCCTGTCTGCTGGCGCGCGCGCCCCTGACTACCTCAACCTTCTTTCCCCCGCCCGTGGTGCTGCGCTGTGCTGTGTTGGGAGAGAGCGGCCACTGCTTTGTGTGCGTGTAACGCAATCCCCCGACCCCCCCTTTCCCCTTTTGTCTGTCTGAGTCTGTGCAGGGGAGAGAGTGCAAAATGCGACAGGGCCAAGGGGAGGGGACAAAGGGGGAGGAGGAGAGAGGCTGAAAGGCGGGGAAGGGGGTGGGGAGAGGAAATTCAGGGGAATCGGCGACTGCGCCACGCCCTCAACCACGACACACACGTCTCCTAGGGTGTCCTAGGTGGAGGAATACTTATTTCTCGAAGAACTAAAAATTAACTGAATTCGCTCTTCTCTCTCGGATACCGCGAGAAAAAATTACCGTAATATTCAGCGTGGATTTTTTTAAATTTTGCTAATTTATTTTTGCATAGCTTAAAGGATACTGATATTTCCATTCTAAACTCAGGGAACCTCTAGGAAAAAAATTATGGTAATTTTTCACGTAATTTTATTTGAGCAAATTAGTAATTACTTTAACCTGTAAGACATAGTTTCCGGCTTCACCTGGTGGAAATTTATGATGTCACTCATAACAAAAGGTACTTGGTTTTATTCAACACTATTTAATACAATCCAACTCGACCATGGTTTCGACACCGCGTGTCATCCTCAGTTAAACCTCAGGTAAATGACACGCGGTGTCGAAACCATGGTCGAGTTGAGTTGTATTAAATAGTGTGGAATAAAACCAAGTACCTTTTATTATGAGTGACTTCATTAATCTCTTTCTCTAACGCCTCGGTCGCGGAAAAATCGTAATTTTTAGGGCAGTTTTTAAAAGTTGTCCTAAAATCCAAAAGTTACTGTATTACTATGCATTTAAAATAAAGATTATATTAATTTTTTTTCGATATTGAATTTTCAGTATGTGAGTACGGTATCTGCATTCATCCTTCCCCTCCCTTTCACCTCGGAAGAAAGCAATTATCTTATTTGTAATTATTATATTTGTCCTTGTACTCCCACCCCGTTTTATTGGGAGGCAACGGGAGCTGAAGTAGATCTCTCCGGTCCCTGGGTCATTCCGAATACTCAGTGGAGTGGACTCTTTTTTGTTCGCGCTGAAGGCGAGAACGTGGATTTGAAACTCTTCACCGGGGAGAGCGTCGTGGAAAAAAGCAGCTGCGAGGAGAACTGGTGTGTCTGGTCGGGTTGGTGGGTGGGTGGTTTGGTGAAGTTAAAAAAAAAGTGATAAAAGATGAAAAAAACAAATGAGCGAGGCGAGGAAATTTATAACAGTGGTAAAAAAGTCTCGCGCCTAGCTGATCGCGCGGTTTTGCTCCCTCCTTCACCTTCTACTGGGGCTGCTCCTCCCCTTCCCCGCCCCCACCTCGTCACACTCTGCGCCCCGGCGAGGGCGAAACCGCACTCTTCTGCCCCCCTTTCCGCCCCTCGAAAAGCTCCCTACTCTCAAAATGCGGAGTACGCCATCTTGGCCCCTCCCCTCTCCTAGGTTGTTGTTTGCGTCGCTTTCGGTGACGTGACCTCATTATCGACACCTTCGTTATGGCGTCTTTCGAGAGACTGTTTTGACCTGCCCCACGCGGAAAAAATAGGAAGCCTCCCTCACATGGGCCCGGAACGCGCACCTATGTATATACGTCGACTCATTTCTCTGTTAGCCGCCGCCATCCGGGATTTGTCCAGGGGTTGTCCTGCTACCAACGGTGAAAACCGGGGAAGAAAATAGGAATGAACGAATCAGAAGGGAAGAGATTTTTCATGAATAAATCAATGAACAACTTTTGAATATTCCACGACTTTTATTCGTTTTCCAACTGGCTCCTATGCTTCAGTTTCGTTATCTAGTGTACGGTCAATTAGGGTACAAACATTATCTATGTATTTTCGATGACTTTATTCCACTAAATAAAACTACTGGCAGCTGGAGTTATTTCTGAGGAAAGGGATTGAAAAGTGAGATGTTGTCTAGTGGTACATTATTTGATCCGTGTTATGATATTTATTACAGCGAGGGTGAAACGAAATCTTGAACTTGACTCCTCGTCTCGGTATCTTTCCTTCTAGCCTGGAGTTTTTGGCTTACTAAGATTATTTGTATTTTATTTTTTGTTATTCCGGATGTTTCACTCTCTTATTCATCTGTTATTCATCAGACTTCGAATGATCCAAGCCTATCGCGGCGAGAAACTATCTCTATAGTATGAATACAGAAAACTTTTAATAAACAAGCACATTGGCCCAAAAGTTCAGATTTTCATTGAATTGAACTGCAAAAATATACCCAAGAAGTTGGTATAGCTCTCTTATTTTGTCGCTGGTTTTTGACAGAAACGGAGGTTAGAAGCATATTCTGCTGTCCGTTCCCCTCTTTGGGCACGATTTGAGTTTTTCTAGTGAATTTAGAATCACGATTAGCACAGCTAACGCTGAACTTCTTTCATTCCTGAGTAACTGGTCGCCGCGTACGCTTACTTTTAATTTTTTACAGATTTTTTATAGAAATTTAGGTAGTTTTCCTTCGTATGTCACCCGCTAATGATATTCTTCCACCGTGAATTACAATTGGCATGTATTCTTTACCCATTGTAATATGTGCATGCTGGTGATATGGTATGCATGTACAGCTACAGCCTTTCATGGTTAGCGGCGAGTGGGAAAGCAGCCGACTCAGAGAGAGCGTTCAATGTCCTTGGGAATCTATGGCGCACCAGCAAAAGCCTCCTCTCCGTGCACCATCGTTGTCATAGTGACCCTCAATCATACGCACCGTTACTTTTTCCAGCGATTCCCTTTCTATATCTCTCGCTTCCTCTCATCCAGCTTCGCTCATGCTTCCGTCACGTTAGAATGTGGTATTTTCGACTTCTTCATCGATTCTCGTTACATAGAGATGTTTAAGTGGCATTATACATAATCTGCAAGCCACCCAAAGGGTGTGTGGCAGGGGGTGCTTCCACACCGGGCATGCATGAATTATACAGCAGAACACCGTAATTACGTTGAAACCAGCGTACCACACATGCAACGCGCCAATTAACAATTTACTAACCAATAAACATTCCAACGTCAATCGTTCCAACATGCAAGAGATACAAAGACTACTACTACAGATTCAAAATATCATGCATAAATAAGAACGTCAATATTTACATCTTGCAAAAATAAGAAAGTAGAGAATTTAAAAAAAAGATCTACAGTCTAGCTTATTTCACTAACTCACTATTCATGACGACGATCACAGCTGTTATGGTCCGAATGGTGCGCGGAAAAAAGGATATTTTATGCCGATCGGTTCTACAATCGATCTCTCTAATTTTATTGGCACGATCTAATCTGCCGTAGTACGAGGGGGCTAATATATCCGGTACGTTGAGTGATATCGAAACTATATCCAAAATAAAACTATATCACTTTCAATATCGACATGACCTGTACATCTCAATTCTCGTGTCATTGATATATGCTTGGATATTTTAATTTTCGAGCTATTCGTCGAGGGAGTTGGGAGAATAGTCATGTTATTTTTCGTATTCATAGTCGAAAAGAATCGGTGGTAATTATAGGATTTAGCAAATCCGTGCCGTGATAACGGATGATTTATCGTTTGAACGTTACATAATTGTACAGTTTGTTCATTCCGTTTCGACATGGTGGTGTATCTCGGTGTATGTAAAGAGGATCCTTACGAAAGCTACATAACTACCTCCTATCCCCTTCATAGATGCGAAAAATTGACGATTGAAATGAAAAATTTCGAAGTGGCTGCAGTTAAATATGTTTAAGCGTCATCCTATCACTCGATGTGTAAACTGCACCGCTCTCGTATGGTAAGCTCTTACCTCGAGGGGATTTAGGGTCTCCCGATCTGGATTACCTCGCTTAAACCGCCCCTTTCCTGCCCGTTTTCGTGCGTATTCGATCTTTCCCCTACTTCCACCCCAATCCGATGCAATAACGCGTTGTCTAGGCAACCGATTCAGCTTCCAGTCTCCGCCTCCCTCGTCTCTCTCTCGCCCCTGGTGCTCGCTCGGAATATATACGCTCCCTGACGACGCACTTCATTTGTGCTACCAGGCTGTGCTTATCTACGTTTATATTATACCGATACTATTGATTTAATGTATCGATATCCTATCCATTCTCAACGGCCTGACATATCGATCATTGTCGTTGAAGCGAGAGATATATGTATCCGTCAAGTCTTGTATTTATGCCCGTAGGTGAGATTGGTCAACCTTTATTTTCATAACACGTGAGTGTATTAAGATTCTATTAATGCACTCTTGGATTCTTGCCGGCAACAACATTGATAGTTTGTTTTGCCTCTCGTTTCTAAGTGAATACACTTGAAATTATTCCTTCGTATTTACATTTGTGAAAATGTTACATAATAAACCCCGACGATGGTTATGTGACGATAGGACAATCAATGGTTTTTTTAATCTCTGTAATCTTTAGTCTATTTAGACCGTTTTACTCGAGGCGCTTAATTGAGCAGATAGATGTACAGAATTTGCTAGAACGCTGGCACGGAGTTAAGAGTATCAGATCTTTTCCCATCTGTCGTTTATGCATTTGCGCATGCCTTCTTACAATTCATTATTCCGCATTACTCGACGTGATTTCCAGTGCACATCTGAACATGCATCATATTTCACAGTCAAGTGCGTCATGTAAATCGGCCCCCCAGAGTACGTGCCAGATAATGGCCCAGTTGACGATTAGAAAATCAGCCAAATTGTAAACACGACCAATAACATTTGGGGAAGGGAATCACGGAAATGAAAAATCTATGACGTTGCTCTCAGTCTTAATTATATCGACAAAACTAAAAAACATCTCGGGAAATGTCAAAGACAACCTGCATCTTAAGACGCCCGGAGTATACAGCATCCCTTGTGAATGCGGCAAGGTATACATCGGCGAGACTGGACGCACGGTGGAAACACGCCTGACCGAACATGCTAGGTGCATTAGGCTCTTCCCTCCTGAAAAATCTGCGGTGGCAGAGCACAGCCTGGAAAATGGCCATAGAATTGACTTTGCCAGCACCAGAGTCCTGTGTAAAACAAAGGATTACTGGGATCGCATTGTAAAGGAAGCCGTGGAGGTCAGGCTGGAGAAAAATAATTTAAACCGAGACAAAGGTTTCCAAATCAGCAACGCTTGGAAACCTGCTCTGAGAATGCTGGAAATACGACGGAAAAAATCCGACCAATCGGAGCCAACCTGACAAAAAAGGCGGGAAATTGACGAAATATCACCATATAAATATCGGACCATTCTGGCGAAAAATCATTCACCCTGAAGACGATGGCAGACTACGTCATCGAAACGTCGGTGCAGTTTAACACCATTACCCGGCTGGAAACCCGAGAACTCTTAATTAAATGTTCATTACAAAACTGATAACATTTCATTCATTTCCAAGCCAAATCAGTGTATTTCGACTGCGCTATCATATTGGACGGACTCTACTCTAGGAGTACACCGACCATTTCGAAGACTTTCATTCGGTATATCGTTTTAATTATACATCGATTGGAGATCATGTATCGCCCTTCCCTAGTCCTTGCGTCCCATTCCTCTCTTCCTTTTAAGCGCCGTCTCCTCCCCCTCCCTCCCTTCCTTCCTCCCCGTCGTCGCACTCTCCCGTGGCAGCCGAGTCGGCGGCAGCTGTGCGAGAGAGAGAGAGCCGAAGGGGGTTTGCTCGTTTCCCATTGGCTAGGTTAGGGCTATCTCTCCTCTCTCTCTCACACACACTCCTTCTCTCCCTCCCTGCCTCTCCTCTTTTCCCTCCTCCTCTCTTTCTCCTCCTTTTCCTCTTCTTCCCCTCTCACACCCTCCCCTCTCCGGCGCTCACACTTCCCCGCTCGGATCGGTCCATTGCGAGGCGCGAGGGAGGTCGGGATGTTGCGTGAGGTGTGGCCCGCTCGCGCTCGGACTGTGAAAGACTGGTGATCGTGCCGCATGTTGCCGCCGCGCCGCCTCCGCCGCTGTGTTCCCCCTCTGCTCCCTCCCTGCACGAAATGCACGCTCGCTGACTCTTCTTATATATTAGCCGTTTCGGAATGAGGAAGGGTGGGTTATTCCTGGCGGAAACAGCGACGCGGGGCAGTGGTTGTTTTGGAAATCACTTGCACTAGGCCGGTCTGATTAATTGACTTCAGAATGTTGGTGGAGTTCCCCAATTTTAGTCTTGAGACGCATAGACCTGTCGGTCTATCGTGTCATCTACCTCATTCAGTGGTTATCCCTCGAGACGATTGGCCTCGCGAAACCTCTATATTGGTGAATCAGTCATGTCCTTGGTTTTCTCAGAAGGGCCAGGGACGGAATCGCTCCATTTCGATGGCTTATTTCCTGCCCGAAGCCATTTTACTCCTCTCGCGATCCTCCTACAATTTAATTTCAAGGCGGAAGGCGTCGACTTATTTTTTTTTCTTTCGTTTTCGTTTCCCACATCCTCCCCTCTTCCCTACTACCAAACTTACACGTCCGTATTCCCTTGTACGCACAGTCCTTATCAAAATCAACTCACCACTACATCTACGTTGACACTCCCCGAGCAACCGCTTCGACGTGTTGCCGGGGCTAAATGGGCTCTGGCCAATTTTATACGTTCACGAATTACGAAAATGGTCCTTTATGCATTTATAATTATGTTAACAAATACTATTTGGATGCTTTTCGGTGATTATGTCACGGTCCCGGATTTGGAAAGTGAAGGAGAATATTTTTATGTCCCATTCAATAATCCCTGCGCCCGTCTTCCTTAACTCATCCGAATGGTGCGAATCTGTTGTAGTGAGTGTAAATGGTAATCTATTCTCCGTCAAAGGAAAGCTGGGGTCCTCTGCATCTTTCTGGAAGCTATTGGTATACTTGCTCTCTGCATATGTGGAAGGGCTCCAATTCTGGTTCATCCTATGTGCAGCAACATTATATTATAATGTTATTTAATGCTATACATTGTAATACTCTATTATAGTATTGCTCATAACATTTTTTCCCGATCCTGTGAAAGCACTTTCAGAACTATTCCAATACCCGTACAATAAACCGTCATGTTCATTATTTTCCAAAAGATACGTGCGACACTGTGTGGGTATCCTTCTCAAGCGTTTCGGAAACCTAATATTCGACCGCAAATGCATCAACTGTGTATGGGAAATTCTCCTAAGTTCTACTCTTGTATGCAGGTGCCAACTTAGGTCCTCCAGACCGCCATGAAAAGGAAAATAATTGTTTGCCTGTCTGCCGATAGTTGTGCGTTAATCCCCATGTAGGATCGCTTGTATGTTCTTCGTTGCGCCCATGCACAGCACGTAGCGTTCACTCACCCTCCTCTTACTCCGCGACTCGTCCGTCTTATTTGGTTTCGGTCGCCAATGTTGCGGAGGGAGGCGCTGTCTTGCCGAGTATCGCCGTTAACAAATCGCTGCCGAGCCATTCCGTAACTCTCGCTGTCGAACGTGTTCGAGAACCAGCGTTGAGTGGTTCTACCACCGGGACGGTCTTTTGATAAGGATCGTGTGCAGTTTTAAACACTAATTGTGTATGAAGTTATTATTCTTTAAATGTACTGAACAAAATTTCGGTGGACATAGCCCTTTGTTCGGCAAAAGTAAATCTCTTATAAAAAGGCGGCGTTTCATAGCTGCTTCACTAACAAGCCGGTGGATTTCGTGAATGCAAGGTATCGCAGCCAGTAATATAATGCTTGTCCGTGTTTCATTGAGCTAGATTATCTTAATTTGAAGAGTACTAGTTTTTTTTTAGAAAAAAATTAATATCGAAGCGGTATAAAATCGATTCTTCCTGTCCGTATACAAAATGAGCGGGGAACTTCGCCGTGGGGAATGTGAAGCAATTGATGTGTCTTTTTGAAGAATGTCCGCGGTTTCTTTTTTGCGTTCATGAATACCCTGCTCAAACGTGATGAATAAATTTTACGTATGCACTCCCTATTTGGATCTACCTCTCCGTGAGTTTTACTTCTTTTGACGCGTGCGGCGGGCAATGGGCGATCAGTGCGTCCGCGGCGCAGTGCAATTCCACAAACGGAGAGGAAAGCGGCCTCCGCTCGTTGCTTATTTTTCGACGTCATTTCCGTTCCGCGTGTGTGCTGCGGTGCCCGTGGAGCGCTCATTCCGTTCTTCCCACTCCCTCACTCCCCAATTCTCCTCCTCCTTTCTCCGGAGTGCTATTGGGCCGTAAAACCTGGAAAGTGGCAATCAAATGGCAATAACCGAAGCACGCGAAGCTCGTGGGGGGAAAAGGAAACTTTGAAGCGTTGGGGCTATTTCGCGGAGTGGAGCTCTTTCTCCGAAGAAATTTACAAGCCGACCGTGCATACGTGGATTGGTCGAGAAACCACCGTCGTCATTTGCGGAACCAAACTCCTCTCTTCATCGTATCGATTCGCATCTCGGACCACCACGAGGAAGATTTTTTTTAAAGATTCTTCAGCAGAGACTGACAGGGTTCTAGTCTTTTCGCTGGGATTTATTATTTTTTTCAAATAAAATATTCTTCCGATTTGAATATCATTCCTACTTTTCGAATATCATCTGAGAGGCAAAAGGACACGTGTAGTATGAGTGCCCAACATTTTGGTTAACGGAAGCACATATGCGTTCAGTACAGATCGTTTACCCTACAGTATTCCAATCTTCGCCATTTTGCGATTTCTGTCCTCTTCATGCCATTCAAATTGCAATTTTCCTTCCTCCTCGTCCGCCATTTGCGTTTATATGGTCTTGCGCGACTAATTGTTTTGCTAAACTTATAGTCAATTTCGTGTTCCTGATTTTTACTCTTCCCTCGATGATATCTTGATAAATTTTTCCCACACATATTCAAGACAAATATTTAATTATTGTTCAAACGAGATATGATGTGAAAAAATTCGAAATATCACTTGATGAATTGTTTTGCAAACACAAATGGCTTCCTCAAAATTTAACCTAAATAATTGTATTCAAACTTAAGCTGGGAAAAAGTTTGGCTTCTCAAACTTGAAAAAATCTGTTTTGCATTTTCGCTTTAATCACGGTTTTCAAATTCCATTTTCCCTAATTACCGCCTCCATTCGAGGATTTTCCCTCAGACTAATTTCAGTTGGAAACATCCTTCCATTCTCCCCCATTTATGTTACTTGTTTGTTTATCGAGTGAACATCGATATGCCACGCACAATATTTTCTGTTTTTATTTGGTGGTTTATCACGGGGTGTTTTTGTGTTTTTTTGTGAAATCTTTCAAGTTGCATTCCCTAAGCTATGCATGGATATCTCTCGTCATTGGATGTATACGTATTGTGTAGTGCGAATATTCACGCGAAATTAAGTGAAATGTAAGCATAATAAAATGAAGACATTATAATTGTTCAAGTGTAAATTTCAATTAGAGGATGATGCATCGATATTAAAACCCGGGTCCAAAGTAAAAACATTTACCTTAAAAATGAGTTAGGCCGGTGCAGTTTATGAGGTTTTTATGTTTCTCGTACCCATCTTTCTTTTTCATCTAGAGAATTTTTTTATAGAGGAACGTAATCTGTTATCCAATGCTTTCAAGTTTTAATTTTAGCATTCCAACCGCTATACTCTTAGGAAAAAGTAAACTTTGTACTACATTGCCCCCGTGAAGTGGGGAGAAGAATGGTACTGTCTTATGCTGAAAACTTGTATAAATTGGCCTCCATTTCTTCTTCACTCATCCAGTTTCGTACTCGGACTTCTAGAGACTCTGTGCATTTGGGATATGCCTTCTGTGGTTATTTGATTTTCCGTAGCAAAGTTTTAGCCTCTTACCAAAACCATTGCAAACTTCATTTCATCTTTTGGTGGCGATTGCCTTGATTGCCTCATGAAGGTTTTCAGTTTCCAAATTTTCTTCGGTGATTACACTATCACAAAATGAAAGATACTTTGTAAATTTCCTTACAGTTTTTTTACTTAAACTAGGTATCGACATACTTGTGCTATTAACAAGGTACATACTAATTTTTGCGAGATTATATGTGCTTATATATGTTCAGGGAAACGTTCCCTGGTTAAAGGTATATAAGTTCGCAAAAATGAACTTATGTACCTTGATAGTAGCATAAGTTTGTTGAAACCTTGGTCGGTGTAATAAAACTGCGTATGAATTTACTCTGGGTCTTTCATTTCGTGATAATGTTTCGTGTAATACTTCATTTCCACAAGGGATCGCTTGATATATTAAACTTTATTTTCTGAGGTAAGTCCGTGGCATCCAGAAAAACACTAACCAGATAGACTAAAACTTGTAGTTAACATTTAACTTCGATGTCCCTTTTCACCCCCATTAAGTGCACTTTTTAGACATTCAAAATAGTTGTAAACCATGTATTTACGTTTTCTGAACAGATTATTAACCTCAAATAGTTTCTTGGGCAAGTAAAGTATACTTGTCAGTATTATTAACTAGGATGGCTCAACAACTGAGGTTTGGCGATGTTTCGTTGATAACGTGTCAACACTGAATGCAATGATAGGGTAGCCAACTGGAGACGAAACTCGGAATCGTAGTTTAAGCGCTGTCTGATAATGCCAAGAAGCGTACAGGACGTGGACCAACCGCCGACGTCTACCACTCTCTTCCGATAGTCCGCATATTCCCTCCAGATTCAAAATTTTCGTGGATGTAATCCCTTCACTCAAGTTTATGGCACTAGGGAAAATTACATGGCTTTTATTTCATATCGTATGCGCATGAATTACATCTTTGGCTTCGTATAATCGGCATTTATTGTATATGTAGTTGGAGGAAATTGGCATGGCCATTTCATGACAGGCCGAATAGGCCGAGAAGGTTGATTTCGATTATTTTTAAAAGTTATTTTACTTATTAGAATTATCGGCATTTATTGTATTGAATTGCTGTTTTCTAAATTACCTTTAAATACATATTCCTTTTACCGTTCTTCTTGCAAAAACGCTACATATTCATTGGATATTCTAACTAAATGTTTGTTTTCTTTATTCCAGGTAAGTTACCGAATCGCTACCTCCAGTTTATTGGTTGTGTGTCTTTGGAGCTGCGAGAATAATATTAACATGCTATGTGAAAATCGTGAGTACCGATGAGACCCCAGTGGCCTTAAAAAACCGCTAATTATTGGTGTTAGTGTCGATATAATTATATTTAGAACGGATACATATTGGTTAAACATTATATTCGACATTTTAAAAATGTATTTGCTTCTTATTGTACGTCTCAGTCATCCATTCCTACCATTCCGCATATGATTTTTCTTTCAAGGTGTTTCTTCGACTAATTGATTCATTAACCTCTCTTTATATCCTCTACCAAAATTTCATCCGTCTATCTCTAAGTGTTCTGACTAGAATAGAGGGATACGTTAGAATTACGCGCAAGTGCGCTGTAAAGGTTAATTCACCCAACCAACTTCTCAGCATTATCTTGCTCTCATTGTACTTTCGTTTCATTTAGACGTTTATATCCTTACTGATCATTGTTCGATCTTTGAGTACGCCTTAGAATGCCTACTTCGATAACTTTTCAGGTAAGAAGTTGATGTCCAGTAAATGCTCTTACATGCTATTTGCATATTTTTTATGATAGACGTTTTTTTTGTTTTATGTTTTCGGCGTATTAGATGCGCGTGTTAATTTTACAAATGTCTCCCTCTATCCATCGTCACTTAGTTTTCCCGCCTTGCTCTCATTTGTACGTATCTTCTTTCACGTTTTTAGGTTCCATGAGTTTCTCTGACAGTCTTGCTGTTGAAACTTCCCCTACTGACGTATTTGTAGAACCTGAGTCTCTGAATAAGCCTTTTCGTCCAACACTATTATCTCATCACAAAGTATGAAAAAATAGGCAACTTCCACTGTGATAAAATTTATTCCGACCGGTTTCGATTTTTACAGCATCTTCAGGTAACTTACCTGAAAATGCTGTAAAAAGCGAAACCGGTCGGAATAAATGTTATCACAGTGGAAGTTGCCTATTTTTTCATACTTAGTTATGTTCCGATTCCACTCCATCAAGCCTGAAACCATAGAGTATATACAATTATCTCATTTTCTTGTCGTGTTTAATCGTTCTTAAATTTTTCCTGTGAAACCTGATTAGCTGAGTGTTTTTCCCTCCCATGTTGTGTATGTCTGTGCCGCATCTCTTCGTTTGCCCGAGTTTAACTTCCGTGCTGATAGGTTGGCAGATTATCAGTATCATCTTCTCATTTCATTAGAGCTCCTTTTGATCTGTCGACATGCTGTCAAAGTCATCTCGTGTTCTGTTCTCTACTATTGCAGATTTCATCCATGATAACTCCGCATTATCTTCGGCAATTCTAAACTCGAACTTTTAGCCATTTGCATGCTCATTTAACTAGTTCTTCGGTCGATGAATCTTAATATTGCAAATCTCCTATCTAGTTGAGATTACATTTGTCGTTCTGTGGGCACTACTTTATCACCTCTATTTTTTGGAGTGCATTCTTTTGTTGGAAAGGGTCTGGCTATTGTGTGCGGTCTCCAATATGAGTCTTCCTTCAATTTGACTCTTAACTCCCTAGTGCTCATCTGGGGATATAATCAATTCCAGCTGCTTTGCGTTTTTTTCTCCTTTCAGGGCTTCATGGTTTTTTTGCGGCCGAGATTTTCATCTCCTCTTCGTAATACCCCTGTGCCTGTGCCGCGCATGGGGCTAATATTGTTCAGTGAAGTTCCCTTTCCTTTCCATTTTCCCCCTATACCTTTTTACCGTCGTAAAAGTGTATGTCTTATCCGACGCAGTACTTTATATGAGATTCTGTTTTTTATTCATGTTCCCATCGTCTTATCCTTGCTGGCTTTATTACTGTTTCCTCATACTAATCCTTCTTATTCCAGCAATCATTTAATATCCTTTATCCCTGACAATTATATTAATATACCAAGCGTATTTCTTAAGCACCAACGTATGGTACGACCTGTGTACGCCTCTAGAAATCCATGTAACTTGACGAAATATCCGATTATTTTTTTCTTCGATGACAAACATCAATTCTGTCCGTCATTGGCAAACCCTGGCTCTGCAAAAGGGATCGATGAAGACGTGATAACTATTTTGCTGTATTTTCAACAACGGTTTGAGAAAATTATTACGCATTTTACTGAATTATGACTACTAATGTTCTGAACTTTTGTGTTAGTATGTGGCTTGGCTCGAGTACTTGCGCTTGGGGTTATAGGTGTTTCTAAGAATGAAATCCAAGAATTTTGATTGAGGTTTGTCTCTAGAAAATGATGGTGGTGTATCGATAAAGCATTAAGAGAGTTTGTTGAGAAAGGTCTCGAAACAGCCTCTAATGAGCAGTTTCAATGCATTGACTCCAAATTATGGACTGATCCGTATTCCTGGTGAACACAATTTATCGAGGCTATAGCGTCACAATCTCAATCATGAGCCGTGTATCACATGTCTATCAGACCGTTTGGGGTTTCGGCATTCTACTCCATATTATCCCTGTGTTCGAGCAGGCAATTCTCGGTATAATTTCCTGGGAAAGGTGAATAGCGCCTTTGGTCCTGGGAATGTCTCCCCCTCACAAGCAGCATAAACCCTCTTTTCGAATTTCCGACGTTAATTTGTTGTTTTTCCATGCACAGTGGGTTAGGATCAAATGAAGATCATTTTCGGCTGGGAAACTATCCTTGAGGTCCATGAATTCTGTCAACTCATCACCTGTCTGGGAGATTTGAGATTTCTCCGTTCGAGTGACGAATGATCAGCTGACTGGGTTCACCCCTTTTTGGAACTTTGGAACTCGGGTTGCTGTCGGACGCATCTCGTCCTCGCATTGGGGAGGGTAGCTCGCTGGCAGCTGGTGCGAGGAGCATTTAAAACCCGAGAGAGAGAGCAATTCCACTCGAAAATTGCTCCTCGAGGATGTTTTGGTCAGTGGTGTTTATCTTTTTTATTTAAAAAGTATTCCGTTGCACTGGGATTTAACGTTGGCAGTGTACGAGGTGGTCCTTGTGGAATAATTGAGTTGTGGCCGCCCCCGCCGCCGGTCACTAATTCGTCGCACTACCCCTTCCACCTCTTCCCCTCTCCCTCAATCCTCATTTCCCCTTCCTCCCGAATCGTCCCTTCGGGTGAAAGCAGTTTGCATCCTCCTCCCCCCTCCGTCTCACTCCCTACCAACCGCTACTCATCGTTCCTTTTCCTCCATTTCGCTTCCGTTCACCGTTTTATCTCCAGATTGCGAACACCCTGCTTTGAGCGGCCATAGAATTTATCGAAAACGTGAAAACTATTTTTTTCCAAATATCGCCCAAAGTCTAAATGGAAGCTCGCGTAAATGGAAGCAATAATTTTATTTTTCAGCATGAAATTTATTTGTTAGTAACTCTTTATTGCTTTGACAGCTAATATACCAAACTCTATCTAAATCTAAATGTATTCATATTTACTGCTGTTTGTTATCAATGCCCTATTACATGTAAAATAGTTGGTATGTAAAATAAATCAGTCGCCTGTTTTAATCAAAACGAATTGTTTTGATCACATTTAGTCGTTTGTATCGAAACTGTTTTTTTAATTTGCTCTAATTAAGTTGAACGAAACGTCGTCAATAATTATTTGACGTACTTCCAGTTCGGCAAAACGGTTAAAATCTTTAAATGCCTGAATTTTCTGCCTCATTTCAGTTACTTGCAGGTATCTCTCATGAGGTGAAACTGAAGGAAATATTATTAAAAATAAGAATAATTCCACGAAGTTCGTCAAATTTATAATTATGGCATTCTGTAAGTTTCACCTGAGATCAGTGGGAATGGAATAGAACGATTATTTTTTCAGGGTTAAGCTGTTGTTTTTCGTATTCATCTTTGATTCATGTCCATAATTGAATCGAAATCGAATTATCATCTTTGATTCATGTCTATAATTGAATCGAAATCGAATTATCATCTTTGATTCATGTCCATATCAAACTTGATTTTAATGCGATTTGGAAGTTTTTGCATTGATGTCTTTCTCTGCTTAGTTTCCCAGGAATAATGGGTGGGTTAAGCGACAGATTGTAAAGGATTTGCAGTGTGGTAGTGGGTTAAAGAATGAGTAGATATAAGGGAGTTGGCGGAGTAAAACACGGCGTTGATTAAGTGCGCGTGCAAAACATTGCAAGTTTAATGTTAACTACTCATGATAGGCTATGGTTTACTCAATGCCATTGTGAAAGCAGCCTCGCAAATAAAAGCTGTCGGAGGAGGCAGTGGCGCCGAGACTCGGGGGGCCCCGGTACCGATAATTTGAGTGTGGCCCCCTCTACCTTCCCCGTACTCTGGCATTTTTAGTATGTTTTGAAATGCTCCTTAAACAGAAATTTATGTGGACGTGCTTCGACCATCGCAAATAAAAGATTTCTAATTTTCCTAAAATTCGTAATCTTTATTTATTGGGGTCTCCGCGGTAGCGCCCCAGTTGCCCCATTGTAGCCATGCCGAGGACGGATGGGTAAGCCACGAGAAGCAAGTTATTCGTTACATAAGCTCAATCGACTGTGAAAGAACGAGTAGCTTGGCTGGTGGAATGAGAATATCGTGCAAGGCTACAGGAAAGTCTACCGCAGGCCAAACAACCTCTGCTGATTGATGCTCGAATTTTTTGAGTGAAACTATTACCATATTCTGTTTATTCTTCGTTAACTTCATTTGATGGAATTAATCTCGTTGTTTTGATGTAATCGCAAAAATGTGTAGCGCAGTCTGAAAATCATTTCTCCCTAATCATTTGGGGAGAAAACCCAGAAAAATCACCCACATAAGTTTTAGGCACTTTTTGGACCTGTAAAATTTGTATTCATATGTTCCCGAATGATAATTATAGGTAGAGGTCAATGTTTGGTGTTTCTGCGACCACTCCTGTCGCGAATATCGCTAATTTCTGAGCGATGCCGTGCACGCGCGTTCGCCGTTCCCACCGGATCTCAATCGGGGTCGATCGTCGTTTGCTGGTCGCCGTGAGTGCTGAACCGCTTAATAATGCGAGGGGCGAAGTTTTCATGTTCTCTGGCACCCGTTTAAAGAAGACCGTGCTTTTTTTCTGTTGGCCACCGGCCAAAGAATGTAACGGTACTTAATAGTTTATTTCACCCCAATTTTATTTTGCTAAGGCATAAATGCCCTCAAGCTTGCCATAAACACTAGTATTCTGAAATTGGCCAACTCGTTCTAATCTCTTTGAAGCTGAAATAGCTTCTGGTTTTCCAATTTCTGCTTGCTTCTGATTAATAAATATAACACGTTTTAATCGGAGTCAGTTCCTCGAATGCCTTGGTATCTAACCATTTCTGCGATCTGCTCCCTGCTTTTACTTCGGGAGCCCGTAGGGGAATAGTGTGGACGGTGTAATCCATCTTCTCATTGTCATTAGCCGTTGGCTTTTGATGTGAAAATTGCAGGTTACGTCTTTTTTTACGAGTTGTACCTCTTCCTAAATCAGAATCCACATGCATCTCTTTGGTCAAACTTTTGTAAGAGCGCCTCAAGGGCATAAGCTTGTTAATACGCATCTACTACCATTCCATTTCGGATAGTAATCCTTGGTTACAGAAAAAATGTTTGAAAAATCAGTATAACTTTTATTTGAGTTGAATATCATTGACGTGATCGGTTTACCACAGCCTACCTTAATGCTCTGTTCATGTTTTCTAAATGTTGCGTCATTCTTAAGCTCCAAACATTGGCTCTTGATTTTTATGAATTGTGAATGGAAAACATTTTACAGGCTTATCTAGTCTGCATTTACCCAAATTCCTGATTTTCTTGTAGTTATATTGAATCAGGTCGCGATGAAATCCACTTCGCCCCCTTTTCATTATTCTCAAAGAATTGCCGTTTGACTGTTGTACACTTTGAAAAGTTAATGATGGTTAATAACTTGTTTAGTCGGCACTTTTTTGATTTCGTTACAAAGATTTGAGGATCTTCCCAGGCAAATTTTTAATTGAACAGTTTGTGTTTCTTCATTGATATTCCGCTAACATATCAAAACTTGAAATTGAGGAAGCAAGTGTCTCCGAAATTTGTACGGAAGATCGCTCATATAAAAATTATGCCAGTAGGACGAAGTAGAGGAAGAAGAGAAAAAGAGATCAATTCGAACAAAATTCTCCTTAGGAAACGACGGATTTTCGTTTGAACAGTTCTGTACTCTAAGGTCATTTGGCACATTTGATCACTCTAATAGAAAATATATCTTAGTGTATATACCAGGTAGGTTTTTACCATTGTTCCTCCTCCATGTAATTTGTAGGCACCATGTCAGCTAATGAAAAGTTTGTTTCTGATGAGGCCTTGTTCTCCCTTTGACTAAACTTAAGTCTTTGGGGTTCCTTTACCATGAGCTCTTGATGAGTATGATCTAATGTGCCTTTCCCTAGGTTGCCCACCCAGTCACACGCTGTACATTTCTCATCCGCATTAATATTTTTGATCAACAATGTGGATTCACGTAGTCAACATCAGGCGCCCATCTGGGAGCATGCACATTAGCTATGTAGATCAAGTAGCAAGATGTTTTATATAGAATGTCAACGCGTCAAATCATCCTCAAGAATAGGTACTTCGTGTAAATGAAACATTAAAATATCTTTTTCCGCCGTTCTGAACTTTGTTTATCTTTTCGTATTTTTTCCTGAATCGTACAGTCCTTTTGAGTGAATAAAACTGGAAAAAAATTGAAATCATCTGATGAAGTTTTCGTGGGGTTATTCTGATTGTAAGCTCGAGTATGTTCCCGAAATGGATTAGACCTTGTGAGTAGCACCCTTCATTCGTGGAAAAATATGCATATATTTTGGATTTGAATTTAAATATTAATTGAGATTTTATTGAGCTTGGACATAGAAATGGATGTCCGCGAAATTAGGCGAAATAATCGAGTTCCGCGACTACTTTTCGTGTGCCTTATGCGTATTTAGGGTGTTCCTGGCTCCTTAAATGCACAGCTCGCTGGTATTATTTTCAGTGACGTTTGAGCTTCGCATGTAAGACGCCATTTTCGCTTCGTGGCGCATGTATTTGTGAAAAAGATGCGAGTCTACATTGGGAGTCGTAATCGTGACAGACTTCGAGAGGCGGTGAAGCCGTTGCAATGTGCCAACATTCCCTTCATTAAAAAAACAAATGAATCCATCCCTATCCTCTAGCATGCTATTGTATACCTGCTGTACCCTGGAACCATTCATCCGGTCTTGTAAGCGGTTGTTAATATAAACTCCACTTTCTCCGGCGAGATGTTGTAGAAGAGCATATTGAACAATGATACTCAAACGATATCCTACTGTCAACCAAATTTATTTCAAACTCTTACAACACGTGTTTCAACTGTCTAGCAGTCATCATCAGATAAGACTAAGACATCATCATCAGGTAAGATGGATGGTAAGAATAAACGTCTCTTTGTGTGCAGTCGCTTTACCAACCCCCGTAATCTCTCATCTTACTCGCGGCTGATACCTTAACACTTCCTGCCACGCGCCATCGCTGTGGCTTGGATTGAATCGTTGATATAAATGTGGACAGCGGTCAAGTCGAGTGTCCCATACTGTACGTTGAGTCTTATGCGTCCTTGTTCCCTTTGTGACTCGATAGAGTTCCGCCCCCGTTTCTCCGATAACCCTGTAACTCTTTAATTCCCATTAATAATGAATATATCCATCGGATATATTCATCGCTAATCCACCGGATCTAGATAGAATACGCCGGATTCCTCTTCCCTTCATTTCCAAAACAACTTTCCATTTATAATTTGTTATCGCCTCATCATGTATAATACATGGATACATATTATGCCTTCATGCCATTCCCTTTGGATTCCGGTACAGTCAGAAGAGCTAAATTGTGATAGGGCGAGGAAACAGACTCTGTGTAATACTTTCGTCCAAGCTGTCCTGTCTTTAAATACATCTCTTGGTTGTGCTGCATTATTTCATTCCGGTGTCATTTTCTTAAGGGCTCTAATATTTCTCCTCTTTAGTGCGTATTCCCCCTATTGACTCGTGACTTCTACTGGCTTTCCCTCCTCTAACACTAGACATTTCTCTATCCTTATTCGACTTCTCAATTCAGCTGTCATCGATTCTCACCAAATGGCCAAATCAACGAAGCACGCTCCTTTCATGTGCTCTTGCTCCTCGCTCAATTCCTATCATGTATCACATGACCTAATTCGAAATGAGATTTTTGCTCTCAATTGTACTACATTTACGTATATTCCGTCAGACGAAGTGAAGTTACCTAGTGGCTGATGCACTGTTTATTGTGCGCTGCCTGCTGTATTAGTCTATTCAGTGACAAAAAGGCATAGGATCGTGCGTTGAGACTGGAAGGAATTTCGATGGGTAAGTCCGTCTTCTCGAATGATGAAGGTCCTTGGTTCATAGCCCTGCCGTTATATATTTTCCGGTTCCTATGATTTACTTCCTCGCAATGAAATTTCAAAGCGGTATGCGTGGTTGTGGGTGTGATATTGAAAATTGATCGTCTCTCTCCTGGTGCCAACTGCCCGGAAAATCGGTCATACCCGCTCTCAGTTCGCACTTCCAGACGTTTAAGACGCCGCTTCGTGAATCACTCTCATTTATACACACACACACGCACACGCTGCGAGTCGTCTTATTTTCGACCGCTGCTTCGTCTGGACGCAGATATCTAGATTATATCTTTAGGCGCGGCCTTGGCTCTATTCCTTCCCTCGTCCCCACCTCGTCGCCGTCCTAGCTGCAGTGAGAATCTCGTTCCAACTTCGTTGTCTTTATCCAACGTTTGCTATGAAAAGAAATATTAAGATATATTTAATTTAATATCACGAAGTGTGCGAAAATGTGGAACTTAAGCGCTAGCTCTATGAGAATTTATCGTTTAATTTATGCTCAACTCGATTTTCCACCCATATACATTGATATCATAGCTCATTAACTTTATTACTGGTTCGATTTCTGCGTGCGTTACATGATTAAAAAGCGTTATCTTGTCATTTGTGGTTAGATAATTTAAAATAAATTATATAAATGGTAACTTAATAAATACTGCTTTTGCTTTTTCTTGCCAATTTGGTGGGAAATGAAGTTCCATAATTTTTCGCGTTCCCCCCTGCTATCTTAGTTTTTCCCTTATGACTGCTCATGGATGCTGTTATTGCATTAGGGGTTTTTTTCGAGATTATCATTTGCCATTACCCAAAATTACTTCTTATATTAGTTGATTTTGTGCAATACCAGATTAAACAAGAATATTACTTAATAGCACTCACTGGCTACTGATTAATAGCCGTTCATTTTCACATCAAACTGTCCTCACTCTAATAAGAAGGCCCTCACCGAAACAATTCCACGATTTATGGTGTGCTAAAGCGTGTATCATCCCATGTTCCCAAATTCTATTCGTCATCTATCGAGCTCAATAGATTTCCCGTGCAATGACATCACCAAGTGGCTCGAAGAACATTGAAAGAGCCCGTCTGTTCTCGCCTCCCTCCCATTCCCCCCCACCTCCACCCCCCAGTCGTGGCAGAAGTCACCCTTAGTCCCCTCTGAAATTTCAAGCTATTATATAGCTTCCAATTTGGATTTTAGGGGATATAAATGACGTAACAGAAGAATTCTCTGAAATCGGGCATCGTGGAGTTGACATCAGAAAGTATCTAACTTGAGTGTTTTCGTGTAACTTTCTCTGAGGCTATTACTTCTCTCGTTGCTTAGAGCTTAAAGAGAAGTTTTTCACGCTTTTAAAATTATGATGATTCGTATTAATTCACGATTATGCACGAAGACGCCGAAGATGCAAATAACTTGAGATAGACGTAAGACAGAAGTGATAGATGTTTATGTGATAAGCATGAAGATGACACCGCAGTTTTATAGATTAGGACAGGAATTACCCGAGAATCTACCAATCGATTGGTAAAATGGCAAATAATGATTATGATAGAGGAGAATTAAGTGTGTTAATTAGTATGAATCTACATCTACGTGGTACCACTCGCTAGAAAACCCGCCACTTTTCAGAATGTGAATGATAGACTTTGATGGATGCGTAACTAATTAAGTTTGCGTTCAGGTTTATAGTAGTTGTCGTTGTTTTACCCTGGTCTCGTATCGTGCAAGGGAAAGATGATGGATTGAATTCGTTTATTTCAATACCTGCCTCATATTCTTTTTCTGGATATTCGAATCTACCAATTAATGGAGAAGCCTAATAATAAGATTATTTTATTAGAGCGAGATGGCACTTCTGTCATCCAACCTCTGGTGTAGGAATGAAGCGGTTTGGCGTAATTAGAGTGGAGTAGTAGCAAATCCATCCTAGGCTCAATCGCCTTTGATGATGTGCTAGAACAGTAATGGCGAACCTATGACACACGTGTTAAAGGCGACATGCCGAGACTTTTGGGGTGACACGCATTGTTTACGCATGGTCGGCGCCAGAGAATAATGAACTTGCGCTGAGATATTATTTCATATTATCAAGCATTACATGTTTTAGATATTATCGTAACATTTATTAATCAGCTGCAATCTTCCCCTTTTTATAAATTTATGTATAAAAATATAACTTTTCTTGACCTACGGGTACCACAAAATTATGGATGTTTGAAGATGTATCACGGAACCCGATTTAAGTCATTTTTTACGAATTACGGCGCTCTGAACTCAAAAGGTTCGCGATCATTGTGTTAGAGCGATTCACGGGTCGCGTCATTTAGAAGTCTTAATTTAGCTCTCTATCTTTACATCTGTATCGGTCCCCGTTCTAATTCATCCAATACCTCAGTTACATAATGATTTTCTTCTCGGCTTTAGTTCACCGATCTCTCGGATCTAAGGAATTTGGATTTTGATTTGATTTAATTTACGAGCGTTCCATCCCAGTCCAGGCGAATGATCTGGTCAGTTTTACTGTCGCATGTTCGTGCTCGTGTGATACCTTAAGAAACTCGTTTCTATCTCCGATCGAATGGCGCGGGAGTGAATGCGAGTTTAGCGTCGCATTCATGGAAATGTTTGGGTGGGTGTGTTTTGGGAGTAGACGTATTGTGGTCGGGGAGGAGGAAAGAGGGAGAAGGTGGGCAGGGAAAGAGGAGAGGGTAGTAGTGGGGAGAACGGTCCTCCCTCCCTCCCTCCTTCCCCCTCTCTTCAATGTCACCCCACCTCTCACCCCGTAGTAGACCAGTTAAAAAGTCTATAGAGAGGAGAGTTGAACCCGCTCTCTCGGATTCCAGCATCCCGTTGCGAAGGTGGCGAGGTGGGGGCCACGGCCGACCGGATTCGCTTAGCAAACTCTCAAGAGGTAGGTAGGGAGGTCTCAAAGAGGCGGCGACGCCGGCCTCAAGGGGGGGGAAAGGAAAGTCCGTTCACCACGCCGCGTCGTCCGTCGGCTCACGGTATGTCGGGCGCGGACGCCCGCCGAGGCTGCCGACCGTTTTTCAGCCGAGGGGCCCCGGCTGCTTCGGAGGAGACTCTGCGTCACGGATGACAGGGGTGGGGGACGACGATGAAGTTTTGGTCGGTTTCTGCGGCCGAATCTCTTTCAAAAGGAAATTCTTCTCGTACGTCTTCGGTACTTAAATGATAGAGCAAGTTTTTTTCTTTAGTCATTACGTAGACGAAATTCAATTTTTTTAATTTTACCGGTGGCTTAGATCTTGTGGTGAATGTAGAATGTGGTGACGCTACCGACGCGAAAATGTCGTTTTTTTATTACTGAAAGTTGTAGTGAACGTAACTAATTAAACTAACTAAATATGCATAATTAAACCTTGACTTGTTTAAATATCTTTCTCGGGCTTCGCACCGGATAATATATTTAAAATTCGCCGACGTTTCGGAAAACGACTTGTTTTCCATTTTCAAGGCGTGTGTTATTTCCGTCGTATCCGCTATAACACACGTCTTGAAAATGGAAAACAAGTCGTTTTCGGAAACGTTTGCTAATTTTAAAAATACTATCCGGTGCGATGCCGGAGAAAGGTGTTTAAACATAGTACACTGGGAACATCTTAACTCTTTTATTAAACCTTAACTTGAAGTATTTCTTCAAGCCGCATTCTGCCAGCACCTTTACACCCGACGTTTTTTCTTATTTTTTTCAACAAGTGCTGCGTTGAGCAATAAATTTATTTAAAAAAAAATCGAGAAAACATACGAACTACTCGCTGCTAAATTTTTGATGTTTTCTGTGCGTCATAACATCTTTAATTTAGTATCTGTCTCTACAGAGCTCGCAGCTGTAATAAATCCGACGGAATGCTTGTTAGTGTTTAAGTAATATCTTTGAAAGTATTGGAGAAGTGGCTACTATGATTGTTTCTTGAAGAAAATGCACTCTTGTTATTTATACTGTGGCCAGTTTCGTGTAATTTTATGCACTTACAGTCTCGCTCAAGCTACTCTAAAGTTGATATAATAATCATTGAACGTTTATGCTAGAGAATGAAATTAACTCTTCGAAACTTCCACGCAATTGACTGTTTGGTAGTTGAACCCTCTAATGTGAATTCTATATTCCACAGAGTCAGCTCGCGAACCAATGAAGGTAGATTTTATGTTTGCTGGGAATAGAGGAATGGAGAAATGAGGATCTGGGACAAAAACGTGTGACACTTCGTCACGATATTGCTTCCTATTTTTTCTTCATTGTAACTATTAATTCCGAATTTAAAGACCCAACGAGTGAGAGAAGAGGGGATAACGATCTACAGAACGGAGCTACTGTTTCAATATGTAATTGCGCACGTCCATTAGTCGGAGTATGGGGAACGCATCACGCTTCAAAATCGACTTTACAGGCAGATAACGCCCCGACGAAAAGATGGGCGAGTTGTATGTAGCCAGCGGCAACGACGCCCATCCTTAGTCCCATATAAGTGGGGTGGGGCCAGCGCAGACGCCGACCGACCGGGAACGATCACCGTATGTGGGGCCCCTTCGATATAGAGCGGTGGTCAGTCGCTTCTGAGGTAGCCAGCCCTCTTTTTGTCATTAATCTGGTCCATGGGAACATTCCGAGCCCCGGCAGTTGGCAGCGGGCAGCTTCAAACGTGTGACGGACGCACGAAATGACCTCTCGGCCAACCGGGAGCTGTAATTTGGCGCGGAGAGGCTTGATACGCCTTTGATGGCCATTCGCCTGTATTGGCGAAGATTATCTTCATCTCGATAGGCTAGACGTAGCCTTTGCGTTTCCGTGACGTTTCTTGAGCGTTTTAGCTTTTTCCCGAGATCAGTGATGCGATTAATCCTTCCCGGTTTTACAAATTTTGCCCTACCTAAGTACTCTTTGTTCAAATTATTTTTACAACTTTTCTGTGAGGTCTACAGTTTTCTCTTCGGTCATGAAAATATGTGTTTAACTTTTTAACTCAGGAATTACGACGAGACATGATGTTGTGTGCTTCGTTGAGTGTTGCAGAAACGACCATTACCATGTATAAATATGCAAAGGCTCCTGGTTCTCGTATCAGAGTTCTTTACAAATAAAATTTCTAAGTTCATATTTTTCCAATAGACTAATATGCGACTACAATCGGAAACCACCCTTATTTCGATCCACGTAAACTCGCGATTCGTGGATCACGATTTGGATCGCGCGAAAGTTAGGAATTCGTATTGTGCTCCGGATCCGAGGTATTGATGCTTTGAATCTAGTCCTTCGTTTGTACCACCAAAGGCCCTAGGTTCATCACCTCATACGCATCTACCTTTCTCGATTCAAAACACAGTATCACTCGTGTAGTATTATTTATCAGGTATTATCGTTGGTCAGGTATCGGACAGCTTATGCGCCATCCGCGATAGGTGTGAGGAATCCGGGACTGGACTGTCGTAATATTTTCGGAAGATGGTATTAAGTCGCTCGGTTGAGTTGAACTGAATTTGTCCGAAGACTCCTCTCCTGGACTCATAGGTGAATTCCCCGCTTGTTAGCTTAGTGATCTGACCCTGCTTGGACCGCCTGCGCCATTACGGACGCTTTCGCTCGCTTTGCAATGCCGCTGTTGTTTGCCTACGGCTCCTTAGGGACTAGTCTTACCGTCATCGCCCATGGCGCTCGTACTGGAATATCCTCCTCCTCGTTGGTTTGTTACTTCCCTTCCAAAGGCAAATTGATTTGGGGGCTTTATTCTACGTCTCGCTGTCAGCGCTTTGGCAGAACATCTGGGCAAAACCGGAAGAGGAGCAGAAGGGTTGATATTTATATGACAGGGCGAAACATTTTTCTTCTCTAGGTGCTGTCTGGACCGTCTTGGGTAGTGGTGATTATTTTGGAGGAGCTTGGCATCTATCAAGTTTTACCTTTGAAGTTTCATTTCACTGTACCACACTGGTGTTTACGTGAAAGAAGGAGAACATTTTCAGTGACCAAAAGCGGTTGCCGTTATTTTTCAGATTGCCTCGCCTCTTATATTTTACGTAATGTAAACGCAAGTTTTAGGTAATTTAACAATTATGATATAAATTTGCGCTCGCTTAAGGTCATAATAATTTTATATTCCAGCAGTTTGTGCCACATGCAACTTAGTGCGTTCTTTGTTTTGCCTCGTAAATACATACTATTATCTCCACTTGGAATTTCGATTACTCACAGTTTAGGGTTCTCATCGGTATTTCTCTGTTCTTTTTTCTTCCGAGTCACAGCATTGAAATCTGAATCGAAGGGTGGACAGTGGTTTGTCTGGAACTGAATTTTCTTTTATTAGTTCACTAGCCGAGGAAAATGAAGATGATAGTACTTACTGAGAGAAATAGTGAAAACGAAAATGAGTTCTACATTGCTAGTAGTAGTAGTACGCACTGTTAATGTTATGGTCATAAATGATGTGTATAAAAAGACTGTATTCTTATAATAACCTTTTAAACAACAGGCTTGTCATATTTATGCGGTTGCATGACAATGCAGTGTTAGAATGAGAAACATCTGTGAAACCAGACGAGCAAATGATTACTTGGATGGAAATGGCGATGCAACTTGTATTGAGGGCCCTATTCCGAAACTTTTAACTTCGTGACTAATAGCATGACTATAATGAATAAGATCTCAAATGATTAGGTATGTATATCGCTATGCGAGCATGAATTTGAGTCGGCACCGAGCATGCGCGTGAGTGCACGGTAGCGCACGGGTAGCGCACGAAAATTTCCTCTCGACTCGAACACGTAAGCCCGACGATTTTTGTACCATAATCTACATCTCGTCTAAATCTGTCTTGTTATGCGAAAAAATCTGAGTTCATATTGTATTTTTTGGTGAAAATCAGAAAATAATGCAGTTTAAAGTGAAATATCAGGTGATGATTACAATACTCACCGAGAAGTCTAGAGATTGTAAGAATTCCATCGGAATTAGAAGGAATTCCATGGGAAAGAGCTTCAAATTAGCCTTCGATCAGTACCACGTTGTCGGTAATGAAACGTGTGAGACAACTTTGGGAAATTCGACATGGCTTTCTCCGCTAAATATTTCTCGAAATCACGGCGCCCTCCAGCCGATGACGTTTGTGTTCATACGTTATATCTACGGCTACAGTCCCGGGCCACCCTTACCCGACTTACCATAACGACTCTCGCTTACGTATGTCTAGTTGTGTGCACCTCTATTGGAGAGGTCTGTAATGTGCCATCTTTTTCTTTTTTTAAGTTATTTGCAAATGCGCAATTTTCCACGAGGAGATATACTTTAATGAACGACCAGGCTTACGATGTTACTCTTCACCATCACCTAAAGATGATGTAGGCACCTGATTCCACGAATCTTTTACTTTTTAATTTCCCTCCCATTCCGACCCGCTTTTGCCCCAACTGTACGCTCACCTGCTTGTTTTTTACTTTGCCGTGGAAACGAGAGGGGAGGCGATGGGGATGGATTGTGCATTTCCCGAGAAATGTTTTAAACTGTACCCGATAGGGTTTCGCGCCGTGCGTGGCAGAGACGGCATCTTCCTCTCGTGGTCTGCGCGCGGACTGAACAACGTCCGTGCACCCCTTTCATGATGATGATGCCCTGCGTTGGATGAATTCCTGTTTGAAGAGGAAATTAAATTTCCATTGCAGCGAAGCGTCGAATGTCTGCCATTTAGCCTACAGTTGTAACGATGGCCAAGTGAAGAGTTTGGAGCATTCTATATCTCTCGCATTGCTACCGATTCACGTTTGTCTCCCGTTTCTTTTTCTACTGGAACTCGTAATTGAAATGAATTGTGTTCGTAGTTTCGGTGTGTTGCGAAAAATGTGTTTCAGATGGAAATATAATGAATCACGAACCTCTCAAATTCGGAGGTCTCGTTGTGCCGCGGTTAATGTTTTTATGGAATATCTTCTGGTTTATCAACATCTTTGTCCCCAAATGAAAAAACCCATTCGTTCGCCAACGCTTTGACGCAACGTATTAACAAACGGCATCAGAGCTACAGGCAGTAAAGGGACATAAGTGATCGAATCTGAGTTTGTCATTGCCAATTGAGAAGTAACAATTAGAAATAAAATTATATCTACCAAACACAAATTCCTTGTCTTTGAACACAGTAGACTTTGTCTCGATGGATGAGCAGGGATATTTTCCACTCCCAACCTCTTCATTCGTCGTTTGTGGCTGCTATGTGGTATATGCATTTTGAATGTCACATTTGGAGAATCCTATTGTAATCCAATGCAACAATTTAATGCTATTCTTTTCCCCGTTGAAATTCAATGGGCACCATCTTCTAGTAATAAATTTAACGAAATGTAATGCTTCTAGTGGAAAATTTAATTCTTTAGCGTGATTTTCAATCAGTTATAGTATTCATATTGATTAAGTATATTTATTGACATCTCATGACAATTAAAGTACAAAGAACGACTGTTAACGAGACGAACTTGAAGATTTAGGCGCCAACCATGGTCAATAGCGCCATCTGTTGAATCCTACTGTTGATCGTCGTTTGCTACGCGAGGCACTGAATGGATTGACGGCCTAGTCCCCTCAGGAAACCGTGGATTGTAAAATTTCAAAGCTGCAAGGGAGGGCCAAGCGAATGGGGAGGTTTGAGTTTGAAAAGTGTAATTGGCAAAATTGGTCGTTTGTTGCCGCCGGTGGAAGCTGAAAAATTTCTTGTGACTCTTGTCGCTTCCGTCGCTTTACAAGTTCGCTCGAGAATGCTCTTCTAAACCTCGCCGTGTGAACATCTTCCGGAAATACCCTCCTCTGGGTGCGGCACCACGTAGACTCGAAAAATTGAGAAGAAATCCGCACCTGCGTAAACTGATTATTATCCGTGGGGCTGCCCAAGTCTCTCGGATCGAATTATTAGCGTCACACCCCCACCCCTTCTCTTTCTCTCTCGCAACCGGTTGCGGAGTGCAGTAATTCTGGGTCACGGAACCTTTTCAGCGAGAAACTTAGCGCGCGGAAAAGTGGCACGCTCCGGATTTAAGAATCGAAGAGGCGCAGAGTACTCATGTTTGCAATCGCATTCGCTCTCCTATGTGTCAAACTACAGCCGTAGTAGATGACCACAGTGAAATTCCTCCGTCAACCCTGGCTCAGTGGTGAAATCTGATTTATTTTCGAGGGACGAATAATGATGGACCTTGGCAGACACACTATTAACTGAAATAGGTCTGGAGATATCGGCTGTACAGTTGTTTGTTTTTTGACCGTTATTATTCTTTTGTGTATGTTAGTTTAGATAGCAGCATGAACGAGAAATTATGAATGGAAATGTGTATTATGTTGGGTACCTCGTCCTTTACATTTTATAAAGAAATGAAATAATTGCACGAACTAGAAAAGAAAGAAATCGCTGAAACAATACAATTGAATAGGTTTTTGTTGAAAAACTCACCTCTCGAAGGGTCTATAACTATTGGTTGACTTTTCGAGGTAAAGAACATTTGGAAATTAATGTAACCCTGCGTGTCATTCTTAATTAATTATTAGAGCTTATCCCATGTTTGGTTGGTCTCAGTTATTTGTGCATTTACTCCCTTCTGCTTCTGGGTATCCCTTAAGCAAGTGTTTGGTGTGCGGTGGGAATTCCTACTTTTGATATCTGTTATGAAAGGACAGCGGAGGTTTAATTCATCTCTTGTAGACATGTACCTTTTTAGTTTTAATAATTAAAAGTGTGTAAATCCCATGTGAACGAAATAATAAAAAAATCTGATAATCTTACCTTGCAAAAAACTGTGGTCGTGGCCAATAAAAAACAGTGGAAATTGCTGTGTTAAATAATTACCTTACAGTCCCACGATGAATTATTTCCTTGGCGGTATGCCTGTAACTGCCAGCGTAGTGAAAATCGTCACTCATTTCATGTCTCTAGGTCACAAGAAATCTCGGTGGTCCAAAATGTGTCATAAACCAATCAACGAAATGAGAAATTTAATGTGAATGTTTCTGTGAAAGTTCTCTTGACGTCACTCTGATGAAGATAACTAAATTCAACTTTTTTACGCCGTAGTACGTCTGGTACTTTCCAAAGGTGCATTGCGTGTAGTATTACCGATTAGGAAAACAGTGGAGAAAGCACCGTTCCACGACTATATTTCTGCGAAAGTTTTTCGTCGTGGACTCGGGAAGCTAGGCACTATTATATTAGCTTCATTTATCATCAGAAGTCGACGTGATGTGTGTATTAAGGAACGAATTATTGAAATCTCAATCTGATACTACATGAAGCGCCCCGAAATACCTGTGTTAATGATACGTGTTGTTTACATTTGTTTTTTTTATTTTACGAGTGAAGCGAAAGTTTGCATGCCTCATTTGTCGATTGCACTCTGCTCGCAGATTCAGAATGGTATGCGATTACACTGCTAATTAGCCAAGTTCGTAAATTAGTCAGCGCCGGGAGTCATCCGGGGGAGTTGGGTGTGGTAGGGAGGGATGAATAGACTGAGAGCAACTTCTTTCGTCCAATCCTTTCTTTTGTTATCCATCGAGAGCCCTTGAACCGCGTGACTTAACTGTAGCAGCTCTGAGCACAGACCTTCGCGGGAGTAACTACGAGGGAAGGATGTAGTAGGGCTGTGGGACCGCCGCCTTCTCACCCTCCTCCTTGGCTGTGGAGCACGAATAAAGCCCCCCCCCCCCCCCCCCCGCACCCTCAACGGTTGAGTAGGGAGTGGGTTTAGGGGGCAGGATGACAGAAATCGCAGCCCTCTCCCTACTTCTCGATCGAAGCTCCGCGAGCGATTCTCGGAAGTCCGCGCGGCCCGCTCCTCTGCCGTGCTGCTACTGCACATATCGATTGCGCAAACGTACGCTGGCTCCCCCCCCCCCCTTGTTAACCTTCCTCTTTCACTCTCTTCCCGTGCCTCTGATACCCCTTTTCACTCTCCTGATGATAAGTTTTACATCATTGCATTTGCTCTCGCTTATGGCCTTCGGGTCCGTAACTTTTCGAACCGTTCTATTCGAACTATAGCTAAAGCTAGAGCTGTGATGCAAGATAATGGCGTAGAAGTTGACAGATAGTCATTTTGCTTTTGCCTACCCCAAACGGCATTGGATGTGTTTACTGATTGGCTGCATTTCTGTTAACAGAGCTAAATTATCTTGGATGGACTCTTTATTGTGCCTTTCCCGACCCTGACACCGGGAGCCTTGATTCGAATTCCGCGTTAACTTGGCAACAGTGGATTCGATTTCTCTGCAAGCCGATCAAGCGAAGAGGTTGGCATTGGTGCCGAATTCTGCGTGTAATTATCGCCACAAAGTATTGAATAAAGTCAGATGTGTCTGAGGAAATATGGTGGAACTGCATTTTCGAAGTAAAATTCGATATAGGTATGTAGTTCTGTCCACTTTATGTTACGTAAACGACACGAGTTTTGGCATATTACGTAGTCATTATCTCCGGACTATGTAGTATGCAAAATCGCGTGTCGTTTATGTATAATGAAGAGTATAGCAGTAATCCAGACTTACAAGTCATGCTGCGCTTGGAGCATTTTTAACTCAACGTTTTACTCGCTCGAGTCAGTCGAAACACGTGTAGCAAGAGGTGAAATAAAAATTAGTAGACAGTACGAAATCTTTTGAGCTTCATTACTCATTATGCTGTTCTACGATATCTCGCCTGAGAAAGTGGAGTTTATATCAATTGGTTTTTTAATGGATATGATTTTACTCGACGCCAACCGATGGGAGTGGCTGGTGGCATCGTTGTCGAATCTTCGCCATCCACGCGTCAGGTACTGAGAGACTGCCGTCGATTGTCTCGCGTGTGCGTTCATTCTGTTTAGTAAGTTCGGGAATGGAAGAGTCACGGAATGGACCCCTTGTTCCCGAGAGCACGCCGCGTGCGAGAGTGGCCCTAGCATTGAAAACGGACTCGCCCATCGGGCGTGCACCGAACATTGCGTTGTATCCGCACTTAATCTCCTTTTCCGTGGGTATGGTCGTGTAAGGGTCAGGGGGAGGGGGCGCTCGGCGGCGGCGGAGACTCCCTTACCCCACCCCACCATCTTGGTCCCCCTTCCCACGCCCTCTTCCCCCTCTCACTCTTCATCGATCGCCTCCCGTCTGCTACTTTCCCTCCTCCCCCAAACGGCCCCTCCCCCCAAACTTTCCCCCTCTTCGTCGTCCCCTCCCACTCAAACAACGCCACCGTCGCATCCATTCTCTCCCTCTCTCCTTCGCCCCCCCCCTCCCGCCTCGCCTTCCCCCAAAGTGTTCTGTCCCTGCCCCTGCATCTCTCGTCTCCCCCCGTTTCCTTCTCTCTCTCCCTCGCGGCTCGATTTCTGATTCTTTCCTTGCCGTTTTCAGCTCCTCTTTCAGTTTCGCACGTACGAAATATCCCATATATTTGCTTATCCCCGTGTTCGGAACTGAACATTATTTGGCTTAAGGTAGTCAGAGCGAGATAGTTCCCTAACCATAATAGAGACCATAGTATATGTTAATGTTTTAATTTCACCAACTGTGAGACACTCGAATTAAATTTTGCATTATAAATTGTTCAATAATATAGTTTTATATGACAGAAATTGTCAGTAATTAAATGGAAATATCTAAATAAGTCTTTAACTTGACTCATTTTTTCACGCGCTACATTTGAAACTCCATCAAAACGGAAGGTTTTTTGTGATCTCGAAGAATTTACTGCGGTGACAATATGATTACTTCTGTAATATCGTTGAAAAAACATACTAACTACACGCTGTTAGTTTTTTTTACGACATCTAAGTGTTATAAATACCTCATTTTGTAAATAATGTCTTTATGGAGTGCATGCACGTACCATTTCCCATGTAAAATGGCTGGTATTTTTTTGGCAAATATCTCCGCAAGTAATGTGGTAAGGGGTAGAATTTTTGGTGCCATTGTATAGGTAAGATATTTTTCTTTAAAATGAGGCCAAATTCATTGATTTCTAAGTAAAATGACACTTCGTTCGGACTACCTTAAAATACGGAATGCTATTTAATTTGAAATTTGCATTTACCAGTAGTCTTTAGCCAAAGTAGTGTCGCTTTTTCAACGCTCGTCCTGTGAGGTAAGCAATTTTGTGAAGATGCAACTTCTGGGTATCGTTGTATTATTTTAAATTTCCCCGTCCCTGCTGGGTTGGGCCAATTGGGCAACGAACTATAAAGTCATCACTTGTGTCGGAGGAACCACTATGGACGTGGGTTGTTTTATAATATAACACAGAAGTATTGATGTCTAAATTATGTGAGATACGCTACCCGTAAAGGTAGGTTTAAAAGGACAAAGGAATATCTATATCTATTAATCATTTACAGTCACATGCCTTGTCTCCTCGCATGATTTATTTTATACCGTTCGGTGTGCGTCCTTCCTCTCTTCATTCATAAAGCCTTCTTACTCTTATTTCTTCTCTTTCCCGACTTACCTACATGTGCCCCTCTGTCACGGGCTTCAGCATCCCTTAACCTTCTTATCACTACCAATTTCACCCAACTATTTTGCCTTCTAATCCCCTCCGGTAGTGTTCTCTGCGAGAACTATTTTGCCTTCTAATCCCCTCCGGCAGTGTTCTCTGCGAGAACACTGCGGGAGGGGATGCTGTTACCGCCTTGCCTAACACTACACCCTCGATCGTATTTACTCCATCCTTCGCTTTTTCACAATTCTCATACACACCCACTTATCAAATGCACTCGACAACGCTTCACTCCGTTTAGGATCATAGCAAGCCTTTTCTCTGCATTATTACACATCTCCGTCATTACTTTTGTGCTATTAGTGAACATCTGGTTTCCAACTGTAGGGTCTGGAAAGACCTCACTCAGCTCCGGATTGCATACCTTACTTAACACTCATACTTATTCTCAACCATCCTCAGTGACCCCTGGGATTGGAAAAATAACCCCTCTGGATTTGGTCCTACCTTAGCTACCCAACATTAGCTTTTGGGTTGCCATTCATGGTTCATTATCTGCCGTCATTAATCCGAAGATTGTTTTCTGTAGCTCTCGTCTCAAATCTCATCTCGAATAATTTCATTCCTTCTCATTTCTTCATGTAAACATCCCTCGTTATTATCTTCACGTATTCCATCCTTTTTCTTTCTTTGGAATTTTTTTCTCTATGGGATTTAGGGTGCTGCTAATGTGTCAGCATTTTTCAAATAAGATTATCCCCAATTTCTCCAACTTAAAAATAAATTGTGTTGATTTTGTACCCATATTATAGCATGATCGACGCAATTTAAGTAGAATTTGATTAAGAATACCAACGATTTTACATGCTATGATATCATAATCTAATTTGATACTTAATCTTTTGCATTCGATCCTTCTTATAAATTGACTAGAGTGGACGAATATTGTACAACTTAATGCACTCTGTTGCCTTTATATCAGAGTACTTCTTTGTTTTCTCCTACGCTCTCCATCAGGAATGACTTTTCGTGAATATCAAATTTCAGCACATGGTTGCCTTTCTGTAAATAACCCAACTTTTACGTGAAACTTCAACGGCCTACCAAAAATAAAAATTTCATGTCTTCGCATTCTATTCGCCTTAGTGTTGAAGGAGGAGTAATATACGCTTGTCGTTGAGTCGGTCATGAAACATTAATATCTTTATCGTCGACTCCCCTCGCCTTGTGTTGTTGTTCAATGGAAAATCAGTGCCAGCATCAGCCAAAACAAATGGGCGGGACGAGGCATTTGCCACGCGAGTTGCATTTGTTATTGGCAGAGCGTAGTCGCGAGCGACAGCTGACCGCGGCCGCCGCCAACTGCCCGTCCGCCGCCCTCGGTTCGCCACAACGCTTAGATGCTTGCGCCAACTGAGTTGTGCGGCCGGACATAATTCTGGCTTTAATCACTATGCGATGTTGTGGTGGTGAATCCCTATGACACAGTGGGGAAGCGCTGCGGTGTTACTATGCGCCAATGCCACGTATCATTATTTACGGGTCATTTTCCTTGCCGCATCATGTTCTTTCCTCAAAATGTGTGAAAAACGAGTAATTCAGAGTGACTTCCCAATTTTATTTCTTTTTCGATTCCCCTATGCTTGGGCATGCAATCCGTGTTCGCCTTACGAAATTGATTTCCCATTCCACAACACTTGGGAGTCTAGGTTACAGAATTTTCCAAAGAAGCCGAGCAAGGATGAGCCTGCATGGCTCTAATCTCAAATAGACCCGGACTCAAAATTAAAGGTAGACTAAGGTATTCGGCCAAAGTTTAACGTATACGATAACAATTATCTCGCCTTTATAAAATTAATCCCGTTCTTAACTTAGGTACGAAATTTTCGGTATGCACTTCCGGCTAGATCTGTGGTTCCTAAAGTGAGCGCTACCGCCCCCTGGTGAGCGGTGCTTCAATCTAAGGGGGCGAAAAGTAACTGGTAGGTCCACTGAAGGTTGGGTCATGACCAAACGCTATACGCACATGCTCGGGGGTGTATTACTATCTAGCATTGGCTTAGAAATGAGCATTGGTTTAATCGAAATTTTTTTCTAACTTTATTTTCATAATCTTCCTGATTTGGTCATGTTAATTGTGATTTTTAATGTCGCGGTTGGGTGGTGTTGGGTAGGGTTTGTGGAAAAAGGGGGCGGAGGCTGGAAAAAGTTGGGAATCACTGGGCTAGATCAATAATTTTCCCTGCCTGTGTGGTGAGATAAACTTCTTGCAAGTACGGTTACAAAGTGTGGCATAGTGATTTCCGATCTCGGTTTAAAAATTTGGATGCGAATTTAAAAACTTGAACAGCTGATATCTTTCCCCGACAATCCTCCTTCCTGTTATCTGGACCCGCTTCGTCCCTTCTCCTTCTCTCGTCTTGCTCTCGTTTTTATCCATTCCATTACATACCTAACCGTCCTTGCAAGTTAGACTCGAAGGACCCTCGAATGTTAGGTCTGTAAATCTGGTTCTTCTTTAAATAATTTCCTCCGCGCTGTCATACCCTTGCATACCTTTTTTGTCTTTGTTACACTCGTACATTGCATCATAGTCCTGCTACTGCTCTTTAAGGCTCCTGATGTTCCTCCTGTCGAGAGTGTCTTCCACCACATCAACTCATGACTTTTGCGGTCTCCTCCTTTCTCTCACGACATTCACTCTTCTGTCATTATTCTAGTTCTTTACTCGATCTCTTATCCATTATTTCGATACGACGTGGACGAACTAACGAATCACACTCCTTTCAAACATATCCATTACCGCAAGTAGGTATTATTCATTTCACGTTCTTGCCTCACCCAGTCATGCCTAACCCTATCCCTCCTGCCTTTTCGCGCTTTTCACTCGCCCCACACCCACTGCAGTTAGCCCACATTCATTCCATTTGTTTTTATTATTTTTATTCCACCGCTTGAGTCGTTTGGCGTGTTGGATCTGGTTCGAGTCCTTAGCGCGTTGGCATCTTGTTGAGTGGGAATTTATGTATTTGTTTTCTCGCAGATCTTAACTAATTGACGACCCGGGTGAAAGCTCACCTCGAGCGTTTTTTTCTCTTTTTTCCCTCGATTTTACTTGTTCATTTTTTCTTTTTTTTGAGGTTGGAGTAGGAGGAGGTGGGATTTGGCGGTCGCTCAATTCATGGAGAAGGCCACCGTTCGGCGTTCGTCCTCTTTCCCTCTCGTCTCGGCGCGGTTCGCGGAATATAATGATTTCGGAGGAGGAATGCCGCCGCTTTTCTATTTTTATTTTTTTTCTCTCTCTCGATCTCGTCGTCCATACCAAGCGCGTCCGGTTACTCGACATGCCAGCCTCCGCCGCGGCGGCCGCCCTCGCCTCGGTCGGTCCCGGGGCATTTGCTCGGCGAATAAATCTACATATCCAAACACCGCCTTGGGATCCTTCGCAACTTCATGTGGGAGTGTTAGGTAACTTCAGACGTGGAAACGGTGGCAAAGAAAAGGAAGAGGGAATCGGCATTTAATAGCAATAATTCCCTCGCAACTGTTTGTCGTATTTGACTGTAGCATACATGAGTCCCTTTCGACAAATAATTACGTAGTGAATCCACGTCAAATGTTTTATTTACGACCTAGGTTTCGCTACAGTACTGCACCTTCTTGTCCTCCTAGGTCGCTCCTCTATTGCAGGGAAACCTACGTCGCAAATGAAACATTTTGTATGGTTTCACTAAGTTATTATTTGCTGAATAGTTTCCAACTCAGCATTGTAGATGTTCATTTTAATTGATGAAAAGATAACATTTTGTTGAAAAAATCGGTAGAAGCAAATTTTTCTTTTTATTGGTGAAGTTATTATTTGTTAAAAGGGCTGCAACAGTTGTTATTTGTTATTTACCATGAAGCAGTTCCACGATATTACGCCAGAAACGCTTGATATAATATTTTTTATACTTTTTAGCGTTCATTCTGCCGCATGCAACTTTTGAAAACGAACTGCATCTCAATTAATGTTAACCTCTAAACTAAAACTCTTTTGTCAGTCAGTTACAGTGTATCGAAAGAAATACCCCTCGTGTATCTCAAAGTCACTAGAAATAATTTTCTAGGGAATTAGTGCGTTTTTCGGTCGTCAATAGTACACGGTGTAAACGAATTCTTGTACCTTGAATCCTGAAATACCTATAGAAATGGAAAATAGGCCTTGAAAACCTGGAAAAGCCCATGAAAGTGTAAATTTCCTATTTCCTGTTCAATGTTTTCTATTCCTGTTCATTCGCGGATGGGGTTTTTGCGTGATTTTTTTGATGTTATTGGCGGAAACTACTTGATATGCAGGGCTCGAAAATAAGTATAAGAATTTCATCTGGACGTCATTTGTGTTTCCTGTAGCCGATTGTATTATGGCCGCCCTCAAAAGGGGTTATTCGTGGCCTTCATTTGAAGTATTTGGTAAAGAATGTGGAAAATTTGAACTTAAGCTTTGAGAGTCGTGTAACTAATAACTTATATCCATACGACGACGTAGCTTTACAGACAGTATTCAAAGCCAATAGAAAGCATTAGTGAAATAAATTTTAAGCTAAGATATCTCATTCTAAACCGATTACATTATGTACCCTGAAGTAGAGAGCTTGTAACAGTAGGTAGATCCGGCCGTTGCCTTTTTACCACCACCCATAATACTGTGTATCAGATTATGATCATCCGTATCTCGCATCTCTGTCATCTTCGATAATTAACGATGTTATTTGTAATGGTTATATTAATAATAATGTCGACGTTATTTAGAGCGAAATTAGGACTCTGAGGTCCTTTCTTACGTTTTACTATTGATCAGTATATGAACAGTCATGCCCTGGATGGAGAAAAAACCACCAAGGTGGGACTCGAACCCGCGACTTCCGGTTTAGCAGGGGAGTATCGTACCACGCCGCCACCAAGGTCGGCTGGTACGATATTACTATACACTTTGCATCTCATTAACGTATATTTTTCATCATCCTCATTCAATTCTCTCCACAATGGACAAGTGCCTCCAATAGTTTTTCCTCGCTCATTTTACGTCCCGGACTGCTGTTTGTACGCGCGGCGTCGTCTTTGTCGTTTAGTGCTGCTCTTTTTCGTTGCGCCCCTTCCTGTCGCGGTTTGCAAATTGGAGAGGGAATTTAGTCGCTGCCACGAATCGATTGTGGGTCGATAGGGTTTGCTTTGCTTTCTTAGTTCTCTCTTTCTCCTCCCCCAGTGGCACGGAGGGCGCCACTCCTTGTGGTTCACGGCGAGAAAACCTTGCATTTAAGGGTAGCATTACTATGGACTGCATTCGCGGGGACCTGCTTCGCGCGACCTAAGTGTGGACTGTCAGAAAACTAAAACCTGCGGCGTGTGAATTGCGATTGGCCCATATCCATTTGTTGGTCGCGGACGCCTCATCTGCATCGCTTGTGCGATCACAGATTCTGAAGCATGCTTGCGTTGCGCATTTCTTGGAGTTGGATGTGCCCACTCATTTTTAGAATCACAAATGTTACTAACTTACATTCATATTTAATTAGTTCTCCATTAGTATTTTTAACAGTTTCCCCCGTCATGTGATTCTGCTATGTGTTTTCTTGTTCTTGTGATTTCGTTGTTTATTTTGTCCAGTTTCTCTACCAGAAAAATTTTTATTCCTTCTTCGTTTGTTGCTTTTATCGCGGAAAAAAGAATGTAGACTTTCTACGTATCCTTTTTTGTTCGAGCTGTCATTGGTAATTGTTATAGATTTTTGTGTACGATGACTGTGGTTTGATGTTGTTTTTGTTTAGCGTGCCCCTCAGTCACGCATTACCTAAATGTTTAACCCAATTATATTATGAATACTTATATTATTCATGTTTTTGCAGCTGCAGTAACCTTATGTGCATCATAACTCAAGTTTTTTCGCGAACAACTTAACCTCTTACCGCGTACCTCTGGTTATAAACCGCTGCACTATGGTATTGGCGGTCCCTGATAAACTTTCAGGAAATATATAACCTAGGATTTAATCCTTTCTCTGGCATTAATGTGTTAATCATGTCGGAAAACTCACCCAGTTGATAATTTTACCTCACGCTCATATTTTCCTCTTGCTAAATTGTTCCAGTGGTGTGACCTGTGGTGACATTATTAGAAGCGATATATGTAATCCAATTTTTTTATTCTGCACTCATGGATCGCCCACCTCCTAGTGTCTCCCATTCCATAATTTGTCATGAATTCTTGAGCACTTCTGTTCAATAATCCCTCTCATATCTCCCTTTTGTGTTGCATAATCAATGTCAACCGAAAACTATTTATAATGATTCTTATTTTGTCTGATGCCTTCAGTGTTAATTGTCTCCGTCCAGATTCATGCGACTCATCTCGGAGGTCATCCTGTTATTGTGTGACATATTCTGTTGGTTTAAAGTGGAAATTTTTAGGAATCACAGATATCTCTTTTTTATTTTCAATTTAATTAACTAACTGACAAATCTTTAGTCGTAAAATGTGTCCATCTTCTTTTCCTTCCAATTAATATATCAGCCAGTCTTTTCGTGATTTTTCCCGTTTGTCCGGCCGTCGGGTTGGACCTTTTTTTATCCTTCCACTCCGCTTGTATGACCGACGGATACACTCCTCCCCCCAAGGTAATGTGTATAGGTCACCGTCGCAATTACCGTGATGCGAAATGTCCTCCTGCGGTCGAAGTCGAGGCCTTGAAAGAATGCACGCAATCGAGTTACGTGCGATGGGCGCCTCAAAAATATTGCGGGTAGCATTTAGACTTCGGTGCAGTCATGCGTTTCATATCGAGAGTAGGGATTCCGGTCCGGTGGATGTCCTACTGTGCTCGTTCGAGTGATTAACGATTGCCTGTCGTGATTGTCCAACGCTGGTGCTTTTAGGTAATAGTCGTTAAGGATTACGAGATTTGCGTATAAAGCGAGATACATTTATGGTTATGAAAGCCATAACGAGTGTATTTGAAGGTCAATCCGGTTGCATTGCCCTAATTCGTCCTTTGATACTTATCATCGCCGGAAAAAAGATGTTCTTCTCTCTTTCAATTGGATATTTTTTTAAAATACGATATATATCACGATATCAGTATTAATTTTTTTATAATTCTGTGAAACATTAAGTTCATGATTCCGATTTAATTTTTCGAAAACTATGTATATATAGAGTGTACTTACTGCAAAATGGTTTGGTAATTTTTTAATCCTTAATGTAATTTGTTATGTGGAAGAATCGTACGTTTATTGTGCTGGGGACGGTTTCAGCGTTGCATTCGTGTCTGGTGAAGTTGAATTACGACACGTATCCAAGAAGTGCTTTTAAAAACTCACATGAGTTGTTATAACGTATCCTACTGGTTGCAATACGTTCAATGGTTCAGCGTTGCAATCGTGTCTGATGAAGTTGTATTACGACGCGTATCCAAGAAGTGCATTTAAAAATTCACATGAGTTGTTATAATGTATCCTCCTGGTTGCAATGCCATTTATTGGTAATTTTCTGCACGCTGGTTGTGGGTTCGTCATCGTGCATGTAACTTAAAATTTAAATCGACTTTTAATCGTGACGCAAACTTGGAAGTTAGTAAGCAAATTGTCAAAACATATATTTAGATCATATTATTGAATGGCAGTGAAACTTTGACAATTACTACAACAGAGCAATAGAGACTGGAAGCAATGAAGGTGTGGTTTTAACAAAGAATTATTAATATCGAATGGACTTGGAGAATCACGAACGAAGAAGTTCTACAATGAGTGGGAGAAATGAAAACTTATTGGACATATTTTGCGACATCAGAAGCTCACTGAAAACAATAATGTGAGGAGAATGGATGGGAAGAATTACTGAGGAAGACCGAAAAACGGAACATATTGGATAAATTAAGGAACATGTCAAAGTGTAAAATTATTTAGGAATGAAGCGGTTTGATCATAGGATATTGGAAAAGAAATCTAGAAGTAACCAATCATTGGATTGGCGACTGCTGATGTGTATGATGAATGAAAAATGAACCATGTTGCACGGTGGAGTGCATATTTTTGGTACCATTTCGGTACCAGTGATACGGGAAAATAATCGTAAATAATAATGAATCGAAGCCCTTGAAAACAAATCGTAAACGTCGTCGGTATGTGAAGCGGAGCGAGATACCGCGGACGTCGTTGACAAAGTCGGCGAAGTCGAAAATGGGTCCTTGTGGATGTATATAGAAGAAATTAAATGTGCCCCCCCACTCCGTCATTTAAAATACGTCTGAACAGACGAAAAAATTGTGGATCAGAGTGACACGTTTTCACACCTTACTTGCTTGAAAGATTTAATATTTAGTGCGCCTGTTTCTGCGGGGAAGATCAAGGATGGAATAAATCAGGTAAATTACGACGAGCGTTAAATATTCAGCGGTGTTGACTTCTTAAGTCAAAACACCCTCCTGCCGGTGGTAGGTTACTGCTAAACCCGTCCTCATAACGGCTCATTATTGACCAATATTTTCTCAACATCTCCGATGAACCAAACCCAAATTGATGAGCGCTGAAATCGTTCAGTTAAAGATTTTTGAAGAAATGAAAAAGTTTACCGATTTTGGAGATTTATTGAGTGTTAAGGTGCTGCAAACCTCTCTTTGCATGAACGTGGTTCTATCGTAAAAATAATTGCATAATTGTCCTTTATTCCATACTTTTGGTACTAATAGGAACATATGCCCTTTATCTGATAATGACAACTAAATTTCACCTTCCCTTGATATTTTCTCGCTAATTGAACTCGAAATTACATGGTGTCTAATGCTGCAATGAGAAAAACACGATGAAAAATAGAATTTTCTAATCGAATATATTCGAATTTTCTAATCGAATATGTGTAAAAATTTCATCTTCCCGAACAACTGTTTTTAAGAAGCAAAAACTCCCGGGAAATCGGTCAAAAGTTTAATTGATGCGTCTTACTACTTTATTTTTCGAGTTATTAGCTTTCACTTTGAGTTATCGCTGCGATAGTTGAAGTCGAAACGTCGTAAATCCGTGGAAATGGCACTGCAGTTGACGTGTATGGCCATAAAAAAGTATTTATTGAATATATAACGTTGGAATAATCGGACGATTTTTTACCTTAATTTTGGTTTTCAATAAAGAACGTATTTCATAAGCTAAAGTAGGAATTTTTAAAGCAATTAAACAAATGGATAAAATTTAGTACTGGTTTTGACTTATACAGTCGCGGGAAAACTTACGTAAGGGAGCTGTATACCTCGGCCGGGAATGCCCTTTTAGTTCTGGCTTTTACCGCTGCCTGGGAGAGATCTTCCCCTTTCCCTTCATTCCGTCCCCCCTCCTACATGCAACAGTGCCACCGATGGCTCAGTAGAAACTGCGTTGCATTATTCACTGTGACGTCATAATATGCAATTTGCAAATTTTGATGGTTCTACTGGGAGATGAAGGATTTCCATTGATAGTAAGTGCAATGGTTTTTAGAATATACGTCATACGCGTCATGGAGATCACCAGATTTCGACATATATACGTTTCCTCCGCGGTCGAAATGATTATGTAGATAGCAAAAAGCAAAAATTTACAACACTTACTGTAGAAATTAATACATATTCCAGAGTCCTGCGCAAGCAGATTTACTATAAATGGCAAAGTAGAGCCGGAAAATAAAAGCACTTGGACGTGTGCAGAAGCCTTTTTGGCCGTGGTATGTTGTCTCCACAACGGACATCAAGTGGAGAATATCCCAAGCCATGAAAGCCTTCATAGGAAAAAGACAATTGTGCTCAAAGAAGATAAGACTACAAACTAGGAAACTGTGTGAAAACCTTCGTGTGGAGCGTCGCACTCTATGGATCCGAAACAGGGACCATTGGAAAAGCTGATCAGAAAGACTAGAAGCCTTTGAAACCTGGTGCTGGGGGAGGATGTTGAAGATAAAATGGACGGAAAAATGAGAAATAATGAAGTGTACAGAAGAGTAGAAGAGGAAAGGACTATGTGGAACACCATACAGAAGAGAAGAACCAGATGGTTTGGACACACCCTGCAAAATAGAGGAAAAAGTCCCCAGAGGAAGATCCAGGAATTAGTTCATGGGCCGATTAAAGGGTAAAGTACATAGGAAGAATACCAAGGGGTAAGGGAACTAGAATTTGATAGGGAAGGATGGAGGGCTGCAGTCAATCAATGTTAGAATTGAACGACCAAAGAATGAATATAGTCCCCTTAACGATAATTCCTCCTCCTCGCTGATGATGATTACGATGAAGACGATTGAAACCGGGGGTTTCTTATGATTGAAAGATTTTTTTGAAACCCTTGGGAGAGCAGTTTGATGGAAGAGGTTCGTCGTCTCATCCACCTCTGCATGAGCTTTTTAAGTCCCCCTCCTTGACATTTTAACCTTAGTCGCTGAGTATGTAATCCGCACCCGATTCCCCGCTTCTCCTGCAGGACGTAGCCGCGGTGGAAGCTGCGGCAAAATTTGTATGTGTATGAGGAGCAACACCGCCTCGTCAACCAGTTTTTCAAGTTAATTGGAGATTTAAGGCAGGGTGGAGTGTACCTCGCCCGCCAAGCCAGCCTCCGCTTGTTATTTCCACCTCCTCGGCGTTGTTTCGATCGCGGCGATTTTATAGGTGCGGCGTGTGTGGATACTCTGGATGTGAGGAAAAAAGGACGGGGCTCAGATAGCTTTTTTGAAAGCTATTTGAGCTTACGTCCGTCGTGGAATCGGATGTGGGCTCTTTGATGGTTGAACATGTGGTCCCTTATTTTACACCCCTCGTCCTCATCCGTCGCGCGCGCCAACGTGACAAATCATAACGCATTCTGATGGCTGCTGCCTGCTCTGCCATCGTCAGAGTCATCTAATTCGAAATATCTCTTAAGGCTAAATGAATTGTACTCAGGACTAGTGGTTAGGGCGTAGTTCATTAAAAAAAGAGATAAAACATGATTAATGTCGGGCGAAGCGGCACTCTCTCATAACCGCACTGTCTGATTTTTTGTTATACGTGCAGTGAAAATTGCATCGTGTAAGGCGAAGTCTTGCTTGAATTGCGGTGGGAACGCATGAACAATTAAGATTGGAAAATCGCCCATTGTCTAATTCCCTGCCCTGCTTACTCGTAATTTCTGTGCATCATCCTGCCCAATTAAGTTCCCCGTGTAAGACGGCCTTCATGCCTTATAATCGCTTGCAATAACCGAATTAAGTTGAAGACAATCTTCTTTGCAAGACAACCTTTGAAGACAATTCTTCATTATCATACACCCTACTGTACTCCATCGTGTTCGCCGATGTTGGCTTTTGTGCTGTACTTCTTTTTAGGTGCCCACCTCTCTTACAAAACTTTTCAATCTGCATGTAAATTTGGCCGCCTCTAAACTACAGATTAGCGTGACATGTTCTTACGATGACCGGCTGTTCAATATGAAAACGGGATATTCTCGGTTGGATAGTATAAAATGCGTATAATGCATGTGTCCGTGGCCAACATTTTCTCAGTCACTCAGAATACGTTAGTCGAGCTGGAACAGGTCGCGATGTTTATCAGTGGCCGCGGAATTTATCGCTCTTCTGAGCATATGCTGGTGATGTGTATTTTTATCGTAAAAAATACACGTGGCACGCGACAGAGGGCATTTAATTTATGTATTTCGCGTTCCTTGGATTGGAAAATTGACTGTGCAGTACGCATTTGTTTCGCTCCATTCACCCTGCGGTGTGCGTTATTTATTGCTGACGCAGGGATGCCAGGAGAACAAATCCACCTGAGGCCGCATAATTTCTCATCGAAATTTCTGCGAACACTACCGCTGTAATCGCGCTGAATTTAATATAAATACATTTTTGAAAATGTTTACTTTGATGAAGAATAAGAGGAAAGTACTGCCCTATTTGCAAGTGCGTGTCCGGACGTGCAAATCACGTTAAGTGCGAATATGGATTTCAGTGGCATGCCACAAGTCTCCCAGCGATCATACCAGCCGCTCTCGGAGTGTTCGTTGGGTCGGTACAGTTATGGGAGAGGGAGTGGTCCATTCCCAGCGCACCTGCTATTTCCCACGAAGTAGGTACTCGATGAGTACGAACAGCTCTCACGTCTTGTCGCGATTGTGGGAGTCGGTGATCCCGGAGGATGGGGCTTGGTCCGTGGGTCGGTGGGGAAGGGCTAACCCAGCAGCAAAGCGAAGCACTTCCCCTTCCTCTAAATGGATCTAGACTACCGCCTGCTGGTTCATTTTCCTGCCCTCAGGGTGGCCATCGTTTTTATTCAAAATCTCTGTCTCCTCTAATGAAGCCTTTGCCTTTGTGAAAGTTGAAGCGAGAAATCATATCACGTAAAATTCAATGAATCAGGCCTCAAATTCAAAGAAAAATGTATCATATTTCTAATGATACAATAAAGGTCATCTGCTCACCGCATTACATTTCAAGATTTTTGCCGTAAAATGTAGAGTTTCCCGTGAGACGTGGAACGGGTGCACGCTTCGGTGAGACATGATAAGGTGAGGAAGTTTTGACGCTCAGATCGCGTCAGAAACTAAGTATTGAATTCGCACAATTTCTTAATTATTTTCGGGAGTAAATTTAATACTCGACCGTATTACTTTTAAAAAACACGTCCGTTATAAAGACACTTTCGGCGCAAACGTAAAAAAAATAGTAAAATTAAAGATTGAAACATGAACACATATCTAATCTATGAGCAATTAAGTCTTACAAAGTTTTGCGTCTTTAATACTACAATATTCACTTTATGCATACTAAAATAACCCCTATTGTAATCCCCAGTCTGAGATTTCAAATCGATATGAACCGATTCAAATCAATATTTCAATCGATATGAACCGATTCAAATCAATATTTCAATCGATTTCGCATTGATTAACCAGACGATTCAAGTCGGCTGGCTTGGAATGTTCAGATCGGTCCGAGTTCATATCGATCCGGTTCGATTGGTAAACGTAGTGAGTAAGACATTCCGTTCATATGCAATTCATTCTAATTGTAAGCCCTCTCCATCTTCAATTTCTTCTTTTCTCTCCCGTTTTCATGGCTACTATCCTACCTTCCTCTTGGCGCACGTCCCTGCGACGGTTCATTGGGTGAAACATGGATCTAGCACGTTTCTGATGTGTCGGAGGAGGCTCTAGTGAATTTGATGTCATACGAGTAGATGTGGTGGAATAAATCACCCGCGGTAAATTTACCTAGTCTATCAATAGACTTGTTTGTTTTCGCGCTGCACTCTGCAATCGCATCGATTTTTACTTTCTCTTCTTGTCACATACTGTCCTCAAGGCAGCATCGGGTGCCTGAATGCGTCTCCGGGGACTAAAAGCAACAAAGCGACGTCTCTTCGCGTACATCGCATGCCTTTCGAAAAGTTACAGCTCAGACACCCAAGTGCGATGCCCTTTCGCCACGAAGCAATGCGTCTGAATGATACATGTGCTGCAGATTCAGTAATTCGGCTGTTTAATGCGCATGTGATGTCGGATTCGCGTGCCAAGGGAAAATTTTATATTTTTTTGATTCGTGATTGTACTACTCGGACGGTAATTTGTGTTTGGTGCGCTGAGCTCGTGTTCAACTTTTGGTCCGTAGGCGAAAAAGAATTTTCCAATGCGTCGTTCTACATCGAAATTTTTTATTTCATCATCTATACGTTGCGCATGGCACATTAATTTCTGGCGTCATTACTTTCTTGCTACTGTGCCTAATGGCTTCGCCTGCGTTTTATGTAGTGGCAGATGCCATACTACATTGCTATTGTATATTTTTTGACCTCTGAACAAAGGTGTAAAGTATTTTTTTCTTTCAACGTTATAGTAAAGTCCACGTTACAGGGAGACCTAACATTATAATTACACTCTTGTTTCCTGATGACAGCGATACGAGGTGTATGAAGGTTGAAGACGGTTAATTTGCGCGAGAATACATGACAACCTATGACGAAGTGTTTTTTTCTGTTTATCTAACGTTCAGAGAGCGTGAAACTTTCGAAGTGCCCCTTAGAGTGATCATTTTACATAAGGGCTCAGAGATCCTCAGCTGTATGTTGGCAAATGTATCAGGTTCACGGTGCTTTCGATTCATTAAAAAAATCCTTGATTGTGTGAATAAAAAAGGATTTATTAGGAGAGTTGTTTCGTATGATAATATGTATTGGAACCGCGGGCGAATGTATTTATCTGGAGGTAAAATGGGCGTGCAAGATGAACTGCCAATGTGCAAAGCGAATGTTTTGCGAAAAGAGAGACGTCCTCTTATGGTAATGGAAAACTGCGTACTAATGCAAATTTTGAAGTACTATTTTACATTAAACTTATTCTTCGATTTATACTTAATTGTATACTCAAATTTATTGTTAATTTTTTTATAAAAATTAGTTTAATTATCACCCGTGGACTGACCTTGAAATTGCAACGGTTTTGACTTATCTTCATGGAGTACTTACCTAATAGAAATTTTTATCCTCGGAGGGCTCCGGACGTCGGCTTCTCTCTACCATTACCTCCCCAGATTCGCCATCTTCTCCCTCCATCCTTACCCCGTCGAAATAAACTCAGCTTTCGGTTCTGGAAAGCTCGATTCTCTATGTCACAAATTTTGGTGGCGGCCCTAACTTGTACTTGTCCACCTCATGTCGGTGTTCGGCTAGGGAGTGATTCATTTCTCCGCTTGCAGTATGCGGTGATTTGCGAATGATTGTGGCTGATCAATTGGAATTCAAGACCCAGAAGGTCGCCTGAAACAGTCGATACGCCTCCCGTAGGAGTTTGTTGGAAGATAAAGGAGTATTTTCTGTCACGAAGAATTTGTACAAGTGTCGATTGGTAATTATACCCTATCGAACGAGGACTCGTCGATAAAACAAATAGCTACCTTTCTATAGATATTTGGACAAATATGGAATCAATGACGCTGCCCTAAGGAACTTCTTCTTTTATCCTCAGTGCCAAAGAGTCGGGTGCTTATCTTAGTTTCGTTTGGAGGAAAATATCATTCCCAATTTACTACCTTTGTGGATTCTCCACGGATGCCATCTGTTAAGTGGTGGCGTGTTTTCTAGCTTTTGATTTCATTGGCCTTGTTCAAATCCCATCAGTGGTTTATATTTTTCCAGACTTAGAAGAAAGATTTCTTTCATACCCATCATTGCTGTATTTTCTGGTTTAAACCCTTTGACGGGTCGACATGATCTCGTCTCGGTCTCATCTGGGCCAAAGAGACTCCGTAGACACAGCTGAGCTCGATTCTTATGTCCCAGTCGCAACTTTAAATCTTCTCATAACCGCGCTTCGTGCAGATATAGGTCCAAACGAGGAGAAGTGTATCCACGTTGGGGCAGTTCGTCGCTCTGACCGCGGCCGACTTTATCTGCAGTACAATAGCCGATAGAAGGAACAGAGAAGACTTTTCATCTTCTGCAGGATTCCATCTCGGCGGGTCCTAACAACGGTCATTATAGTTCCCGTGTGAGCATAAGTGTCCGTCGTATTTTTTTTCCTGTGTTTCGCTCTGGTGGGACCGTACTTACACGTCTGATTAAAGGTTTGAACAATGATACTTCAGATTGGAATGTAGCTGGGAGTGCATTAGTTTTTTACTGGTGAAACAGTCGCTGGAGGAAATCGGAAAAAAGCTGAGTGGGTGGATTGATAATATATTTACTGACGAAGGTATATTGAAGGACGTCGTAGGAGGGCTGAGCTAGCGGTGTAGGTAGAAGGGAAGATTGGTATAATATTTGGGCCAAAGATGTGGGGAAGCTGGCTTAGCTGAAGAGAGCACTTATCTGTGTAGGACAATAGACTTTCGAGAGTGTGAAGGGGCACAAACAATGGTTCGTCAAAGCCTGGCTTTCCGGTTTGGGAGAGGAAAACATACACGTATGTTTTCCGTGTAATACTTGCGGCGCTGCACTAAGGAGGTTTCACCGAGACTCTTTTACTCAAAACAAACACTAAATTCTACCTTTGAATTTGTGTCGCTAACAAAGTACTGCTTGCTCTGCCAAAATTAATGTACGTAATATGCAGAGTACTCTACGAATATATTGTTAGATGAACGCTTTCTCCAGCCATTTGGACAGCCTGGAGCGTCATTTCCATTGAATTGATTACGGCATTAATTGCGGTAATTTGCTGATAATTCAAAACATGTGAGTCCTACCTTCTATGACTATTCAATTCCCTGGGATGATTCTATTATCACGAGCACTGAGCTTTCAGGCAAGCCCTGTTGGGGAGCATACGGTTGGTAACGTGGAGGAGGCTCCTGGACACGTGTGATGAGCATCCACGGGCAGGTTGCCCGATAAAAAGATAACTAGCGAAGAGTTGATGGGGACAAGCTACCGATGTGCTCAATTACGTGACTTGATTGAACACTACCTGATTGGAAAACAAGCCGCAACGGCTATTTGTTGGATTTGCAAACTGTAAGCAATTTTCTTGATTTAAGGGATATTCTAGGTTTCTAAATCAAAATACCTAGAGATACGAATGGACTTGATTGGCAAGTAACCTGCGTCTTAATGTCCGACCAGTGATTTCACTCCCGACTGGCTTCAAGTACACCTAGCTGCATCAACAAAGGCGCATCCATCGAGCTGTACCATCTGTCCATCCGCCATTCGCATCTTCTGTGCACACGAATTTCCTGGACGAGAGCCACGGCCGTACTCCATGCGTGCCTCTGGTGGCTTCCTAGTGTTTAAACTTGAAACTTTTAAGGATGACAAAGATTTACTGGTAAAAGGTGTGATTTCTTCAACTTGAACGCATTTTGTCGAGTTGTCGCATCTGAAAGCAATTAAAATGACCTCTCGAGATATCGCGATGGTACTTTTCAATCCCAAATCCCTTTCTTTTGAAATAGCGTGCGACAACCATCCCTCCTGTGTTGATTTAGGAACAATAAAGTAAGCCACCTGATATTTTACGTGGAGTGGTCTGGATCACTTATTTTTCCATCGTATCGAATCAAATTGCTGAGTTGTTATTTTGAGTCATATCACGGAATCTAAACTGATTCAGTAAAGGAAAAGGTCTATTTATTTGCGCTCTGTTCTGTCACTATCCCACAGATAACGGGTGACAAGGAATTAGTCTACCACTTAAGCTGATTTGTGAAAAAAACTGGAATCGCGACCTAATTACGGTTGTCGCAATTGGAAATCTATGAAAGTCTCGGGCTCGAAGTCTCGACTCGCATACGGATCGAACATCATCTCCTTCCGTCGGATTCGAATTCGGAAATCGCTGTGATTCGAGGCCTTTGCTCTTTCTAGGATCGAACTTTCTACTTCTAAATCGTATCGCATCGTGCATTATCTTTTCCGATTCGATCCTAATGGAGGTGTTTTGTAATTCTCCTCGAATTTTTTAAGCATTCTTTTTCAACAATTACCTCCAGCTTGCCACTATCCAGGAACAATTTCATCCCCCTTTTACAAAATCAACCGCGCGAACTTATATCAAGTAAAATAGAACTTGCACTTGGAAGTACTTACAATTTTACCAGGCAAATGTAGTCGGCCATCATTCAGTTACCTGTCTTAATATTATGATGACACTGATCAAACTAATTTTTCATAATTCGATATGATTGTATGGCTTTAGAATTTTCGTCAAATTTTCTGTTGAATGTAAATGAGTTTTTATGACCTCACCATGTATTTGAGGAATTTAGAAAATTTCTTTTACATAGCTCTAAAATTACTCGAGCGAAATTGAAAGAAAATAATACCACCCAACTAAAGAAAGCGTAGATCTTTTTACGAAAATGAACTTTGAATCATTTATTAAATATTTTGTTGTTGATCTCGACAACGTTGGAAATAAAAGCAATATAATAAATATAAGTCTTCAACTCTCAAAGCATCATTAATCCCCTGAACTCTCGTCGTTGTGTGTTAGGCGGTATATTATTCCCATGTGTTAAAAGTGTTGCAGCTGGTGTCTCATAAATGGTGGTTACGCAAGAGAAGTAAATCTGTTCATCAATTTGAATCTTAAATATCAGATTTGCATGGTCGATAAGACTATTATTATTATAACATATATGCTATATCTAAATGATGCGTAGCAACATATGTTGTTTATATAGTCTTCTCCAGGGTGATCTTGAGAAACAAAATACATAAAGGAAAGAAGTCGTCATTCCGCCGCTAGCGCATTGATGGGGGCTGATAATTAGCAATTTTAAAAATATTATTACCGGCTGAAAATGACTGGAGATCGCCAATTATCTATATGATACCCTGTAAGCCAGTTCAAGGGTATATGACAGGGAGTGAGAAATCACCTACAAGCATTACACAGCATCCTATTAAAGTTAATGTAACTAAAAGTACTAATTCTCCGGTAAAAACATGCAAACACTTGCAACAAGGCGAAATTTCTGTAGCTTGTGCTGTGCAATATAAACCTATGCTACCAATGTAAGTCTGTATGTATTAAGCACAAATTTTAATGGACGGTCTGAAAGTGATTCCCATCCCAGTGGTTGCGAAAGGTCAGCAACACTAACGAAATTATCATAACGGCCTGTAGTGTACCGTGCCGATCGTCGCTGAATGCGTTGTAGCTCGATTTTAAAGCTTACCTGAAAAGGATCCCAAATCCTGGCAGCGTATTCCAAGTGGGGCAATTACGGAGAAGTAGCTGATTCCCTAACTTTTCCGTCACACTTGCCCAGTGGTTTTTAAACATCCCAATTAACGATTAACTTTATTGGTTATTTCCTGTATATGTTTTCCCAGTGAGAGATCATTAGTCAGTTTAAATCCGAGGTGTCAGAAAGGTCGTTTTTGTCTCTAATTGGCTGTGCTGTATGCAATAGTTGCAATGAGGAGTGTTTTGGAATGGAATCCTTTACCAGGGATTCATCACTACGAATTTTTTAAAAAAGTCAAATCTGCCTGCCGCGCAATGCACCACTTCCGGATTGCCTCGAGGTCTTTCGTTAGCGCTTGTTCATGACCATGGCTACGGATTTCCCCGTGTACAAACCCCCATTTTTCCCTTTATAAATGCCTATTTGTGCGCAAACGGGCATAGTAATGCTCACTTTGCTTCGTTCGCAAAAATCGGGATATAAAAGTCGAAGGCATTTGTAGTATAGGTTCTACTTTAAAGTAGAGCGAATTTGCGAAATTAGTGCGTAGAGCGAAATATGCTCGCTAATCCTACCATTTCTTAGGGCAAATTTACCTGCGCCCTGATCTGGCATTCGTTCTCTGTTCTGATGGCTTGAACGAGATGTTTCCAAGTCATAATTGAGACCATATTCGTTTAGTTTCGGCAGCTGTGGAAAGCATGAATTGACTATTGTAATATTTATGGCGCACAAATATTGTTTTATCTGACAGAAATTCTTAAATATGTATCAATTAGTCTTTGAATTATTTTCTTCAAGCCTTGCTGTGCGAAAGCCTTCACAGCCATTGATTATTTGCGATTCTGTAAAAATTACTGCGGTATTTGATTTATTTGTTAAAATATTTGATAATCAATATAAACTACGCATTGTTAAAGTTCTGACCAGATCTATATTTTAGAAGTACTTCCTTTTTTATATGTAGTCTCTCGGGAGAGAGAACACCCACCATTCCCAACAGAAAATTGCTCTTATTTTTTTGGCAAATATATCGAAAAGTGTTATGATAAGTGGCTAATATTTTGTTATCCTTGGAAAGGAGATATATCATTCTCCTTGTTGAAGCCAAATTCATTGAAATTTCTGTAAAAAGATGCCTTGCTCTAACTGCCCTGATCTCCCTCACACCTTCCATTGTCGCTCGGGCAAATGAAGTCGCGAAACCGCCGGACACGAAGAGCTGTCGCGGCTCCGAGCGAAGCAAACGCACGCAACAGAGATAAGCTCGGCGGCGAGACGAAAGCCACCTTGGCGAGTTCTGCTTCCTCATCCCATTCCCCCTTCCACCTATATCTCTCTTTCTCCGTACTTGCGCGAGTCGCGATAGACACAGAGAGAGAGAGAGAGAGAGAGAGAGATACATTCACTGTACACGCTTTCTTATCCCCTCCTCTATTCTTTTCTCCTCTTCACTACTTCGTCCTCTAATTTCATTTCCCGACGCTGATGCGGCAACAGGACGTGTCGCGCGCCTCTCTGTCTGTTTATTTCCCTCTTGTCTCCGTGGAATCCGCTTGTGCCGTCTCCTCTTGGGCTCGCTTCGAGGCGCAAGCAAAAAGAGTTGTCGGCAGGACGCGAGATAACGAGGAGGGGCGCGGGGTATCAGTTGGTGGTGGCCTGGATTGTCTGCTGCTATCAGTCGAGTCACTTTCATCTCTCCCTCCCTTCCATGCCGGCTACTCAGCGTCTGCTCTGTAATTCAGTCTTTTGACCGTAGGGAGGAGGGGTGGGCAGGGAGTGGGGACGTACTGTGGCTGGGAGAGTAAGAGGCGCATTCCTTCCTTAAAGTCTGAGGGCATGGTCTGCTCGCGTAACCTAGGTCGGCCCGAAAAATTTCACTTCCCCTCTTCCTCGTCTTCTCCCCTCCCCCTCTCTCCACGGTTTAATCCCTCCCTGCCTTTATATCTTTGTTTTCTTTTGCCGCTATCGTCTTCAGACTAGGAAGTGCGGAGAGAGCTGAAAGATGTGAATGCTTATTTCGCTTAGGTTTGTTTTTCTTTTGTTTTGTCTCGCCTCCCCTCAACCGTCACCGCTGTCCGAGAGCCAAGGCTTTCCGATGCGTCTCAGCGATAAATCACCCGCGGTTTGTCGATCTCCCTCCTTCGGGCGTCACGGGGAAACGTTTTTGAGGAGTCTGTTCGCGTAAAACCAGCTATCGAAAAGACTTAATTTCTTTAAAAAATTTCCTCTCGGGTCCAAATTCAATTCGTCAGTAGTCTGGTGAACTTAGCTACTGGGACTCGTTTGACTCCATTAGTAGCTGTACGGCAAGCTATCTTGAAAAAATATGTAAATAAAAAGTGGAAGGAGAGTTGGATGCCGTAACTTACGATAACTCGTAACACAAACTATTGATTTTGATCATTAACGTAATTTTTCTTCGGTAATATCGTTTTCTGCTAAACGATAATACCGAATATTACCGATATTATACGTTTTAGTTACCATTATTCTTTTGTAATCAGAAAACCTTAGTGATAATTATCTTGTATTTAAAAAAATATATGTCGACTTTCACCATCAATGGAATAAAATATCGTTTGAATGGCTTCCTGAGTACTTTACCTTATTTCGTAATAGCGGAAAAAATTCTTTGAAAATATTACCTATACTGTTACTCTAAAACTCTTTTTTCACTTTAAAAACTTCTTATGATGTTTAAGCGTCTAAAGCTGCTGTAATGTTGTATAGGGCAATGAGATTTTTTCTCAGTGGCGAGTGTTGGCCAACTGTTCGTCCGAAGTTGGAAGGAGGTGAGACAATAGCACTCTTGAATAAATCAATGTATGATTACTCTATTGGTGCTATGAAGCGAATTTGACCGATGTGGCTTCAAGAACCCATCTCTCTAAACTCTTTCGGTGTGGTATCTTTTTGACACGAACGATTATGCCTACCATACTAGTCGGAGGCGAATTATGAGGAGGTTATATCCGCGGAGTCGGTACGGCGTTGGTTTCGGACGTTGCACTCTCTGCCGATGGCATTGCTCGCTGTGTCCGAGAGATGGGGTGAAATTCCTCCTGGCCTTTTTAATCGGTTTGGCGGACTCTTGCATTCACCCGCCCGCAACCGCCAAAAATAAAGGAAAGCAGTCGGGCGATCGCGGGAGCCAATGACGAATTCCCGGCCGGAAGAGGAGTGAAGGGGTGGGGGAAGCTGGGAGGTTTGGAGGGGGATTTAGATCGTGAGAAGGGATGAGGTGGGAGAGAGGGGAATCGGGTGGGGGAGGGGATCGAGGGACTATATCAGGAGTCCCGTGGGACTTAAAAATAATCGAAGTCTTTTTCTAGAAGGGCTCTCTCGTGGTTTTCTGCGAGCGGGTGGGAGGGACCCATTTGGGGGGGTTGCTTGCGTTTTTCCCTCTTCCAAGGCGAAGGGTCGGCAACCCGCCCGTCCCTGCTTCCACGTGCGGCCATGAAAAAGTATCCGCCCGCGTCCTTCGATGATATTTTTAAAGCCCGAAATCTCGGTGACACGCCGAAAAGATTATTTTATTCTTCCCCCCGTGCGAAATAGTACCGGCGTCAGCGTTGATCACTAGACTGGTATACACAAATCCGTATCATTTTTATTTCTCCACTTCTCTTGCTTCAACGTTTTTCACGACTCACGATTGGTATAAACATGTTTCACAGTTTTTACGGTTCTCTAGATCGGGTTTCTGGATATAATACCAAGTTTTCCAAAATAGCAGTTCTGTTCGATGAACGTTAATCGATCGTGTTACGAAAAGATTTGGCTCATAACTTAATTTTCTCTCCTTTCTAAGCTCCATGATCATATGGAAGAGTAAATTTCTTAAGTTTCGCCTGCCCATTCCTTTTTTATTGTGCCATAATACGTGATTCCTCCGCAATCTGAAGATCATACTCGCTTGTTGTTGTGACATTCTTTTCCTAAACTTATGTTCAATTGATAATGATTACTATCACAAATCTTAACTGTGTGGACGAGAAATGAGATCAATTTCTGTAAAGAGAAAGGTGAATATCAATTTTATTTCCGTGGAATTAATTCTGAAGTGGATTTTTGATGCTACCATTATATTGTGATGCATTAAAAAAAATATTTTGGCGTCCGAAAGTGGTTGTCTGGCTTTATGAAGGGGAAGGGAAGTATAGCGATAGGAAAAATACCTGCTTCGGTATAAACTTGAGGTTTGATTTCCTTACGAAACTCGTACTCTGATTTCATTGAGTAATTTTCAGTATTTTTCCGGTGTATCAGTATCCGGTGTATTCTCTCGCTCTAAAATGAAAGGCTTAAAAATTAATCGACTATTAAAACGCGTTTGCTCATAATTATGAAGCTATTTTTGATGCTGAAATGATTTGCAAACCAGTATGAAGCTGTAAACTGAGGGACAGAAAACAGAAGTTCTCCACTGAATGAAGCGCATCGCCCGTTGGCTTGTTATTTCACAATCATGTTGTTTCTATAGTTCGAGCGGACTTCAGGGTGGTTAGGGATCGATAGCTGTTATCAACCCGAAGATTGGTTTGCTGCTGCTCGCCGCTACTCCTCTATCAATCAATCGTTTGCTTCCTATATGAGTCTCTGCTTAAAACTAGACATCCCTCATCATTTTCTTTCTGCATCCCACCTGTGGTCTTCCTGGTATTTCTTTACGTTTATGTATCCCTCATTTATATTTCCAAGAGGCCGTTGTGCCGCTAAATTTGTTCAGTGAATTATCGTTGTACATTTTTCTCCTTAACTCTCTGTCAGATTTCTTCATAGAGGACTCCCCATTCGTTTTATCATCGTTATAATTCAATGACTAATTTATATTTATTCCAATTTTCTTTGTTCGAGTGCTGTTATCGTTCTGTCTTCACTGCCATATTGTGGCATAATTTAAAATGATCCATTGCAGTGCTTCTTTACTTCCAAGCTAGTGTTGCTAGATGTTCTTGGACTCCTCTTCTGAGAGAATCCTCTCTGTGTTTGGGCTCTTCTTGCTTATTTCTTACTGGTGACCGTATTTCCCGGTTTGCAAAAATTCTTCCACTTCCTCAAATGTTTGCTGCCCAAGTTTTACAGCTATAATTTTCTTGGTTTTTAATCTCCTATCCTGGCTTTGGTTATATTTAGTTTAGTCTTTCCGATCTATTTAGTCATAATTTTTTCCTTGGTTGAGGGGACGTATTTGGCTGACTATTGTATGATATTGAGGGGAAACGACGAATGACCCAAGCGTGTGTGTTATTTGTTTTTTCGTGTACGGATATGGTTTTTAATTTGTGGTATATTTTCAGTGGTCCTTCGCACAAATGGACTACAGAGTTTGGAGCTGACTCCGATATGATGCGCTTGTATTTAAAATTAATCGTTTCGTTCTTCTTACGTAGGCTTTGAAAATGAAATAATATGTGAAGCGGAAAATAGTTACTCGCCTCTTTCCCAACTCACTGCTGGCCAAAGAAGAGAGCTTTTATGGAGATTTGAATTGCAGCCTATTGCTTGTCTTCGTGTCAAAGTGGAAAGTCGTCCTCATATATGGTCTACAATCGGAAAGTGACTTTTAAATCAAGCGTCTGCGCAATCGGGTGCTGTGTTTTTGAGCAAGGGCTTTGACCCCGCCCGCTCTGATAAGTGCCGTCTCTCTCGCAGGAGAATGGCGACGGACGGCATCTTGTGTGCCCATTTGATTGCGGGTATTTATTTGAAAGAATTAATTACCCTACTCCTGCAGTTCAAATGTGAGCGATAAATATTGATTAATAGAATATGGACTATAAACGCCATTCACTATTTGACGATTGAATTAGGAAGGGGACTGGCGAAACGACACTTCTGTTTGGTATCCTTTTGCATTTTTAGCTTGCTTTTTATTTGCTTAGATGAGAATTAACTAGTTGTTGTCCGTAACATGAGGTATATAGCGTATTACGAACTTATAGTTGAGTACTCGCCTCATATTTCACTCCGATTAGTGATTTTGAATTTTGAGAATGGGGAAAATCAAATAGACTTGCTCCTTTTCTCAACAACTGAGGATGTGGAGTCACAACAAATTTTGGAATGCTCACTAAGGACCGTAAAAAACTCGAAGCCGAGACGTGAACAATAATGTTTGCAGATATATTCGGGACTTAATTAGTGATCGAAAACAAAATTATAGTTATTGAAGGTATTTCCTCTGATACTGGTGGGAGTCACCTCCGGTGTTTCACAAGGAAGCGTGATAGGCCCTCTTTTATTCATTATTTATATTAATTACCTAAGTTCTCGAGTTAACAGTAAATTGAGTTCATTTGCAGACGATGCGCTTATCTATCGCGGAATATGCGAAGGCGTAGGCATAGAAGTTCTGTCATCGGACCTTAACAACGTTCATTCGTGGTGCCAGGAGTGGGAGCTACAATTAAATCTGAGTAAATGCGCCATAGAACACTTCTTGCCAAAGTCATCACACAAATGCCATATCTATACTGTGGGTGGAGTAAACCTAAAATCTTCAGATTAAGTTAAATGTCTTGGAATCACCCTAACTTCTGATATATCGTGGGGAACACACATACAAATCATATGCGACTCATCATTAAAGAAATTAGGATTTGTTAGTCTGGAATAATAAGGTCTTCGGATGAAAAAGTCAATGAGAAATGCTACTTCACTCTGGTTAGGCAATACGTCGAATACGCCTTGAGCATTTGGGACCCTGGTCGTAAATATTTAACCAAACAAATTAATAATATACAAAGAGAAGCTGCACACTTCGTTAAAAACTGCTACGAGCGATCATATAGTGTCTCACAACTTTTAGAGGGATTAAGGTACAGCTACACGCTAGTCTTAGTTTCCTTGAGAAATTCAGAATTGGTGTGTTTCAGAGCCACACAGAGAATATTATCATGACGCCTTACTACATCTCTAGGTCTGACAGAAGCGATAAAATCAGAGTTGCCGAACATTGCCGAATAGATAGGTACAAAAATTCGTTCTTTCCGCACACAATGAGCAGTCATAATAAAAACGGAGCTCCACTAAATACACTCCCATAATACACCTTACCATTTCACCTCCAAAAACCTTATCCCTTACATCTTTACACGGCTGGTGTCCTAAAACTCCCTTCCACACGCCCATGCGGCGGTTCGCAGGGTAGTATGTAGATGTAAATATGCTGATGTTTAAAAGATGATTATCGATCATCACTTAGCGATCCCTATGTGGGGCTACTACACAGTATCCACTCTGGAACGAGAGTTTGATGAAAATATACATTTTTGGTTTTAATATTTTATCATTTTTGAGCATTTCACCGACATTCACATTTGGTGAACCTATATGAACTACAGTCTATTTGTTTTGAGCATAGCAAATATTATTTTCTAATATCTTCATTGGTTATAATTAACTATTTTCGTTTGCTTAAGCTGTAAGCTTCGTCAAACCTTTCCCTCAGGCGTGCGGGATGTGTTTATTCAGCCTGGTATCTCATTACCATTTTTCAAATGACTGAGAGAGAACGAGAGGGCGTGACTACGCATGAAGCTGTCGCAAACATTTGTTTTGCTTTCAGCATGTTGAACGACCGAAGGAAGTTATACATTTGAGAATCATTGCTATTTTGCATTTATTTTGTCCTTTTGTTTTGCTTTAAAAACCTACTTTTCTCATATGCGATGTGGGGTCAATCCATACCAAGTGGTCCAAGTTGGTAGCTCGACCATTTTAGAAAACATTCATTTTTTGAGGGCAGATAGCCTTATGTTTCGACAGCTCAAAACAAGTTATATTTTATTTTTAGTTTCCGTGGCAACCAAATGGCGGCCATTTTTCAATCTCGATGCAGAGCTTTTTTAGCATTCGCAAGCTTTGACATTAACTTCTGTTACTCAGCTACCCTCGGTTATAGGAAAATGAAATAAATTTTTATGCAATACGCATACATGGAACTACAACTCTGTGTATGTCATAACGTGGAATTGTTATTTCTTCGTGATTATTTTAACAGCCAAACTTTAAAGTAAAAAACGTAAGGTTTCGTATATTTCGGAATTTTTTTGGGGAAGAAGAAATTTTCTTCGACCCTAAAAAATTGCTCATAATATACGGTGACATTAGATCTCTATATTAAAATAATTTGAAGTCAGAAGCTTGCATCTTTTTATTTTTACAGAGCCGGCAAATTGTAACTTTTTAAAATTTTGCAATATTCCAAGTTCAATATCTCTGGTGGGCAGTTGTTTAAAAATTTGAAAATTACAGAAAATAAAGATCTGTACATAATTTAACTATGGTATAAAACTTGACTTGGAGACTTCTCTAGTTACGCAGAGTGTGTGAAAAAAGCAAAAATTCAGCATTTGCGAAATGATGTAAATGCATTTATCATGCCCATTATTACACATCTTAAGGCTTGAAATAATACTTTTTAAAAATTAAATGCTACTAGTGTTTTTTAATCAAGCATATGTTTATCTAGTATATACATTAGAATTTGAAATTATTCAAAAATATGAGTGTGAGGCCACATCTTTTTGTGAAAGACTCCCTAAATTTTAATTATATGCTTTGCATTTGGGATAAATTACATTTTTTATGCATTTTAACAACAATGTGTCCAGACACAGCGTTGCTACAACAGTATCTAAAGTTTACTTAGATGTGTGGGAAAGAGTTTTAATTTTTCACTAGGTAATGGAAATGATGGAGATACAGTGCTCTGTTGGTGTGTTGACCGGAGAAGAGTGCCATAAATGTGTTTATGGCACTGTAATGAAGGAAATTCAGAATATCAGTGAGGTTAGCCAATATAAGTCTCCTAAAGGCTAGAGTTTCTGGTGATGTGACTTCAGTATGTGAGTACCATAAGACCAATATTTGTGTAAATATCACCATATATTTGGACGTTACTGCTGTGATCCTTTGAAAATCCATAAAAAGGCAATTTCCTGTGGGCTCAAGGAAATACTTCCAAAGCATAATTATAAAGGATCTACCACCAAGTTTGGCCTAGTTCCTGGTAAATTACTTTGTCCTACGTGCTTCAAAAAAATAATTTATTCATCAGAAAATATTGAAGATGAAGCAATTATAGAGTATATTCCACCCTCAACGTACTTAGGAAATGCTGATTCAGCAAGTGCTATATTGGGGATTCCAACAGCGTCAAAAATAAGAAAATTAGCATTTGAGAAGAGATCGCTAGCCATAAAGGAAAAGGTCGAAGAAGTGAAGCATGCATGCATTCAACAGATCTCTGGAAATTCCATTTGACGCTGAAGACGGAGGGACAGAACATGCATCTAATGAATATGAAGAACTAATAATTAAGCTAAAAGAGAAATGCACTGTGGCGGATATGGCTGAAAAGGTTCAAATAATTAGTTTGCTGCCAAAATCTTGGTCTCGTGAGAAAATAGCGTCTGAGTTCAACGTTTCCGAACGACTCGTGAAACTTACAAAAGAACTTGTGAAGGAACAAGGAATACTACCTGATATCAGAAAAAAGCCGGGTGTCGCAATTCAACCAGAGACTGTCAATAAAGTAATAGAATTTTACGAAAATGACGAATACAGCCACATCTGCCCTGGGCAAAAGGATTATGTGTCAGTAAAAATGAATAATGTGAAAACTCTTGACCCTGTGGTGTGTGGCATTCTCGAATAATTCTTTGGAGTTTTAACGGGTTCCCTGGATGTGTTTCGTTGGCAACCGTTGCTTTTAAATATGCGAGCCAATGATTTAAGTTACACAGTTATGGAAGTGAACAGGACGGTTATGCTCATTTAAATACTAATAATGTTTCTATTGCTCGCGTTTTCTCAAAATATGGTTACCTGTCGTGAAATTCACCTCTTCTAAACGACCTTGATTTAAATTCCAGCTATTCAGTTCATGAAGTCGATGATGGAAAGTTGATCCACTGGGTTTTGCTGCTCAGGATTTCTACTAGTTTAAACGTTATCTGAATCAAAATACATTTCTGAGTTTTAAAAGGTTTAGTTTGTTTTTCATGGTGATGGGCTTCTGGCGGTTAGCCCTGATAGTCGGTGGTTTAATTCCCGTCAAAGTTGTGCCTAAAAATTATAAATTGTGAATTTATTTATTTTTTTATTGAAAGTTTTTTTTGTGTAGCCTTTTTTGCCGCAATTTTGAATATCTTAAAAAGAAGTTGAAATAGAATTTACTGTAACTCGAATTACCTTAATGAAGGCATACAGCCCGTGCAATGTTTTCAGATAATTTTATGCATACCTCACTGGAGGTGGCATCCCTCAAGGTTTTGTCCAGTGGAAGTTCACTTGTAGTAGATGTGGTCGATTGAACAATTAAAATTATATATCTCTCGTAGTTGAGTCGAACATTCTTCTTAGTATCTTAGGAGGTTTAGCATGATGTCGCTCAAGTAGTGAATGCTGGAGGTTCTTCGAAATCGTTCATAAAACGTGCTCTCTGTTTTTTGTCGTATTTCCACCTGCATGATAATTTGTTTCTTATAGATGAAGCTACTGTCTACGGCGTTTTGGCACTTCTACTTACCTTTTGAAGGGTTATGTTACTACCCCAAAATATTTGGTGGTTGCTACATTGATACCTTTTGAGAAAAAAGTGCGTATCAAATAGACATTTCATAAGTTGCTCACATTATTATCTTTTACTCTACATTTCTACATTTTTCGACTATGGTACGAAGTCGATCCATCATATCAACCTAAGTAAAGTAGTATGGACTTAGGGGACTTTTAATCAATCTATTTTGCTCCCTATTTCGGTTCCTGCCCTATATTCGAGACGGAAATGCAGCCATCTCCTGAAAGAGGTGTAGACTTAGCCGAGAGGTAGTCAATAACTTAAATTAATTCCTTAACTTCACGAGGGAATTTTGGTTCAAACTACTTACTCTTCTCGGTTTGGAAAGGCATTTTGGGATAATATCCTAATTTCAAGCCATTCGTGGGCGATTGCTGTATTTTATCTCGATCGTCTTGGGGTTGAAATTATGCGTTTCTCGATTTCCGTGCATATTACAGCGCCATTTATTTGAGTGAAAAAAGGACGAAAGAATCTCTCCTCAGTCACAGCCGGGTAATTTTGCTGCTGCCATAATTCGCGGCGTTTACTCTCGGCCTTCGCTGAGTACTCGTGACTAGGGAGGGGGCTTTTTTACTACGCACAACTCGAGTGTCTTTCCGCGTTTCATTACTCGGGAGTTTTCTGCTCGAACCGAAAGCGGAAATGCCTCTTGTAATGACAGCAATACTGCTGGAAGCAATAAACTTGGCGATGAAAATAATATCTCGAAGGAATAAAGATTCTGAAACAGGATATATGGTTTATGAGTCAATGTGAACGATGTGCCCCGCCAGATTTTCAGCTATAGCGTCAAAAACTTGTCTGTTCTGTCAACTGGTGTATGATTTTTATAATGAGTCGTGATGGATATGTTCTGTAAAGACATTACCTTATCTTGTTTACTGGAAATGGGAAATAGAAATTAATCTTAATTTTTCGGTAATTTTGGTCTGTGAAAATTGCAAATCAAAACTGAAAACTCATTCTTTGACTTCTCTCAGAACGTACCTCCAATACCCTGGCTATAATTAGACAATTTTTTCTATAAAATGATCTAGTTTAAAAACTGGGTTTTCTCTCTGAATAAATGTGGTGAAATTGATGTTACATAAATGTGAATGACAACACTACATCAATTGCATGAAATTCTGGAATAATATTTGCGATTTGTAAGAGAGAATACGATGAAATTGAAATGAAATTGTTTTTCTATGTATAATATGTTTTAAAACTAAAGCACTTACTCGATTTTCGATATTTTGCGCTACTGCAATCAAAGCTCTCCGCTTTCACCCCATTTCCTCTTTGACCTCTCTTCAGATATGTCATTATGAAATTGCACTCCATTTTAACCAGTCTGTGATCTTTTATCGCCAAATCGCTGTATTAAATACAATACTTATTAAAATGGTAGATACTGCAAGGGGAAACAAACTTAAAAAATGGAGAAGATATAAAATTCTTCCTCCACATTTTTGAACTTAAAAGGCTTGACTTCCTAAGTCAAGGCTCTAGCTATTTTCCAATAAGCCAATCTATCACGCCCTTCACACTCTTCCTCCCTTTCGGAATCTCGTAGACCTCAGTTTTTCAGTGTTTACTCGTTTAGCTTCATACTGGAGCATTATCGACCGTATCATGTCATCCGCGTTATTGAATTTCTCCTATTAAGTCATAATCACAATTTTCTCCAAAACTCACGACCCTTTTCTTTTTGTGTTCCTCATGACCACAGGATTTGGTTTATAGTGTCTTCAGCGGTGATAGTTTTGCTTTGATTTCCGATATGGATGGTATATTTTTGAGGGTCATCGAATCTATCCCTTCATGTGATCCTTATCACTTTTGCTTATGTGGTATTATTACCATAAAATCGTTATCCAAATTTTCGCTTTACATTTTTTAGTAGTCTTCATTCGCTGCTCTTTTACAGCTTGACTATAAAAAGATCTCTCGATTCGAAGGAGCATTTTCCATACTGTTATTTTTTAGCTCTACCAGCTAAAACATAAGCAGAACATTTGTTTGTGTATAACATATCGTTATATTCATCTCTGGCGTAATTTAGTTGCGGAGTTTTTTCAATCTTTTACTCCAGTATTTTTAGGTTGTCGCGCGCTTTGAATATCACTTGCATGAACAAAATCACAGTGGATATCTTAAGTCCAGGTAAATGATATTTTTCCTATTTTTTCAGTAAATATATTCTCCTAATGTATTCAGAAAACATTGCTTAAACAAATGTGCAAAAGAAGTGTATATGACTTCCTTTGGAAGGTTCCTTCGCATTAGTAACGTAACTTATTGCTCTGTCTCAGTACTAGCGGCGTCAAAACCGGCGCATCTTATCTTCACATCTGGCGCTGCTCGGGAGATCCTTGGGAAAATCACTCGCCAGTCTCTCACATGCGTCGGCGAGGAGCCGTTGAACGCGCATGTGCGTGAAAAACCAGAGAGCTAGTGATGTTGAGAGATGGAGAAAACATTTGGCTCCTCTTTAACTTCGTGGCATCCCATGGCAAATAACAATACTGCGCATCGTTTTCTTTTACCATAATCTAGTCCACGGTCTTTTAATACCATCATATTGCCTTAACCTGTGCCAATTATTTGATTTTTTCGTGTTTTTTGCTCTTCATTTAAAAATTTTATTCCGTCAATTCGTGAACAGTCGTTTATTCTACTATTCGGCTATTGAACCAAAACTTATTCCTTGAGTACTCATCGTGAAGTCCCTCTATTTGAATGCATGCCGTCTTCCGCTTCCGAGCAATCAGCGACTATCGGAATTCGCGTTAACTTCTTTGAATTGCCTCTCCGGTTCGAGAAACAGTTATTCTTGTGCGAATATTGCCCACTCAGTATTATTGCAGAGTGTACTTAATATCTGTAGTCATTCCGTCGGTTATAGTATTCCAGTAAAGTAGCCTTAAATACGTATTTTTGGTTTGGAATTAATGATAAAAATCGGAATTCTATGTCGGACAGAAATTTTATCTCCTCTCCAAGGAATTTCCCTCTTGCTCATGCTCTTCTTGACTGAGGCTAGTCATTTTATTGTTATTACTTATACGTTACTTATGTGCCCTTAGTCGTATTGTTATTACTTGTTATTGGTTTTTCTTTGAAGGGGATCTAAGTATGTAGGTAGTAGCCCGAGGCTTATCTTTTAGGAAGAAGTATTCTTTTACGTTACCTCTTTTCGCAATTTTTTCCGTTTTTTCACTTTCGAGAGATCTACAAAGGTATGCAAAACAACATCAGAGTTTTCTAATACATTCTTTATAGCAAAAGGCCAAGGTATTATATTCTTGAAATCCGTTAAAGTTTGCGTCGCGAAGTTTAAATTCTATTCATTATTTCATTTATAGCCAGCCAAGCATATTCCTAGCTTCGGTGACCGTGCGCTAATTCATTATCAACGAATGTGAAAAGGCTCAATATTTGCATGCAATTTCCAATTCTAAAATGAAATTAAGTTCAAAATATTCAGTTTATCAATAGAATGAGAAATAATTGTTACTAAATTAAATTTTTCTAAGTTTTGGCCTCATGTGAGTGCAAGGACCAATCTATTTTCTTGATTTTTCACATTTTAATGAGTGAAATAAAATCGTTTTACGCGGAGAATTTTCGTTTTTCTCGTTTAAACCCACTTCTAAAAATTCTACCTGGAATCTAACCAAGTAAAAACTCGGGATTTACGATTTTGTCCTAACTTAAATGAAAATGATGAACCCCCCTAAAAACTCAACCTCTTAGCTCGATTAAAAATAACCCGGAATTCGCATCAATGAATGAGTCAGTCAGTTTTTTAGCTTTATTTTTAGTATTACGATGCATTGAAACTCACTGAGTCATCATCATCAGCTACTAGGCCCTAAGAAAAAGAAGACATACCATTTAAATGGTTGAAAAGAGGGGTGGGTATAGAAAACAGCCATATAAATGTGTATTTCATTTTCAACTCTTTTCAACGTTTTCAACTTTTCACTGTCAACCATATAAATGTGATGTCTCCTTTTCCTCAGGGTCTGGTACCTGATCATTACCCTGTGTGTTGAAACATGTCGTATTGTTATTAAAAACCTGTGGACTAGTGCGACTGTTGTTTCCATAATGACGAATTTCCATACCATTACTCCTGACTCTGTTGAACTTTGTATCCCAAATGATGAACACTCAGCAATCAACTGCCATCGTATCGAATTCATTTGCCATTTTCTTCTTTAGGTCATCACTCGAGTAGAGCCTTGTGCAGTTGTAGTGGAGTTGGTTGCTTGGAGCTTCACGCCATGTTTTCTCCTCGGCCGCAGTCTGTTCATTTCTCCATACATCCCTTGATTTATGTCTGCTGCCATGGAATGAGCATATTCCCTTTGTGACTTGTTTCTTCTGCAGTCATCGCATCTTTATTTCTGCCGTATTACCCATATTTCCCTCCTATAAATGTCTTCTGGAGGATTAAATGTCTTTTGAGAATGTGTGATTGTTCTTCCGTTTCTCCTTCGTAGCACTTCAGCAATTTTTACCCATCTTTGTTTTAAATCGACTGCCTTCGTTCATTTAAATGTCTTCATTTTTCTGGTTACTACGTTTTCCTTTCATCAAATCTTCTCGAGTATGATGTAGCTGTTTTATTTTCATCGTTGACAAAGAAAATTGCTATGCAGTTCATTCTGTTGATGAAGTGTTACCTTACTTTCCCGCTTGCACGCTCGGTCTTTCGTAGATCTTTCTTCCTTTAATTGGGTATTCTGTGCACTCTGTAATGTTTCGTGCTCTTTCTTTAGTTGTGGCTCGATTTCTCAGTTCATTCCACCGAGAGTCATGTTCATGATTTTTCCTACCGAAAATCATGTTCATGATTTTTTTTCTTGCATCTTTTCCTTTTACTATCAATGTGATGTTTTACGTTCCTCTTTATTTTCAACTATTCGTTATATTGCCGTCGAAGTCAGCTTCTTCCCATATTTTTTCTGCCCTGCGAACATTTCGTGGTAATTGTTAGTATGTGTTTACTGCTGCGTATTCATTACCCCGTATTTCGATGACAACATAGAATTATTTCATCATCATTGGTCGTTCAATCCTAAGATTGGTTGACTGCAGCCCTCCACCCTTCCATATTTAATGCCTATTTCCTTACCTCCTGGTATCTCTTCCTATGTACTTTCTTCTTTATTTGGCCCATGAGCTTATTCCTGGGCCTTCCTCTGGGGACTTTTCCCTCTATTTTACCTTCAATTGTAGAATTTGTTATAATGCTTTAATTTCGCATCCTCCCTCATACCTCTTACTTCGCTGCCTGATTTCCAGTTAGTCTGTAAACTGTACCTCCATTGTTGCTGGTGAAGGTCATTGATTATTGGTCCGGTCCTTATCTTATTTCGTTAACTAATCGATCTCTTAAAGGAAGCATTTAGAAATCGCTCTATGTTATGTATCCTTGTTCTTGTCTTCGTTCCTCTTCTTAGCTTCTTGAAATTAAGTGGGAACGGAATTTAGTCATTTTATCATCATTTCTAACTCTAGACAATATCACCTACTGCGTAACCTAATCAGATTTTATATATTCTTAAAAATCAGTTTCTCGCCAGGACCTATTCATTTAAACAATGTCTTCTATAACCACCACCAGTGTGTTATTCTTCGAAAATGCTTTCTAGTCGAGCCTTTTCCTTACTAGGTCATCTGCTAACAGTGCTTAGTGTTAATTTTGTCTCTCTTCTTTTGACTTCAATTTACCAGATCCGTTTTTACCTACATTCTCTATCCCGTGATCTGTAATGTCGATTTAATTGAAAAGTTTCGTTCTAGTGCCCTTCGAGTTCACGTTCTTTCGTCTCCGTTAACTGTTTGCGTCACTGTGACGTCGAGGAATCAATTAAATTTTATTGCTTTTGTAATTAAATTAATGGCAGTTTTCGACGATAGTTCGTTTCTGGTTGCCATTAACATACTCGGTCGGTGCATTTTTCATTTATTACCTTGGTGCACTCGGGTCCATTATTACTGAGGTATGTGTAGTCCGTTTAAAAATGATTTCTTCGAATATAAGGAGACAGGAAATACTCCATCGTAAACTGTGATGTTTAGAAGCTTTCAGCTATGAAGTTCTCGACATTAAATAATCGTGTTTATTAATTCTGTGGTTCATTTATAAAATGATACTTACTTTAAATTAGACCTCGGTATCGTGGAATCTTTATCATGTTAATTTCGTGCCTAACATTTCAATGGATACTCGATTGACTGTGGCATTTCTGACTCCTTTATGACGCCAGAAGTCTGACTTTTGGTTTAGATTTATTACGGTCCTCTCCTTTTCTTCTGGTCCTTTATGCGTAAGGTTAAACCTGTCTAGGCTATCATTTTATAAGTGGTGAAGGGGAATTTAAAGTATGTACTACTGAATAGGGCAGTGGAGTGCAGAGGAAGGAAGGTGGGAGGAAGTGAATCGTGGGAGTAAATATCGCGGATTTTGTGAGTTTTCTTTGCTTTAGCCACAGACTGTCGGTGGACCCATTCATATTTAGTAGTTTGCCTGTGAGAAGTAATGATGGGTTGAGGATAGGTTATTTGAGCTATGTAGCTGAGCTCATTTTCGGCATTTTAGGTTAAGGGTGTTGGATCCCGCTCTTGTGATACCTTTGGGAAAGGATGGAGGAAAAGTTCGGGAATATCTGGCGTCAACGTCTGGCTACTCCTTGCCAAATAGTCCCATACCAATGCAATGGAAGGAATACTTAATAATTGCGTAGCACCGACCGGTGGTGTGACCTACATGCAGCACCCGAGGTAGAGATCGGCAGCAAATTCGCGGAGGAATATGTTTTTCTGCCGGGATCCAAACCCAGGGCCACCTAAGGGAAACCCAAACATCCGTGGCCTCCGCGCGACCACGCCAGCCCCAAATCTTCCCCTCCGCAGGCTGTGCGGAGGTGTTTTTGCGCAGAGCATGTCGAAGCGAAAGCACGAGTGAATAGAAATGGGAGTGCGGCGTCGCAATTTGTGTGTGCAACGATTTTCCCAGCCTCTTTAATTTTTCCATCGCTCTCCTCGACCGTGCATTTCCCCGCTCACACCACCTCTCCCCTACTCGACTGAGGCAGGCAGCTCCTCCTCTTCTTGGCGCTCTCGTTTTTTTTCGGGGATCGATGGCGGGATTGCATGCGGAGTGTTCTGCGGAGGAGGGGATGGGGATGGGTGTGGTAGGGGTTGTGGAGGGAGAGAAAGGAAGAGGGGGAGAGGGAGAATATCTTATTCGTCGTGGCTGTCGTCTCGGTGGGGTAGACTTTTCACCGTCTTGGTTATTCGGGGGAGACGGCCGACGAGTGTCATTCGCACCATTTTGATAAGGGAGGTAGATTTTGGGGATGGATTTTGTGGTGAGAGGAACCCGAATGTATCATTTAGATGAGTCTACTTCGTAAATTTAGGGTTGGGGCAAGGTATATACATTCCTTTGTCGGCTAGTTATTTGGGGAGGCGAATGACAACTGAGGTTACTTTCGCCACTAAGGATAGGTGAGTTGATTTATAGGAGAATATAGAAATGGTTATAGTGGAATTTATGAAGGGTGGAGAGAACCCGGTGTCGGCATTTGCCTGTTTTTCACTGAAGACGCTGAGGGAATGCCGGTCTAATGTCCCATCTTACGGACAGAGTAGTGTATTTGAATTGCTCTCCAAGTGACACCCATGTTGGGAAGGAGATTTTGATGAAACTCTCTGCTCCACCGCCAGGATATTGGATAGGCAAGCAGTTTGGGAGGGGATTTGTGGTAAGTATTAAATTAGGATGGAGATAAACCCGAATGATTTTTTTCAGATAAAATAAATTCTCAAATTAAGGGTCGGGAGAATGAAATAAATTCACAAATTAAGAGTAGGGAGAAAGTCACTTTCTTTGGTTGGTTATTTGAGGAGACAATCAACAGCTAAAGCCTTTAACGCCGTTATCGATTAGTGAATCGATTGGTATGGATAAGGAATTTATGACGAGTTGAGTAAGGTTGGTGATAAATCCAGCATTTGACAGAATCTTAAAATCAAGGTGCCTAAGGGACCACCGACTATAGTTCCGTCCAAAGTACGGGGTACGGAAACTGGAGTACTCTCTACATGGTACCTAGTAGTAATTGGGTTTTCGCTGAAAAATCTCCGCTACTTCCGGGATTCCAATCCGCACCCTCGAGACAGGAAGCCAGTGCTTTGACCACCACACCTACCCGATCCCCGCGAAGCTTCTTCTTCCAACTCCGTCCTACGCGTTTCCGTTCAGGCGCAGCTTTTGGGGAACGACGACGAATTAGAGTGCGAAATGTTAATTCCTTGGGGCTTAAATTAGCGGAGGGTGAAATCTTTTGCGCTCTGAAATAATGGTAGAGACCTCAAATTCTAATCGGACATGAACACTACGTTCCAGTCTATTTCTATGCTCGTGTGTATATATTTGATGATCACCCCTGAAATAGTATGAGTATCCTCAATTTCAACAATAGTCGTTTAGGTGGATGTACCCAACGAACATATCTGAGCTAACCTACGAGCATTAGCTATCTTTGCAATGATTTCACCCAGTTGGTGACGCTCAAATCTGGAAACCCTTAGGGTAATTTGTGGATGTTTCGAATCCCGCGCCGATTATAGATATTTGCCTGTCTGAGGGCCGTTAAACCTTACAGCTTGAGCCCGTGGAAGTACTAGTTGATCGTTAGAGCATAATTGAAATTTCCTGAACATTTAGAGAAAATTAGTTTCCATTTACCGCCAATTTCGTCGATCCAGATCCACATCTCAAATCCAAAATATCAGTACACTCTTCTGTGTTCAGTTACGTTTGAAATATTCGGGTGATTTTTGCAAATAAAGTAACTTTTACCACTTTTTTTAATTCGAAAAAATGTGGTTATAAAATTATAATATATTTAATTAGGAGTGTGAAACGACTTGTTGCTGGCATTGTTGAGGTATCGGCCCCCGATCTTAACCATCTGCTATTTCTCTTATCATACTCAATATTTAAATGTTGTGACTCATGGGAAATGTGCTTATATCGTGAAATTAGTCTAAAAGAGTTAATTTATGCAAATGTGTCACACAAAAGACCTTACCTCATAAGCTGAGGATTTCAAATTTAGAGCATAATGCCAGAAAAAAAAGCGTCGGAACGAGGAAGTATTTTGAAATTATCATTTCTGTTTTTTCCTACCTCATAAAAGATTTTACTCACTGAATTTTCTTAATTTTTAATAATTCATCGATTTTACTACCTGACCTGCATTTTGCTACTGGTGTATTGAAAGTGTGCTGAAAGAAAGATATTTTTTAAATGTAGCACGTGTCAATGGGGTCAAACCCACAATTATCGAGTACATAGTTTCACATTATAATCACTGTACTTGTGGACATTTTAAAGGTATTCTCGCTCATTGAAATACGTGAAATGGGGTCACGAGTTTTTATGCTGGAGTGTTGAAACGATAAATACGTTGAATTCTGCTCCAACTATTCAATATCGTATGTCTCCATTGTAGTATTACGAGTCACGTTAAATTATCGTGCGTCTCTGCCCGTTTCATCTAATTTGCGTAGCATTTTTCAGATTTTGCTTTTACAGTTCCTCGTTAAAAGGCGTCTCGGTGATTACGTTGTTCTGAAGTAGCAAAATTACCTATGACATAACGAATTTGCACGGCGGTCCTTCGTGGCGCTTGCATTAGCCAAGTGGTTAAAAAGCTGGTTAACATTCCATCGAGTTTTCATGAAATTATAATCATTGATAAATTTTCAATGTCACGTTGCTCTTCCAAAATTTATTTTTTTGGTACTCTCGTAAATAGTAGTATTTCAATAGGTGGTTGAGCATATAATCAATTGATGGTGGGAATAAAATGGTTGGATATCTTGGAACAGGTCTGTGGATTCCTGTGCGACTTGTTTGAGAGCAAACTGTAGGGTTGTGAGAGTCAGATAATCTAGATTGAAAATCTCTCTTTTCTCACGAAGCAGCGTCGACATATTTAGATTTTTGTGCCATATATACATATACTATCCTACTCTAAAATCCTTGTAATTAATATAATAATTGTAATTAATCTTATAATAATATTATTGTAATAATTAATAATATTATACATAAAAATGCTATTTAATTCTTTAAACTGTACTACGTAGTTGATTCAGGAAGATTAAAACAGTTAAATTGGTTACGAAATTTATAGTGAAAAGAAGTGAATTAATACATTCTGGTATATAATGAATAAAAGATTTTCAAATTGCTCAAGGACAGAGTGACTGAAACTGAGCAGCTGCTGGAAAATGTAAGATTCTTATCCATGTTTTTCTTTTTTCAGGTGAGTACCTTTTCCTTTCTGCTTCCTCGGCCTTTTGATACCATGACTGCTCTCAGAAAGTGAGGTAAGGTTCCACTCCTCCGATTCCTTTACTAAGTAATCCGCTTCGAAGTGCTATCGTGAGGATGGCGGCATGGCTTGTCGCCACCCTAATGATACTCCTGCGTGCAAAGGTTTTGCAAAAGCATATCCGTTTGTGGGAGAAATTGCCATGAGAATAGAGTTGAATACCTCATTCCTCTGTTTCTTTGTTAGTTTTACATTGTCATGGAAACGGCCTAAAGGGCCTTTTACCTCAGGCATTTTCTATATGTACCTGTGGAAGAGCTCATACAATCATATCGTGGGAGGCGAAAATCCTTCCCTGACGGGATTCGAACTTGCGACCCTTCGCGGGCTACCTCGCTGCGTCGCCTCCTGGGTCGGCTTGTTAGGTTAGGTGCCATTTTTAATCATTTTTACTGGATTCCATGTCTGCCGTTCTTCTTCCATCTCGGAATCTGCAATGGTCTCGCTTCATTTTATATTCGATACAAGTACCTTGGTAGTTTCAGTAATTCAGCTGCAAAACATAAAAAATAATGATGTTAGTAATAGCTATTTTGGTTTGAGGCCTTTTCAAACATTTAAGTAGTACCCGATCAAGTTACCGCTCGGGTGTATGGCGGGGAGTGTTTTATTGCCAAAGTTTCATGACCTTGCATGATAATTAGGGATTAGTGACTTCGACATGAGCTCAGGGAAATGGAGTACTTACACATCGACATAGCAATGGTTTCATTTCTAATAAGTCGTGCTGACGTTTCAAACATTTTGTCAACGTGGGTTAACGTAGGAAAGACCTTTTAACAGAGATGGAGTTTACGAAGTAATTTTAATTCTTACTTTATGGATAACTCCTACTGAGTAAAGCCTGCAACCGTTTCCTTTGTTTTGTGGATGTCGCGTGGGAGTCATTTAATAATCTCCGTGTCAAACTCATACTTGTATGATGCGAATTTTTGTCGTAGTCTTAGCCTTGCTTGTAACCTTCGAGTTTCCAGCGGCTCCCGACCAACTCTGTCCTCTCAGGAGTTGTGTCACACTTTCCCTTCTCTCTCAGGTGCGTAAGCTATTCGCTAGGAAACACGCCTAAGACTTGGGTGTCGAATCGCCGAAGCCTCCTCAATTCGATTCCGAAGGCCGCTGGCTACTCGTTCGACCACTGGTGACTACTCCTCCTTGGATCTCCCCTCCGATTTAAGTGTCCTTGCCTCATTCTTTGCATCGGGAGAAGATGGGGTTGACACGAGGAGGATAAAATGAAATGGAGGAGGCGTGCCATGGACACTCACGGACGTGGGTGGAGGAGAAAAGACAGGGGTACTTGGAAAGGATTTTGTACCTATTGGGCGTAGGTTACCAAATGGACGCCAAACTTCTTATTACCCGTGGTTTTTAACTTCAAGCCCGTCTCTCACTATTCTTAATCCAGCACAAGGTCGAGGATACTCGCTAGCACGGTAACTTTCCAGTGTCGTGTGATGTAGGACCAGTATGCTGGCTAGCAAACATTATCGCTATCATACTGGCTGATCCACTAGATCAAATAATTGATTCATAACCAGTTTGTAGTTTGCATTCACAGTGTCAGTAGAACCTTATAGCCCTCGACCAATCAAGTTAGGTTTTGTAGACGCCATACAATCTTTACCTTCTGAAATCAGCGTTATCTATACCTCCCCTTGGCTATCAGTAATTATCAGACTACAAAATCTACTATAAATAAAAGCGTCCAACGTACTGTTTCGGTCGCCTGGTGTCATGGATTGGGTAATATAATATTTTAGTCAACATGCTTTGAGATATGAATGGAAATACAGCTTACCCGCCAGTAAAATACTCTTTACTTTCTGAAATCAGCGCCATCTGTAACTCCCCTTGGCTGTCAGTAATTATCTGACTACAAAGTCAATTATAATTAAGAGTGTCCCAAGTACTGTTTTGATCGCCTGATGTCATAGATTGCCTAATATACTATTTTAGTCAACATGCTTAAGTTCAATGATCCTATGAAACTACCTAGATCGCTATAAATAATTCTGGATTTCGTCCTCAATATCTAGTGCTGTTTTGTTAACTAGGTATCCACATCTACATGCTACCCTGCGAGCTACCGCATGGGCGTGTGGCAGGGGGTGTTAGATATTGTGCTGTATCAAGTATTGTATGAAACTGGCTTTAGATTAGTTGAAAGTCGAATGGTATTATGGGAAACGCAATCCAGTGTAGGGCATAAACTTGGATTGCTGCATAAAACTCCGCTGAGTGATGAGTTCGGTTGCGAGTTGCGATGAGGAAAACTTGCAGTTATACCTTCTAGGTGCCATAGTTGTATTGTCTGCGTGGCAAATGGGCATTGGTATTTGAAGGATATTTTTCCGAAATTCCATTTGAAATTAATTTTTCGGGAATTTCTGTTCATTAATCGGTTGTTATTGTGTGTATGTAATGCTTAAGGCTATCTCCGAGACGGAAAGTCCTTATTTATCTAACAAAAGTTAATAAGTCAAAATCGCGGATTTTTAACCTTACAATATTGGGCTGATTATGTAGCGTCTCCAGTATACATAAGTTAGCTCTGGCCTTATCGTCACTTATTCCAGAAATTCTGGAAACTTAATTAGTGCATCTTTGAAGTGCGTTCAACAAACTTGGATGAGAAAAGATAGGATTCACGGGGTAGTTTTACTGTAATTAAGTCTTGAATGTGGAGATTTTAACATGGACCTCAATTGATATTGCTCCGGTCACAGCAGAAAAACCTCAATCTGAACGAGAAAGCATATTAGGACTTCCAATTATTACTGTTCATATGGAGCGGGAATTCCTGGAAATGCGAATGAAAATTAAACATTGGAATCTTAACTCCTATTTAAGTTGATAGCGAATCTTTGTCGTAATTGAAGTCTAAATTCGGCAGTTCTTTACCATGGCCTTGCAAACTGGCTTTGTTTACTAGGTCGTGCGATGTAGAACCCGTATTCTGGCTAACAAACACAATCGCTATCATACTAGCTGAGGCTGAATTGTATTTGAGTCTTGAAAGTAGAGATTTTAACATGGACCATAGTTATTATTGCTTCGGTTACAGCAGAAAAACCTCGTTATGGATGAGAAAGCATATTAGGACTTCCAACTAATACTGTTCATTTCTGGCTGGATCACTGGCCAAATTCGTAAGATATATATAAAGTTTTTCCTATGTATTTTTCTATATATTTATTCATTGGCCTTTCTCTTGGGACTTTTCCTTCCATTGCATACATGGTCGGTTCTTTTATGATATGCGTGGAAATATTAGACACTGGACAAGTATGGTCATTAAAACTATAATCGTGGAATAATGTGCGTATTCTGTACCTTAATTTTGGTTTTTAATTGGTAGCCCATTTTATCTGCCAAGGTAGGATTTTTTAAACCAAGAAGTAAAAATGTGTAGTTTAGTACTTGATGTGACTTACATTGGTCAGGGCCACCTTACGCTCGTTGGCGTTCACTCACCTCACATGGAAACACGACCTCCTCACGCTTCTACTCTCCCCATCCAACCACAACTTTCGCTCCCCCTCTCGGAAAAAAAGTGACGACGTATGTATATCCGCCTACGCAACTCTTCATTCAGTGATTGTAGACTGCCGATTTCCTCGCGTATGCCTATCCGTATCTATGGGATGTGGCGATGACACTTTCCCCAGGAGGAGGAGTTTGCACGTAATCGTCTTGCGAGCTTCAACGAGCTCACACCAAACAATCTGCAAATATTCTGAGGCGGTCTATTGTCCTTGCTTGATGTTCTGTTCCTTTCTTCAGTCCATTCCGTGTTGAATTTTTTTTAGTGATGACTATTATCGGGCCTCCCACTGGGTGACGCTCTCAATGTCTGACGTAGTTTCGGAAAGATATTTTCTTTTCGTCATCTGGTATCGTTAACATTCCTGATGACGGAAGGTGTGTTCAAAACGTATGGGAAACCCGAGTTGAATTAACATCCATAATTCGTAGGGGATGTATCAGGTATGGGTTTTTTAGTGCTCCCATCGCTTAAGTCACTTCACACTGTGTTGCTTAAGACCCTAATCAGGAGAAAAACAACATATCCGTGCCTCAGGCGTCATTCGGAACTCGAGCCTTAAGGGTTGCCTGGCCGGCAGGTTACTGACCTGTCTGTGGCAGTCAGCTCGGTGACTGATACGTGCGTAATTGTATGCGATCGAACGAAATAGACGTAGCTTACCGTGTCATCGTAGTGTTTCGTTCCCCCAAGGATATTATTGGTTGTGGGTTTTGATACCAATGGGATTCCACACAATCGAAATATTAGTACTCATCTGAGTCATGAATAACATTATGGATTCTCGACTCGTCGCCAAAAACTGTTGCCTAGAATTCAGTTAACAAACAACTTTTTCGATTGAGTCGCCGTCTAGTGATGAAAGACGGCAGTTCAAATGTAAATACTGGTAAATACCGTCTACAGATTGTAAATAATCACGTCTTACCGGTTTTACTTACCAGTAATCATGATGCATTGGATAAAAAATGTAGTGCTACACGCGGTACGTAATTACACTCTTTTTTAATATTGTCCGGTCTACAGATATATTGAATTCCTCCCCAAATTTAATCACACAAATGTACAATTAACATCTTAGCACCTCGTGAATATCGTTCTACGGCAATTTAATAATAATGCGAGGTGAAAAAAGTGGAATGAATTAGAAGATGGATACAAGTACTATAACGATTTCAAAACCAAGATCTAGCAATATCATCTATGATTGAGAAATTGCACCAATAACTATCATTTTAATAGCAAATAAAGGAGAGATTGCTGAACCTGCTCCGAGGCCACACGTGAATAGTAGGTTACAGATTAACATCCACGTCAATCTATCTAGATCATACCTTCTGATTCCTAAGGCTATCAACGGATAAAGAAATGTAGGTGTAAATTAACAGTAAAAGATCCACACAGCAGAAAAAAGACTCACGATGGAAGTTTCATATGCCTCTTACACACTTCCTGTTGTAGATATCCCCTCTCTAGCATTTACAAAGTAACTGTTAGGTCTAACAAATAGTCGGCTATTATTCACATCATCAAGTAGTTCATATCTCTTCAATCGTTATTGAATATACCACAGTCTCACGTTAACTACAATTAACTACGGCTATTTACGATTCGACTGAGAAGACGTTTTTCTAAGTGGCGCCAAGGACTGAGTGAACTAAATGTGGAAATTGAGGCAACTCATTACCTAGGCAACGATTCCAAACATTTAAATCCATAATATATATTCATGATCTGAGTAGTCATCAGTGATCGTTCAATCCTAAGATTGGCTGATTGCAGCCCTCCATCCTTCCACATTTAATGCTAGCTCCTTTACTCCCTGGTAGTTTTCCTTATGTACTTACTTATTTTTCCTATGCATTTATTCATTGTCCTTTCTCTTGGTACTTTTTCTTCTATTACAATCATGGTCGGTTCTTTTATATGTACGAAATATTAGATCCTGGTTGGTGAGATAACTGTTGAGATATTTATGGAAACTAGCTATCTCAGCCGAGCCACCTTTTAGACCTTTTAGAGGAAATGCGGTAACGACTGAGCTTTTAAATTCCGAAAGGAAAAAGTTTTTTTTTAGCATTTGTCTCTAAATCGCGATTCGCCCTTCCAATTGGTCTGCATCTTTCGTTTTTTCGTATTTGCTTTCGTCAGCGCGACCAATTGCCGTTATCGCTCTCAGAGGTCATGTGCAGATAGACGGGCTATGGATGGAGCGGAAAGTTGAATTTCCTCTCGGTAATGCTAAGAAATAGATCTTTATCGCCTTATTAATTTTTTCTGTTTAGAAATGGCGTTGTTTTTATCATTGTTATTTTAGCTTCGAGTATTTCTTCCTCGCCAAAATTTTTGTTTTTGTTTTTTTTTCGAGACGGAAAAATGCCTTACGCGGTTGATAAGCTTTTGATATTAATAATACTCTTCGTAGCACATCAGCTAAGCTACGCTATCGACCATTTTTTCCAAAAGAAAACTATTTTCCGTTATTTAACTGCACTTTTAATTAATTCTTTTTCCCCGCCTCCTGCTTGTTTGCAGATGTAAATTATTTGCTACTAGAACGTAGAGGGTATGTAACAATAATGATTCCGCATAAAATCTTCTTTGTTATTATTCTCTTCGTTCACTTATCAAATACATATTTCATCAATTAAAAATGTATTATTAAAAAGGCTATTAAAAATGAAATATTGTAATTATTTTTTGTCAAATGTGCTATTGAGAAAAAAAGGTTTTAACCTTTTCTCTCTATTTTCCCTGCCTGTCCATTTGTAGTCTCTCTGCGTGGGCTACGCGCTCAATGTGCCCTATTAAAGCTCGATCCTACAGGTGGTCGGCTTTATTTGAAGGGCACATACATGTAGTTCTCAAGAGTGGGAGAGAGAGAGTGGGTGCCAGTGTTTACATTGCCATGCGCCAGCGGTCATGTGGAATAAATGAAAATTTTCCAAACGTAGTGGTCGCAACGAGCGGTAAATCGATCGAGCGAATCATTTGAGTTTGCAGTTTTTGCAATTTCTACTTGGGTGATCCGATTTGTCCTTATCGTTCAAACTTCCATCGGGGATTTTCCATGGTGAACCTTTAATTTCCAACTGGGAAGGTTCACATGTCATGTGACGCTTTTGTTTCGCTGTAATGTAAAGCTTTTCATTTGGCTTGGATGTGAGAGACGCCAGAAATAACTTGTAACAATTGGAACTCTCGCCGTCCGTGCATGTATATTTCTCGTCGTCTGCGGCTAGAAGATAAAGTCGCGTATCTAGTTTGCCATCTTTAACAGCATTGAAAGACCCGTTTTTCTGGCGGAGGTTAATCGTTAATATTCATGAACCCGAAAATATGGGATTAAGAATTTCGTTCTATAAGATTTACAGACACTGGGAAGAATATTTTGCGTACGAATTTTATTTTTTAAACCGTTGGGGTTGCTGACGATTTCAAGTGCCTGTAGCGATGATTCGCTGTGTAATCACCGACAGCTGTCGTCAATACGAACATTCCTTCAAATGCTAACAACGTAAGTCAGCAGGGATTTCTCTTTAAAAATGCCTCGATTTTTGCTTCGCGTATTTCGTCTTTTTTTTCTCGGTAATTCTTCCCATTCTTTTTTCCATGATTGTTTTCTAGAGGCGTATTAGATTTTTCCGGTGTCTCATGAAAACAAATATGATTTCCAATACGTTCCGTTTAACTTATACTATAATTTTTGCATTTTATGTTATAGAGATATATAATTGTCGTATTTTCCTCTGCACTTAAAGTGATGTCACATAACTTCCATTTCTGAGTCATTTTGTAGTAGGTTTATTGTGCTTATGTATTCTCGGAATGAAAAATTCTTGGCAGAATTCTTTGACAAGCTTTTATCAGTCCCTGCGCGGCTTATGGAAATTGGGCTGTAAGATCCGCGAAAACTTTTCTTAAAGCTGAGGCATTCACTAGTTCCCTACTTACGTTTTTTGCTATCAGTGTTTCTTGGAAATATGAATATAATCGGATTCTTTGTCAATTGTTTTCGAGGATCTTGAGGATTCCTACATTACGTCTTTTCTCCGATAAAGAAACAGAGATGTCAAATACGCATTATGTTTTGTTGACGTCAGTAGCAAAAGGCCTTCATATTGTTCCCAGAATTGTACCATTCCAATGCATTACTAACGGCTAGACGTTGACTAGTGGTCGCAGATCAATTGATGTTGTTATAAAATCAACTTTGTTGTGCAATATTAGTTTGATATTGGCTGCAATTTTGATGCAAATGTTTGACCAACTAACTAGAGTGAGCATTGTAAATTACATCCGTGTCGTCGTGGTGCTTGATTTGTCGCGTGAATTCGAGTGTCACCGTGCGCTGTGAATTGATTAGCATAATATTCTCGCTAAATTTGTCCCAGAATCTCATTTCGACTCTTTTGTTTATCTTGCAGGTGACGTTCAACTAGAGGGGATGCCTTTTATTCAACTAGAGGCAGGGTTGGCAAAACCCGGGTTTTTTCGAAAAAACCCATTCCATTGGGTGTTTTCGGGATTTTTCAGGTTTTTTCGGGCTTTTTCGGTTTTTTTCGGGCTGTTTCGGGTTTTAGACAAAAACATGTTAAATTGATATTTTTGTCCTGTGGTACTTAGAGCTTCGTTTTCCATGGCTTGTAAATATTGTACTAAATAAATCTACCATCTATTGTCTACCATACTATCCTCATATCTACTTCATATCAACCCTGCAGGTAGATTAGAGACCCAAGATATTTGCAGACTGCATATCCATTTCAGTTACTCATTTTCTGTGCAGACATGTGAACGGGGATTTAATAAACCGAATTGAGTTCGAGTGCAACAATGATGAGTTTTCGAAGTTAAATTCAAATTTTAGTACACACTGAAGCAATAGAATAATAGAATTGCGATGGATATGCATGTAGATCAGCTGGTTTAATAAAATATTATAATTCTGATGGTGAACTTAAAGGGCTGTTTAGTTAGCGTAAGTGCGTGGTGCATGAGTGTACACATGCACCCCCACCATCTAGCCCTAGGCGATATCTCCTATTAGATCTCGAAATCCCATAATTTTAATTTAAATCGTGATAAGCGTGAAATATCGTGCTAATATTCCGATTATCACGATAGTCGCGAAATGTCGTCAATTTCAAAACTTAAAATCGTGCTCGCGATATTTTAAAATATTGCGATTATTTACATATATCAATATATAATATTATTAAAATTTGAATCGATTAAATCTATTATACTACAGAATAAATGTTCAGCCGGAGATATTCCGTTTTTCTGGGAAAGACGGCATGAAGAGGAAACGCGGAAAATTGTCCGTGACCCAGTGAAAGAAGAAAGATACACTTAATAGTCGTGCTAAAGTTTTTAAATAAATATTTCTTTTGAATAGAGTACATTAATCCAACCAAATTGCCATTTACAAATAAGAAATTTGTCTGTCATTCAATAAATCATTCACATAATTTACTCTTATTAACACTCTATGGAATACACTGGATTAATGAACTCTCTTCAGCGAAATATTCATTTAAAAAAAAGAAAAATAAATTTAAAAAAAACTTAAGCACGACTTCTATGTGTATCTTTCATTGGGTCACGGACAATTCGCCGCGTTTGCTCTTCATGCCGTCTCTCTCAAAAAGAACAACTAAATTTACGAAAACTTGGTATTCAACAAAGGTTGCACCTTTCATTTAACGAATAACGCGAATGGTTAGCGAGGACCTGAAGATGAAAAAGCTCATCACAAAATAAGTTTAAGGTGGCATAATCCGCAGACAAGGTCTCTATGGCCCGCTTCTTTGATTTTTGTCTCAAATTCATATGCACAAAAATTAATTTGCCCGTATAGTCTTCACATTTCTATTTTGCCTCCGTCTTTATTTACTGAGAACTCATAGAAAACGACGACACAAAATGCGTGTATTAGTTTATGTCCGCGGGAATATGGTGCACCTGTTGCGAACAAATGAAACATAAATGAGATACTGCCACCTCTGTCATCTCATCTATCTCATCAATTCTGCCAACTAAGTGGTGGAAGATTGTTGCGCAGAAATCTGAAAAGTTGAAAACGTTGCCTGATGGTTTCTGCCAGTAATTCTCCTCTCTCCACACTTGTCCAGCCAGTTCTGCGTCGATTGAGAGACTATTTTCAACTTTAGGTATGGTGTGGACCAAATTGCACAATAGGCTGGGCATTGAAAAAGCTCAGAAGCTTATAACAGTTTATAGATATCTTCGAGACCAAAGCCAGTGCAACTGGGACTGGTGATTTCAAACAGACAGTAGTTATGTATGATCTCAGGTTTTCCCGGTGTATCAGTTGCAGGAAGACAGTAGTTATAATTATAATAAGGTACATTAACAAATCACTTTTTCAAGTTATTTTTAGTACTGTAAAATAGGGCTCCTTGAGCCAAAATGAAACATTTTTTCAGTTTATCAAGAAGATAAACGGTGAAACTTATGATATCTGTTATTGGATTATTTTTAAAATAATATTATGAATATTTATAATAAAAAGAACAATTTTAATTACTTTTGCAAATGGATGAATTACTTTTTTAAGTTAATTTACTTTGGGTTCATGTTACCCTTGTAGTTGGGTTACTTTTGCTCAAGTCTATTTTCCCGTGATTTTCTAAGGATACAATTGCTTCAGCGGAAGTAGGATTAAGGATTTTTGTGAGACAACTCTGTGGATGCTGGGAAATACAAAGATAAATTATATTTTGCTTTATAAATTTAACATGATGAAAAGCCAAAAGTAGAATTTTCAAAATATTTAGGAAGCCAAAACCATTCTTGAAATAAGAGACTTTACAGAAACCTTCCTAACGTTCAATAACTTGAAACGAAGTGAGATAGGAAAGTATTCCTCTAGATTTAACGGTAAAATGACTATCTTTCCATTGGTAAACAAGATATCTTTTGCCATATGTTATTTTCAAGTTTTATTGTTGGCCCCATTATGGTATTTCATGATTTATCTTCTGTAAACAGCTATTATAATAGCAACGTTATATGCAACAAGTTAATGATTAGACAATTGGCTGTAGGACTGATTAAACTTTTAAAATACCCATATACCAGGATGCTGAGCACTTATTGGCAGCGTGCACTGATGAAAGTTTCAGGAGTCAACGAAACAACTTTTTTACAGTGACAGGTCAGCCACCACAGAACCCCTACTGGGCTATTCTATGAGCTAAAAAAAACAGTTCCCACTCGAGATGGTTTTGCTACCTAATAGGAAACTGTGTTGCTAAGACTCAAATACTTTATGCTGCCACTGACTAGAGCTACAATCTTTTTTTTAATTTTTGGCTCAAGTTACTGTCAAGGGCTCAAGTAGCCCTATATTACGGTAGATACCTACCAATTATTATGGATGTCATACAATATATAAATTTATTAATAGTCACTGTGCCCTTCAATTTCTGTTTTCAATACAAACCATGAAGTCTAACAGTTTACTCTTGCCTTTTGAGAGTCTGTTGATAAAATTATTAACCAAAATCAAAGGTGTTACTAATAGTGCCTAACCATACTCAAGTCTTCAATGTAGTGCACTGGGCTGATATAAGATTATTTCATTTTTTAAAAGTCTGCAGTAGACAAATACCCAGAAGATAAGAAAAGAATATATAAATAGTGCCTATAAATATCATAAACTGTATAATTAGGCACCAATATTACATATTTGAAAAAACCCACTTTTTGTCTAAAACCCGTGGGTTTTTTCAGGTGGGTTTTACCCGACCCGACCCGGAAAAACCCGCCGGGTAAAATCATGCCAACCCTGACTAGAGGGGACCTTCTATTGGTGTAGTCTTGCAAATTCCATGTTATATTGATTTCATTAGTTGCCTCTTAGAATACGCCCACGCCATTACTGCAACGGGGATGTTTCTGGTGCCTATTTCTCGGAGTGTTATCATTGCTCCTTTTATAATCAACTATTATTTTAGACAGTGGGAGTTCCCTCATCCAAAAATGGCTGCTTGGTTTGCCTGCTGTCTTGGATGCATCACAACTTCCCTTAGTTCCGGGGTTAATTTTGTCCTGTGTGTTTGTCATCTAGGATATGACAGTGGTGATAGCAATATAGTCCCATGTGTGTATAGGAATACACCCACCCGTTTCTTCTTTCGGAAATGGTTTTTGTGTTGAGTTTTTGAAGATCGGCGCATAATACAATTCGTATTTTTTTGTGGGTCGCTTTCAATCATTCCTCCAAAATGACAGCCTCTCTCTCTGTGTCCATCTTATACCTGGTCAACTAAATCACAAGGTAAATGGCGAACAGATTCGTGCTCCTCATTCGAATTAGCCCTCGTTTTGCCTGTCGAAATATTTTCTGAACTTGAAATTTGTCTCTCGAAATTTTTGCCAAAGGGCACGGAGGGAATCAAGCCCACAATCGACACGGCAATTGTTTCCGTCCTGCGTGCTCTTTTGTTTTCGCATTTTTAATTTTTTTTGTGGCCGCGGTTGAAGGCCGAACGGAACGAGGGAGGGAGTGGTGGGTGGGAGCGATGGCGGGGGCGGGAGGAAAACTTCCTCGCCTTGTCTCGGAAGATTTCGGGCTCAAATTTGCCGGCAGCCTTCGCTCGGCTCGAACTACAACTATTCATTCATTTCCTATGCTTTGATTTCTATTGCCCTTTTCACGCTGCTCTCTTTATGCGTTGGTAACCTATATGGTGGTTAAAAGTTTACTGTGTGAACGAAGGTTGGCACTAACTCTGCTGAAGCATTCCAATATACACTCCTTAAATTAATGAATGAGAGAGAGGAGTCTATTTCACGTTCCGCGGTGCCTTCTTGTGTTCGTTATTCATCAAGAGCCAAATGTGGACTTCGTTCCCTGGAATGTAAAATCCGGGCATTATTTGGTATTTGTGGAGGAAAAACTATGAGTATGCAGTCTAGCAATATTATTTTTTGCGCGAAACAACGTAAAATAAAGCAGGTTACCATTTTATATGCCTATGTTTATGTCACTTTACCCGTTTTGAAGATATCAGCTCTCCATCTCGCACGATGAAGCAATGAAAAGGACAGTGACACATGGATCGACATTTTTATTTTGCCTGCTGTGAGACGTGCGAAGGAAAGGCTGTTGAAACTAGAGTAGGCCGGGAGAGTATTGTAGAAAATTGAACGGAAGAACACAAGAAGCAGTCGGAAAAGGTGTATAGCAATGCCTCTGTGATTTGGAATGCCATTCATTGATGAAAATAATACATTCTTGAATTCTACAACTAGCACTTTGCTTGAGGCTTTACTTTCTTCTGTTAATAGTCCTTAGGGGTCGTGATTGGCATTCTGCTGCTGCAAGGGCTGTCAGGTATCGGTGAGGTGAATCGCTTCCACTGGATTGCCTGTGACAATTCTCAGCAGATATGTAGAAATTCTTTTTATTTTCAGAAATTGTTGTCTCGATTTCTCCGTTGAAACTATGAGAGAAACATCAATGAATGCCATTGCCGAAACACCTCTACCTTTTGAGCATGTCATCAGTCCCTGAAGCTGAAGGCCTGGATTACTGACCGCTCATACCCGGTCTGTATCTGCAGTCAACTCTCACTATCAGTCCGTCGCGTTCGGCTTCTAAAATCCATCTGCGTACATAGTTGTTGTCATTTGTTTAAATCTAGTGCTTCTGCTGATGTGAATATAAAATCCATAGTTGAAGAATTACGTTGCGGCTCGCGGCATGTTGTCTAGGGTGTATGGAAACGTAAAGGATGTGAGTGGACTCATTGTCAGTTTCTGGTCTGTGTGAGAACATAGTCGATTCGTCTCCATTTTTGGTGGAGCTTTCAGTCTTAATTGAAGATCTGGATAACGGCCCGGGCTTTGTGTCACGATACAGATCTATTAACATGTACCTGCTTCGCCATGTTGCCACAGAAGTTCAAGTCCTCTGATGCATGACGCGGATGCCAAACTTCTTTCTATTTTGACGAGCCTTTAAAACATTTCTGGCGTAGCGCGTGGGTGATCCTCGCGGACCTGAGACCTTTGTCTTTTTATGCATTTTCACTTTGCATGTAAAATTGCTGAAATTCGTGCCTAAGAATGCCAGTAAACAAAACCAGGTTAGAGAAGCAAAGAAATACGTTCGGACAGATTTCAGTCGCATGGAGTTGTCTCTGTTAGTGTTGGTGAATGCTCAAATGTTATGAATAATAACACGCGCATTTTCCAAGAAATAAAATTGGAGGCGTTAAGTTTTCTTTGATCTTTAGACACAGGCTTAATACTGCAGTATTTGACGGTGAGGGGTGCTCATTGTCTAGAAATTGCAAAGCTGTCAACTCTGTAGTCGACATATAGTCAACAGTAGTGTTATGGCTTAAAAATATGTATATTTCAGTTGCTATTGTATTCGGTCTATATCCGAGTCCCTCAATGTTAAATAACTTCTGCATTCGTTGAAATAGTGTTATTTTAACATCAAAATTACTCGTTTTTTTCGTCGAAGTATTAATTCAACTGCTACGTACGAGATGCATCGAAAGTGACTCATGCCTCACTTGCGGATTTCATAAAATTGTCTCTCATCATCAGATTTTCTTCTCCAATAACCGTTTAATTCCTCCATAAGTCTTCATTTAGACGTCCTTCATAATTTGCCTGATATATTCCATTATTGTCTTCCTAGGTTTTTCTTCCCATTCATTTCTCCTTGATATTTCTTTTTCAAGTGGCAGTTATGTCGCAAATTATATCCAATAAGCTTGTCCTCTCAGAGTTTTCGTGATACATCTTTCTTCCCATTTCTTTGCTGGCTTTCGTCATTGGTGATTCTTTCCGTCCATTTAATGTACGTACATCATTCTTCGATGAAACCACAATGTGTGAGTGTATAAGTTGCTCTGAGTCTTCTTTGCCCTGGTGCTGTTATTGTCCAGGCTTCACTGTGATTCAAGGGCATGTTCCAAACAGGTATATGTTTTTAAAAAAATGCTTCCATACTTCCTGGCTTGTGGCGGATCGTCAGTGGACTTTTCTTCTGTTAGAACACCTTTGCTCGGGCTATTTTACTTACATTATTTATCTTGTTTCTATGTACCCTGGTGATCCTTCTCCGATGGCACAATTCTTCACATTGCGCATATCTTCCCTGTCCTACTCATTCCGTCATTTTTGAGACTGGATGATGAAATGAAAAAGTTAAGACGTGATAGAGCGTGTTCGGTGAGTTTTTGGTTCTCAAATAGTGTTTCTTTCCCGAAGTTGCCGTTTACTGTAAGTTTAGCTTCTTCTTTGATCCGTTCGCCGAGCAGCCGATGCGTATAAAATATGAATTTAGGCAAAAAGATGGAACAGCGTTAAACTTTTTTCTAAAGCCTTAAGATCTCTTTTAAAGATAGTATAATAATGGAACCTTCATCAGATAAATAATAATGTACTGTGTATGGCTTAACAATATTTTTATTTACTACCCTACCCTCTGAATCCGACAAATAAGATGTCTTCATAAATAACGAAAAACTACCAAAAAGTTAGGTGTAATTTTTTATGAACAGCATGTGTGTCATGTGGTTTTAATACAATGGAATAATTTTAATTGCTAAATAAACATAACATAGGCGATTGAGTTGCGTAATAAAAATCATGGTTCTTTATATAAAGGATGAAATTTGTGTATCCGTTACAAAATCTGTGGCAACACCGTTTCTAAACAAAACTAAACAAAATTTTCAGAATAACCTCAGGTACTGTCTATCTTAAAAATCCACTAAAATAATATTTATGTCACATATAGCATAAATAGTTTTTACTTTTTCGATAGCTATCTTTGAGTAGGAGAGTTTTTGATGATTGCTCTGTACCAACATTTGCATGTTCAGAATTGTGTAACGTCCGTTACTCATTATTATTATTGACTGTACTTGAATAATTCCTAGTGTGGTCACTTGGCCATGGATTCAAAGATTATCCCCTTTAGTTTATTTCTCCTCTCATGATGAATGTTGACTGTGTTTAAAAGAGAGCATACAAATTATAAAGCGTAAATGTAACGTCCGTTAGGTATTGTTTAGCGGTTGGTGGTGGTCGAGAGGCGAGAATTCGAGGTCTCGCCTTATCTCATCTAATACGCACGCCTTTCTGCACGGGTTCTCGTCCACGGGGTGCTCTTGAATGAATCTCCCCCTCACTCCACCCACTCTTGCCTCGGGGTAACTTGTTAGAGCGTGCGGTTAATTGCTGCTGCTGAATCTTTCATCTAACTATTTTGCACCGGGGAGTTTTCCTCGATTCAACTCAGTGGCGATCATGAGGATTTACGCAGCAGTCAGATGTGAATCGGAAGAGATATCCGGGATGTTCCTTATTTGAGATACTCCGGGTGTTTTTTATTTTGTCAGATTTCGTAAACATGGGTATTTTGACTCACGGGTGGTGATTTGAGGTGATTTTTTTATGTAACTCTTCCCGTATATCGGCGTGGGCTATGAATATAATTACACGAGCTTGTACATTTTTGTACTGTTTTAGTGTAGTTATTTACTTGAGAATATAGTCTTTCACCGTCTGTGAAAATTTAAATATCATGGTCATCAAAAAATTTATACTTAGGTTATTGTGTAAGTAATGTGTGTAAATTTTGAAGGAAATTCAGTAACCGTTATTAGATTGCAAGTGAAATGCTTTTGATGATTAAAATATTCAACCGAGAAAATGTTGAAAAGCATTAATATTTTGTAATGTAAGTGGAAAATAACTTACAAATAAAAGTTCATCGTCTCAGAAATCGATCATCACAGAAAGGAAATATTTTATTATTTACAGACCATTCTCGGGTTTTTCATCGGGTCAAGTTCTTTGTACTGACCGACGTTTCAATTCTCAGTTCTCGCATATTTATCCGGGACTCGATGAACTGACCCGAGGGCAATGCGCGTGTCAAGCATCGATACGTCTGACCGACTCGTTCATGGAGAACCAGACCCGGTGGGAAACCCGAGAGGAATTTCTGCATTTGGCAGCTACACCTGGAAAGCACCAGATGCTGTATTTTTTCAATTATTATCTAAACTCATACGTTATAAGAGGCAGAAACGTGGACTCCGTGATAGGATGACGAGAATAGATTGCAGTCTTACGAGATGTGGGTGTGGAGGAGGATGGAGAAGGTGCGATGGACAGAATGGAAGGCTAACGAGGAAGTACTTGGTGTGGTGGGTGAGGCAAGGATGCTTTTAGATGAGATCTGAGGGCAGAACAAGTGGCTGGAAGGGGCGATGAAGGGCGATAGGTTACTCAAGCGGGGAAGGGGAAGAAAGATAATAGGTTTTATGAACGGAATAGAGAAGGGTCGGAATTTCGCGGAGATAAAGATAGAGATAACTGAGGGAGATAATGCCCTTCACGTGCGAAAATCTGCAGAATTTTCTCTGACTTTCAATAAAACCTACCTTTAACCGGTAGATTACTTTGATAATGATCTAAACTTATTTAAGGTGGGATGATAGTGCCGGAATCTGGGAGACGGAAGGTTTAAAAAAATCCTTGTACAATGCCGAGAGTTCACCAGAAAATATAGGGAGTTGGCAACACTTAGTCACAACTCACCACCGCTCACATATATGGCTGGTTCCATATGTGTGTGTGTGTTTGGGATTTGCATTCGGCTTAAGTTATTTTGCCCCCGTCGTCTACTTCCGTCACTCGCCAGTGGGAAGCCATCGAAGGCGCTCTCTCTCCTATTATCCGGGGGCGGAAGGGGTGCGTCGACGAATATCCATTTTAGCGGTATTCGCGAGAGGTCTCTTCTGCCACTCATCCTTACCCTTTCCGTAAAACAATCGCGTCGGTCTGCTCTGTCGGGAAAGTAGCTCCGTTGGCGGAAGGGAGCGGAAGTTCGGGGAGAAATATTCCTCTTCTCGGATGCTAACTTATACAGCCCGTCAGAGATGATAGCGAAGTTGATAGATATGCTGCCAATTTTGAAACTCGTCCTATGCCTTTGGGGAAGGGAAATGCATGATCCATGGTGGCGGCCTTTGTTTACATCATGCGATCGTGAAAAATTCATTTGCTTTTCATTTCTTTCGACGCCAAAACATTATTGTTCAACTGCGTTATTATATTAGACAGACTCTAGAGACTGCACGTTTTCAAGCATTAAGGCCGTTTTGCACGATCGAACTGAAATCAGTCTTCTTAAAATCGTACCGCGTGAAGGCTGTGCTCGCATCCAATTTCGGAATCAAATTTTTTTATCGCTTCTGAAACGAGAAATTAGTGCGATAATCACTTTCCATCCGATTCTTTGATCCAACGACCAATCTCAGGTGAGCATGCGAGTCGGGCGTTTTGGGTGAATACTGGTGGTGGAGTTGTTGGAGAATCTTCGGGCGAGCTGTTGGAACTATAATAGAAAAATGTTTCCAGAGGCCTTTAGAACCGGTTTTCTGTAGATTATTTTGAATGCTTTGGAAACAATGCAGTACATTTGCAAAGGCTATATTGCGCAGTTTTTTTTACATCGCGTTATTCAGTGGATGTCCGGACAGCGCCACTACTGAAATCAGCATCGTGTAAAAATAGGCTCCGATGCATCGAGATCGATTGAAGTATCGAATTTGGTTCCGAGTTTTCGGCGCTAATTTCAATATGGAAATCAGTTCTGACCCCCATTCATTTCATTCTTCGTTCAATCCTCAGATTGGTTGACTGCTGCCCTCCACCCTTCCCTATCTAATGCTAGTTCCCTTACCTCCTGGTAGTCTTCCTATGTACTTTCCCCTCTATTTTGTCCATGAACTTATTCTATGGCCTTCCTCTGGGGACTTTTTCCCTCTGTTTTTCCTTCAATTATGTTATTCTTAAACCCATTGTGTCTCAGTGTGCGTCCAATTCCATCTGTTTCTTCTTTTTTGTATGGTGTTCCATATGGTCCTTTCCTCTTCTACTCTTCTGTACACTTCATCATTTCGTATTTTTTCCGTCCTTTTTATCTTCAGCATCCTTCTCCAGCGTCAGGTTACGAAGGCCTCTGGTCTTCTCTGGTCAACTTTTCCAATGGTCCATGCTTCCGTTCCGTAGAGTGCTACTCTTTACACAAATGTTTTCACGTCCTGTTTCCTGGTTTGTAGTCCTATTTTCTGTAAGCACAGCAGTTCACTTTTTCCTTTTTGTGGCCTATTTATAATGTAAAACGGCCCTTAGGGTGAAGGTTGCTCGTTGGAAGTCAGTGGGGAATGAATACGCAAACTACTGTCATTGGTGGATGTTTTGCGGGGTTCAAATTAGTGACGGACAACTCCAAGAAAACCGTAAGTTTGAACCATTTAAAAAATAAGTCTGAAAAACATAATGATTTAAATTGTTTTATTTTATTTTGAGAGTGAAACTAATGAATTGGAAAAGAAACGCTCTGCAGCTTTGCAAGAGCCCTATGCCTTGTAAGTATGCAAACTTCAGCACTTGTGGTATTGACCTACTGTAGATTAAAATAACAGAGAACACCTGAAAATTAATGGGCGTTGGCGTTCATTGCGAGCCTTGTTCGCTAGTTGAGTGATGCGTGTAGCGTTCAGCACACAATATGAGAATTATTTTATTTTGGCTAACATAGTTTTTTTTTCTAGGAAGGTAAGAAGCTCAGCCAAATACTACTTTCCATCCCATCTTGCCTATCTTTTGCGACTCTTGAACCTGCCAGAGTCATCCATAAACCTGGTGTTTAGATATGTCGTTTCATGTCTCACAGTGCCTAAGAGGCTAAGTGGAGCTCCACGTCTCATGGCTTTGTTCTGTAAAGATATTTGAACTTTAAGTAAAAAGTGCTAAAGCCTTCAAACAATTTTAGGCATCCCATGTATTTGTGTCTTTCATTCATTTCGCTAAATAATTGATTGCCTTTTGATTTGTGTTTCGCTCATTACAAAACAGTAATGCGCATTATTCCTTGAATTGAAAGATTAGTTCCGACATATACTGCAGTAATGGTCACGTGACATCTAAAATGTGACTCCATGTATCAAACTCATTTATCTAATGACTGGTGATTTTAGCGTTTGTACGGAACTTGACGCAGCGTTTAGTCCGAGTCGACTGGAATGAAGAACGAATTACGACGATCGAATGCTCTTTGCAATCTAAAATTTTTAAGGTGAAGTCGGAAAACGTAGTGTGCTGACAAACCCAGTCTTTGGGCTTGGCACAAGTACATTACTCGGGGAGTCCGTTTTAATCCGTTTCTCCAGAGTCACGAATCGATTGGCAAGGGGGGGGGGCGGGTGTGGGGGGCGATGTTTGGCGTAGAGTGCGCCATGCGCCGTCCGCCGCCGTTCCACTGTTTATTGACATCGCATCGAACACGTGTCTCACGAGAGGAGCTTAATGTTGCCAAAGGGAAACCGTCTTCTTATTCATCTCGTATCTTTCTCCTTTTCAAATGTATTCGACGCGTTGGAGATTCGCTCCCCTCAAAGATTCTCTCATAAACGTTGCGATTTCGAAATTTTTTTCCTCTTTCAAAGTTAACCCGACCCTGGCAGAGCCCTTCGCGGGTGATGAGAGGCCCGTGCACGTGTTCAGAGTTGGTGATTGGAGCATTGCTCGCAACGTTTCGTTACGTTGATTGATGACTCTTGTGTGTACAATAAAAAAATTAAACTCTTAACGCGCCGCATGACAATGGAAAAGTCAACTGGTGGATGAAATATTAATTCCAATAAATGTAATTAACGTTTGTTTCCATTAAGTTAAAACATAGTGACTCTAAATACGAGAAGGGCGTTTTATCATTATTTTCGACTGCATTGTTTCTCTCACTTGGTTCGTCATTGTGCTCGTATTGACAAAAAAACTGCCTCCGTACCTTGTACGTGTGGTAACTGGTAACAGCTTTTTTAAAATGTTACAAGTTTGTTGTAGTATCATTCATAGCGAAATGTTGAAGATACCGGGACTAGCTAGGGTATTCTCACTACGGAGTTACCCGCAATTATAATGAGTGCGAAATTCCACAGAGAAATAGCCTTTCGCCTTGCATTGTATGTCGGCTGTCGTGAGCATTTCGAACCGTTTTACTCCTAAAAAATCCACGGGGAAGGAGGACACCTCGGTAGCCTAACTGGCTAAAGCACTCGGCGTGTTGCCAAAGTATCTGGGCTCGTGTCTCGGTCAAAGCCCGAGTTCGAGTCTCGATTTTTAGTTTATTCTGGTTCGACTCCCGATTTCTCCCATTTAGAATTACGCATCTTTTTTCAGCGCATATGTCATATTGAAGTGTGATTTACTCTGGCATTGGTCAAGTCCGTACAATCCGGAAACACCCAGTATTTAAATGTTTCCCAATACATATGTCCTGTAATGCGTGAAATTTTCCTTTCCTTCAGTCTTATTTTCCTCCGAAGTATAGATTGCATAATCACCACCTTATCACCTCGAGTATTATGAGATTCTCCACACAATCACTTGCCTGCCGTCATTGCTACCAAAATTTTAATGTGCACGTTGTAGCCTCACAGTTTTATGTTTCGTTCTCCACACCTTGTAACCATTTATTGTACACACTTGACCATCTCGCGATCGTAGCTCTGGTGAGACGAATTCTTTTCTTGTTATCGAGGACCTCAAATTATGATTGCGTAACCTTTTCTTCTGCTGTATGACGTCGAAATTGTAGATTAACGTCATGCGTTGGGTTTCCTAAGAATGGCTCGGGAAAGAATTGGTGTGCCGAGACCACCGTTGCTATAAAGAGGTTATTTATATAAAGTAATTATTTGGCGTTGAGTCAGTGCCAAGGATTGCCATCCAATTAAATCACGTGTAGGAACTCAGTGATCGATCCATTGTGGGCACTTGTGGTGTAAGGCATGGCGTATAACAGTGAAGGGTCCATCCATCGTATGTGTTTTTCCAAATTCGTTTGCTCTTTTCTGTCTTAAGATAGTATGAGCGAGATAGAACCCTAATCTTAATGAGACAATATGCCAATGATACGTTTTAATTTCTGCAGCTGTAGGAAGCATGAATAAAATGTTGAATTGTTAATGGAGCAATAATATACTTCTATATGACTGAAATTTTAAGTAATTAAATAAAAATAACCAAATAGGTCCTTAACTTGACTCATATTTTTCGCGCGGTACGTTTGAAACTCCTGCACAACGGAAGGTTTCTTGTAATCCTGAAAAAATAACGGCGGTGACAATATGATTTATTTTCAAAAATAGTTGAGAAAACACTGTTAGTTTTTTTGACGAGATTTAGGTGTTTGAAATTCCTCTTTTTTGAATAATGTCTCTTTGGAGTGCATACACGCACCATTTCCCATGTTAAAGTGCTGGTATATTTCGGCAAAAATCTCAGTAATTAGTGGGTAAAGGGCTAATATTTTGATATCTTCGGAAGAATGAGGTATTTTTCTTTCAAATGAGACCGACTTCATTGATTTCTAGGTGAAATGATATTTCGCTTTCGCAAACTACCTTAAATTAATGGTTATGCTTCAAAGGTGCTGGCAGAGGTTAATACTTATTTGTTGTTAAGAGATTGAATTCGAAAAGTGGCCTTTTTGTTATTTTGTCGGAGCTTGAGTCGCAATGGAATGGCTTCACCTGCATCAAAAGATTGTAATGCTGCATCAAGAGTGTCGCTTTGTTTAGATTGAAGGTGGGCCCCGCTACTGACCGTGTTTTAGTCTCCGAGCTTTTCGTTGGCGCGGTATCGGAGATTTGATGTGTGTGAGAGTAGTTGTGAACATCACGAACATCGCTTCAACGTATGTATCATTTTCGCGCTCGTTTTATGTTGCTTTTTCAAGGATGGCCATAATCTCTTAGCGCATTACCGTAGGCATTAAATGCTATGCGGATAAATATCGTGTTATTTGTAGTCGTTTTGGTTTAAGGAGGTGTTCTCTCTCATTTCTCAATCACACTTCCAAGTTTTCATTTTTGTTTTTCGTGAATGGCCATCATAAAATCTCTTAAGGCTTAATCAGTCGTCGGAAATTTTATTAATTTTTTTCGCTCAGTTTAGAATTCAACGTGACTTGGGCCTCAAAAAAATTTCTACATAGGTATATATTCTCTTTATCTCATGACATGATTGAATCTTTCTTTAGGACGGAATGTTTCGTACAACGGTTTTGACCTTAGAATGTAAAAAATTCCCGGATGAAGTACTTAGTTCAAAATTTTCTGCGAAGAAGATTGTGGCACACTTGTTTGTGGTCGCAACTCTCATACTTGCGGCTCGATGCGTTGCGAGGGCAATGTGACAGATCTTTCCGTCAGGCGTTATGATCTCTGCACTCCCTTCCACCTCATATGTGTGTTTATTCTATTTTCGTAGTCTTAGTCGTTGACTCGCGGGCGGTGGAAAAATCCAAAATGCTTCCGTCTGCAGTTTCTAGGAAGTCCCAGACACGCTGGCACGCACTTATAGTACCTTTGCTGCCCTTATCGCTTCGGGCGGGCTGATGTTTCGGACATTCCACGGTCCTCGTTGTTTCGTTGTGGTATAGTTAAACTGCACTATACAGAATGCCAATGTTTGCTTTCTAAATGAAATACTACTTAGCATTCACTTCACAATTTAATATACTCTTACTTTATGTCGGTATTAACCGAGAGTTAGGATTTCGTATATTAATTCAGGCCGTCGGCTATTTGACGTGAGGGCATTGAAAAATGCATTGGCGTAGGTTTTCTTACAATTATTTAACCTGAGCTTAAAAGACAGGGCTTTGCTGTGTCCTCTTATCGTTTTTTCTGTCGATTGGAGTAGCAAAACGTAGCATTTCTCTCCTGTAGAAATTTCTTCGAACCTTGCGAAGACATAAAAGACCGAATGTTATTATTTCGACCCTTCATAATATTATCTCTTACTTGTGAAAAGGAGGTCGTTTGCCGAAGAAGTGTGTTTTGAAAGAAAAGATAGGGAACCATTCCCAGTGGTCGTAGGAAAGGATCATTTCACCGTGTGGAAGTATTTTCCTTGTTCCGAATCTATCTCGGCTGTTAATCAGCCAGATTACTGTTCAGAAATGTGGCTACTTGGTCAGTGCGCGCGAGGAACAATAAAATTTGTTGTAATCAGCGTAAAATAGTCTGGAAGGTGAGGACGAAATGGCTGATTAGAACTGTGGAAGTTAACTGTGGGGTAGTTTTTTCTCCTCTCTGAGAGTTAGCAAAGAATATGTCCGTCTCGAGCTAGTCCTAATGAACGTAGTACATTTAAAACGTCTTATTTCTAAGATCTATGGGTTGATTTGGAATTCTTGGAGATTAATTTCGGGGAGCAACATTTAAAGGATTAAAGTCACCTTTTTAGAGATTATCTGTCGAACTTTGGAATAACTGCAAATTATGTGTACCGATAACAATTAATTGCTTATAGGAGCCATAAAACAAAAATTATTTTTCTACTCATCTGAAGCGTAGATTTTTTTGAGATATCCGGGGAAGCGGGAAAGTGTTCGGGCATGGTGACCTTACGTACCTTCATTTGTTTGTAGCTCTCGGGTTTGGGCCTTAAAATAAATAGCTAATAGTTGTTCTCAAATCTGGGGTTATCATGTATTTTCGAAGATTTAGACCATTTTAGGACAGCCGAGATCAAGGATGCTTACGAATTCTTGGTTTAGGAGCTTCAACTTTCGCCTTGTATTGCACGAAACATTGTACTCATTTCGCTCCTAAGTGGGGCGAATCAGTCTAGGTGATGCGCAATAAGTCTTCCTCCGTATGGAAGCCTCTCCTCCTCGTCCTCGCCAATGCAGGCCTGCATTTCGTTGTCATATATTGTGATTGGACCAAACTCTTCAGTTCAGCTGTGTCTTGGAAATAGAAGAATGACTTGGTTGATTTTCTCGGTAATTTGGAACCGCTTGGAGAAAGGTGAAGGCTAATGGGCTATCTCAGAGTTTGCCATGTCTGAGGTTAAATGAATGTTATCTTTATGGTATTGTGTTCGATAATGCTAAGTTCGTGTCTTCCAAGGGCCTCCATCCATTTGCGATTTTGTCGAGATCATCTTTCCGAGTTCCTCGAGACGAAATAAGTCCTTATCGAAAACGTATTGCCTCGAAATTGGCTTCGAGCGTTAAAACATTCATGCAAATTGAGCGCTTGGCCTTGAATGTTGATGGCTTTTTCCACGCTGTCAGCTCTTGTCATTATCCTGGAAGTCGAGGTGGGTATTGCATTTGCATTTCATGTAAATACCATTGCGTCCGGGTGCGCGTGGGCGATGTGACAATAATTGTCTCCCTTGAATTATGCATGCGTATTAATTATTGATGGGCGCAGCTTTGTACTAAGTGTTCCCTTTTTAGCCTTCGCATCTGTTTTTTCAGCTCCCCGGTGCATCACTCTCGTTTGGTGCACTGCGGAAAACATCTGGGATTCATTCATGTATTTGTCGATTAAATGGCCCTGTCAATCATTTTTCGGGTAATCGATCTCTTTTTTCCGAATCGAATTTCATTATGTGTTTCCTTGCGTTGAGTGGCTGATGGAACGTGCTTTTTAAGCCTTTCAACGGCTCCTATGGCGCACATAGTCCGCCTAATTATCATTTGTGATGCATCGGCCTGCATACCTTCCTTTCACTCACTCTCACTCGGCATTCGGGATAGTTGACGCGTGGCGAGCATTTCCACGTCTCCCAGGGTAATAGGCTTTACCGCGTTTTATATTGTTACCAGATTGCGGCCTAGTCGTTTTAATTGTCGCTTCATATCCCGTGGATCCGGCCTCGATTATCGGTGGTGGTGGAAGTTTTATTTGTGGAATCTTGATGCATTTTTTGGTGTTATGTGAAGAGAATTTCAAGTATTGTACTCCATCCGTCGGATGAGACGTTAAACTGCGGACCCCTGGGCATATTACCTAATTTACCTACCTACCATTCATGACTTACCCGAATTAACCAACCAATCTCTTCAATCGAAAACAAGTCGAACAAGAATTCTTACTTTATTATTTTTTTAGAACACCAGCATTTCCAAATGTGTAGAATACGCGAATAATGGAAGACTTACCTCCCTGATCAAAAGGACTATTTGCATTGTTCGTCGTAGTTTTAAATTCCTCCTGAATTCAAATAATATAACCATCGAACCCACTCACTTTTTCGCCTCCGAATAATCAGGAGTGTTGTGTTTTAGGAATACATTGCTGTTTACTAATGCATTTTGGCATTGAGAATCAGCCGGGCTCCTTCAACCATCGGAAACGCACAAAACCGTTGATGACAAATGAGAATCACCCGGTGGCTACCGAAGTGAAGTTTTATATATTAAAAACGAGCTATGATACCCACATTTGTAGATTGGACTTTTTTCATATTAGGTATATTTTAAGCTATTTAATGACACCATGAGTGTATTTTCGTCTTACGCGTGAATTTTTATTCCGTTGTGAGAACAGGAAGGAAGAGATTATTTTTTCTTTTTCAATCGATTTTTATGTCGTTAATCGAGGCTAACTTTTCATCCAGTTTCATCCAATCTATTATCTTGAAAAAATGCCAACTATCACTTGAGTAGATCTAAAAAAATTTCTTAGTGGCGCATATTGTCATCCATAAACTTAAATGGTCTTGGTGTCTAGTTTTTGATATTTTCTATGTCAACTTATTAAATAACTAATTGTATTTCACATCTTATTAATCGTTGCTAACGGTTTCGCCTTTCTCGCCCTCTCTTCAAGGAGGATTAAACTTTTCCTCCTGGCGGGTTCTTATTTATGTCAATCGATCGTAAGAAAGAGGGAATTGGCAGGGTGACGGATGAAGGAGGTGAAGATTTGGACATGTTCAAGGAAAAGAAGATAAAACGATGTAAAGGTCGAATTAACTTCAACTTTGTCTGGGAATTTTAGACTGGTAGATGACATAGAGATGAGTGACTTGTTGGCATGAAATCATTTAGCAATTTTTCCCCTCTTTCTCTATGACCGGCCAAGTATAAATAAGAGCTCGACTCGGGGAAAAAAATGTTGAAAGATGCCACGAGAGCGTAGTAACGGGTCGTAGTTGCTGAATAAAAGCCTTGATTATAGATAGTTTCGTAATTTGAGGTTATCACTCATGCTTATGGTGACTTTCTTTCCTTGTGGTACCCGGATTGTTTCCGATGTTTGGAGTTTTCATCGTAGCTGCAAAATGAGCTGGTTAAAATGTTTACGTCGCTATGGATCCGTAAGTACAAAGCTGAGACCCCACGTGCAGTTGACAAAAACCACATTCCATATCATCTCCAGATGTGACGCAGATCCTCCTGAGACACTTCCTTGCACTCGCTCCTCTCTTAAGATTAAACCTGGGTCGGCAAGTTATTTGAACTATTTTGCTGAGTATACCATGGTTGCCTCCATTTTCCATGCTCTATCGGTTTTCTGTTTTCAATCCCCCGCTTTCTGCTCCCGCTCATCACTGCCCACACCTTTCCATCGGGGAACGTCAAAGATCCCTGTCCGAATGACTTTTGCCCCCGGCTCTTCACAATTCTCCCTCAAATCGTTTCTCAACTTCGGAGTAGCCCCTCCACTGCCTTGCACGCCCTGATTCTTGCCGTAAACATTCGCGGATTTTCGTTTCCGGAGGAACGATTTTTACATGTCACAGCCTCCTCTTTTGAGAGATTTTTAAACCGGCCGCTTCCTCCGAAAAGGGTGGTGGCCTCCGCCGCTTTGCGGAATTGTGCCTCTGAAAGTCTCCAACTGAGGGAAGTAGAAGCATTCTGGCCCTCTAAACAATATATATTCGATATTTTTGATAATACTGTGCCTTCATTCTCCGCGATTCTGATGGCGCCCGGTTGCCACGTTTGGCGCGCGTGGGCAGTCCGTGTCCTCCGTCGCCGCGACGTCCCCTCTTCACCCTGCAAGCGCCTCGAGAACGAACATGCGAGTCGACCCTATCCCTGTTTGCAGATCCTTAGAGCTTGAGGATGCTAGAACGGTAATCGTTGGTCATTGAGTACGTATTTTTATAAAGTTTTAAGTAAGTCGAAAAATAATTTTCTTGCCACATTTCACTGAAGTGTGTATGTTAATAAGTTGGAAATCACCTTAGTGGTAATAATGGGAATAATAAAAGAATTATATTTTACATCTTCTTCGTTAATCAAAGGATTTCATAGGTAGAGTATTCGACGAAAGACTTATTTGACCTTAAGACGAAAATCTGTACGCATGTTATCGAATAATTACGACATACAAACATATATATCAGGGGCCATGTAACTACGAGGTAAAATAGCATGGAATTGCCATCAAAACCAAATCGTTATGGTGAATTTTATTCACTTCCCTCAGTAGATGTTATTTATGATATGTATGCAAAGTTTCACGCAAATATTTACGTAGAAATCGCTCCAACGACTTTTTGTTCTAGAGAACTAGAGGCTTATGTGTTCTACAGAATGCGTGCGTTTTTGTAGTTTCATTGTTTATCCATCAGTTGTTGCTACTGTTCAACGACACCAGAACAATATCTGGATGATTTATATGCATGTTAAAACAACGGTCAGCAATTAATTGTTTCTTAATTTAGAGTCCATTTAAGGTAATTTTGTTGCGTTTATAAGCTAGGCATCATTTCCAATCCTTGCGTCATTCCTAATTTTAAATTTTTGTGCCACAAAAACGGGAATACTTCAAAGGAAAGTATCATATTCCCACTATGTGAAAGGATGTGTTGGCACTACATGCTTTACTTTTCTATTCGTTTTATCACATATTTATACCATATTATTTCGTTGCTTAACTCTCATTGATAACCATGCTCGAAGGTTCATTGTATTTCTGTGACAAATATTGTCCAGGTAAATATATGTAGAAATGGATGTTTCAGAGATGATAACTCTTAGCTGTGCGGTAATGCGTGCCCCTGTGAACTCCTACGACCTCTTTCCCTGTTATGATATTTCACTTATATTTTCTATGCATTGACATTTGTGGATATTGAAGACGGTTGAATTGATTATCGCTCAATGCTATTGCCATTTGAGAGAGGTTTGTGGCCATTGGAATCTGATAGAGGCCTGATTTTATAATGGTCTGGTTAACCGTAAACCATTAGACTGAATTCCTTGTGCTTCGGGAACTACGACCAAATGGGCGGTTTGAACGACTAAGTCACGTGACTGCCCGGGTTGCGTGGAATCATCTTCAGACAGCCATTTTATTTTGTGCCCTAATAAACGAAAGAAGAGACAATTTGAATGTTGATTATTGTGATAGTTGAGTCAAATAACAAAGCCAGCATAAAATTTTTGCCATCATTGTTTTCTTAACTTCATAGATTTTTGTATTTACCACAAGGGACAGAGCAAAACTCACAGTGATTGGTCGAATCACATTCGCTTTTCCATATTGTCCACCTGTCAATTGCGACAGATTTCCGAGCTGGTCCATGACGTAAAAGTGTATGATGGTTATTGATCTTGGTAAATTACGGTGAGGAAATACGTAAGAATACCCACGAGAGAAAACTACCCGTTTCGGATGTCGAACCTCGGGTCTTTTGCTCGTCGGGTCAGTGCGCAGACCGAGACCCAATATTTTATAATTATCGTGGCAGTTTTTGGAAGATTACTCGGAGCTGCATATCATCCCACCACGAGATGCTCGTGAGTATGCCAGGTGGTTCGATTTCCGGTCGAGTTCGATTTTGTTAATGGGGAATTTCTTAGTATTTCACTGCCGCAATTAGGCAGCGGTGAAGATCATCATATATATAGCTAAGCTAGGCGTAGCCACTGCAATAGAATTCAACTGGACTGGACATGGTGTCTGTTTCTTTCCTATAAGTTGTTATCCTTGATGGGCCGCAAGGACATACCGTCTAGTCACCTTGAATTCTTCAAAATTGGCCTTGAAAAACAGGAATCCAGGGTAGCTTAGTGGGTTTCTTATTTTCCCGGTGAGCTTGAGATACGTAGTTCGATTCCCGGTCCTATTGAACATGTGTCTCCTCTTGGAAAATTCCATGGCCTATAAGATTGACTGTCACTGTCGTTGTTTGTTGAATGTTGACTAAAGAAGTATGAGAAATAATAGTCTCCCGCACCCCTGCAGCATGCGAATACTCGTGGTAGTAGGGGTGGTTCGTGAAGCGTGTTCTTAGTTTTCACTTTTATTATGGGCTCTTATGGCGTTCCATTTCCCTGCGTTAGTACGATATAAAACGTTTCAGAGCACAACACTGCTAGGTACTCGATGTTTAAAATTGTGACTTCATTATTGAAGAATCGCCATCATAAAGAGGAAATATATCTCCAGTTGATAGGTATCTTTTTAAAAATTGTCAAAACTCTCCACGTGGATTTTTTAAATATTTTTATAAATTTTCCCCGAACGGTAGTGCTACAAAATAGATTTGTTTAAACTGCCATGTGTGATCCTATTTTGGCCTAATTGCATTTTTCAAATATGTCTCGAAGTTTAATCTCTCTACTTTCCTATGATAACATGTTTGCGTCACTTTGGTGATTCGTAAATGAGAACATCATATCATCTTATTATGCAGGGGGTAGCGTAAATCTTTGTGCATGGAAGAATTCTGCCAGTCAGTACAGTAAGTCTGCGGTGTGGCGCACGTGTAGTTTCCATGTTGGTTTTGATCACAGATATAGGTATACTACATCGTCTTTAGTTTCATGTCGAAAAGGAATAATGTCGGGATGTTATTAATGTATATTTTTGTAAGTTGGAATGGGCGCCTTTCATCTGCTTTGTTGGAGCAGCGAAAGAATTGATCATTTTGTAGTTACTTTTACTTAATTTAAACTATTGTGGCGCGTGCTTAGAGAGTCAGCAATAACAACGATTCAAAGAGACCGAAGGCCTAAACGTGACAGTTGGGGTTACTGAATTATCGTGTGTGCACAGAACTTCCTGTCAAAACTACTGCGTAAGCTTATTGCAAATAAAGATGTACAATAACGTGTATCTGTGATTGCAGTCAAACAATTTGACCCCTCCTTTTCCAGCAGACGATGAAGTTAACTATATTGCCACTTTCTCAGGCGAGATATTGTAGAACAGCATATTGAATAAAAGCTCAAAGGATTTCGTACTGTCTACTAGTTTTTATTTCACCTCTTGCTACACGTGTTTCAACTGAACAACAGTCATCCTCAGGCAAGACTTGTCTGAGGATGACTGTTGTTCAGTTGAAACACGTGTAGCAAGAGGTGAAATAAAAACTAGTAGACAGTACGAAATCCTTTGAGCTTTTATTAACTATATTGCCCTACCGGCCACGCCCCTATCCTCAACGCGAACTGGAGTTCTTTTTCGCGATGATTCTGCTGTGCAAATTTGAAGCATAGAACATTGAGCAAGTACCAAGCAGGTATCATTCGTAGTTCTACCTCCATTGCCAATTTTTAATCCTCGTCTCGGTTGTCTATCGTCTGAGGTTTGGTATATTTTTTAGGTTTCTTTTACCATCGTTCGCTTCATTTTTAATTAGCAAACTCTCTGACGATAATTATTACGTTTCTTGTAGTTTTCGGCCTTAATCAACCCACCAACATCTTTTAACTGCGTAGTCTTTCTCCAGTTGTTTCTACGTACTATACGATATGTGCTCCTTTTTGGGAGAAGGTAAGATGGCCGCCATGCGTCTGTCGCGGCTTCATCCCCCCTTGCCGCTGCCGATCTAGTAGTATATATCTGTGGTTTTGATGGAGAACTAATTTCCCCATCCTTAGCCACTGACCGTCTCTTCGAAGCCGCCGCTCGTGGTTAAGGATACACAGAGGAGGTGCGAGGAATATTCCATGCAGCGGGAAATGTAATCTTTTTGTGGCATTAGTTTCACCTCGCGAGTGAGAGACTTCAAAATGCGAAGCGAACATATGGTTGGAGAGCCCGTGGAGGAGCAAGCAGCGATTTCCGCTTCATTATTCACGAGACGTAAACCGCGCAGAGCGACCGAGTGTTGAGGTTTTAGGCCCGGGAACCCCAAAGGCATGAGTGCGCATTTTAATGCACCGATCTGCGGCGCGGATTCTCGGGAGCCGGGGTGCAACGAATTTTCGACGAGAGCCCCGCGCGAATTTCTCTCCGGTAGATTACAGGGAAGATGAGGGTGGTTTTCGGAAGATGCGAGGGCATCTGGGGAGGAAAAGAAGGAAAGGCGCAGAACATCCTTGGAGGAAGGAAGGAGGGAAAGATGGCGGCGTATTATGATCCGAGCTACACTCTCAACTGGAGGCCCTCGAAATCGATATTTTCAACATTTTTTGCATCCATTTTTCCAAATTTCTTATCTAATGCACTAAGAGCGGCGAGAACCTGGAAGTAGTCATGACCTTGCTCGATATCTTTGAAAAGCATGGGTTTAGGGATCGGATGGGTACAGTGGCTAGATAGGCTAGGTTATGACCTTGCTCTATGTCTTTGAAGATCATGGATTTAGGGATCAGATGAGTTCAATGGCTAGATTGCTCGCATCCCTTTGCGATGGGCTCGGGTTCGATGTTTGGTCTATGTGGAAATTTCTAGACATTCGCTGCGAACTCTTTCGGTCGTTTCTTTAATCAAGGAGAGTTAGCCATCGCCCAGCGGTCTAGCCTAGACCGCCTAAGTTGTAGCTGTCCTCTGGCTGAAGGCATTAACCATAGTTCACCAGCAAATCTCAAATGCCTCTACTTTTGAGTGTAATTTCACTCTGAGGGAACTGTTCTTCGTAAGTAGACAAATTTGTGGTAGATTATGGTAGTTTGACCGAAATCCGAGTGAGGAGAAGGAGAGAATTGTTTCACGTATTCTGGACGAACGGATGAGGAAGTTTGTTCCTGTAACTCCTATTCGTCATACGCTTGAAAAACAAATTATTAAAACTTTCGCGGTCCATGTTCGGCAAGCAGTGATGGTTTTTTTTGGGATAACCCGCGTCAAGATTTAAAAAAGCCAACGTTTCTTCTCCTTTGCTGGAGACCTCATCAGGGCTGAATGACTTAATTGCCTTTATTGTGCATCAATTTATATCGTCACGGTGGTGCAAGAGGGGGAGAGGGTGGGTGTTGGTGGAGAGTCTTCTGGGCGTCGCTCTTCTTTCTAGAAATTACTGGAAGCCATGATTCACTTATTTTTTGTCCCTGGTCTCTATTGAAATTCTCGTAATGCTTTTTATTTTCTAATGCCTCCCGGAAGATTCTCGTCTTGAAATGTTTTTCTCTGGCGAGAATTTTTGGGTTCGTGACGTCAATGGTGTGCCCTAGGGCGGCATGTTCTGCAACTGCTGATTTATCGGCGTAGCCCAGTCGAATTGCCGCACTGTGCTCTTTGACTCTTGTCTTTATTGTCCGACCAGTTTCGCCGACGTACACTTGATCACATGTGCTGCAGTTCAATTGGTATACTCTCTCTGTTTCCATTTTATCTTTTTCTTTCACATTTCTGATAATATCCCATATTTGTGTGCGTGGCTTAAAGATGATGCTTATTTGATGCCTTCGTAATATTCTGGATATTTTTTTGAATAGAATTGGAATAGAATCACTGCTTGGAAAACAGCTCGTTTCTCTGATTTCAAAGGATTTCTCATAATGTCAGTGAAACTAAGCGAAAGTTTCCATACGGCAAGTCACGTTAGTATTTATTCCTATTAAGAGCTTAATTAGCATGCATGGGTGTCGAGAGGTATGGTCATCATCGTTGATAGTTGGGAATCAAACTGCTGACTCCTTTTTTATTATAATTCACATTATTTTTTATTGATATACGAGCTCTATGAATTGTTCACGGAGGTTGATATAAGCTTACTGGGCGTTAAGCTATCGTTTACGGGAAAATCTTACTGGAGTTGTAATACACTCTTTCCTCAGTGCACGAGTACTTCCGTGACGGATTTGTAGATGTAGATATTACACGGTAGAATAGCGTCTGTTAAACAGTACAACGGATTTCTTACATTTCAGTAAATATCCTAAGTCTGGAGTCGACTTATTCCGCTGAGCTCGTTCGAAGAAGACTTACAGTTCATATCGACCGTTGGGCTAAGACGTTCTATCCTTTCACATGGCAGCTCAGCCTGCGAATATCATGCAGAAGACCAGAATGTCTGCCATTATGAATTTCATTTGTTATAGAAGCATCCAAGTAAATTGAAATAGGGCCAGGGGAGGCCCTGTCTTAATTACTTTGATTGTTTGTCTCTCCTGACAAAGCTGTCCTCTGTTCTTGCATTGCATATTTTTTTACTGCCTTATAAAAATTGTCAACTCCAAAGAAAATTAAAATGCTCATTTCATCTTACTTCTTCCTTTTCTAGACCTAACTCACTGTTATCTTAAAATACGAAGGTTTCCGGGCTAATTTGTAATAATTATGTGCATCTTTCAATTAATTTGTGTTGTATGTTTCTCACACATTTTATTATCGATCATTGGTTCGATTTGTAATCTAATTATTACGGTCGACAACGAAATGTCATCACCTTGACGGTCAAATGTCGACGTGACAGGTTATAACGACATTATGGTGACATATCATGACGGAATCAAGGTCGGTAGTAGGTCAAGAGTATGCAAAATAGTAAGTAATTTACCTCTATTCCATCTCTCTTCTGCATAATTCGCTAACTCAAATTCCCCCACTCCATCTCATGCCCACCTTTATTCTCAATAAGTCTTTCATTTGTTTCTGTAGACTCGAACTCTTCGCTGCCTAGTTTACTTCTTTCCCTACTATTTGTTTGTATCGTTCCCAAGACTGCATTTCCTCTGGCGTACAACGCTTTTTGGCTGATCTGTTGCATATTGTTTCATCATTGGAGTACGTTTAAATAATTTTTGGAAAGGGACTAATGCTCTTTGTACTATGTTATCCTTCGGATGCGTCTCACAAGGTGCCCTTATCTTTTACCCACCCTTTTAAATTTCTTCCTTCTATAAAATATAATTCTTTCACATCCATTCTTATTATGCTCCCGAAACAAAGATTTGCTGTTCTTCCATGCCTGTTTACATTTTTCCAACGGGACATCCTGTCCTTATTCATGGCCCTTATAGACGTACCAGTAGTAGTAGTAGTTTAAAGTTGTGATGATTGTTCCAGATTTCTTTGATTTCTTGATTACTATCCCTTGGAATTCATATTATGAAATTTATTTCTCCGTATCGGTGATAGGTCGAGTGCTGTCAATCGGGCATGAGTGAATGCTGTTGCTGCTGGACTGCTAGCTTAAATTACTTCAGTTCCTCCTGTGATCAGAACCCCCAAGCGGTGTCATCTGTCCCCTGACTCTCCTTTGCAAAATCCGCGACTTGACGGAAGGGAAACAACCCTTTCTCCTTCCTCGTCTTTTCTTCGTTTCCTTCTTGCCTCACAAAGGGCGAATGCATTGCTCTCTCCAAGCACCGGTGGCTCATTCAAGTGACTCCGTTAACTTTTCCTCAGGGTGCTAGTCAATTCTTGCTGAGCGAATTATATCGACGCCGATACTATTTACTGTGGCCCTTAGAATTTTCATCCTGAGCTTAGCTACTGCAGCAATGTAGGTGACATTCTTTGGGACTTGTATCGTTGCGTCTAATGATGTTGGAAATACGTTCCGTTAATTTGTCGCGCAGTTGGAAGTGCGTCATCATTGTCAGTGGGTAGCCAAATTGACTAGCGCGAAGAGGTTGTTAGGGATGATATGTATTGGAATCGTAGAGACTCAACGAAATTATGGCTGGATGAAAAATTTGGACACGATTTTCATATTTGTTCGTGAAAAAATAAAATAATCTCCTGACAAGTGCCGCATAGTTATAAAAAAATGATGAGAATACAGTCCAGGTATTTCAGATGATAGTACTTTTGTGTATATATATATATATTTATTTATTTATTTATTTATTTATATATTTATATATATATTTACGAGATAGTAGATATGTAGATACATAGTATGACCTGAGATAAACCGTGAGGTTTTGGTGATATGTATTATGTTGCAAGGTGACGTAATGAAATGTAATTGTCAGCCAGTTTTCTTATTTATTTAGGAGACAAATATTTTGGAATGAAAAGGAGCATGTTAAAACCTTTTTTTTATGATGCGCATGTAGGCCCTACAAGGAATTAAGGTCTCTAAAGATTTGCGAAGATTCATGGCTTTTTGTCGTTTGGAAAAGTGTTTTTTCACTTTTTCCTGCCATTGTATGGCTTAATTTCCATCCAGGCCATTGCTTTTTTTGGAACTGGAGCATGAATATATTCAGCTGTAAACGCATCCTTCTACATTTTTATTCTTTCATTGTCTTCTCCCTATTCACCAATGTAAACTCACATCCTCCTACATCTCTTTCGGATTTACGTTACCCTGGCCGTGTTCTAGATATGAAATGATACTGTAATAACTTGCTGGTTAATGAGTAATGAAGAGAATTAATCCGTGGAATATGCTTGATTGCGTGCGTCATTATATGATATTGCAAAAATGAAGCCCCTAATTATACTGAATTGGAAAAGCAAGATAAATAATTTTATGTTCAGGAAATTGTGTGCTTGCATTTTTTATCGTCTGCTATTCTGTCAGAAGACCCTCGAATCCATCCCAAATGCCTTGGTTTCCCTCAGGTTAAACAAAAGAGGAGAGCTCGTCACGTCTATCATGAAAATCCATCCTGGTATGAAGTACGTGACCTTTTCTAAGCTTCATTTTTTTTCATCTCATAACGTCGATGTTTCCACTCATGAAAAACCCGTCCCCGTTCTTGCATCTCCACTCGACTCATTTTATTTTCCCACGTACACTTGGCAGCGTATTTTAAAGCTGCTTAAATACTTCATATATCCTGCAGCACCGGTTGTTACCTTGGGGAAAATTCGGCGTTCTGAACGAAGGCTACCTAGCCTTATACCCGTAGTTGTCACGATGTTGTTGTTTAATGCGTGCCTTTTTTAAGGAATGGAAGTATTAATACAACCTTTATTTTACTCGCTACCAGGAGTTGTTGACATATTTGTTTGTGAAGTTTTATCTGACCGCTGTTTCTTTCTTTAGTAGCGAGTCAATTATTCGAAATATACCAATTTGTTATTAGCTAAAATGAATACCCATGGGACATTATTTTATACAGACTCAAAAATATAAACCATAGCTTTATTTTTTCGCTAGTTTTAGCTAACTGATTTGACTTTCGACAAATTAGTTCCATGGTTTTTATTTTTTTATCCCGTTCAAGACGTAGTTAATGTATAAGGCTTCTAACGTTTCGTGGGCTCTAGTGTTGATTTTTACGCAAGTACTTGGAACTTGGCATAAAAGTAGTACAATTATATTCTTTTGAGGATTTTTCGTCGCATACCGTTCAAAGATTTACTCTTTCTGGGTCTGAACTACGAAAATTCTAATGAAATGAAAATAAGTTTTTCAGTTTAATGAGGACTGTACTGAACATGTTCTGTCTTGATAACGCTTAATTTTTAGATTTGGAAGTTCTGTTTTCCGACGTCGGGAAGCGGTAAGATTTTTTGTCCAGGCTAGTGCATCATTAAAATAAATAAAAGTTATTGTAATTTGTGAGGATGATTGGATATACATCTTATAAATTGTTTATAATATCCAGTATAACTAGAGCTTCTTTTTCTTTTCTCGAATCATTTTACCCAACAAGCAGCTTTGTTTTTTACGCATTACTTCTGACCCTCTATTATGCTCATGGTGTGGTTTCTGCTCTGTGCAATCCTTCCTAGTGGGGCTAGTGCCGGTAACCTCAAAATTCGTCAATTATTGGTGATCAGAGTATCAATCTTGAGAGGAAAACGGGTATCTAGGACCCATGAAGTCTCGAATGTTATCTTGGGCATAGCGAGGAACATTTTACGCAGGCATCTCTTGAAAGGTGATTACAAGCTGTTTAAATCATATTTTCCATATCATACCCCTTATTTCCTTTTTTTCTCATCGCGGGCCTCCCGTATTTTTTTCTAGTTGAAATGTGTGTTACTCTTTGCTTTTTCCCTTTTTGAAGTTATTTCCCGTATCTAGGTCATAGAATGTTCTTTAAGCGTGGTAAAAGTCATTTTAAATTAAATATGAATTTATACACGTTATTGTTCACTTTTTGAATTTATATTTTATTTTGAAGAGCGTGCGAATAAGGACTGAATACAGTGATAAGGGAACCAGTTCCCAGATTTCATGGTTTGGCATTGAATCATAATTTTATTTATTTCCAAGAGAATAATTTTGCGAAGTTATCCTCGTTGGACCGAGAGGGAAGATTTTTTCTATAAAGTTGATGATCTACGAACGTGTGCACTTCGTTGCATGCTGACTGATGCGTGCGTGCGATGAATGCGATATGCTGTGCATCATCAATAAAAACTCAAACCCTTATGAAACCTTGATCCAGTTCTCTGCGGAAAAGCCACCTTTTTTGAATGCAAGAGCTAGTCGTTGTAACATCATCTGCTCGGTATTTATTTATAAATGTTGGTGAAAGCCTCCCGCAGAAAAACAAATTTACCTCCTTTTTAAGGTTGAAGTTCATGGAAATCCGGGTGCGTACTGATTTCCTGTTTTATCTGGAATTTAGTTCAATTAGATTGACACTGTTTTAGGTATTCACTGTGTCTCATAAATGTAATGCGTGCATTCTACTGTTCTTTTTTTATCGGCTGTCGCCTCTGGCGGCGAGTTGATGTATTCTCGTGTCCCGTTTGTGGAAAGTGTTTCCCAAATTGCAAACTCGAAGCGACCCTAGCGATTCCCCGACACGGTGGTGGCACGACGCCGTATCCCTTCTCCCTTCCTCCATGCGATTATCCTCGTGAAATTTACTGAAGCACGCCTCTGGAAAAACCTCCGGACACCGTGCGGAATATTCGCCAAGCGAGTGCTTTTTTCCTGAGGTCCTTTCCCATTCAATTTTTTCCTGTCGTAAATTTACGTCCTTTCTTAACAATGGCTTCTCGAGATTGTGACGCATTGTTCTCGTGGCATGGGGAGGTGTCGCGCGTCACGGTCGTACATGTGGAACGGCACTATATTTCCATATTTCGAAAACCAAGCCATTTATTAATCCCAGTTGTGCGTATGAAGAATGTCAGACATATTTGGTCACACTTTTCCTAACATGATACAGAATAGGATTTAATGCTCTCATTCGTAATTTGTCGTGTAGAAGATGTACTACAGTGCATTAATGAGACTCGTACATGTAAAGTGAATCGGAGGAAGGTTCTCCTGCGAAAATGTTTTAGAGGGATGTTATTTCACTCTAGTTAATCTTAACGTCGCGTATGCCGCTAGCTGGCATTTGGGATCGGACGCATATTTGTCTGAGTCTAGACGAGTAGAGGTAGAATACGAAGGAAAGGCAGTCTTTTCCTTATAAAACCTTGAATTTGAACGTGGAGGATCAAACGATTGTGTTGTTAGCCTCTTGAGAGTAGAGGGCAACGGGCCAAATCTCAACTCCTAGGAAATTCAGAGTTAACTAGTTTGAAAGTTAGACTACGTGAGCTGGTCAGAAAATGAAGGACAAATAAAAAGAGGTGGATCATCAAACAGGCGAATGTTTTTTCGTCTTCTATGTTCTTTGTTTCTTGCCTACTTAATTTACCTTAATTCCTCGTACTGTTTTTAATCATTCCCCCTCGAGTAGGTGATGAACAAAGTAATTGAACCACAGTTGGCAGTTTTATCCTGCCTATCTTCATGAACCACCACTTCCTCGTTTTTGAATATGGTAATACCACCGAAATAACGATCGAAATAATGACGGAATTGTTGCCTTTTTTCTCGAGCGAATTTAGGACTTCCGCATCCAATATTACCACGAACTCTTAAATTGCATTGCTCGAATATTCCTATAGTGGTTGGTGAATAACTCACCAATGTGGGACTGGAACCCACGACCTCCGTATTAGCAGGCGAGGACTTAAAGGTATTGCCACCTAACCCTATGAATTTTTTGAACGATATCAAGGTAAAAAATTTCTTCCGCTTTGTTATGTAATCAAAGTCTAAGCTCCAGATATTCTTTGGCGAACGTGAATTCCACATATGTAAGGCTTTGATCGTTTTTAAATCTCTACCAGTCTCCTTCCGTTGCACCATACAGTGCTGCAGTGCGTCCAGGATAATAGCGCAGTTGACCGTTAAAAATGCGGCCAATCTGTAAGCACGTCCAATTCCGTTTGGCGAAGGGAATAACGCGAATGAAGAATCCATGATGGTGGCCTTTGTTTAAAGCATACGATCACTACAAAATTGCATACTTATAATTTCTTTCCAAGCCAAATCATTAATTTCAACTGGCCTTCTATCTTGGATGACTCGAGTGACGAATCTTGCTCGTGAAGGGAGAACTGCATAAGGCTCATCAAGCGTTGAAAAGGGTGAGGGAGCACCTCAATATCACTTGACGCCGACTTAGCTCGTCTCCCGAACGAATTAGGTAGGTACTAGTCTTTCTAACGAGAGGACGTAACCTCTATCGCGCGTCAGAGGAGCATGTCGGGAAATGAGTGCGCCTGTTGTTTTTTTTTTGTTTTTGGATTCATCGTCTGACGCTGCACAAGAGAGAGAATAAATCGCACAAACACGACATTTTGCCGTCATCATCAAGCGGAGAGAAGGAAGAAGAAGAGAATGGGCCGTAAAGAAGGCTGTGATTCCGCGCAGAAGGACCTGAATGACTTTTCCTTTTGCTCCGCGCAATCATTGAGAGATTTCCCATCCCGACTCCCTCCCACGCATCCGAAGCCGGCCGTCCATTTCACCCTCTTCATTTCGAAGTCTGACATGCACACTTCCCTTCTTCTCGCCGCCCCTGCGTTCCCGCGCGTCCACCTTCGAGGAGGGGGGTGAAGGCGGGGGCGACCGTATAGCGTCGCTAACGACCTCGTCACGTGGGGCGCCATCGACGGGGGGTCGCACGGGGTGTCCCCCACGGGGATCCCCGAAGAATGGACGGACTGATGAGTTGCAATATATAGAGATGGTCATCGGGAACAACACCATTTGGCGTCCATAGTTAGCCTCCTCCGCCTCCATCTCGCGCCACGACGGGAGACATGCCCGTCGCGCGCATTCTGACTACCCTCTACCCTCTCTCTTTCATGCCTCCCTGCAATTATGGATGATGTGTCTTGAAAACTGATGCCAGTTTATTTTATTTTCATGTTGGTCATACTTGTTGAGAAAAGTGCCGCCACAAGTTTTGTACACGAGCATAGTTCCTGTGCCAGAATACTCTTTCCTCGAACTTCACAGTACGTCTCTTAATCTTGCGGATTAAAGGAAAACCTCCTCGTCATAATTAAATACATTCTTGTGATATATGCGAAGAAACGCTTTGGGAAGGGAGACTATTTCTCGGGGAAATAAAATGGTGCGCTAATATAGCGGGTTTTAAAGTTTTTGTCGGTTAGCTGTCCTCATACATAGCCGAAAGCATCAGTTAGATAAATTGCTGCTGCAGTTACCTCCTTTAGCTGATACTTATCGCAGCTCCCCGCAAATTTTTGAATTAGCATTTCTTTTATTTTTTCTCCTTTTAAGCTAAAGCATTTCATTAGACGAAGCAGTGTATTTTTTGGCTCATAAATGCCGACATAATAATGTAGTGCATATTTTTACTTGCTCCTTCTCGACCCATCATTAAAAAAGTAGTAGGGTGCTTTGCTGCACACTAGTGGAGGTCGGCCTCGAATCTTTTATTGCTCCTTTGCCGACTTCCTTGGAGGTTGGCTAACTGAACAGCAAAAGGTAATCATGCTCGTCTGCTGCCGTTTGCAGTTTTTATCCGCTGATGTCCTTTTATTCCGTTACCAAACTCGCATCGTAAAAACAAGCATATTAATTACAAATCAGACATATTTTTACCCTATTATAAGTTCTGCCTTGATCCTATCTCACTTCCATTCTCGATAGTTATCTTGCCCTGTCTGGTGTTATTTGGGTACGAAGTTGTGAATTATTTATTTAATACGATCACGAGTTTCAGCAGTCATCCGTTCGAAGCTTCGTTTGCTGAAGCTCTCCTCCCCAATCTATCTTTTAAATCTTTTCTTCTCTTCATCTGACTTTTGCTTGGGTGGATTCATTATGTATATTGATTTTCATCATTCTTCCATGGCACCGCATTTCGATTGCTTCCAATCTTCTTTCCTCAGCAGCTATTATCTTCCTGGTTTTGCTGCCATATAAGTGCATAAACTAAAAATATGTTTCTGTGAAATTTCTCCTAATACCAAGATGTGTCTTGGCGGTTGTTTACTGGCTCTTCTAGTAGAGCCACTTATAGGCAATCTCCTCTCTCTTGCCCTTTATCAGTCTAGTTTCTCCCTCGAATGTTGATCCTAATTCCCTGATATAGGACTCTTTCCTCTGCACAAGTTTTTGTGGTCCAAATTTTACGGCGACCCTTGCCTCCTTTCCCTCCTCACACCATAACGTTAATCTTTAAATCAAATCACTGTGTGGCAGTCTCTGGCGAGGAAGTAACATTTCCGTATACCACCACAGGAGGGTATTTTGGTTGAAAGGTTGTGGTTGGTCTGTGCTGTGGAATTTCCATACCCGCAAACCAACTCAGCAGTTGTTGTATTGACGAGTGGTGCCAATTTTTACGGCCATTGGAGACTTTTTATTTTGTTAATCTTTCAGTTATTATTCTTCACGAGTTTTTCCGTACAGTTCTTCATTCTCGTCAAATCTTCTCTGGAGTATGGCGGATATGAAAGAAAGATGTGGCCCGACTCCAATTTCTCCCCGTTCAGAATTGAACCAAACGAGACGGCGTAACTCACCCCCCCTCGCGCTCAAACCTTCCATCCTTCCCCGTCCAAACCTTTATGTCCATTCCACCCTCGAATCCCCTTGCCCCCATCCACCCAGCTTCTCGACTCCCACTCTTAGGGGTGGGCGTTGCGTTTCCACAGCATGGGGTTGTTTGAAGAAAGCGGCCCCGCATTTCCCCCCCTTTTCTCGTGGCTCATTTTTAATTCTCGTTTTTTCCTCTCCTTGTTTTTTCCTCCGTGAGCCGTGATGCACCCCAGGAGGACAACTTCCTTATCCGAGAGGAGAGACCGCCGTGTTCATCTTGTCCCTATTCCCCTCAACATTTGCGTCTCTGGAGGAGTAGGACGGAGGATGGGTGGGTGGTCGTATTTGACGAATTCGCGGATCCTACGGAGGAGAAACTGGGACACGTAAACAGGCGGCGGATGGAGGGAGGTGGGCTGTGGATCCTTTCATCCCCGCCGTAATAATCCTCCCTCCGCCGCTGGGAAACTTGCAGAAATGACTTCTCTATCTTCCGTCCCGTCGGCGGCGGCGACGGCGGCCTTCCTCTTCATTATTCTAACCTCTCCCGGACACACCCTCCACCCCCGCAGCTGCGCTGACGCTATTTATAGTCTTTTTCGGGATGTGGTGGTGGGGACGCCCAACTCCGAAACGGGGCGTAGCTTGACCCCCCCCCACCCACCTCCTACCGAACCAGGGTACAGGCGTGGCTGGGGAGGAGGGTAGGTCAGAGAGACGCCAGTGGGGAGGTTTAGGCTTGTGTAGTGGCTTGAGAGCAGGGTTTTCCCCATCATCAGGGTGCGAGGTAGCATTCCAGGGGGTGTGAGTAAACTTTTCAATTTTTTGTTCGGAATAAGGGTACTTATTTTGTAAGGCTTAAAAATTGCACCTTATGGCCTTCATGGAATTGAGGACGCCTAGGTCGCTTTTATGAATTTGAACTCAACTTGCTGTAATATTTTTTGCTCTTTTATATTTTTCGTTTTTGCTAAGATGTTAAAATGGATTGATGGCACAGTTTTTTGGGTCACCTTAACTTTTATTCTTAAATAGACTATCACTTCATGGGGAGCAAGAACATCTTAAAATCTTTTAGGGATGCGGGGAATAAAAGAAACGTTGGGAACCACTACTACAGAGTGATGGATACGCATCACGATGGCCTGTGTTTGAATCCCGGCTGAAGGGGATATTTTTAATGGCGTCTTGATCTCAACTTCAATGCTGTGCGGGAGGGCACTGTTACTGTGGGGCGCCTTCCCTCAAATGGAACGTTGAACTTAAGACCCCTCGGAGCATAAATGGCTAATGATGGCGATGGGGTTTTCTCATTCCCTCCTTCACTCCCCGAGTAATTCTTCCCTAATTTCAACCTTATAATCGATTCATTGTAGATAAATGTCCTCAGCTATCACTTCCATTCCAAAAAAATAACTCATTGGTATAGTAGCGACCGCCGCTGAATATCCGTAATTCTGTAGAAATGTCGATATTCAGCATGACATCGTTTCATCATTTTTACGTGAAATTCCCCCGAACATTTTTTCGCAAATGAGAAGCGTGGCGATGCGTATTTCGTAATGGATTTATCGGAAGTGGAACAAATAAGTGGAAGCTAATAGAGGATATAGGGCGGAGGCAGATTTATGTTGGTGGAGTGGATAGTGATATTTTATAGGGTGAACGCGGAAAGGTGATGGTGAAACAGCCTTTCACGTTTGATGAAGTGAGGTACTCCTAAATGGCGGACTTAGGGGGGAAATCTTGCGTAGAAGTAGGTGTCGAGGATTATCGGAGAGAACTTGTCGAAGTACTTCTATAGTATGCGTGAAAACTAGTTTAATTGGTATGCCATCATCGTTAATAGTGGATTCGCCTTTTCTTTGCTGTATTACTTGCATTTTGATGGACAGTTCTTCCTCGTGCTTAGAATTATGATTGGTCATGCCGTAAAAACTATGTTTAAGAAGACTATTCGTGCCCGCTAAGATTCACTCCTTGGATTTTCGTTGTCATAAGTTTATGTTATTAATTACGAGATTTTGATATTGGATGGAACATGACCAATCATAGCCTTAGAGTTTAAGGATCCAGTCATTGTGAAGCAGACCCGTATCGTGAATATTCATCATTCACGTAGCACGAAGGATGGTTTTTTTATTTGAACAGTCTCCTGGGCAATAGTATTGGGCTGGGCATGTAGTTAACAGAAATAATTCCCTTCAAAACTTCTTAATTAAGGAGAATTATTAACGTTAATTGCGCTCCCCTTTAGTTCATATGTAACCCTCGCAATACGAGTTTCACGATGACCTTTGGAAAAATTTAACTCTCTTTATTTGTTAATTAACCCCGTTCCTGTTACAGTTGGAACGGGGATTTGAATGAAAAAATGCCGAGGGAGGAATACCTGCATCTAACAAATCATGATGTGTGTTAAGATGATGAATTATGCTGAAAGCAAGTGGAATGAATGAGTGGCTGAAATACAAATAGGTTCGAGCGAATCAAATCTTCGGGTTGATGACTGTTGATGATGAGAATGATGTTGTGAACGCTGCTGTGTCACTCATGGAAGCGCTTTGAAATGTGCTCGCGTGAGAAACGCTCTTGAGCATTTTGTGTCTCTTTTCTAATGATGTTGTTGATTTTTGGAAACCGGAGTCATAAGTGATTACTGTGTTGACTCTGGTATTTCGCATTCCTGGAAAAAATCACTTGGCATTCAAGGGCATCGCTCCGTGGAAACTTTCAATGGCGCGCCCTCATGGGACACGGGCAAGGACTCGTTTAGGGGATGGAGTATTAGTCGTTCGCTGCGTCTTTGTCCGACCGCCCTCCGCGAGTGGCATCAGTTAGGGCGGAAGAAAAGAAAAAAGAGGCAAAAGCCGCCCCGCGTCTTTGCAAGACAGGGCATTGAACTCTCCTCTTCCCTCGTGTGCACCTCCACTTTTCACTTCACTCTCCAAAATCAAACCCGGGCCTTAGGCTTCCCGGGCCAAACTGAATCACTTCCCCACGTAGACTTGTGAAGAGTTTCCGACATAAATTAATATTTTATTCAAGTATTACGATTGATTGTACTGAAATGCTTTAACTGTAATGGACCAGTCACGAAAAAAACGATTGTGCTTGGTCTTGGGCGAAGTTGTAGTTTTATTTTCGAGAGGATTCCTTGATGGCCGTTACCTCGCAGCCAACCTATAAAGGGTCGTTCTGTTTACGGCGAGCACTGTGCTGGAGGTGTGTCTTGTGTAGCCGTCCTCTGGTAGTTATAGTACTAAATACCCTGAGACCAGCCATCATTATATTTGCTCTGTGAATTTGACGCCAATAGTAATCGAACTTATTGTGGTGTGAGACTTACAGGTTTTTTCCTCCCGAATTTTCATGGTGAAAGGCCATAGCGTTTTCGTTGCTTCGTGCTTACTTCACTTCAGAGACACATGGGTAGTCCTGTGAAAAACAATGGGTGAAGAAGTTTTCTTTGAGCTGCTGTAACCTGTCCACAGGAAATATTGTTGCGCTCAAATGCTCTTCCCGTTTGAGAACGAATTACCACTGCCTGTGGTAGAAGACTGTTGCACGTTTTAAATGGAAACTACATAAAATGTTTCAGGAAAGTTCTATAGTATTCTATCTTATCATAAACGTTCACTAATATTATATCTTATCCTGATTGGTGAAATGGCCCAGAAGAGAACGCTTTCATGGAATTGAAGTAAAAACCGTATTTGGGTACGAACACGAGTGATAATGATTTGGTCCACGAGAATAAGAAATGAGAGAATACAAATCATGTTTCTCGAGAACGTGAAACTTATACAAGGCGTATATTGACTCTTAGGAAAATTAGTTGGCAAGTACTTTTCCACCGTTTGTTTTTATGTGGTCAAGGATTTGTTGGTCTAGTATTTTTATGTCGTCTTCTCTTGGAGCGCGCTTTGGAAGCATAGGATACATGTTTCGCTCCTCTGTGGTCAAATGTGGTGAACCTGTGGACGAATTCTGTCCATGTTCCCTGGATTATCATTGGAGATCATTTGCTGCATCTCCCAAAACATGTGTCGCCCGATACCTTAAATTGTTAATTAATTATTAATCAGATTAAAATCTTAAGTAATAAATTAAATCTTCTCTGTATTTCGGGCTGGCTCAAAATGTGTGCATTATCTTGTACACATGTTAAACCAAACGCATGTCTTCGCGGTTTGTAGTGTCGTAATTAAATTAGTTGAGCTCTCTTTTCATCATCCTGCTGTATCTTAGATAGAAAATGACCAAAGATTGGGGCTTTGGAAAAGGTTCGTTGGAAGTGAATTTGAAACTCCCAGTAAATCGTGTTATTGTTTTAGTCTTCGCCTGTCATTTCTATCGTCAGTTGTAATTTCTTTGGTTAACAGTTGTTGTTAATAAATCTCCTCTTTGCTTTCTAATTAAATTCTCCAAACTACCTTGAATTTTTATTTCCAGTGCGTACTTCATGCAGTACGTCTCCCAAAGCCATCCCATGCTGTATTTCAATGAAGCGCTCATTTTACCGGAATATAACTGCGGTTAAAAAGATTGCGTGGAGTCAGATAATTTTGTCGTGCAAATCCAAACAATTTTACAAAAAATATTGTTCGAGGGGCGGCTGCTTCTTTGGTTTTCAATGCTCCTCCCACATCCTCTTCGGCCCTGAAAATTTCCTGAATCAAAATAATTGTTTTTTCTCCCGTATTGTTTTGCAAACATTCGGGCCTGATAAAATCGTGCATGAAGAATGCTTAAGATTATTTTATTTAATTTTCGAAATATTGTATATTCACACATGTGGACATCAGGACTATTTAGATTATTCTGGTTGGCTACTTCGGTCGCGTTATATGTGTGAAATACTTCTTTTATCGGCGATTTAACGAATACATCAATCTCAAATTTTAAGTAAAAGTGTTCTTAGAAATGAAGTTGATAATTTTCCAAATTTCAAAGAAAATAATAGTTGATATTATCAAATACATTTTTAAATATTTTATTATTTAATATTGTCAGATAAATTGTAATCATTCTATCATAATTCTATTTCTGATTCTGAAAGTCTGCACGCATCTTCTATTCTTTAAAAGGATGTTTCTTGAATTAGTGGGGAGTTGTTTAGCTCCTGGTAAATTACCTTTACTTGAATATTCATCGATATCTTTTTCACAAATTGCCTCGTATTCCTTATTACTCGATAATTCGCCGAAATATCCGCATGACTTTCCCGTTGCAGGTCTAAAATCGCATCGACAGACAGCTAATACAAGTATCTCTAGTAAGGTAAACCTGATTTGAGTACACTGATTCATTTAGAGGGAGTAATTCAGTTACGAATCACAATCGTATTATAAATAAAATTGGTAATATTCGTAGTTCGCTGAACGAATGTCACAGCAATAAGAGATTACTCTAAATATAGCGTTCTCAACTTCCATAACTTTTTTCGTTGCCATGTTGATTTTTCAACCGCTTTGTTCCTTCGAGAGTGGTACTCTTTGTGCGGGAAATTGAAAAGAAGGTATGTCCAAAGGTAGGTTCACCAGGATGATATTTAACTACTAATGGTTACGCTCTAAGAATCCTTAACCGGATGTCCGCCTATGAGGACAGGAGGACCGAAGAGGATATCCGGAAACTCCCTTGCTGACTTTTCGTATTGCGGGAAGACTAACCGTCGAATCGTGAAAAAAAAACAATTCACAGCGCTAACTCGATGGAGATTACTACTCGAGTCTCTAAAATTTGATACTTAAAAGCGGAAAAGTCTTGTTCCCGCTGGTAGATGATAACCACAATACAGCGATCGTCAGTGAACGTTGCCGCGTAACCACCAAGCCTTCGCGTTCATTATTGGATCCACGGCTGACGTGGTGAGTTATATGTTTGTCCACTGGAATCGTGATTGCCCGAATACAATCCCAGTGGTCGGCAGTATCATTTGGGGACCAATTACCTCTCTCGCAGACTTTTCAGTCGCATTTCTCTTAATTTTGTTTACGCCGGCGCCGCTCTACGCAGCCGCCTCTATCTCATTATGCCCCTGACATGCGCCAGATTCTGATTACATTGCCTGCCTGCTAGGGATACTTTTTTCAAGTTGGATTTATTGCTCGGGCAAATGAAACAAGCCGCGCAAAATATGTGGCTCCGAGTGCGGTTGCACTCTTTGCTCTTCATTGCCCCTGCCACTTTCCGCAACTCATACGCTGACTTCAGTTTTATGATTCGGGGGTGCATTTTCCGTCAGAAGGCGGACTTACTTCCTTTTTTTCTACTTAAAATATACTTAGCTTTCATGTGAATATGTTTATATTACGGTATATCGTAACTATATAACTATGGGTAGGCCAGATTGAGTTTAACTGTTGGCTAGCTGTAGGGGGTGTGGTATAAGTGGGCGGGATGGAGTTATGAATGAGTGGGCTTGAGAGGAAATGGAATAAATTCTCCGGTAATGGATATGTTTGAAAGGAGCGTGGTTCGTTAGTTTGGCTTAGTTGAGAGAATCAATTAGAGGTAAATTACGACGCTGATTTATGATAGAGGAGTGAATGGCTCGAAAGGAAGAGGTAGACCGTAAAAATCATGGGCGAATGAGGGGGCTGTTACTGTCAAGAGAAGAAACGTATTGAGTGTAAAGTACAGGAGGGCGTGAATGTAGTATTTAGTGAATGATACTAAAGCTAAAGGTGTTCATGAAGATGGGGCGATATGGAGGAAATTATTAGAGCAGGGCCAGTGTTTTAGGGATAACTCAGAAAATTGAGCTATTTTGCCCGAGTCTATTCTTTCCCGCAAAGTTGAGAGGTAGGGGGATTGAGCTAGATAGTTGGACCCTTGAAACTAGCAGGGCATTATATCGTGTGAAATTAGACTGTTGGCAGTGGGAGGAGAAAATGGAGTGGACGAGAACCATCTGCATGCGCAAGCCATGTGGATTTGAAGAAGGGTGTAAGGAGAACGGTTGACGGAAGGGAAAAGGACGCCAAAATGTTCTCGAACGAATAAGTTAGGCGCTGGAGCGGGAGGAAGTAAGTAAAGATCACATCGCGTGTTTTTATAAAGTTTTGCGTGCGAATAATTACTTTTAATTGCCGGATTATGAATAATTTTCCCAGAAAATTTTCTTTTCATCCGCCCGAATAGTAAATTTCCTTTCCCTTTGTAATCCCCGAACTTAGGCTGACTCCATATTTTAATCCGCGCTCCAAGAAAAATTCCCGTAAGCACAGTATCGAACAAATTGAACGTGTTTATACATTTGACTGGCCCGATGATAACTTAAACTCACAATTTTAACAGAGGACAGAGATCTCCTGAATCGGTTCTGGGTGGGAAGAGATTAATTCATGAAAAAACTTGGTGGCTTTCGTTAGGGAGAGTGCAGATCAAGGAGAGTGAATCGAACGTTAATTAGCACTGTCGGCTGTATAACCGAAGGTCTTCGGCGGAGACCCCTGGTGGAACCCCCAGTCTCTTTGTCCAAATACACTTCTCTCCTTTGCATAGCACCGTACGCGGGCGGGTGCCCCCAAATTGTTAGATACTAATATGGCGGCTTCGCCTGCTTACGAGATTCATATTGGGGTTTCCTGGTGACACAAGATTCGTGCAGGAGCCACTCATACAGTGCCGAAAAGTTCTATAATTTTTGTTCTCGGAGAAGAAAATTAGCGGTGGCTAAAGAAGCCTTTACCTAGAGAAAATTACTGCTGAGAGGCAGTCTTAAGAATAGTGTGTTTGGTGTGGAGTCTTTTGTCAGCTCCACATGTGGTTTTTGAGGGAAGGGGATGATTGTGGATTGGTGGCTGTCGAGATTAGGGTTTGTAGGAGGATAGGGGGCATTTAGGCGTGAATACATGATACATTAGCCTGTAAGAATTAATATGCGAATGAATGAACGTATGAACGAGAACGAAATTTCACCGTGTAACCGCACCAACTTGTACGAATGCATGAGCAGGAAAAATAACCTGCTCTGTTTGGTTCTTGCATTCGCACATGAACTCTTACATGAACACTTACGGGTTAATGTATTTTGTTGAAAGTCTCCGATTTTCAACAAAACCTACCTTTTTCCGGCGGAAGACTAAAAAAATTAATGAAATAAAAATTAACTTTGTAACTTCCACACCAAGTCTTTGGTTACAATTTCCGACGGGTTTCAACACTTTCGTGTCATTATCAAGGGGATAATGGTAGTCGAATTAATTACGTTAATTTAATTCCAATCTCTAATATTATGATATCCATATCGGTGGACAGCCAGGGACATTGTGGAAGTTCGGGTATCGAGAGTGGAAACGGAAGTGAATACGAAAAAGGAATTGGGAGAGAAGAGGAGAGGGACAAAATAGTGACGTGTGTTTTCGTTGATTCAAGCCCATGATGATGGGTTTGACTGTAACTGCCGACTCGAAGTAAAATTAGACTTTGACCACTATTCCGAGGGTCCCTCGTTGATCCAGTCGTCCTCCTTTCCAAAGGTGCATGCGCTTCGCTCTCTTGTCCTCTCTTGTTCCCCACTCGGGCCTCGCCCCTTCCCGCTTCGTTAAAATTCGACTGCCACCGTCTCGGAATCTCCGTCCCACACTGTCATATAGGACTCAACCGCCCCTCCCTGCAGTTCTATCCCAGTCCACCTCGCCCCGGGAGGTTAATCAGCCCCCCATTGTATCGTCAGATCTCCTCTTATTATCATTCAATCCCTTTTCATTTATTCTCGGACAGCCACTTATCGTTTCGTTGCCATACCCCCCTCTCCTCTCCTTACCGTCCTCTCTCCCTCTTCCCCTTCCCTTTATTACGCTCTGTGTCCTAAGAGTTTGCTCGTTCGCGTATTCCTCCCTTGAGAGACACTTAGGGTCGCGATGATGTGCAATGATCGCAGACAGATAATCCCATCGGGTTGTAATTTGAGTGTCGCCAAAGTGCTCATTTATACAAGTGTCTTTGTGTGCGCACACGCGCGGCAAAATGTTTGTCGATATGAGCGTCATTATCTCCAGTAGTGCACCGAATGTAGGTAGGTTCTTCGGTCGTCTCGCGTCTAACGAGTGAGAAGTCCAAGCGCAGTACTCCTTCGTTGGGGGAGGGGGAGTGGGGGGCTGAAAAACGGTTGGACCTCACGGCGCCATTCGTTAAGGATATGTTAATGCCGGCGTCGTATTTCTCTCCATTCTACCCCCATTTCCCCGAATTATAGTATCGCGGCTAGCCTACCCACCTGTCCCTAATGGCGCAAGTTTTCTGCAGTCTCCTCTAGTGACTCCTATCAGTCATCACGACTGGTTTACCTAACTAAGATAGTTTTTTTTAGACAGCACCAGTCTAATTTAGAAGAAAAAAAACTTTGTGGTCTCTACCTCTACATAACTTGCGTATGTTTCCCTTTCAGTTCTTCGTAATTTATAATTTACGTTCTTCATGAATTATTTTTTTTTTGTTTTCCTTCCTCTCCGATAGTACTCCTGTTTCCAGACTTGAATCTCGTTCGTTAAGACACTAGTCCTCTTAAGATGCCAGGAAAGACTGTTCTAACAGCTTTATTTTCATCATTTTGTTGGACTGCTGTTTACTTCTTCCTTATCGTTGCGGAATGAGAACATCGATTCTTATGCCATACTTCTCGAACTTAGTGGAATTTCTCAGAGTTGTCGTTTAAATGTTGTATCATTAGCTAAACTCTCGGCAATGGAGCATGAATCAAGCTATGCCATTATTTCAATAAATCAAACAAATAAGTTCTCTTTTGGATGTCAAATTAATCTTCAAGCTTTCTGTTTCGCTCGATACGATCTCTTTCCTGCTGCGTTCAGCACATTCGATCGCGACAATTCGTCTTGCTCTCGCTCTTGCTGTTTAGCCCATAAATCTTGGAATGGAAGTGTTATTTAAGAGATATTGCTCGAAAATGCACGTCAAACTACTTACACCCTTCTGGAATAATTAGTCATCACAGGCAGGTTGGTAGATCTCTCAGGCCACCCAGAAACAGCAATAAGGCCGTTTTGTATATTAAGTGACTTTTTCAGCATTTTGAACTAATCTTATTTTCTTTCCCTAAATTTTGGTATCAGTATCTCTGTCGCTTAAAAATTTTTTCTCTGGTGGGAGGCAATATTATCACGTGGGAAGGGCTTTTCATGCTTCCGAATTTTAAAGCAGCTTAGCTTATTCAATTAGTATTTAGGGTGATGATGCTGCCAGAAGCGGTCGGCCTTAGAGGTACACAATGCTTCTTTTTAATTCATTAAGAATCAAGTCTCACCGACAAGCAATGTTACGCCTGCGGCACCAAGTTTCTACTGTGTGTTGCGCTATTTTTACCTTCCTCAAGTCTGTTGCCCTTTGGAGTGTGTTACTTCGCTTAACAGAGCCAGGGAACATTTTCGTTGCATGGCGGTATCGTTTGAATCCCCAAATCTTCACGCATAAGTGAGTTTTAGTTTTTTAGCAATGCCTTGAAAGACGACTCGTCTCTCGCAGAGCTTCATCACGTGCTCTTTGAGAGTGACATAGAATTCTCGAAGAAGTCCAGCCCCCTTCCTTCCGTACTACCTAGGTCCTTAGCAAAAGTAATTGAATCTGTTGATCAAAAACATACGAGTTCCTATCCTTTTAAACTGTATTTTCCGTCGTAGATCACCTCTCGCCTTATGCACCTCTTTCTCCGTATATTTGACAGAGCCCATAGTTGGCATGTGCTTCTCTGAGTTTCACCAATCGAAGAGAAAAATATGTCCTTTCTGGTCCACTATAACCTCAAGCGGTAGCGCACGTGCAACTCCGTCCACCAGCAGCTGTGTTACATAATGTAGAAATGTCCTCGCTCAGCATGGAAGACTCCATGAGACATGGAAACGATCGTGGGTAAAAAGTAACGACTGCGAAATAATTGAAGGAATGAGTGAATTAAATGTCATTTGTTTTCAGCTTCTTTATCTCGTTCATCTCTTGTGCTGCCCTTAATGAGCGACGCTCGATTATACACATTTCCACCGTATTCGTTGACAACATTAGTTACGTAATTTTATGTCCTCTTTGAGCTAGATCCACGAGCGTAATCCGTTGTATGCATTTCCTTAAGCAACAGAAAAAGAATTTATGTCCGCACATGATGGGAGTTTTGCGTTAAAGATGCATGATGAATACTGAGTTTTTGAATCAAAGATGTAGAGCGAATAATTACTATTCGTCCTGCGCTTCTGATGCAAAAACTCCCACCATTTCCGGGATAAAATTCTTTTTTTATTATGCTTCCATACTGCGTTACTCATCTCTCCCTATGCGAAGACATAGGGAGTCTTTGCGTCTAAACAAACATATTCCATAAGAGAGACTGAGGAGTAGTCTCCATCTTCCTCGGTGCTCTTTTGTCTGTGAGAGATTTCAAGTGATGATTTGGGGAAATGGTCTCCGTTAAGGACGAGTGGGATTATGTCGATAGTGGTTATATTGGGAATGATAAAAGGGTGGAGAGAAACTCGCCGTTGATGTTACCCTGCGGTTCCTACAAGGCGCACAATATTACTTTCCACTCGATGGGCGAAGTACTTCTCTTTTAGTACTCTCCTAGTTGCATTCAAGGGATTATCTTTGATTGAAAACGCAACTCCTGTCTGAGATTCTAAACCGTTTCCGTGGAATGTGAACCCATTACTCGAGCCATCTTTTCCACCCGGTCCCGTCTATTTGGCTGGATGCGTATATAGTTCTCAAATTGAAGCAGGAGGGTAGTTATGTCAGGGAGTAACTAGAGTGAACTTTAGTCTTTTTTCATGTTCCGTAATGCCGTCCGAGGTCCGGGAGCTCAGACGACGTGCTTCACGCCCTTTACTAGAGCCATAGCATGTCATTTACTCGGATTGTACTTCAAACAGTAGGATCCAACACAGTTTGCGAAGATCCTTCTGTACTGTGCTTGCGACATCATCAGGCTTGTTTTTGCCTTCACCGAAGGGAAATCATGTAACTTACTGGCTTGGAACTAGTGCGCTATTATTGTGTGCACACTGCACTCCATACTCGTTACACTTATCGCGTTTTAAATGGTTAAGTAACAGAAACCGCCTCGTAATACTCGATCCCTCCAAATTGCACCTAACCCGGCTGTCTATTTATCGGATGCGTTCGGATTCGCCGAGTGTAGATCGTAGAATCGATTGTTTTCTGACTCGGTTGAAGGGATACCCGACTAAAATGCGACGCAAATGACGTCAGTGACGAATGGCGACGATTTTTGCTGTTAGTTTTAGCGTCATACAAGGAAAAATATTTGGTTAGTTTGCAAAAATATCTTGAGGAAAAGGGAATTAAGTGAACTATAACAGTTGAACGGACATGCCTTAATTGCACGATCCTTCCGATTGCTCACTCATGAGAGGGATTAATACAGTAAAAAAATTGGTCGCGTTATGAAACTCAGTTTGGTAAAAAGAGAGTCTAATGATATGCTGACCTCTAAAGACAATATTTAGAGCAAGTTTGTCTACATTTTAAAAAGTTCACCTGGAATCGTGATGCGGAAGCCTACTGAGGCTATCCGGTAAATTTAGAAAACCGGTAGACTGAACTCAATTCTGCTTTAAATCCGGTATGTGCTCGTTTCCCTTTATAATCTGTATTTTAGGAAGCACTCTCAGAATCTTGAGCCCTAAATTAGATGGTCTGACGAAGTCGTCATATTGAAAAAAATCCATTTTCGCCGAGTTCGGCACCTATAGTCGTTTCGTTAACTTCGGGCGTCTATTCAAGGCCACGTGCCACGTTTCAATTTGAGAGACGATCCTCGGTTATCAGTTTACAAGGAAGCCCTAGATTCTCTGTGCTACCAGTTTTTCCTGGTTCGAAGGTTTGTGCATTGACGGAGAATCATTCACATTTCATACTCCGTCTAGGTTGTTTTTTTGGTAAATGATGGGAGTTAAAGCTCGTGTTTCCTAGCCGTCGATAGATCGTTAAGCATCTTCTATAATTTCAACTGACGTCATCTCATGTCTAAAAATAAAAAGCAAGCATTCGTTTTTTTCCTTTATGCTAATATTCGTTCCATTAACGTCGGCGTATTTGCCTGCGTAAAAGAAGACTCTTATGTCACTATAGAATGCTGTGGAGGCTCTAATTATTCTAAAGTTTGAAGGGCATCTGAAATGCTTTGTCTTTAACGTTGATTGGCCAATGGAAAAGTTAGAGCTGTGTAAAAAACAGAACTGAGATGTATAAATAGTTAGCAGCAAGAAAATGAAATGACGTGGCTATGAAACGAGATCTTAACTATGCTGGAGGAGTTCCGGATCTCGCAGCTGCGTGATAATCACGTGCAGTGAAAGAAGAGTGTATGCTATTCTGGCCCAGAATGAACTGCGATATCATTAGCTGATTAGGTGTGCCCTTCGTCATGACTCAAGTTGTGAGCCTACCCGACCGATATGAAGACGGTCAGCAGCAGTTGAGGATTCGTGAAACCGTAGAAATGCTAATATCCTACTCTGAAATAGACTTTTGCTATGTTATTTTTATGTTATTGACCCGTGGTACAAAAATATATATGGGGCTATCGAAAGTTAATCCACTTGTCGAAAAGTGTTGCATACGTCGAGCGATTTAAAGTATTACAAACGGAAATACGGATGAAGTCGATTGCACTAATTGAGCTCGACAGATATTATCGATAGAGCGAAGGCTTCCGCCGCGGCGTAATGTATTGTGGTCGAAACGATGGCCATCGCGGCTGTGCCGTTAGGTGGGATCCTAATATTCTTGGTGACAACACCGTTTTCCTTGCATTGAATATCGGCTCTGCTTAGGGTTTACATCACTGTAATGTGAGAATAGTGGCAAATGTGTTATTAAATGATAAAAAGTTGAATTTTCATCCGCAAAATAAAATAGAATTACCAAATTTGTTGTTCTGCATAAGAAATTATTGTGAGAATAATCATATTGTTTAAAGTATGCTTTTTGAATTAGTGCTTGTGATATAAATATAGTCAATTTTTAACACAAGTCACATTTATCTGATTTTGACTTTTTTTAACGATACTTTTTTAAAACATAATCATGATGTTGCAGAAAAGACATGTCTTCCAGATTATAGTGCAGCATAAGGAATGCAGTTTTCCGGAGGCTCATTGTTCCTGTAATATAAGGATTTCAGCACTGTGCCACCGAAAACGAATGTTTACCCTAAACGTTAGAATTATGTATCATATTGGCGCAGTTCCTGTATTTAAAAATTCAGGATTTTAAAAAATTCAGCCGGAACATTTTCTTTGTATTTCAATATTCAGAATAAAACGGCTTTTTCGGGGCGTTATGCGACCCCACGTATAGGGTAATCATTAACAAAAAATTAGATAGCCACCCTACCTATGAAAAAATATTTTACTATCTCCCATACATTTTGTGATATCGTGCAGCCCCTTATAACTTGAGGGAGAAGCTTTCCAGGAAATCCTGTATGGACTAAGTTGTGTTCGATTTGCGGCAAAGCAGCCTCTGGTGGAGCAGGAGAGCCTCGGAGAAAGCGAGCCGGAGGAAATGCAGAGTTGAATCCGCTTTGTGATACATGGGATAGTAAATTAAAACAAGAAGCGGAGAAGTACGAACGCAGAAGAGATCCTCTGAAATGAGCCTAATACGACAGGAGGTGATTTAGCTGAAGCCGGTACTATAGATTGTGTTGGCTTTTGCAGCGTGCTTCCAGGAGCACTATCAGAATAAGATACCCTCTGTAACAAAACCCACCCTTCCCGGAAATTCACTTCCCTAGCGCCTGCCGTATTAAAGTATTACTGTCCCGCGTATTTTTTGCCAATTTTCATGTTTCTATTGTTCTAAAAATATTTTTTTCGCATTCGCATTTCGAGCTCACTCCAGATTTCGTTGTCTTTCCTTGATGCTTTCGTAGATTCTTTACCATCGGTGGGTTTGAAATTAATTGGATATAACGGGAAAATAGATCAAAAGAGATTGGGGATCAAAGGGCATTTCCTGTGGCTGCAGTCGCAAGAATGAAACCATACGGGGTAAATTTCTGCGTCGTTTTGTTCAATCACTTCCGCGGGAAATTTTTCTGCTAAGTTCTGGCCCAAATAGATTTCTTTGATGACTGCTACCCATTGTGAGTCATGGCCTTTTATTTGTGTTGGATTTCTTATTTTTTGGTATTCAGATCGCGCGGTCTAGGTGCAGCTTCCCACTTTGGCTTCGATCAGTCATTTAGAATAAAGGCAGTGACTCCGAAAGCTTAAAATTAGTCCGAGCGAGACAGTTCCCTAGTCACAATAGAGACCATATTTGAACTATACGTTTTAATTTCACCAGCTGTAGGCCACATGAGTTAAATATTGCATTACTAATGGTACAATAATATAGTTTTATATGACAGGAATGGTGAGTAATTAAATGAAAATTTCCAAATAAATCTTTAGCTTGACTAGTTTTTTTCGCGCGATGCGTTTGAAAATCCTTCAAAGCGGAAGGTTTTTTGTGATACCCAAGAACCTAATGCGATTACAATATGATTTATTTTCAAAATGAGTTGAAAAAACGTACAAACTACACGCTGTTAGTTTTTTACGACATCTAAGTGTTAGAAAAACTTCATTTTGTAAATAATGTCTCTCTGGCGTGCATGCACGTACCATTTTATGTAAAAGGGCTGGTATTTTTTGGCAAAAATCCCCGAAAGTAATGTGTTAAGGGGTTGAATTTTTATTGTCATTAGAAGGGTGAGATATATTTCTTTAAAATGAGACCAAATTCATTGATTTCTAGGTAAATGATATTTCGCTGAGATTACCTTAAACAATACCTTTCGAGTACTTCCTCGACGTGAGTCACCTTTGCTGTCGATCATTTTTTTTTCAAGCGCGGCGTCGTTAAAAAAATCGCATTTCTCGTCCGTTCCCACGAACGTCGATTGGGCGAATGAACCCCGCTGCCCCCCCTTGCCCCTGACACGCCCCTGGGCGCCTCTCCTGCGTCCGCGCTAACGGAACACGCAGCGGTCGAATGCGCGGCAACGCTCAGGTCGAGAGTCGGGACTAACGAATCGCATGTGTGCTGACGTCAGTTGTCTGCCAATTTGTTCGCGACACGCATGCGCGCCCGCCTGGGATACCGGGAAAAGGGCATAAAACTCAAAGCCGGTACCTCTTCGTCGCACTTGTTGACGTGAGTTGTGATCGCGCTAAATTTTAAAAAATGTTGGCGTGAAATGCAAATTTGAAGATAATCGTAATCTGCACCATTTTCACTGGGACATTTGCGAAAATATATTCGGGAGAAATTGAACGAGAGTGCTTCTGTCTTTTTGATAAGCTTACGCATGACGCATCTACCTCGGTGGTGCGTGAACGATTACTAGAAAAAATATTTTACCTCGTAAGTGTAATCTACAATTTGTCCGTCGGAAATTTTGTTTCTTATTTTTTTCCAGGAAGGCAGTGGATATGCATTTTAGCTAAAAAATGGTCGCATATTTGAAAAGGTGAAAATGGTTTGACGCAATCGGTAACCTTTCGACTTTTTTGTAAAAGCATGAAATTCTGGTTGGGTCAGTTTTGTCCGTCGGGCAAGAATTAGATACGAAGACGGGAGAGTCATTTTCCATTGCAGCGTTGTGTGTAAAAACGTGGTCGATCAGAAAATGCTGTTATTCTTTTACGATCCTTGGGCAATATGGAATTTTTCGTTGCACGACAGCATGATCGTGAAGTATTGGCACTTTGGAGAGGATGCAATGGAAGTCTCGATAAATGTATTCCCGTCTTTCCTACGTCACGGCTGCATTAGTGCCCTAATCTCGCCCACTTCTGCCTCATCATCATCAGCAGTCATCAATCAAAAGATTGGTTTTCTCCTGCTCTCCAATCCCTTGTTTTAATTGTTCTTTTATGATTTTATTACTTCATAAGTCTTCATTTAGGCGTCCTTTATAATGTGCTTTATGAATTCCATCTTTGGTTTTCCCCATAAATTCATTTTCCCTCACACAATTGTTCTGAAGTGGCTATTTTGTCGCAAAAAGCTCCCCACAAAATTTTCTCTCATTCACAGAATTATCATTTGTAGTCTTTATGGTCTTCTTTGGACTTCATTAATAATTCTCTCCGTCCATTTCACGTCATCGTTCTTTGATCACATCGTATTTCCATGACTTTCAATCTTCTCTGCCCTGCAGTTGTTATAGTGCATGCGTGTATTGCTAGTTGGTTTTAAATTCTTATCTTGGAAGGAACGTTTCCTTTGCTCTGCCTTGTGGGTTCGTTATATCGTAATAGCTTCTTTCATTACTGGTATTTCTACTTCCCTCAGAGCACAATCGTACTCTTGTCCCTATTGTTTGCGGCCTAAACCCCAGTGTGGCTTTGTATTCGTGATTTCTTCCGCAATATGCAATATTGATTCGCTGGAAATTAATCTTTAAGTTGTATTTATTTATAGCCTATTACATTTAGTTTAACATTTTCATTTCTACTGCAAATGATACGTCCTCTGCAAGCCGTTACAAGCAGATTTCACGAACAGTTCTCAAGCATATGGCCGCTGCAAAGTCTAGCTCAATTCTTGTGAACCCCTTCAAAATTTTTTTCTTTATCTGAGACAAATCATTTTTAAAGAAAGACTTTCTACTGTTTAACTGTTAGTATTTGAGGCAAATCATTTTTAAAGAAAGGCTTAGCATAATTCCTCTATTACTTACCCTTATCCGCTCTAGGTTTCTACTGTTTAACTGTTAGTATCAATGCATTGATTAAACTTTGATAATAACCAATGAATTGGCAAAATATTGTTCGGAGGATATAAACTAATTGTGGAATGTCAGTAAGTTTTATCTGGGCGATGATATGTGTCGACCAATTACACAAAATAGAAGTCTGAGACCTTCATTTTTATGTGAGCGATAGTTGAGGCCGAGACTCAGTGGATTTTCATTGCGACATGGAGACACTTCAAATACGAATTGCAATTCCACCTGATATAATTATAAGAGAACATTTAGTGGAATCGCCAAGTTTTTTATTTGAAATTCTTTGAGTTTCTATACTCGGACATTCTTAAATGATTCACGAATTTCGCTAAGGCCTAACCTCAGATTTTTGAAAACTTCAGGTGACACAGAAAAACGAATTTCTGTGAAACCTTTTAAAGTAAGAGCGCTGTTTTTTTTCCTGAAAATCCTGCGGAAAGGTTTATGAAAAGCAAACGTGAGCTCTTTCCGCTAATAAGACATGGGCCTTACACGTGTACTTGAAAAAAGAGGAAAAATGTCCATTTGCAACAAATTTCCGAGGTGAGCCCTTTTCAAAATTTGTCATTTAATTAGGTTGATGCCGGATGGTTTAATTTGCTGGATGCCACGGCTGGAAACGCTTCCGCTGACGTATACGCGCCTTTGCTAACCGACTCTGCTTAGCTACTTACATCAAATCTGTTTGGGCAGGTCTCCGGAATAAGGGTTAACATTGAGCATAAGGGGTATTGTTTTATGACTTGTTGCTTTCCACATAATTACTTCAACCGCGGAAGAAGTGTAAATTAGTGGAAAATAAGGTGATGGCCATGACGCGTACGTTGTCTCTTAAATATCTTTGTAATTAACTAAATGAGAATACTCCATCTTCTAGTAGGACAATCATATTGTTACATTTTGAGTATCGAAGCGACACGGTGAACATCCTCGTGAACCAATGCAGCGCGTTTCCCACTTTGCCATCAGTGGCGCTGTTGTCCGGCGCGGGGGATGGAGAGGAAGGCGAAGATCCCTTCTGTACTGCGGCAAAGACAAAACTAAAAGGGCGTTTTCGGCCGAGACATAGTGCCCCCTTAAAGCTGTAGCAACACACGATAATGAATAGAATCGAGGCCCTGTGGATGATTTAGTACGTTGACAATCGTTTGCCGGGTGCAGATATTTTGTAAAACTCTTTCAGTATGAAGCTTGGAATCGGGAAAAAATACGCGAATTCATGACCAAAAAAATGTCTCTGCCACGTCTGCACTCGGGGTCCGCCCTCCGACTGACTGAGGCGGGTGAGCCCGCTCTCAAACTCGTCACGGGGGCGTGCGAATTCCGGCAGCCACCGGGAGGAGGGCGGGAAGGTGGGGGGGGGGGGGGAGAGAAGAGGTCGACACCCCCCACAATGCGATTGAGCACCCCTCCTCCTCCTCCCCCCTCCCCAATCCGCTACTATCCCCTAACCTCTCAGATTCTTCCCCATCCGTAATTTGTAACTCGCGCCGGCGAAAAAAGAGGAGTTGGCCAGAGCAGAGGAGGAGAGGCGGGGGGAGACTCGCCATTCCTCTTTCTCCCCTCCTCTCCCATTCCCCCCCCTCCGCCCCGACCCCATCCTATCGCCCACAATTGGTCCACCTCCTTAGCCTCGCGGCCACCCGGCCGCCCTTGAGAGAAGAGAGCTTCCCGCGAACCCCACCACCTTCCTTCCCGGTGTGGAATCCACCTCCCCGCTATTTTTCTTCCGTTCCTGCCATTCGGGTGCTGGGGTCAATTTCCGCGTTCCCTAGACGACGAGCATGCAAAATACTCGTTGATGAATACCTTTTTAATATTCCAGCCGCCATTTTTTATAAATAGCATTGCGAAAAAATGGAGATTTCTTCGGCGCCGTTTCTCCACCATGAATGCTAACCAAAGTAAATACCATTAAATTTTGTACCATACACCCTCAGTGTAAGATGGCTTCCATATTGTTGTGGAGAAAACAGTGGAAAAATTTTATCTTGCGGTTATGATTGCTTTGGAAGCGGTAGAAACTGGAAAGAGACGTTAACTGTAATGGAATGAATGTGAATCTTTCTGCCCATGATGCAGTTCTGTGTTCGCCGTCTGTCCGGAAACCGAGGAACCGGCACACACTATCATGCATATCCTTGAGAATGATGCATAGCTGGGTTTTCATGGTAATTTTCCATAAAAAAAACGTGTGCCTGGTAGACGGATTGATGCTTTATACTAGGCTCTAACTTTTTATTTTGAGAATCACGCGATGCAAACAGCGATGTTCATGTCGAGACTGGGATAAGTAATCGAGGGTGCTAACTATTTAGTAACGTATCTGAGTTAGTTGAGGAGTTAGGCCCGATCGAGTTCATTCTAAGAGAGACCGGGTCTTCTACGGAAGCGGATCAGTCCTCTCTTTCAAAGTGCACTGACGAGGGTCGGTACACAGACGCTATCCTACTTCAGCTTCGTATGCATAAAACTATTAGCAGGTGTTGGAGGGTTTTGCTAATGCATCAGATGTCTTAGCTTCATAAACGTTTACAGGGTATAGTTGAGTGCGTGTTGGTGATAACCCATCCTCTACCTCAAATTCTTGAGGTGGCTCTCAGGGTGTTATGTAGATGTATGGTTTCTTATTGGTCGTTGGAAAAATGACATTTTAAACCCGTTTGTTTGCTGTCTATTTCCCTCATTTTATTCCCATGATCTAATATGCCGCAGTATGTCGGATTTCGTTAAACTCCAATGACGTCCTTTGATAATAAAACGGCTTGGAACTTATGTAAAAAGGTAAGTCTAAATTTTAAGAGACTCGTATCGGGATTCCCATTCCAGTTTCTGTGGAAGGCTTGTTACTCTTACGAAATTATCGTAACAGCCTTGTGCTTATCTTGCCCATATTGACAGCCCGCATTCTAACTCGGCTGCGTAATCCGAGCGGAGGCTTACGGGCGAAAAGTAGTGAATTTACTTAACTTTATCGTCGCACTTGCCAAGTATCTCTTTAATCCCATTTTACGATTAGCTTGACCAGTTATTTTCTTGTCCATGTATTCAGGTGATTTTATTGTCTCTAATTGGCTATGCTGTACGCAATAGGTGCAGTAAGGTTTCTTTTCAAGAAATCAATTCATGTTTTTCATATTTGATTCTCATTGCTCTGCATCGCTCCACTCTTTTTGGATTGCCTCGATCATAATGAAACTTTATCCGGGTGGGGCCGCTCGATCATATCCGAGGTTGAAGGCGGAGGACGTCCATCTCGCATTCGGGGAAACGAAGGACGAAATTCTCGCGCATTTCCTGTGAACGACATCTCCGATATCAACCGAGATCTCAAAATACAAACTTCTATGGAAAGGATCGCAAGTTAAAAGTAAGTGCTTTCTACTCCTGAACAAACTACGTTAAAATCTCCGTTCAGTTGAAATAGAGGATTCTGCTATTAAGATGGCTGGAGCACTAATCTTGAGTCATTGAGTGCGCATTTTAGTATCTTTGCAAGTAGGTAAATCGAAAATAATCCTTTGACCGCTCTTCACTTAAGTACATCTGTTTATGCGGTGGAAATAAATAAGCCTGTAGTAGTATAAATGATGCAAGAGTTTTATTTAAAAATTTTCGTATTGATGAAGACATTGTTATGACTTGGGTTTACGGCGCGGAATCCGAAAAGCGAAAATTGTGTGAAAATAGGAATTCTTTCCTCGGCATGATACATTTATATTTGTTTGCATACATTGTGATAAGGAACTTATTATGTATTTCGCTTGTATGGGAAATCTGTACGTTTATTTCATTTGCGTATTCTACTAGCTGGTTGGTTTTTGGGCAAAATGCATATCCTAACGTCCTAATTTCTCCCTACTGGTAAGAATGAAAAGACTTATTAAAACAGTGTGGAAATGTAGTCTTTTCATTCTTACCAGTATGGATATTGAATATTCCCGCCAAGTTACGCCTGAAACTCTTTCATACGTCCTAATTTCTGGTATATCGTTCCATTTTTGCCGCCAGGACGAGTGCCACTCCATGCTGGTTTTCATCCCTTCCGCTATATATCACTCTATAGTCATCGCTCCAATAGTCTCCGTTACCTTTCATCTTACTTCGCTTAGACCTACGATGTCTACACCTAACTTCTCCATTAATTTTTTTATATTATCTTACTTTCCCACCCCCCCCCCCGTCCCCCACCGTCTGCTTAGTCCTAACACACCTTTTTCTTAGTCTGATTTTTGCATTCCTCATATGCGTCTTCTTTTCCTCTTTTATTATACGTTCGTGCGAGGATTTCGTGTGATGACTACCGCAGGGCTTTGCTCTCTCGGCTGCCGAGCGCGACACTCGGCCCTGTGGGCCAAGTCCCGCAGTTGCCAGGAATCATTTCCGTACAAGAGCTGTCCATAATTTCAACTTCTCTTCGATTGAGTTGTATTCCGTTGCCTTCTCATTGGTATTTTTTATTACGTGACACCATCACGTGAGGGGCCGCCCTTCTGGGGTCAGACGCCTTTTGCTGCCGCCTCACTGAGGAGCAGGCGCTGCGCGGACTACCATTCGTCTGTTTACTAACCTTCGACCTGTTTGGCTCTACTAGAGTCATTGCTCCCGTCAGTTCAGCTCTAAGGGTCATTGGAGGAAACAAGCCCTTACACCATGACAAAGTATTATGTAGCCCTTGGAAAGAGAATCTGTGCATAGGGAATTGGATTATTTCGAAAGATATTCAAGTAGGTACCAAAAGGCTACATTTTAAAATAGCACTTAATTGCAAGGAAACCAAATCGGTGGCATTCATTTTTTCTACTTTTTCTTGACATATTACTAATAGGGGCGCGCAACGGAAGTTTCACGCTAAACAGTACATAAACAAAAATCGCCCCTATCAACATAACTGTGAAAGACATATTTTGGGCAGAAATAATCAGCCGAGATCTGAAAATGCAAACTTGTATGGCTTGGATCGTTAGTTCGGAAGAGGTGCTTTCTTCGCCTGAATAAACTACGTGATAGTCTCCGTACGGATGAAGAGGAATAATCAGTTGTTGAAGTAAGTCGCGTTATGAGGAAAGTCTAGAATTAAATCCACCATGCTGTTAAAGAGGGTGAAAGTGAAGGTAAGCATTGGGAAATAAGGGAAATGAATTAAAACTATGGTGCTAAAACTGAACTTCACCGAGTTATAAGGAAGCTCAGCTGATGGAAAGAAAACCATGATAGCGGTCGCCGGTGTTCTTGAAGGGCTGAAAAGAAAAAAAGAGGGCTGGCGTTATAGCCTTGAGTTATTGACGCGTTTTGTGGATTTTCCGGAACAGGTTCGCTGATGATGGCGAAGGGAGAAAGAATTTTTAGGTGTATCCCAACTCACCATTTAGGCAGCTATCTCGGCAGATTTAGGGAGGACGCCATCTTGAAGTGAGTCCCAACTCGTTAGGCATCAAGAGGGAGCGGAAATAGCTGGCTTTTTCGGGCGTCGGATTTAGGGTAGATGGACTTTATCCTAAATGTGCCTCCATATTGAATTTCCCAAAATTCAAAGTGCTGCATGCGCCAGAGAAAACATTCGTCGTAACCATTTCCTCCCCCCCTACAAAAAATACACATGACTGTTGTGTGATCCGAGAGAAAAAGTTACCTACACTTCAATTTGAAAATGTCGACATATAGCAAAACTCAGGAGAACTATCTGACACCTTAATGAGAACGCAATTGAGACTTGAAATAGAAGCGGGCTTGTTATAATATGAATATATATACCTCACTCAAAATGTTAATACGTAAATAAATAATTTATAAAATGTTAACCATAAAAAGAAAATGCAAAAAGCTGTCAAACCTTGTACGAATACTTAAATGAGTCGCTATCTACTATTAGAAAAATATATTAAAATAATTAAGTAATTAGCATGTATATCTGAGAAACACTCATCATATATTACTCAGCAGACCCGGCCAATTTACGTTTTCGATAAAGGAAATAATTGTTGTAAAAGCGCACTTCCTCTAGTCTTAATCAGTGTTACCTATCTGTCTTTTTATAAAAAGAACAATCCTTTCGAGGTATGATAAAATTAAGGGCTGAATGATAAATATCAGCAGGTAGAAGTGGATTGACATCAATGCAAGAGGTTACCTCTGTTTTGTCACAGAAAGTCAGGTCAGAAAGTCAGGTCTCATGCATGGAGTTAGAGGATTTGTTAATTTGAATTAACTCAAGATAATTGACTGTCTCAAGTGATAATTTGCTGTGGGGTGATTTTAGCTTACTTATTATAATAAGTAATATTTATAAATGACTGAGCAATTACAGTTAAAATCAGGGATATTATAATCACCTAGTAATAGAACATCTCTGTATTGATATACAGTTTTGATACCTTCAGTTGTATTGCAATAATTCTCAAAAGCAGAACTATTGGAATTTGGAGGGAGATTCATGGCACTAAGTAGGTAAATAGCATGCATCTGTGATAAAAAAGGATTAATAAATAAACATTAGACCACTCATACAAACTGAGGAACTACTACACTCTACGACAATCCCTTTTTAAGTGTTCTACCGGTGAAAAGAAGGTCTGTTGAAAGTCAGAGAAACTCCTGGATTTCAACCTTTTCTGTGCCCTATCAGCCTAGTATATAAAAATACCAAATTTAACTTACCACTGAGAAGTCAGTAGTAAACTATACAAAAAACAATTCAGAATTTAATGGTTAACAACTAAGAATTCTCCAAAACTAATAAACTTAAAGTAGTTACTGCTTAAAATGCTTACTAGTAATGGTGATAGTTGATGCTTGAAATGCCTACCAATCTGCCTTGAACAATATCTTCTAGGATTTGTAACAGCAACTATTACACGACCGATATAACTTCTCGTTTTAAACGGTATTTTTCCCCAAGCAAATGACAAAATCTATACCTTTAGTTTACAAAAATACGAATTTATCACCCAGCAAACCTACACTAGCAGTATCACTACCAATGATAACTTAAGATTCTCAAAACTAGGAAAATAATGACCAAGATTATTCCCAAATTGCAGCCAAAAATAGCCGAAGGGGCCTATAGTGTTATAAATATCATCATAAACACGGACCATCGAGAATATTTCTACTATCCGCGATCGAATGTATCACGGATATCATGTTTCTTTACTTCAGATCCCTTTCATAATTCCTTTGTTTTTCATTTCTTCCTAGCTCAGTAGATGGCGTTACTTGCGAAGGTTGTCCCAAGGACGTTCGATATCTCGATTCTTCGCCTCTTCGAGTCGAAGGTGCAACATATCGAATAAATCGACCCTGAGGTCCCAACTCGAGCTCACTTCGCCCAAGGTAGCCAAATATTTGGGCAGCTAATCGCAATCACCCTAATGCCTAACGAGTTGGGATACAGCTTTTATCGTCTTCCTCCACCTCGTATATCAGCTCACGCCTTTTGGTTCCTTCCTAGGAATGCCTGGAAGGTTATGCCTACGGCTCCCATTTTTCTTCTCTGATAATGGTACTACTTAGAATTATTATGTTAACAAAATTATCGAAAGACTGGAATGAAATTCGACCTTACAATTAGAAGGAACTATATTTAAGTTCCTATCCTGGAAAGGTGTTAATGGCGCCTAAAGTGCTCCGCGTACTTGAGTTAGCCTCTTGAAATCTGGTACACTGCACTATTGGTCGAATAATGGAATGTTCGATATTCGATTAACTGTCGTTTATGAGTAATCATTTGACGCTGAATTACTCCTCATACGAACAAAAAATACTGGTCCTACTGGGAAATTTTGAGGGATAATCTCACGAACGACCGGTTATGTCACCTCCAATCAACCTTGGACCCTCGTGTTCTTAGTTAAAGCACCGCCCCCTTATGGAGCGCCCACTTATGGAGCCACTGGTATAATGTATGTTGTGATATCTCACCCCCTGCCATATACCCTTCAGGTGTCTCGCAGGGTGTCGTGTAGATGTGATGACTTCGTGTGCGCGGAAAGAGGCCGTGTGCGCGGAAAGAGGCCGGTGGGAATTCGGGAGCTCACGACTCGCTCGCCGGCTCCCGAAGTTGCGAAGACAGATGCACCGCATTCCGTCGGGGGTTTCGGTCGATTGGGGCGAAAATTCGCCCTGTCTGCTCCCGTCTGCGCACCACTCACCCGCCCGACCTCCGTCCATCCCATCAGGTTGCCGACCCCACGGGGGTGGGAAGGAGGATGGCTGGGGGGGGGGGAGGAGGGTGTGGTGTGGGGGACTCAAGCATCCGAGCGGAGAACCGGACGGACGATGGGGAGGGGCGGGGCTGTGGTTTTCATTTTTTTATTGGGTTACCTGATGGCTTAGGTCAGTTTGACCTGCGATATCCCCTTCGCCAATCGTTTGGCGACGTCACCCCAGAAGGGTTTTGAACCCAGGCGGCTCGTCACTCGGGAAGACACTCGAAAACCCTCGGGTTACAGTGTACGGATGAGTGGTGGTTGATCATTTGGGAAGGCGATCACAAATGAGGTCATTTGAGCGACTCGTAAGAGGTGGGTAGTTTCGTGAAGTTTACATCTACTTGTACAATATACCCTGCAAACCTTCTCAAGGAAGTTGGTGAGTTATCGCCAAAATGCATTTAATATAACGATTAACGTTGATGTAACCACGACTGCTGATGCATCGGTATAAACCTTTCAATACTTGTTTATTCGGATATTAAAGTTTAATCAGAAAATGGAGGAAAATTAGAGGGAAACCTTGGGCGAGAATATGCCTGTACTTATAATAATAGTGTCGTGCCTTAAGAATTTTTTAAGTTATAAAAGCACATGCATGAGGAAAGGTATGGGGAATCGGAAACTCACGAATAGCAGTCATGGGAAACAGCTGGAGAGATAAAGTCGACTATGGACAACTCCCTCGGCTTCTCCAGCTCTGTACCGTTTTCGCATACACAGCCGTCCCCGTAATGGAACCCCTCAAGGGTATCACTGCTTAGGGTCCGATCCGGTGTACAAATCACTCTCCCCCATAAATGTTCGCATCTTCTGAGAGTCAAATTCGGGCCCTCGGAATGGGAAACCCACTCACCTACATTGCGACCATTTCTCTTGTAGTTGATCGGGCCCAGCGCTATATAAGAATATGCTAACCATACTTCCATCACTGCTCCAATTTTTTCTCCAATTTTTTCTCTAACTCGTTCGTACCGTTGATCAGAACCGCTTTTACACCCGTCTTTCTTCTCTGTAACATCTATTCAACAATTGGTTCCTTTGCAATCCCTAATTCTCATGAATCCTATTATCTCTTCCTCTTTTAAGAGTGTCACTCACCGCATTTGTCCTCCATCTCTCGCTCTTCCCCTCCATGAAAACCTTTCAACAAATATCTGTTTCATTATTCGAGAATCATACATCCCATTGAGTCGACAAAGCCAAATAATCTCCATCCGTACATATTATCTATTATTAGGGCTTCTAACGCATCATCTTTCGTTGCCCGACCCATTCCCACTCATTACTCATCATACCTCTCAATTGTGCTCACCGCTATTAATTCACGGGAATTCTTTATACCGACGGAAATTTTATGCCAGTTTTGCTTGTTTCAGAATACCTCCTAATTTCACTTGAAGGAGATTATGAGGAGAATGTTTTATTAAATGTGTTTGTATGGAAGGAAAAAAGCTTTCGGAAGCCAATGTGTTCAATTCCGTATGCTAGAAGTTTTCTTTTTAAGACTTCTTTGCGGAACAAGTTTTATGGATTTCCGTTAGTGCCTCCATTTCGCTAATCGGCCATGGTTATTCGGAACCTGCGTTCGATTGCGTGGAGAGATTCTCATACTCCCATTTCGCCAAATGCCCCCTAGTGAAAATAGCGGTCTCTCGGAAGTTCATTCATGTCGTAAAGCTTCATATTAATCCGAAAAAATGTGTTTGAAGTTTCATTGAGACTGGTTACAGACTAGAAAATTTAACGAAAACTGGTTAATTTTTGCGCCATCTGGGAAATAGGGCGTTTACAATGCGGATAGAAGCCCATTACCTAATTTCCTCGAATTCGCCTTTTCGCAGTAAATACGCTGCTCATTCCGACCGTTTCCATCCACAAATTCGGCCGTTTGAGCTCAGAAATGTCACTACTTAAGTTTTTAGATATTTTCGAAGAGTATATTAGATATTTAGGGAGGGGGGGGTCTGGCGGCTTACCACGCGGCCGATTTGGATGAACAGAAACCCGATGACGAATGCTGATTTTCACTCTGTGGTCGCCCGCCCACTGTGCCTTGACAACTATGTTTAGCTTCGTCAACGAATTCGGGCAGGGCGGTTCGGGGTCGGACAAAGTAGACTAACTCCCTAGAGCCTTTAGGCGAATGGCTCTCCCGAAGCGTTGCATTCGAGGACCTATAAAAGAGATACAGAGTTTCGCAATTTTTCATGTTTAATTTATTTGTGTAATGTTTCTTGTAATTTCATTTTATACTTTTTTGTAAAATACTTACCGTTGTTTTAAGTAATACACAATCCTTGAACATTTCAGCTTCATTTTCTTTGTTCTTCTTCATTTTTCAGCAGATTTAGAGGTGAAAATATTCAACAATAGAGAAAAGGATAATTTCTGTATATGACCACGTGATCCCCGGGGGGGGGGGTCAAGACCATGGCCATGCCTGGTCACAAGGGGGGAGGGGTCGAAAAAAAGGCCTAAAATTGCCCTAAGATGATCCCAACCCGCCTACCCCCAAAAACGTCTTACGTAATACTTTTATGGTCCCTGATATGTTTATGAAGGAGACGTCAAAATCCTCGAGGCTGGAGAAATTGTAGGTGGGGCTATATATGCACCTCCCATTTAAATTTTTAAATACCCTTGGTGATGGGCGAAGCGACTCTGCCCAATGGTCGCAGCATTCCATCCCTTGCCGGAAGGTTCATGATTCAAGGCTGAGTGACGATTTTTGGGACACCAATGGCACAGAGTGAGCATATACAGAGAGGACACTAGTATCGGCGCAGAAATTATGTGCACTCGAGTTTGGGTACAAATAAAAAGTTAACGAAAAGACGTACAGAAAACCTAACGACACCATCATTTTTCTTATTCATTTCTACGTTATTTAAGGCAAATTGGAATTTTTTGATCAATTTTTATATTTTTTACTACAGTTATAACGTAAAAAGTACCGGTTATTTACGGCGCGCGGGAAAAGCTCCGACTTTGACACCTTGCAACTCAAACACAAGTTCGTCAATGACAACTATATTCCTGTAAATGGAGGATAGACATGTTTGCTATAGATTGTGCGAGTTTCAGCTTTGTAGGTTTCATATAATCAAAGTTATTATTAATTATTTAAAATTATTGCATTTCAAAACTGGGGCATCGTAAGAATTCGTTCTTGGTCTCGTTGCAATTGGCACGTCTTGAACATTTCCAATATGTTATTGTCCAAAACATCTATAAGCGCGTTTAATTTAAATTGAGTGATATTTATAATGGACGAAGTAAGAGGTCCCGTTAGGCGAAACGCCTAGCCGAATCGGTGCTGTGTTGCCGCGTTCACCCGCTCAGTAGTAGGTGGCTTCATTGTAATCTCTGTAATGGAAAATGCTCACAGCGGCCATATTGAAAATAAGTGAAAATATGCGGCAAATTCAAAGCTAGTCTAGTGCCTATGACTTGTCATCTACTTAACCTAGGAGTTTTAACTTTAAAATTACCTAAATTATACCAGCAATTATAACGATACAGTAATAGCTACATGGCTTTATGGTATGGCTTCATAATATGAAGAAAACATGTAGTGAAATTAATGCATAGCGCCTCTGCAGCTTGACTATTGGCATATAGTCTTTCCATGACTTCCGAGAGATGTTTCTCAAATAAACAGGCAACTTGATGTATTCCTTACTGATATTAGTATTTACCTCAGATACCTGGAGATATTCTCACAATCCAATGGAAACCACATAATTAGCATGTGTATAATGCAAGGGAAGATTCCCAAAAATGTGAGATATCAACTACTTAATATGAAACTACCAAGGTATGTAAAAGCAAAATGAAATAAATTGCTACACCTGCTGATAACCTGAAGTACATATGCAGTGAATAAGAATATTCAAGTTAAACCAAAGCATTTAAAAAAATCATGTTCATTAAATTAGCTACAGAATATCCGGAAGAGAAATTATTCTTTAACAAAAACTTCCACTTCACACAGTTTATATCCCAGTCTTTACCTACCATATGAGAGAATAGGACCACATATTTACTCTGCCATTATGTATTCCAATTATTCTTCCTTTAGCACATATAATAAAATAATACTGCTCCAAATTATACTGTGGCTAGATTGCCTAAATTGCAAGGATGAGGGTAAAAAGAAACATGGACCAAAACCATGAATCAAAACTCGTGTATCTTAAATAAAGTTGATTTATTTTGATCATCAACTTGAGCATTATGTTTACATATTGGTGTGCTACATAATACTAACAGCATTAACCTTGTCCAGCTGTCTAATTTTTCTCCGATTACCCATGGTACCTCTATTCATAGTTCTCAGAGAATGATACAGCTTCATTCTTATAAAAAGCTTCTTACAATACGAGAGAGGAAAGTTTGGACAGGGTAACTCAAATGATATTCCATCCATTGCACCCAATATTCTGAGTCCTAACTTTGAGTCCCAAAACACTCTAGGGAATTCCTGCTCAAAAAGGATATTAATTTTTGAAATAAAATCTACAAACGACCTACTAGGCATCAATAAACCTCCAAAAGAATCAGCCATAAAGGATTTATTCAGGCAAAACATTTGGGATGGATCGATCATCATGTCATTTTCAATAGAATATTGAATGAATGATTCACAGGTATGCTGCTGAAGGTATTTTCTCATTAGGTACCCAGAAACATACACTTCTGCATTCTCTTTTAGCAGCTTGTGTCGATAGTCGTGGGTCTCCACACGTAAAATTGGGTGTTCCCCGTTAGTACCACAAGAGGTGTAACTGGTGACCCTATCAATTCTTGTGAGAAATGAACCCACATCTTTCAAACAATTTCCATTCTCAAATTCATCCCTCATAGAAGTTAAAAGAAGCTTTTTAAAAGCTAAGAGGAAGGCTGTGGGATATGGATGGTCACAATTTCCACCTCGCTTTCGGATATCCCCAAAAAAATTCTCCAGTGGGTCCTGATTCAGTCTGCAGGTCAAGAGAAACGAAATTCATCTGAAGCAAGGACTCTGCCATAAACCAATAACTGCAAATTTGCCACCCAGATAAGCACTTCATTCTTCTTGTTACAAATCGCCCTTCCATGGATTTTACAACAATACCTTTAATAAATTCTAAAGACTCTTTCAGGAAACGAATATGAGGAGATTCTGATGAAATTGCAGAGTGATAAAGTTTCTTTGAATACAAATTGGAACTATTTAAGCAGTCAAAGAGCATATCAAAAAGGTGCAATAACTTCGCAGTTCCCAAGGCAGAGGAAGGCATTGTACCCAAACGAACATGGGTCTCCATTGCAGCAGCAACTGTGTGGCTGAAAGCTTTAGCTGCAAATTTGACTTTCATTTTCATAAAGCCATTTGGATTTATGATGGACTCATTCACTTTGACAGCTAACCTTAAACTTTGCTGCTTGTCTATGTCGTACATATTAATGATATCATTCCATGATGCCACTTGATCGCATAAGTGAAAAATCATGGGCCATCAAATTATTCCTCACACTTTTCATGAGATGAGGGACATCATATATATAAAATAATTCTTCAGTATCAACAAAAAATTATGGCTTTGAGGATGCTACATTTAGCATAATAGTTAATTGCTGGAAATTAGTGCCCATGTCTGACACTACAGCATGTACTTTCAATCCAAGAGCAACCAGTCTCCTGATGGCACTAAATAAAATTACCTTTATGTCAGCAGCTGGACAAGCACCTTTAATGAGGAAATATCCAATTGCTTGCTTCCAGTGTACATGAATGCCCCTAACCATTAAAACCAATGCTGCCTTGGCGATGGTTGCACTCCTGTTACCTTCTCCCATATCAACAACACCAATAACTTCATCTTTACTAATGTTATAATAGAGATGAGGCTTTAATGACATCTCATCAATGCACAAGACACAATCTTTAGCCAGATCACCCATCACATTAACTTTCATTTGCACTTTTTTATATCCCAGTCAGAAATTCCTGTGGTTACAGGCAGACTGCCAAGGATTCTGGGGATAGTTCTTGATGAGGTGGCTCAAAGTGAAGAACATAGGAATATGCCTTTGGACTAAAAAAATAAAGTCCGAAAGACATTGACTTTACCTCGTCTTTCTTCTGCGATGAAGAATTTTTTCCCTTCTCAAACATCATCACAAAGTCCTTAATTTTCTTAGGCAAATACTTGTGAACAACATACTCCAAAGAATTTTCCCTTTCAAAAGCCTGAAGCTTGTTAATCAACTCTTTGTTTTTCTTCTTCAAACAATAGATTTCAACTCTCTGCCTATTGATGACCTTCAACTTGCTAATGGTATCAGCATCACTTCCACTGGGACTGGATCCTGGCAGGTCATCCACATTAAGTTGAAAATCAGCATAATTTATGTCTGGCAGTTGTTCGGCTTCTAAAATAACCACACAAAGTATGGAATCACAAAGTGCTCAATGATTCTAAATACATAATAATACCCTTTCTCGAAATTTTACAGTAAATATATGGAATTTAGCTTTAACAGACCTAGGCATATCATTCATTCGTGGTAAGCGTGTAATATTTATCAACTGAGAGTCTATTATATTCTTCCCATAATTTTTGCCTCTTAAATTTCATGCAAAATTTCAGATATTGAATGAAAATAATGAGACTGAGGCCAGTTTTTACAGTTGCTATTACTTACCGCTCCGTTTCAATCACTGATTTCTATCTCTCACTATTCATTGTTTCCATTCCATAACCATTAAATTACCATTTATTAGAAATCGTAAGAACTAACACTAATTAAAAGCGCAGGTACCTCATCTTTATTGCTACTAAGTTACTCTTGAGTTTCTTTCTTCCTTGTTCAATTTGTAATTTAAAAAAGAATATTGTCGACTTGAAGAAAAATAGATAGCTACTCATGTGTTGCCGCTTAATCTCTTTATACCATCCTCAAGTAATCAAACATTCAATCTGTAACACACCATTTCTGAAATCGCCTAAGTAATTACAGATTCGCTAATCAATGCTTCATAAATTGGATATTGTTTAGTCAATGAATACCTGAACCAAATAATCGAACATCCACCAATCATTATTTTTTATGCCGTTTATGAATACAAGCCTAAATGATAAAATAGGCATGCTAGGATAATATCAAACAAGAAAAAGTTAGGAATTGCACGGTCTTATCATTTTTAGGTTCGATGTTAACAAACATTGCTAAGACAGCACGAATGTTGCTCATCCGAGTAAATAACATTTTTAAACGCAAATAAACTGATAAATTCATAATAAATGACCTTTAATTCTCTCCGCACGAGGATCTGCACATTTCCTTGCCCTTGGAGGTTTTCTTCGGCTCGCCACGGTCGGTGGAGGATTGGGCACAGCGAAGGTGCTTGGTACCTCATGGCCATGTAAACAGTTTTTCAAAAACATTTGGTACATTACCCCTTCGAAGTGCACACTACAAATCTGACAGTTATTATGCAAATAACTGGGTGTTTTGGTTTCCAAATCCGACCGCCGCGGGCAACGAATCACCCATTCCTTGGACCTTCATTAAGAGCACATTTTGTTATCAAACCTTCTTCGCAATATCACTTCACAAACATATACATAATACACTCAAAAGGAACCCTCATTTCCCCGATTTAAATGCCAGACCAGCAGAAATATATGAAATAACTTACCTCACGTGGTCTTTTGAGAAACTGAAGAAACTTAAATTTTCTTCCGCCATTCCAGAGTTATTTTTGCAGTTCATTGCTGAACACCAAGCAAAACAGCTTTTCTTAGTCTTATTCTTCTCCTCGTTCATTTTCCACGAGTCCTTCCAATACTAGCCGCTGTGTAAATTCCGTTAAATAACTGAGGAACTGCTTTATTTTTCTTATAACTCAACTCTCAGCCAATCTCGCACAACTACACCTCAAGTCACAGTGTTCACAATTCACTTATTTAGAACATGGCGAAAGCGCAACGAGATGATTACCACTTTCAGCGCCATCTGTCCTCTCTGTATATCTTTACTCTGTGCCCATGGCGTTACTCGATATGGGCGTGATTTTCGCGAAACCATAACTTTCTGGGAGACCGCTGTTAGCATTTGAATTGGGACTGCCCCTTCAACCATGACAGTTGAATTTCACACGCCATTTGGTTCAGTAAGTGGTGAGCCGACACTCCACCTTAAAAATCGACTCTCGGTTTTAAGGCTGTGGTGGCCGTTGGATATTCAGCGTGTGCTACCACTATGTAATTTACCCGGATTAGGGTCGTTGAAGGCGAGACCTCACGCCTCACAAAAACTGCTCGTAAAAATCACTACATTGGGAGTTGGGGATCCGGATTCTGTCCTTGTGCCGTATTTTGAATATTATGCGAAGTTTTCATTTGTAGATAATGGCGCATTTTACCATCTGGGGATGCAATCGCTGAAGCTTTGGCTGTCCTGTGTGTTCCTCTGAACTGAACGATAAAATAATACTTAATTTTGGGTGATGTCGACTGTTAGACAGTGAAATACTCTCAATTATATCTTTTGAAAAATGCGTTGTTCCTTCTAAGTCATCAGTTGATAGGTTTGTAACTACGGATGCAACCTGGGGCGTCGTATTTTAGTTGATAGATGATTCAAACGCCATAGTTCATTAATAGAGTGCGCCCTACATCCAAGGGGCAAAATTTATGTGATCTGGGAATTTGGGAATAAGTTTGGGAAATTTTATTTGGGAATTAAATTTTGCCTACCTTGTTCCTGATGCCTCCCCTGTATTGTATACACTATGTCCATCGGCATTTCCCGAATTCGTACCTAGCGCCAATGATCCGTGGCCGTATGCTCCCGCCACCGAGCACGGCTATCTCCCTCATTACATTATTCGTCGAGTTAAACCATGTGCTCTGGTCCCTTCAATTTTCTCTCCGCCAAATACCCTGTTTTCAACCTCCGCTCTAGCTTTCATCTCATCTTTTACCTTCCCTTTCTTACTCGCCAATGATTTCCAGCCGTCCCTTCTCTCTACTGTTGAGAGGCACTAAAATCCTTAATCTTGAGTGTTCTTCCTCTCCTCTCAAATCGATTGTTTCGGTCAGCTTAAGAATACATTGCTATTATTCGTAAAAGTGTTGACTCCAACGTCTTAAGTGTCGTGTTAGGTAACGACCCAACCACCTTTTATAAGTAATCGAAGACAGAAAGACGTGGAGGCGCGGCGGGAGCTCTCAAAGGTCAACGAATGCTTGCCTCTTAGGAACCTGTTACATACTATCAGCATGATGTTGCCGTAAAGATTTTTAAGAGGGACGGTGCCCATTAAAATATTCTTTTTGATTTTATGGTTTGAATTTTATAAATTCCGACCTTATTTCATCACCTATGAGAGAATGGTCTTTTAGTCCGTCCTTATTTCATGCCATTTGATTTAGTTTATATAGTAATAATTATATAAGTAGGACTTCTTCATTCATTCTATGGTGGTGTGCCTTTCACATGTATACGTAATGTAGTATTACTATTGTTTTTTAGCGTAGTTCGATTAAATTTATCTCATATACCTTCATCGTGCTTACCATCCTGTGTTTAGCATAATTTTTATTCTTAGAAACTTGTCTCAAACATTTCACCCGTTTGTATTATTTTATTTTCCTGCTTCCTAAGGGCTTACATTTCACTCCCATGCATTTAGACTAATGTAACCATTGCCTAATATGATATTCTTATTTTTTGTCTGTTTATCGTTCTGTTAATTATGTCCCTCATCATTTGAAAATAATTGAACTGAGTGGTGTCACTGTTATTTGAAAACTTATTTTCAATAATTCGGAGCATTAATTTCCTGCATCTCGATTCAGTAAAGCCTGCTGTATGAAACCGAGATTGTCGGTGTTATTTCCGGTTTTCGGGGACGTAAAGTACATTTTAAAGAAGTAATGATCCTTTCGATAATGCTTAAGTGCTCTTAGGATTTGTGGATTTACATAGCCTTGTTATTGGATGACAGAAAATAAAATGGATCGCCATGGCTTTGTTTTTTTAACCGGGAAAAGTTGGAGGAATTCATTCACATTTATTTTATTTGCTTAAGGGCTCCGGTTCGGTGGGAAATACAAACCAAGTCTGGATTGATACAGAGGGAAAAATTTCTGGTATGATCCGGGGATCCCGCTTGAGTTAATATGTATTTTGATATGCGCGAGAGTCAAAGTTTAGGTGGTACTTACCATGTGTTGTCCTTGAGTGTAATTTATATCGAATTTGCTGCCTGCGAATATTTCTTTGTAATGAAAATACGTAGAAATCGCGTCAGTAAAAATTCCACTTTGATCGGTATCAAACCTTGGACTTTCGGCTCAGCCCACCACGCTACGTAGTCTTCCTGATTCCTCAGCCAATCTTGAAAGATTCTTTAAGGTAGATTAACAGCCCCAATGGTCGATCTACGGACTGACATTACTGTGAAAGAAACGACTGCCGGTCTTGGTCTACCATTGGGCTGAACATCTAATTCCCGTAAAAATCCTCTTGAAATATCCTCGGGGGTGAGAAAGGCTAGGTAACGTAGGTAGTGGCCTGCACAATGGCTCGGCAAGCCAAAGGTCCGTGGTTCGTTTCCCGGTCCAGGTGGATCTCTTGCCAATGCAATATCTATGTACCGCACAGAATGATTTAGCGATTGATAGATATTCAGTAAACACTAAGTAAAGCCGCGGGGGGTCTCAACAGATGAGGCGCCTCTCGCCTGAACGAGGCCTTCTCCGTCCCTCCCCCTATTGGCGCTTCTCCGAAGATGCTGATTGTTATGCGCGGTGCGCAGCGGCAGCGGGCGCAAAAAGAGATACTTTATAGTTGCGGATGTTACATCTCTCTCCCTCTTGCTGGCGTGCAGCCTCTTACGCAACCGCTCATTCGAGGGAGTCCCGGGATGCACGTCCTCTCCGAGAGCTTAGTGTTTGTATGTGTGTGTTTCTTCTCCTTTTGTTTTTTTCTCCTCGTCCTTCGCTCCTGCGAAGACACGCTGCTCTTGCAATCGCCACTGCTTGGTCTCTCTGTAGTAGTCTCACTTTTCATTGCCATCGATTCACATTCGAAAGTGTAAGTTGTTGTTGTTGGAGGCGTCCAAAGTTACAAAGAACGGATTAGACGGTCGTAAGAAACGCCCTTGCCGCCACAGTTGAGCTATATCTCTCGATCCACGTCGAGATTCTCTACGTTTTGCATACTAAGTTGCGAGTTGGTAACTGAGATCAAGCGGTTGATACTCATTTTTTCAGTTCGATCTTCGAAAATCATCGATTGCTTCAATTTATTCGGCATTGCAAGTGCGTTGAGGAGTAATTACGTTGAATATTCCAGTGGTGATAGTTGGAGATATTTATCGGCTGCTTGCACGCGCCATAAAAATAAGCGAATCATTGCCTTGATTGAAATGAGATACTAGTACTTGTATACTTCGCTTCGTGGAATTTCTTCTTGTAAAAGAGGGAAGGAGACAAAGCATTTTCACGGATACATAACCCAGGCTAGGATAAAAATTATTTTTGAGTTGCTGTTTTCTTTTCCATTATGACTTATTGTCCCAGTATTTTCAGTTGCTGGCCGTCATAATGACTCCTAAGCGGCAGCCTGATATGGCTGGATAAATTTTATTTGAATCATTTTAGCAGTTATAAATTGACATTTTTCCATTTGAGCCATTGAGCCAAAATCACAGTAGGATTCTTATTGTTATTGCTTTGTTCGAAGTCTCCAAAAGTTATCTTGTTTTGTTCCTGGAAATTGCTATTTACTTCCATTACCTCTTGGCCTGGAAATCAACAGTTGTCAACTGCCAATAATACGAATACTGAGGTCAATAATACGAATTTTAAACTTATTTCTCGTCGTATTTTTTTATCATAACTTATGTTATTAACGAAGTTAATTCGTTTGTTACTGTTTTCCTTTTCAAAGTCAGGATTAAAGATGCCAATGGTGAAAACAAATAACATTATTGCACACTATTGCTTGTAAGTTTAGATGTTCGCTGGCGATCAAAGTGTCTCTCAGCGTGAAAGTAAACAATGTGTGCTTCTATGTTCCGATGTTGTGAAAGTTGCCGATGACGTATCTGCATCGTTTGAGAAAGATGACCGCTGTAAGACATTTTTCCTGTTGCTCGTTTTTTTATGAGAGTTGGCGTATGCTGTGTATTTTTTATTGGTTATGAAAGTCTACAATTTTGAGCGATGTGAATCATACTTGTGTTTTGGCCGCTCTACGCTGCGACGTATGTTTTTAGAGTGAATGGGTCGTTTCGAAGCGTTTCTTCCTTTTTTCGGTTTGTTAGTTCATAGCCATTATTTGCTCAGCGATGGACGAATGGCTAAAGCTCTCTGTCATACCTATGTAACCAACGTGCCTTATCTGATCGATTCGTGGAGAGAAAAACTTCTTCGACGGCAGTAATCCGAAAAAGTTTTTACGTATGTATTTCAATTCTTTGGATAATATTGTTTGCCCTCTCGCTCCACACTCGCAGAAATTCTTATTTTTACATTTATTTTAAAGATCTTTTTGCTCGAACTATTATTTCTGACGATTGACTTTTCTTATATTTGCTCGTTTAAAATTGATCAAGCTGCGTTTCCGGGGCGTCTCGTGATGTGCTGTGGAATGAGGAGTATACGAATATGTGAAGTACGGCATTCATCATTTCAACGGCCCAATATCTAGTTTCAGGAATTGTGTTTCATCTCATTTGTGATTCTCCGTTCTAGGAAAGTGTATCCGTCTAAGTTTCACTTTAGAAGAATAAAGTGGTATTTCACAATAAGCCTCTTATTGTATCAGGAGAGCTGGGGCTTCGAATCGTCGTAAATTAGGCTATCTCGAGGAGATATCATGTACCCTAATGACTTAACTCTCAGGTGAGATGTCGTTATGAAATGTTACATAGCAATAAGATACGGGTTATGCATCGCGAAGTAAGTGCTCCTATTCGAATGCCAACTTGAGATGCGATGCTGTGAAGCAAGTTAATCAGATTATGTATGCATGGACTATATCGATTGTTAATACTCCTGGGCAACAGTGTGGTTGAAATTGCGACGCTGTAGAAATCAGTCATTATGTAGACAAACAAACTTCGAAAAATCGATGTCATTCGGTATCAGAGAAATGAATCTAATTGCAGGCAACAGGCAATTTTCTCCAACAGTTGGAGAAAACTTGCTTGCACATTCCGTAAAAAATGAGCAAAAACGTCGTGAAACCGATTTCCTTTCAAATTATCAAAAATTCAACTTCATGAGGGACACATTTTCAACTTCACGTTCGCGAACTACGTGCATTTTTATAGGCATAAACAAAATACTGATATTTTCTATATGTGCTGTCTTCTCTCGTAGCCGTCATCATGCCTTCTCGACTCAGTCCAAAGTAAGGTGATTATCTTGAAATAAAATATCGCTTTGTACATTCCACGTTAGATTATTATTTCCGACCATGATTTCCACTCGTTGAAACTATGGTCGGAATTATTAAACCAATGTGGAAGGTACAGAGCGAGATTTGATTTCCAGTATCGAGTTTCCAAAAAGTTAAGTCTGAGACTTTTACTTTGTGAATTTCTTGTTGCGGGAAGTGTTGTTCGGGGATAGAACGAGCAATCCTCTTTGTTTGCTCTCTCCCCGAGGAACGCCGACTTCGCCTCAGGCTTTGGCGTTGCGTAAGGGCAGCGCCGTGCGGAGGCGCAAGAGATTGCCCGCTCGCCGTACGTGCTACTGGCGCGTCGAGAGAGCGCAATCGGCTTCCGCTTGCGGAGGCTCGCCGGCCGGCCGGAGCATTTCGCGGACACGAAGGGGGGAGAAAAAACAAATGCTCGCGGAACCGATGGTGCCAACTTGGAATTTCTTCCTCCTCCTCTTCTTCGTTTGCGGTAACTCGGAGGAGGAGTGTTCGTCGTCGAGATAGCAAATGGGAGGCCGTTGAAGTGCTTAGCTGATAAGAGTGCACTCGACGCATCCATCGTCAACATAGTTGCAACAATGTAATTCTCCTCTGTCTAGAGGGAGAGAGAGAGAGAGAGAGAGGTATAATGCGTCTTGATAAGCGGAGTGGAGTTGATGGACGCACCTCGTCGTTGTGATATCCCTTCCTCTCTCTTCGATTCGGAGGGGAGGTTATTCTGTATGGCCTCGGAATTGCCGAGCCTCGACAATGACGGAATTTTGACGCATAAGTCGCGTAATTTTCTAATAGGGCCATTCAAAAGTAGAAGTTTGATGGTGACCTTGACGTCACATCCACGGATTTCCCGTAATTCGACCGTGTCGAGTCCTTACTGTATTGAGGCCTGTTCGATTTTTGTGACGAGGGCAGTGAAGTCGAGTCCCTCGGGAATTGAAAAAAAGCTTTGAATTGTAGTAAATTTCGACGAAAAGAAAATTTATGTATTCTGCTTGTTCAAACCTTCTTCTGGGGTTGCAATTCCATTTGATTACCAGTCAATTCAACCTGAAGAACTTCGAGTTACGTCTATCAGGCAATCTTTCCTTCCCCGAAGGAACTCCTCTGCTGCCATAGCTGTCCTTTTGCCCATTCCCATGGGCCTCGAGCCCGGTTAATGGTATAACTTAACGCCAAATCAACTATAAACTTTTACTGTAAATAAATGTAGTCCGAAGTCAGTGTATACGGAAATAATTTTACGTCAAAGTAAATTTGTAGTCCCCATTTTGCTGATGAACACTCAACACGGTTTACTCGAAATGACTAAATATCGTTAGTTGCTCATGGATGATGTGATTTTGACGTTTCCGGTCTTTCGATGTTGTTTGGACTGGGGTGCCTTGCCTGAATGCGGTGATAGAGCTCTTATTATGTCTTTAGCTATTAATTGTTCCCCTAAAATTAACCTTCATGCCCCATTCGTTAAATTTATGCTGCGGAAGATGAAATGTCTCTCTCTGATTGTGCGCAGGTGTGCTCGTGGCCTTCATCGTGACCGAGACCTGAGAATAATATGCCAAAGGAGTGGAAGCCGATTTACCCTCAGAGCAATGGCGGCGGTTCTCCTTTTGTTGGAAACTACATTACCCTCTAGTACTTACGTAATAATGTGTAATGCTGTTGTGTGTAGTATGCAATAATGTGTTTTGCTGTGATTCGTGCGCTGTCTTTAAGATACTCGCAAAAGAACAGCATTTTGACCCGGAACAATGAACATTTTGGCCTGTAAAACCTCGATGATACTAGATTTCCGCACTCCTTGGTCTTTAGCCATTCGGAATAATCAGTTATGATCATTGTTCGGACATTTTTGGTTATCAGGGCCGCCGAAAATTATCAGAAATACATAAGTATTTGGAGCAAAATGAGAGTTCCATAGAAAACTTGACGCCTAGAATCCGCTCGCCTATTCATGTTCTCTCCTGCTGAGAGTTGAGGGTTTCTGTGAACCCTACGCTCGGGAGAAACGAACTGATGTATGCACCTCAGTTATCCAGTGGCTGCCCCGAGTTCATGTTGAAATATAACCGGTGGGCGTGCTACGCAATTTCTGTGCGTGTCGCAGTCAACCAGGTGTGTTTGCCCTTGCATTGTTGTTAATAAATGATTGGTATTTTGCCACGGAGTTGTGTGTGGGTCGTCATTCGTCCATTAATTCCTCAGCAAAGAGAAAATCAACTTATTTCATTGAATGTGCGCCTAACTATCATTTTATGCAATAGGTAAAGTTCCGGTTCGAAAAATAAATAACTATCGGACTTTCTTCACGTTCTTAACCCTAATGTTTTCATTAATCCATTTTAACGTAGAGTGAGCTACGATTGTCGCCACGCGTTGCCTTCATCTTCTCTCTCGGTATTATTTCCACATTATATACGACAATGCTTGTCGCCCATTTATTTACACGTGCGAGCTGGCAGGGTGTGCGGCACTAACATGTTTTCATTTATTTCAGCCAATTACATTTAGGCAACATCACTTCTGTCCACGTACTACTGCTGTTATTTTATTACTGATTATTATTTCTTCGTTGCGTAAATAGTTCACCGATTGGAGGGAGGTGTATGGAAATTCCTTGGAAACTATTGCCGTGTATTTTGACTTTTTAGTAATTTGCGTTTGAAGTAAATTAAACTTGTCTTGTCCCTTACAATTTGTTACTTAGTTTTTCTTCCATTTTTTCCGGTTCTCTTCACGTTTCCAATTTTTTCTTATTACTTTATCTTGTACTTCTGCGCTTTCCTTAATCTTTCGTTATTGATTGTTATTGTAGGTAGACATGTAGATGTAGTTTCCCGCCTGATTGGGACGTCCACCTGTCAAGGAATGATTGTTGATGTTGTCCTTGGTACCCTGATATTGTATTTGATGTATAAGGCCGTTGTTTTTGTTTTATGGGAAATTTAAAATCAGTATGTTCGTCATCTACTCTAAATACATGCTATGATTGATATGTATCACTAAAGCCAAGGTGACTTGATGGCCGTAGGCGCGCAAGTAATCTATTACGCGGAAATGCCCGGGAAACGATAAATAATTTCTCATCAAGCCGGAAAGTTCCTCGATGTCTCCTATGGTAGAAGGTTAAGTGAATAACGGCAGTGGTATTCACCCGTATTGAAGCTTTTTTTTCTTTTTTTTTTGGACCACAATGACTGCAATCCCCATCTTTTAGCATAGGTGGAGTGTCATTCAGAGGACACCCGTCTTCGCTGGGAACACTAAATCTAATTCAGAGGTTAATTTTTGTATCTAAATTATAACTGCCGTTCATTATCGTAACTTCCTGAATGATGTTCCTGGGGATAGCTCTTAAACTCTTTATTTTTTCCATTTTTGAGTTTTTAGCCTTTAGTCTAGGTCTACGATACGCGAGTTCTTTTTATCAAGCAATAGGCGTCATTTGGGTATCTTTACAGGATCTAGGTCGCCTGAGGTGATTTTCTAGCCTAGTGACCATTTAATGAAGTTAATGGGTCAAAGAAGCCCGTGTAATCTCTTTCCTTCTCTCTAATTATATTCATGCATGCTTCTTTCTCAAATGTAATGCCCGTTCAGTTACCTCCGTTTTGTCCTTATTACTATGTATATTAATTTGTAACTCACTTGCTCTCCATTATGCATTCTTGCTGGAATGTTTTTATTAATAACAGTTTAATTCTATGTGGCGCCTGATAAAACAATTTCCTGACACCTAATTAAAGACATTGCTGTATATGCTACGAAAATACGACGGGTTAGGTGGCTGCGGCAATTGGGTTTGAAGGTGCTCGGGGGGAGGAGTGGGGGCGGGGGATGGGGGGGAGAAGGGTAGGAGGCTAATGTCATTTTGGGACGCGAACCTTCCACCTCAGAAAATCCATCAGGTGACTTTTCACCTTCCTCTCCTCCCCTAGATATGAGATATGCAAAAAAAAACTTAATTTGAAGGGCCAGCTTGCATGACGGTGCCTCATCAAGTGCACTATGATCTAATTCCCCCGTTCATTTTATTCACATCTCCTGTATGCATCGTTTTCAGTTTTATTCATGCTTTTTCATGAAACCTTTGCTACTTTTACTTCATATTATTTTGTAAAATAAAATCTGAAAGTAGTAAGGGAAATCCTGGTCTTTTTTGTCCCGTAATCCTAGTCTTTTTTGTCCCGTAATCCTAGTCTTTTTTGTCCCGTAATCCTGGTCTATATATCATTCAGGGGGCTATGTTTTGGTAATTGAACTTGTTTCAGCAGGTTCGAGAATCCTTTATTGATATGAGTAATTGATTTTATCCCATCCAGAAGTGGCTTTTTGCACTATATAGGCGCATTTGTTTTGTGTCAGTACCTTACCTTGAACTTCGTGGAAAAAGTCAGGTACCGGTATTACATGTCAATAATGTAGTGAAGGGAAATTCTTGATTCATAATAGTAGTTAATTGATTGGTGTAACGCTTTGCCTCATCTTGATTGACTCTAGTGGTCATCGATGTAATTAAGAACCAATATTTCACTGATCCAATTTATCGGCGCGCATTTAGTTTCCCATGAAGCACGCCCCAGTTGATGACACAAAATTAAATTCCTCTCAGAAAATCATATTTGTTTCAAACTTTGGAATTCATCACTTTAATTGGATATGCGTGTATTCACCATTTATTGGTTTAGTTGCCCGAGGTGAAATAGCCTTTCCTAATGTGGTGTGGAAATAACTAATCATTTCCGCTTCACCGATTTCAATGACATCGTTATCAGCGCATGAGTGACTATGTACTTCTTAGAAGTCCTTCGCGTTTTCCTTGCGTCGTACAGAAGTTGCGTCGTTACGACCTCTGTGAGACAAATAGCAAAAATTTCTGCTTCCTCGATTGATTACTGCAATTAGCGTCAGTTTCTTTGGAACCAAATCGAAAAGTATTGATTGAAAATAGAGATGTTTGTTTATTTCATGATAGTTCTTAGCTGTCTTGCCTTAAGGGATTATGCTTGTCCGCAACAGCGACCTGGGAATAGCATTTACCAAGTACTTAAACTTCGTAAGTGTAGCAAAACGACGTTTAAGTAAAAAGTTTCTTTTTCCTCGAGTGATCGTTCACACTGGAGTAAGTTTCTCAATGCTTAACACTTATTTTTATTATCGCTGTAAAGCTTATTTTTCTTTTCTGCCGTCTTGTGTAACAAAACTGTTCAAATGCCAGCGTTCAATCATTTCGCGCTCCTTCCCTGTTGACGATGCTCGTTACTTGGGCGATTTTGTTTTAAGAGATTTTTTTTTATTATATCTATATTATTATATTTATATATATTTATTTTAGAATATTTTTACAATCTGACTTAATTCACAAATAAATCTCTTGTGAAATCTTGGTTTATTTTGGAACTGATTCCAGATCGCTGTGAAATGACTGAAAGAGCGTTAAGGGTTTGCATTGATAAAATCTGCGATGAATCTTTGAAGTGTCTCCTCCTCAATGTTTCAACCTTTAAATTTACGCGGATTAATGGCAATTAAGTTACGGAAATACTTGTTCCATTAAAGCTTTGAAATGTACTTACGCTAACGTGTCCGCAGCTTCTGCTTTCCTGTTTTAGGCCAAATATTGAGCTCACGTTTTATTTCAGGCTGTTCGTTGCGTGAAAGGTTGTCGAAATTTAAAAAATATTCGAATCTATGGGTTTTTTCAGCTTTATTTGACGAGACAGTGTAGCATTGTTCCATAATTAGGTAGCTGGGGCATTATTCTCCTTTTTAATATCATCCGTACAAAGCGATTCCAGCTTTGGCGCAGATTGCGGTCGCTGCCATTTGTGGTTAGGAGATTGAGGCGAGTTATTCTTGAAAAGGAGGAAAACCTGTTGGGAATACTGATGGAATTTAAACGTCTTGACCCTTGATTTAAAGTTCAACTCCTGCTTGTTGGAATGGTGCAGGAATTTATTATTGATTCATTAATTTATTGTAAAATTTGTATGTAAATATATAGCTTTTTAATTAGTAAAATTTTCAATCTTTATTCTCTCTTTTTTCATATAAGTGGCGTTCTAAGTCGCAACGTGGATCTTTTTTTTAAGTAGTCTACCGGTTAAGGTAGGTTTTGCTGAATGTCAGAGAATCTCCACCCGGTCCTCTACACATTCAGGGGCCCATCCCACTCCAGTATATCCTTTATCGTTGGCATAATAAATTTCCTGGGGGATTGAGTTGGTGGTTTTCGGCATGACTTTATGGAACTTGCTAGGCATTTTGAATAAAATAGTAGTACTTTGTTTTTACGCAATAAATTTTAATACCTCACGACTATCGTATCGATAGTTAACGTCATCTTCTGGTAAGGAACACGAAATGTACTGAACTCCTAATTATTGAGGAATCACAAAAATATTGCTTTCATTTCAGTGTGTTGAGAAAATGCCTTGTATTCACGCACGAAAACAACGAACTTTGGTTATTCAACATTTCTGCATGGCCGCAAGATGAAGAATTTTTTGACGGAAAGAGTCGAAGAGATTGGGAAGTCTTTTAGTTTGGGAATTGAATATTTCATTTTTTCTGTTCAAAATTCTCCGACTTGTTAAAAGCTGGAAGTTCTGTGTTTTTTTTAACTCCCCGCAATCTATTTGAATATTTTGACTTTGCAGGGCATCAACTTATAGTTTCCTTCTCCATAACCCGGCATCCGTGCGAGATTCCCATCGCTTATAAACAAATAATTTTCTAAAATTAATCGTCGACGGGCTCACTTGGTGGAACTTTTCCATGATCAGGAAAGAAATAAAACTTATTAGTTTTCCACACGGTTGTAGAAAACTACTAAGTTTTATTTCTTTCCTGTGGAACCGTGTGGAAAAGTACTACGTTTTATTTCTTTTCTTATCAAATAATTTTCTATTTTGATGGCGTATTATAATTAAATCTCATTTTATGTTAGATCTTAGGGGTTCAATCTATTTGCCCTATTTGAGAAACGCTTAGTATGTATCGCACTGTGACATTACTATATTTAATTCGTTTCATTCGTCAGTTTTTCATTCCCATTGCTTTTGAGTATCGTGTCATTCGTCAGTTTTTCATTCCCGTGGCTTTTGAGCTCCAAATGAGTATATGGCCAACGGCCTACTCTGTGCGCGAAAGAGGTAAATGGAAAATTAAAGGATCAAAGGGCTTTCTTAGTTCTAATACGACGACGTATCTTTATTGGCCTTCGCTCTCCCTTGCCCACACTGATTCCATCATGATCTGATATTCCTCATTATCAATGAATGCGTCCAAGCATCAGTTGGTGACTGTTTATCCATTTGCTCCTCCTCTTTTTCCCACTAAACTGTCCTGAACTGCTTTTCGTTTTCCACCTGTCTTTCGTCTTAAACGTTTTCCGTTCACCCTCTTTGAATTTCTTGCTCCGTTCTTAGTATCCTCAAATTTCATCACTGCCACAGTTACTGGAGCTTTCATTCTTCGTGTGATCTCACCGAGGATCTTCTGTATGATCCATGATCTTCGGGAGGAAGGGTGTGCATTATCTATAATTATATAGTACAGCCATGTCGGAGGAGTTACAAATTCTTCCTCGTCGTTGATGAACGCACTTCGATAGGATATATACTTGTGTCAACCTATCGAGCTAGCCTCTTGTCCTCGAAACCCCCTTCATTTTTCGTTCACGTCTTCCGGAGCCTGTTCCTCCTAATTTCATCCGCTCTCTTCCTCTGTTTATTTCTACCCTTCCTTTTTTCGTCCCATTACCGTCTCTTGGTGCTATATTGTCCCTCGGAATGCCTCCAATTAGTTGTCCTCTTCATCCCAGCTGCAGCATCTTCAACAGCCTTCCCTCGTCGTTTCCAAGTCCCTTCTTTCTCTTTTTCCGTCCCTTGGTCTTGTTTCCTATTTTATGCTCCTCCTTTTCGTGCCGTATTTCATCTCGTGTCGCCATTCCATTACTTTTTCTCTGCTGCTGCTGTAGTCCGCGGAGTAAATTTAGCGTCACGCACTGCTTTTAGGCCTCCAAAACAATTCACCGGGTGTAGTCAGCATCTAAACAGCCTAAGAATGGTAGTGAATTCACGCCAACTTGAGATTTGGAGGACTTTTCCCTCTTAAATGACGGCAGATTCCATTGTTTGCCATGGTTTCTTTTGGTAAATTCTGAAGGTTGCTCCTGCTGCTGAAACAAGAATGTAATCCGTGTTGGTGGTCACTCAGCCTCCTCCGGCGTAAGATAACTTTGGAAACTAACTTTGAAAGGATATTATTTCTTAGAAAGAGCTCCTCAAGGCTCTTAGTTGCTTGTTGTATTATTATTTATTGTTCTCTTCGGCGTGATGTGCGTCCATGTGATAATGCACATATTATCTGTTACCCGGAGCTTCACTAGCTTCTTGATCCTTCCTGTCATCATCTTACCCTAATAAGTTACCCTGTTTCTACTTCCTGCCCATCAAACTCTGTATAGGGGATCGTAATACTACTTAAATATTCACATGGCTCTTAGCGTTGCGCTAGAAACGCTGCCCATGGACTATCTGCCCATAAAAAACAAATGGTAAATGAATATTACTCTATTTGATAATAGTAATTAGTTTTTGCCCTCTCTTCAGCATGTACCTGATTTGAATTGAAAATTATGGGTGCCATCATAATTCATTTCGGAGATGAAGAGAATGGTTTTTCGGGTCTTCTTCCGCGTTTGTCCATTTTTTATGGACAATATGTCGCCAGCGTTCCAGCTGGCGTCCAATGAAGTGTGGATACATCCACCTAAAAAAGCCAGCTGGAACGCTGGCGAAATATTGTCCATAAAAAATGGATAAACGCGGAAGAAGACTCGAAAAACCATTCTTCACTTCATTCTCTTCATCACAAAAACTCCGTGGAAGCCTTCACGGAAAAATCATTTCGGAGATAGTTAAATTATCAACATGGATCACGCATGAAGTACACCCGAGAGACAATTAAAACCTAAAAGTACTATCAAATAAGCCAAGCAAGTCACCACAAAGGTTGTTGAATCTTGGTGTTTAATTTTTTTGTTAATGCAAATTTCCCTTGCGATTTTTCTTTTACTGTCTGGCACTTTTGGTGTAATAGTAGTCCTAAAACCAATAAAGATCAGAAGTGTAAAATATATTTGTGCTAATTGTTTGACCATGTATTTTCTTCTTGTCAATACCCCCTGACGCGAATGAAGTCCTGCTTGAGTTATTATTTTCTAAAAATATTTCTTAATGAACTCTTAAGACTGAGCGATGTGCCAAATTGATTGTAATACGTTCTGTGGTTCCAGGAATATCTAGATCAGTTAGTGAATGAGTGGTATATGTACCGGAAAACCTCAGTTCTACGTTATCCAAGGGGTATAATTACCTACAACTGAGTAGGTCGTGTAACTCAGTAAGCCTAACTTTTAAGCATTTGTAGAGCCTAATCAGTAGATCAGCTAGAAATGCGGATCTCACAGGAGCATTTTAGTGCTGACGAGGTCATTTTAAATAAGATACTTCATACTTCAAACTTCAATTCAAGTAAACTTGTAATCTTTGATTCAAGAACATGTGAAAACCCGATTACTTCAAATTAGCGTATATGATGTTTTGATGTAATAGTAGTCCTAAAACCAATAAAGATCAGAAGAAATGATATATATTTGAATGAGAAAATGCTGATAATTTTTTGTAAATGTTTTGGTCACGTATTTCATACGATATTCGCTCGACATCGTTCATTAATGCTGGACTCTGAATTTTTCTGAAAGTTTCGTCCAAACGATTAAGTGAGCATAGTATATCAGTGGAGACATCATTTTCTGTACGTACTGCTGAGTATGACGTGCTAGAAATAACCCATTTTTGAAAATAGTCTTCGTGGTACTGCAATGGATGTTAGTCAGTTAAGCGTATATGTACCTATCCTATAAATGGATGTAACGTTTCACTGGATAACTCGCAATCGAGTTCTCACTGTGTACCTTGTTTGGCTGGTGGTGTACTCGGCTGGGCCCTCTTGCTGCTGACCCTGGCTCTTAAGCAAAGACGCTCACTCGGGTGCTTGCGAGTGCTCATATTCATCTTCCTCTCCATAGATGACGATGCTGCTCCCGAGAAACACAATCCAGTCGCGTCCACCGGAAATGCGCGTCTGGGACCCCTTCGCGCTGCGTATAGCACAACTCCGCCGCGAGAAAATCGCCCCGCCAGCGGGAGCAACGACTGCTCGAGCCCTTGGCCGGTAAACTTTGATAGGAGGAGACTCCATGCACATGCGCATGTCTAGATGGGATGTGTGTAAAGGCGGTCGCTGAGTCTCTCGGCAAGCTCGTAGCCACACTGTAGTGCCATCTAGGCCTTGTGACCCTTGATTAGCTCGGATTGCGTCTACGTCAAGTCGAAACAAATGGCAAGTTCCTGTTTATTTCGTTCGAAGAAATAGTGCTCCCCCCCGATAACGTGCTTGTAGTCCGTATCACATGATGCTTCATCCAGCACAAGCTCAAAGATAGAGCTTATTTTAGAGCTCAAAGATATAGCTTGGCTTAGATGATAGTTTTCCAGTATCGTCTGATATGGAACCTGTAAGCTGGCTGAAATTCATAATCGCTATCACAGTGGCTAAGCTACTTGATTTCGTAATTGATGCGGTACTATTTGCTTCTACCTGCTAATTCCTTGTGGAACTCAGTAGCCTTCGACCTTTTTACGCTAGGTTTTACAGACGCCGCGCGAGCTTCACTTTCTCAAATCAGCGCCGTCTATACCTCTCCTAGCCATCATTAATTTGCAGGCTAAGGAATCGACAAAAAATTAAAATGTTCCCACTGCTTTTTGGCCGCGTGCTGTTATTTATTGGTTAATTTCATATTTTATTGGACATACGTTAAGATATGAATGAAAATACTGCATCTCCGCCAGTACAAGTTCAATGATCGTATGAACCATCCAGGACGGCCACCAATCATACTGGATTCAGTCCTCATTATCTTACACCGGCTAGTATGATGGGTTTTGTGCTAGATCTTGTATCTAGTGAAACTGGCTGAAGCTATTAATAAGTCAAATTTAAATACTGGGGACGCAAGTTATTTCACAAATGTATTTCAAGACTTTTTTATTTTGGTTCGACTAGCGTTTTGCAGTGCATTATTTTATAAGTGACCAACTTTTTTGTTTCATTGTAGGTTTCTGGGTTCCTCTCGCTTATGTTTATGTTGAATGTTGACAGTCTCCCCTGCGTCCAGGTCGGAAAATTCAAATCCTAAGTGATGTGAATATGCAGACTGCAACTGCGGCGGAACCGTGTCTTTCAAGATGAACCTACGGGGAAGAAACCCACTAACTTTGCTGATGAGGCATTTCGTCTTAAATTATTGCGGTGACCTGATATTAACTCTAACCTGAAACTGGATGTTTATTTTCATTATAACTTTTTCATCAAAAAATATGCTACTTGTTTTATTAATTTAATAAAACTACACGTTAGAATAGTTTTTGCGTCCTCTCTCACCCTCGATTTCTAGTGTGAGCAATGGAATAATTTGCACGGAAAGTTGAACGAATTTCTTGTACATTAACGGTGGACACTTTTTACTTGTGACATAAATCTTTGAGAAGTCTCTTAACTTTCTCCACGCGGTTCCAACTTTGTTAGAGAAGCCTCGCGGGAACTGGCGCTGTCGTCCTTGGGAGGCCTCTCGCATTGTTATTCTGCGATATGCATTGACTTTGTCAAATGTCTCTCTCCCTCATATTCACTGCGGTGTGATCTCCTTTCATCGGGGCAAATGTATGTCGCTCTGAAGTCATAGGTCGTGTCGCGTCACGTCTCTTTACCGAGTACAGACGTGTGTGAGAGACAAGCCGCAGGCTGCCTTTAAAGCCTGCCTGTGACGATCGCGGCCAGCCCATGATTGTATGTCGTTCGTGAGATGGTGATGGGCATAGCTGAGTGCGGCTAAAAGTGAAAATTCGCTTGTAATAATTAGCCGAATGTATTAATACAGCGTTTGGCAACAGTGGAACCCTGTGAAAATTATTTAAGGTAATGTTGATATGAATAAAATTGACACTGAAGATAATTTAAACAAATTGTAGTTTGTAGTTAAAAGTTATAGTCGGTGGTAATATTCAGTATATTTTTTTAACGAAGTTAGGCAAAATTTGAACCCCTTGAAAACTATTTGATGATCCCTTCTCAAAGAAACGATCAATTATCAAGTTGAAAAACTGTTATTCTTTTCGAAATGAGGAAGAATAGTTTTTGCAAGTGTCCGGAAATTATCCTTGTTAGTGTTCCCGTTCACAGGAAAAATTGACCCCTGAATTCAACAATAGTCTATTTTTTCTTCATTTTCTTTCCAAAGGAATCGCGTCAAATCCGCAGAAATTGTTGACAGAAAAGTAAATTGACATTCAAAGTATTGCTTGAAATATGTACTTTTTGAAGTTAAAACCTTAAGCAACTAGGAAATGGTCTTTGAATTTCATCATTAGTTATGTCTTCTAGTTTTATCATTGGGAATTAGATGCTTTAGACTCAGAGAGACTACCAGTTCGAATTTAGCTTGTGGATTATGGTGAAATAACTCAAGGGAAGAGAAATCAGCGAGGATATTCATCATGAGACGTTTGACGATCACCCTGAACTTTAAACGCCGAGATCTTATTAAACATTTACATTGTCGCGATGTTTGTTTTGGCACTTTCTTTGGTTGAAGGTTGGATATTTGGGAAGGCGAACGAAAGCTGAAGTCTTTCGTGCTATTGAGAACAGGCTCGGTAGAGAGTTAAGAGAAATAAATATTAGGGTAACGGAGGAAGAGTGGAGAGAAACCTGGCGTCGAAGTTAGCTTGCTCTTAATGAAAGATGCATCGGAGACATCATGTTTATGTCCCATCTGACAGATTCGGTACTATACTTGAAGTGCTCTCCACATGACTCCCAACTAGTAATCGGGATTCCAGCATTCGATCCCAGGCCCTCGGAATGGGAAGTATGGATATATACATTTCTAATTTTCTAACCAATCTAATCCCTGAAATTGTTCGTTTCTGGATGTCCGTCCCTTCTTGAATCTCGCATCGCTTAAAACGCTAAGAAAATCAGTGATTAGAGCTCTTTCAAAATAATAGCGCCGTCGACGGTTAGAAATTCAGCCAATATGTGAACATGTTCAGTGCTGGTTGGGGAAGGGAATCACTTGACCGAAGAATCCATGATGATGTCCTTTGTTTAAATGATATTCCCTTGAAAAAATTGTTTATTACTCATTTTTTTCTTAGCCAAATCAGTGTATTTCAACGGCGCTATTATCTAAGGCGGATCCCAGGGAAAGAATGTCTTAATGCTGCAATTGGCTGATTGAAAAATTGCCATCTAAGGCATATAAATGAACCAATTAAGTAACTTTCCTCCTATCCCTATCTTAGCTTCTATTTCCTAACGCATGAGCGACGTACACCAGGGATCGGCATCATCAGAACGAGTAAATGAATTGGTTAAATTCGCTCTCGCGACAAATAATGAAATACGGATTCGACCGCCGCCTTGGTGGCGATAGTCAATGCGACTCGACCTGGGTTATCGTGAGCATCACGTTCGCTATCTCGAGGTATGTCCGTTGGTGGAGTGACGTCCACCTTATGACTCTCAGTATTTTTTATTTCTTGTTCAAGTTCTCAATATCAGGCGTTTACGAATTCTTGTTGCTAAGCAAATCGTTTGTCAAATGAAAGTAAAATGCGATATTGGATTGGTACGTAGTTTCATACAATCGAAATGGGTAAATTGTTTTCAGAGGCGACTGGCAGCTGAGGCTATTCGCGTCATGAAGAATAAGTGGGTAGTTCATCAAAAGCGAGAATAATTTAGGGAGTAGAGAAAGGGTGAAGGGAAGCACGCCGTTGGCCTGTTGCTGACTGAAAGAAGCTATGGATCCACATGTCAACGTGGTACTACATTTTGTGTACTGTGCACATGACACACGAGCAGAGATCCGGATCCTTGTGAAATACTAGTTTCCGCCTCTGCTAGTTTTCGAACCCGGGAACTCCGGATGGGATGCCTGGACTCGTGCCACCGCAACAACCCAGTACTCCAAATAAGTTAAAGTTGGAAAGATTTTTCCCATTTCTCCCTATTCTCCTCATTGACCACGTTTCGCCTGTTCTAACATTCCTTCTTACGCTCTAGACGAGGTTAGAAATCGACTGTTATGATTTAGCGTGTTATGAGACTCGCTCTAATTATTATTGACATGTTTCAGCTGTAGAGAGCACATGTCTTAATGCGTGGATGTCGTCTCATTCTTTGCAAACCACATTCAATGTCGTCAAACTTCAAACTCACCATCCCCTCCGCTAATAAAACCTTGAAGAATGGTAGAAAAAGTGCGAGATCTTGCCTTCCCCTCATTCATGGGAACGCTTATATGCATTTTTCCCATTTCTTTCGTGCCAAGTGTGTGAGGCGGTTTCTTGAAACCAATTGTAATTCCACGTGTTATGTCGAGTGGAGGGATTATCATCCGCTGGTCATATTTGCTGTTAGTCCTCCTGGGATGTATAATGGTGATATACTACTCGATGTATTTAACATATACACGCCACAGCTTGCAATATCGCCACAGCAAATACTCCACATTCACGTTGGTGCTCTGTGACAGGGCAGTTCCGCTTTTCGTTTTGAGATACGTAATTTTCTCGAAATTTTTTACTCCTATCTTCCTATCACTCGACTCTTTTAGTCCGTCTTTGCCCCTCTAACAAGTGCTGCACTTGGAGAAAAGTTCCCACGTTTGTTCGGTTGGCAGCCGTGAGTGCAAGAGAAAACGGTGTACGCGCATGCATGAGTCGTTTCATGTTTTCAAGAGGGCCTCATTATTGGGGGTCACTCCTTGGGTCATTGCGCAGTAGCAGGTCTTTCTTTATCTGCCCTCTGCCCCCTCTTCGCTCGCCAACCCTCATGCTCCCTCCCCCTCCCTTCCCATTCTAGTTTTTTCTTCTCCCCACCCCACCCAGCACCACCCCACACCCTCTCCCCGCGAACGCACTGTCGCAACTAATAAGTGATCAAATGTAACAAAAATTGATTGAGTCATAAAGAGAATTTATATATATCATATGAATGTGCTATCATGTGAGTCGCATCAGTAGATTCTTTCTGAGCAGTATCAAGATCTAGGGGGAAAAAACATCAAGATGCATGAACTTGAAAGATTCGATGAAGGGAAATCAAGTTCGCTTGGACGTGGTCGGAGTCGTTGTATCTCGCCTCAATGTTTTGGACCCGCGCTCCCCAAATATTATCAAATTCTAATTTTAGGGTCGTGGGCGTGCTTTATTGATTCCAACCCCATGGGCGCGAGATGCTGAATGAAACCATAGAGTATTACTTAATTACTCTGTGCTGAAACGTAAATTAAATTCGATATTTAGTATGCTAGACGACTAGCCATTGTCAAAATTGCAAAACCAGTTACTTTTTTGAGTTTCAGGCGCTGTCAATGCTTGTGGCACAGGACAGCAGAAGAGGGGAAGATTGCTTGAGTGTTGTGTCACTACTCATAAAATGCAATGAATTTGGCCTCACTCTAAATATCCTCATATTTCCACCACCAATTATATCAAAATATCTACGGCTTATTGAACTGCTTTGTAAAGGTTTCTCAAAATATAGAAACTTTTCCGTTGGATTTGGTATGCTCGCGCGCTCCCGTGCGAATCGGTAAAAAGATTAGGAAGAGGTGCCAGAGATATATTATTAAAAATGACAAATATCCTGTCAGATGTGTATCGGTGAGCAGTTTATGTATTTCTTCGATTATTTTCAAAAAGAAGTCATTTAATCACCGCGATATTTTTTTTTGTAAAGTCGGAAAAAATTAATTTGTGATTGTGTTTTTAGCGCGCATCGTGGTCATAAATATGTACATTTAGTTGAATACTGAGAGCTTCTATCATTAAAACAAAATTGCTGCCTTCTTCGAATTATTTCATGCTTCGTACCACTGCATGAATTTTAGAACAACATTCAGATATGGTCACTCCCGCTCAAACAACCTTAAATCCTCGGGGAAACGCGAAACCCATGGCTGGAATTCGAACCTCTGGGGGGAGTCTGGCTGCTGCGTCACTTCCGTGGCTACGCCTCCCACCTCTGTTTATGTGTTCGATATTTGAGTAAGCAACGAGAGTTCGAATGTCGAAATATGAGAGTGGTGGGTCATGGGGGACGCAATGTTTGTTCCGCGGGGACTTGAGGTTTGGGGGCAGCATGCACCAACGCCCCTGACCTCGAAGGTCATGAACCTAAAGCTTTGCATCGTGTGTTCTGTTTCCCGGGCGAGGTTATTACTCCCCCGCAAAGGTTAAGGTTACACCTTGGAAAGTACTCTGGTCGGTCGAGAGGGAGAGCTGGGAGCCGGAGGGCGCGATGCGCTGGCAAAAGTCGCGGAGGAATGGGTGGGAGGCGGCTTGGGAGGGGGGAAATGTAGAAAATATGGGATAGAAGAGGGAGGGCAACCCCCGTATGAATCGATGAAGCCTTTCACCCCTCCTCCCACTCTGTCTCTCTCGCCCTTGCACACTGTTGAGATTTCACATCCCTTTACGTTTGCGATTTACAAGGAAATCGAATCTGCCATGCCGATGGGAATATTGTATATGCCCGTAGCGATTCAGAACTATCCATCTCCGCAAAATTCAGCAAACCGCTAATGTAACAAAGACGGCGACGTGTTGGAAGGTGCGAGCGACCTCGAAATTGTAGAAAAATATTGACCAGGAATATAAGCCGAGCAGGTTTTTTCCGCAAGGGATGATCCCTATAATGGCATCGATTTCAGTGCCAATTCTTTTAAAAAAATGTCGAAGGGGTCGAATATGAAGGAAGAAGTTACAAAGTTGGATAGAAAAAAGCTGTCATAAGGAGACGCGAACGGAAGCTAGTTTTGAATTCACATCAAAGGCGAAGTGAGTGAGATATATTTAGAGGAAAGGTGGGGGTGACCCAAGCTTGCTTCTCAAATCATTAGTCTCCCTCACTGCACATTAGCACATTGTCCCTCTCAAATAAAATATCGGAAATAGACTCATGTTAGGACTAATGTATTTAAGTATTCCTTTTTTCGGATAGAAAGCCTTGGAAATTAAAGATACTACTAACCACACAATTAGTTTCGATATAACGTAATTAATTGTACATTGAACACATTCACTTACAAATAATGACTTATTTCCTCACTTACTCTGCCACCTACCTTCGTTCTTATTGGTCACAACGTATTTTAATGTTTTATGGTTTCATTTATATAGGTATTGAAATTTTCTTAGCAAATGGAAATCGCTGGACGCTTTTTCATGTTAGAAGTTTTCTTTTGTGATGATTTTCACTTTCCTTGAAGATCTATGACGATATTGCTCATTGTTAAAGCGTGATCCAATTTTGCACATCCCTCTATTTTCCATTGCATTTGCCTTAATTAGAATTTTCCTCGTGATGGGAATGGCGCTGGCTTGAAGAGAACCAACTGGAAACTTTCAGATGTGTGATAGTGTGCTCATAACCGTAATTAGCTGTGAAAAAATAGCTCCTGGAGAAGGAGAGGCTAGTCTCATTACAAATACGTTACCAAAGCTTTTGTTGTCAGAATTTATCGGCTGGGAACCGATTAGATTAGCTGTCCTAGCTTCTACGTGGTTCCAAAATCGCTGACCTACGGAGGGACAACTAATTTATCTGATGAGATATTTTTCTTCCGCCGCTGAGGGTTTTTGGTTTTGTGGCCATGGTAAATAATACAAAGTTCACCCCAGTCGTATTTATGCAATGCCGCAAGCACAGCGCAGAGAATACTAAAATAAGGACGAGCTATCAGTGCAAGAGGTCACGTCAGTCGCACTCCGATCAACCTCCTTGGCCGTGCGCAAGCCAGTTTGTGTTCTGTGTGTCGTGAAGTGAGCACTGATCGCTCTGTGTGAGGCGCGCTCGTCCTAAAACTGTGGCTCTTCGTCGATCGTCTACTCACATGACCCTCCTGTCGAGCGTTTACCTGGATGGGTGTTGTCATGGCACCTTGCCCAGCCAATTCAAGGCCCGGGAGAGCAGGAACAGGTAAACTTACTTGGAGCTGACGCGATCAACTCATATTAACTCGGCTGTTTCGATGGACGTCATGTATTTCAGTCAGTAATAACTTTAATCCAAAGTGCCCGTGAAGTAACACGTCCTGTGGATTATTTCGAAGCCGATGGTAACATCGTTCTATCCGACTAGGGATTTGAATTTTCAAAAGGAATTCATGGATTTGGAGAGAGGTTTTTCTCGTGATTTGGAGAAAATTCTCCCGGCTTCAGCGGTTGAAGGTGTTCCCGCCGTCGCAGTAACCTTCCACATTCATTTATGGTGGTAAACCCCTGGAAAAAATAAATTTTATTTATTCCTTTACTAAAACATCTTGCTATCGTAATTTTACGTGTGAGAAAATCCAGTTGAAGTATCTTCTCCCGTGCGATTCTCTGATGGAACGCTGTTCGGCGGCGTATCAGCCCTTCGCATACCTCCTAGATATTCCACGGAAGGACTTCGCCATTGTAGATTCTAAGTGATATTTTAGTGATCATGACGCCGCTTGTGATGATACTTGTAAGGACCGAAAATCCGAGGAAATAAAAGAAAAACTAAAGTTTCTATTAAACTTTCCCACCCGAGTTTTAGACTAAAATAATCGATATCTGGCCAGTTCAGGACCACGCGCCGCGGCGTGACGGTGGGGGAATAGCGCCAAGCGGGATACTTAGGGACATCTCTGTTTTGGGTCGCCCGCAAGATATAGGAAAAATATGTTTTCGAAGGAGAGGCGTCCTTTACGCTTTGATAATTCTCTGCTTCATGATCATTTTGTTAAGACAGAGTTTTTGCTGCCCTCAATAAGGCATTCATCGCCAGCACCCGCTCTAACATGAACAATAGTGTATTCTCTCTTGGATTTTCGTGGAATTCTTTGGGGAAAATTTCGTCGGGGACAATTGCTCATTAATGTTTTCATCACAATATTCTTTGAATTTCTCTTTCACTGGTTCAGATGTCTCTTGCTATTTATGATTTTACGCCGTATATGTGCCAGTTAACTCAACATTATTATTCACTTACTGAAAGGAAGTGACATTCTTAGTACAATTATACTAGCGGTACATTGTCTCTGCATGGCCGATTAAGATAATCTTTTTCTTTGGATTATTCTACAAAATCTGACTAATTCATTGACCATAGTGACGTGCCATAAAATTCATTGAAAGTTCTGCCATTCCTGGTCATGTGGTCATTCTCCTTTGAGGAATACTAGAGGCAGTCTCAAATTAATCATTTGTTTCTCTGTGAGCATGTAATAAGTTCAGGATGAAGTTTTTCTATAAATTTCCTTGGTAAATTCTATAGTGACATTGCTGTGATTGGCCTATTGGTTTTATCAACACAGTGAAAGGCACAGCATAAAAACAACCTTGCCATACCTGATTCATGGGTAAATTAATGAAATAAAACATTATCTCAGGAACAGGAAGACTAGAGCCATTCAGTTTTGTAGTCATTATGTTACCCTTCCTCTAAAAAGTGATTGAATCAATTTTTTCCTTGCAGTTCGAGCCGGGCGCTGCGCAACTTGGCGGAGAAGATGAGGCGTGATAAGTTGAACACTTACATTGGGGAGTTGGCCACCTTGGTGCCCATGGTGTCTTCATCTCCAAGAAGACTCGATAAAACTTCCGTCCTCCGCCTCAGTGCTACATACCTCAGAATGCATCGCAGTGAGTATTGACAATTTTAATAAATTTTTCCTTGATCATATGGGAGGAGCTCCTTTGTTCAGGCCAGTGCTTTCAAAAGCATGTTTACCAAGGTGTGTTTCTTTTCTCTGTTAGGCGTTAAGTTTCTTGTGAAATAGACATTGTTGTTAGTGGCCTGAAAAATGGAAATATCCCTCACTATTACTCATTCTTTTTCAAATTATTCGAACCAGTGTCATAATTGAAAATGAATATACTTCATGTAATTTCAAGTTCTCTTCATTCTCTCCTGGGGTAAGTGGAAAGAATTAGTCAAAGTTAGTTCCTCATTAGTCACTGCTTTATATTAGATCAATGTGGAGAGGGAAACACATTGGGTGTTGCTCTTAAAGAATAAAAAATTTCTAACGTTGAGCATCTATTAGTAGCATAATGACAAAGAACAGATATGAAGTATAAAAATTTAAAGAAAGGCAATCAAGGCTTGCAGATTCAGAAGGTGCTGGAAAAAATGTTTTAATGGAGGATTAGGGTCAGAAAGATAACTTGTGCCAAATAAGGTGATTAATTTGAAGCTTCAAATATCATGACAAGTAGAATGGAAGCTGTATTCACAAAGCCCTGGATCATGGTATAATATGGGAAGCATTGAAAAACATGGTTGAGTTTTATAAAATAATGAGAATTGGTATCTGAAAATAACAAGAATTGAAATATGTCAATAGGACAAATTATATGAATAAAGTTCTTGTGATGAGAACAAGACTTTAGATCTGTAGTGGAACAATGTGAGGCTGGGGGAAATGTGGCCAAGTCTCTCCACCATAATTCTCCAATTTAAATTCTTTGGATTACTTGCAATAATTCTTTGACAACACTGGAGTGTCTCCCCAAAACTAAAGTGTTTGATACCACAAGAAAGAATCTTTACCATTATATATACATATGTGTGGTAAGTTGAACTGGAGGCTCTTCCGTGAAAGAAGGGGAAATAAAATATTCCTCTTGGTAGAAAACTGGTTCCTGAAATCTATTGTCATTAATTTTAAGGTGCAATATTACAACCCCACCTTGATTGTGTCTGTTGTATGAATAGATCATTTGTTCCTGTGAATTAAGAATGCATGGTATAAGATCTTGCATGGTATTTGGGTTTCTGATCATGCTTTGCAGTGAAAAAAGATCCTCTTGTTTCCAGAAAAATTGACTGATGTATTTGACCAAGAATTGGTTATCATTTTGCATTAATTTTACTGTCATAATTGTAATGATTTCACTTGTCACTTCTATGATGTTACATGGAGATTGGAGTTGTGGATAAATAAGTCTGGACTGAAGTAGTAGTTTTTTGCAGGGAGAGTGGTAAGAATGATTGTATGATGAGGGTAAATGTTGAATTTAGTTAACTAGTAGATGATTTTGTGTATCTTTGCCATGTTTGTGAAATGTAGGAGGATAGATGAAGAAATCTTAATGTATGCGAACACTGGTAGTAAAGTCAAAGGTATTATGTGGAGGCTATCTAGGAATGTAGTGTTTGTTTAGGGAAGTGATAATCACAATCGGCATAAATTTTCCCCTCCTGATGTCATTTTATGGCATAGAAACTTGTGGATAGCGTTAGGAATGGGGGAAAAGTCGTAGTAAGTGAAGTATTTTAATTGGAAGTAGTTGTTTTGGGGAAGTGTGGAATCCTACTTTATAGAGGTCTTGGGGGCATGTAGGTAATACCTATTGGCTCACATTTTTCCTATTATATCGGGTATTATGAGGGGTAGGTACCCTCCCCCCCCCTTGCACTCCTCACATTCCACCCCCTCACACAACCCCTCTTTATCCATCTCTGATTGGAATTGAGTGAGTGATGAAAGAATGTGGGTCGGATGCTCCAGTGATGGACGTTTGAAAGAAGTGTGCTTCAGCAGTTTGTCTATGTCAGGAGACTGGGGATGAGTCAGATAATGAAACAGATGAATGAAAGTTGAGTGAACAGTAAGAGGTGGACCATGAAAGCAGATGGGCATGGCAGAAGAGAATCGACAGAGGAGGAATGTTAAAAGTCTTCATAATAGGAGAGGGTCTATAAAGCAATGCATGAATGTCCGGGAAGTGAAAGAGATTTGCTTTAATGAGGCATTATGGGGAAAATTATTGAAATGGAAGCAGTTTTCTTGGGCTAATGGGAATAACTAACTCTTTGGCTTTGCCTACCCCAGAAGCAAATGGCATGATGGATATGAATGTATGGTTGGTTGGTTGCTTAGGGAGGTGACCAGCAGCTAAGGTCGTTTGTGCCATAGGGGAAGGTGAGGGAGGAAGGACTGGATAGAGACCCGGCATCGGCATTAGCCTGTTCTTAACGAGAGGCGCCTAGGGGACCACAGTTTAGTGTCTCATCTGACAGATAGAGCACTGTACTTGAAGTGCCCTTCACAAGACACTCAAGTAGGGATCAGATTTCCTCTGAAAAACATCCTCCTCTGCAGGAATTTGAACCCTGGCCGTCCCTATGGTTAGCCAGTACTATGAATTTATGTAAACTACCCATATTATAAGAGAAAATAAATCTGGACTTATAGGATTAGGGTATCCCTGAACACCATGACTTTCGGTTTTCATTTTGAGTTTGAATTTGTTCTGCTGAATTTCCTCATGAACAAAGTTAACTGTAAAATTCATTCTTCAGTTTGAAAGCCTAGTGATTGTTGTGCAACTTTTCTCTTTTTCAGCTCTCCATCCATCTGATGGCTCATTGCGTCCTTTTCTGCCCAAAGCCTTGAAAGCCTTCAATATCTCTGAAAAGGTTCTTGAGGTATGATTGGATTTAACTATTGTTAGCCAATGAAATGAACTCCTATTAATTATAAACTAGCCAGATAAACTCTCTATTGATGTGTATATGAATTGAGAGTTTATAATAAGTTAATGTTTTTGTGTATTTATCAATAATTTTGCATGTGAGGTCAGACCCCAAGTCTCTCTTAAGTAATGTTATCTCATGAGTAGAAATTTCTTTATTCACTCAACTTTTTAAATTTGGGGTGGCTCTACATCCTTTGAATGGATTTATATTTGTCTGAAGTGCTTTTTTATATGTGAGGTCTTAATTTTTTATGTTTACTAGTTTTTACATTTGGGTGTGTGAAATGATATATTTTCTCTCATTTCAGCTTCTAAAGTAATATTATTCTCGCTAACTCATGTATGTTTCAATTTTAATATGTTTAATTTGCCCTATTAACAAATGTAGCACCATTTATAATTCTAAATCTTGATGTTACTTAACTTTTAGATGATTTTTCTTCAATATTTATTTGCCTATAAATATCAAACCTTGGTATGCGAAAGAAACTATTTTTATTTATTATATTCAATTTTATATCTATTACAGTATTATTCTTTTGTGTTTCTGTGAGTAGCATAATTGTGTTGAGTGGGATGTATTCTATTTCTAATATCCATATATTTATTTTAACTCATCTCATCACTTCAATTAAATTTATTCTCACATAGATACAGTCACATTTTTTTATATTTTCATGTATTTTTACTTATTTCACCATTTCAGGACATGGATGGCTTTCTAATCGTTGTGATGAATACTGGGAAAATTGTATTTGTGTCCCATGCCGTGGAGAAGCTTCTTGGCCATACTCAGGTTAGTGGAGATAGCTTAAATTTTGGAAAATAAATTTGGGAAATATTACGTCAAGACCAGTGTGTAGTTCCTATCATAACCAAGTATGGTACATAGGACTGTGGTGTTAGAATCCTTTCTCTCTCACAGCTCTGTAAATATGCACATTTGCCTCTTGAATTGATGAGGACATAATATATTTCACATTTTAATAATGTTCTAATAATCTTTTTGTTTCATAGAATGATCTCTTGGGCCAATCTATGTATGGGATAACACATGTTGATGACCATAAGCTGCTGACTAAGAACCTGTCTTTAGAAGCAGAGAATGATGCAGAACCTCCAGCCAATGGTAATGAAACTCACATTCTTTATTTATTTTTTTTCTTTCTTTATTTTTTTTCTTTCTTTATTTTTTTTCTTTCTTTATTTCTTAGTGTAATTCTTTTCTTTCTGTTTTTTTGGGAAATATCTGCCTTCAAAAATGAAAGACCCTAAACCAAATACCTATGTCACGGTGCTGTCTTCTATTTGATATCATGATTTCTGTAACTTTACCTGTGGCATGCATCCTATTCAAGCTCAAGAAACTATTGTCAGAGTTAAATGGTGAAAATGCCATATTCCCCTGTTAAAAGGAAATGGCTTCCTAATTTCAGGGGAAATTATCAAAAAATCTCAGATGCTATGACTGAAGTGAGCCAGAGCCAAGAAGTGTAATCTACATTGTAATTGTAAAATATTCAGTTGTCTTTTTTCCTTCATTTTTTTCTGTTACGAACAATCTTTGACTATGATAGAGTAACACTTTCATGGTTGGCAGATTATTAAGTCTAAAGGAATATGGCATTGTAATTTGCACTTGCATTAGCCTTAATCCATGAATAAAGTAAAACATTTTACATAGATTGTTTTTGTATGACTTCAAAAATCTTGATAGGTAATCAAAACCAAAGGATTTGATCAGGGAAAACTGTGTCTTTGGAATTTTATGACCATATGTTGGGATAAATGAATTTAGCCAGTTATTTAGAGATATCCCTGTGTCAAATTCAATTAATTTGGCTAATTTACAAGGGAAAATATCTCATGTGCCTGCATAGGCATAATTCAGGGGTAAGGGGTGGCAGGTATCCCTCACATTATTTGAAGGAAAACAAAGTTTGGTAATATTAAAAGCATGGAAATACATATCATTTACAGTTTTCATTATTCTGCTTAATTTAACTAAATGACCTTGTCAAGTTTAAGTGAGTAGCAATGAATATTTAAGGGGTAATAAAGAACCTTGGCAATTATTTTACGGCTGCAAATTTCTCTCAAAAGGCCCACCTTTTTACAAAAGCCTAGCAAAGTTTACCATTTAGTAATATATTTTTAAATTTTATGAAAGAAAATCCATTGTCCCCCTATTGGCCTGGAGGGCATTCTGTACCCCTCATACTCCATGGTAATCCCTGTTTCTCCTCCTTTACCCCCAATCTAAATGCTGAAATTACACCCACGTGTATCTGGTGATATAACCACATCTTATCTATATTATCTATCACACTGGTTTTTGAGATATATATGCCATAAAATAAAGCAGTTTTCTTTAAGGTTGGTATTAGATTTGAGTTTTTGAGAGATATCATTTTTTTAGATGAGAATTTAAATGCTAAGATTGTGTCGGTTTTATCAGTATATTTGCTTTCTCAGTTATTTTTAAAAATTACACAGAAACTTTGAGAAATACTGTCGTAAATATAATTATGTCATTTATATATGCTATATTCTTTATGTATATATTCTATATATATATTTATGTATATACTCTATAATATAGTCATTTATATATGCACATAGCTATGTCATTTAGAAACTAAATATAGTTGCTTCATTTTTCACTATTGCTGAAGTATTTAAATAAAATTTGAATGTAGTCATTGTGATGACTAGGGTAAAACCATGGTCACACAACTGAAATTCGTTGTGAGTGCTAAAATGTGTTAGCAGATGCGGAATGCATTTGGAAAAATATTTTTCAATGTGTTTTGATGCTAAGCCTTTCTGAGGCTCACATAGGTATTGTTTTCATGGGAGGCATGTCATTGATTAATTTATTTTTATTCTATTTATCCAGTTTGATTTATTGGAAGTTAATGTATTGGATATTGATATAATAAGTCATATGCATGCTGTTGTCTGTGAGTGAAAAATTACTTAGCTATTGTATATTCATTGTTTACCATCATATGATAATGATTGATAAAATAATCAATGCTTTAGGATTCACCTTAAAAACATCCATATGGCTTGACCATGATTTGATTTTGGATCTCCAATTAATGGTATGTTTAGTCACTTCGTTTCCTCATCCATCCTAATATTCTCTTGGGTTCACAAGAAGCATGTCTGGCCTAGAATCAGTATTTTGTCCAGTGAACGTATTTGGGTATCATCAGCCTCAGTTGTGGAAAGATGGAAATTGATTTGCTGCTTAAGCTCATGAAGCAACAACAGAGATGAAATCAGAAATCTTTGTTAAATGCCCTGCAGAACATTATATGCAGTCACAAACATGGTGAATGGACTATTTTCTTTCAATGGTGTTTTAACCTACATGGTTGACTGCTTGTAATGTTCATGGTGGCATTTCGCAAGAACTTTTTCTTAGTACTTTTACCCACTTGTAGAGATGAGCTTATGATTATTTTACCTCTTTGAATGATACTTGAGATTTTGGCTAAAAGAAATCACTCATCTTCTCCCCACAGAAGAGTTGGGAATAATGGCAAAGTTGTGCCCTGGCTCAATGGACCAACCAATGGAAGGTCACCATAATCAAATGCTTCAAGGAGACACGCAAGAGGCAGGATGTAGCAGCAGCAGCAGTAATGGTGGTGGTGTCAATTCAAGAAGACTGTCCTTTTATGTGCGCCTCAGCCAAAGGGCTGTTGGACGTGGTGAGACTGCAGGGTATGAGGTGGTGCATGTTGTGGGCCAGCTGCGGTCAGCATCATCGGAAGATGGACCTTCTTCCTCAGCAGGAAAAGGTAATGGGCCGGAATAAGGTGCTCTTGGTTACCAAAAATAAATATGGTGCTGTTATCATTCCACAATCAAATTTTGTTAACATTTGTAGCCAATTCTATGAGATCTATGGTCGTCAATATTTTACATCAAAGATACAGGCACGTTTTCTGCACATAAGTTTAAACTTGAATCTGGCAAGCATCACTTGGAGGAAGTTTTTGATGTACATATCTATAGTGAAGTAAAGGACATGGTACTTTTCCTCAAAATGCTATACGTACAATGCTGTCTCAGCATTTTATGCCATCATGACTCGGAGGCTACTGGCTAGACTTAGCTTGCTTGAGAAATCCAAAACTGGTGTGTTCCAGAGCGACACAGAGAATATTATCATGATGCCACACTACATCTCTAGGCCTGACAAGCGATAAAATAAGAGAGATAAATTGCCAAACAGATAGGTACAAAAACTCATTCCTTCCGTGCACAACAAGCGACCACAATAAAAACTGAGCTCAACTAAATACACTCCCATAATACACGTCACCATTTCACCTCTCGAAACCCTATCCCTTACATCAGTACATAGCCAGTGTCCTAATACCTCATGCCACGTGCCCATTTGGCGGCTCGCAGGGTAGTTTGTAGTTATAGAACATTTTAGTTTCACCTGACAAAGCTATAAAATGGTGAAGCTGCATCATAAGAATAAAATTTTGTATTAAAGCACAAAAAAATTCACATTGTTATTGATAGATACATTGATTTAAATAGGCTAATTTCTCCATTTCCAACTAGTAAATCAGTTGAGAGTGACTGAAGTTTTTATTTAAATTTTGTAAAATTTTATTAAGTTTTTGAAAAATTTGAAGTTTATTTTGGTGGAGACACGGAGAAGTGCTTTGGAAAAGGCATGTAAAAGAAGTGAGATTTTAATTATAAGGCCTTTGCTGTTACTTATTAGTATGTTTAATGCCTTTATTGTACCTTGATCCAGTTTCCAAAATTATTTTGTATTCTGTGAGTACTTATTGTATTCCTTGTTTTTACACAGTGGATTTGAGCCAGAGTCAATCATCATCTTCAAGCTCCTCATCTGGGGAGGCTGTGATGGTAGCAGTGGCGCGTATATGCCGTGAGCGCCAAATACTTGAGCTCTCTCTCATGGAAGCCTGCAAAGATGAGTATCTTACACGCCATGGAATTCGCGGTGAAATACTCAATGTTGACCACAGGTAAGTTTGTCAAAAATTGTTTTCCACAAAAAATATTGTTTCTTTAATTGTCTCAATGTATTCATTGCTCTTCTGGCCCTACCCATTCTTTTCCTCCCTCCAGCTTCTGAGGACTTTAGTCCACAATGACCAAGTCTTGTATTAAGAAAATACCGTATCTTTTCTTAACGCCTTTACCTAGAGTCCCCCTTATTTATTTATTTCTCATAAGTGCTGTCTTGATCATTGCAGTTTTATGCTTCATGTCCTCACTACAAAAACCGTTACCCTCCCAATGTACTCCCTAAATGTGTATACATGTGTGTTTAGTGCCCTTGCACCTTAAAAAAATATCATCTTCTTTATCTTCTTATAATCTACATCCCACCCATTACATCTTCATCCCATATCTCTCTGCTTGTGTAATGGTAGTGAAGAAATTCTAATTGTTTGAAGAAGTTAAAGTGCTTACATGCAAAGGAAGATTTATTTAATGCTTAAATACAGCTGTCATGTTCCACCATTCTGTTAAAGGTTCAATATTTTTGGTGCATGCATAAATATGCATAAAGAATAATGCATTATGGAGTTAGTAGCAATTTTCTACTTGATTTATGTGAATACTGTAATTTTTTCAACATCACTTCATAATTGGGGCAGACCTACTGTACCACCAGATGATGCTTTTATGTCACGATGCATAATATTCAATTTAATAAACAGGAAAATTAAAACAGACTAATTGTTTACTATGCCTTTACACTACCTCTTGCCCAGAAATGTGAATTTCACCAGCTATTTGCTTAAATAAGTAAAATTATGCTTTGTATGTTCCGTATCTACTTTTCAGTTAGCTAAATTCAGTTACCTAAAGCTTCTATATGGCAACGAAAGTTATAGTTAAAATTGTTGGGCAATTTCGGACACCCAGATTAACTGCTCAATCTGTGATTTTGTATCATTGGATAATTGTTGATGTTTGACATCTATTGTTCTAATTTTGTAATACATTGTTTACAAATCTATCCTTCTTTATGCTCAGTAAGTGAATGCACTTTCACTTTTTTACAGGATATCTGTGGTGGCTGGTTATATGGCCGATGAAGTCAAAGGTCTGTCAGCTTTCAACTTCATGCATGACCAAGATGCTCGCTGGACGTTCATTGCACTCCAACAAAGTAAGTACCTGTGCTACCCTGAATCATTTTGAACTGCAACTTATTCAATTAAGATTATGAAATTTTAAATCAGTGGAGTCTGATTGAGCTGTACAAATTTTTGCTGAGTGATCAATTTCTTGCACCTGCCATAAACATATTTCTTACATATTCGTTGCACATGTATCTCTTATTTTATTAATACATTCCTACTGATTATGAAATGGCTTCAGAAAAATATTTCAATATTTTTACAGTGTTTAGCAGTTCTGATGGATGTGGAAATAGCTGCTATAGACTGAAGTCAAAAACAGGTCAATACATATACCTACGCACCCAAGGCTATTGTGAATTTGATCGTGTCACTGGGAAGTTTGACACTTTTGTGTGCATAAATACACTTGTTAAGTAAGTATTTCATTTAAAGTTCTTGGTGAAAAAAATAACTCATATTTTGTCAGCATCTTTGTTGTATTCTATTGACCATGCATTGACTCTGGATGCTTTGGTAGTAGAAATGATATCTCAACCAGCTGACTTTTCATTCTGATCATAATTACAGTGAAGAGGAAGGCAAAAAGGCTGTGGAAGAAATGAAAAAGAGGTATTCAGCTTCATTATCTGCTGGCATGGCCCCGCTTGCCATTATGGAGGCTGGACCTAGCAGGGCTATAGAAGCTCCGGTAACTATAAAGAATGAGAATGGTGCATGTTACTAATTTTTTTATATATTTTGAATCTTATTCTTAGGGCTTTAATTGACTCTTTTGATCCATCACTGAGTTTGATCAATTGTCAATATGTTATAGCTGTTCAGTTTCTTTATTAGGTTAAGCTATTCTTTTTCAAGTGATGAGATGAATTAATGATCCACCATCTAAGAATATTGCTTTTCTATGTCAGTTGGGGGCCTAGTGCTAGTTGTTCGACTCTTGTTCTGAGAGTTACAGGTTCGGGGCCAAGTGAAGAAAAAATTTTCCTGGCTGAGGAATCCAGCATTAATGTGCTACCCAAACTGACCCCTCTACTGAGAGGTAGTAGTCTCAGCATAAGGCATTTATGGTTCATGTAAAGGAGATTAGAACTGTATTAACATCCACAACTTTGGGCGAGAGTGAAATACACAGAATTGGCCGGTATACTGTAATGTTGAAGGCAATGGGGAAACCACCACATTGAGATCCCTAGATTCTAGCATTCTCCCGGTAAAATATTCCGGAGGTAAAATAGTCCCCAATTGGTTCTCCAGGTGGGAACAGAGAAAGATTTGCCATATGCATTGAAAAGAAACTAGAAAATGAAGGAGAAATGGACACTGAAGAAGAATGGGATGAGCTGAAGAGGACAATTGTAGAAGTAGCAGAAGAGCAACTGATGAGCAAGTGGGCCAACATGAAGAAGCGATGGATAATGACAGAGATGAGGAAACTTACAGAAGAAAGAAAAAAATACAAGAACCCAGAAATGAAGGGAAAGCCACCTTCTACATTAAGCTAAGGAACCCAGTCAATTGAGAATGCAAGAAGGCTAGAGGCAATGGATTGAAAGTTCCTGAAAGGAAATCAATAAAACCATGAAGATGGGAACAATGAAACAGTGTACAATCTAGTGAGGAAACACTTCAGAGAGAGAAAAACAAAAAGTAACTAATATTAGGAATACAAATGGGAATATACCAATGGAGGGTGAAGATATTGGGAGTTGATAGAAGCAATACATGGAAGCACTTTACCAAGGGCCAACACTGCTGGAAGAAAACATAATGAAAGATGAGAATGAGGTTGATGAGGTAGACTGGGGCCCATACATACTGTGAGGTAATTTGATAGAGCACCTGGAGAAAAACAAAGCACCTGGAGCAGACAACATCAATGAAGAAATCATCAAAGTGCACAGAAGTAAATCCAAGGACAACCTGTACAAAATAATAAAAAATAGCTACCTAAACAAAGACATCCTAAGAACATTCAAAGAAGTGCAATGATGATGATAATGAAGAAGACCTGAGCAGAGATTTGATGAGCGCCAAACGTCAAGTCTAGTGTCACATGCATCCAAAATACCTATGTAAATAATAGGCCAAAGGATGTAAAGTAAAATTGAAGTTAACCTCTCGGAAAACAAATATGGACAGGAAGAACAGAGGAAGCAGGGAGGCCATACTCTGCCTGAGAGTTATGGTAGAGAAAACAATGCATGTGAACAAGCCATTATAGGTCACATTCATGGACCTGGAGCAAGCCTTCGACTTTTTAGAGTGGAACCAGATGTTCTGACTGCTGAAAAAACTCTGAATGGATTATGACGGCAGAAGAATAATCTGCCAACCGTACAAGAAGTAAGTTGTCACAATATGAATGAGAGGCAAATAGAAACTAGAATTAACAACCAGCACTGTTCAATATGTACTAGTTGGAGACCATAAGAGAGGCACCAGAAATAGGACTGAAAGGAATAAAGATTTACAGAGAAGAAATAAACATGCTCTGCTTCCCCGAGGATATCACAGTCTTAGCAGGAAATTAAGATGGCCTTCAAAGGTCACTAAACACAATGGACAAGGTTCTCCTGGTATACAACAGGAAAATAAATAAGACAAAGACTAAATTCCTAGCATGCAGAAGAGAAATACTGAAAGTAGAAGTGACTCTGAGAGGAGAGAAAATAGAACTAGTGGATTCCTTCATCTACCTCGGAAGTCCCATCATGGGGATGAAAGAAATACAACAGACATCATACGAAGAATTTCTCACACTATGAAAGTATAATAATAATAATATTTATTGGCCCCACAGATCTACTTCAGTAGATTTAGGGCAAGTCAAGTATATGCATGGGCATACATTTGGTATACAATATAAAATAGCAACAATACAAGATAATACAAACTATTCACTACATTGATCTTATAAAAAATTATCTGGTTGCTGCCAGAAATTCATTAACATCATGAAAGCACTCTTTTAATAACAGTGAATGTACCTTGTTCTTAAATTGGTTAAGGTTGTCCAGGCTTTTTATATTTTCTGGAAGTTTATTGTAGCATTTCAAGGCCATTTTGTATGGTCCCTCAAGATGTACCTTGATACAACTCTGTGGCATATGTATATGGGTATTCGCGGTAAAAACACAATTGCTGTGTTCAAAGAAGATGGGACTACAAACTAGGAAACAATGTCAAAACTGGTGTGGAGTATGGCACTATCTGGATAAGAAGCTTGGGCCATTGGAGAAGTAGACCAGAACAGACTAGAAGCCTTCAAAACCTGGTACTGGAGTATGATGCTGAGGATAAAATAGATAGACAATATTAGAAATGATGAATTTTACAAAGGGTGGTAGAGATAAGGAGCAAATGGAACTGTATACAGAAGAGAAGAACCAGAAAGATTGGACATTCCCTGAGACACAATGGTTTGTTTAGAACACAGTTGAAGGTAAAATAGAGGACAAGTCCTCAGAGGAAGACCCAGGATTAGGTTCATGGGACCAAATCAAGAGGAAAGTGAATAGGAAGACCCACTAGAAAGTAAGGGAACTAGCATTAGACAGGGAAGAGAGGAGGGCTGCAGTCAACAAATCTTAGAATTAAATGACCAATGATAATGATGGTGCTAGTTGTAAAATTTATTTTTAGGGAAGTGTTATCCACTTCCTCAACTTCATGGTAAATATACGATTCACTGTCTAGCACAATTGCAAGTCTGGTCATGTTGACCAATGTTTCAACATGATCCTTTCTGATCTACAGATGAGTAAAGCAGTAAGTGCTCCCTCACCAACGCAGCCCATGCCAGGTCCATCCCATGATATCATGTTACCAGTATCTCTACCATCAACATCTGCTGCTGGCCTTGGTCTGCCTTCACCAGGGAGAGCAGTCCAGCATGCTTCATTGTCACCAAGTCATTCAACTCATTCAACTGAGGCCATTTTGTATGAAGTGAAAGATGAAGACATATCGGCTTCAACACCCAAGAGCTACATCTCGACTGGTGCCTCTCCCCCACCACTCATACCGATACCCAACTGCCTCCCTCCCTCTCCACCTCCTCCCCTCATTCCAATCACCCAGCCCAACTTGATCCCTGGTCCCACCACAGCATCTCCACAACCTCCCCCTTATGCCTTTGATGGCACTGTACCGCCCATTGATATCTCTCACTCCAGCCTGCCATACACTTCACCTCCCAAAGACATCACGAGAGGACCAGAGAGACAGTTTTCACCCAGGTCAGTTGCTATATCCCTCCACCAAAGGGATTTTACATACTCTCGTTTACTTTTTATTTTCTTGTTGCTGCCCAGGCTGACTGTGGTGGCACAGCCCACTGACTGGTCTCCTCATTACTTTTTATGCAAATTTGGGGATCGAGCGGCATTCTTGTTGTCACGTACAAATTTTCAAAATTTTCCAACATCTGGCTTTTTAAAATATTGAGGTCTGCTTGAAACATTACAGTTTTGGAATTGTATTTTTGTATGATGTAATAGACTGGGCTCAAAGTTTTTAGGAAATTTCAAAATCATAGAAATTTGTGATGTATCCTGGAATTCGGTGCCCTCTCATTTTTCATTGCTGAGTTGCTGCTCTTGTGAAGTGTTATTTGTTTTTACCTGCTTGACATCACTGTGTAAATATGTAATGCGGGCCTCACTTTTGGACGACAGGGAAGCAACCTGGAGCTCTAGGGCACAGCAGGGCATCAAGAGGCCATCTTCCAGCTCATCTCCACCCATACGTCCCTCCAAAAGACACCACCATGGAATGTCCTCCAAACTGGAGCTGTTGGCTTCTACAGGCCACCAGAGTGCCGAGTGGTCGCGTACGGACTGTTTGCCTACAGTGGAGCCCAGCCGTCTTGGGGGCACCTTGACAGCAACCCCAAACTCTGCCCTTCTTATGACTGCTTCCAGCAGCCCTATCCTTGAAGTCACTGGGATCAGTGTCGGAAGGGAGCTCAGAGGTGGTGACCCTCTACGGCCCATGAGGGATGTCACGCTAGAGTATGGTCGAGCAGGCAAATTCCCAGAGGAAGATCGTCGTATCTCCAGTTGGGTGTCTGATGATGATAGACCAGCCTCGTTGGATCTTCTGTCTCTGGATAGAAATTCAGGTCAGTTTTATGGTTCAGGTTTACGTTTCTCTACAGTAATTCCTCATTTAGCTCACACTTTTATGAGTTCCTTTCATGGTGAAATGCTGAATAATGAAATTTTGATATGTTGAAGTAAGAATTGCAGTCCACCTAAGTCCTGTACTTAGCATATAGAAATTAAGTATAGTGAAATACTCATTATTATAAATTAAGGTTTTCTATCCCAAACTTTGTTTAGTTAAAAATCAATAATTTCTTTGTTGTAAGTGCTACCAAAGAATTGACATGTCCGTCCGGTTTAGATTCAAACGATTTAGGCCCTGGTTTTGTCTGTGGCAAATGCATTATATCACGTATAACTCTTTATAGTTCGAAATCTTTCTGCATAATATATCATCTTAATGTTGTTTTACTAAAAAAGTGATGACAACTTGCATGAAGATTCATTGAGTCATAACTATGTTCATAACACCATATTTTGTGATTATTATTCTTATAATATTTCACTTACCGTTTGCTGCATGGTGCAGCAGTACATGATCTGAACAGCCTCTGAATGCATTTTCATTCCCAACACACAGACATGTGCTAATGGCCTTATAATTGCCATTTTATGTTTTTGACCACTTGACCGAAAAATGTACATTTTCTTTCTGAAAAATGTAGTTTTCAGCGGTAGAAAAATATACACTTAACCTAGAATGCCTTGTCAAACATTTCCTTTTTTATGCCGCGGAAGTTGCAAAATTTTCTCTAATTTTTAAAAGTTTTATTTATCCATTGTGCTGTGGTTGTCAGTTGAACATAATTGTTACCATCAACGCTTTCTTCATTGCTAAAAATGAATCTCCATTTCTACTGTTTGCTGTAGCATAATATGTATGTTGTTAATTTTTCAATTAGAACATCTGTCAGCTGCCCCTCTCCACCATGTTTCTCTTTATTTTCTTATCATGAAGCAGCGTGTTTAATTGTCTTTCTACACGTCTGACACAATCGCTCTCTTTCAAAATATCTATCTCTGGCATCATATCCTGGTCTGAGTTTGCTCTTGAAATATTCAAAAACATCCGTGAATCACCATTTATAATATAATCTACTAATTTCACACCAAATGTTTCAGACTTAGATAATATTTTGATGACCATATCCACTCACATTTTGCTTGCTGATTCTTCTGCAATTTTCTCTGTGTCATCATTCCCTTTTTTTTCATAGTAATACACAATTGGAAATATAATTTTTTTATTACAAGGTCATCAACTTTGCTGCAATATTGTTAACACTTTCAGGACCGCCCCATATATGCATATCTTTCCTCAGGGGCCATCACAAAATTTTTTAATATGGCATACATATACACTTCTACTGTACATTAGTTGCCATTTTTAGGCATTTGACGCAAATCTGAAATGATTGGACAAAAAAAAAGTGTTGGATGCATACGCTGCGTCATCGGGTAGCAGCGCCTTCTTTCTTCATCCGTGACGTCATCACTCGCGCCTCAATAATGGGTTCAGATGTTCTTTTCTCGGAAATTACCAGGTTTTAATGTTTATTTTAACTTTTAATCCAAAAGGGTTATTATCCCTACTTATATATGTGTAGACGAGCACGATAGGCACACAAAAAAAGCGGGAGATGCACACTTAAATCGCGAATATTTCAATTTTTTCAACAGTCTTCAGCGGCGACTATGGTAGGTATGCCTTTGTCGTCTGCGCTAGAGGGGACAGAGCGGGGGGATGGAGAGACGACTCAGTCTGTCCCTTTTCTGACAGGGCAGGTCGGAGGATTAGCCCAAAGGAGGGACAATCGGGTGTGGGGGGGAGTTTTGTCTCGGCGGAAGGAAGAGTAAAGGAAATAGAGGGAAATTCCAGAGACCGGCAGGGGAGGGCAAATTTTGAAGGCTAGTGAGCTTATTTCAAACCTTGGGCCACGTGTGTGCCCAGAGCAAATATCTTTGCTTAGTTCGCAGGTTTCCGCGGCGTTGATCAAATGATTTCAACATTTCTCGGGTTGCTTCCGCGTCAGTAGTCATTCAGCACAACATTTTCGCCAGCTATCCTGCTGGCGTCCTCAGGTGAAGGGACTGTTGTGCTGAATGACAACTGACGCAGATGCAACCCGAGAAATGTTGAAATTATCTTTGCTTACTCCTTTTTTCCTGACCTGTAGAGAGATGGCGTCGGGTGGGTGGGGAGGGGGGGGAGAGTGCAAAATGGAGAGTAAGAAGTGGTCATCAAATTTGGTGTCGTGTTCTCGTGAGTGAGTGGGGACTGGGAGGGGGAAGGAGAAGAGTCATTGCATGTACACCAGTGGCTATAATCCTAATGTTGAGAGATGTTGCGCATTTACCGATATGAAATGCGGGACAAAGGTTGCATTGAAGGACTTAGACAATATTTGGAAATATTTTTGGTGTAAAACATGTAAATAAATACATACTTTCATAAAATAGATTGCTTTGTAAGAGTATATAAGAATATTCATAGTTATTTCATTTATTAAAATTTAAACACTATAATATACCATATAAATAAACAAACTTGTCATGGAATAGTAAACAATTTATTTTTCCAAAGTATAAAAATATTAAAAAACTAGGAAATAATCTTTATAATATATAAAAGTTGTGAAATGGAAATTTGATGCAATAATAAGCAATAAATAAAAAAAATCCTCTTCTATTTGTGATGAAGGCGGAAGCAATCTTCCAGGCAGAGGCCAGGTCGTTTCGGGCAGTCTGGGTGAAAATAATTTGTGTCCTTCCTCAACCCTTTTTGGTTGCAGAATACACATATTTTTCTGAGCGCTCGTTTTGTGTCAGGATTTCTTGGTACCATGGATGGGAGGTGGATTTTTGATTTTCGAGGTGGTGGTGGTGGAAGTGGTGTTTGGAGACAGGAAGCTAAGAGGGATTTTATAATTTCTAAATGAAAGTCGTAGTAGCTGGTTTTACGATCACGGTTGTACAAATTATATGAGTTTAAAAGAATCAAATGAAAAATGTGAATGCCTACCTTTTGGTACCACCGGAGAGTTTTTCTTTCGATTGGATAATAGGCCAACAATTGGTCTTGTTGATCTATTCCCCCATCTACTTATTGTACTCGACGACGATTTTCAGTTTCGTTGTTTTTTCACCCCTGCGGTTTTCGACTTCTACCATGGAAGCACCGTGTTCAGAAGATATAACCAAAACTTCCTTTCAATCCTTCCATTTCATAACACAAATTTCTTCTTCAGAATACCTATGCACTTCTTCCCCCTTCTTCAACTTCTTAGTTATAACCTCCGCCAGGTTATTCCTCCGGGTTGAACAAAGGGTTCCAGTGCAATAGGTATTCTGGGAAAGAAGGTATTTGGCCAGGTCCACCGAGTTGTAAAAGTTGTCCATGTGGACTGAATGCCCTACTCCCAGTTTTTCCGTCATCAACTTCTTGATGACACTGGTGATATGACCAGGCCCCCCAATATCCTTATCTCCGCTCCCTGCATACACCATGAATTTTAGGATCAAACCATTGGGCTCAGTCAACATATACATCTTTATTCCATATTTGTGACGTTTGCCTTGGATGTACTGCCTAAAAATCAATCGACCCCGTCATAAAAATCATAGACTCATCGATTGATAATTCTCTAATTGGAGAATAAATCCTTTCTATTGTTTCGTTGAAGAAATCAATGATAGGATTTACTCTCCGGAGTCTATCACTCCACTCATCTTCATTTACTTTGGAGAAATGCAGGGCTCTCAAAATACGTATAAAGTGGTTACGGGACATGCAATGACTGAAGAGTGGAATGTTGAAGAGGACATCTTTCCTCCAGTAGTCCTTCAGTCTATTCAGTCGGATGGTACCCATATGGAACAGAAGGCCGAGAAAAATTTTTCTCTCTCTGTTCTCTGTCACAGGATTCCATGGCAAAGCTCTTTTTCCCTTACGGGATTTGAAAACAACGCTACCATACTCATTCGTCGAGGACACAACAAGGTCAAAAAACTCCACGGTGGCAATCATAAAAAAAAAAACTTATGGGATTGGGAGTTTCGGGAGCATGCTGAAGGCCAGGAGATCCTCGGAAAGGAATTTGTGGTCGGGGTGGGAATGGGGGTTGCTCCGACCAGATGGGTGTAAATGAGGGTGCAGGATGTGGGAGGGGTTGAGAAAGGCCGGGGTGAGAAGTAAATGGTTGGGAAGGACCCGGTGAATTTTCCCGACTAACCGCACCAGCCTCTGCTTGATCTTCTCCTTCGTCGCTTCCTTCCTCTCCAGACTCACCATCGCTGGAATCGGAGTAGGCCAGTTCCTCGTACTCCTCATCCAAAGACCACTCTTCCATCACCTTTGATATGTCCTCCGGCAAAAGTTTTTCTTTGGCTGCTTTCGGCGGCCCCTTTATGCCAGAAGGGCATGCTCCAGGGTCAGACATATCTCTGAAAAATGTTCGAGAAGTTACTATGTGTACACAAAGTATTGGTGAACGTACAAAATTTCATGAAATTCACGACGGCAAAATTATTTGTCTGAAATTTACTGTTACTTCCACATCAAAAATAGTTGTATACAAAATGCATACAGTGCAGCAGCAGAAAATTACCGAAAGGTTATGCGAGCAACACGAATTTAGTGTAGCCAGTAATAGATGAGAGAAAAAAAGAAGAGGCACAAATGACCCCGAAAGCTTCAACAATGCATATCTATCGTCTGTTATTGTACATTTAGAGTAATTTAGAAAAAAAATATTTAGGCACTTTCGGATGAGCAATGGACACTCAAAAATAGGTATAGTCACTAAAATACTCTCACACACACACACACAAACGGAACTAATCCTTTGAAATAAAACCCCCACTTTTGCTGCATTTTTTTACCATGCAGATAGTCATTATCACTCATCTAAATACGTCAAATTTAGCAACTAATAATCATTGAGTTGTAAAAAATATTACATGTTGCTTTTCATGTTCACTAACATAATGGAGATATTAATTATTTAAATATATATAAAAGCACACTTACATTGGGCGTGTTGTATATTCTTCGGAATGAATAAGGTCCTTCAGTTCGGCAGGTTCTTCGGAATGAAGAAGGTTAGTTGAGAGCAGACTGCAACGTGAGAAAAATATGTTAGCGTGGAGGAAAAAATAGCGAAAGAATATTATAATGCATACTACAAAATATTAAAATTATTTAAGACATTACCTTGATTATCCAAATTTTTTCGCTTAAATGCTTTCTTCTAAATAAAACAAGCTGAGGAACCTAAAAAAAAAAGAACATTTATTGCTGAATAAGGTATTCGATTAATGTAAAAGAAATCAATCTTAATAACAGAATACAGAAAAAACTACACTTACCGTAAAGTTGAGTGGCATGACAAAAAAAAAAACTAGGAAAAAAAATGAGAGGCCAATGCGTCCTCTACGAAAGTTGAGCTTTCACTGAGGCCCACTGCAATTTTCAGCACTTTCCCGGCTCACCACATGCGCTGGGATACCATTAGAAACTCAGAGCGCTCGGACGCACACACTGTGTCGCCGGGCCCAGGATGCAGCGTATGCGTCCTCGGTCCTGAACTTGTTAATGCACCACACAATGCGGTGAAGCCTCGTTTTTTCCAGGTGTCATAGCCGAATACTTTCCCGTGTGCAGTTGGTCATCAACTGTTATTCTTCTCTTCCTCTCCTGCTTTCTGCCTCAAGATGTCCGACAATAATGCAGTCTCTGAGTAAACTTACTTCACTACACCATGATATGTTGCTTTTAATAATACTTAGCTCAGGCTCACAAAGCCACAACAAAATTGTCATGCAGTATAACTCCAAGTAGCCGCAGAACAAACACAATTCCCTCATTTATTTAGTACCCAGTGTTGATCAACGAACCTGAGTTTTAGTTTCTCTGCTACCACTTTCATACAAAATGATAAGTTTGAAACCTGCACAATGATGGTGACTTTAATAGCTCTTTAATTCTTTAATTTCTCCCCTTACTCGTATGCTCCACAGATGAATCTCCAGAAGCATGACTGACCAGTCAACAATTCTACTACTCCTTTATGATGTAGTGGATTTTAATGATTAATGCACAGATTAGCCAATGTTTACTTTTTCCTAAGTAATTTCAATATGTTCCAAAGTTTTACTTCTTTTCCCTCTACAATCGCTGCTTAAAAATGTTAGAAACCATCACTCATGGAGAATATTTTATGTTGTATGCTGGAAAAGATACTTCTGGTTATCATGTAATAATATTCAAAGTATTTGGAAATTTCATATAGTTTTTGATTGAGTCATTTTATTATTACCCTAAATATTTATGTTGCAATTTGTTGAAAAAATACTGTATTATGACAAATAATTACACTTGTACGATCTAAGAAGATGTTTTGCTTGGTTATGCTAAGGAGCTTACTAAAATTTGAAATGGAACATGACAGTGATAGAGCAGTTTTAGTGTGTTTAGAAATGGGAAATGCCTGCTACCAATCAAGTCTGAGATGCCATACTGCCTAGTGACGTCATAGTGAGTTTTCAGCATGGCCATCCATTTTTGTGGCACTGTGATTTTCTTCATAATTCGGGTTTTTTTAACCCATTGACTTAAAGAGATGGCAATTCACTGGTTGATATAACCTGGCCCTAGTTTAAAGAGACAGCGAATCACCGTTGTTGTACATTACGATTTTTGGGTGCCTCTAATTAATTAACGGTGTGTCATTTCGTAATTTCATAATAATAATAATATCTTTTATGGGTCAAAATTTCAAATCCATAGAATAAATAATTTTAGAAATGAAAAATATAATTTGAAAGCGAAATTTTGAAGAAATAAATAGTTACCCAAGGATAGGCTATCATTCAAAAAATACTAAGTCAATGGGTTAAAGCCTAGAAAATGATTTTTGCATTTAAATTTGGTTTTATGATGTATCGATACTCCAGACTAATTTAAGACCGTTTCTTCAGGCATTTTAAGAAGTGGTGCTCAACCCTATTTGATCAACACTTCTGAATTAGAATTACCCAATGAGTTTTGAAGATGATTAGTGGAGCCAAATGGCAAAAGTTTACAATAGCATAATAGTGTTTTATATTGTAAAGGGAAAATATGTAAAATTGAATTGATTATGTAGAGAGGGACTAAGAAATATGCAAAACTTGAGACTTCTATCTCTCTTTCATATGCTCAGAGGTACTTATGAATGAACTTTATGAATGTCCCTTAAATAGGTGAATATGAAAGCTTAGCAGGAGAAAATTCTGGTTGTACTATTGCTCCTTTTATTCTTATTCTTGTTTCCTCTCATGTTTTGATTGCAAATTTTGCTCTGTTCATGTATATGCATCTGCTATTTCTCATAAGGATTTCAAAAAGGTCCCAAGACTTTGTTGATGTAAGAATTTATTTTTGTTCCTTCTTCCCCCCTCACTGCACCGTGTCCCTGGCCTAAATTATTGTGCATTAAAAATTAGTTTTGCTACCTAGGAGGCAGCGGATGAGTGGTCATTTACTCTCTTGTGGATAATTGGGCTGGTTGATAACTGTCATATTATGTATACTGGAAGATGTAAGATGAGTCGAGAGTTGCACTGCATTGACATTTGCTTACTCTCATGGAAAAGGGAAAGTTGCAAATGACGAGGACCTAATAATGCACTTTAAACTTTGAGGAATAAATATCAGAGTCAAAAACAATATTCCTATATTTAGTTTATGGTCAAATGCTATAGATTGTGAATTTGCTGAAAATTCCAGAGAATTAAATTGGTTAAGAGACAAACAACTTGACTTAAGCTTGGACATGCTCATGGCATTCAGTGTTCCTCTGAATGATTACTTTTAATAATGTCAGGAGTTCTGTATTCCTTCTCACTTTCAATCACTCATCACCTTACCATTATATCAATCTAGTGGGCTCTTCTTTTGGTTTCTACAAATACTTGCCAGTGTAAAAATTTGGGTGGCTGGCAATTTTGTGGGTAATTTTTACCTAACAAGAAAAAATTATTAGTACTGCTCCTTGGTAGTTTTATATTGAAAGTTTAAAAAAATCTTACTCAGAGTATTCCTTTATACAAGAGGCCATATTATGAATGTTATTTCTATTTTTGGCAGATTTTCCTGATCTTCGTGATGATGTTGAGCAGTTAGACATGTTTTCGATGCAAGTTGGGTCTGAACTTGTTGACCCTCGGAGATGGGACCTACCTGGTGAATCTCGAATACAAGAATTAGATGGATCTATTGCATTACCAAACAATATTGGTGGCACAGAGGATCCATCAATTGAAGAAACCATCCATGGAGGAATAAGACGTAGTCATAGACGGCTTAGGCTACGCCTAGACTCACAGGGATGTACAATGGCATCAATAGAGCGTAATCTAGCTGGACTGACTGGTAGCCATGTAATTGAAGGAGATTTAGCAAGACTGAGGGTGAGTAACTCCACAGCTTCGTTAATATGGCATGTATGGAGAAATTTTCCACACGCAACTTAACTGTGGAAGTAAACAAATGTCTTATTGGTCTAAAGTATTAGCTATTTTAATTACTTAATGCTTGAAGTGTTCTAAGTTAAGTATTGTTCTTATAGCATTAATTGAAGTATAATATTTGGCTTAGAGCTTTCTGTGATTTTGGTAATATATTGGAGAAAATATTTTTGTCCTACTTCATAGGATATGATTTTCAATTTAAATTGATGTTATGTAATGTTTTTTCATCAGCAATGATGAAAATATAACAGAGTTGCATGACAAGGAGACAGTGGAAGTGATCCTTCCGAATTCCCCAAACCATTAACTCCAATTACTTTCTAGTGTATTATGTTATCAAATAACTGTAACCAGTTAGTTAAAAAGCAGATATTTGAGGCAGTGTGAGTCTTTGCTGAGAAGGAAGGGTATTTCCAATATGCTTGTCATAAGTATAATAAATATGTAAAGAGCATTCTTGAGGATAGTTTCAAGTGGCATCTTTCTCTGATTTTGAGAAGTCTCATTTGCATATTTTATGCCAAGCATCTCTTTTTCTCTAACAGTTTGTGAAAGTAGCCTTTCAGTGACTTAATATATGGAACTTTATGGCTCTAGTATCCCCACTAGCAAATCTGGGAAGCTCGACATATTTTTATTCTTTTAGCTCTAGAAAATGCTGTGGAATGTATGTATCACAAAAACCAAAAGTTCCAAATATATTAGGCCTAAAGGTTAAATATAGAGGATAAATTTAACATGTTTCTCAATGAATTTTATCCATGGCCTACACGTGGAGGAGAAACTTATAATTTCATACTAACTGTATGCTGATATACTCACTCAAAAGTTGCCCAATTAAATGACTTGACTGTAAGTTGAGGGTAGGTTCTCATCAGTTGCAAAGAGCTAGAAATTACTTTTGCTACAGCTAGAGATGCACAATACAGTTGAGCATTTTAAATGCGACACTGCCAGGACCTAGGTGTTGTTTATGAGCAATGTTGCTGTAAACTCTTCGTCGCCCTTTTTAAATTTGTTTGAAATTGCCCCTCAGAATACATTTTATTTGGGTGAACATTCCTTACGTTATGACTTATGCTTATCAGCAGAGATTTTTGTATGTAGTTATTAGTCACATCAAGTTTCATTTCAATATCACCGTATGGCACATGTGTAACACCACCTCTATAGCCTACCGGAGCAATTTGTTTGCCAGCGTGGGTGTGCCACAGATTATGCCTACCATTTTTAACATTTGCTCTACCAATAGACCAAAAAGTTTATTTTTTTTTAAATGAAGCTGTCAGCTAAGGAAAAATATACTCCTAGCATAGAACATATTACAATACATCGCTTTCATTATGTCACCCAATTTAATCAAAATTGTTTTTGTTACTCCATCGTGCATTGGTTTAGCACTGCAATTGTATGGAAAAATTTGCTGGTTATTTGTACATACATACATACCAATCACACCGGTCCCTTCCAGGGTAGGCACAGCCACAAAGTTTCAACAATAAATACATATTTGTATATCTAACTCTGCTTTAATAATTTGCAAGGTGTAGGTGCCAACTAATTAAGTATTTTTATTCCTCAAAAGTGGAGCACTGCTTGTGAGCTGTTGGTGAAAACAGCATGATCATTACCCAAATGATAACCTGTTGATGCTTACACAAGCTATAAAAAATTTCCTTCCATATATTTGTGGTTTGTTTTTCTATAAATGTGTAAAGTCAATTCTTCATATAAAGCAACACACTGTCAAATCCTTGTTTGGAGTATATGCAGAAGAAAAAGTTTGAATCAAATGGTAGAAAAATGGCCTTATTTTATGGATAGTGTCATTATTAGCCTAAATAGCCATACTGGGCTACATGTGGATAATATAGTGCCAATACAAACACATATAGGACCCATATGGCCCTTAGTTGGCCTAATATGGCAGGCTATTGGGGTAGCTTTGACTACTAGGGACTTACGTGGAATTGATATTCAGATGGGGGTTTGACAAAATGGCATACATTCTGTTTGTACTCAGCAATGGTGATGGGAAATTGGTATTTAGTAATGGGAAATGGAGCACTAACAACATTTTTCTTGATTTCTTAACTTGTCTTGGCTAAACAATGTCAAGTATACCTTTAAAAAAAGGAGGAAAATATGAAATTTTGTGGGTTTATTGACATTTCAATGAGCCACTTACTCATCTTCCTCAGGGAAAAACTTAATAACTCCTTTGACTGATGTATGGTCAGCTTTTGCCCTGAGGAAGATGAGTGAGTGGCTCATCGAAACATCAGGTTAGGAAAACCCAACCAAAGCTGGGTGCCACACCTGAGAATGCTTTACAGATACTGTCCATTGGGAAAGCCTATGGTCTTTAGCAAGTTTCCAGTTTGCAAATTTTCTGTTATTCTACAATATGTTTTAATGCCTTAGTTTTATTTCCAATTAATACAGACAATCTGTTTGCTTCCTTCCTAATGTGTGTCACCACTGCCATACAGAAGATTATTTAAAAAATATGTAGGTATTGAAAATGAATCAAGATTGGCAGTTACTCTGAGCTGCTCTCTCTGTTGAAAGACAGGAGGCTGAGGTGCATTGAAATTTCTATCCAAATTCTATATTGGTTGACCATTTTGTACCCTGTTTCTTATAGCCGACTATTGAATATCTGCAGCTGTGGTTGAAGGGGTAACAGAAGTAGACACTTGAGAACACAAACACAAGGACTCGATGAAATTAAAATTCCAAGTTATTATGTACACACCTATTTTGCTTAAATTGAAAATGGTATTAATCAACATGAAATATTTTACATGATTTCGCAACTTTAAAAGTGAGAGCACAATTTTGCCTGCATGTGTTAAGTAGCTAGGAGAATTATCCCATATCCTGGGATTAAACGTTCTCTTTTGCTGTCTTTGATGCTTTCTGGTGTCTCAAGGGGAGTTGGAAATTTACTTCTTTAGGTTCAATAAAGTATTATAGTTATCAGAATTTCTTATTTTTGCTGTTATGTACTTCCAGTGGAAATATTTTTGGCATTGTGAGTACTGTTTCAATGTTAAGTAATTGTAACTATTATTTTAATCTCTCGCTCATTAATTTATTATGTAATTTTTTTAAAAATCTTGTATCTCATACAGACCACAAAATATGTATTCTTGCATAGTTGACATTGATTAATCATTGCGATGGATAGTCAAGTAAACCTTCAAACTAACTTATGCATGGGCTGGCCTTTTGTGGTCTCTGACTTTGTTTCTTTTATAATATGCCATTCAGGTGGAGCGGAAGAAGCAGATGCACATGCTCCACTCACTGGAGCAGGAGCACAGGAGCAGCATCCCCACCCAAGACAAAACAAAAGCGTATGGAATGCAAAATGTGGGTGTGTGAAGGATTTATTGCAGCATAAAAGCTTGTTTTGTGAGCCTGAAGTTGATTCAGCACACGCTTTCAAGGTTTAGGAGTGGGGATAGGGTAGGCTCCGAGAGTGCCCCCTGAAGCAAACATGCAAGCCACCTGAGCTGCATCATCCATGCCATCACCAAGAGGTTTCGGGCGATGGTGACTTTGTCCTGCTCCACCACCTTCCCTTGCAGCGATACTCACATGCTCTCTCTCCTTACACTTTGACAAGTGGTTCAGTCAAGACTTCGTTTGTGAATAGTGGATATTTTTCTCAACCTTGGTGCTGCATGTGTGCGATTGTGTTTTGCGCAAATGAGTGCGTGAGTTGCTGTGTGTGTGGCCAGAGAAATTGGAGAGTTTTTGTCTCATGAATCAACCTCTGGTCCTCAAAATTTGGAGTTTTGCTCACTCCCAAATTGGTGTGCAGGAAGAGCAGGCAAGGGAGGCTGGGAGTGCGTGGCAGTGGCTGAGGTCGTCGGGAATTCGTGATGGTGGCTCCCCCACTGTTCTGCATCCCTTTGTGTTCATTACAGATTTCCCCAGAGGTCACGTATCTTCCTGATTGAGGGAGATTTTTATTTCACAGCATTGTTCATCAAGTGAATAGTAATGAGCTGTATATTCTTGCCAGTGTGTGCGTGTGATCGCTTGCAAGTGATCAGGAAATGCTGCTAGATTTCATGCTGTTGTTTTATTTTTCTGTGATTCGGTGAGTGATTTAATCTTGGTTAACATATATCCTAGTGGATGTAAACATACATTTTAAGACAAAACCTCAATTTGTGCAATTTATTTCCAAAATAAGTCTTTCGGCTGCTTTGGTTCACCCTATCATTAATAATCACCTTTGCAAATGATTCATTGTCCTTACAGTACCATGACTCATAATAATGTGACACGGCAAATCATTCTGGTAATTCATCTGACAGCCTTATATGTTCCAGACAATGCTTTACATGAATTTACATATTTGTGAGGCAATATTACCTCATCTATTACTGCCTCATGAGTGGCTGCTCACTGTTCATAGCATGAGGTATTTGATATACCAAAAAATCTTTTTAGGTAATGAGAAACATTTCTTGAGAGAGTGTCTGCTTGTATCACCGCAATATAGAAAAGTCTTGACATTCTATTTGATACTCTTAAGTCACAGCCATCCATTGAAGGATAATATTATGGATATGGTATTGCATATTGAATCACTTTTGTTAAGGTAGTGTAATAGAAATATGCCTGATTTATTCATTCTGTTCTATGCAATTTCAAAAACTTGAATATGGTGATAGAGAACAAATGAACTATTTCAACTTTCAGATTTGTTGCAAATTTAGATGTCAGATATTTTTCGAGTGTGTACATCATACTTTATACTTTTGGCCATGAATTAATTTTTTAATTACAAAATTTGCCAAATTCATACAGCGTTTAATTTTGTATGATGAACTGAACAGTTAAAATTGTGCTTATAACTGACAAACAACCACACTGAAAAAATTGAGTGTCACATTGATGGCCTACAAATTAATGAATAGAAGATTTGTACTTTATTGTAAATGACACCTTAGCAAATCCTCCTGATGATTGAACCCATAGACACGTGAATGGCACCTACTATTTAGCTAAATCGTTTGGACTAACCCAATGTTGTATGAACAATGTTTGTGATTGTAGTAAGCAGTTTCAATATTTTGAGCCTAAATATTTAAAATTTTGATGATGTTGAAAACTTTTTGAGTGATTATTTTATTTAATAATGCTAATAACATTGCAAGTTTGCTATCAATGAGGTGACTGCACTTTAGTGGCTACACTATTATGACCCAATGGAATGTAATATCTATGTATTTAATAGAATGTGAATTTGAAGGAAACATAATACGGGGACATACACCAATTTTGGTCAGTCCTGCACATTCTATGGCATATGTTGCTTAGGCAGGGGAGTCAGTGGGAAGTGACTGGGCAGAGGAGGGAAAAGCTAATTGCAAAGTGAGCATCACTCTACTGTGGGCACTGTTAATTGTGAGGGAAAACTGCCGCATTGCCTACCTCATGTCACTTGCACAGATATATTTGATCTACTGGTACAAAAAGTGTTTGAACTCACTGCTGGAGTGAGTGCCATTTGTCTGTGTCCACTAAGGTGAGGATGTGCGAAAGTTTAAATGAGGGACTGGGTGAATTTCATGACCCCTGGTTTATGATAGGGTCTATTACTGCATTGTGGATGTTCAAAATGATCATGGTAGTGAAATTTTCCGAAAAACTCCTTGAATCTGTACTCTTTGCCAGAACACCTCTATGTAATCATTAAGTAAATGGAGGTACGGAAGTAACATATTCGATGTTTCACTCTAGCACACAAAATTTTACTTTCTTATTTGTTGCCATTCAAACATCTATTGACTTGCTTGTCAATATCTATTTTCAAACTATATTCTAGGATTTGTATTAATTCCCATGCATTGTTGTCTTTTCCCCTCTCTTACATTTTTTCTCCTTTCTTCTTTATTTCTGAAAAAATTGTAGCCAGACTTCCCACAAAAGAGGTAAAATGAACTCAACAATAGATGGTGATGAAATTGAATTTATGAATAGGGATTGTTTGAGTTCCTCTCAAGTGTTTTTTATCCATTGTGAGAACATGTCAATCAAATTCTTGCTGAAATGTAATCTCGCTCAAACTACCTTAAATTTATTTCATCCTATGAGATATTTTGCAATTGATTCAAACTCTTTTGGAACTATCATAAATTATTTCAAAGATTGACTTTTCTCAGTAAAAATTTTATTTTTCCATCACTGTTACATATAAATTGTGGAAATGATACAAATGCTTTAATATGTGCTAAGTACACTACATTGAGAGCTTAAATATTCCTTATGCATGTGCAAGACATGCTGACTGTGTAGTTTGTCATTATCAAGTCAATTCATTCTGATTCTGCACATGTTACAACATTAACCCACATGACTGACACTGCCCATTATTACTTGTTATTAAGACATTATAAAGACATAAAAAAAAGATTGAAGAACCCAAATTGCATTTCTTCTGGGTCAGTCCAGATCTTCCTTTAGGATTTCTAATGACTGTCAGTACCTATCCTTCTTCAAGCCTAAAACTCTGACTGGAAATAATGACTCAAAGCTACGTGTATTAGAAAAAATTTAGAATGCATAAATATGCATTGAAATGCATATCCCTGTGGTGAAAACTAAAAGTACAATTTTGTTGTTGCATAATCTGTGGCTGGATTATTTAAAGTGCTGTCAGGAAAAGCCATTTCTGTGCAACTCGAATTGCCAGTGTTTGAGATGCACTTTGGCATTCCAGTAGTGTGGCTATTGGGATTTAGTCTCTGTGGTTGGATGCACATATAAAGAACTGTTCACTTAAAATTCACTCAGTTATTCATTGAGGGTTTTCATTAGCAGAAAATGGAAGGCCAAATAGTTCTGGGCTCAAAAGTTTTGGAATTTATGTCCATTGAAGTCCTCATGTATGGTAAAAGTGAGCCATTGCATTGAAAGACCTCACAATCAATAAATCTTTTACATGTCCTAAATGTTTCCGTGTAATGTGGTGCATATTTGGATGTGAAATTGGTAGTCCTACCAATGAACTTGTTTATCGTTTCATGAGTAATCACCTTGTTGCTCAATAATGACGGCTTGGATGGTTTTACTAACTAAGTGGCTTTGTTGGCCTACTTGCAAGGGAGATTGCAAATATCCTCTGTTACAGTCTTTTATAGTTTAGTGTTGTTCATGAAGTGATTGTATTGACATGACTCTAAGATGACCATTATATTCTGGCCAAATAGATTTTTGGATAAGTGTATATGTTTCTCAGAAACAAGTCTTTCTCATGAAAATTTGAGTGAATTTGGTTATACAATGATGTCACTGCATTCATAAATGTAGTAAGGTTTACTTCATGCATCATTGGATTCAAAACTAATTTTTTCCTTCCTCCAATTCATCAATGAAACTTTTATCTCTGCATCTTTAATGAATGAAATGGACTTGTTTCCTGTTAATAAATACTTATAAGTATGCTGCCACCTTAATTTACTCCAAGTAGTAAATGGAATTGATTTTTTGTGTGAAACCTAATGAATTGCTAAATGGTTCTAGTGTGTCAGATTATGGTTACATATTGGAGAGAATTAATGTATAGTTTTTCTGTAATGTTTCAAACCTAAATAACAAAGCCATAAATTTGTTCTATTATCAGTTTTAAAATTCAGCATTCTTCTTGTGGATGCCAACCCTGCCAAGTATGAAAATATATTTCAAAGTCAGCTTTTCAATTTCCACTAAAGTGTGCCAATGAAGCCTGTATAATTTTGATGAGCACGTACCGAATCAGAAGGAACATTCAAGTGTCCTCTTGTGGGAATGTTTTTTTTGCTTTTGGTAAGCATGGATGTGATCTGTCAGTTCCTGACCAACGTTGGAATGAATAATTTCCCGAAAAGCTCTTTTTGAAGTAGTTTAAATGAAGATGATTTTCTATTTATGTGCTCACACTTTGTGAGCTTTGCAGTTATCACTCTATAGAGTAGGTTTCTGATTCAAAATGCGAGAGTGAAATACTAGGGAAGGTCATTAATCATTAGTATATTTTCAGTTCTTAGCTTCTATATCTACAAAAGGTGTGCACATAAAATGTCCCATAGTTGCTACTGAGTAGACTTCAACCTTCATACCATAAACAATTCATCATATTTTCCATTACAGAGTAATATTTTGTCAAAAAGTCACATTTTTAGCCAAGATTAGGTTGGCAAAGGTAGTCTGGTCATCTTAGATTCTTGTGAATTTAATCAATTTCAATTTTTACAGCCTTTGGCTCATTATTTTTAATGTTATCATTAGCTTTATCATACAAGAATTGCTTTATTCCAACAGGCATATGTACATACTCTTTTGCTCAATTGGTGAGTGTAATATGACTGATAAGAAAAGACTGATGGTTCATTTATAAAATAGAAGGGAGGCTATTAAGTACCATTTTAATTTTGCAATTCATGCTGTATCAAAGAGGTACCAAATGGCAATCTTTATCATGAAACATTTATTCTGGATTAAATTGAATTTTTATTGAGGATGGAGTGTGGGGTGAAGGACAGGGTTCCACAGTCTTTGTTTTCAACTCCATGTGTAGTAAATTCTTGTCCTTGAATACTCTCAATGATTCATTGGCATTCCTCATATTTTTATGGCATCTTCCCTTATGGTGTTAATTAAGTGTAGTTTGTGATTTCCTCTTTACTATAATTTTCCTGCTGTAGAGAAAGCAGTGAAAACACCTTGGAGCATACTTTCCATCACTTTTAACTTACCTAATTCCATTTGCAAACAGGTGATTCAGTCTTGTTATTTATGGGGTAACTCTCCCTTCAAGATTTTGTAGTTAACCAAGGGAGGAGTTTACCATTTTCTATGCACCATAATTTGGGTTTTCTTAAAATAGGGTTGACAGATGCTTTCTGCATATGCGGTACTTATGAATATCTGTCATTAAAATTTTAAAGGATACATGTTTGGCCTGGGTACTTCGTTTATAAGAGGGATAATATTTACAACTTCTCTCTGCTTTTGTCATTTGAAAGATTTCCAAGGACTAAAGCAGACTGATTCCCTGAGGTGATGTTGTAAATTTTGATTATGAATATTTTCAACTGTTGCACATTTATGAGCTCATACCCAGGAACCATATTAGAATTAAATTCACAGACTCATGGTGCATCATGTATAAAGAAGGGTGGTATTTGGGTCATAATGAGTATCTACCCAAAACTTCAAATGTTAATACTCAAACAGGGCTATTGATAAGACTGCTCCACCTTTTTGTAAATGTAAGTGGCGAGTGTCTTTTTGTATTTGCCACCTTTGTAATTCATTAATAACTGTTTCAACAAATGTCTATATCACAGGTTTGCTTGGCACTCATAAGTGCTGATAGATATGGGACTGTGTTCTGAGGAACTAGTGCCTGCAAATATCATTCCAGTCATAAAATAATAATTCAACAAACCAGTAAAAATTGATATCTGCTTGGATATGGTTCTTTCAGAATGATTAGGTGGTCAATTTAATTGAGCTTAAACAGCTAACAGACTCAACCACATTTTAAATTCATGTTTTTCTTGTGCTCTTAATGATTCTGAGTATAACTGGGGTACAATTATACAATGATCATTTTTCATGAACAGCTAATTTCTATTTGCAACACTACATATATTCTTATATCCCACATTGAATTCTGTGGATATATTTTATTTTACTTATGGTTCATTACAAGGATGGATAATTTAAGGTGATATATTTTTGGTTGGTGCTTTGCACTCACTTGGAAATATTGTAAATTCTAATGCACTTATTTTAAAGTAGGTATCAATTTGTGTTTGATGTGACCTGTCTGTATCCTTCCCTGGCCTTTATTACTGAAGTAGTACCGATATAAAATTCAATGTAATGTGAATGAATGGGTATTGATAATGAAATTTGTTCAAAGGATTGTTTTTCAGCTTTGTAGTAAAGATATCTATATATTAGTACAAATGAAGCCAGATGGTCTGGTTCTGGTGGTCCATGTAAAGAAAGAGAAGGAATATTTGCTGCCCTTTGCTGCGGCTGATATGGTTCACATCTGTTTGCTAGAACACGTCTTTTGAAAATTTGCCATCTTAATTTCAAGTGAATTGACTGAGTAAGTATTTGTGAACAGAGCATTTCTTGAAATTGTTTTTGAAGTGCCCTCTTGTTTGCTCTGTGCTTTTTTCAGTTAGGAATGCTTTTATGTGTTGTGTAATTTGAAATTTTAGATTTTTTTTAAATAGAAGAATTTCCTGGTAACTAATATTGGTTTTTGTGTATTAGTTGTAAATATATGCATATATTACTTTTGCAAGTAGTAAGTAGTATGTCAAAAGCCATTATTGCAGAGGTGAAAAGAACCATTTTAGACCAACTAATTGTAAAATAATTATTGATTGTATTTTCATAAAACACATTTTCTTAAGGGTGCTGTTAAGATAAGCATTGTTTTAAATATTGAATGTATACACTTACAGATAAGATTGTAATTATATAAATATATGATATATATTGTGTCTTTTGGTAAGACTGATTTTAGAATTGTGATGAATACTCATTGGGAACTATTTGTATTTCAAACCTGTGCACTTTTTGGGAGACGAGTTACATTGCTCCATTATGTTTTCATTTTGTACATAGTGTTTATCAACAAGCTTCCCCCTGTAAATAATCATATTACTGGTTTGAAAGCCTGGGTGATGATTACTATTGCCCTAATCCTTCAAGACTGGAAAAGATGTCACTTATTTGAGTAGCTAGTTCCCTCTGTAAATGAAAGAGATTTCTATCTAAATGATATTTCCTCAAAGTGTTGGTGTTAATGGTTGCCATAGATGGAATAAAGTTATGTCTGATGTTGAATATTTACTACAATGTACATAAAACTCACCTTTGGTTAACTTTATTTTCCCTTTAGATCAATGTGTTTGCTGTGGAAGCACTTGTAGCGTGGTCATTCAATCTTTGTTGAATTGTAATGAAATTGGACTATGAATCTTCCTGTACAAAAGTTTTAAGGTTTAAATTTTTTATTGCTATTTTAAAATTTTCTCCAGCAGCAGATTCATTCTGAATCATGCTAAATTGTTTTGATGGAAATAAGAATGATGTGAAGCATTTCTATAGGTTCATTTTATACATCAAATGGTCATGACTCACTCATTTTATTATGATCTAATCTGTCAAGTGCTCCTACGTGGTACCTTGTATTCCCTTTGTATGGCATAATAAAAGATTTTTCCTGCCCAAAAGTGGCATTAGTCTTTGTGTTTATCTTATAAAATTATAAAAAAATATGCTTTAAAATGCGAGGAAAATATTGTGTCAAAAACCTTGTAAATATACCTGTTTTTTATGTGTTCTGATGTACAGATGTTCCATGGGTATGTAAGAGAACCCTTGATGATGAAATATATTTGGTAATTCAACATTAATTGTCTTATTATTTCCTTGAAAACAGTTGTCCTTGAGAAATGGTCTACCCTGCAGGAAAATTCCTGTTCAAATGAATTGGATATAACTTGCTTGTTTTTTAACTGTTTTCAAATTGTCCCATCTTGTCATTACAACTGTTTGGACTTTGTTATGATGCCTTTGCTATGGTTTTTACTCTTTCAATGATCTCATTCTATGTTGTACAAACTCAACCCAATGTGGGCGATTGGCAACTCATTTCATATAACATCAGCTCGTGCCAATTGTAACAAAAGATACTCATTACATTTTGCATTATATCCTGTTTCAACTAGCATCTGAATAAATAATTTCACCTGAGTATGACAAGACTTGTGGGAAGGAATGATTTGCTTAATTACCATCCCGAAGGAAATCATTCTAATGAAAACCATGAAAAGGTAATAGAAATGTTTAAATGTTACGGACAATAACTAAGTTGCTTTAAAAGTTTTGGTAAGAGTGAAAGACAAAAATTAAAATTAACAACATGAAAAAATATTGCAATAATGCATCTGTATTTAATTTCATTGTACCTCACTGTATTTTGTTTGAGTTTCACTATCCCTGAACCTATCTTCATAGACTTGGACATAGGCATTTATTTATGAGTTGCATTAATTAAAGATGTATATTTATGTTGATAGTACTGAACAAAGGAGTTAGCGAGAAGTAATTTCAATAATTTGATATTGCATTTGAAGTTGGCACAATTTAATATCAAGTGAATGACTATTACAAAGATTAAATAACAATAACCCTATTTAACAAAATGACCTTTTTACAACAGTGAATAAGTTAATTTATATCCATTATATCCGGTATATTTAGCACTGAAAACTAACATCTTAACTTGGTCTGGTCCTCAGGTTAAGGATGGGAGAGAGTGATATTGGGTTTCTGCGCATGTGGCTTAGATTGAAATCGTCAGGGTGGGAGAATGCCATGTGATTTCGGAGAAGCTCTGGAATTTGCCATTTGTTCGCGTCGGATTTCTTGTTGTCGTGATGGTTTTTGTATTGATTTCTGTTGAGTATTGGCAACCCAAGCATTTAACAAATACTATGTTATGTTTATTAATATGTTAGCTAAGATGTGGATGTTAACTCTTTTGTGGACTTTGAGAATGAAGTATCTATTATGATTAAGAGTTTATTGGAAAAATAATAGATAAGAAAGTACATACTAATGACAAGAAGTGGCTTAATTTAAGCAAGCTTCCACCATAGTTCTCATCTATTTCGACCTAGATATTTGTATTTTGGCTTATTGAGGACCCTCACGTTTAAGATGAGATGTCAGGGTAGAAACTTCACAAGGCATCGGGATAAGAAACTTGTTTTGAGGCTTCTAATTCCTAATTTTTTTCCATAGTTTACACATAAAGACCAGCAAAATGGTGGATAATACCATGTCAAAGCGACCTAAAAGACCATGGTTTTGCAAAAAATGCATCCATTGCCTAGTTACGGGAGTATGAAAAAAATTAAACTTTTCTTTAACTTGTGTTTGGTTTATCTTCAATATTTCTGGATATAAAATACATATACCAAAGTGCAAATGATCATTTAAAAGAGGAAGCAACAGCACATAATACTATGACATTATTAATTCAAGATGTTGAATTTTTGTTTTGGAAACTTCAAATGCTTTTTTCTCATACTAATTAACCGCTCAATTATGCTAATTTGTAAATATTTTTTGCAGCTAATACCTTGGCTAGGAAATGTTAAAAATTTGCAATAGAAATTTTTTTAAGAAAAATTAATTTTTGTGTGTCCTCATATACGCTTTCTACATCCATCTATCCATGCCAATCCATCATCACTGCTTTCTAGCTATGCTGTATGTGTAATATTTTACTAGTTACTAGCAGAGGACACGTGATTTTACCGACGTCTAGATTTTCATATGAAGCTTTTGGAAAGCCTCATCGGTGTAGCACATTCGTGGGTATTGAGAGATGATGGAAGCTGGGGAAGAGGGTAATAGGGTTATTGGACAGTTTTGGGAGATTTTTAAGGAGGTATGAACTATAAAGTGAGTCGGTGTTCAAGTTAATTCCTGAAGTGTTTTTGGTATGGGCTAGAGATTGGTGTTGGGCAAATCAATTCACTGATTTACCTCACCTTCGAGCGCAGTTAAAATCGACAGATGATATTCCTAAACTAAGTGAACAGAAGCCTAGGCCCTCCCTCCACCCCCTAAAAAAATCCTTTGGTCGGTCAAAATTTTCCCTTGTTTTTGCCCCGTTTTCGTTTATTTCTCTTTCACCCTTGCCGGCTACGTGGAGTAAGGACCTTTGTTCCGTACCGTTTGTTTATTTCACGTGTAGGGGGCATGGTTCGACCATGTTGTCACAACGACGTCAACTCGGGACTTTAAATTCTTTGGCTCTGAGGTGGTAAGTTGTTTTTGGAGGGGAGTATGCATGGTATGCATAGTGAATGATTTCCCTTGCACAGACAAGGACCCTTTTCGTTCTGAGAATGAGCGCCTCGCTGATTATGTTGTGATGAAACTAATGAAGCCTTACCTAAAAAAAGGTCACAACATAATTGGAGACAATATCTTAACTTTTATGATGCTTGCAAAGAAACTGAGAGATGGCAATACTACTTTGATGAGAACTGTGGACAGAATAAGAAGGGAAGTTCTAAAAGGTGTAAAAGAAATGAAAGAATAATTGCAATATTGACTACTGTTTTTAGAAATGAAGATGATATTATGCTTATTGTACATCAAGGTAACCAAAAGAAGATAAGGATCTCCTTACACACCGATGTGAATATTACTGTTCACAAGTCCTAAAACAGTCATGAAATGCTGTGAGACGAAATATGGAGATGACATTCTGGATCAGATGGCAAGGAAGTACACTGTCCGGACAAGAGGTAGGTGATGCCTGTTCATTCTTTTCACAATACATTGGCTATGCAGCTATAAATGCATGGGTTGGGTACAGAGATGTACATTGTAAATCCAAATCTCTTGAAATATAACAAAAAATTTTATAGTGAAGTTAGAAGTACTGGCAGGGTCTTATATTATCATCTAGATGTTTATTCCTTGGTAATATATAGATACCACCGACTCCACAGACACATTATATAAAAATGTTTTGCTCTGCACGAATTCTCACTTTCTGAGCGTGTGGAGTGTGTTCAAATTAGTGTTAAATGGTTATTTTCAAAATGCCATTTCAATTCTATCCAAATGCCTTCTTTCCATGCTATTTTTCTTATTGATCTTCAACTTGAATAATGAATGTTATTTTTACTTACTGCAAAAGTTGCCAAAATTATGTAATCGTCAGATATTCTAATCAATACTCTTGCAACATATGGCATTGGAGGCTCACTCCTCTCCTGTATCTCAAGTTACCTTACAAACAGATACCAGATCGTCAAGGTGAAGTCTTACCTTTCATTTAAATACCCTGTAACATCTGGCATTACTCAAGGGTCTCACCTTGCCCCTCTGTTATTTAATATATTTATTAATGATATTGTGGATTGCTTTCAAGATGTTAACTATCTGCTACACGTGGATGATCTCAAGATACAGAAAGAAATTAAATCTGCCAGTGATTTCTTGGCGTTACAATCCAGCATAGATGCATTAGTCGATTGGTCAGAAACGAAAAGGATGATGCTCAATATTTCTACATGTAGTGTTATCACATTCTGTCACAGTAAAACCTATACTTACTTCCCATACACAATTGGAGGAGTACTCTTAAAAAGAGTTACCGAGATAAAAGACCTGGGTGTATGGTTTGACTCATCTCTGTCTTTTAATCTACATATAGAAAAAGCAATCAATAAAGGCCTACAAATTTTAGGTTTTATTATAAGAAATACCCGTAATTTTAATCAGATTTCTTCACTCTCAACTCTATACTTACATTTGGTTAGGCCCCATGTAGAATATGCTTCTACTATCTGGTCACCATTCTATAACGTTAATAATAATTTAATTGAAAGGGTCCAGAATAAATTTATAAATGTTGTAAGATATAGATTTGGTTTAACAGAGATTTCATATAAGGAGATACTTTCCACTCTAAAACTAAGTACACTCCAGCACAGACGAATAGTTTCGGATTTATTGGTCCTTTTTTAAATTGTGAATAACTTAACTGATTGCCCTGAATTACTGTCTAACATTAGCTTTCGTATTCCTTGTCATTACACTAGATCAAAAGAAACATTTTTTGTGGACATTTGTACAAAAAACTTCTTGTATAATGCCCCTTTGAACAGAATCCAAAGGCTAGGCAATATTTTTCTAAACGATAATGACAGTTTAACACTAACATTAGGAAAATAAAAGAAGCAGTGAATGCATATAAATCCCCAATGAGCTAACTATACTATTGTATTATCTATCTCCCTCATGTTTGCACTAATGTTTTAGTATTCTTCATATTGTTTTTATAAAGCTGACTGTGTTTGTATTAATAAGGATAAGATAGGGGATTAATGTGACAGTTTAGCTATCAAAGTTTCTTTTGATATTGTTTTTTACTATTATGGTATGTATTTTACTATTTTTAAATGTACTTTATGTATAAACATTTTATTATAAAGTGACAAAGTTGTGAGCAAATTGCTCTTATTTTGATGTAGCTTTTAATGAGTTATGTGTATTAACATTTTATTGTAAGGTGATGATGTCATTTGTGATTTAATGGTTTTTGATGTAATTTTATGATGTCATGGTTTATATAATTTATAGCCAAGTTATTGTGTTGCATTGATGTAAAGGGTACTATACCCGTCAATGGTTTATTAAATAAAAATAAATAAACTTTGCACCCATGAAAAAGATGTTCTGAATGAAAAGGCGAATGAAATGGTTTAAAACAAAAATTTGTCGTACTTAAAGGATTAATTTAAAGTAGAAGTGATTGAAATAGTCACTGCATTATATTTTACTGATAAAAATCCTCACCCCAGCAAAAAAAGTACGGAAAATCAAGAAAATATAAACATGGCATCAATTACGTTATTTAATGGGAATTTTTGACAGCATATTTCCACCAGTATATTTTCAATCGTAATCAAATACTATAGGGCAGCAAAATATTTAGTTTGCCACCCAAAAATAGTAAAAAAATGCATTAAATAGTGAGAAAAAAGAATTAAATGAAAGGGACTACCAAGAGCACTTTAGGTAGGTGAGAAGTCCTGGCGTTCTAGTGTTCTAGTAAGGCATTCTAGTAAGGAGATTTAACAAAAGAATTTTTAAAATACAAGTCCCATAGGTGACTCCGGGTTAGTGTGAAAACAGTGTGTGTGTTTGAAGAGTTGAGACTGAGGTGTGTTATAAAAGAGAGCAAGGGGAAAGTGTGATGGGTGAGTTTTGGGGAAAAGTGGGAGAAGTTCTAAATGGCTGTGACCCTGGTGAGAGAAGAATTGTACTTGGCGACATGAGAAGACTGGCTGCATCTTAGAGAGTAATTGAGCCTTTTGCTGACTCTTTGAACTTAGTGGAAGGAGAAAGTAATTCAAGTGAAAGTTTGTGAGAAAGAGATGGTTGAGTGGGGTTCTCCTCTGCGTCAAACTCTGCAAACTGGCAGAGTTTGAGCCGATGGAGAACCCGAACAATCTCCACTATCAGCATACGTCGAGAAAACATCAGATTTTTCGTCTGTAGAGTGAGTGGGCAGTTGTTGAATGTTTGTAGGCGACCAGGGGCGCAACAACAGGGGAGGGGGAGGAGGGGAATAGCCCCCCCAAAGCACGAGCTAGCCCCCCCAGAAATCAGAGGTTGTGACTCACTTTTTAATGGACACTGCCCGATTTACAAAATTATTTGCGCCTTCATCCCTAACGACTCCGTTCTGATTTTGAACGCTGCGCAAAATTAAAATTTTCTATTATATTCCTGTTTGATTATTGTCTTCGCTGTTTTTTTCTTTACCTTTGAAATCGTTTCCTCTCTCGTTTAGATCGATAATATTTTTACTCGAGTCAATAGCGATTTAAACTACATTTTGCGCCCTCTTCCCCTCTTTCTGTAGCATATCCAGTTCTTCGCATTGTACATACCATCAATTTTTCTTTGCCTAATTTGTTACTTGCTGGAGTTTACTTTTTTCTTAATTGTTTCTTTTGCTTAGTGTGATGTTGATGTTTTTCCTCTTCCTTCTCTGCTCTTATCGTTTCTTCGTTGGCTCGTTGCAACTTAATCCTTTACATTTCCATTGACCCTGTTGTTTTCTCTGCCGCTCTTACTATTCTATCTTTTATACTCTTCCAACCTCCTTCGATTATTCCCATTTTTCGCTTTACGTGTTAGTCAGTGGATCATTAAAAGTTGTTAACTCACGTGCAGCCAATTTCTTACCGAAGATGTGAATACAAGAATTATTCAAAGGTTAATGGAATTGTCTTCCATGCGGCCGATGTTGGGTACATTGTTCGATCAAAATTCGAACAGTGAAGCAGTTCTGCGCAACGTATGAACTATGAAATCCACGGAAGCCTTGCTTTCGGGAGCACGTGGTCCCTGTATGGCGTCGTTAGTCGGAAGGGCATGTTACATTGCGCGTTAGGTGGGCAATGCAATTTGCGCGAAAGCAGCAGGGAAAGTTGCGGTGAAAGGCTTGAGATGCTGCAGCCATGCGGAAGCTGGTGCATCCGCACTTTCTAAGCTCCGTAGCCAGGAGGTGAGATTTGTAGGGTTAGGAAGTGCACGATCGAGCTCTGGGGGAGAAAAGCCCGGTATTACATATCCGATGTAACGGACTTAGGGACGAGAAGTGCGTCATGAGAATTACATCTCTCGCAGAATTTCCACGGCTGACGTCATCGCCTGCCTTGCGAGTAAATAATTGTTTAAGTATTCAGCGTTTTGAATAAGAGAAAACGAAATTGATCTCCAATTTAAACGAATATTTCAATCATTTACAATGGTTTCAGCATGATGTGACATATTCATCATGGTTTATTTTGGTGAAATCATCGTCGGTTGATAGAAATTTATGAAAGTCTGATCTACAACAATGTCTACAACGAAGTGGAGCCAAAGGCATTCTCAAATGCTCAAATATAAATTATAAATATTAATAACAAAAAATCACATGATAATAAATCCATCTAAATCAAAGCCGCTTTGTTTAAGGGACGTGGTAGTGAAAGGCGACATCCACGAGGAATAAGCAGTGAACACGATACCAATTTCATTATTCTCAGACACTATTTCCTCTTTTTACTGCAACATCAAGTTCTACTCTACCTTCGTGACAAATTTTGATAAAAATTTGCTATCTTGATGAGAAAAAGTGTTGCTTGTTTATTAGACAAACAATGTTGGTAGTCCTACCAAACTCGAAGAAACTCGACGACGTGACTTGTAACTAGGTGCAGAGGATCCTACGGATAGCGGCGAGATTTTGACATGAAGTAACCTTCGCCTCGTTATTTATGATACTAGATATATTAAAATAATTTAAAACAGGATATTTTCCCATGGATAAAGGGTTAAATGCGCGTTTTTATTTCTACATTGTATAACGAAAAAAATCTCTATGCTCGCCGAAATACCTGTTATTATCAGTGTTTCGCGACCGACCATTGGGATACGACGTAAACTCTGTTTTTACTTTGATTTTTTAATGCTACCAGTATATAAATCTTCAAGTTGCCGGCGAGGTTTTCATCGGACAGTTGATCATTCGCCTTATCGTTTAACTTTTTGTTACTATCTTCCTTAGCTACTACCGCTTACCTATCCCGGTAACTCTCGTTTCGAATGCGCATATGGCTGTTATTTAGGGGTTGTTCATTCTTACAGTTGCTGATATTTTATCTTTGCCTTATACTTTGGATTTCAAGCTTCCTTTACAGCTTCGCATCACACCCGGGGCAAACCCTTCCCTACTATGGCGTCATTGGCGCATCAGTGGGCGGTGCATCGCTGTTTTCTTCGATGATCGATGTTTTCTTCGGCTTCATCGATGTTTTTGAATTGGGAGCCCAGGTGGGTGGGACATCCGTCTTCGCCAGGATCAGCATTGCGTTCTACGCATTACTACTGCTTTTGCTGACGTAATAGAGGAAAGCAAAGCAAGCCGAGCCGTGTATGAACCGTCATTGCTTGGGCTGGTTAGCGCAATGTGGAGTAGTTAGAACAGTAAAGTTTCCATTGTCAGTATCAGTTTTCCACGACTCTCATACTTTTTATCGGAGTGGCATAATTACCGATTATGATCGGTGTAATCGAGTCGGAGGAGAATCAGGATTGGCTGTCGTAGGTCACGGGGTAAGGGAAGGTTGCTCGTGTTCGCCCTTGCTTCTTAACAATTTTGCTGAGGAAATGGTACGACATTTATGGGAAGAGAAGGCCATTTCTGGGAATGAAATTTGAAGGAGAGGTGATAAAGTCGGTTCGATTCATGAACAACAAGGTGATTGGGCAAAAGTCAAAAGGATTAATTGGTACATGCATTCTAAAATAAATTCGAGAAATAGGGAAGGGAAAAAAAAGTAATGAGACAAAACAGCGAGGAGGGCCCAAACTGGAGCAGGCACAGCTATTTGATTTCTTGAGTAACATTTTCGAAGAAAATGGATGTAGCGACGAGGACATTTGATGGATAACTGCGCTTGGGAAAGGAGCTTGCAGCAAAAGAAGGGACATGATAACGGGAACCTTGGGGAAGGGTGTAAAGAAGAGGCTTACGAAGAATTTAATGTGAAGTGTAGCGTTTCATGAGGCAGAAAAGCGGATCATACTTTTTGGCTCATCTTCCTATCTCATTTTTAACAACAGTTCTTACGTTTTGAAGCAAAAAAGATCCAATTGTCACACTTTGGGGCGTAGCGCGGCCGCGCGGCGCCCACGCGTCTACCGCGGGTGTCCAAGTGAGCGATTATACCCTGATTCGTTTCCCGCGGAAGATGGGAGGGAGGATTCGGAGGGAGGGCGCGTCTCCTGCGCCGTGTTCTTCCCCTGCACCCCTTCCCACCTCAGTGTTCTGATCCGTGGGAAAGCGGAGAAAGTGCTCGTACACCCCAGTTAAACCCCGGACTTCTTCCTCGCGGCATCGCGTCTTCCTTCGAGTTCAGAGCGGCTGCTGCTCTCCTCCGAATCATCCCCTACACCTCCTGGGACGTCCGCCGCCGACGAAGGGTAGGTTCTTCGCTGGGACAGGCCGCAGACAGTGAGAGACTTTCCGCAGAGGGGTTGAAGTGTCCCTCGCGCTGAGGATCCTTATAGCAGCCTTTTGCGACTCCGGAACTGGGCGACACCCTCTGACCGGTAAGTAGACGGACCCGCAAAGATTTTGGTCAGTTTGATTAGCGCGATCTGGGATTGTGGCGCGAAATATGATTTTTTTTCGAGCCATTATCATACACTTAACTGCCAGGAGGTAGGAAAAGAGATGGGGTGATATTCCTCTTCATTATTGAGGCTGATTCCGCGATTATTGTCGGAACAGTTTAGATTTTGCTCTTGTTTGCGTTTCCGGCGGTGGCGTTTGATTTATGCCAAACTGAAGTTGAAATCCACGGGTTCTCTCAAAAGTTCATGGGGCTGATCTCTCAAAAGTTCATGGCGCTGCGAGAAGGGGAGGTGAAGGTGTAGGGGGTGAAGTGAAAGGACGGGAGGGAGTAGAGGGAGGCGAAGAGTGAAAGATAAGCAGGGGAACCAAAATGCTTCGCGAAAATACAGCGAAGAACTCCAGCAAGGCAAGTGGTTAAAAGCCACCATCGCTTTGACATTACCGGGGACCCTAACGTGTATTCACATCGTGAGACGAGTCAAAACGAGAAGACTGCAAGTGGTGAGTAATCCAATTTCTCGAAGCGCTTTTATTGGCGGAAATTAGAAAGGTTCTCCGACCCTCCACATCATAGAACCTTCCTACCTCGTTACGTAGTGATTTAAAATTTCCACAGCTCATGTCTCAAACTCACCACTTCAGCTTCGGGAACTATTCCGTGGACTATATTGCGACATTAGGTGACTGGTAAGCCACGTCTTCTCGGCACAAAATCCTTCCCATGCAACCATATTCTTGCCTCTCCTTCGCTCTCAAGCCTTCACGGTCATATCTCCTCCAATTCATTTTAGCCTCCTTGGTAAACTATACAAATCAGCGTGGTATAAAATTATGGTGCGATAATTTTTGTTTTTAAGGAATAAGAACTAAATGTCGACACTTTCCCTAACCTTAAGTGACTACTTGCATTGTGGTGATCAATGGGTAATAATTCCATAATTTTACGCGAGAGAGTGATCGTGTAGTTTAATGCTATATTCATGCAAAATTCATCGAAAGGGTTGCATTGCCAGAGGTGAGCACGGTTGAATTTGGATGCAAAAGTTGCTTAGAGAGTCGAATCATCATCGCGAGTCATTGATCCAGTTATTGACTTGCTGCAGCTTTCCACTCTAACATCGGCTAGCCGGTTTATTCTTTCGCGCGTCTTAATTTGAACGAGACAGATATTGTGCCTCAAATCTTCGGTAATCCCCCTCATTCGTTTCCCTGGGCATCCTCCATCATATGCATTAGAATTCACCTGTTTTACTTTAGAATTACGACCTAGCCACAAATGTTTTGTTTGCTTCTAGCGTTAGTCTAACTATTGTACGTGGGTACAACTATATCAGTTAAAGTATTTACTATCGTGGAGTATCAGGGCGTTTAGGTAAAAAAATGAAGACTTTTCAGTGTACCTACCCCTAACCTTGTTTTAATATTGCCGTTCCAAAGTTTTTTTGCTCAAACTTTTATAAGGTGCAGATCACTTAGTTTGCACTGTGCAATATGTCCTTAGGTTTCATGGTGCTTAAAAATATAAGGCCTTTATCCTTGACAAGCGCAATGAGGCAAGGCGCCTCCAGCCAGGAGTGAAACAGCGACGTTCTTGCTGCAAGGACGGTTCGTTTACTGTCAGACTATGATAGTCCATTCCCCACCTCCGCTATTCTGGGTCACTTTTACACATTTCTGCACATTTTACTTCAAGTTCCTCAGACCTCCCTGATCCATGTTGTCTAAAATTCCTATCCTCAAGACCTCTTCTCCCACACTATCCCAGCCACGCCCTCTCCAATACCTCACATTCCTCTCTGCAGGTTCTCCATCCATCTTTCCGGTCTTCTCCAAAACAATTCCTACCTCTTCCGCCTAATTTCTTTCTTCTCTCACCGTTTTCGACTCTTCCTCCTTTGTTTCAGCTCACCCCTTCCCAGCTCACCCTCTCCATCCTTCTCCAAGTCAAGTCTGAAATGCTCCCCGCCCACTCTCATTCTCCCTCCGCAGTGAATACGTTTCCGACCCATGCAACACCATATTCTATCTTCAAGTCCCCACATTTCTTTACGTCTCTCCTCATCTAATACTTTTTTATTAAAAATACTTCTCCTAAAATGAACTAAGAGCCAAATGATTCTGCATCTTATGCCCCAACCACTGGAGCTATTTTCCTCCAAAAATAGTTACTTAGGAAAATACTTTGCAATTCCATCAGATCAATTTTGCGCCCTCCTACCCTTATGTTCTACCCCGCCTTCTTACTTTTGGAAAATCTCATTACCTTCGTCTTCCTACGATTTATCTCCATCTTATATCTTCCACACTCATGACTGCAGTCTTAATTACTAACTAGCATTTGAGTGTCATTGACTTTACCAGCTATTCTCCCACCTTTGTCCTCTTTCTAGCTTCTGTGACAAATTATTTCTAAATAAAAATGAAAAATCATAGGCAATTGTGGGCAATCTTGCCTCACTCCCGGTCCCAATGTCGCCTATTCCGATTCTGCATTCGCTATCCTTTTACCCGTGCCGTCTGGTTCAGAAATAGATGGGTAATGAGATGGCTATCTCTCCAATTTACCTATGGCTTTATCCATAACTCCTCTCTTAAGCCCAAACTAGTCGTCAAACTCAAAGCTTGGATGTTGTTCCTTTTAAATTTGAACATATGTTAAGATTAAGAGCTTTACGTATTTTTACATCTAATGGCTAGGCTATTTCGTGAAAATTCATTTCATATGGACCAAGCTGAGTAATGATATGTCCAGTATGTCCATGAAAAAAAAATAACTTCCGTTTATTTATTGATATACAAAGGAGTGTTTGTTTTAATTTAAACTCTCCCGGACAAAAATTGTAGACTCTAATCGCTTTTATACTCAAACGGATATAAATTTATTAAGCAAAGGAGAATGGACTTTGAAGACGTATAAAGAACTTCATGGTTACATACTTAAACTGTGCTAAAATTCATACTTAACTCTGATAACTCTGATCATTGTTCCTCAATGTTGTCAACATGAACACACCCGGAAGTCGGGCGAGTTTTCCGTGTTCTCTTTGGATTTATAAGGACTCACATCGATAAAGTGTATGACTTCGATCCAAGATGTCTAGAATGTTAAAGATAAATAAATTTTCTTCGCAACAATGCTTATATGTCTCACTAATCTGTGTTGCTGTGAGACGCGTCAAAGCCCAGGCCCGTAATCTCTATACGGCAACGTTAAGTAAAACATCATGAACATTGGTTGAACTTGTCAGTAGCCATGAACTCAGCTGTTCATCATGTTACTTATTTTGCTGCTGGTTGGAGATGCTCTACGCTCTAAACGCCCAAGAAATCATTCGGGATGGAGTAAAGCCTTGATGATGTGATTTCCTGGGTTCCAATTGACTTTAGAGCACTTTATCCGGAGTTGCACGGAAGCAGTTCTTTGCAACTCCGGAGCGGAGAAAATAGGATTGCTATATGCTACCTGTTCGGCGAGTTCCCTCCTTGTTGAAGAGGACTATTGTACAGGACAATATGGAGAAATATCTAATGTTTAAACCCTTTATTTTCAGAACATGTGGATGGCCGTGGTATTAGTGATTGCGATTGTGGCAGCGCTGATATTCTTAGATGTGAGGAAGCCGAGAAATTTCCCTCCAGGTAAGGATATATTTACCATATCTAATTTTGGTCTACTAACAGATGCTCGATTAGGTGTGTTTTCTTCAATAAATAAGGCCATTTACTCTCATTTGGCTGTCAATTGCTTTATGTTTTACTGAGAAATAGATAGCATTAGAGGATTGTGCAATTTATATAATTTTTAGTAAAAACTTATTAGTAATTTGTATTTGTATATATTATTTGCAGTAGTATTTGCATTGTAAAAATTACTATTAAGTTTCACCCCTTGTTCTTTCGCCACTTTCACAATGAAATGATGAAATCAAGTTACCTATCGGAGTACCGACAATGTAAATCAACACCGTAGCATTGATACAAATTTTTCATGGAGAATCGAACTATACCTAATGAATTGATATTGACTATCTCATAGGGGCGTTATAAAAAACTTGCCACTAACTGTTGTGAGGTATGGTTAAAGCCATGTAAATCCTAAATGGACGCTATTGTTGCTATTAGGATACAAGTGCTTCAATTGTTCATAGATGAAGAACTTCTGAGAGTAGTTCCTAAAAATAAATAGAAGAAAAATACTATCAGTCACCCATAACATGCAGGAAAAAAATTCTAGCCAAAGGGTGGAGAGAATGATTGAACCCCTTGATACACTCCTGAAGCAATGCTCATTTTCTGCTGGCACTAACCCGTGGTTTTATACCTACTTCTACATGGCGGCCATCTTTATTTATACGATGACCTGATTATTTTCAATATGACTGTTTGTTTTACTCATTTCTTTCAAGTGAAATTTGGCCATTTTGAACTGCATGGTATTCTAAACACATTTTCCCAACCCCCATGTTTTTTACCCCCATGTGATAAGAAAGGACTGATGGAGGAACGTAATTTTCTTGCATCGCCGCTGCCAGCCACAGCTACGCCCCATCGCAACAGACAACAGAGAGGAAACCGCAGAAATAACCTAGGACTGATTTTTTGATCAATTACAAGTTTTTGTTGGCAGTGGAGTCGCTGAAATAGCAAAGAGGTTTGGGGAGCCAATCTGCCTCCCCTGATGGGAATGCTGCTGATTTTGCTTTCACTAGAGCTCCAACGACCCCTTTGATTTCAAAGGCCAGGCCCTGGATGACTCATCCCTGCGGTCTAGATACGTCGACAAAGAAAGGGTGTGGGTGAAAGTTTATATATTTATAAACAGGGTGTCCCCGGAAATGTGGATAAACAGATGTCCAGGCGACAAGCACTCTAAGGGGAACCCAAATCATCAATGTATATGTATTAGACGATTTTTTGTAGATTTCGAGTTATTACAACTTTTCGAGTTTCTTCGCCAAACTTCACGTTCTAATGGATTTTGGTCATTTGTGACAAAAGAAAGTGAGATAAACCCCTAGTTATTCCTTTACATTCTAGTTTGTTGTATGTTGCACCTATCTGATGTAAAAACATTTATTTCCTTATACTTCATCATTGCGCCACAGTAAATTTGGAAATGAATTTTTTTTAACACTAGTTTACCGATTTGTTAAAAGGCTAGTTTTAGAGAAAGAATTTGTAAAGTTGTTTTCCAAATCTAGCTTAAAAATTCCTTTGTTTTTCAGATGTTTATGCTGTAATTTATATATAATTATCTCATCGGCATCATTCTTTAAGTTAGATTCCAAATGAATGAAGTGCAAAAGTTTTGATTTTGAAAAATGTCAAAAAGTTACAAAGTTTGAACAAAATTCAATGCGCGCATCATACTTATAACCAATAACAGTAGCACTCCTTTACAAAAAAATATTTGATACTTTCTGTGCTCGATTTGTCACCGTCGTCGGGCTTGAGGTTAATTTTCCCTCTTCTAAAGTGAATGCAGTAAAACTCTCCGATGCTGAGCCTTTCATCGGACCAAAATTCTTTCAACGAGGTTATTCTTACCTTCCAGTGCAAGGAAAACAGAATTTGTGCGCCCAATAATGTAAAGAAGTATGGAATATCTACAATCTGTATTATTCACAGAACTATTAGCTAACAAATACGTCAGCAGTAGATTCCCATGTGAAAACCCTCTTGCATAAAGCGTGTTCATCAATTTTTCCTCAAAAAATGAATAAATATTCCTTAAATATATGTAATAATGATTAAGTCTCTTCTCTTTGCCATCTATACCTATGTGATCACACCCCAATATTCTAACTTAACACGCAGAGAGTGAAGATTGCTTTTTCATTCACTCGGTCTCTTCACTACGCACCTGGAGAAGTTCAAAATTCTGGCGTCATCGGTTTCTTAAATTTGACGCCATCTCTGCCCAATGCGCTCTAGGCACTAAGGGAAGACAACACTATTTGCTAATTTCGAAAACGGCCTGAATATTTCACAGGAATGTGCAGATCACAAGTTATTACGTCACGAGTCAGCCAATTCCAGTCGCTTGGGCGCGTAAATTCCCTTGGAGTTCTTGTTGTCATAATCGTGGGGACCTCGGCGAAATGTCACATAATGGGTTCCATGGTTTAAAAGAACGAAATCGGACAAAAACGATTGCCTATTGGAGGATATTTTCTTTGAGATGCCTTGACTGAATTCTGCTCGACCCTGCGTTCCATTTAAGCGATAAAGTACTTCCTGGTTCAACTCGGCTTACCTTCCGGTTGCATACAATTTCCTATTCACTCCTCCTCCCTCACTAGATACATCGGTTGGACGGCCATGTTCCGATTTCTCGCGTCATAAGAGTTAACTTACTGCTATTTTTTACGCACTCCCTCCAACTTCGCCTATCGCTGAACATAATTTCCGCGTCCAAGAACTTTCTCCTCTGTCGCCCATTAATCGTGAGCATGAGGTCGCAATGCAGTCTCGATCGTTACGATAGTCTCGCGTAGGCAATCTTTGTCGACGTCTCTAGACCGCAGGGATGAGTCATCCATAGGAGTTTTCCATAGTTTTCCTAATGCCCTCCATCCATAGCGGTCTAAATTGCCAAACCGTCTCAGTATTTTCCTCTTAATTCCATGTATTACCATATGCGTTTTTCCCATTTGGTTGCAGACTGCCTTGTTGGTGTGTAATTCTTTGTATGCGAGATGCAGTGGCAATTCTTCTTCAGTAATTCATTTCAACGGCTCTCACCCTTCTTTATAGATCTTCGGTTGTCTTTCATACCTTACATGGAGATGGTTAAATTAACGTAGTTTTCATTTGATTCTAATTACCATGGTGAATAATGGTCATTTTTGCAAATTAGCGTTATTTTCCATTAAATTTTAATTTTCTGCACTTAATAGATAATGAAGAGGATTAAATAGGTAAGCAATATCAATGGATTAAAAGCTTTTAAAAACATTACTATTGCTTTATTAGTGTATTTGAAATAAGAAAATTTAAAAATAAATATGCTAGTATTCATGCGATTCGGCATTCTTTTGTTTGTCATGAGAAATGTGTGTTGGTCACAACAATATTTTACGTAATTTACAGCGATTGCCCCACAAATATTCCATGAGTAAAAATGTTCCACAAATGAGTTGTACATGCATTTAAAAAAAATTAAGATTGTATGAATTGCATATAAACTCTGCTTAAAATAAAAAGCTTGGAATATATCGGTATGAAAAATATATGAGACGGAGGTGAATATTACAAAAAATAACGGTAATTTTCAGGGGCAGCTGTAAATTACGTAAAATACCATGGTAGTTTACGGAAATTACGGCAGTAATTTTCAAAATGGCTCATCTCTAACTTTACAGCAATAACTCACCACTGATTCTGCTTGAGTTTGGCCTATTATTTTCCCAGTTTTCATTGATAAATTTTTATTCCACCATAAGGAATGAAGTAAGCCAAATACTTTCTTATTTCCTCAGGCTCAACCATCACACACTGAACAAAAACGTGCTGCTTACTATTAAGCAGCACGAGGTCGATAGGGTACGGGCGCTTACCACGGCCAAGAAAAAACTCCTGAAAAGGAGTAGAGGCGTAAGGGAGAATTCCACCTTTCTCCTTCAGTCTCTTTCGGCCTCCTCCGCCTGTTGTTGTTCCCCGCCACCCGTTCATGAGGTCGAGCGTTTCTGGAAGGATATCTACGAAACGTTGAAGCCATTCAATGGAGATTCTCCGGCCATCGCACTCTTTAAAGAGTTGTGCGACCGCCACCTAAACAATGTGGATGGACCCCTTTCAGTCACGGAAAGTGACGTGAAGCACGCTTTCTCTGGCAAGAAGAATTTCTCGGCTCCAGGTATGGATGCTGTGAATAGCTTCTGGTGGAAGAAGTTCACTTCTACCCACAAACATCTGGCCAGAATCTTCACGTCCCTCATCACAGGTAGAGAACCATTTCCACCTTGGCTGACTGAGGAACGCACGGTTCTCATTCCGAAAAAGGGAGACTTGTCCAATCCGAAGAACTATCGCCCTATAACCTGTCTAAACACTGTATACAAGGCGTTCACCACGATCTTAAGCGACCTTATCCTCCGGCAGATCCAGCCTGTGTGGTAGGAGGTGTACGAGCAAAGGGGGTGCAAACGAGGAATCGCGGGATGCAAGGACAACCTGCTCATTGACAGGTGCATATGTCAGGATGCCGCCCGACATAAGCGAAACCTATCAATGGCCTGGGTGGACTATCGCTAGGCTTGCGACACCACTTCGCATGAGCTTCTCATCGCCCTGCTGAAGTTGATGAAAGTCCACCCAGAGGTTGTGTCTTGCATCCAACGCCTGTTACCACTCTGGAGAACGCGCTTCGTCTTGACATCGGGCAAGCGGACCGTTTCCACTGAGTTGGTAACATACCACCGTGGCGTTTTTCAAGGCGACAGCTTGAGCCCCCTCCTGTTCTGTATTTCCCTCCTCCCCCTCTTCTTCAAGCTGAGACGAGGCCGAGGATACATGTGCGGCGTTCCTGGTGACAGGAGCAGGACATGAGCATCCATTTGTTTTACATGGATGACCTTAAACTGTATGCTTCCAACGCCAAAGAACTGCGCGTTGCACTGGACACCGTACATCAATACAGTGAGGCTATAGGGATGGAATTCGGATTGGACAAATGTGCATCCATCCACCTGGCGAAAGGAAGAATATCGGAGGACAAGGAAGACTCGCAACTCGTTGACGGGAACGTCGTTCGTCATCTGCAAGATTGTATCTCCCTCGCAGTGTAGGCGGTAGAGGTCTGTTGAGCCTGGAGTGTCTACATAACAGAGTTGTCTTGGGTACAGCTTGCCGTGTGTTCAACAGCACGGACCCCCTGCTCACTCTCGTAAGGGAGCACGAAGGTCCCGGGGTGGGGGCGTTCCTCTTCCAGGCGGCGAAGAGGGCAGCGGACGAAATCGGTATGGACTTTGACCTGTCATCCGACGGTAACGACAGTAGCACGTCAATCGTGTCACTGAGGGTAGACGTCTTAAAGCTCGAGGTGAAAAAAGCTGAGCAGAAGACCTTGCTCAAGACACATACCGATAAGCCCATGCATGGATGTTTCTACCGAAACATGGAAAAACATGGGCTATCGAAGGAGCTGACGTTTGCCTTCCTTCGTTCCGCGGCTCTCAGGTCCGAAACAGAGGGTTTCGTTCTCGCGTGCCAGGATGGTGTCATCAACACTCTCGTGTACCGCCGAATGATATTCAAGGCGGAGGTGGCGGACACGAGATGCAGAGCGTGCCGAGCCAAGCTGGAGACTTTGAGTCACCTTCTCTCCGGCTGCAGTTATTACGCGCAGTCAGCGTATTTATCTCGGCACAACGCAGCTCTGCGGGTGTTGACCTCCACCTCCGACATCATTACGGCATCGACGAAGTACATGTGCTGCCCTATGCCCCTGGAGATATTGAGTCTGTCGTGGAGAACGACAAAATAAAAATCTGGTGGAATTACTCATTCCCCACCACCAGGCAGTTGGAGGCGAACAAGCCTGACATCGTTCTCCTCGACCGCCTAACGCGTTCCATGTTCGTAATTGAGTTTTCGGCTGCTTTCGGCGGACCTTCGGCTTCGGACCAACCGGCTTCTGACGAAGGCGGTTGTGTCCGCCGAAATATTAACAAATCGTCTACACACCCACACCATTATTTCAGCCATATAACATTATTAGGGAAAGTTTTTTTTTTTAATATTACGCTTAAATGTAACATTTTCAAATTACAGAGTAACGTATCTTCCGCTGGTAAATCGGACGGAATACGACACGAACGGGCATATAGTGAAGTGAATTGAATATAGACATAGGTACTTTTTAGCGACAGTGTAGCAATTCTGTCCCTTATTGACAAATATTTCCATAGACACGCATGGAAGTTTTGGAGGGGAAGAACCTACTACAAATAGATCGTCACCTAGAGAAACCAAATCGGTCGTAAGAGCAAGGGGAAAAGCCATCCATAGGCAGCATTACCGCTTGCGCAGTGATCTTTCGGGCGCTGAACGGCGCGGCGGACTCTGGCGTAGAATGCCGTTCTCTAAAAGCCGACTGTGTGTTATTCATGGTGATAAGTAAATTCTTACATTGCGCTCGCCATAAAGTCTAATAGTGGGTGCGTATTTTAATCAGAAATCAGAATTGTGGTTTTATAAATCAAATTTCTATCATCATAATTATATTCTGTGCGAAAAAACAAGAAGACTTTATTGGAAAACTTTTTCAGTGTATTTTTTTATATTAGCTTTTGAATATAGTGGTCACATTTTAGGACTTCAAGTAAACAACAGGTACGTATGTAGAATGTTTGCTGTGGTAAACAAAATTAATTATCGACGATCTTTGAGATGCAGCGGTATTTGCTAATTATTTCATACTAATTTGTAATAATAGAATTAGATTTTATAATTTCCAAAGACAGATCCATCTTTAAGCACAGAACTTGATTGGCTTCAGTGAGAGAGTGCATATAATGAAAATCCAATATAAGAACAATCATTACAGCTTTTTCATCCAAAATATGATGGAAAAATGTTTACACCACAAAGCAGGCATAAATACTTATGTGGAGTAATGGTTTTGTTTGATAAGTCTTTGTATACTCAATCCCTACTTGAAATAGTTTGTGTTAGTGTCAATAATGTATTCCAATTTTAAGGCTTCTACTTTTTCACCTACAGGACCCCTTTGGCTCCCAGTTGTTGGGAGCCTCCCATCCCTCAAAGTGAAGAAGCTGAATGGGAGTGGATTCCTCTGTGAGACCCTCACAGCAATGGCAAAGCACTATGCATGTCCTCTCTTAGGTATCAGGGTTGGCAAGGATCGGATGGTGATCATTTGCAATTTGGAGACAGCTAAGGAGATGCTTAGCAGGGAAGAATTTGATGGCCGACCGACAGGACCTTTTTTTGAGACTCGCACTTGGGGGTCGAGGAAAGGTGAGATGAGTGCAACCTTCTCATAGAAGCTTCTCACTCTGTGAGAAAACTGATGAGAACTAGAAAAGGGACAACTGATTCTTTGGTAACTACTGGTTCTCATCGGAACCAAAAGAACCACAATCATCTCAAAATGTTCCTCAGTTCCAATAAAATATATTATTTCAAATTTGGAAGAGTAAAATTTTTGGCAGAAGGTTACTCAGGTGCTTTTAAATTTTTCATGTCCCAAGGACCTCACATGTGCCATATGTTCTCGGTGAAATGTGCCATTCTTCACGTCTCCTGAATGTCGGGTTGTGAAGTCAGATAATCTGTTGGCGAGATAAAAATTAACTCGTGGCAAAAATTTTCCCTCAGAAAAAAATGATAAACAAAATCATCGATACAGATTGAATGACTGTGGGAATGTATTGTCACATAGTGATTTGAGAAATCTTTAGCATGCATTTGGTGCTCTCTTGAAGCAATTAAAATTTTATTCTTCGAAATGCAGATGCAACAGCAAGTGTGTGCTACTGCAGGAACAGCAAGTGGATTAAGTGATTAAATAAATATTTGAGTCTATTCAGTGTTTCCTGCCACAAAAATATGAATGTGGAAAAAGTAAATAATGTGTAGTAATATCATAAAGTTAAAATATTCAGTAAACTACCATTAAGTTGGCTATAATTGGCAGTTGAAATATAAGGAGTTGCATTATGCGAGCGACATTGCGACATGTGAATAATATTTCACCGATTGATATTTTTAAAAATGCACTGTTAAGTACTTTAGGAGTGTCAGTTTTTCCAATACTCAACATGATTATAAGAACATGCGAGAAAACTTGCCGATCTTTCAGGAAAACAGATTTTGTCCAGGTTTAGCAGCTTAGAAATCTGATCATCTTAAGATTGGGGAACCAATTTTTGGCCAGGGAACCAAGAATATAACTAGGAAAAGTAGGACTTTCCCATTTGTAATGAAAATCTGAAAATTTTTCAGCATTGAATTTTGGCTACATTTCTCATGCAATCAAAATATGTATTTCTTATGCCTAAGAAACAGCAATTAGTTTTCAATAACTTCATGTGAAACAGCACTCCATAATACATTCTTGTGGGTTGCGTACAAATAATAGGAGTATGAAGTCTTTGGTCGCAATGTAGTACCAGAAGGAATCCATAAGTTTTAAACAAAAATTTTTTTTTATTCCTTGGATTTCTTGAACTTTGAACAGGCCTTTTCCCAAAAAAATTTATGAAACAACCATTTCCATCTCCCATCGGTGTTTACCAGAAAATTCAGAATACACTATTTTCAGTTTAAAAAGTACAAGTCACGCCAGTGCTGGGATAGGCTTCAGAAAGGATTGCAGCTACAAAAAAACTCATTCTCCTAAAAACAATGGGTTAAACAACAATATTAGTGAATCCAACTCGATTGTTGATATTATTGATACGATTCCCTATGCCCACACAACTACACCATCTTAAAGGTTAATCATTTTCTTCTAAACCTTTTACGTGCAATTTACTGTGTACACTTTCCATGTATAAATGATCCACCTTAGGTATATTTGCTAATGGTTTACTCTACGTTGGTAATAAAAGAGAGAATGTCCTCTTTTGTAGGAGTAATGATTGTCGATGGAGCTTTTTGGATTGAACAACGTCGTTTTGTGCTGCGTCACTTAAAGGACTTCGGATTTGGGCGGCGCACCATGGAGGAATTGGTGCAGGTGGAGGTGGCTGAGATGGTGAAACACTTGATGAATGTCATTAACCCTCCTGGGTCTGGGAAAGAAACAGCCGGTGGAAATTTATCAGAAGTAGCTTCTGGTACAGTGAGGGTAAATGTTGAATCAGCCAAGGGTCAAGTGATGGATTCGGAAGGGCCAACCACCACTGCTGCTGAAGATCAACCAGGAGCTATAATGTGGCTCCATGATGCATTTGGGGTGTCTGTTTTGAACACTCTGTGGTCCATGATGGCTGGAGTGCGCTATAACCCAGATGATGCGAAGATGAGAGAGTTGCAGACTCTTTTGACACAGTTATTTGCAACAATTGACGTCACTGGCTGTCCCTTTTCTCACTTCCCATTCCTGAGGTATTGTGCTCCGAACATGTCTGGGTACCGCCAATTTGTTGAAACTCATCAAAGTATCTGGGAATTCCTTTATGTAAGTATATTATTCTAAACTTAGACAGTTAAAAAAAAGTCCAAATGCAGATGATTATTCAAACTGAAAACATGTTTTCCTGCTCTAGCAACAGTCCATACATAGTATGGCTTAACAGAAATATTTTGATTTATTGGTTTGACAATTAGATGCTTATCAATGGTCATTGTATTTCTTTGAAATTGGTGCCTGCGGAGCCTCTGCTTTCAAGATGACCAGATAAAATGCAGCAGTATGTTGTATATAGCCCTTTTTTATCTAAAACCAAGCATCTTGAATCATAATAATGAATAATTTGAGAAAATATCACTATGATAGCCTTGTGGCTGGCTGAGGTCTTTGAATTAATTTGAAGTCTTTTTGAAGGTTTTGTTAAGACAGTAGAATTAAACCTAGATTTTACATGGTTGGAGGGACAAAAAAATGAGCACTGTGTTAAATCAAAGTGTGTAAAATTAAGAGCCGGCAAAGAGGTGACAACAATGAAAGGTGTTTACGTATTTACTTAGGCCTCTTACATTTTATTTAAAATAAGCCCTGTCATACACAATTTAAAGCTATAAAGGAAGCATAAGCAAAAAATTTCGTTTTAATCCTAATGAACTCGTTTTGGGCTAGAGGAGTTACTTATTGTAACTTACTGCATCCCATTGTCAAAATTTTCAAGACTTACTGTCTCTTTAATGATTCAGGCTTTCAGTGCAACCCTCTCAACCATGACGCTTCATTCCTTTTTGTGCATTTTTCGGTGTGTGTAAATCTTCCAAAAATAGTCTCATAATTGTATTATAAAGTAAATTATGCAGAATATTATTGTGAATGGATATGAGAATGACGTGCCGAATCTCCACTTGAGTTTTGGAAGTTCGCCATTTGTTTACTATTTTCCAGCTATTTCTGGCAATTTCGGAACACTCGATTTATTTTTAATTGCGTTTATTTAATTACCAAAAACTTATCATACACTTAACATGTTCTCTTTCGTAGATATTCAATTTCTGCCGAGTATTTCCTGAGATACGGTCCGGAGAGTGAGAGCATGTCACCTTAGTCGCCAGGTGTGCCTTTCGCGTCCTTCCGTCAGCCGGGTCGCACTCTTTATGTTCGCTCGATTCAGTTTTTAGCGAAATGTGCGGCTTTCCTTGTATTATATTGACTTTGCGTGACTAAGGCATTTTGACGATCTAGGTCCCAAATGCTCACGACCTACCTAATCAACTGGAGTACCACGCGCACCCCGCTTTTATTAGGTAAACAAAAATGAACCAGCGGCTTTCTTCATTCTCCTTCTGAAAGTTTTGAGGATCGCACTGTTTTCAGCCAGAATCAAAGCCTGCCATTTGCGATACTCTCTCATAAATTAAGCAGCATTTTCCATTAGGCATCATTTAAGCAGAGTGCTGAAGCTCAGAGGTAAATATCTTAACTATTTGGCGTCTTTGAACTCTTTTCGTATGTTTTTTCTTCAGCGATAATCTGATTAAAGTAATCGGTTCTCATTAAAATAAAGCAAATCATATTTTCGATTATCTTCGAATATCTTCGATTTTTAGTTCGTAAGTGAGTGCGGGCTGAAACAGCGAGCCTCAAATCTCAGTGTTTTATCCCCCTTCCGCGACTTCAACATCAATCCATCTTTCTTATGCCACCGCCATCAGTGGCAAACGACTTGACAAATGCAGTGAATATCGCCTGTGTTGCCCTTTTAAACCGTTCATACCTTGAGCGAATCACATTTAGCTATGAGCGATTTTGAGCAAGTTCTTGGGGTATAACTAAGCTTAACACGCAATATTTGTATTTGGAAGCTCTGCAAAAACGACCAATAATATCGGAACATAGACGTCAAAATCTGAAAAATAATCAAATAAAAACTCATACGTACGAAGTGAACACGATGTAATGGAGGAAAAGAATTATAGAGAGCGTCGAATTGACTGAGCGATGATGGCCTTGAGCGGCAAGCAAGCAAGCAATACACTTACTCAACTGTTTTAAAGTCAATAAAAATGTCGTATGCCGAAACCTTATATTCACCGGAGGTTATAGAACATGTATAATTCTACAATATAAAGATAAAGATAAAGAAATTTTTATTGTTCTTGGACCACTTGGTCCACTAAGAACATACAAAAAGTATACATTATTATTAGAGCTCGAGTACAGAGAGATATACACAGAAAAAGTGGGTACAATCAATAAATGAAATGATAATGGCAACAAAGAACGCAAAAAAAACAAGCATATAGGTTAATTAAATATTTTCCTGCAATAGCATTTTATTAAACAATCTGTTTTTGAAAGCCATCAGCGAATTATAATTTTTGATTGATTCAGGAGTACTATTCCATATCCTTGTCCCTACAACAGAAAAAGACTTATTGAAGGTAGTGGTTCGATGAAGAGGGACAATTAAAAAGTCTGGTGACATTCGGGTTGCTACATTTCGGTTTTTCTCATTAGGCTGAAAAAATTGCATAATATATTCAGGCTGTTTACATTTGAAGAGTTTATATAAACAAGTGGCAAGCATGTATTTCCTCCTTGTTTTAACTTTAAGCCATTCTAATCTAGTAAAATAAGGAGATATATGATAATCTTTTTTAAGATCATAAATGAACCTGACACACATATTTAATTGCCGTTGAATCATGGTATTAATCTCTTCAGTTAGGTCATGATAAACAAGACAGCAATAATCAATATGGGGGAATATTAGCGAGGATACAAGTTGCTTGCGGGTATGAGAGGGCAAAAGAGTTTTTAGCTGAAACAGGATCATATTAATCTTATTACAGATGACTTGAACATGGTTTTGCCAAGACAAGTTTGTGTGACCCCAAGATTTTTAACAGAGTTTGCATATGATATTTCCGCATCACCAACAATAATCTTTGGCACAACATCAAAGTCAACATGTCTGAATAGTTTTGAGGTACCGAGTAACATTGACTTTTTTTGCTAGGGTTAAGTACGAAGTTATTGTCTACAGCCCATAAATTGATGGCTTGAACATCCTGATTCACTTTGGAACTGCATCATTCAGCTCATGCAAATGGCAGTGATAATAAATCTGTAGGTCGTCAGAATATAACAAATATTTACAATTTATGATACACTTAGGCAGATCAAGGACATACAAGGGAAATAAGAGATGTATAGATTTTCATATGGCGGGACCTCATGCCTGAGCCTGTGATTATGTGTTCAAGAACTTTGCATGATGTTATAGATGTTAGATAGATGTTAGGGAAATTGATCTGTTCGATGGCTGCTCCTTATCACTACTATTAAATATGGGCGTTACATGTGCAATTTTCCAGGCCTTGGGTGCTACGTGTCGCTCGATGGATTTCCTAAATATTTTTTGCATGTCAGGAGGTATTTCTGAAGCTAGTTCTCTAAACACGCGGGAAGGAATTTCTTTAGTACCTGATGACTTATTTGGGCTGAGCCATTTTAACAAAATTTCTATTCCGCGAGCACAACTATTGATAGACGGCATCGTTTATCGGTATCTCTCATAAGCCGTCACGGATGTATTCTGTGAAGACTTATTGAACGCGCTTTGGTAATAATAGTTTTTAAAATTAGCTTTGTTCGACCCCTTTCTCAATACTTCGCCCCCACCGTTTCTTAGTGGATTTACGGTTGATCTTTTGCGTTGAACATCCCTTATGTATGACCCAAATGCTTTTTAGTTATCCTGTTACAGCTCCACAAGTGTTTTCCTTTTCGAATCTATGGATGCATTCCGAAACGCTTCATTCGTAGCAGCTTTAGATAATTTATGTTTTTCAATTATCGACTCGCGATCATCAGCGGATAATTCTGCACGGAGTTTTTTCATCTGGGCGTGCCATGTTTTCTTCCACCTTGCCGATTTTCTCACTTTCGCGTCGCTAGCGAACCATCTTGGTTCGCTGCTCTCTTTTTTTTTTAACTTTACTTGGGATATATTTTTTTGATTCCTGAATGCACGATCGAAAGAAAAGTTTTCCAAGCACCCTCCACGCCTAACTTAATGCTTGATTCTTAGAGGTCGAGAAAAGAATTTTTAAGATAACACTTGAGTGCACCTAAATCAGCTTTTTTTAAAAAAAAGTTGACTTTTTTCATTTGTTTCAAATGTTTATCGATGTTTAAGAAAAACTTAGCTGTAACTGCCCTACGCTCGGCAGTATCAACCTTAATCACATGATGTGGTATATTTATTGACAATAAATCAAGAAATTGTCTCCTCTGGTAGGTGTCGTAGCTATCTGTTGTAGTGCCTTAGATGAGGACCCGTACAGCAGAGATTCACTTGTGTCTTTGTATTTCCCCCAGTTATGAAGAAATAGTCTTACAATCAATAGAGGGCACATTAAAACCTCCACCTATTATCAAATTTCTTTTTTGATTCCTGGAGGTAATGCTATTTATTTGTGCTCCTAGTTCTAAAACTGAAGTGGCATCAGTGTTGGGTGGCCTGTTGTACGAGCGCACAAATGTATTGATTTGGATTTAAGGCATTTGATTGAGCACCATACATATTCTAGATAGGTCTCTTGAGAACAATTTCCGCTTGGCTTACGAGTGTATTCTTGATAGCAACAAATACTCCGCCTCTGGCACGATTGATTCCATCTTTTCTGTAAAAGGTGAACGATTTCGGAAAGACATCACTATATGAAATATTGTCTGTCAGCCAACTTTCTGTGCCAATAATGACGTTTCACTCCTTGTGTGAATTAGATTGTGGAATTCTAGAATCTCATGTTGTTGGCTACGGAAAGTAACTGCTGCTACAACTATTGCTTCGTATTTCTCATTATTGAGTTTCGGTAATATTTCCAAATCGCTGTCATCGATTTGGAAATATTACCGAAATTCCGAATTGTATCCCGAATGATATCGGACTCTATAATCGTAACACTAATTGAAAAATGGCTCACTGGAAACGCAGAAATTTCGACCCAGCTAAATGACCTCTTCGAAACAACTGATTTTTGAAGTATACATATTCTGTCTGTCCACTATAGCAATAAAACCTCTCTGCCCCAGCTTCAAGGGGCGTAGCTGACCTTGGGGCTTCTGGAGAAGGTCAGAGAGAGATAAGGAACTCGTGAACGACGCGCAGTCTTTTCTACCACGATTTCGGGAAAAAAAAGTTGAGTAGCATATACTTGGTTGATGATATAGATAAGAGTGAAATAGCTTCTCTATTTCATGCTATCGCCAATTAAATTGTTGTCCTTTATTTGCTGCGTCGTGAGTGTTTCTGCACATTTGGTCATCCATCAAGAGGTCATCCATCATCATTTGGCATTTAATCTACCTCTACTGGAACACAAAATGTTATGGCTGCAGATAGGTCCTAATTGTGCCATCAAGTTACATTCCTTCTTTAGACTGATTTCCGTATCATTTTTAGCGCTAAGTTGTTGGTGGTAGATTGCTTGACTCAAGGTCATTATGAAGATTACCTAGGAAGCACTGAAACCCACGCAGCACATTAACGTTCGCAGAACGTTCGCTGGCCGTCCGTTGCAATGTAACGTTCGAAGAACGTTCGTCTCGAACTAGCATTGGAATACCAGCCCATCTATCGCAACAAAAAAGGGAATGCTGTTGAGGGGTAGTTTCTGAAACCTGATGAAGTTCCGTTGTACACAGGTATACGACCAAAAAGCTGTTTGATTATTTTTAGCTATTTCCCATGTACATTGGTGTGCTGAAAACGAAAAAAATATTGAAAAAAATCCTGGACGTCAGAATTCTCCAAAACATGAAAAATTATCTTCAAAGTAGGTAAATATTTCTCACTTTTTGGAATTTTTTTATCTTAGGGTTTTCGACCAAATTTTAAGTCAAAATTGCTGTTAGTTTACTCACATCAGTACATTCAAGATATACTATGCCAAAAAATATAACTTTTATAAAAAAGAACTTTCAGGGTGTGCTAATGAAACCATATGCTAATGAAACAAAATGTGGATATTACTATTGTTGTTATATTTTATCATGGACCCTAGGCTTGATTCAATCGCATTTCTTGGTTTTCGCCGGTTTAAACTTGAATTTCCTAACGTAAGATGGCACTGCTAATCCACAAACTTTTTTCATATGATTATTTGGATTCCAGCGGTAGTGCCCTGAACTGAGATACAAGTAAGAAAAGGAAGAATTTAACGTTTTTTATGTTTTGTGTTATATATATTAGTTCCTAACGTGAATCCACGCATCAAAAAAGGACCAAAATAAGTAGATTATACTATTGTTTTAGTTCACGCTTTTTAATATAAGTTCGTGTCAACTCGGTCGCACCTCCGGCGCAGCCATTCAACTTGAACCCATTTTTCAACCGTGTTTCCCAAAGTTAGCAGTATGGCTCAGTGGAAAGGCATCAAAATTTGCCTGACAGTTTCTGTTACATTTGTGGTGGATATACATCGTTGAAGCAACAACTGAATATTACAGACTTTGTGAAAAAAGTTTACTTCGCATACTTCGGACTACGGCTTGAAGATCAAGATAAAGCTTGGGCGCCTCATAAAGTGTGCAAATGGTGTGTTGAGGACCTCCGGAATTGGTTCAACGGCAAGAAAAAATCTTTCCATTATGGGATTCCGATGGTATGGTGAGAGCAGAAGAACCATAGAGATGATTGTTACTTTTGCTCATGCGAAGTGAAAAGTTATAATTCAAAATGGAAGCATTCCATTTCATACCCCAACCTTCCCTCAGCAATTCGTCCCATCCCTCATGGTACAGATATACCAGTACCCAAGGCTCCTGCTACCTTGGAAGAGATAACTAGCTCCGATGAAGGTGGAGTCATTCCTGAACCGTGAATCAAGTTCTGACTTTGAAGATGATACCAGACCAAAATTATTTTCCCAGGAGGAGATTAATGATTTGGCGAGAGACTTAAATCTTCCTAAAGATGTTAAGGCTGAGTTACTCGGATCGAGGCTCAAAAGCAGAAATTTATTGTTGCCAGGAGTATCTTTTTCATGGTTCAGGAAAAGGAGTTCGTTTCTTACTTTTTCCAGGAAGACATGTTGGTTTATTGCAATGATATCGAAGGTTTGATGGGTCAATTGAAAATCCAATATGACGCAGCGCAATGGCGTCTTTAAATAGATTCTTCAAAAAGAAGTCTCAAAGCCACCTCTCCACATAAAATTGGGATTGGTGAAGCAATTCTCTAAATCACTTCCTAGAGATGGAGAATGTTTCAAATACTTGGTCACTAAGTTTCCAGGCCTCTCGGAGGCAAAATTGAAGGAAGGTGTGTTCGTCGGACCAGACATTAGAAGGCTTATGGATTGTATTTAAAGAGGTCATAGCATAATTTTTATGCAGTAACAAAGATCCTGACTTCAAAATGATCGTCGGACGAATGCTACAAGCTTTTCAAGCTTTATGTTGTCTGATGAGTTTAAAGAAGCAATTCCTCCATTCCCACCTTGACAACTTTCCTGAAAATTTGGGAGCTGTTAGTGAAGAGCAAGGTGAACGATTCCACCAGGACATTAAAAGAGATGGAAAGAAGATATCAGGGAAGAAGGAGCATTGCAATGATCGCAGACTACTGTTGGACACTTCAGAGAGACATACCAGATGCTACTCACAAGCGTAAATATACTAAGAGAGGCCTCACATGGAAGAGAAATCGATTGTAGCGTGTTAATAAGCTCATTTCAGTTATAAAAATGATTTTCATGAAAAATTTGTAGCAAAAATTAATTTTATAACACTATTTTCAATTATTTTTGGGTATTACCTTTTTTAACATAGTTACCTAAATTGTCATAAAACGTGATGTTCTAGGACAAAACGGAGGTCATTTTTGAACTCAGTGCACCCAAAAGCATGAAGATAACGTGGAATAATTAAAACAACTCTTGAAAAATATTTTTTTGCAGACCTCTGTAATCTTTGATATATTTCTTAGAGAGCAACGGCCCTATTCGTACGGAATCGAGGATATTTTCAACCCTCCCGTGAACACATATGGGAGTGAGTCGTCGCCAGAGGTTATTTCTGGTGAACCAGTATTTTTCAGGCGTGCAAAGTTTATTAGCTAGCAGTTGCAGTGGTCGAACGGAATCGAGATTATTTCAAATTCTCCCGTGAACACATGGAAGTGACTCGTCGCAATATCTTATAGTTCTTGCTCGTGCAAGGTGGTTGTGTGCCGCCGAAGTATTAAAACCAGTGAGTTTTCTCCTTTTCTTGTGCATCAATGTTTGTGCTGGCCACATCTGTAACATCTTTTTTATGTCGATTATCGTGTTCACCATGTGAACCATTACTTCAAATTCTCCCGTGAACACATAGAAGTGACTCGTCGCAATATCTTATAGTTCTTGCTCGTGCAAGGTGGTTGTGTGCCGCCGAAGTATTAAAACCAGTGAGTTTTCTCCTTTTCTTGTGCATCAATGTTTGTGCTGGCCACATCTGTGACATCTTTTTTATGTCGATTATTGTGTTCACCATGTGATTTTTCATCGTTCCTTTGTATAGGTATTCCATCGTTGTGTAGTTATTTAAAAATATTTATTTCTGGCTTAAGTGTCTAATTATTTGTTTGAATTTATGCATTTACGTGTCCATGTATTTACCTCACCGGGCGATAATTTCTCTCACAACCACGCGCATGCGCAGAGCAGTTTACGTTTCGTTCGCGCCACGAACCACGCGAACGTCAATGCAACGTTCGGGCCGGGCAACAATGCAAACGTAGGGAACGTTCTTGGGGTTAGTTCCCGTGGTTTCCGTAACACCACGTAGTTTGGGTTTTGAACTAACGTTCTGGCAACGTTCCGCGAACGTTTGCGTGCTGCGTGGGAAGCATCTCCGATCGAATCCTTCGAGTCGAAAGCTGTCCAAAATAGCCGTCGAAAGTGTGACGCCCGTAATTATTATTTCCCGAGGATTTTAAGTGGCACCGTGACCATGCCGATGTTGGCTTGGCTGCTTCTCTTCTTCTTCTTGGCCTTACTCTTTCTTTCGAAATCCGAGAGTTTGGGCCGTATTTGGCCTCCAGGTGGCAGGGAAATGCCGTGTTTGGATATGTTTGCTTACGTGATGGAGATGACTCTCCTGTTCCAAAGTTTTGATAGAGATATGTTTTGAAATGCTGGAAATTCCGCGTTAGATCGGGCACATTTTATTCTGATGGACTGAAGTGGTACTGGGTGAAATAAAATACTACGTAGAATCGATAACCTGCGTAAAATCTAGTATTTATCGTTAAAATTCCTCGTAGTTCCTGGGCGGACTTCGCTATCACTACGTGAAATCGCGAAACTGCGTAAAATCAAGGTTTTACTGCATTTGATTTTCTGGGTGCCAGATTCCAGGAAATGAGTGCATGGATCTAGAAAGGATGAGGATATTACATACCCTGAATTTGTGATTTGTACAGCTATTTAACCTGAAACCTTATATTAGCCTTATACAAGAAGGACAAAGGACTTTCAGCTTCATTAAAGTCTAAAGCTTGCCACTAAGGATATAAGATGAAGTAAAAATTACAGTGGCGCCAAAGCAGTGTCCAACTTCATTTAATGCTGTCTGTAATAATTACAGTGGCGCCAAAGCAGTGTCCAACTTCACTTAATGCTGTCTATGATCCTTGAAGTGTCATTCGTATCTTAAATTTAATTTTGTAGTATTATTCATCATCATAGGTGTTTTGCCAATGTTGATGTGTCTGTGAGGATTCCCTGCATGAAATCTCTTCTGCTTAGTCAGGTCATCTCCAGCTAACAGCTTCTGGCTGAACTGTGAGGAAATACATGTCATATCGAATACAAACATTATGAATATTTCCACCAAAAGAAAATTAAAATTTGTAGCCTCTTACATAACACTCTTAGACAATGCTCCAAATCCCAACTCTCCCTCCAACTTCTTCTTCTGTGTGTTAGCTTTGTTAATCATAACTTGCTCTTGCTTGACGTAGATAAACATCCACTTACTTTTTTCAAACATAGGCTGAGCTGGAGAGACATAAGTCAACTTTTCGTCCTGGATACTGCCGTGACTTCATGGATGCATACTTGGAGCAAATGGAGTTGGAGAGGAAGGAAGGAAGGCTGGATACCAACTATAATGGTGAGACATTGGTCTTCATGCACAATAATCCCTTGCTATTTCATTCAAATTCAGCTCCTTATATATATATATATATATATCTGTCTACATTTTCCATCATTGTGTCTCAAACTTCCCTTTATTATATTTTTCTGAGATTTAAATGTACCTTTTTTCTCAATTCAGATGCTCAACTAGTTGCAATTTGCATGGATCTCTTCATGGCTGGCTCTGAGACAACATCAAAGAGCCTAGGGTTTGCATTCCTATTCCTCATTACCCACAAAGAGGTCCAGATGAAAGCTCGGGCTGAAATAGATGCCGTCGTTGGGAGGGATAGAGCACCAACATTAAGTGATCGAGCAAGGTGTGGCTGGAGATTGGTTATCCCTTGATTAAAAATGTGTACATCATGACAGACATTTTTGACTTAAGAGAGATTAATTGATGATTTTTTCTTGATAGGTTACCATATCTAGAAGCAGTGGTACTTGAGACCCTTCGCATGTTTGTTGGGCGATCATTTGGTCTTTCTCATCGAGCGATGCGTGATTCCTGGCTTCAGGGGTATTTCATTCCCAAGGTAGGCATTCAGGCAAATGAATAGTGAATCTGGAAACTTACTATAGTAATTAAATATAACTAAACCCATGTCTGCCATACTAAAAGTAGCATTTCCTATTGTAGCTTTAGACAACCTTATAGTGATTTTGAGAACTATGCTCAAAATGATTATGAAAACTTCCTATAGCAATTATAGATCTCTAGGTACCCTACCATAGTCACTTAAGCTTATCACATACCGTATTGGCCTGAATATAAGACGGTTATATTTTCCACTTGGAAGAGGTCAAAAATTGCTATCCGTCTTATTTTCGCGCCCTATGAAAAGACAATTTCGGGACGCAACCCGCACAACATCGGTGCGCGTGTAACTACTGGTTCCTCGCGATGACTATTTCAAACTTGATTACAGTGCTGCAATGAACGAACACATCACATTCAAGCTCGCTAGGCATATCACGACGACTGATGTTTGACAGCGTCGATTTTTTACGAGTAAAAAATTTCATGCTGCTTTCATCCTATATGAGCATTAAAATTTTTTCCCTAATATGGCAGCTCTAAAACCCAACCCGTCTTACATTCGGTGCCGTCTTAAATTCGGGCCAGTACGGTAATAATTACAGAAATTCTTATAGTTATTATTTAAATCCTATGATTTGTATGTATAGTTCAATAGTATTTTTTTAGGGTTAGATCCAAGAAAAGTTTTTGAAAATCAATTCTAATACTACTTTATTTTCATTTAACCTATTTTTGGTCTTCATTTGATAAAGAAATAGATCAAATTGGTACAAACTTGACTTATTTGCTTTTAAGTGAAGGCTATCAAAATTTAAACCCATAACAATGGATTTTATTAATGGGCAAGGGCCATCTTGAGTGGTTCTAACAAATTATGAAAGGCCATGATTTTCCTTTCCTCATGAAAACAGGATACAATGCTGGTGGTCTGCTTCTCCAACATACTGATGAACCCAGAGTTTTGGGGTGATCCAGAAGTATTTAGACCAGAGAGATTTATTGATAGTGATGGGAATATTCAGCTTCCAGATTGTATGATTCCTTTTGGAATTGGTGAGTATAAAAGAATTTGAGCAATAGTAAAATATAATTGTTACTAGAGTAATATTAAAATATTATATTTAAAAATCTTGTCCAGCTATTGTTTCACTCAAATCTGTGAGTTATTGATAAGTTTGTAAATGACTTCTTTTAAATACTGCATGTTGTTTGTGATCAATGATGGAAAGAATAAGGCATTAAGCAATAATAATAATAACTTACATCTATTTTGTCATCAATTTAAATTAGCGTACTGCTGCAACAGGTGTCATTGAATGAAGGTTCAGTGAAGTAATACATCCAGAATTTAAAATACTCTGAGTAGATTTTTACAGACTATATGGTTTCCAAACAAAAATTTTTATATTTATCTGGATAATTGGCATAATCTGCTACACTTAACCAACAATTGTATTCACTTTGGCCGCCAGAATTAATAGATTTTTGAAAAGACATGCAATTGCTCAAATTGATGGATTATTACTGTGCCAATATTATAAAAACATTAGAAATGAAGATGGATGGTTTAAGGAAATTAAAGATGAGAGAGTGTTAAAGAGCTTCAAGTGCGCAGTTCATGACATTGTCATGTTTTACCTTGAAAAGTCAACAATTTTGAGTGCATAATATGATAATTATGATTTGAGAACATATTTAGAAACGTGGTTACATAAAGCATTTTAAGGACATCTAGAGTAAATGTGAGAAGCTGATGTGTACATATTACATATGGACATTCCATTGGTTCATTCATGATGTACAATGCATTTTTTTTGAGTATTTTCTATTTGTGTGGGTTATTTTCAAAAATCTATTGTGCTGTAACTGATATTTCTTTTCACAGGCAAAAGACGATGTCTAGGAGAATCTCTTGCAAAAGCCAATATTTTTCTCTTCATTGCTGCACTTCTACAAGCGTTTGAATTTTCTTTGCCAGAGGGTGATACTGCTCCTCCACTGTGTGGACAGGAAGGACTCACTCCATCTCCATTACCATATCGTGCCAAGATCTCATTAAGAAGATAGTATTTACATTCTTTACATCAGTGATGATTTTTGCATGCAGATATGTATTTTATACTTAACTGAAAAAGATTTAAAGAATTTAAAAAAAAGCTCTAAGGGTGCTGATCACTTGAAACATGAAGTACTACCAATCATTCATTTGATTTCAGCATACTCTTGAAAATAGGAATATTCCTGAGATTTTTTTCAGTCACATGCCTGCCAGGAAATTAACCACGCAAAGATCTAATTACAGGAAAGCTTTTTCCTACTTATTTCTGGACTCAATGCAATAGAATCTCATCTCTTTGGAAGAATCCGTTTGGATCCTTTTTTGAAGGTTGTAATGGCTGATTTTTCAAAAATATTTATTTCTTTACTTGGATCTGTAATGTTAAAGATTCAAACAAATCATGCATCCATAATGAGGGTGTATTTTTAAACCCAAATGTCGCCCGCCCTCAAGCATCTTTTGAAGCTCCGCATTTATATCCAATCTCAAAATTCAATACTATGCTTTTGGATGTTAGAAGCCTGGATGTTCTTGAAAAAGGATGTTCTTTTTCATATGGAGAAGTTGGTTAAAAAAAACAAATTGGCTGTTGAAGACTTAAAAATTTCAAGAATGGTCATGCCAGAGGCCATGTAACGTTTTTTAACTTGTGACACTTTTTCAGAACACAGAAAAAGTCAATTTTGACCACAATCCAGGTTCTGTTGGCTAAGCATCATCATCAGGTGATTAAAAACTGTATCAAACTACCTTATACATTGCCAGTAAGTGGAAGAGGGAGGAAAAAATTTGGGAGAAAGGAAATGGCCATACAATGGTGGATAGGATGGGAGCATTGGTGGAAAGCAAACATTCCTTGATTGGATTAGAATATGACAAACAGGCCAGATGTTACTGACTAATTGGCCAATAATAATAATGAATATAGTTGGGTATTCAAGAGAAAAATTTTATAAATCTTTTATATTCTGGTGTTAAATTTCAAATTAACCATAAAACAATGTGCTCCTTGATCCTTGTGATGCTTTGGCAATGTGATGGAAACTATTGTAAAAGCATTCCCTAGATTGGAATATTTTGTATAACACAAGTCTCTCTTTACTCTGAAAAATATGCTGGTAGACCGTAAAGATGATGTGGATTTATTATGCTGAAAGGGAATATATGAACTCTCATGTATTGATTGTGTCTACTTGGGACAGACTTTGAGAAGTTTATGGACTAGAACAAAGGAACACTATAGTGTACTCTTTTCATCATGGCAGTTTTTAAAGCACAGTATACTAGTATTAACATAGTATAAAACAGCCATGATAAAAAGAGTTACTTTACAAAAATCTTTTAGCCTGTGACCGCAGAAGTGATTTTTAAGTGAATGTGCTGCATTTTAGATATAATTGACGTGAGCTAATGCTTTAGAACACGTTGAAATTTTAAAATGATGTGATGACCCTGATTTTAATCTTATCAATGAATGTTTGCTTCCTGCCAATGTGCCTATCCTATCTGCCATTATATGAACATTCCCCTTCTTTCAAATTTGTCTTCCCTCTTCCACTCACTGGAAATATTCCTGGTGCAGCAGCATAATTTGCTGATTTGAAGGATCACTAAAACATAAGATGTTATAGGTATTGTTGTAAATATTTTTTCTCCGTATTCTAAAACATTGGAAATTTATGTTCACTCTGTTTTAAAAGTTTTATCCAACCAGTGGCTTCAATTTCTAATTCTTAATATTTTGCCAGGGTTAACAAGATAAGATAAAAATTCAAATCAGCAATTATCGTGCCATAACCAATCATAATCATGTAATATAATGGAGTGTGGACTTTTTTGGCATGATCTTGGTGACGATGCTTAGCCATTGAAACCCATTTCATGTTGATAATTGAATTTTTCTGTGGTCTGTAAAAGTATCACAAGTTTATAAATATTGTGATGAAGTACCACGAATTTAGAGAAGAGCACATTTAATTCTCATATGATGTGTTTTCGAATGATCAGTTCAAGCAACTCAAAAATGTTATGAGATCATATAAATGTTGGCATGAAGCATTGAAGGAAATGCTACATTCATGCTCATATTTATGGCAAGTAGAGAGATCAGCTTCAATTTAAAAGTGATGTCAATCAAAAGGACCATCAGATAATTCGTGTTTGATTTTGAACCTTTTTTTAATAAACAAATGTATTTTATATGTAATTACTTGTGGAATTTTGGTCTTACTATATCCTAATCCCTTTCACTTAAGCATCATTAGCACATTGTAAATGCCAAAGTTTCTTCATGGAATGACACATCATGTATATATGTACACTTTAAACTGCCAAAGGGTGTGTGGCCTGGGGATTAAGGCTGCAACTCATTTGGCAGAGATACTGATTTGATCGCCAATCTCATTCCTTCACAGTCCAACCTAGCACAGCATCCCTTGCCCAACATAGCTTCAACTGTCCCAGCTACTTTAAACATTTTTGTAGTATATAATGGAAATTTAAAGTTTATAGGGAAGTTTATCAGCCTTGGCAGCATCCACACCATGTGGCGCTTTCTCTATTTCAGCTTAAATTGTAGCACCCTAAATTCTCAAGTATAACGCGTTTCAAAGTTATTTGACGCACATTGTATAATGTGCGTCAAATAACTTTGAAACGCGTATGATATACAGTTTAATGAATGCGTTGAAAATAGGTATATACCCTATAGGTAGGTACTGCATAAAAAATATCTTTAAGCATTCAAATATTAAATCAGTGAAATGATGATATTGCTGAAACCTATCAAAATTTCCTTCTTTTTGTTCCAAGCCTAACTTTGTTCATATTTTCTGTTATAAATTATAGTTACAATGCAATTCAAAAATTAAATGTAAATCTAATTTTAGGTCACCATTATTTAAATTAAAACTAATTCATATCGAAGGCCATATTCGAAGCTAATATGTAGTCTACAAATGTATACGCAATCAATTACCGACCTACTTTATTTTTAAATGCGGTAACGAATTGCAAAACATTCACATAAGAAATAAAAGATCACACATTCTTCAAAAAAATGTATTCCTGCTCGATTATGAACTAACAAATACATCAAAATTTTCTGATTCACTATCACATTTAATATCGTAATCATCCAAGTGTTTGAACAATGAGTCTGGTAAATTTTCTTGACGCAAAACATCACTTTCGTCAGATGATGAGTCATATAACCCTCCATCCACCCCATCAATATCACGGGAATAAATTCCTGATACCCTGAAACCATTGAATATACATTCACGCGTTACATCGGCCCAACTTTCTACAATCCACTTACAGAGTTCAGCATAAGAAGCTCGCTGCATCCTTCCAGATTTCGTATAGGTGTGGAAACCATCTACCATCTACTTTTCCCATTTCCTCCGTATTTTCTATTTAAAAGATCTGTTTACGGAGATGTCCAATGGCTGCAGCTTTTTTGTTAGACCTCCAGGAATGACTGCAACCTTGGAATGTTTTTTCAGTAAAGCTTTGAAATTGTTTCCTATGTGTGTTCTTGCTGAATCCAATACAAGCAGCAATTTTGGATTAAAAAATGAGCCCTTCCTTTTTCCCCACATCTCAGTTAACCATGTTCTCAGTATATTGCAATTCATCCACCCTTTTGGATTTACACACACAATAATTCCTTTCGGAAGTTCCCGTTTGGGAATTTTTTTTGCTTAAATATCACCATCGGGGGAAGCTTTCTTCCATCAGCCATCACAACAGTAAAGCACAGTAGCACAACAGTAAAGCAACATTTTTCAGATCCAGTGGTGCATATCTTTATGCCTTGAGTGCCTTTAACATCAACTGTAAACTTTGTTGGAATGTCAAAACTCATAGGTACCTCATCTATGTTTCCAATCTGGCTTGGTCCAATGCCATTCTTTGCTTGTCCAACAAATAAATTGAACTCTTCCACTTTTACTAGCCAATTTTCTGGTAACTTTTGTCCGGTAGAAGTAATCGCTCGCACTGTCAACTTTTTTGCTTCATAAAACGATAACACCAGCACTTGCTGCCGTTCAAATTGTCAATTTTTTTGTAGTGCTTTGCACTTGAGTGGCACAGTTGAAACGCCTCTTCCTTCACTCCTTTGCACATAGACCCAATCCTTCAATTCTTGCTCCATATCTGGCTAAAACTCCTTTCGTTTCCTTGAGCCCTTTTTGCTGCAGGTACAGCACTCAACGAATTCCTTTGGGACCGCCTCTCTCGAACGCTGGATTCACCCACTTCGAAGAATCGAGCCCCTGGCAGATTACCGTGAATCTCGGCGTGTCACAATTTCCAACTTTCTCTGCGCTGTGTAAGAATTCCTCCTTTTTAGCATCTTTAAACAGGCTTACTATTCAAGAGTGGGACTAAAATATGAAAAATAAGAGTATTATTTATATCGTATTTATTAGGTTCATTAACTATGTACCACGAAATAAGAATTACAGAAATACAGTTACGGTATGTCTTCAAATATGCAAAAATTACAAAGGTAACACTGCATTTAATAAGACGTCAATGGTTTATTGTAAATAATTATATTTAGGTCAACATATATTTTAAAATACCTCACCTGCTTTATGTCACAGAGGAACAACGATGTACTTTCGACACCTTTCCCAGTTGTCCACAACGTTACAGCCAGACTGCAACTCCTCACAAAATGACCGAAAGATGCAGATTATGAATTTTCCCTCTTGTCTGTGAGTCATCTGTAAGCATGTGTCCTCTCCTCATTCATTCCCTAAATTCCGATTCTCGGACTGTTCACGCTTGCTTTCTCTTGCCCCCTGCAATAGGTTAGAGGGGTCTGAATCGGACCAGTAGGTGAATTGGAACGATTTTCAAAAAGTTTGCCTAAATCCGAAACGGTGCTTCTGAGACTCACAGCGTTACATACAATGTATCCATGCAACTTTATCCTGCTGGGACACTCGAAACAAGAACATTTTGACTGCAATTCTTTTTTTGATACCCTGTTTTGTGTCGGCAGGTGGGAAATTGGATCTTTTTAGAACTTTGTACAGGTTTAACACATGATGATAATGTAATTATTTCTTGGATTTGATTTTTTTCTTTACTGGAAGTAAAATTAATACAATAGCTACTACAATATGTTACTCTTTCTTCCCTTGCGTAATTGCTTTAGATTTTCCTCTGACTTATTGAAACAATTCGAATTTCAATGGTTCTTAGAATATGAATTTCAGTAGTCAAGGTTCTGCAGGTGTCCTGCGCGTAATATATGAGTGCGCGTTATACTTGAAATTTTGGAGACATGTGGACATGGCGTCAGCATCGGTTTACTGATTGTCTGTACTGTACTGTGATTGCTATTGTGTTGGCACATTATCAAACCCAAATATCTTGAATTCTCGAGTACCATGAAAAGACGCCATGCAGAAGAGCCATTCTCTGGAAGGTATCCACGTAAATCGCCAGTAGCCACGGAACAAGTTCAGTTAAAAGTAATGAAGTATACCTTTGCGATAAAATTGTTAAATTTCATGCTTCCATTTGCATTTTAGTAGGCCTTTGCAAGGGAAGAATAACTACAAAATGAAGAGAAAGCACTACGATGGTAATCAGTATATGACCACGACTCCATGACTTCGGAATATTAGTTCCATCAATGGATTTGTATGAATTAATGATCTTAAATTAATTTATGTGCTTTCTCCGTAAAATTGATGTATTTTTACACTAGCGAAAGGTACCGTTCAAACTCAACAGGTGTGAAAAACACTGAATTTATCATATACGCATGTCACAAAACCTGAAGAATTCTGAGCGGTCTTCTTTGAGTCGTCTTCCGAGTGAATGAACTTAATCACTTTCCTTGTGTACATACATATATTGGCATTCAATGACTTATTTCAGTTTCGATATTCATTTTTGATATGGGCGTTGAGTATCTTCAAACAGGTTTGGAGAGTAGGGGTTGAAAATGTCAAGCGGATCATTTGCAGCAGCAGCCATGTTTATTTGACCAATTAATCCTCCGTTACCTGGACTGCGTCTTAGGCGTTAAGGGTAGCCATAATCATTGGTTTCTGTTTTTAAATCAAAAATATATGTTGATTCTTAGGGAAATTGTCGATTTTTATGCATGGATGCGTTCATTGAGCAGAATACCCCATTCTTCTTTCGGGTAAGATGAATGTGGTGACGTTATTATAGTTTCCGCCATATTAAAACATTTTGAAGTTTAGAAACAGATGGGTCAATATTTGAACCATGTTTATAGCTGGGTATCCATCCGTGGTTGGGTTAGGATAAATTTTGTGCGGTTCTTAGTGTAACCCGAAAAACACCACGGGAATGTGACTGACTTAGTTTCCCATTTTTCTTGATAAAGGTATCCTTTTTTGGTATTTTTGTGTTGGATTTTTTATTTATTTTTTTGTTTAATGCTTATAAACACTGGTCATCATTAAAGCATCGGTATCAGCTCATTAGAAAATAAACTTAAACATTATATTTACGGCTTTCCCTCAGGAGTGTTGAATGTATACTTATTGTAAATATGCATTGAATTTATCGATTACCCATCTAAGCAATCCATCATGACTCAAGACTCTGGGCCCATTGAGGCCCATGGGACTCGAGACCCTTCTCACACAGATATTCTCTCAACATGATATCATGGGCCGGCAGGAAAAAATGTTATTTAAAGAAGCGTGAATATCTTTTGAAAATCAAATCGTTGGTTGCCAAGGAAATATGATAGAGTTGATTTCAGAGAAAATGTGAGATTTTTCCGCTAAAAACATGACTTTCACACGAAGACGAAACGTAATTGAAAATCGATTGGAAGAATTAGAAACTTCATTTATTCAGCCATCCAATAAATCATCCCTATCATCCGAAAGTACTTTGAAAATGCAAAAAATACAACCACTGCACCGAACCCAAGGATTAGCATGGACCACCAGAGGAGCCTTTGGGGGGGCTTTGGAGGACCTGCCTTTTAATACAGCCTACATTGCCCACATATATATTTTCTATCTACATGCCAAATTTCAGCTCAATGGTCCATGGAGAAGGAAAGAAATAAGAAGCTTGAAGTAAACAATGACAGCAGTCTTTCATAAGAAGATTACGCAGATAGAAAAAGGAAGTATGGACAGAAGGACTTTGCCCCTCCGGCCCCGGTGGCGGCGGGGCAAAGTCATCACCTGCTAATCCAAGGGTCGCGGGTTCGAGTCCCGCCTGTGTGGATTTTTCACCACCCAGGGCATGGATGTGTGTCAAGTTCTGTTGGTCCGGTCCCTGGAAAACCTGATGACAGGCTCAGCAGCCTATCGGGATTCCGGGGACATACGGGCCAACAGAATTGTCCTGCAAACAAAAAAAAAACCAGACTAAAATCCAGTCAAATAATGTGACACTGTCTCAAAGATGGGATAGCTTATAAGCTCACAGTCCATTGGGAAGACTGTTTCAAGAATTAAAAATTACTTTCTACTCTGAGTGAAAAGTCAGCTGCAATATGAAAGCTTATTTATTAGAATTTTCCTAAAATGTAAAAACAAATAATTGAGCCTACAGTGAAGAGTTTAATTTTACAAGTATTATCTTTGACATTCAAGAGTTTTGCAAAGGAGATAATATTAGTCCAAAGGAACTAGGAATCAATTGTCAAATCTGTTAGTGACCCAAAAAATGGAAAGCAAACTAATGGTCAGAAGCGTCAAAGAAACATTAACGTCAATGAGGAGTAAACATTCGGAACGTTTATGCTCTGTTAAAAATTGAGAATCTATCAGTGATATCAAGAGTTAAAATTTTATGAACTTAAGCCAAAAAATATTGCTCAGAACATTTAAATTCCTCACCATGTTTATCTGCAAATACCATTCCAATTTTTATTTCTCAATTAAATCCACGAATAGGAAAGACAATTCTTTTGGTTTGAAGAATTCTGATCTCCTGCTCCCAACTACATGTGATTGAAAAGGGGAAAAATGCATGAAAGAGTGTGCACTTAATATGCACACCATTATTAATACAGACCTTTTCAGATCAAATCAAATTTCGATCAATTTAGATCAACCACTGCTCAATGGGTTTATGTAAAAAATACCTCAACGCTGCGTCAACAGTTTCCGTCAACGCTGTTTCCTTAGCGTTGACTTATTTTTTATATAAATGAATCCGGGTGTGCTAGCTGGGATATATGGCTTTGTAAGTAAGACCAGAAACTCACAATGAACATATTACAATCACCCATATTTAATTTATATTTGAAATTATGAAGATACTTACTTTGAGATACTAAAAAGATGGGCTGAATATTTTGATGAGTTGTTCAATACAGAAGGAGCTCCAGGGATAGAAGAGCAAATACTAGTTCAAACAGAAGGTCATGATGCAGCCCTTCCATCTTTTGAGGAAGTAAATGAAAGTGAGGAAAAGCAAAAAAAGAAAACACCATGGGAAGATGGAATTACAGTGTAACTGATTAAACATGGAGGTCGAGATGTATCTCACCTCCAAATTTGAACTATTAGAATGTCAGAGGCGATTCCAGAGAAATGGTTCCACTGGTTTGATTTGCACAGTGTTTAAGAAAGGTGACAAATTTGACGTAAAAACTACTAAGGCATCTTGTTATTGAATGCTACAAGTAAAATTTTCACCAGTATTCTCCTGAAATGAATAAATATCTATGTAACAGACATTCTGGATGAATAAAGGTGAACTTTCAGATCTGGAAGTATTGATCATATACTTGCAGATAAACAAATGATGGACAAGTGCTACAAATATGACATTAATTTGCTGCATATTATCTTCATTGATTCTGACAAGCCTCAGAGTGAATAGGAAAGAGATGATCCACACACTTAAGAGGTCAGTGTCCTAGAAAATCTAATTAGATTGGTTGAAATTACACCTATGCAATCCCAATGTAAAGTTTTTGTTATGAGTATGGAAAGTAGAGCCTTCAAGATGACATCTGGGGTAAGACAAGGGGGTGCACTATCAGTGCCATTTTTCAATTTGGTTTTACGCAAAGTAATTTGGGAACTAAAACTAAATCTAATGAGAGTGACCAATGGGTGATGACTTAAGGCATGTTTTCCTATAGTAGGTACCTCTCCTTAAATCAACCCTTAAGCTAAGAAATATAAAATTGAAAATGTATACAACCCTCATAAGACCAATTGCCACATGTGGAGCAGAGACGTGGGTTCTTTACAAGAATGATGAAGAAACAATAAGGAGTTTAGAGAGGAAAATAATGAAGAGAATTAATGGAACAGAGAGTGACAGATATGAAGAAAATGAACTTGAGGACAAAATCTTAATGGAGAAGAAGATATCATTAGGTTCTCCAAGTCACTGTGGTTGGTATGGCTGGGCCACACACAAAAAATTGTCGAACACAGAATGCTCAATATCAAGAAGTGAAAGGAAGGGAGGTAGATCACAGAAAACATCAGCAGGAAGTTGAAGAAGATTGGAATGGAGGTGTTTAAAAGAGGAAGCCATGGCCCACCCCAAGCTGTGGAGCTATGGATGATGATGACTGGCTTTCCTTTCAAATTAGAAGATAATTAAGGGATACATTGTTGAAATGAGTTTCTAGTATAATTTTAAGATGTAATTGACCATGGCTAACTGACCCAGCTGGGAAGAATAAGGAGACAGGTGATGGCCAAAGTTTTAAAATTCTAGCACTCTCAGGACAAGCATTTCAGAATGATTGGAGAAGTGAAAAGCTCTGCAATAAGCATTTTATTACAAAAATAGATATGAATCTTAAACTATAAGCTACATAAACAGATCCTGTAAGTATTCTTCAAATTCTTCATCCCTTGATTTCTCTTCTTCACTGATGACATTAGATGTCTTCCAAATGCTAGAATCTGATTTATCATCACTTTCTGGCTCTGCTTTCACAAACACATCAGGGTCCAAGTTCGTCTGCAAAGGTTGTGCCTCACTGCTATCCTTGGATTTTTCCTCTTCTTTCTTCCTCTTGGCAAGTCCTTCAGGTGAATGAATGCCACTCTTTCTCTTCTTTCTAGTCACTTCTCTCTTTTGGCTGTGATAGTTGAGCTTCTGTGAGCATGCAGGGCAGAGTCCTGGATGGATATTGACAAGGAAAATCAGAATGTCCATTAAATCTTCAATTTCAAGGCATCTGTGACACATACATTATGCAAGTTGAATTTGTTTCATATTTTATTTCATAATTTCATAATTTTATTAAACGGATAGAGTCCCACAGATATCCCATCCAATGGATTGCCCTAGAAGGTCCCCACAGAGCACCCAAGCATCAGGGCAACACTGAGAAATCTAAGCAATAGGTGAGACTCTAACCTGGGCTGGCACTTGCGATGGGAAGCCAGTAAAAGGTTGTCACAGAATTTGTTTTTTTTTTTTAAATTTTGATTCCCTGACTTTCCCAGGTTTTCAAGTCATGTGAAAACATTTTCCCTGACCATTTCACCAGAGTAAATAATAATATTTGTAAAAGACCACAATTAGAAGTAGGTAATTCACTTTAGGTGGTCCACTTTCTCAGAGGAATTAATCTAAAATCATAACAAAGAAAACGCTAACAATAGCAAAGAAAATTTTGTATTAAAATCAATGGTGGTTAAACCAAAAGTTATACAATTACATTGTAATCCAGCAAAGTTCAGCATTTCTGCTTGAGGCTTGAAAATTGGGCTCTTTTTTTATTCTCACATGAGATATAGCATTTTGGTAAAAATGATAAAAATTGCAATTACAACTATTCAATGGTTAATTAAACAAGATACATTCCAACTAATGTTTCATTACAATTGGACCAGGCATTCATTCCATGTTCTGTCTCAAACCCAGGTCAGCCTAATTTTTGCGCTAACAGTAATCTTATATCACCAGAGACTGACAGCAAAACAGTGATTGTAGGAAGTCCTGAGCAAAGATTATGTACGTCTTCTCATTCACTAGGCTTTTCCTCTGGGACATGCTTCGACAGGCAAGGGTTTTCCTTAGCATATGGCGGGCAGGCAAGGAAGTGAGGGATAAGAGATTGGTGCCACAGAGAATTTGGACTTTACTTCTAGTCATAGATAGATAGTTGCCATCCAGCTGGTGTATCTAGTCATGACTAGGGTGGCCGGGTAAGTGAAATGGAGCCAAGTAGGTAAACATTCATTTCATGATACAAAGTGAAGTAATATAGTTCCTTTGCCATAAGCCATGGGGTGATGCAGTTTCACTGACAATTCTTCGAATAAATGGGAGAACACCAATACTTAAGCTTAGTATGAGATCATAGCAAAGTTCTTGAGCAATAATTTGAAAAACATTTTGCCAAACCGTAATGTAAATCACAATTACTTTATATTCCCTACATTTTTCAAATTTCCTAAGGGGATGAGATTGTTTGATTCAACATCATCTTATCTTTCAAGTGGAAGGAGGATGTGGAGGAAGGAAAGAGCCAAGCCATCCCAGGCATGGGGCAGCCTTCCCACCTATCAAGTACACGACCGTTGATATGACATAAAGAGATATCAAAATAATGTTTTGCATTTCTTCCTATAAAAGGTCTTGCTTCAGAGTGAATGGTGGGATTCACAAAATCAACGATTTAAACATAAATAACTTGGCAATTTTCACAATAGTTATATTTGCAGACAACCAGTTTCATTGCATAGCTGACATCCTCGGCTAAGGATGTAGCCTGGTTGCCTACAAATAAAATGTGAGTGAAATTTACAAACTACATACTGCACCGTAAATTACAGTGTTATTATCAAGTTATGCCTGAAACTATTAAATCATCAGATATCAAGGATGTTTAACCCTCAGAGTGCCAATGTTGCTCACACAGAAGTAGGCAAATTTTCCCAAAAGCTTCCAGCAACTCTGTTCATAACAGGGTTGTTGAATGAAGCTAAACTCATGGTTCCAGAATGATTCTGAGAGGCTTCTGATAAATTTCCTGCTACAAAAACGGATCAAAAGAGGGAGAAAAGTGGTACTTAAACAAAAGTGGAGCAATAATATTTTGAACAAAAGTTCCTAGGGATGAAAAAGGATCTGTTCTGATTTTGCTTCATGCTTGGAAAAGTTTCATTCTCACCATCTCCTATGGCCAATGTGACATTTCAAAATTCATTCTGAGGAATTTTGAGAGGTCACATTGATTTTTCAGCAAGCCCTACTTGGTAGTTTGTTTGCCACTTTGGGTATAGTTTGGGCAGGTTAAGGTTGTTGTTTTGGAGGGGGGGGGGGAGGGTTCACTGCTATCCGCAGCGCCTGGGGGGTATGCAATACCTCTCAAGGAAATGGGGGTCCGAGTGGACCTCCCTTGGAAAATTAAAAGAAATGAAGCGCTTGGAATAAAGTTTTGGCATGGCTATAATATATAGGAAATGTGACATTTATTGAGTAAAGCTCTCCAATCACATTTGAGAAACATAAACAAGCGATGTAAATAATGCCATTCTTGTGAAGATGCAGGTCTTCTGCATTTTACTCTGCTTTGGTCCATGTTTCCTTGGATGACAGTTTCGTCGGTGTTGTAGTCAGCTTCTTCTGGTCGGTGAAAAAGTGAAGGTGTAGCCATTCATCACCCGTTAGAGTGAGGTCTAATGCTTGAGAAATATAAGACGACAAATGGTTGCACCTTCACTTCACCGACCAGAAGAGGCCGACTACAATGCCAACGAAACTGTCATTCAAGGAAACATAGACCAGAGCGGTGTAAAGTGCCGAAGACCTGCATCTTCACATTCATCAACCCACGGCAGCCTACACAAGGATTTCTTTAATGCTGTACAAAATGAAAATTGATTGGAAAGAAATAAAAAAATAAGTATTCAGAAATTGCTATTTTCCATTAATATTTTTATTTTACCAGCAAAAGTCAAAATGATAACATTCAAAGAAGAATATGCTGTATGCTGTAGAATACATTTATAATAATTTTAATGACTGAAACAAGTAGGACCTACTTTACATTAAAATAAATGAAATATACAAAGTACAGTAGACCCTTGCTTTACCATGTTAATCCGTTCTGGAGGACCTACATTTTGGTTTTTGAGCGATGAAGCGAATTCCATCGTATGTTGAATCGGCATTATTTCTGGACAAGGAATCGGTTTAAAGAGCATCAGTGCCAATCCATTCAGTGTACGCGTCAGAGCCAATGCGTACGAAATATCCTGGATTTAAATTATTTAAAATATTATTAAACCAATATTTAAAACAAATTCGGAGAAATTTTAAAAAGCGTGCACAAAATCAGCTCAGATCGTAAGTCGAATCCATTGTAAGTCGAACCCATCGTAAAGCGGGGGTTTACTGTATAGATATATGGGCTGTACAGATATATGGGCTACACAAGTACAGATATATGGGCTGAGGTAAATTAAGAAAATATTATTAAGTTGTAATGTTTTGAGCACCAACTTTAATGCAAAGAGCCTAGATCTTGACAGTATAAGATCTATGTATACAAATTACAACAGCAAATTTTGCTTTCTTGTTTCTTTATGCTCAGCAAACTGGTTTTATTACATTATTGGGGTCTACATGAATATGACTGTGGATGTACAATATAGCAAGGCCGTTTAAGAGACTTTCACCGCATCTTGATCGCATGTAACTTTTCAGAAGGCATATAGCAGGAAATTACCTTCCAGTACTTGCAATGCTGACAGGCAAACTTTAGAGGACAAGGAAAAGTTTCTTTATTAGTGGAAAAAGGACAGGTTGGCATGCATTATAAGCATCGATGACAGTTGAAGGAATAACTTTACCATTATCAATATCCCGGTTCCAATTCACTACCCACTGTTCATACTCTGATTTTAGCTGAAAAACAAAAAAATCCATATGGAGACCAAAGAGGTCAGAATACTCCTGGCAAAGTGTGCTTACATCACTTTTAACGCCTGTGGTTTTTAGAATGACACTTTTAGCCAAATGGCCTGTGGGAGAAAGATATTTATTCTGAATACACCCATGACCACAAAAGAAAATCTAGAAGAGAAGTCTTCCAGAACCCAGCCCAAAAGGGGGATGTAGATGTTTCTTCGGAAATATTCCTCTGCAGATCGAAACAGTGCATTTGAGCAACATGATTGCCATTGAGCAATCCTTGGGGTGTTCATCTCTCCTCCTAAGGATCGTGATGCGGCCGTTGCAAATAAATTATAAGAATGTCTGTTTCTCACCCTCTAGCATAATATTTGAAAATTATTTGGCTTCACTTAGAGAGTCCTCAATTTCACTGCTATCAAAAGGAGAGGGGTAAAACTACAGTGGGTGGACCTCTTACAGCATTTCTATGATAACACAATGAAAGTCCTGTAAATAGGTAGGTGTTCAATTTCTTGATCAAAAAGCAGATAAATAGCAATGTGGGCCCGAGCTTGAAGCCAGCCATCCGACCCTAGTGGCAAGCGTGAGAAACCACAAGTTATGTCGTTGTAAAATATCGATTGAACTTATCATCACTGGCTGAAAGGTAGATCTTCAAGTCAGGTATATCAAAGAACAAAGGAAAAAGGACGCAGGGTCCTAAACATGTGAAGAACTCTAGAACTTGTCACTCACTACAACTGGAACAATACACTCGCTAGAGCCGGGCGCAGCTGACATTTTGCAACAAGCAAGAGAGGGGAGGGTGTCACATAGTAGGCAGTGCTGAAGGAGGGCGTGGAGACTGTAATCCCCTCTCGCTGATGCACTATGGCTCAACAGCCCAAACTCGCAGCATGATTCTCTGCATACATAGTATATACCTTATAATTTTTCCATTATGGCACCAAAGCATTCACAACATTGTTCATCTAAAGGCCTACAAAAGTACAATTGCGAACATCGAGGATACTCTGTCTGTTTAGACAAGTGGCTTTTAGATATTTTCCAGTTATCTTTAAACATTGTATATCGAGCTGGTGAAATGAAAACTTAAAGGGGGAATTAAGGAGGGGGTGGCCATCCCCCTCCCTTTATCTGCCCCTGAGTTTGGGGATCTAGTGTGGTTGTCTTTCATTATCTTCGGTAAGAATGGAAGGTGACAGAGAGGAACTATCTTTTTAGTGTAATTAATGGGAAAAATAACATCCAAAGGGACAATAATTGTGAGTTGCTAAGGAAACTGCAATCTCTCATCCACAATGGGGGGAATATTAGATGGTCTGATCAGGGCTGATCTAAGAGAATCGTTGATGACTATCCCTTCACATAGTCGGACAGCAACAGCATAAAATATGGGAATCCTACAGGCATATCTAAAAAGTAAGCTTGAAAACAGCTCAACAATGGAACTCTCGGATAAATTAAGAGTGAACATCATGCATGTCCCAACATTAGATACCTTACTAACCAGAGAAACAGTAATGTTCCTGATTCTCAATAGGAACCACTACATTCAAAGGAAAATATAATAATTTCTTAGATGGCAGAGAGTATAGTATTTCAGATGAGTACATGAATTTCCATTGACTATTAACCCTTTCGCTGCGGTCAAACTGCAGAGACGTTCCAGCCCCTGTGCGGCGAAAAAATGAACGCTAACCTACGTCGGCACAGAAAGTATGCCTCTCGTTGCATCTGCAACTCAATAGTCACTCAAGTTCCCGGGATGGGATTAGTACAATGTATAACAATGAACTTGGTGAATTGTATTCGCAGAAAAAGAGGAAGTTCAGTAGCGTGGGTAGGAACAACCACTTGCCAACGGAACGTAGGAGATACGTTCACAGCAGTCAACCGGGCGAACGTAGCTACTACGTTCACAGCAGCGAAAGGGTTAAGAAATTTATCAGTAGTAGATTACATACATCTAAAATGACACTGATGACCATTCTTAAAAATGACCCTTTCTGCCACTATTTACAGAGTCCTAATAACTCATGCACAGCGATAGGACAACTGGTTTCCCCCGCCGGTAAGTGCTTGCAGTAGGAAATTCCTCACCCGTCTTTTCCTGTTTACATCCAAAATCAGTCCATCTAACTTCATGATATGAAGAAGATGTGCGATGGTTCATTACACATACCCATTTACTCATAGTAGATACTCTAATGAACCATAAGAGCAAAATAGAATTTGTATGCAATCAATTTTTATATTTTTCATTCCATTTTTTACATTTTTTAAACTGTAATGAACTGGCATGATTTATTTTTCCCCAGTATACACTAAAGGAACTATTCTTTTTTTTTCTGTTTAGAACCAACGTACCAATTTCAAGAATTACATTGTTTTCTTTATACAATGTTGTAAATAAGTATTCAAATATAATAAAATGAAGTTTATTTGGAAAAAATTGCCATGTTTAACTTAACCACTGGCACCATGTCAGGTAATTAGTAGTTGACTACTACTGCATTGGAGTTAGTAATTAGAGAATGTTGCACTATAAGATTTCTAAACTGCTTCATCAAAACTGTGTTATAATTAAGTTCCTAGTTTAAAATACAATCCCCGTTTGGTTTAAACTATGAAAAAAAATTAGCCCATGAGGTCATATTTTTCCACCCTCTGAACAATTTTATTGATTGAGGACTATATTACAAAAACTCATCAAATGTGTATTAATTAGTCAGCCAGGTGGATTTGCAGTCATGTTCAACTTCTCTCGTTAGTGTAGTGGGGGTTTCTCGGAAACCCACTACCAAATGTCATCCATGCAGATAAGACAATGCCCACTGCCGGATTCCCCCCCTTGGCCACTAGTCATCCTCCATAGGGAGCAACAACCGTGCTATCTCCTTCGTGTGTCAGCAGCTACCCTTGACCCTCCGAGATGCCTTATAATGTGAGGTGATCTCGGAACAGGGAGCTCTCCTCCCCAACCCTCCCCCTGTTACCACCCCCTCTGAGCAGTGGGTTGTACTTCCAACCACGCTCAGACTCACTCTTTGGCCGCAGGTTGCTCCTCCAACCCTAGCCAAATCCCATCTCTCCCTCGCCTACCCTCAGAGCCGCCCAGCCTTTTCCCATGCCCCTTCAGTCGTCCCGAGCCACTGCCGCTTCTCTGCCGCAGTCTCCGCAGACTTCTCTGCACTCTTCACTGTTTCCCGTCAATGGAGCTCCGAGGAGTCGAAGGCCGTCCTGACCTCCTTGGAGTCGCCATAAGTAATTATTCGCCCCTACACCCTGGTACCTGACCCTCCCCCTTCTATCAATTGAAAAGAGCTAAATAAAAACATATGTACCAAACCATGTCTCTCTCTCATTCAACCAAATCCGCTATACGCTCCCAACAATGATGTTATGGCCACCAAACACGCGACATTAGCATAGTAGTTTTTGAAAAGCAAGCTTGCTCATTATGCTGCTGAACTAGCTCATTATGGGAGGCTACTGACCCCTTCTGGTTACAGTATCCTTTTGGTTGGCTTTGGAACCCGGTTGGTTACAGTAGGTATTCGGTTCAGCTACTGAATCTGGTAGGATGTTTCAAAAAGCAAGTTTCCTACTGAAACCAGGAGGAAAAATTTTCAGCTGTGAAAAGAGGTGGAAAAATCATAACTGACCTTGGAAAGAGGAAGTACAAGGAATCAAAGAATTAACTCCAGCGAGCAAGACAATATTCAAGAGAGGAGGAGAGAAGAAAGCAAATAAGGGTTTAGTATGGTGGGTGAGGAAAGAAAACTTTTAGCTAAGATGAGAATGAAGAAGGGTTGATGGCTGGAAGGTGTGATGTGGGGCTACTGTTTCCTCAATGCCATGATCGAGGGAAGGATGTTGGGCAGGTGGGAAAAGGGGAAGAAAGAGAATAGGTTTTATGGATGGCATGAAGAAAGCATACGAATAACACAGGGGTGAAGAAAGAAGTAACAGAGGTAGGTAAGACCCTTAATCATGGGCGTAGCCAGGATTTATACTAGAAGAGGAGAGGCATGCCAGGGGGGGCAGGACATCATCCTGTCCGCCTCTGTGTAACAGATTTGGTATGAAATTTCTCGTGAAGTTTCTCGTCACCCGCCCCATGCCTCCCCTTGGCTACGTCCATGCCCTTGATGTGTGAAATTCATGAGGTTATACTCTGGCTTTCAATAAAACCTACTTTTAGCTGATTGATTACTTTAATTTATGAATGAAAATTTTAGTTTCACGATATTCTCATAAGTTTCTTTCTGTGGCTACCTGAGAGAGAGAGAGAAATGTGATAAGGGCCAGACACTAAGTGTTTGTGAGCACAATGGGGAAGAGTGGTGCTAATGGATGGAGGTCTCTTTCGAAGCAGGGAGGGAGAAGGAGGAGACCACTTGTAACTAGCTCATCCCACATGGGGTACCAAGGAAGATGGTATGGGTGCCAAATAGATTCCAGGATGTGCTCTCAAGCACATCCTGGAATCACACAAGTGATAACACACAAACACAAGTGATAGGGAAGCTAAAATTCCCTTCCCTCTGGCACTTTTGTTTTGCTCAGGTCTTTTACAAAGATTCTATCCATCTCTCCTTAGAGCAAGGGTCGGCAACCTTTTCATACCTTAAGGCAACATGTTCAACTTGACATGGCTACTTAGGATGCAAATACTTAATTTTCATGAGGAATTTTCTTATAACCACTGTACTCCACAGCCTATAAGATGCACTATGATTGTTCAGGTAAGAATGTACAAAAAAATACAAATTTTGGTGACTGCACTCTGGAGTTAAGATATGGAAATCAAGTACTAAGTACTATGCACAGAAATCTGACAATTCAGAATTAAAAATAAAGATGTTGTGATAAATATATCATATATATGATTCGTAAGACAGGTCATAGACATATCTTACAGTCCTGTAATATATATCAATGAGGTATGTGCCATTTATGAATAATAAAGCAAGAGAAAAGATATTTCATTTTTGCGAGAAAAATGCAGTTGACAAAAACAAAAATCTTACTCAATTTCACAAGGGCATTTTTCTTTTCTCCATCTTCATGGTATGCAAAATTCACTTCCCAAGTTTTCAAGGACTCCTTCTCCAAGCAGGTCTTGTCACCACAAATGAACTGACCCTTGCCATCAATGACCTCTTTCTCTATCCTCCATCGAAGGGCAACCTTAAATGGAAAAGAATTTGAGAGATGGAGTTTGAACCAAATAATCAAAAAGCTCTGGAAGTATCAGATGTGTCATAAACTCAGTCAATTGTTTTAAACTTGCAATTTTGCCACAAATATACTCATAAGACAATCACAATCAGCTCTGAAGTAGAGAGAATAACACCCATTTCGTGAAAGATATGCAGAGGTACTGAGTTCATTATACTGGCAAGCAGTACATTTGGCCCACCTAGATAAGAAAGAATGTGGGCTAAGGGCAACGAATCTCGATGAAGTGTTTTTCATGTTTTATTTCGATCAAATAAGACTTTTAACTCGTTTCACGACAACTACATCAGGCCAAGGAAATAATTTTGAGAAAACTTATAAATTATACCTTATTTTCTTTGTACTTCCTCAAGTCACATATGCAATATTCCTTGAAAAGCTTATCATAATACTTTTTCGCCAAATTCTCTCCCCAAGACCTGGGCACATCAGTCTCTTCCCACAAAAACTTGTGATTTTCCCTTATAACATCTATATCTCTCTTATCTCTCGACCTGAAAAGTGTAAGCGCATAAGCCGACTGACTGAAACGCCCGACTGACAATGCCGTCGTAAGTAACAAACGTTTAACCAAACACCTTACGTGTCTCTCTTCAGTAGAGCTGTGGCACCTTTCCGACACAGAAGGTAGTCATTAATTAATTTTTTATGCCTGTCATACGCATTTAAAGCGAGAAGCTGAATCTTCATCCTCCCTGCGTTATCAGAACTACTTGGAAGTAGAGCCATATTCAATTGAACTTCATGAATTTACGTTCTCGTTTCCTTTTCCTAAAAAAAACAGACACGTTACTTTTCTTCAAATTATATTTTTCTGACATGTACTGTGCAAGAGATAATCATCGAGTTTACAAGATATATTAACACCCAGTAGTCAGGCTACGCTGCAATTATACCTGAGTTGACCAACTAGATGCTCCGTGAAAGAATTTTTGACTCATTTGTAACACCAGCTGTGTGACTAAGAAAAAAATAAAGCCTGGGAGCACAGGATACCATGCTAAATAAATTTGAAACGGTTGATATTTCACCATTCAACGTTTTAAACACGGAGTAGGATATCCAACACTGTTTTTTAAATAACATACGTTCTTCGCTTATATTATTTCTGTTTTCTTTTGAAATTTGACGATTGGTTTTTGAAGTTGACTACATGACCGCTACCCGTCAGCGCCCTCACATCTCGGAGGGAAATTCGAAAAAGTCTTTGCAGCGTAAAGCCGGCAGAGTCGAATGTCGTTATTGCGAAGGCATCAGGATGCACTTACACAGCATTGGTTGTGAGTCGATTCCTTTGCGAACTTCACCCGATACACGCACACCCTCAGCAAGACATGGTGGTATGGATGTAAGAGTCTGTCTTTCCTCTGAAGAGCAGGGGAAATAGCCACTGAATGAGGAATTGGGGGTTAGTCACCAGGAAACTCCCAAGGTGGCTGACGAATGCGACTAGGGGCACTTTGAAAAGACAGCCAAATATTTTGTATTCTCTTCATCTCACTCGTCTGAGCCACATTCTTTTTTCGAAACAGTGAACATGCAGCCAATGGTGTGCCTCAAGAAAATAGGGAAATATCCAAGCATGCGGGGAGCATGGTCCTAGTCACAAACCACGTAAGAGACTTCAAATACGCGAAAATGTGACTATTTGAGATGATGAATACATTACGATATATGAGACAATTTCCCTAATCTCGATTGCTTCTCCTTCAGTGAAGTGTCCCCTGCCACAGTTCACGCATGTGCCAAATGTGACAAGTCATCACCTTGGCCAGCTTCAGCAGGCTCATTTTTAACAGAATATCATCCTCGGAAACAATATCACTTTCAGAATCGAAACACATATCAATCACATCATCAGTAGCAGACATTGCACCACATACAGGGATGGCACCATCATTGCTAGAGCCAGATGACAGGAGTACTTTAAAGTACAGCTTTAAAGTCAAAGTTCTTCCCGCTTACACACTGCCCCGGCAAAAGTTACCACTGCTACCACGTTGAGTTCTTTAGTGATTCCTCGTCACCGGTTATTAAGAATTTACCGTATAAAATAATAAATAATAGGTCACACAAAGGTAAGTATAAATTACGTTCTCTATGTCCCTCAGATGAACAATGGAGAAAACAGCTTGAACTCAACAACATATGTAGATAGCAACGTTAATAAAAGATACAACAGACATTTCGTCCGTACGCCAGGCCACGGTAGACGGCGGATACGAACCAATTTCCAATTTAGGTTTGCTTCTGAGTATTAAGTGTGGTTTTTTTACGTCCTCAATAAAGGATAAATATTGAAGTGTTTTTTAATTTGAATGCAGTAACTTGCCATACCAAGAGTCACTTTGCGACAATAATAAACTCATCTACGTTTAATGCAAGTGATAACTAGTTGAAATAGACGTAGTTATTTGAATTTTTGGCCATGTCAAGGCTTATTCTTTTGTTTGAGGGTCAATTGTGTGATTGTTTTCGTCCAAGTGAAATGGCGATGATTATTTTGTCAAATGAAGTTTGTTGGTTCGTTCTGGTTAAAAATATTGCTTTATACAATCATATCCTGAAGTAGTCGAGACGAATGTTGAATGGTGTTCAAGCGGATTTCAATGATATAAATTATTATACATTTTCTGTGATAGCCTACACGGATGTCTATTGTGATATTTCTGCAATATGTGTATAGTTATTGGCAATTTGGGCTTAAAATGCGTTGTGTCACGTTAGTCAGTGTGTTTGAAGTGTTGTTAGAAATTAGAAAAATATCGTGGATGGCTGTGTTTACTAACTACAAAACGGAGCTTGGTTATGCAATAGAAAATTCATGGCAGAAAGTTAATGACATTATTAAATTTGTTTTCTTAGGAAGTTTGGTGATTTTCGCCAAAGTGAAAGCTTGATAATATGTCTTTATGCAATGCATGATGCTTCATATTTTAGCATAGATTTAATTGTGCCTCCTGAACTAAGAGTTTTTTTTGTATTTATTTGCCTTATTATCATTAGCATAGATTGTTCCATTTTATGAATAATACTCAATTTGGTGTTGTTGTTTCAGCTTGGTGTAATTGTAGCAATTATGATGGAAAAGATGCTCTAAAAATATAGCGGAAGATATGATATAAGCTGCAAGAAATATACTTTTAAAAGTTATCAACTCTGTTCTTTTCAATTTCACTTGATCATACGCTGGTCATCCTTGAATATAGCCTTGTAGGTGGATTGTTATATTAATTTTTTGGGTCGGGAATTTTCTGAGGATAGTAGGTCAGTACTAATGAGTGTCTTAATCAATTGATGTAGGGTATTACATTTCACATCATGTCCAAGATTATTTAAATGGACTCTATCGAGTGTGATGGTTGGACACTGACATGCTAAGGGAATCGTCGAGCTTTAGTTGTATTTAGTGTATGTAATGTATTAGATAATGAAATATAACGGGAAGGATGTAGGGGTATTGGATGATTATGAGAATAATGTTTGCTCTTGCAACGAGTATAGTTCCATTGGTTATTTGCAGTAACTATTTTCTTTATTCAAAAGAATTTTATAGATCTCTATATAGAGATATATATGCACAGAATAATGTATTCGGGAAAAATAAAGGTTTTGGAGCTGAATACGATGTGATATGAACGGGAATGAGAATATAATGTTATTCAAATATTTCCTATTCATTGACTGTTACTGGTGAAATCTTCGTAACCTTCTTCGTCTTCTTTCCTTCCTGGTTTTGATGGGGCAGCTGGATTCATAGGATGTAATGATGCTGTGCTGGAGAGACTCCACAGCAGCATCTATGTCATTCACGTTCCTGAATTTGTGTCCTGGGGCTTCGGACAGTAACTTCTGGAGTGTGTGCCTATACTTGCCCCAGTCCGTCGATCTGGGGTTTCGGTATGTTGTCGGCCTGTTAGTGGCTTCTAGAAGAGTGAAGTATATGTGCCGATGGTCAGAAAGAGAGACTTCATTCGACACTATCCACTCAGTAACGCCATTCACCATCTGATTGGTGCAAAGAGTAATGTCTATCACTTCTTCCCTAACTCTGTTGGAGAAGGTGGGTCGTGATCCTTTGTTGAGTATATGCAGGTCTGTGGACATGAGATACTCAAGTAGGGCCTCTCCCCTGTCATTGGTGTCCTTGCTTCCCCACACCGTATGGTGCGAGTTAGCATCACACCCGACAAGGAGGTTCCATTTTTTTGACTGGCAGAATCTTACCAAACGCTCCAGTTCCTCTGAGGGTGGTGGTCCTGGTGCATCGTACGGTAGGTATGAGGAGCAGATCACCAACCTCCTCTCTTCTTCGCCAGCCCCAAGACTCAGCACAGCTGCCGCTTGGTCCCTGGTGGTGAATTCGGGCAGATGTATAGCATTCAACCCGTTTACAAAGATACATGCTCTAGGTCTTTCGACTGAGGTACAAAAGAATACTTTACCCTTGGTCATACTTAATCCCCTGATTCTGCCCTGGAAAGCCCAGGGTTCTTGAATCAGAGCAATCTTAATCTTACCTTCAGAGAGGATCCTTTGCAGGACCCCCGAGGCAGCCTTACAATGTTGGAGGTTGACCTGAAGGCAGCGGATGCCCGCCATCTTGGTCTGCTTCCTTCGTTTCGACCTCTTTTGTTGAGGTCGTTGGGGTCTCCTCTTGACCGTCTGCCTTACCGAGGAACGTAATTTCGGCCCTCTGCATGCCGACGTTTGCTCGGAAGTCCGGGCTTGAGATGAAGGTGGCGGAGGGATCGTCTACTCCAAGGACGAACCTCGTCCCATGCTCCACCTCCTTCCTCTCATAGGTTCTCCAGAGAGAAGTTTGGAGTCCTGGGTTGGACCTCTTCATTCTCTCGATGAGAGTCTTAGTGTCCGGTTTGCTAAAACCAGGGACCCACACCATCATTCTTCTTCTCCTGATGAGGCTGTCGGCATCAACCACCTTCACGATGGTGTCGCCAAACGGTCCCATTTTTCCTACGGCCTCGACCAGCCAGTTGGCTGAGTAGTCGTTGCCGCAGGCGAATTCTACCGCCCCATTGGTGAGCCTGTTGGCTTCAAAGAGAGGGATCTCTTCCTCAGCAGGAATCTTATCCCACATCTCTTCCAGCCTCACAATTGCAATCCTGTGCCATTCCTTTGTCATCATCTCCTCCGGGTAGGAAACCGGCACGATTGCCATCTTTTTCAAGTTCTTGGCCACCTGTGCGTAGGTGGAGGTCCTTGGTTTCTTGGCCTCCTGCGCCAAGTTTGTTGGGGTGTCACCAGCTGTCCTTCCCCTTTTTTGGGATCCACCTCCAGATTTCTCGGCGGAGCCCTTTCTTTTCATTGGAGATCCACCGATGGCTTTCACGCCTTCGGTGGTTAAGCCTGCCCCCTGTGGCAAGCCACCAGAGGCTAGAGCTCTTTTGGCGCGCCGTTTCTCGTTCCTCTTTCTCCTCTTGGCTGCGCCGCTCCCTTCTTTCCATGTGGAGAGCTGCTCCATCTTGTTGGAGATGCTCCCCAAAGTAGTGGTGGAAGCTCCAGAGTCTGATCTGGGGGACCCTGGTGCTGCCTTTAAAGTTGACTCAGAAGAGTCGGAAAGGGGCTCGCCCTGCTCCACGGATGTGGAGGGGCAAGCTAAGGAAAGGGAAAGAGAGGAGCTGCCGTTGGAAGCCCCAATGGGGCTCGCCAGCAGAGCGTCCTCCAAGGAGGAGGTGATTGGACTGACGTCCTTGGATTGAGGTTGCTTTTCAGCAACCCCCAGAGAGTTTTGTTCAGATTTATCCATGAAAATCCCACGAGCAGCTAGGGAAATAAACGGTCCACCCACACAGAGCCCCGCATGCATGGGTAAGGCTAAATAAAACCGGAGGTCGCCCTGTATCCGGAGTTTCCCCGCTAACGACTTCTTACCCTCCGCCCCGCAGAAAAGGTTAATATAAATATATAAATACATTTCCCGTGTCATATTAGCTCCTGGGTGCCGTATTCGATTATAAGTGCACCGCTAAAATACACGGAGTTAAAGGGAAGAAGGCAATGTTTTCATAGTCAGAACATGGCCAAAGCGCAAGACTGGTGGCTTCATTTTTCTCGCGTAAGGTAACCCCTGTGAAATAAACAGAGTAAATGAAATCGCAGTATTGTTATGCTCACTATGTATTGAGCTAATCGTTGCGCTAATCCCAACGACGGAAACCGCTAATCGGTCTCTTTTCATATAGATTGATCTATGCTAATGATAATGAGGCAAATAAGTACAAAAAACTCTTAGTTCAGGAGGCACAATTAAATCTATGCTAAAATATGAAGCATCATGCATTGCATAAAGACATATTATCAAGCTTTCACTTTGGCGAAAATCACCAAACTTCCTAAGAAAACAAATTTAATAATGTCATTAACTTTCTGCCATGAATTTTCTATTGCATAACCAAGCTCCGTTTTGTAGTGAGTAATCACAGCCATCCACGATATTTTTCTAATTTCTAACAACACTTCAAATACGCTGACTAACGTGACACAACGCATTTTAAGCCCAAATAGCAAATAACTATAAACATATTGCAGAAATATCACAATAGACATCCGTGTAGGCTATCACAGAAAATGTATAATAATTTATATAATTGAAATCCGCTTGAACACCATTCAACATTCGTCTCGACTACTTCAGGATATGATTGTATAAAGCAATATTTTTAACCAGAACGAACCAACAAACTTCATTTGACAAAATAATCATCGCCATTTCACTTGGACGAAAACAATCACACAATTGACCCTCAAACAAAAGAATAAGCCTTGACATGGCCAAAAATTCAAATAACTACGTCTATTTCAACTAGTTATCACTTGCATTAAACGTAGATGAGTTTATTATTGTCGCAAAGTGACTCTTGGTATGGCAAGTTACTGCATTCAAATTAAAAAACAGTTCAATATTTATCCTTTATTGAGGACGTAAAGAAAACACACTTAATACTCAGAAGCAAACCTAAATCACCAACAACATTTCAATTGACATAGAATCCAAATCTCAAGTTAGACATTTGATGGAAGGACGTTATAGTTGCTGCTACCAGTCATCTCCGACATTTGTTACGCAATTGTAAGTCTTTAAGCATAATACCTGTCACAACACACAATCTCAATAGATGAAGCATTACTCTTATTAACCTCAATATGTTAATACATCACCACGAGCACACACAAAATCCATCACAGCGCATAAGTAACATTTTTAAGCACTGGTATGCCACAATAAACACTGCCGCTTAATCACACGATAAACCTTTCCACTATCCTCAGCAATTATGACATCCACGTGCTTGCAGAAATGAGATTTAAAACTTCCAACTGCAATTAAAAGTGAAAACAAATCGCTACAATAGGATAGGTTGCGACAATTGGATACTATAATTAATCAAAAGAATACGCGTTATTGAAATACTTTTCCAATACATTAATGAACTGCAATCTAGGCCTCCGATTATAATTAAAGTCAAGAATGGTGTGTTACATTTCATTTATAGTATGTAAAACATTTTTTTTCACATTTTACATTCACTCGTTGGGAATGAAGTACCCACGCGGTGTTTCTCCAAGATGGCGCGAGCTTTGAATTTAAAATTTCAAATCTCTTATCCATATAGTTTTTAGGCGGGCCTCTAATATAACTCTTTGGTAGTATAAGTTTTGGTTTCCGCATTTTGTTGTTTTGAAACAACAGTAGAATGTTTCACTGAACTGAACAAGGTTATGCTAGAAAAATTCCACTAAAATAGGCGAAGTTATGCAGTAATGGGAACACGAATTAATGTCGGGCCTTCAGCCCAAGGCGATCCACTCCATGGCTAGGGTGTCCAGCAGCTGGGCTTTTGGAAATTCCTTTGAGAGTTCCAGGTCTTCCAGACACAATTTTTAATTTTCCAGAGGAAATATTAATTTTTTTCTCGTTAATTATAATAGAATGTTCGGTATGTTTTTTAAGGGGTGATAAAACGTAAAGATTATTTTTAAACTTGCATATTTGGAGGAAAATAAACACAAAACTTTTAAATAAGTTGAGAGAAATTCACATCACCACCCTTTCTTAGATTTAAACATTGTCATGCTGGTGCTCAAGGAAAAAGGTTATTATTACAGCCGGACTTTGCTATGAATGGCATTAATATAAAATGATCAGCAACTTAAAAAAATGAAGGAATTGACTTTTTTCCTTATTTTGCTAAATGCGGGAAATTTGAATTCGCAACTTGCCGACAAAGGCACGTTCTTTACGCCACTGATTTACAAACTATGGCCAATAAGAACACAATCTATGTACCTATATAGAAAACATTGTACCTACATTCGGTGATAACAAGAATGCAAAATGCGACAACGCAAGGGAAGTTTGACTATTGTTCTTGCTGAAAAAGGCACATGGCTTCCGTTGCTGTTTTATATATTGACACCACAGATATTTCATTTATAGTATGTAAAACATTCCAAATGACGATAGCTATTCAAATAACAATCAATTAAGAAACAAGAACAAACCCACCTTCGAACGCTAATGGCCGCTTCGAAAGATATTTTGTTGTGTATTGTAAGCCGAGGATGCGACCGTGAGGCAAAATACGTTCGAACTTTGGTTACAAAATAGGCACCGGCAATTGTTTTCAAAGTATTACCCACAATTCAGCGGGAATGATTCTAACACTCGAAGGTTAAGTTATAAAATCGGCCCCCTGATTTCATGTCATACGTTCAATGTCGTTATTCTCATTGACAACCGATATTGCTTCAATTTAACACATAAATAGCAACGTAAGGGAAGGAATATGAGAGGACATTTCGTCCACGGGATTGAAAAAGACTGTGATATCGCGTGAGGAGTCGAATGCACCGTAATACTTTTCATAGCCCGAGAATTGAGTGTTAGAACATAGACTGGCGGAGCTGGCGGGCTTATCGCGGAGTTGATGAACTATCGTAGCGAAAGTGGCGCCGCTCGATTCGTGACACGACTTTTGAAAGATATAGTACGCATATCCATCGTTGCTGGACTTTTTAAACAGCTAAGAGAAACCGCAAGATTCTTCTCCGTGCAGGAATATAAGATTTTACTCATGAGAATGACTGTGTATGTAAGTTTCGTAAACTAGCGGTAGGCAGTAGTCGAAATAATAATTTGGTCATATACGCTGCGCGCCAATGAGAATATTTGGTTTATGTGTACTATTGTTGGAATCGCTGGTATTAAAAACTACTGTAATTTTATATTTGTGATGGTATGGATATTTATAAATTACTTAATGCTCATAAAAACGTTTAAAGTGTAATAATGAACTTGACTTTTCATGTATACAACTATTTGTCAGTTTCCGCAATCGGCCGCTAAATACAACGGCGGGAAAGGAGTAAGAAGAAGTAAGATTAACCGCCGGAGTAAGAATAAGTAAGATTAGGTCGGAGTAAGAATAAGTAAGTTTAAGGTTATTCTCTGTTGCATTCGATTTAAAAACTCCAAAGCTTTACAATTAGTCTAGCTTTTCAAATTCATGCCCATCTACTTACAGGGGATATACGTTATCGTTTTGAGTTCTTTTGAAATGTATGTACTTGGTTTTTGTGTCATTTATCTTTGTTCCTATTTTTCTGTTTCTTCCATAAATACTTTAGCAAGCCTTGTCACTTCTAAACTTTCCGCTAAAATCGCTAAATCGTCACCTGCGAAGGCTAAAACATTTATTTGGGCTCCAATGCTGATACTAAGGTCCATGTGTGCTACTTCTTCTAGTGTTTACTCTACCGCAATATTAAATGGGATTGGGGAGAGCCCATCTCCCTGCCTAGTCTCAAAATTTATGTTAAATGCCTCAGAAGTGCTGCCACTAATCCGCAATAAGACATTCGATTCTGTTATGCTCATATTAACTAGGTTTATCAATTTGTTTTGGACTCCATCTTTATACATAGTCTCTCTATTTAAACTGCCGTAAGCTTGTAGAAAATAGAGAACTCTTTATAATAATCCCAGTATTTGGATACAGTTTATTTTTGTGAATATTGATTTGCTAACAACCTTATAGTCATATTGTATATACCTTGCAAAACATTCCTACGAAATAATTCAACGTAAATTTCAAACAGCCAGTATCAATAATGAAATTCTAATTTTATACAGATACCAAAATTGTCATCCTCTTTTAGTACCTTGAGGTACCACTTCAACAAATAGTGGGGGAAGAGCGGAGAATGAAGATACTGTAAAGCTGTGATTAGTATTGAAGGAGGCTGCGATATCTGGCGAGGAAGCATCCCACATTGCCACTGAAGTGGACGAGCGGGCTATATCGAGTTCGCCATCTTCAATACATGTATACTCACCTGAAACTCGTCAAAAATCAACCCTTTCTCCCGCATTTTCTTGTGAAATGCATGCACTTGCACTTTTTGCGTCATTTATTCTTATTCCTATATTCCTTTTTCTTCCATACGTACTTGCTATAAGAAGCGGTGGGCAGAGTCGGTCTGTACAGTTGGTTCTTTAAGTTGAAGTATTTTGATGTGCAGTACGCCTGTATTGCCTAGGCATGTTAGCTTAGAGTTAGGACCCGTTTTAAATCTACTTTGATCAGTTTTGATAACATAATTAAACCACTCTCGATTTCAATGATTAGTGAAATAGAATACAATTGCTAGAGGTGGTGGTATGCCAAGAGTATTATTTTTTTATCATTGCAGAGGACCATGAATTAAAAAAATGTCAAGCAATACTGTGGAGTGATGGAGAAATTACTGATTGTCAAGTAGGAAAACTCAAACAGCGTACTCCCACAACTTTACAACGAGTTGCGAGACACTGTTAAGAAGCAAGCCAAACTACATCAGTTGCTTTAACAACTGACTCGTGGACCTCAACAAATAATCAGAGTTTTGTCGCAATTACCGCCCGTTATTTCAACGAGGAGACCAAGCTCTCTTCGAGTTTATTAGGCTGTTCGGAGTTTCCTACAAAGCAAACAGCCAGAAATTTAGCCGAATTCTTAGATAAAAGAAGCGGCTAATTGGGATCTAGAAAATAAAATATCCGCAGTCGTAACAGACAATGCCGGCAACATGGTCATGGTTGTGAATAACTCTATAATTTTCTGTAAAAATCTGTAAAGGAAAACACTGAAAATACCTCCACAGAAGTTTTATGCTAACACTTCAAGAGGTTCGAACTCGCTGGATCTCACTTTTTGATATGCTCGTGCGAGTATTTAAAAATTAACTTCCTATTATTTCTACCTTCGTTGATCTGAACAGTGATGAGTTGACATAAGAAGAACGGGATGTGATAGAGCGATCAATTAAATTTTTATAAATTTTTACGAGATAAAAAAACGAGGTAATTGTTGAACAAGCAGTATCATTGCCGAAACCCGTGGTTTTTAAGGTTACTCAGAGCAATGGAAGAAAAATTGGTGAAAGGAACCCCAAATATCGTTGCTGAAGCGACATTGCTTGACCCACGATTAAAAAAACGGGTTCAAGCCAGGCAGTAAGAAGTATTCATGTGAGTTTGAAGTGATGGTAAGGAAAGCTCAGCATTAAATATCACTGGAAAAAGCAAAAAATAAACTTCACTTACTTTCTCACCAATGGTACCGTCTAATAAATCTTTTCCCAAAAGCACTAATTTTAATCTGTGGGAAGATATTGATAAGGGGCCGTTCAATTGTTACGTAATACGAATTATGCCATTTCTGACCCCACTCCCTCCCCCTATGTAAGACAATGTAAGACTGAGACGTAAGACGTTAGCTATTTGAGTTTGTTACTCTTCGTTCAATTCTCTCTTCGGTTGAGCATGGAGGGAATGTAGGTAGCCGGTCAGGCGACAGAATAGGAGCATTGGCGTAGCGGTGAGGTTATGGAAAATACGCCATTAACGAGTGGATGCTCCATGTCACTGCTAAATTTCATTCCGAAACGGTAGAATGTTTCAAGATGGACAAAATCTTACGTAAATTGGTTCTAGACTCCCTTCCTCCCCCTACATAAGACAATGTAAAATGATCCAAACTCGCACACCCCCAAAAAACATCTCACGTAATATTTGAATGGCCTCTAATGATGGTGCTAAGACTTCACAAATTTCTGATTCAAAGACTATGGCCATACATGAAATCGATTAATACATTCCAGTAAAACCATGAGGAGACTCTCTGACATTCGACAAAACCTATATTTACCGGTAGAATACATTTTTTAAAATATTCCTACCGAGGGATTGTGACCCATTATTATGGTGGGAGCAGAGAAAATCAGTGTATCCTCATTAATATTATTTTTCTCTAAAATCATTGTGCATACCGCGAGTTTGCTGCCTTGCGAAAGGCATTTTTCAAAAGCAGAGCAAGCCCTAACGGAGTAAAGGAGTTCAGTGGGACCTTCTAAGCTTTCCCTGAACATTTTCATTAGTGGGAATGCTTAGAAAAGTTTGTCCGAAACATGTGTATCATACAAAACATGGCTCAAAAAACGAACAAATTGTACGAACGAACGAATTGTAATTTTTTGGATTGCATATAATTTAAGCAGTGATTATATGAAGTTTGTGAGAGGAAAATCATCATGTTTAGACTTTGTGTAGTTTTCCTTCTTTTATACCATGTTTTAAAAATAGTTTCCTGCCTTAAGATTACAGAAAACTAAAATAAAAGGCTCAAGGAGTTCATTCAGCAAACAATTCCTCTTTTATTCTTAGGTGCCTGGATTTTCGCGAATCCACTTGTTATATAAGGCGTCTTGTCCTATATAACGAGTGCAAACAGTTATTTACAACTGTTGAGGAGCAACTACAAATCAGATTTTTGGGGATAGTCCTTTGAGAGATTAAACTTTGTTTAGGTTAAGAGTACTTTGTACAATGAAAGCTGTTTGGTCTGAGTATTTTATACATTTGAAATTGTCCTGCTTGGCTTAGGATCTTATCTTATTTTCCATTTTCTCCTGTTATCACCACGATTATTTTTATATTTCATACTGTTTTCTTTTTCTCCTCGTACTACTTGCTTCATAAATAAATTCTTAATGGTCCATTTAAAAAACCTTTTATGAATTATTATTTAAAACTTTCTAAGTTGGTATTTTTTTAACGCTTGATACAAATTGAAAATAAAGTGCAAAAATATAGGGAAATTTAGCCTTCAGAACTCAATGATAAAACTGAATGTGAATACACCAATTGCTCCCTCCGCTCATACCAACTATTCAGGAGTAGGTCTTCCTCGAAATACTTCCAGTTTAAGATTGTCCACTAATTAACCAGCCTAGCAGAGGAGCTCAACATTCTTAACAGGTTATAAGTCGGTTTAATTTCCCACTAAAGACATTTTTAACTCATGTTATGACAAATTCATGTATTCCAGAGGAAGCAGCTTTAGACGACTCACATGATTTTCATTAAAAATCTAAACACATATATGTCAATCAATAATTATATCAAATCAAATCTCCTTGATGACGGGTCGTATATTTGCCACTCATTTAAATCAAAATCCTCCCATGACATATCACATATTGCAATAAAAATGTTACACCTGAAAACTGAAAAAATACAAATATATCAGCAGGAAAATCGACTCCTATAGATATCACATAGTAAAATAATATTCTCAAGTATGCCTTTTTACGCACTTTTTTCACAACAGATAATCTTTTCTACTCTTTATCTTATGAGACCGGCCGTACACTTAAAACTCTCCACTTTAGTTCCAAATTCTCATTTATAGATATCTCGGCATTACGTCAAGACATAAAAAAATTATCGTCATCTTGGAAGTTACATTTTTGCTATAGTTGGGAGATTCTCGTATTTTGCAGATGAGAGATCTCATCAAAGTTGATGAAATCGAAGGAAAAATGTAAAAAAAACACTTCTTCAAAGTATGTGTTACTTTTGATCAACGAACTTACAAAGTTAACAGAATAAATTACATTGGTCATCTATCAAAGGAGATAACATACCTTATCAAGCCTATAGTTTGATTCACACTACGATATAAAAGCTCACACATTTATACGCCTGTTAAGTCAAGTGCGTCACAGAATCCGATCTCAAACATCTCGACACCGAAGCCTACTAACGGAAGCTGCCCTGTGAAGCTGTACCATGGGTCGCTTCACGTTACTTCTCCAAATCGTGAGTCTGTAATTGAACCACTGACTATTAATCGCTCGGGCGTCACTACGTATTGTGTTGGCAGCAGATTGTATTTCCACGCTTCTCCCACTTTAAAAAATACATGGATAGTCAAACTCGAGACAAAAATTTCTACGATATGAAATTATATTACTAACATATTCGCCCAAGTATCAATATAATTGGTAGGGTAACCTGTCGCCTAGTTTTATCCATCTAAGCTCTCCTTTGAAGAACGTCTAGTATTTAGATTACTCTCTGTTGTTCTCCATACTATGAAAAATTACGTCCAAAATTTGTTCGATTTGATGATCTGTATTCGTGCCAATGGTAGAGCGTACAAAAGAATATGTGCAATGCTGAAGAAATAAAATAATCCACTGGCGAGTAGTAGCAATTTCCAAATTGTGAAGGGGAAAATTAAATATGTTAGGAAAATTGATTAACTAATGGGGATTATAAACTGGAAATTGTTTGATGATTGTCAAAATACTGACTCCATGTTTCCTTTTGCGATTTATCCTGAACAAAATGTCCAAATGGTCATTTCGCTTGCGTCTTTCACTATCTTAAAAGTTCCCACACTAATTTCCTCAATTTCTCATCATACACAACGAAATCAATCATCTTTTACAATCGCCCCTTTGCCAAGTGTACACATTCATTATCTAATGTTTAAATCATGTATTCGACGCAAACAAACCTTATTCCAAGCATATACTCACCAAGTTTTCACCATAATCATTCACTCGAGGGTCACTAAATGGCCCAACCACTCTCTCAGATGCATCCCTCCTCACACCAACCCTGCCATTCATGTACCATTATTACCATTATTCTCTCATCAGGGTCATATTCATTCAAAACCTCTCTCAGTTTTTCCCAAAACTCATCTTTCACACAGTCACTCTCTCCATCCACTGGTGCATCGCACGCCACAATCACAACTCTCCTAATACCTACTTCCATGCGAACCTAGAGCAATCTAGGGGATACTAACTCATACTTCCTTATTAGTAGCTTAGCTCTTTCATTAAGAATAAGTCCTACGCCTTGACTGCCTTGTACATTATCATCAACTCCTGACCACAGTGCCAGACACCGCTATCTACCGTACAAAACATCCCACCCCTTGCGTTTAGTTTCACATACACACAAAACATCCATTCGTCTGTTTTATGATTGATTGTTTGATGATTGTCAAAATAGCGACTCCAGGTTTCCTCTTGCGATTCTTCTCGAACAAAATGTCCAAATGGTCTTTTCGCTTGCGTCTTTCTCTATCTTAAAAGGTCTGGTGTCCCTCGTTTTATCGAATTCAACTCTTATATCTCAGATTAGGATATGAAAGTAGTGTATTCAGTAATTATTTTTAAGAAAACATGGGTAATTTGATTTCTCTTTTTGGAACTAACAAAAATTCCTCGTTTTTCATGCTTGTTAAAAATTGCAATGGAACAGCGTTCGTTGAATGAATGTAGAATTACAAATAAGTAAGTAAATGTGAATATTACCAGGAAATCGTTTGCTCCTGAGAGTTTCTAAAAGTGACTGAGACGGTAATTCTCAGAAAATGTTTTTATTAACGTCCATAGTTGTCAATGGATTAATGTGAATCCATCGAGTAATTTAAAACTTGGCAAAAGTGTGATTTAATACAGAAAAGGAATATACCACTGCCGTTGATGCTGTCGTTGATGGATGGTACAATTCAGACTCTCAGGAGGTATTTGTAAGGATTCTATTAGTTATTTCTAGAAGAAGCTAGTTAAATTATAAAGTGGATAAAACCCTAATTTGCTTCAGTGCTGAACGCGTGCGTATTATTAAGCCAGAGGATGGAAAGGAAAATTGAAGACAACCTCTCGGGTAACAATTTGTGTATAAGAAGAACAGAGGAAACAGGGAGACCATACTCTGCCTAAGAGAAATATAAAGAAAAAGAACACATGCAAATTAGCCATTATATGTCTTTTTCAATGGCTATGGAGAAAGCTTTGGACAACGTTGGGGGAACTAGATATTTGGGCTGCTGCAATAATTCAAAATAGATTACTACGACAGAAGAATAATCTATCAACAACACAAGAAGCAAGTCGTCACAATTCAAACGAAAAGTGAAAGAGAATTTGGTGAAGAATTAACGTGGAAAAAGGATGCAACCTCTCACCAGCACTGTTCAAATTTACTTGGAGGAGGCAATGAGAAGTAATTTGTCTGAACGCAATTAGGATCAACGGAGAAGGAATGAACATGCTCCGCTTCGCAGACGATATCGAAGTCATAGAAGGTACTCGCTATGATCTTTCAAGATGATTAAACGCAATGGAACGAGTTAACAAGGAGTACAGCATGAAAATAAATGAGTACTAAACTTAAATTCTTGTATGCAGGAGAGGGAAGCTGAATACAGAATTCAAATAACAACTGATCCGCACACATTTTACGAATCTCACTTTTGAATGCTAATTGTTGAAGTTTATAATCAATAAATTAGAATTTTTTATCATAAAAAATGAAAATGTGGAAACCAGTCTTCCTTTTGACTTACTTAGCCTCGATATTATCTCCATAAATGAACAGTTGGACTGTATAGCTCCAGCCACCCGTTGTAACTGGCCAAGAAGCAAATTATGCCTAATTCTCATCACGGGAAGACTCCCCAAAAGTTCCTGAATCGCTATCTTCCTTCTGTTTCCTCCCCGTCCTCTTCCCCATCTACTGTAATGTATTCAAGATATGTCTGACCTTTTACATTGGTCTCTGTAGTACTCCTATTAATAAAATAATAACAATCACCGTGCCTCTTAAAATCCTGCCTCTTATAACTTCTTTTTCTCTGTCCTCACACATGCTGCTTGCCACTAAATCAAATTTGCTTACTTCTACAATTAACTAATTTAGTAACTTTAGCCAATTCTCCCCACTCCCGTCAGTCACTTTGAAAACTTTAGAGCCAGCATGTTTTAGATTTTAAAAATATTACTTGTATGCATTTAAAAATAAAGTGCATGTAGAAGTGAGAAGTACAAAGGCGGAGATTAGTCAGGAGTGCAATGTCTCTGCAAGTGAGACCTTAATTGGGACCTCTCTACATCCTTCGTATCACGTATTTTGCCCTCTCCTTTCCGGCAATCAATCGAGCACTCTATTCCCTTTCTCAACCTCTTCGCCTTCCCCTAACTTCCCCTACCCTCTACCATTTCCCCTCCCCTCTCCCATTTACCCTCCTTCCTCTCCTCCTTAGGTTACCCTTCCCGAGGCTGTCATACAATCTTCATCACCTGAGGCAGACCAGAGATGTTGTCGAAAATTTAAAAAATTCACGTGTGAATTTTCTCACGTATTTTCATCGTAAAATTATCACACCTCGTGGGTTTTATTGTGTATATACACATACATATGTGCGGCATGTGATATTTTTCGAAACAAGACATGAATATGATTATTGAAGTCTCGTTTCTGCATTTGGTTTTTTCTATTTTTTAATTGTGTACTGGTGATTTTCAACTTTGCAATCTTGCCCCTCATTAGAAAAAGTTCCTGGGACAATAAATATTTTTCTACTTTTAATGACGAGTGAATTTAAAAAGAACGCATGGTTCAACGCTCTTAATGGAGCGTGGATCCTTTGTTTCTTCGAAGGCGGTGTGCCTGCTGTTTGTCCGAGGATGGGCGGACGGAAGGAGTGTGAACGGCACGTGATTGGCGGCGGAGGGAGGGAGCCGGGACCGGTTATCCTGCCCCCACGAGGGGATCCGATGCAGGGACTGCTACACAGTTACCAAATGCGAATCCAATGGCGATGGTGGGCTTCGAGACGTGGAACTGTGGACCTGCCCGGATATCGCTCCATGCGATGAGAGTACACTCTCCTGCAATCCCAACGGCAATTGCAGGTGAGCTGCCCATAGATACATGTGAAAATTACCCCTCTGGCCATCTCAAGGGTGGGTGGCAGAGTGTGTGTGTAAAGCATGCATGGTGGGTAGCAATATGTGAGTTGCAGAATTTTATCTTATTTTTTTGAGGAGGTGAGATCGGCTTCAATATGGCTAAGATGATGTGATACTTATGCCCTTACGAAAGGTAAAAAGACGCACGGAAAATAGATTCGTGGTAAAAAAAACCAATTTAACAAATCGCTTACAAAAGATACAATTTGAAAGTGCGGGTGATGTCGATATGTTTTGTTACTTATAATTTACAATATGTTAAGTATGACTATGTTTATGGCCTCCATTCTTTCCGCATTTTTCCGATAGGAGTTCCTAAAGGAATAATTCTTTTTTATATTTAAATATTTCATATATTTAAATTTATTATATTTTTATTTAATTATTTATTTATTTAAATATTTAAAGGCTTCCATCGTGATTCCGGCACCGTTATGCAGACATTTAAGGATTATGGGCGGCATACAAAGTCCTGGGGATAATTTTACGCAAACGTTGGAAGTTGTCCATCAGTATTATTTAAAAAGTTTTCATTTAATCGTAGTCCACTTGATATGTCCTTTATTTTGGCGGAAAATCGGTGGAAAATGTCATGGACAAAATTATTTCCAATAAACACCAACATTTTTAATTTCAATATAAATATTCCTGTTTTAAATCTAAATTGGATATTATGTTTCAATGAAAATTTCCTCAATAAAAAAGAAAAATTGATGACAGGTTGGAATCGCTTCAAATGCGTTCTACCCGCTCCGATAGCAGCTAACAAGGAGACATCGCGTAACAAGTGTTAAGGATGTAGACGAAACAATTTTTACCCGAAACTGGAGTTAAAATGCCGGAAATTAGTCTCGGCTTTCTACCCCTAAGTCTTGGCTTCGCGAGAAAATAGCCGTTACACTATTTCGCCTCAGTCAATTACTTAACATTTCCCTCCTCGCATTTGAAGGTGCATTAGTCGTGGAGGTTAAGACGTGAGTTCATTACAGCGTTGAATTCATTGACGCCCGTTCGGTGCTCCCATATGGCTGTTTTATTTGGTCGAATATTCTTGGGAAACCATGGAAGATGCCTTATACCGAACATATACGACAGTACTTGTACCTATATTTCATTTTTAACCTATTTCCTGGATTTTCAACTGTCCAGAGTGTTGTAGTCAATTGTGGAATTCTATTCTTTGCTTGGAAAGCAAATTTTCCTGATTTTCAAATCCGACGATACATTTTGGGGAAGGTATAGCTCCGATCGGGCGTGAGACTTTCTGCAGGTCGTTTGCGGAAGACAAAGATGATGGAACATATCATAAAGCGATGCTATTGCTTTAGATTTCCTAGAAGTTTTGATCCGTATACTAGTTATGCCAGTCTTGCGATGTTTATTTTTATTGGCAAGTAAAATAATTCATTGAAAGGCTAAAAAATGGCAGTTTCCTGTTAAAGGATAGAAGAGAAATTACATGCCGAGAAGATGGCATTAAAATACATTATTTGAACCACCTTCAACTATCTTAATCCATCATTAATGACATGATAAGCTATGCATGGCTTGCAATAAAATTAGTTGAAGAGAGGAATGTATTTATCAATGTAAGACAAATATGTTTTCCGCAAGATTTGCGCACGCGCAGATGCAAATGTTCCGATGAGAGCTTCATTGAATGCGCTTATTGTGGGGTAATTCTTTGCTTTAGATGCTTCTATGAAGTGTATCATCCAAAAACATATAACTCAACGCCAAGACTAAAATATAAAATTCCTGCAGTTCAAACATAGTTTGGGTAAAGGAATACGGTTGTTGTTTTACCCTACCATTTTCCTTTACTGGAGTGGAATTTCTTTACTTCGCCCTCCCTCCCTCCCCTGGGTCTTTTAACACGTCGTCCCATACTAGCTCTTCTCAAGCCTCTTATCCATACTCTTGGCACCTGTTTTCATCTCTTTCCTGGCAGTAAACTCTTCGCGATTGAAGAAAAAATTGAGTAAATAATATCCGCCTTGAAGCACAATTTCTAGGAAATTTATGGAATCACATCGCTTTGAGATATATATGTTAACATCTCTGTCTTCTGTTAACGGCCTCCAGAAAGTCCCACGACTGAACGAAGCTATGCCTTCCGCAAAAAGTACCCTCGGATTAAAAACTCATAAAATATTCGAGCTTTTCGAGAAAGGATAGAATTCCACAATTGTCCACAACACTCTTGATAGTTGAAAATCCAGGGAATACGTTAAAAACGGAAAAAAAGCTACAGTTACTGTCATACAAGTTCATAATGCAGAACAATTTCAGAAGTTAAGGCATCTGTCATGGTTTCCGAAGAATATTCGACCGAAAAAAAATCAACATTCGAGCCTCGAATCCGCGCCAACATTTTCAGCGCTATACTGGACTTGCGCCTTAGACTCCACGGCCATTGTGCCTTCTGACAGAAAGCGCGAAATGTTTAGTATTTTACTGGAGCGAAATAGTATAATGGCAATTTTCTCACAAACCCGGGACTTAGGGGCAGAAAGCCGCGACTCATTTATGGCATTTTAACACCAGTTTCAGAAAAAGATTGTTTCGTCCTTAACATCTGTTACGCGGTGTCTCCTTGTAAACAAACAACTAATATTGCAAACTGCATTAAACAGTGCGGTATCTAATATAGGTAGGTAACTATACAGACAAGTTTAGGGCTGAGTTTGTGAAGTCACATTTTCTGTCTATTTGGTTAGAATTTTAAATTGAAAGGATGTTATTTTTATCTATTCATTATGAGCAATAAAATGGTTTCCTAGCTGAATTCTAAAGGTGGCTTTCTGTTAGTTTGGAATAAAGAATACATTGACTAATGTGAAAAAATTACAAATTTGTCCCATATTTGTTGTAATTTCTAAGCACATATTGTTGAAATAATGGAATATCTCTCTAACGAAACTGCAAAACTATATCCTCCAAGATTGTCGAAAAACGTATTGATATTCTCGAAATACATATTGATATAGATTATTGATCTCTTTTCGTTTTATTTCATAAATGATGACTCCATTTATTCTTCATCTTTGGTTAAAGTAACAATATTTCTTATTTCTATCAATAATGCAGGTACAAAAAATTCATCTGCCCCTGGTTTGAAACTGGTAAGGAAATATTATTCCCGGATCCATACTCCTGCGTTGCTTACCACAGTTGCCAAGATGGAATCCAGGTTGACTACAACTGTGAAAATGGACGGGCATTTGATGTGGAGACCGGAGAGTGCAGTCTTACACTTGATGATGGTTACTGCAAGTCATACCCTGTCCCACTTTGCTCGTACAACGGACAATTCGGACGGGTTCAAAACACAAATTATTGGTTTGTATGCACATACTATCGGGACGCGAAATCTAACTATATACTCTTCCCTGTTTATCAGCTTTTTCCGCCATATACACCGACTACAGATGGCTGGTATACCACAGAAAGTTGGTATTCCACAAACGGTTGGTCTAGCACACCTTGGTGGAGGACATCAGTTACCGAACCTTAGTCATTGCCGACCACTCGTACCACCGGAATTGATTCAATTGATTCGTAGAGTACAACTTGGGACCAGTCATTTAGTAGCTGGCTGTCATCTTTACTTCTCAAGAAACGAAAGCCAGTCTCAATAATGGTGACCGCAGCAAGACAAAATTTAGGGACCACCCAATATTATGGCGAAGGAAAACATTGAGAACTTTGAGAAAAATTTTGGAGGAATTCTTCGATGACTATAATGCCTTTAAAATTTTACCATGGGTACATATTGTACGCATTGTGACGACAGGTGAGATAAACTCCGTGCTCTACAAAACATACCCTTATATCCGGAACCCTAGGTATCCTCTCCTCCTATCCCTTTATCCTAAACTGTGACTTTTTTTCACTGACAATGAACTTATCAGTGCGTTCCTCTTTTTAATTATGATATCAAGTAGAACGCCTCTACGTTCTCATGTAATCATGTGTATCTCACAAGCCATGTTGTACATAATAAAGTCTATCAATGCTAAGTGTCTTTTATTTGTTCCTTCTATCCAGACTAAATGTGGTTTAAGGCCTAAACATATCATGAATTGATGTCATGATTAATAAGTAGAACAGCTGCTGGTGTAGAACATTAGGGTGTTCTAATCATAATAAAAAATGCGCCGTTCCAACTTTCATGATTCTGTAGAATACTCTCCCACCAGTATTACCATGGAGAAAAATGCTACTAAAATTAGCCTTGTAACTGTATGTATTAGATTTATCAATGAACAATGTTTCCGGAATATTTATAATTTCTTTTCCCACGGGCTACGGCCTTTACGGAATGAAATCGCGTTTGCGCACCAATTCCCCTGAAACCGGAACTAACGGGAGCAATGACGAATGCTCTCGGCAAGGCTACCAATATCCAACAAGTTGAAAGGTGGCTAGTGGATCAATTTATACTTTAAATAATCATTTCCGAAGTAAACGACGTAAGTAATTAATTAAAGTAATTAATATCGAATTCCACCAACTCGCACCACAATCGAGGGATGAAAGGCCTCCACTGTCATCGTCATGAAAAATTCTTATGCAGAGACTGGTATTGAAATACTGAGGGAAAGTGCAGAAAGGGAAAACAGAAGTAATAGGAGCGCAGATAGTTTGGTCGATGAGGAAAGGCATTATTCTGTAAAATGAAAAAAGGGGAAAAGAATTTTTAATATACTGTAGTTATGTGACAGGTGAAACCAGATGTTTGCCATGATGTGAAATAAAGTATCGACTAAAGGTGGTACATATAGATCAAATTGAGCAAAATTATATTAGTATTTGAAGTAAAAGGGACTAGACCATTTTTTTCTGACCTTAGTGCATGTATCTAAAGAGTCCATACTGGGAAAATGTCTATATGGTATGAACGATGAAAATTATTTAGCCGAGTGAAGTTTACTACAAAAAATCTGGAGTTGGTTCCATTAGTTTAAAGTACTTTTGCTTGGGCTCGACACATTGAGGCAGTGTAGATGTCCCATCTGGGAGGTGTTACTTTGGGTTAGTTTCGTTTCAGTTTCAGTTTCAATCTCCTCACGTTTCACAACTCGTGAATTTCAGTCACGTCTCATTGTCGATCCTCCTTAGAGATTCTCGAGCCTCGTCTCATTATTCAACAATAGACACATTATCTTTAGTTGCTCAATAGTTTAGTTTAGCTTAATAGTTTAGTTGCTCTGGTTGTTGTACGATTCCATTGCTAATTTTTTATACGCACGAATTATTCTTTATTTGATATCGAAGACTTTTCGGGTTCTCTTCCGCGTGTTTCCATTGGCGAAGGCGACAGTTTCGACAGCGTTGCTGCAGTCTTCTTCAGGTCAGAAGTGACGATGCGTGTGAATGTGACCATCATATATAGCTGGTCGTTTTCCTGCCAATTCAGTCTGGTGCGCTGTCATTGGTCGATTTCTATTCTTTTACGGGAATTCTCTTCCAGGCGTAGGAGAGAGTGTAGCCATCTTCTCTGTTGATGTTTTCGGGTGTTTTTACGATTTCGATGGCCTCCCTGAAGAGTCTGGGGAAGTAGCGGCTCTCTGTTGCTATTAATTTTGCTTCTTCGAAATTCATATTGTGACAAGGTCCACTCCAGGTGGGTTAAGCCAGAGCATTCTGTCGCATGCTGAAAACCCGAAAAGTCTTCGATATCATCTGAACGACTCCGCGGAAGCCTCAGAGTTAATATTATTTATTTTTTCTTGTTGGAGTAGATGATTTATTTTCTTATCAGTTGTTCTTGCACACACATTATGTACTACTTTGTTCTAAAGGAGTGTCCTCCTAGAATAATAAAATGAATTTATTATTAGCGACCTGGTGTGTCAGTACACCGCATATACCTCCTAGTGGTGGGTCGCGGGCAACAGTATGCTGACTCTCAAGGTAGTCCTTTCAGAAGGGATCCTAGCTTGAGCAGAATAGAGAAAGCGGGCCTAGGGTATTACTATGCTTTGGTTTCTCATGTGGCATACTGGCAAAAATGTGCCAAAACTGACCGGTAGAGCGCCGTAACCGCTAGCAGGGAAAGCTGCACGTGGTGCGGGTACTGCGCTCGTAAACTGCTGAAATGATGAAATCAAATAGTGAAGAACTCCTCGTTGATTTTAAAAATATGGGATAAAGAAAAGATACCAAAAGAGAGGCAGGGAGCAAATATATTACCCATCTCCAAGAAAGACAATAAAGAGCAATGTGAGAACTACATAGGTATATCTTTGTTTTAGCAATGCATATTGTGTCCTCTCGAAAATAGTTCAAAGTCGGGTAGAAAAAAACACACGTACCATGGTAGAGGACCTCCAAGCTAGATTTATTAAAGGCCGTTCCACGCCAGATCAGATTTTCATTTTGAAGGAAGAGATTAGCAAATACAGGGAATACAATAAAGAATTTCATGGTCTTTTTATATATTTTTCAGAAGCATATGACAGTCTCAAAAGGTAATGAATACGGAAAAAGATGGAAAAGTTTGATATTCCAAGAGAATTGATTAATTTAGAAAAACTGTCAGTCAAAGTATCAAAATGCAAGGTCAGGATAGATGGACAACTGTCCGAGGAATTTGAAGTTCGAGGATTTTATCAGGAATATGGAAAGGTGACGGGCTATCGCCTTTACTTTTCAACAAAGCATGGAAGATGTCTTACAAACTGTCCGAACTATACGGACTAGGAATACGAACAGGAGCCAAAGTTATCGTATACGCCTTCGCGGATGATGTGATTCTCCTGAAGGAAAGCAAAAAGGACCTGGAAGGACGGGAAAGAATTTTCCTTCGAAAGGCAGAACACGTGGGATTGAAAATAAATGATGAGAAGACGAAATACTAGAACTTTACAAACAAACAACAAGCAGGTACAATTAATGTAGATGGGCACTCTTTTTAGAAAGTTGACTAATTAAAATACCTCGGAGTAATTATGTTAAATAAAAACAGTAAGATAGCCAAAAGAATAAAACTAGCCAGCAAGAGTTTGTACGCATGAAACAAGTTACTAAATTCAAGGATAATATCCCACAAGACCAAACAGGAATATACCACTCATTAATTCGCCCTGTGTTCCTGTATGATGCAGAAACATGAGTACTGAATAAGAAGGAAGAAAGGAAACTTATTCTTTTTGAAAACAAAATCCTAATAAAAGTATTTGGACCCACAAATGAAAACGGGATTTGGAGAAGCAAGCAACACAAGGAAATAAGATATATTTACAAGGGCCATGTCATAGTGGCATACGATGAAACGAGAAGAATAATATGGGCAGTCCACGTCATGAGAAGTGAGCAGGGTACACTACTGAAGGAGGTAGGCCTGGGAAGACCAGAGGGAAGAAGACGACTTGGAAGACCGAGATGAAGATGGTGGGATGGAGTGACGTCAGATGTAAATCGGCTGAGGGGGAACAGTGGAGGAAGCAGCAGACAAAGAGAGGTGGAATGTGGACACTAGTGGGTGAGGCCAAATTCCAGTTAGGGTACAGATGGCCATGGGAGTAAGAGTAAGTAAGAGTAAGGTTGTTCTCTGTTGTCATTTGATATAATAACTCCTAAGCAATTAAATTAGTTTACCTTTTCAAATTCATGCCCATCTATTAGTATGGGGCCTATATTTTCGTTTTGAGTTCTCGTGAAATGCATGCACTTGGTCGTTGTATCATTTATCTTTGTTCCTATTTTTCTGTTTCTTCCATAAATATTTTTGCTGGCCTTGTCACTTCTAAATTTTCTGCTAAAATTGCTTCATCATCTGCGAAGGACAAAACGTTTATTTTGGCTCCAATGCTGATACTAAGGTCCATTACAGCTATTTCGTCTAGTGCTTCCTCCACCGCAATATTAAATGGGATGGGGAGAGCCCATGTCCCTGCCTAGCCACAAACTTTATCTTGAATGACTTAGAAGTGATGCCACTATTACGCACTGAAATCTTTGATTCTGTTATGCTCATAATAACTAGGTTTATCAATTTGCTTGGGACTCCACACTTATCCATCTTTATCCATAGTCTCTCTCTATTTAAACTGTCGTACGCTTGTAGAAAATTGAGATAAATTACATAAAACTCTTTATTATACTCCCAGTATTTGGTCGCAGTATCTTATTGTGAATATACGATTTGTTATCGACTCTTTGTTAATTTTTTATATACTTTGTAAAAGTTTCCTTCGAAATAATTTATCCATTCTTACAAACAGCCAGTATATAAGATGAAATTCTAATTTTATACAGATCCCATGATTGCCATTCTCTGCTAGTACCTTGTAGTATCACTTCAACAAAAAGTGGAGTAATAGCGGAGAATGAAGATATTGTAAAGCTGTAATTAGCATTAAAGGGGGCTACAACATCTGGCTAGGAAGCATCCCACATTGCCACTGGAGCGGACGAGCGGGCTATATGGAGTTCGCCATCTTCAATACATCTATACTAACCTAAAACTCTTCAAAAATCAACCATTTCTCCCACAATCTTCAGCTATAAGAAGCGGTGGGCACGAGTTGATCTGCTAAGTTGATTCTTTAAGTCCAAGTAATTTGATGTGCAATACGCCTGGACCACTTAGGCCTGTTAGCTTAGAGTTAGGGCTCATTGTTCAACCTACTGTGATCAGTTTTGATATAATAATTAAACCCCTCTCGATTTCAAAGATTAAAGAAATAGATATACAATTACTAAAGGTGATATGCCTGGAGTATCATTTTTTATCATTACAGAGGACCGTAAATTTAATAAAAATGTCAACTAATACTTTGTCCAAAGTACTGGTTTTCAAGTGGGAAAACTCAAACAAACAGCCTGCTCCTAGTTACGAGACACTGTTAAGAAACAAACCAAACTTCATCAGTTGCTATAACAACTAAGTTGTGGACCTCAACAAATAATCAGAGTTTTGTCGCAATTACCGCCTGTTATTTCAACGAGAAGACCAAGATCTGTTTGAGTTCATTTGGGTGTTTGGAGTTTCCTACAAAGCACACACACACGGCACACTGCCGAAAATTTAGACGATTTATTTCATAAAAAAGCAGCTAATTGGGGTATAGAAAATAAAATATCCGCAGTCGTGACAGACTCTGTCAGCAACATTGTCATGGCTGTAAATAACTCTGTAACATTATGAAAAAACTCTGCAAAGGAAAACTCTGCAAATACCCACATACCTCATTTTATGCTAACACTTACAAGAGGTTCCCACTCGCTGGACCTCACTTTTTGATACGCTCGTGCAAGTATTTATGAATAAACTTCCCATTATTTCTTCCTTAGCTGTTCTGAAAACTGATGAGTAAGAGTTGACTTCAGAAGAATCTAAAAATATTTTGTACACCGGCGAGTTTGTTGCCTTGCGAAAGGTATTTTTCTAAAGCAGGACAAGCCTAAACGGAAAAAAGGAGTCACCTGGGACCTCATTAACTTTCCATGATCATTTTCACTAGTGTTATTGCTTATAAAACTTTGTACGAAACATGTGTTGCATGCAGATCATGACTCAAATAGCGAATAATATTGTAATTTTTGAATTCCATAAAAAATTAAGCAATATTTATATTAACTTTGTGAAAGCAAAATCATATTTGGACCTTGTTTAGTTTTCCTTTTTTTATCATGTTATTAAATTAGTTTCCTGCCTTAAAATTACAGAAAACTAAAAAAAAGATTCAAGGAATACATTTACCAAAACGCTTCCTCGTTTCATTCTCAGATTCCTGGGTTTTCGCAAATCCACTCTTTTCATATAAGGCGTCTTGCCCTAAGTAACGAGTGCAAACAGTTATTTAAAATCGTTAAAGAGCTACTATATATCGGATTTAGGGGTAGTCCCTTGAAAGACTGAGCTTTGTTTAGGTTATAAATTACTATTTTTGTTTGTTTTTAAGTTTTAAGTAAGTTTGTATTTACTTTTTAATTATTAAAAATCGTAAAACGCTATTATTACAGCATACAAATAATTTATAATTTCTCATTTTCACTTATATTAAAACGCTTCATACAAATAGAAAATATAGTGAATTGCAAAAATATAGTGAATTTTGGCCCTAAAAGAACGGTAATTAGGCGCGTTACTCCTAAAAATGTTTGTTTTTATACTCCTCTTGGTGAAGTTGGCCGTCATGGCACTTTTGCCACCTGAGCGACTCCTACATATTACCCCATTGATTCAATACACTTATCACCCCATTCATTACCCCATTGATTCAATTCACTGAATACTTTTAAAAGGCGCTAAGGGCATATTTGTACGTCGGTGCAACGCCTTTTGTCACACGGATGGTATAGATTGATTCCGCATTATAATGTGGTAATTTATTTCTCTTGACCATTTTCCAAATGATGCTTTCATTATGTAATGCTTTAGTGACCATCTGGTCCAATGCGCATTGCATTTTGGCGTAGGGTGTGGGAAATTTCAATAACTAATTCAAACGAGTTGAGGAATAATTACATATTTATGTTTTTTTAACTTTTAACTTTAATACTTGACATCCCGGCAGTTTCCATTATATCTCTCATCGTCAGTTTTATGGGTCTATCGTAGATTTCGTACAAACGCGTTAGTTTCTCTTTAAGAGCCTCTGACTGACTGCATTTTAATCCAAATTCTAATTTAAATCCGAACCCAAACAATGTCTCCCCAAATTCAGTTTAGTTTACAACCAAAACACTCAAAAATATAAAACGTTGGCAGGCGTAAATTGACAGATTTTATAAAAGTAAACTTGATGATAGAAATATCTTTCTCGGGCTTCGCACCGGGTAATGTTTTCAAAATACGCTGACGTTTCGGAACCAGGCTTACAGAACATCCTAGGCACTTAAGATTGGCGCAACCAGAGAAGTCGGCAGTGGCGGAACATAGCATCAACGAAGAGCATGCCATTAAATGGACCGATGCAAAAATCCTTTGCCGCGCACACCGTTACTGGGACCGCATTATCAAAGAGGCCATCGAGATACGATTGCATCCGCATAATTTTAATAGAGACACCGGATTCCAACTGAGTAATACAAGGTGGCCAGTGATAAAATGTAGTTAAAAGACGAGAAAATGATTCAACGGCCAGCGGAACTCGTCAGCCAATCATAGGGATCGCAAACTTCATTGTAGGGGCATCAACAACTCGTTTAATTATAGTGTTAAAGTGGTCACGGCGGAAATAACACGTGCCTTGAAAATGGAAAACAAGTCATCTTCCGAAACGTCGGCGGATTTTGAAAACATTACTCGGTGCGAAGCCCGAGAAAGATATTTAAACATAATACACCGGGAAAATCTTAAATCATTTATTGATGATAGAAACCACTTATAAGTCTCCGTGAAACCACATTTTCAGTTTGGTATAAATTGCAGTCATTATAGTGATTCAGTTATTTTTTTAATTCCATTATTATTTAATTAACCCCACTGAAACTCTAACTCACTTATTAAAACGGAAAAAACAATAAAAGCAAACATAATTTTCTATAACCTTTGTCGGAAAAGAAGAAAAAGCTTAGAAACCGATTTCATAACTATAGGGGTGGGTCAATTCTAGGCCCACTTCTTTTTAGTATCTATTTTATTGCCCTTCGCAATCTGAATCTTTAGACCAGACTACTAAAATATCAAGATATTATTAAATCTGTAATCAATTATATCCATCCCAAGTATTTAAGCTAAATTGGAATAGGAACATTTAAAAGTTGAAACCAATAATTTACCCCTAATTCTAAAGGAAACGTTTAAAACCACTACAATAATTATTTGAGAGAAAGGCTACTTTTAAAACTCTCTATAGTATTTTATCTCTTCCATGAAGCTGTATTATCTTGGCGTTGAGTAAAGTGGCTCATTAAAGGTAAGTCAATCATTGAAATATCATGAACCTCACTCAATTGAAATAAAATTTAGCGTTTTTCGTTATCCTTTTTCTTTTTATGATTGGATCCATTTAGGTTACGTGTTGTCGCCAAATATCGTTTCTTGCCTGATTTTCTGGAAGGAGATGCCAGCCCTCCGGGTAGGAAAATAATTTTCGATCTACACATGCAAACATTCGGGCACTTCAGTTGTTCCCTGTAAACCGCAGCGCCTACTCCCCTGTGGTTATTGAGTATTTAATGTTTTTCTTGAAAATTATTCTATACATAAGGATCTTCTAATGCTCTAGAAGTTGCTAGTGTTCCAGAGGAAGCAGCTATAGACGACTCACATGATTTTCATCAAAGATCTAAACACATATATGTCAATCGATAATTATATCAAATCAAATCTCCTTGATGGCGGGTCGTATATTTGCCACTCATTTAAATCAAAATCCTCCCATGACATATCACATATTGCAATAAAAATGCCACACCTGAAAACTGAAAAAATACAAATATATCAGCAGGAAAATCGACTCCTAAAGCTATCGCATAGTATAATAATATTCTCAAGTAGGTCTTTTTACACAGTTTTTTTCACAACAGATAATTTTTTTCCCACTCTTTTATCTTATGAGACCGGCCGTACACTTAAAACTCTCCATTTTAGTTTCAAATTCTCATTTATAGATAACTCGGCATTACGTCAATCCACAAAAAAATTATCATTATCTTGGAAGTTACATTTTTCTTATTTTAGCGAGATTCTTGTATTTTGCAGATCAGAGATCTCATCGGAAGTTGATGAAATCGAAGGAAGAACGTAAAAAAACACTTCTTCAAAGTATGTGTTACTTTCGATCGACGAATTTACAAAGTTAACAGAATAAATTACATTGGTCATCTATCGAAGGAGATAACATACCTTATCAAGCCGATAGTTTGATTCACACTACGATATAAAAGCTCACACATTTATACCCCTGTTAAGTCAAGTGCGTCACAGAATCCGATCTCAAACATCTCGACACCGAAGCCTACTAACGGAAGCTGCCCTGTGAAGCTGTACCATGGGTCGCTTCACGTTACTTCTCCAAATCGTGAGTCTGTAATTGAACCACTAACTATTAATCGCTCGGGCGTCATTGCGTATTGTGTTGGCAGCAGATTGTATTTCCACGCTTCTCCCACTTTCAAAAATACATGGATAGTCAAACTCGAGACAAAAATTTCTACGATATGAAATTTTATTACTAACATATTCGCCCAAGTATCAATATAATTGGTAGGGTAACCTGACGTCTTGTTTTATCCATCCTAGCTCTCCTTTGAAGAACGTCTAGTATTTAGATTACTCTCTGTTCTCCAAAATATGGAAAATTACATCCAAAATTTGTTCGATTTGATGATCTGGATTCGTACTAATGGTAGAGCGTATGAGAGCACGAAAGGATATCTGTAATGCTGAAGAAATAAAATTATCCACGGACGAGTAGTAGCAATTTCCAAATTGTTAAGGGAAACATTAAATGTCAAGAAAATTGATTAACTTATGGGGATAATTAACTGGAAATTATTTGATGATTGTCAAAATAGCAACTCCAGGTTTCCCCTAGCGATTCTTTTCGAACAAAATGTCCAAATTATCATTTCGCTTGCGTCTTCCACTATCTTAAAAGTTCTGGTGTCCCTCGTTTTATCGAACTCAACTGTTATATGTCAGATTAGGATATGAAAGTAGTGTATACAGTTTTTATTTTGAAGAAAACATGGGTAATTTGATTTCTCCTTTTGGAACTAACAAACATTCCTCGTTTTTTATGCTTGTTAAAAATTGCAATGGAACAGCGTTCGTTGAATGATTATAAAATTCCAAATAAGTAAGTAAATGTGAATATTACCAGGAAATCGTTTGCTCCTGAGAGTTTCTAAAAGTGACTGAGACAGTAATTCTCAGAAAATGTTTTTATTAACGTCCATAGTTGTCAATGGGTTTATATGAATCCATCGGGTAATGTAAAACTTGACAAAAGTGTGCTTTATTACGGAAAAGGATAACACCGCTGTTGAATAGCTGCCGTTGACGGATGGTACAATTTAGAGTCATAGAAGGTCCTTGTGTGAATTCTATTAGTTATTACCAAAAGTAGCTAGTTTAATTATAAAGTGGATAAAACCATAATTTGCTTTAGTGCTGAATGCGTGCGTATTCATCAGCCAGAGGATGGAAAGGAAAATTGAATTACAACCTCTCGGGTAACAATTTGGATATAAGAAGAACAGAGGAAACAGGGAGACCATACTCTGCCTAAGAGAAATATAAAGAAAAACAACATATGCAAATTAGCCATTGCAAGTCGCATTCAATGGCTATGGAGAAAGCTTTGGACAACGTTTGGGGGAGCTAGATATTTGGGCTCCTGCAATTACTCAAAATGGATTAAAACGACAGAAGAGTAATTTACCAACAATGCAAGAAGCAAGTCATCACAATTCCAACGAGAAATGGAAGAGAATTAGATGAAAAATTAACAATAAAAAGGATGCAACATCTTACCAGCACAGTTAAAAATGTACTTGGAGGAGGTAGTCAGGGAAGCACAAGCAATTGGACTGAACGGAACTTAGATTAACGGAGAAGAAATGAACATGCTCCGCTTCGCAGACGATATTGCAGCCATAAAAGGAAATTGCCATTGATCTTCCATTCCAAGATCATTAAACGCAATGGAACAAGTTTACAAGGAGTACATCATAAAAAATTAATGGGTCGTAGACTTAAATTCTAGTATGCAGGAGAGGGAAACTGAATACAAAAGTCACACTGGGAGGAGATAAGTTATGGCAAAAGGATTTCTTCAACTATCTTGGAAGTACCATCACATGATTCGGAAGAGATGCAACGGCCATAAAGCGGATAATAGTCCAGGCTGAGAAAGTGTTCAAGGCGAAAAGACAACAGCTGTGTTCGACGAAGATGGGACTACAAACTAGGAAACAGTACGTGTAAACATTCGAGTGAAGCGTAGCATTCTATGAATCGGAACCATGGACCACAGGAAGGACAGACCTGAACAGAATATATGCCTTAAAAACATGGTGCTTGAGGAGAATGATGAAGATAAAAATAATGAAGTTTACAGAAGAATTGAGGAGGGAAAGTCACCGTAACAAAAAAAGAACCAGATTGAATGGACACCCTTTTGAGGCACAATGGGCTGGTGAATAACATGATTGAAGCTAGAATAAGTGGAAAAGTATCCCGAGGACGATCCAGGAATAAGATAATGGACTTAATAAAGAGGAAAGCACACAGGAAGAGGTTTTAAAAAAGTATGAGACCTAGCATTAGAGGGGCAAGGGTGGAGGGCTACAGTCAAGCAATCTTAAGATTGAAGGACCAATAATGACCCTGGTCGCAATTCCCTTCAGCTCGAGTATGAAATATTGCGGAATCCATTTGATTATGCTAGGATACCCGGTTGTAAACAAACATCTGTGGGTGGAACCGCTTCCAATCTCCAAAAACCGATTCTAGAATCAAAAATATATATTTGGCATGGCTAAAAAAATTCGAATCCTAAAAATTCTTATAAACTTATGTAGAGCACAATGTTCGTTAAATATGTAGTTAACAACTGAACTGCACACTTTTTACGAGTCTCGCTTTTGAATTCTAATTTCTGAAGTTTATTACCAAGAAATTAGAATTTTTTAAACATAAAAAATGAATCTCGCGTATCGGAGGAAATACGTATTCGTCGAACAGTGCCGCATCACCGTCCAAACGACCGCCAGGCCAACCCCAAAAGGGGACCCACCCGTTAAAGGAAACACTGAGGTTAGATCTAAAAAGGCTCCGATAAAGGGACCATGAACGAAGACAGCCAATAAAAGGATTTGATATAATCACGAACACAATTTAATAATCACTTTGACATCGTATAAGAAGACCCTCATGAGGTGAAGGATGGTATGAAGAACGAAACATATCATGAAAACCAGATGAGATGAGTGATGAGATGATATATGAGAAATCGTGAATATGCACAAGAACAATAAAGAATGAAAATGATTTATGCTAATGCTAGGTGATTTTACAATATCAAGTTACTGCTCAAGAATGATTAAGAAGGAGAAAATGAAATCATCAGCCAAGTTATTTTGTATACATTTAATTAATTCTCTTTCCTCTTGAAAAATTGGTGGGTTTTAGTCTCAAATTACGGATTCTTGACCAAGTAAATTGTCTTCCACAGTCATTCAACACATCACTGCGTACGTAAAGGGAAATGAGGGATTTTAGCAACGGGAGAATGAGAACATACAATCTCACTACCAGCGAGAATTCTCTGCTGTAATTGCCGTAGGCAATAGGCACTTGAATAGTCACAGCGTAGAACAAACGTTCCACGAGAAGCTCACCAGTTCCGGATTGTGTAGGCTTGCGTGATATTTGCTGCCACATGCGACGGTTGCGGGTTGTCGAGCCAGATAGCAGGCTGGAACTTCCGTACTCCCCGTAAATTCTCACGGACAGCCTAATATTGCGTTGAGACACTGCTTGCCCGTCACCGTGGTTCCACGTCGGCCCCAACTTCGTCTTAGTGATTCTCTGGATCAAGCGCTTATTCAGAGCGGACTTGACTTCCGCGCTCGTTCTCCTTAACACTCACACCTCAAATTTCTCCTTTCTCTCTCCCTCTGAGTCTCTGAGAAACCTTTCACACACCTTCTGCACCTCATTATATAGCCCCCAAAAAACATTCGACACACGTAATCCACTCAGGATCACACCCTCTACATGGGTCGGAAGCAACTACTTGGCCTCCGAGCGCGACATACAAACATTCTTAATACAAATCACCATAATTCATTACATCAATTGTTACGAAATTTATTTCGTTACAATATAAATTCATCGAGGAATGTGATACTTAGCGAAATAAGACATAATAATGTGTTCTAAAGTCTCGTTTCTGCATTTGGTTATTTTCTATTGTTTTTAATGGGTACTAGTGATTTTCAACTGTGCAATCTTGCCCCTCATTAGAAAAAGCTCCTAGGACAATAAATATTGTTCTAATTTTAATGAGGTGTGAATGTAAAAAAAAACGCATGGCTCTACGCTCTTAATGGAACGCGGGTTCTTTGTGTCTTCGAAGGTGGTGTGCCTGGTGGTTGTCCGAGGATGGGCGGACGGAAGGAGTGTGAACGAAACGCGAGTGGCGGCGGAGGGAAGGGGACTGGAACAGTTGTCCTGCCCCCGCGAGGGAATCCGATGCAGGGGCTGCTACACCGTCACCAAATGTGAACCCACTGGCGATGGTGGCCTTCGAGACGTGGAACTGTGGACCTGCCCGGATATCGCTCCATGCGATGAGATGACACTCTCCTGCAACCCCAACGGCAATTGCAGGTGAGCTGCCCATAGATACATGCGCAAATTACCCCACTGGCCATCTCATGGTCGGGTGGCAGGGTGTGTGTGTGTGTAAAGCATGTACGGTGGGTAGCAGTATGGGAGTTACAGAATTTTATTTTCATTTATAGCGCCTGCGAGATGGCTAAGAAGTTGTAATATATGCACCCTTATGAATAGTAAAAAGACGCCCGAAAAATGGCTTCGTGGAAATTAACACCAATTTTTCAAATCACTTACAAAAGATACAATTGGAGGTGCAAGAAACGAGAGGGTGATTCCGATATATAATGTAACTTATAATGTACATAGTGCGACGTGTGACAATGTTTATGGCTTCCATTTTTTCTGCATTTTTCCGATAGGAGTTCCAAAAGGAAAAATTGCTTTAATCGCGATTCCGGTACCATTTTGCAGAACTTGAGTATTTGAGGTGGCATACCAAGTTCTGGGAATAATTTTACGCAAAAGTTGGAAGTTTTCCACCAGTATTATTTAAAAATTGATTCATTTAGTCACATACCACGTAATATGAACTATATTATGGCGGGAAATCGGTAGATTATGCCATGGATAAAAGTTAAATAAGTACATAGAACGCACAACTATGTGTATCGAGACCAACTTAGCCTTCAAAACAGGTAATCATTTTGAAGTTATTTATACAAATGATGTATAGGCCTAATTAAATAAAAAGCCATTTATTCGTTGCCAGTTATTTGAGCAGGCAGCTCCAGAGATTCAAATGAACACCTGTAATTATTTTCAATTCTTGAACTATCTCAAGAGATTCGCATTTCTAAAGCTTCAAGAAATCTAGTAATGTTAGTTATTTCCGGTTATTCCGTGTCTTTCTTTACTATTTTTCGACACATAAATTAAAATGTTGTGTAAAATACGGTCCGTTAATCCGTTACAGTTAATCCGTTATGTTATAATTGCAAATATTTCTCTCTGTCATTGATATTTACAACATTTTAAGAATAACGTTCGTTCATTGAAATAATATAATTCATTATCCCATTCAGCTTCAATAAATGCTTCTACAACCTCTTCATTTTGGAAATTTTCATCGAAAACTGAACTCCTACTTTTTTGGATATTTTGCTTGACTTTATGCCCTTAAATGTTGTTAATGCACAAGAACTATGAAAAATAAAATTATGCATCTCATACATCAATAAATGAAGAATCACTACGCCAAAGTTTAACTTCCAGGCTGAAAAAATCAATTTCTGGAATTTTGGCCAGCTGTTTTCGATTTCAGTCCACTGTGGAACGGTAGTATTTTAAATCCATGCCAAAACCTTAACAAATGTATTCGTATTATAACGTATTGATGGATTTCCCGATGTCTATATTATATATATTTTCTTGTTTTAAATCTAAATTGGCTATTATTATTCAATTAAAATTCCCTCAATAATGATATAAATTTGACAACAGAAACGAATACGTTTCAAAAGCGTTCTACCCGCGCCGATAGCGGCTAAGCAAACAACTAATATGGCACACGGCCTTCAACAGTACTGTATTTTAGATAGGATAACCATACCGAGTTTGGGAAGTCACGTTTTTTTCTATTTGGTAAGAATTTGAAATTGAAAGGATGTCAAACTTTACACCTTCAGGCGTCACTTCGTAGAATTATTTTATATAATAATAAGTTCAGAGGAATACACCACCGGCCAGACCACCCTCCCCGATACAAGCAGTCTCTCCACAGGCTGTTTTGACAGCCACTGCACCGTCGGTACCGCCGACAAGTAGGGAGGAAGTATATCAGGCCGACTCTGAACTCCGAACGCGGTTGTTAAACGAAATTACTTATGATGTAGGACAAACCAGGCAGAGAGATATCCATCGGAAGATCTCTCTGCGGACTAACGTCCTGACCAGGTTGAATGGATTTATCGACGAAATCCTAATGGAGACGTCGGACCTCTGGACGGTCAACTGCGCGGTCTACGCTGCTGCCAAAATAATGGCCAACTCCCAAATGCCCACCTCTTGGGAGAACAAAGCGGCAAAACGGCTGGAACAGTTGGAGGCCAAGATCACGCTGGCGAGACGGCAGGCCTCGAGGATTCAGTGTATGATGGAGTGCATCACATCTGGGCGGGCTTTCACGCCCAAAGTCCGGCGCATAGCACGCAGCCTCAGATTTCACCATCACACACTGAACAAGAACGTACTGCTCACTGTGAAGCAGCACGCGGTTGATAGAGTTCGGGCACTCACCACGGTCCGGAAAAAGCTCCTGAAGAGGAGTAAGGTCATGAGGGAGAACTCAACCTTCCTTCACCCGTCCCGTCTCTTTCGACCACCTCAGTCTGTCGTCGAATCTCCGCCACCCGTCCAAGAGGTAGAACGTTTCTGGAAGGATATCTATGAAACGCCGAAGCCATTCAACGGAGACACTCCGGCCATAGGCCTCTTTAAAAGTTTTGCGACTGCCACCTACAGGAAGTGGATGGACCTCTTTCAGTCACAGAGAGTGACGTGAAGAAGGCCTTCTCTGGCAAGAAGAATTTCTCGGCTCCTGGAATGGATGCCGTGAATAACTTCTGGTGGAAGAAGTTCACTTCCACCCACCGACATCTCGCAAGAATCTTCACGTCCTTTCTCTCGGGTAGAGAATAAATTCCACCGTGGCTGACTGAGGGACGCACAGTTCTAATTCCTAAGAAGGGAGACTTGTCCAATCCTAAGAACTACCGCCCTATAACCTGCCTTAACACTGTATACTAGGCGTTCACCTCCATCTTGAGCGACCTTATCCTCCACCAGGTCCAGCCGGTGTGGGAGGAGGTGTACGAGCAGAGGGGCTCAAAGCGTGGAATCGCGGGATGTAAGGACAACCTGCTCATGATAGATGCATTTGCCAGGATGCCATCCAGCGTAAGCGCAACCTATCAATGGCCTGGGTGGACTACAGAAAGGCGTTTGACACCACTTCACATGAGCTCATTGTGGCCATGTTGAAGTTGATGAAAGTCCACCCAGAGGTAGAGTCCTGCATCCAACGCCTGATACCACTCCGGAGAATGCGCTTCGTCCTGACCGCAGGCAGAGTTGGTATCGACAGAGTTGGTATCATACCTTCCAAGGTTTTCCAAGGCGATAGCTTGAGCCCCTTGCTGATCTGCATTTCCCTCCTACCTCTGTCGCTAAGGCTGCGACAAGGGAAAGGATACATGTGCGGTGTGCCAGGTGACAGGAAGCATAAGGTCACACATTTATTTTATATGGATGACCTGAAGCTCTACGCTTCCAACGCAAAAGACCTTCGCGTGGCCCTGGACACCTTACTGGAGTACAGTGAGGCTATAGGGATGGAGTTCGATTGGACAAGTGTGCATCCATCCACCTGACGAGAGGAAGATTTTCGGAGAACAAGGAAGACATGCACCTCGTTGACGGGAGCGTCATTCGCCACCTCGAGGCAACAAGCATGTCATGATCGTAGGCAGTTACATGTGGTTTATATTGATTATCAGAAGGCTTTTGATAGTATCCCACACTTGTGGTTAATACATGTGCTCAAATGTAATATATTGCATATAAATAAAGGCAAGATTGAAAAAGGAGATGACAGAGTAAATGATGTAGACGAAATTAAAGCCATGAGAGAAGAGGAAAATTATAAATATCTGGGGTTCATGCAATCGAGGCTAACAGAACAAAAGAGTGTAGAAAATAAGTTAAAGACAGAATTCTCACAAAGACTGAATGAGATCCTAAAATCACAACTAGCTGCTAAGAATAAGATTAAATCCATAAATTCATATGAATACCTATCTTAATGTACTCCTTTGGCATCATATGCTGGAATAAAACAGAATTAGAGGAGCTTCAGAGAATGATGAGAACTAAAATGACGAACTATAACTGCCACCATCCAAAATCTGCTGTGGAACGCACTATACTCCCTCATCACCTAGGGGGATGGGGACTGATAGATATTGAAGCTTTACATGCTCATCAAATCTCTTCCATTCAGAATTTTTTCCTAAATAAAAAGATAACATCAAAACTTCACAGTGCTATATGCCTTGCCGACAAGTGTTACACCCCTTTAAATCTCCGAACAGGTCCCCTCGGCTCACATAATATTACAACAGATCAGCAATCACTACTGGATTCGTGGGCCAAAAAGGCACTCCATGGAAGATATCACCATGACCTAAACCAAAAAAATGTTGATAAGGAAGCATCAAACAAATGATTGGTATTAGGTGAACTCTTCATGGTGACCAAGGGTATTATGATGGCAATCCAGGACCAATTTGTAAATACAAAAAATTATAGCAAATACATCCTCAAAGACCCAAATACAACTGATGACAGATGCAGGTGATGCTATCAAAGTGCAGAAAGCATCCAACACATACTTTCAGGATGTAAAATACTGGCCAGCACTGATTATTTACAATGATATAACTTAGTGTCAAAAATTATGCATCAACAAATTGGCAAACAAAAACAACTAATAGATAGGAACTGTCCTCCATATTATAATTAAAATCCTGAGTCTGCACTTGAAAAAAAAATTTCAAACTATATTTTGACCGTGCTATCATTACCGACAGAAGAAAACAGCACAATAGACCAGACATCAAATGAATAGACAAATTGAATAAATCTGTGTACTTCATAGATTTATTCAATTCCTCTGACAGGAAATATGGAAAGGACCATACTGGAGAATAAAAGCAAGTACCAGGATTTAGCAGCTGACGTTTTAAGATTATGGAAAATGAACATGGTTGAGATAGTACCCATATTAGTTTCAGCCACCGGAATAATACCGAAACAACTTAGAAAAAGTCTGGAAAAACTAAATTTACATTGCAACATATACATCCAAATCCAGAAGGCTGTCATTATAGCAACATGCCATTTAGTCAGAAAATTCTTATATTTTAGTAAAACAACTGAATAATGTATTGCTGGGAGTACTTGGTATATTACCCATACGCTAGAATAACCCAGCACGACTGAAAAATGAAATGGAGAAAAAATAAAATAATAATAATAATTTTTTATTGGACGTTAAACAAATACAATTTGCAATTGTCCTGGTTAGGGTTACAAATCTTCAAAATAAATGAATCAAATGATACACAAAGAAAAAAAACACAAGGATTACACCCAAACTCAAAATGACAAAACAATTTTGTCACACTCAAAATATTCATTTAAAGAATAGAAGGCTTTTTGCAGAAGCCATGTATGTATAACATTTTTGAATTTTGGCACACTCACATGCCTAGCCTCTTGGGGCAATCTGTTAAAAAAGACGCAATTTTAGAATGTTAAAGGTGTTGCATTTTTTGGCCAGGCGACAATACGGGACATCAAGGGTATCCCTGTTCCTGGTGAAATATGAATGTTTGTTTGCTTTTGTCTCAAAGGAGGTTAGATTTTCTTTTACATTGCATAGGCATTTGTAGATATAAAGGGTGTGCAGAGTCAAAATACCCAACTCAGTGAACAAAGGCTTACAGTGGTCCCTCGGGCGAGAAAATGATATCACTCTGACAGCCTTTTTTTGCATCCTAAATAAACTTTTGGTGGATGCAGAATGGCCCCATAGTTCAATACAGTAATTGATGTGGGAGTGAAATAAGGCAAAGTATGCACGAGTAAGGTACTCTTTAGGAATCAAAAATTTAAGTTTACATAGCATGTACCTACACGGCCTTAGATAGTTTTCCTAGGGTGCCTAATGCATGTGCCTCCGAAGTCAATTTTTCATCAAGATCAAAGCCAAGTAACTTGATAGTGGTAAGTGGACTTGTTGAGGTGCTTAAAGAGAAGGCTAATGACTGGGTTTTATCATTATTTAAAAGCAGTCCATTGGCAGAAAACCAGTTAGACGCTTCAGACAAGTACAAGTTTGAAGTAGTGCTGTTGTTGTTCAGGTTATCAATTTTGTGAATGAGAGTGGTATCATTAGCGTAGAGTAAGGATTTACAGGAGACATTAGAAGGTAAGTCATTAATAACAATAAGAAATAAAAGGGGCCCCAGAACTGAGCCTTGAGGAACTCTATAATTTATTCTAAGGGGAGAAGAAAGATAATTATTAATGAATACACACTGGGATCGATCTGTAAGATATGAGTCAAAGAGTTGTAGTTCAAGATTATTGAAGCCATAATACTTAAGTTCTTGTAGAAGAATTCGATGAGCAACACAATCGAATGCTTTTGATAGATGAAATGCAGTTATGGCAATGGAGGATTTATCTTGAAAAGCATTTAGAATTTGATCCACGACAGACTTCACAGCTGAAGTGGTGGAATGGCCTTTGTGAAATCCGAATTGTAAAGGTGAGAATAAGTTATGAATTTGAAAGTGCTCATATACTTGTGCCTTAATTGCCTTTTCAAAAATTTTACAAAATACAGGAATTATAGAAATTGGCCTGTAGTTAGAAGGTGAGATTTTATCTCCTTTATTGTGAATAGTCATGGTTTTCGATATTTTCAGTGTATCAGGGAAGATGCCTGATTGGAAGCATGAGTTTAGAATTAATGCAAGTGGTTCATCTATGGTGTTTATGAGATATTTAATTAAGTCGACTGATAACCCGTAAACATCAATGCACTTGGAATATTTCAAGTTTCTGATAATGTGTCTAATTTCATATGGTGTAACCCACTTCCATTTGAAGGGATTGGTGGTAACTGGAAATTTTTGCAGAAGAGGCATGGCAGTGCTGTGAGTTTGATCGACCTTCGACAGAAGGTCAACAATTGAGTCAATGAAGAACTTATTCAGGTTATCTGACGTAAAAGGCAGGTTGGAATCACCTCCTGAATGACCAAGTTCCTTATTAATGACCTGCCAAGCTGCCTTATTTTGGTTGTAGGCATTGCTTACAAAATTGGAATTAATACTGCGTTTTGACTAAATTATACGACTGTTGTATAACGATTTAAGCTGTCGCCATGCATTTTTATCTTCCACATTCCTGGTATTAGTGTACCTTATTCGTAGCTGAATTACCAGTGATCTCAATTGAGAAAGCTCAGGTGTGAACCATTTAGGTGACTGTTTACTATTAAGTGATTGCCTTACAAGTTTCTTTGGGAAACAATGTTGGAAAAATCATAGAAAAGTTTCAAAAAAAGTTGCAAAATTGTCATTACCATCCGTCAAGGCAAGCATTGAATGCCAAGAAAAATTTGATAGGAGTGACTGTAATTCACAAATCCTCACAGAGGTAATAGGACGGCTCCAAGAGTGAGTATTCTTACTCATTGTTTTATTATTACACTTTTTACGAGTGAACTGGAATTCAAGTGCAAGATGGTCTGATAGACCAAGATCAATGACACTGAGAGTGTACTGCTCGGTGTTAAGGCCAGTAATGATATTGTCCAGACAGGAGTTAAGTCAGGTTGGTTCCATATTAGCACAGTGTAAGTTAAATGACTGTGATAGATATGTGAGAGCAATGGAATCGCTAGAGGAATTACGTTCATCAACATTTAAATCACCACACAAAATAATTGCAAAACCTAAACTAGAAAACATAATAAGACTCTGCTCCAGCTGATCATAGAAGATTTTAAAGTCACCCGATGGAGATCGATATATGCATACAACAATTACATTGTACTCCCTTATGATCACAGCACACATTTCACAATTAATTTCAATAGAGAATTGACTAAAATCTAGTATCTTGCAATGTAAGTTTTTCTTTACATAAATAGCAGTCCTATCATTTTTTGCCACAGATCTAGTATAGGAGGATACAAGATTATGGTTTTCGATGGTGAAAAGGGGTATCGCCTCATTACACAGCCAGTGTTCTGTGAAGCACAATATGTCATATAAGTATACATTAGCTAATGCTTCAATCATAAAATGTTTATTCCTAAGGAATTGGACATTTACACACGATAAAGAGGGAGATTCCTGATTAACCTTAGGATACAAATTGTTGATGTTGTCATTTAGTCATAAGGAAGCAATAACATTAGTTACTGAGCCAGTGTCCAAGTCTTCAACTTCTATGGGACCTTCTTCACTTGATTTTTTACCATATGAAATAACCACAGTTGAGTTTACAAGATGCAGTTTTTCTGTCAACAGATTCATAATTTCATTAGAAACAAAACGTTTACTTTGCTTATTTATGTGTAACCCATGAGTTATGTGATACTTACGATCAAGTTTGGCCATTTTAAGAATAGATACATTTTTAAAACATTGACATATATCAGAGATTTTAGCATTTACCTTCTATATTTCAGTATTAACACATGAGATGAGCGGTAAATCATAGTGACAAGGTAACTGACTGACAATAACATTCATATGTATCATTTTGGGAAGTATTTCCTTCAGAATATCAATTGCATGCTTTGATTTGTTTAGATATGCATCATTTTTCCCACCAATTATAAGCACTGAGTCATTATCTGTGAAATCTAAGCTACTTTTCTTACACCCATTCACCACGTCTTTCAATAAGGCACCAGGTTTTAGTATTCCGTAAATGGACAGATTATTGTCACTACTGCTATCATTTAGAATGCCTGTTATACCTCGTCCATGACTGTCGGAGTAGATAGATATCCTCCTTTTCGTTGTGGGTGTCTCAGTTGACCCAACAACCCTACGTATCCTCTTCGCAGGCCGTGTATTAGCTCTCAGTACTAAGGTTTGCTTCTTCGTGTGGCCGGTAGTGTCATAAGGATCAATTGCAGATTCGAATTCATATTTAAAAACAATCCTTGTACTTTAAACGGTAGAGACAAAGTGGATAAATTTTTCGGGTCAGGCATTTAAAAAGTTGAATGTAATAGTTGTAACATAGCTTACATTGGTCAAGGGGAATGAAATTTAAGACATGGAATAAAGAACACTCACCAATTTACTTAAATATGGATACCAACTCACAATTTACCAAGCATCTGCTAGATAATAATTACTTAACTGATTTAATCTCCTAAAATCTAGATGACCTTCCAAAAGGTTTAAAGATGGATGCATTGGAGCAAATGGAAATTATCAGAGAGTCAGGCAACCATTACAATGAGTTACTTTTTCCGCACCCCTCCCCACTTCCTATGCGGAACACGTTGTACCTTTAAATGTAATAAATAATTGAGGAAAAGTACAAGGATTATTTTCAATATGGAATTGAGTTGAAAGGATTTTATTTTCATCTATTCATTATGATCAATAATTTGATTGCCTAGTTGAATTCTAATGATGCCTTTCCACTAATTTGGAATCAATTATACATTGACTAATGTGAAAAAACTACAAATTTGTCCCATATTTATTGTCATTTTCCAAGAACATACTGTGATGAAATAATGGAGATTCTCTCCAACGAGACTGTAAAAATAATTCCTCCACTATTATCCATAAACGTATTGAAAACTCGATATACATATTGATATTGGTTATTAATCTCATTTTATTCTATTTCACAAAAGATGATAGATACTACTTTTTACTTATACGTGTTTAGAGTACAAATATCTCTTACTTTTATCAATGACGCAGGTACAAGGAATTCACCTGCCCCTGGTTCGAAGAGGGAAAGGAAATATTATTCCCGGATCCATACTCCTGCGTCGCTTACCACGGTTGCCAAGAAGGAATCCAGATTGACTACTACTGCGAACATGGACGGGCATTTGATCCGGAAACCGGAGAGTGTAGTCTTACACTTGATGATAATTACTGCAAGAGACACCCTGTCCCAGTTTGCCCTTACGATGGACTATTTGGACGGGTTCCGAGGACAGATTATTGGTTTGTGTGTACACGTGATTGGGACGAAATCAATAATTTCAAATACTACCCCGTTTATCAGCGTTTTCCGCCATATGCATCGACTACTGATGGCTGGTATACCACAGATGATTGGTATACCACAGGACCTTAGTGACTCGTATAGCACAAATGGTTGGTCTACCACGCCTCCTCGGTGGATGTCATCAAGTGCCCCAGGGCCGACCACTCGTACCACCGGAACTGATTCCGCCACTGATACGTAGAGCACAACTTGGGACCTGTCATTTAGTAGCTGGCTGTCATCTTCACTCAAGAAACGGAGCCAGTCTCCATAATGGTGACCTCAGCAAGACCAAATTTATGGGCCACCCAATATTTTGAAAAAGGAAAACCTTGAGAATCCATTCAGACCTATGAGAAAAATTTTGGACGAAATCACTCGATGACTCAAATGCCTTTAAAATTTTACCTTGCGTACATTTTGTACGAATTGTGTCGTACGGTGGTTCAAAACTTTGTGCCCTACAAATGCATCCTTGTATCCGGAATTTATTCTAAACTGTGATTTTATCTCTGTCAGTGAACTTATTCGGGCGTTTCTCTTTTTGATCGCGATCTCAAGTAGAACGTCTCTACATTCGCAGTGAATCGAGTGTATCGCGCAAGCCCTGCTGTACAAAATAAAGTCCATCAACGCTAAGTGTCTTTTATTTGTTCCTTCTATCCTGACTAATTAGGTATTTTAGATTTAAGGCCTTGCTATAACATAAATGGATGTCATGATTAATAAGTAGGACAGTTGAAAGCTCATTATTCCGTGGAATTGTCTTCCACCAGTTCTACCAGTGGCAACGTTGCTACTAACAAATAAGATTGGAATATTTGGAACTTTATGGATTTGATATTAAAAAGGAACAATATTTTTGTGACATTTATTATTTCTCTCCCCATAAGTTCTAAAACCTTTACGGAATGACATCACCCGAGTTCCAATTTCTCTTAAATCTGAAATAATGAGAGTAATGGCAAAATCTCTCGGTATGGCCACCCATTCCTAATTGAATGAAGCTGGTTGATGAATTTATGCCCAAAATTATCATTTCCGAAGTGCGTGGCGCTAGTAAATAATAGATATCGAACTCCGCTAACTTGTCCTACAATGTAGACTCCACAAGCGGAGGACCAAAGGTCTCGACTGTCATCGTCTTGTGAAATCCTTTTACAGTAGTGATACTAAAACACCGGGGAGAAATTCACATAGGTAATACGTACAACACCTAAACGTACGCACTTAGTTTGGACATTGAGATGAGCAATTGCAGTGTAAAATGAAAAGAGGGAAAAGGATTTTAATATATTGTGGCTATGTGATATGAGATGATAGATCGATGCAGGGAGAGTATTTTAATGAACACATCATCGATGCGTAACTTTAGCATGAAGTTCAACATTGAGTAAAATGATGGTATATTTTAATCTAACTGAGCGAAAGGATATTAGTTGTTAAAGTAAAGGTAACTGGACCGTTTTTTCCGGCTCTAGTGTATGTGTCAATCAGAGATCACAAAATAAAAAAGTATATTTGGTATATACTCAGAAGGAGTAGAAATAATTCAGATGATCTTTGATAAACAAATAATTTTAGTGACAGTAGATTAAAATTAGGTAGTAAAGGCAAGGGGTTGAAGTAGTATGTGAGTATCTGCACTGAAGACGAGAGATGATTGTGGTGGTAAGATGGAGGAGTTCTGCTGGATGAATAATAGTGAATAAATAAGTTTCGAAAGGCTGATATAAAGAAGTTGGATAATAAATTAAACACGGTAGCTTAAAAGGGAAAAATATGGAGAGCACACCAGGAGCTAGACATGTCCACATACTTGAATGCATGGGCAAAATGTTTATACTTTACTAAATGAAAAAATCTTTTTTAAAAAGTGAACTTGCAAACTAGACTAATCCGAAACTTGTGCATGACCCACTCGATGGGTGATATTACGCAATAATTGTAAGAGTCTGTACGATTAATACAAAGCACTCTGGCCTAACTTGAGACAAGGAGACAGTGTTGATGTCCCAACCGGGATATGGGACAAGTTTTGGGGCTAGTCTCATTTCAGTTTCGTTTTTCTCACCTCATGATACTATTAATTGTTGGTAATCCATTGCCAATATCGCGGGCTACGTGATGTCACGCATGTCGCAGACTGGATTGGTCAACCATTAGATCAGGCGGTCGACCATTTCAGCTGTAGCAAATGCAAGGGAAAGGTGAAGTTTTTCGTATCCCTATTGATTTAGAAATGAGATCTAAGTGGACTCACGCATGACAGAGACAAGACGAAATTAACCCGGAACTTGGTAAGAATATTAATTTTTTTCCTCGAATCATTAAGTCCTAAATCATTAAAATTGAAGAGTATAAAATCTGAAAATAATATTCACTGTTAGATCATTAACATGAAAAATGTTAGTCACTATTGTTATCACTAATTATCACAGTGATTAAGTATAAGAGATAATTCCAAAATATATACCTGCCGTAAGTGCATAAATTGAGTTTCATTGATGCTTTCAGAACTTTTCTGCCGTACCATAATGTCCAACACACCTTTAAGTGTGTCTTAAGTTAAGCCCTGAATCATAGCACAATTTCACAGGCATCATTAAAATAAATTATTGAGAGACTATCAATCATGTGAGCATCACATGACGGAATTTGATTCACCCTACAGAGGAATTTCTGGATTTGATACGCAACATAAAGAAAAAATTTATTGATTTACATCGTGAATTTCTAATTGAAGGAAGGTTTATCTATTCAAACGTAACCCAGATGGTGATGAAGAATATAGACCTCGAATGGCCATAAGAGGCAATTGCTTGCTTTGTAAGATGTAGGACATACTTTTGTGTTTGGTCAATCAATAACCATTTAAAAGATCAACTAGATGGTAGGCAATTAAAGAAGATGCTGATAACATAGTCAATCGTGCAGCATAATTTTTTGGCTCGTAACATTGCAGATGAATTATTGGGTACATTTTTCTATGATGAAATTGTGTTGTATATATTTTTTTCATAATTTATATATCGCAGAAAATAGAATTGTGGGAATGATGTCTGCGTGTTTTAAACAATGGCAATTAAAGCACTTCTTGTCTTTTCATAAACATGTACAATGAAACCTGTCTTTAGCGGAATCTCTCGGGATCATTATTTTTCCGGATAGGACAGGTTTACGCTTAACCCAGGGTCAGACATTGCAAAAAAGACCTTGAAAGCCGTATCACGCCCATAACATGCATCATTTTTAGCGAAGAATTGCCCAAGCTAAGAAAGCGTTCAACGCGAAAAGACAACAACTGTGCTCAGAGAAGATAGGAATACAAGCCAGAGAACAGCATGTGAAATATTCGCGTGGAGCGTAGCAATTTATGGATCGGAGGCATGGAACGTTGGAAAGGAAGACCAGAACAGACTAGAAACCTTCTAAACCTAATGCTGGATGTGGATACTGAATATAAAATAGAGGGACGAAATTAGAAATGATGAACTTTACAGAAGATTAGAAGAGGAAAATACCATATGGAACACCATACAGAAAAGAAGAACAAGATAGATTGGACACACTCTGAGGCACAATGCGTTTGTGAAGAACGCAATGGAAAAATAGAGGGAAAAGTCCTATGAGAAAGGCTAAATACATAGGGATAAGCAAATACGACAAGTAAAGAATAAAGAACGCAAGAAGCGCCACTAGGAAGTAAGCAAACGAGCATCAGACAGGAAACGATGGCGTGCTCAGTCAGCCAATCTTAGGATTGTGCGACCAGTATAGATGAGCAAAGCCATAGGAAGAAGAATAGCATTAGCGAAGGAAACTTTCAGTGATAGAAGGAGCTGATGATTGGAACCTTGGCTAAGGATATTAAAATGACTCTGGTAACGAGCTTGATATGGAGTGTAGCGTTGTATGGGGCAGAAACGTGGACTCAGGAAGGACGACGAGAGTAGCTCGCGCACTTTCGAGATGTAGGTGCGTAGGAGAATGGAAAAGGTGCGGTCGACGGAAAGGCAGACGGAAGAAGAAGTACTCGGTATGGTGTTTGAGGAGCGGAAGCTTTTGGCTGAGGTCGGGACGGAATCACGTTTTCTCATCTCGCGTTGTCATTATCGTTTACCTAAACTGCTCTCAGCTAATCCCCCGAGAATGTATTCCACAGCCACCACTACGTATGTAATCCATTGTTTCGTTTGTTCTTTATAAATTGTATATTTCTTTCGAATATTTGTACACCTATTTGAAGACCAGAAATAGACTAAAGGGGTGTCTAATTAAGTATGAAAAGTTTAGGTGCCATACTTGTTTTAATTTAAGTATGAACAGTTAATATGTAATTATGATAAGTAATGGGCGTTAACGATTCTGAACATATTTTTGTGGTTACAGAGCAATCAAAAAAACTCTGTTCCTCAAAGATATCTATCAAAATAAGAGATATTTTTGCTACAATAAATGCTTTTTTTGACAATAATTTGAATTGATATTATCAGAAGTCAAGCTGAAATTTTGATTTAGTTATGTATTTTAGCTATGATTTTTTTACGTCACAAAATTTTCATCCTTAACGTAAAGCTATATAAGTTGTTCATTATATTATTCAATCAACTTTATTTATATTTTTATGCACAGAAAAGTATTACATTTCGTTAAAACCACATGACATACAGTCTTCTCTTTAAAACTCATACTCAAGTTTTTGTTCTCTAGTTTTTGTATAATTTTACCTGTCTGCTGATTTTCTGTCTACTCTTAATTGTGGAATTCAAAAGAAGAGTAGTTAATAAATCATAGTTAAGTCTTATGTAGCATATAAAAGATTTAAGATTTTACTGGGACCGCATTATCAAAGAGGTCATCGAGATAGGATTACATCCGAATAATTCTAATTGAGACATCGGATTCCAACTAAGTAACACCTGGAGGCCTGTAATCAAATGTATTAAAAAGATGGAAAAATAATTCAATGGCCAGTGGGACACGTCAGCCAATCAGATGGATCGTAACCTCCATTGTTGGGGCATCAACGACCAGTTTAAAATCAGTGTTACGGCCGCTTTACACTGTACATTTTATTGTAGAAACGAATGTATGAACTCTTGCATGAGGAAAATTGTACCGTGTAAAGCGGCAAATTGTATGATTGTCTGAATGACTTAACGGGAAATAGAACCTGCTCTAATTCCATTCAGTTTCATGTACATTCTATGATACATTCGTATTTACAATAAAATGTACCGTGTAAAGCGGCCTTTATAGTGGACACGACAGAAATAACACACGCCTTGAAAATGGAAGACAAGTCGTTTTCCGAAACGTCGGCGCAACTAGAAAATATTACCCGGTGCGAAGTCCGAGAAAGATAATTATGTAGCATATGTTTTATTTATATAATGATGGTTTATGTAATGTCGGGAAGGGTAGTAATGTATAAATGTATAACGTTCAACACATTTTTTATATTTTTATCATTATTTCTCTTTATGCAAGTTGGCTGTCCAATAATTTAAACTAGCGATTTAAAAATAAAAGCAATGATTGAAGAATAACGGTCAAGTTTCTGCACTCATAAGTGAAATTGAAAAATAACGATCACGCGAGTGCACATGTCATGGAGAACCGTGATTGCGGTCTTGGAGGAGGCAGGGTAGGTGGTAGGACTTAAGGCCGTGATCGAGGGAAGGATGTGGGGCAAGCGGGGAAGGAAAAGGAGAATTTTGTGCGACCCTCGTCTAAAAGACGAGAGCATTTAAGAAATAGAGAATGAATGAGGCAATGCCCAATTAATCTTTAAAATTTACGTTGGAAACGATATATGGAGTGAGCATTGAAAATAGCAGGATGAAAATAGATGTATTTGAAATGCCTATTTACTTTCAGAAATAATACGAATTTAAATAATTAGACCCCATAGGTGGATACAGAAATTCTGTACAGCCATAGGCTTCAGCATTAAAATTCTAAGTGAAATAAAAGATGTAGATAAATTACAAAAACGGAACTTACATTTTCCAGAAAAATAATCGAACGGAAATTCATCAGGACATTTATAAGTGGAAAAGCGGAGATGAATGCGGAAATATCACAGGTATGTTTCACATGGCACACTAGCGGTTTCCACGTGCCACTCAACCACAGATTTCCCATGTGATTTATTTATGGGATGAGAGAGAGCGTGAGACTATCCTTGCATTGGCGTAAATATTCGCACACAATATGGCAGATTTTCGCGGGAGTCATATCTTTTGGAAGCAGTGCTAACACCACCTATTTTAAAGATATCAGACTGCATAATTATGCATCAATTTCTTAGTAACTTGTTCCATTTAATATTTGCGTTGGTTCTTACTTTTTAGAATTCTTTCTTTTTATTTAATATTAAAATAGTTAATTCATAGTACGATGTCTATGCATGGACGGAGGTAATCTATGAGGATGAGGTACAAGAAATGAAAGGAAATCTTCAGCTCACATCTTGCCGCCCACCGTAAAATCACTTCACACTGCTACACATGACAGCTCACCTGAAAAAGCTGATAGTATCGCGATGGAAGCAATTTTCCTTTAGAAACTCCTATCGGAAATCCCATTATTGCCATTGGAGAGAATATCTTCCCGCTTTTGGTAATGAATATCGACGCGCCGCTGGACACTGAGTTGGTTGCGGCCTGAGCCGGCCTCCATCAAACGTAAGAAAAATCGATTTATTTCCTGTGATGGCAAACGATCGCAGTTAATCTTTTTTGGGTCACTTTTTTTCTTGAGACGTAGGAGTGTGTCTTGTGTAAATACCTTCAAGTTCATTGATGCCTAAATTGGCTGACATACGGGTACACTAAAATACTAGCTAACTACACTAATCCAAAACTTGTACATGACCCTTAAGCGGCCTACTTGTACATGGCCTGTACATGTACTCGTCGGGTGATATTATACAATAAATCCAGAGTCGGTACGATTTATAAAAAGTACTTTTGCCTGAGCTGGAGACAGAAAACTGAAGAAATATTTTGAGCTTCCCTAGTGACTGCAATTAAGGAGGTCCTCTCTACCCAGGTAATGTAGTGCTGGTATCCCACCCAAGAGATGAGACAATACTTGGGGTCTTTCTGGATCATCCAGTTTCGTTTTCCGAACTTAAGGCTCATGAAGCCCTGTCACGTCTTCGTATCGAGTCTCCCATGAGATTTACGAGCCTTGTCTCAGTAATCAATAATAAACTTATTTTTTTAGATGCTCATCTTTTGCCAAAGTACAATGTTGTTCCATGTAATACCATTCCTTAAAATCAACCTTTTCATTGACTTTTGTGGACAGAATTACCAAGTAGAATCACAATTTTTTAATGTTGTCGGTTTAATTTCTTTGACCATATCACCCCGTCAATCCTGACCTACAAATTCAGCCATTGATGAGGAAATGGCTTCAAGGGTCAAAGTTCTGGCCATTTATTAATTTCTAAAATATCATCAAGAATTTTGCGGGAAAAAGAGTAAACTTTGGAAACCATGTGAAAACTTAGAATCCCGAGGCTTATGTGTTACTTTGTGCATGAAATTCAATCCTATTCTTCTATCAATGTTTAAATAAATCTACCTAAATGTGTGTCGAAGAGCATAGCAATTAAAAGAGAATAGTGGCAACAAAGGAGTATTGAAACGCCCTCTCCCGGCTCCAAACGCCATAAATAAGATCCCAGTAGGTGAAACATTTTTGATAGAACAAAAGAATGTAATATAAATGATCTCGTCCAACATGAGTTAAGAAAAAAATTACAAAGGATTACTTATGCAGAGAAGAAATATAGAACAAAAGAGACGTACTCATCTAAAATCGCATGAATTAGAATGTAAAAGGACGAAATTCTTACGGATAGAGTCACCATTAACTGAATTGGGGGTAAAAACTCACTCAAGAAGGTAGGAGTAACCAGAGCCTAAAAAAGAAACGCAGAGAAAATGCTGAACCAGACTGAAGGAAACTGTGTAAGATCACATGTATTCTCTCTTTACGCAGATTATTTAGGTAGCAAACGATAGGGATAGTTAACAATCCGTTCGGACGAAGATGATGGTGAAGAAAGGGACGCTTGATGGACAAGTATTCTCACTTCGGCGAACAAAAGAGTTTCTATTAACGGGTGACAGAGAAAATTGTGGCTGGAAAACTAAGCGATAGGAACCGATGAAGATTTGTTGCATCTATAGCCTAAACTTCGGATACAGTTCTTCAAAAAATGTAACTAAGGAACCCGATGGAGAAATTTAAACGGCAGAAGAAGGTGATTGAGTACACCCAAATCTAAATTGTTTAATATAATTGCATTGTATTTTGAATGTAAAGCTATAATTAATAATCTAATTTTAAATCCTTGGCATACGTATCATCAAATCCTCGCAAATCATCTTAAAACAGTTTCCCCTCCTTCTCTTGTCTGCCATTGACACTCCCTTCGCCAGTTTCCTTCCAGTCCTTTCACGCAGAGGGCAGCGTCACGCAAAGTATCCGGAATCCCAACCTCGTCCCGCCCCGCCCTCTTTAAGGCGCTCTTAACACCCCCATCTCCCAACCCCTTCTCCAATTCCCATAAGGCACTCCATCTTTCGCAGACGGTGCGGAAAAATGAAGCAAATGCAATTCTCTTGTCGTGCACCGGTGGACAGCTGGAGCCCACGGCTAATGCTATGACACACATGCGCAATACTCTCTTGTTTCCTCCTCCTCCTCTCACATTTCTTTTGTTTTTCTCCCTCTTTAGCCGAAGAAAGAGGGTTGGCGAGGGACGTAAGTTCGTTCTGCTGAGGTACCACTACCAACGCAACACAATCCTTCCTTCACCAGGAGCCACACGAGCGCCTCCCCAATGGGGGAGGTGGGTAAAGACAGGAGGAAGTTGACCGCTTGAGGGAGAAGTGCCTCCGTCGTTTCTTTTCTTTATTTTTTTTTGTCAACTTCGCTCCTGTTTCGTCTCCACTGTTTGACCTCGTCCGCTCGAGGTTTGCCTCTTGTTGCCTCATCTCAATTCCACTTGCGGCGGATTCGGGACCCCCAATGCCCCCGTATCCCAAGTGGAAAGGCTCAATCATCGCCCGGATGAATTAGAGATGATTCCGCAGGAAAATATGTGAGTGTGGATTGTTCTCTGCTGAGGTTTGTCTCGCTACTGATTACGATCCACCCTCGCAACGAATGTGAAACAAATATTGGGGCTTGGTCAAATTAAACAGAAAAGGAAAACAAACACCGATATTATAAAAACAGGATGATGAACGGATCGAATAAGATATGGAGGATAATAGCATCTTTTTAGCTCCGAGTTTAATTTTTTTGCTTGAAGTTGGCCACCCCCATGCCACCATTGTGCCTTTTCATTGTATGTGACACACTTCGTCTGGTTGAATGATATATTTTTGCTTGTTTGCAGCGGTGTGAATGAATGAATTGGTATATGTTTACATCGGTGTGAATATATATATATATATATATATATATATATATATATATATATATATATATATATATATATATATATATATATATAAGCTAGCAACAAGGCGTTGAGGTTGGGGATGGATAGATAGGTATATCAGTGGACACTCACAGAAAGGCGATACATGGCGAGACCGGTGTCCACTGCTCTCGGAAGCTTTCGGGTGAGAACCCTTCCTCAGCGGGAGAAAATCACAACTGAAGAGTGTCACACTGGAGTTGAGGGTAGAGGGTCTGACTGGGTGCGTGGTTGGTTTTTGAGGGAAGTGATTGGTTGGAAGGACGTGAGGGAGGGAGGAATAAGGGGAGGGGATACGGAGAAAGCTAGCGGAGGTTAAGCCCGGGAGTACAAATACATTTCAGGATTGAAATATATGATTGTTCCCAATGGCGGAGCTCCATGATAGATGAGTCAGGTGGGAGGGCGCGAATGATTTTTACTTGGAAGCAGTCGTTGAAGGGGAGGTTATGAGAATTGGCGTGCTCCGCTACAGGCAGCTTCAATTGTTGTGTCACGCTGCTCCTGTGGTTATTGATTCGTACATTGAGAGATGTGCTTGTGAGGCCAAAGTAGAAGGCCTGGCAGTGCTTACAGGTGAGGAGGTAAATTACATTACTCGAGGAACAGGTTCCCCGAGTAAGTATCTGATACGTTATATTTGTGATAGGGGTCGTGAAAGTTCGGGAGAAAGGGTTGAGTGGGCAAGTGAGACAACGGGGCTTGCTGCAAGGATTTGTCTCTCAATGTACGAATATATATATATATTATTTATATATATATTTATATATATATATATATATATTTATATAATATATATATATATATATATCGTTCATCCATTCACTCAGACCGCTCAGCGGCAAATACACTCATAAAAATGTTTATACAGAAAGGTAGAAAGAAAGTGGATAGGAATACATAAAATCAACAGACACAATGGTGGTGTGAAGATGTAAAGATGGCCAATTCCAAGCGGAAAAAATTCGATATCGATTCGATTCGGTATGGCCGGAATGGCTCATTTCCTACTTGGGTTAGCGTACCCCGAAACGCCTGTTCTATATCTTTCACCACTGTCTGTGTGCTTGAGTTATTCTTTCATTTCGCCTTCAGTGTATGTCATTCCTTCTCTGCCGGTGGGTGATAAGCAGCCCGCGCGCCATCTATTGGCCGCTCTCGTGGGTCTTGCCCTGGGGAGTGTTTGTTCATATAAACCCCCCGCCGATTCCAGCGGTTTCTTAGTAGACTGGGTAGCTTGGTGGTCTGAGCATTGGACGCGAAATCCAAAGGTCCGTGGTTCGATTCCCGGTCCAGTCGAATTTTTTCCGCTTGGAATTGGCCATCTTTACATCTTCACACCACCATTATGTATGTATATATATAGACTCAGTCTTCGCTCTTGCGACCAAGGTGCTAGTGGCACCGAAATATCAAGAAACTTTGTAAGTGTGTTCATCATTTTTTTGTTTTCTGTGTTTGTCGTCTGCCTTCCTCTGGCAAACTTTTATATATTCGTCACTTAAGTGATCCTAAGTGCAGTTATATATATATATATATATATATATATATATATATATATATATATATATATATATATATATATATATATATATATATATATATATAGAAACGGTCCTCTACGCTCTTGCGACCAAGGTTCTAGTGGCACCGAAATATCTAGAAACTCTGTGTGTATTCATTTTTTTGTTCCTCTGTGTTTATCGATTGCCTTCCTGTGGCAAACCGTTTATATAGTCGTCACTCGAGTGATCTTAAGTGTAGTTATATATATATAGAAATGGAGAAATTTGAATGGAAAATTTCTAAAGTCAGGAAAACATTATTTCCACTAGGCATCGAATCTGCGTTAGTTGAAAACGCCACCACTAGCCCAACCACGATCCCTCACTCTCCATGCCGTATAACCAATGCAGAAACGTCGGCCTATGTGGCGGCAGGGTAAAGCGACGTTGTGTGCTAACCTAAGGGTTGCACGTTTAAATACCACCATGGTGAGATTGACACCTTTCACGGCGTAATAGTTTTTGTTTTCCGTTGCTTTTCTCAACGTAATTATTAAAGGCCCTTACTATTTTTCGCATAAAAATGCAAAGTCAGCATATACATGAATGAGACAAAGTGAGCAGGACAGGGCAACCTGAAGAAACGAGCTTTAATTCCAATAAAATGTAAAAAAAATGTCAAGGGTTTATCAACTTCCAACAAATTTATACAACATTAGTTAAAGTGTTTAGAGTAAGTAAGAATGAATCAATCATTAATATATCCTTATAAGGAAAAATTGTTGAGCAAGTGAAATCATTTCAGTACTTGGGAAGTTTAGTGACTGATAATGGGAGCTGTACCCAGGAAGTAAGACGGAGGATAGCTATGGGTAAAAAAAGCATTGAAGAAGGTGAAAGAACTTTAAACAGCATTCAGTATTCCATTAGAAATGAGAAAGAGATTGGCTAAATGTTTTGTACGGAGTGTGGTGACTTACGGCATCGAAACATGGACAGTCAAAAGAAAGATGAAAAGTACATAGAAGTTTCGAAATGTGGTTGTGGAGAAAAATGCTTAAGGTGAAGTGAAGGGATATAATGAGAAATGAAGAAGTACTAATGACATTAGGAGAAGAAAGAAAACTGCTGAGGGAAATCAAAAAGAGGAAGACAGCTTGGATGGGACATATAACACGCAAAAATTGTCTTTTTAGAAGAATTATTGACGGAAAAATAGAAGGAAAGCGAGGAAGGGAAGAAGAAGAATTGGAGTACTCGATGACATAATAAATGGCCGAAGTTACTATCAAATGAAAGAAGATGCTCAGGACCGACTGCGATGGAGGGCATCCAGATGAAACCTGTCAGAAGACAGATTCCACTAAGAATAAGATGTCCATACCAGTCCACACATCCATGCATGCCAAATGAATACACTACAGGGCAGTACTCTTGCCAGGAGTCTGCAGTTGTACGTCTGGCAAAGGATTGAAAATAGCTTAAATGAAAAAAGACAGATTATATAGATAAATATCGTGAAAAATGTTTTGGTCCAATCAGAGGCAATGAAGTTATTGAGGACGCGATGGCGAACTTTTTTCACAAAAAATACAGAAACTATGAGTGTATGGAAAGTTATATTTTAATGGGAACTCGGGAATGGACGAACTGAGATTAACCGGTGTAATTTTCATGTACTTTTTCGATAAAAAACGAAACCTGCATGGCCCGTAGATTTTTAAAAGGATCTGCAATAATTTGGAATTACTTGGGCACAATTGAATAAACCTCAGGAGCAAAGTGGCATGCTTACGGACCTTTGAGGAGGAAAAACTGGATGGTGCTGAAATGGAAATAAGATGGGAAAAGGGAATTGAAGGAAAACACTGCAAGAAAATGAAAGAGGAAAAAGGTAGAACTCAAATAGCAAACACCTGGAAAGAAGAAGAGGCAAGACGATATAACCTCGAGAACTAAGGTGTAGCAGCCTAAAGGCCTATTCAGTCGAAAGGTACTTCTGAGATAATTCGCATGCCTACTATGTTTCTCAGCTAATGTTCATTTTATCAAACGCTCACATCTCTAAGCCAATATTCTACCGAATGGTAACTCTTTCTAGACGAATCAATGAAGAAATCAAAATAGTTGAGATAATTAACTATTGAGACGTCGTTGAAAATCACGTTGGCCCATATCCGCCAATCACTCACTTCTTCGGCTACGGTACCTGTGATCCTCTGTCGTAAATAAAAAAACGCCTGTAACCAGGGTTAAAATCTTGTAAATAGAGATAAAATACGATAAATGGTGTGCTGCACTTAATTTTAGACCAGTGTTTTCCAAATTGTGCTTCAAGGAGCACTTCGCGAGTGATTCTCAGGGGCTCCGACCGCGGCAGTTATGAATATGACAAAAATCCCAAAATTTAAATAGTTGCTTTCACTGAGCTTGTTTAAAATTATTTCAATACTTAGTAATTTTAGTCATATTGAGTATTTGAATTTATCTACGTTCTTTGAGGCATACTACACATTGTACGTAAGAAACAAAGGTGAAAAAGACACTCGAACCAGTTCCTTACATTTCGACAACCTGCCGTGACCGTCATAATTATAAGAAGGAATGAATAAAGTGAACTCAGTGTTTAAAATAGATACTTGGAGCAAATTTAAGCTTTGAAATAGGAAAATAACAAGCTTGAGTTATTTTTCTTAAATCTAAAGCCTGTTTCCTCCGCAAAATCCTTGACAAAAGAACTTGGCTACATTCACACAGAATACAAGAAAAAACAAAAAAAACTCTTTTTGAAAATAGTGTCAAGTGTAATTAATTTCAAGCGTGAAAATTATTTGAAACCAGCTTGTTTCTGAAAATCATTGGGGAATGTGACGTTTGCAAAAGCTACATAATTTACCTGTTACCTGTGAATGATTCTGGAAATTTTTGAGAATTTGAAATCAATTCTTTTCTGAGCCAATAATATCTAGAGGGAATATCTCTAGAGTAGGAGGAATTGAAACTGTAAGCTGAGTTTAACGAAGTTTTGTTCACAATTTGGATATTTGTTAACTCTGTAATCTAATTTTCAGTATTTAATTGGCGAAAAGTCATTTGATTTCACGAAAGAGAAAATTCTACCAAAAGGAAGTAGTGTGTGCCAAAGGAAGATAGTAAAAAAAGACCTTGAAGGTAATTACCTTAAAGAGATATTATCAAATTATTGAATTAAAGAGATAATTCTATCAGAAGGAAGACAGTAAAAAAAGACCTTAAGACCTGGAAGGTCTTTTTTCACTGTCTTAAACATGAAGACAGTAAAAAAAGACCTTGAAGGTCTTTTTTTTACTGTCTTCATGAAGGACTAAGCAACATTTCACTACTCCGAAAACTAAACGAGACCCTCGTAAATTTAATTATCGGTTCTGTAACCGGGTCAGTCGGAGTTTTATGTTTTTACGGCCTTAGCGCTACAAACATAAGGGTTAAAGACGAGTGGAAAGGACTATTCAGTCAAAGATGTTTAGTTTCAAGAAGTTGAAGGCAATACTCTTTTGCCAATTTTTAATGTCCTTCTGGTAAGGAAATTGTTGGAAAGAAGTCAAGATGAATGCTTTTTTTCCCAGACGCCAATGAGGAGTTCGACAGGAAGGACGAGAAAGAGTTAATTAAGCTGGTAGAAGCTGTGTTTTTTGCGTATATATTTGTACGAAAATTTCCATCATCGTTTATATTAGTATCAATTATAGAAAAAGAGTGAAAAAATTGTAAATAACGCTTAGATTTCTTGACTATTAAATCCTACCTTAGCAAATAGCCTCCTAGAGCAAGAGGTAAATTATGTATAAATACGATTAAATCAGCACAGATTTTCTTCTAAACGCAAAATAATATATATTATAATATTTTAACGATAAATAATCATATCTCAGGCACGACCATGCAAAGCTTTGAATAAAAGTATTCAAAGATAATACTCATCAAAATTTCATATACCGCACCGAAAACTCACGCCATAACATGCTTTATGCGGACAAAATTTGTAAAATATAATTCTGGAATCAATTCCATTGCTGAATATTTTTTTTGTTTCCATTGTATAAACAGATGTATACCTAATTTAATGTAAATCGAGAATTTTTACCACCTCTTTTTTCGATAATTATTTGATTATACACTCAAAGACCCAAAATTACTGCTCAGCCACCTGATGACATTGATAGATGAGTAAAAGTACTTGAGGAGATAAAGAGACTGATATGAAATCTGTACCAGACCGAGCAAAATATCGGATGGCAGGCGCAGAGTACATTTGAGCATCAAAAGGCCGGAGTGCTCTTCATCTACCGAGATCCTCAGCGTGTATGGCGAGGAATGAATGTAGACTGATATTGCACTGTTCACTTTATTGAACCAACTTTGTGCAACTCATGCTTCGGCTATCCCGCAGCTATTGTCAGATTAAATGGCTATTAACTGGGGCAATTATTATACCGGAATGATGACGTGTGTGTTACTGCCAAAACACGTATGAACTCGAAGGCCCGCAGAGTCGTTCAGTGGACAGATATGGTGTTTCGGGCTCTCTTTCGCGTATTTCCATTGTCATAGACGGAAAGAAGGTATCTACCTACTTTCAACGAGGTGAAATGAGCGAATGTGGGAAATCCTACAACGGATGGACATCGAGAGCTCTATAATGCCGCCTGAGAGAGTGCCAAAGAGACATAAAAAACAGTCAGCAGCGCAAATCAGCCCTGGCCGAACATACCTGGAGTGGATTTTACCACAGCATGAAATTTTAAGAGGCAAAATTAATAGAAAAAGAGAACCGCTTCTTCCCCAGACTAATCAGTGAGGCCATTGGAATCGTAAAAACACTGGAAAACATGAACAGAGAAGATGATTGCACCATCTCCTGGAAGAAGAAAGCCTGGAAGAGTTTTCATAAAGAAGAAGAGAGTAACAAACGACAGCGCATCTGACTGAATTGGCAGGAATAACTGCCCATATATAAGACGGACACAATTACATGCATCTTCACTTCTGACCTGAAGAAGACAGCTGCAATGCTGTCGAAAGTGTCGTTTTCAAAATGGAAGCACGCGAAAAAGCGAAGCGAATAAAATGGACAGTAAAATATCAGCCATTTTTCATTTATAGATGCTGTTACACAATATTTCGCCTGATACAGTTGAATTTATCGGGGTTAAATAATGAGAGACACATGATAAGTATGAAGCAAGGATTTTAGTGACTTAGTATTTGCGGTAATAGTAGTAGCAGAAGCTTAGCAGTAGCAGAAAGTGATTTCGCTGATGAGCTGGCATCGAGTTAACCACCGTATTGGCAAAAAAGGCAATTTTCCCCATTCTCCTTCAATCCACTTGAACACAAGATAGCATGTAATATAGTACTATCCAAAATGATTTTAGCCATAGCATCCAACTTCTATTGGGTAAGATATAGTTGGATAGAACAAAAGCTCAAACCAAACTCAATTGCATATCAAACCCAATTCTTTCGTAGCCTATTCCTATTCTTTTTTGAGCATGCCTTGCGTAGTTTATTTATACGTCAAAACGGTAAAAATGACAACATTCTATAAAATTACGCATGTATGAATCATGTTTATCATTTGGGTTAGCCAAATGTGTTATTTAACGCTTTAAGGGATCAGTGCGACAGATATGGAATGGGGATGAATCATAAAGAGACAAAATGATAAAAAATTCAGGAATAATCCGAATAATTTAAGAAGTAGGTAAGCACAAGATACAGCTAATGCAGATATTTTGTTATCGGAGGCTACTTTTAGATCAAGTAGGAGTGATTGGATGGATGAAGAGGAAAAATAGTCTGAAGGAGCCAATACGTACTGTAGGGGGTGGCTAGAGTACTGGCTAACCATACGGGCGGCCAAGGTTCAAATCCCAGCAGAGGAGGATGTTTTTCAGAGGAAACCTGATCCATACTTGAGTGTCTTGTGGAGGGCATTTCAAGTAGAGTACTCCGTCTGTCGGATGAGACGTTAAACCGTGGTCTACTTGGCGTCTTTCGTTAAGAGCAGGTAAGCCCGACGTCGGGTTTCTATCCACCCTTCCTCCCTTACCTGTCCCCTATGGCGCAAATGACCTTAGCTGTCAGTCGCCTACCCAAAATCCAATCCAGTCCAAACGTACTGCAGGGGATGGGATACTGGAAGCCGTTTTTAAGTCGGGATTCAGGGACAGTAAGAAAAAGGAGGGGGTGAGAAGATTAACCCCAGGGAAGGTAATGAAGAGAGGGAAAGACGTTGAACTGAGGGGATTTCATCTGACTAACATTGCGACTTTCGAAAAGTCTATGAATAGTAGCAATCATCCATCACGGGATAGTGCCAATGGTCGACATCTATTCATATTCTTCTATTACCAGTGTTAGGCAATAACGAGCAACATAATTTTGATGAATTGCAGTGATTCAGATAAAATAAGTAGGGAATCTCGCTGGGATTACTTGGAATGACGACGATGGTCGTTCCTCATTTGTCCCTCTTATCACACACACTCACATTTCTAATTGATCCACTGAAGCTGTACAGATCCGCTCGGCATATTTTCAAACAAACGATAAAAATTTTATTTTCGTATTGTGTTGTTTCACCGAAAATTTAAAATGTTTTATCAATTGGTGAAAATTATTTGCCACTATTTTTTTCATATCCTAAAACGTTCCTCCGGCGATCTATAGGTAATAAGTTTACGAAGTAAACATACCCAACGTTTGCTGCAAAATAACTCAAGAAAATTAATTACATGAAATTAATATGTCTCATTTGTAATTGATGTGGTAATAGAAGCACTTGAAGCCTTCCTTCGTGGGTTGCTCACAAACGGTGATTTCAAAGACATTGCAGTGATTCAGATCAAATATGCACGGAATCTCGCTGGAATTACTTTGAATGGTGAAATCCAAAGCAATTCAAATGTCCAGCAACTTCAGGGAAGATATACAGTAATTCTCTCCCTCCTAATTTTCAAAGGCTTTTCAAAGTAAATCATTGGTGATTTTTCGTAGTTCTTGTTGTTGTTTTGTAAAAATATCTTAACCATACTTCCGCATGCTAAATAAATGGTAACTGCTGAGAGCTGGGTTACCATTATGTGATGACGTTCTTCATAAATGCCGAGTATACCTACCTACAGAATTATAAAAGGACCATCAAAGTTTTAAACAGGTATGAAATGAAGAAATCAATGTTGAGGAACTAAAAATAATTAACGGTATTCCATAATAGCTAAAAATGAATTGAAGGTAGATGGCAGAAGACTTTAAAATCTCTTAAGATTTGAAAACTCCCTACTTAAAAGTCTCTTAAAGGCGAGCAGAAGGACTGATGTTATGTACCGGCTTCCGACGGACCCGTATGCTTTGTCTTGTTTTACGCTGGGTGAAGGATTAACTCGAATAACGTAGGGTGAATAAGTTGCCCAATATGGCAATATACCAGAAAAAATCGGGGATATTTCTCACATTAAAATACACCATTTTGATAATTATTAAAGGAGCTGTAGGGTTAATTACAGAATTATTTCAATGAAATTATCATCATCAGAAGTATTTGAACTTCATGAAAAATATACAAAAATTAACGACAAAATTTGTTCCTCGAATTCATATACAAGAAGTTGTTGTAAAGAACATGTAATTCCAGAAAAAGTAAAGGAAAGAAGGTTGCTTTTGCCAGAACTGGGCTATTCTAAATCTACAGATTTTCAGAGCCAAATCGAACAGAAATGTTATTAAATTAATTCTTCATGCTCTCAACAGCGCCCTGAATCACTGTGTACATTACAACTAAAATTGAAATTTACTGTGTTCAAAAGAAATGGAAAGGTAATTGAGAGGAATGAAATGCTAATACAACTCTGTTTAAACAATCACATACTTAGTGGCTGAGTGAGGACTCGCACCGCTAAATCACATACATTTGTGAATCCAAAGATGTCCCTATGCGGCTACAATCTAGAGAAGTCTGAAAAACTAGGATTCTGAGAACCTTTAGATACGTTACCGTGAGAAATTTGCCTTCGTTGTAAGGGAAAAGACCATTGATGTTATTTCAGCTCTAATATTTAAACACATTGGTCAGCGATTTTCTAAATCTACAGATTTTCAGAGCCAAATCGAACAGAAATGTTATTAAATTAATTCTTCATGCTCTTAACAGCGCCCTGATTCACTGTGTACATTATAACTAAAATTTTACGAAAACAGGATCATCTTAATTTTTTTAGACGAAACACATTTCATTTAACCTAAAAACACCCTGGATTTTCAGCGATTTTAAAAGTATCATGATTTAGGGCGGAAAATTTAAAAAATGAATCATTAACACTTCATTCTATCACTTATATTTCCATTCATTTCAAATTTTATGATTACTTTTACGAGGAAGCTAAATTTTCCAGTTCATTGGTTTTAAGTAACCAGCCGCATGAAAAAACTTAGGTCAACCATTACTATATAAATAAATCGAAAAGTTAACAATGGGAAAGTTGAATTGATGTTTTTATAACACTATATTGATACAAGTGAAGTAATTTATTCAATACTTTGCTGAAAATTTGTACTACCATTTCAATATATCACCTGCCCGTCCTCTAGCAGTAATTGTATTCACCAATAATTTAAATCATCTCCATAAAATTGATAGTGATTTCGTGCATAAATCCAGAAATAATAATTTTTTTAAATATAAAATTCGTCTTGTAGACGCAAAAATAAAATTATATGTCGTATAAATCGCGAAATTTCCTTAATGATCCATCTTTACCCTTGATCAAGAGTTATTTTAAACCAATAGTTAGACCAACAGTCTCATAATATATTTGAAGCGAGCAATCACCATTCCAATCGGGCACATGTGAATATTATTAGGCGTCCTTATGACATCACACTATGTCTTCTATGTATGCTCTTCATCACAAACTGCACAAACATAGATCTGATTACTACAATTGCAGCTTTAGGTAGTCAATGAAGTTAACGCCTGAGTTAGGATCACATTGAAATAGGAAGCCATCGAATCAACATCCCAGTTTGGCCACACTCAATTGAAAACGTTCAAATGACAGAACTTAAAAATATAAATACACAACTTCCGTGATGACACTTATTTTTAACTATACTAATATATCAAAATTTCTCAGTAATAAAGAGAACATTTTAGGTCCTATACTCAGTAAACGTCAACCAATTGTCTTTAAATTTCGTTTGTATAATGGTATACTACTTATTTTCAAACCGCGAGTGTACATTTGCGAGATTTCATGAGCGCCAAGGATAAGGGCTAGTTTACACCGGCAGGTCCATGATTTTGATAGCCACTTCGTCCCAGTCCTGACCACTCTGATTGAAGATTAGCTGAAAATTGGGCAATGTTTGACGACCTTCCCCCAGCTCCTGATGGTAGCCCGTGGTCCGAACGAGGAGGTTTCTCGGCGAGGAGGGAAATGGACATGCGGTGGTTAAGGTCGGGTGTTTAAAAAGAAGGGAATCGGTCTCTGGGGAACAGTGGGGGGGAGGGGAGAGAGAGTGGGGGAACAAGGGAAAGGGGTGGATATTGGGGGGAGGGGTTTTATAGCTCCCCACACCCTAACCAACCCCCATATGAGCCTCATTCTTCTCCCCATCCACATCTCTCCTCCTCATCCACCCCCTCCAACCCCGTTCCACACCCCCGCATTCCTCGGACCTGACCGCAGTTTTGCGGCGTCCTAGGCCCTTGCCACAAAGTGTAACCCTCGCTCATTTTCATGGCTGACAAACTCCGGAAAGAACAATCGAGGAAGCTTTTCCGACTTACTCTCCCAACGTCCTGGAATTAAAAAGCCCGTTCTCCGTCGACGCAGGGAAATAAACATAAAAATGGGAAGCAGGAAATTTCCCGGGAGAAGGCAGCGGTGGCCTTGAAAGCACTGACGCAAACAAACGCGAAACAATACCAATTTTTTATCGCGCGGAAAATGAAGAAGTAAAGCGCTGAATACCACAGAACAGATATGAGATTTAAGAGTTCTCTCTCGTTGCTCAGTGGACTTCGTTTATTTATATTCACTTATCATTGAGCATACGATCGATGTTCAGACCAGGCTTATTCATATTAAATATCAACACCACAAGCAAATGACACAAAATAATGCCATTGAATAAATCCCAATTGATGATAATTCATGCGATATTTACTAGCAAGGATCGACATGTAATGTGTGGCAATAAAAAAAACAAAACACTACAGTAGCGCCCACAGCAATATATAGAGCTTTATCGTCATAAAAGTCGGCCCAGGTGGCGATAAGCTAAGTCCTCGCATGCCAATACGAGGGTCGCGGGTTTAAGTGCCGCCCGAGTGGTTTTTCACCACTCAGGACATGGTCGTTGATGTTGTAAAAGGCCTTGTCATGCTGTTTTCGCGATCGTGAAAATAAATAAAACGAGCGCTCGCTGGATTAACATTAGTTTCTATCATGGAGTTAAACCCAAAAATGGGAGTGACAAGAGGAAAATAGTATTCATCGATCTCGATCGATAAATGATATTTTCACAGAAAACTACTTATACGAAGCGAAAAATCCCCCAACATTAATTGAAAATTTAACTGATTCATCTTATGTTTTGTTTTGTTTTATGTTATGTTTTGAGTTATGAGCCAATTACAGCGAGAGTTGAGGTTAATGAATGAGGTCAAAATGAGGTAAATCTATGGAAATGCCCCTTCAGTTAGCGTCAATGATTACGAAAATATATTTTTCAAAAATTCATGGGAAAATCTCCATATATTATACATTGATTTTGGTTTTCAATGACTAATTTGCTAATCAATTCAACTAAAAGTTGGAATATAGTACTTGTTTTGATTTAATTTCACACCGTCAAGATGGAACCTCCTTAAGCACCTATCAACTCGATTTGAGTTCAGAAAGGTGGACCTCCCGTTCGTCTAAGTGCTGTTCCACCAGTGAGAGCGTTAGGAGCTGAGTGCTAAGTGACCCTAGCCGATGAAGCTCATCAAACTAAAGTTTATTTACTTTTTAATCAGACTAGTTCTTCAAATATATCTGCCATCAAAATTATCAGCTGATATTCACCGATAGTGCAAAGACACATTTGTGATATTCTGAGGTTCAAAAATACATAGTCCTCCCTCAATGAGGCCACAGACAGTCGTCCATGACTTATTTTCATGCATTTATTTCTTATTATAGAACCGCCAGAAACTTCAGATATATTATGCTAACGTTGATTGTGATATTCATAAATCATCATCCTAACTGTCTTTGATATTGATAGAGTGTGAATTTCACGGCTTACGGACTTCGTGGCGTGTGTAGTTCAAAATAAATTCACGCTATCGAAAGATACATTCTGGTTTTGAGCTTGGACCATTTTATCAATACTGCAGTTCATTAGATTTCACTCTTCAGATTTTATAAAACAAAATTAATAGAAAAAGGAACTATATGGACAAAAACTGGATATTGTGATGTCTCTGATATTGTGTTATAACACTTGTTAAATATTTTGGACTTAAATGATATAATCATTTGTTGCTTATCGTGGTGAATGTGTAATAAACATGGGGCGCTCTATGAAGAAATAAGTATAGAGTTAACCGAGCGATTGTTTCATCCATTTCGTTTACTTGATCTTAACAGGGAGTGCAGGTTTTGTACATTAAGTTGGTTAAATTACGTAGGCGTCATCAAATGGAGAACTTATTAGAGAACTTTGTCACCACCCTTAATGGATTACCTGCCATTTTTTATTGATTTATTATTGAACTTGTGTGCTACCTTCATTTGGAAGAACATACTTTTATTATATTTAGGTGAGCATAAGATGGCATGAGGTATTACTGTTATTAAAAGTGCAGCGTAACAATAATCAAATGGGCTTAGGTTCGAAATTTTTACATCTTTTCTCCACTGTAAGATACAAAAATTTTACCTTAATTTGGTGTTAACTGAGAGCTCTGAATTTCCATTGGAATTTTATCAACTTGCTGGTTATCAACTAACCAGAGCGTTATCGATGAGAGAACGAACTAACTTAGGATATCGCACCGAGAAATATTCTACCAGATATTATAAAACCGGGCCTAAGACAATCCGAAAATTTAATGCCATCGCATTTTATATAATAATACGTCTCTTCTCATCATAGAGCGGTTTTATCTTAAGTCTCATATTGAATTCCCGACTCTGATTTCGAGTCTAGTGTTGTGGCAAAGGTAATAACATTTAAGCTGTGTCCAAATTCGCCATGTAGGCAGCTAAATCGGCAGAGTTAGGGAGGAAGACATCTTGAAGTGTGTCCCAATTCGTTAGGCATCATTGGGGAGCGGATTTAGGTGCCTTTCTCGGGGGTGAAATTTAGGGTAGATGGAGTTTATCCTAAATCCGCCTCCATATTGAATTTCTCATCATGCAAAGCGCTGCATGCGTCGTACAAGGAAACTCGTACACAAGGAAGTAGTTGAAAAGTGGCAAACATGGCCGGCAAGTATTTTGTCTGTAATTGAAAGAATTCTCTAATATTTCGCAACCCAACACCCGACTACAAAAGAAAAATTCTACTTAGTACTCTTAAAAAAAAAGAATTTAAATCCCAGAACACCTACACAAACTTAAATACCCCGAAAACTAAAAACTAACGAATCTCCAAACAACGAAATGGATGAAAAAATGTTATTTCACTTTCCAAATCTCACAACGCATACAAAGGTAGCCACAGGTCCAAAAAATGTCTAAATTTCAGGTTTCATTTAGTCCTTTATTAATTACTCATATGTTTTTCATTCGTTTCCAGCTCGGTAGACGGCAACACTAGCGAAGTATGTCCCAAATCAAGCTCCCTTAGCGAAAGGCCTCTAAATATTTAGGTAGCTAACCGCATCCTTCCTAATGCCTAACGAATTGGGACACGGCTTTAATATACCCCATTGATTCGCTCCGATAAATAAAAATAATTAGGACAGAGTTGTAGTATTTTTATCGTTACATAAAATCACTAAAGTCTAATAAACAATACACTCTATCAGGAAAGATAAAATGTACCATATTTTTCGAATTTTTGCCCCAGGCCAGCTTAACCGGTATATCTACGATCCATACTTCCACATCATCCTTCCCCAAAATTCCCCATAACCTTTCCCCTTTCCTTTAGCTTGCAGTAGGTACCCCATCCGGTCCGCACCATGTGGCGGCCGTCACATTGCTCCGGACCACATCATCCCTAGTGCCGTTGGCGGCGGTGGCGGGGACCGTTGGGAGCTGAGGGCTTTCCACTGTTCGTCCCGGCGGGGGGCTCCGACGCCCCCTCTCCCAGCAGACCAAGATCCACACATGCGTCTGCCACATATCAAGGATCGCAAACCCTCTCTGTTCTCTCCCTCCTCGCCTTCTCTATCTTTTACCCCTCGCTCCATCCATCTCGTCTCCAATCTCCCCTCTTCCAAAGAGCAAGAATTTTCCCATTGACGCGGAATCGGCAGTGCCTCAACCTTTCCGGAAGGCTCCAGGCTCGAAACATCGTGTTTCAAACCAAATGGCAAGGTCAACATGTTTACATTCTACATTTTATTTAAAATAAAGATAAAGCTTCCTCATATAGCATTTCTAAACTTATTGTATCTGGCGCCCAATCTCCGGCCTTGTTGTTATTTATCTTTAAGCAAATGTGTAAAGAAATCATGCATAGTGAGCAGATTAATTTCAAGTACGTCGTTGAAAACCACGCCCCAAGTCCACCTCAAGTAAAATTTCTATCAGGCAGTAAGCGAGGAAAAACAGTACCATTGGTCTAGGACAAAACATGTAGAATACTAATCGAGCAAGAAGAAAGTCATGATAGGCGGAGAGAAAAGTGGAGGAGTTATATGACAACGATAGTAGTCCATTTAACTTAGACATAGAAGATGAGGTAACATTAGACGAGGAACACCTCGGGCCAAAGATTTTCACCAGTGAAAGAGAGATAGCATTAAAGGAGATGAAGACAAGGAAAGCTGTGAGAGTAGATAACATACCTGCGGAGTTACTAAAGAATTAAGGAAATAAAGGTAGGTAACCTTTTTCGAACTTATTTGTAGGATCTACGTGGAAGAAATATGGCTAGAAGACATCATGAAACAGTCCTAATTCCTATCTCAAAGAAGATGAAAGCGTCAGAGTGCGAGAAGTACAGAAAAAGTAGCTTGATATCAAACGCAGCCAAGTTTTGGGTAGAATAAGAAATAAAAGTTTGGAGAGTAGGGTAAATTATTACTTGGGCAATGACTAGTTTGGGTTCCGGAAGGGAAGGTAAATTTGAGATGCTATTGTGGTGATGAGATCACTTAGAGAAAGAATCTTAGAGCAACAACCGGATATTTTTGCTTCCTTAGTTGCCTTCGAAAAAGCGTTTGACAAAGTAAACTGCGACCGACTCACAACTTTTTCTCACTATACAATAGGAACCGAAATGGAAACCACAAACCGATGAAAGAGACGCGGGGAGAAGCTCAAAAGTACTAATGAGAAAATACATCGATGGAAAAATAATGTCGAACGCGAGATGGAAAAATTTTCCCATGGACTATTTTTTTGGCAATGGCAAAATTTTTGAACATGATGAAATACTTCCGCAACGTAACCTTACCTCGGGCATAAACCCTAATCCTTCGGCAGCGAGTGATTTTTCTCGAAAACTGCGAACATTGAAATTCTTCGAATAGCCTTTACGGGAAAAAACAATGTAATTACGGGCAGTATATTAATATTAAGGTACTCTACAGGTTAAAGTAGGTTTAAACCGAAGTAAGTAAAAACCTCATGGATTTTCACATTCGCAGGGTTTTATTTATCGCACTTTATATCTACCCTTCACAATTTCTTTCTTCGTCTCAGCATATGTCCTCCTCAATTCATATCAACAATAAAAATTTTATCTTTCTTTCCCTTCTCCGATAACTCAGAGCCCTCCTCTCTATTACGATTACTATGCCTCCTCTAATCATTCTCAGGATATTTCCTCTCCTCACTGCCATGCCGAGCACTACCGCAATTGTCTTTTTTCCCGTCCACCTTCTACATTCCCCATCACATCCGTTTCTCTAATGCCTGTCACCTATTCACTTCTTCCTTTTTCAGAGTCCAAGTTTCCGCGTCATTCACTCCATATTTAACTGTTCACTAGCCTCTTCATTATCACCTCACCCGACCCAAGTTACTGTCATCAGCTCTCTCCTTTGATCTCCTGAACGCTTCTTTCGCTCGCGCAATTCTCCCGTCTTCTCAACGATATCTATTTTTCTTCAAACGTTCTACTAAGTTGTGTAATCTCTCTAATTGCTCAAGAATTTTCCAATTTCTTTCTTCCTATTTTTTTATCCAGCTTCGTTTACTTTGTTCTAAAAAAATCTCATTTCTTTTTTTCGATACCGCTAATATAAGCATAATTTTCAGACCATGTTATAGGAAAGAAAATGTCAATTTCAAATGGACTCTTTGGGTGCTCCATCACCTGCTGCAATTGAAATATTTATCTATGTATCTGTATTATCTCATCGGAAACGTGGAAGTGCACCGATTAACTTGTTCCTTATTTTTCCCTTCCCGCTCCGTTGCTTTCTGACAATTGGAGACAAATATAGACCAACGACTCTTTCAGTCGAGATATTATAGTAACATATAAAAACTCATCCCGATTTGGCATACTGCTGCCTTGATGCTGAAGCTGATTTTTACTTTATATATCGTTGACACTGATCACATTCTAATTGGTTTTCAAAAGATCGGCTCCGGCACGCTAGGTTTGATTTCCTTGCCTAGGAAGTAGTATCACCAGCATTGGATGAAGTAAGAAGTATTAAATAAAAGAAATATCCCAAGCAAATAGGTGATTCCATCAGAAGGAGTGTTTAATAGCACCTTAGAATGGAGTAGGTATGAGCAGAGTTCCTATCTTTGTATCGATTAATTAATTAATAAATCGATAATTAATATCGTATTTTAATTAAATTAATTAATCGATTAATTAATAATTGATCGATTCATTAAAGTTTTTTCTCTTTGTAAACAGATCAAAACACGGTATACAAGAAAAATTCGTCTGCTTTATGCCTCTGGTTAAGTAATAGGTTCGCAGAAAATGTTTCAGTGACTGCCGAAGAAAGCTGCTGCAGAAGGCCACAGGAAACAAGTGACGCTAAGAGCAACTCCATATTTTATAGCCTTAAATGAAGCTCCATTTATGTCATTGGTCGCTTAAGGCGAGCAAGTTGACGGCGCCGAGCGAGAAATTGTCGGCGCCACTGTCCAGGACGGCTCGCTTCATCGCCACTGACCGATTTGGGTCAAGTGGAGTGAGTATGCATCTTGCAATAGACTGTGGCGTACGCGAGGCTATTAAAACGCATTTTGTGTACGTCCTTAATGGAATAAGCGTAAGCTAGGGGAAGTGGCAGGCTTGGTACTTATCTTTGCAGAGAACAAAGCCATGTGGTGACCCATACTCCAAGCTGCAAATGGAAAGCAATGTAATATTTTTTTCAATTCAAATGCCAGTTCAATATAATGTTTCAGATGCTATGTCATCATCATTAGTCGTCTGCTTTCGAAGGTTCTTGGTGCCTTCATCTCTCTCTGTTCTCTGCTCTCCTCTTCTACTCTCTATAACTCCCTCCATCCTTCAGATCATCAATCATCTTTCTTTTCTTTCTTCCTCTTTTGCGGTTTCCATCCCCCATTCCTTCCAGTACATCTCATAACAAACATTTCCTTCTCAGTACATGTCCCATCCAGTTCTTCTTCCTATTTTCAGTGGTCTTTAAGAGCTTTTTTCCTTCTTTTACTCTCTCCAACACCTCTTCATTCCTAACCCTATCCGACAACTTGATTTTAAGTTTCTCCCTCCAAATCCACATTTCTAAACTCTCTATCCTTTTTCTATCCTTTACTGTTGTCGTCCACGTTTCCCCACCATACAAAAACACACTCCAAATAAAACACTTGATGATTCTCTTCTTCAGTTCCAGCTCCATTTTACTATTTAGTATTGACTTTTTCTTCCTAAATGCCTCCTTAGCCATACCAATTCTTGTTCTTATCTCCATTTCACTCTTCCAATCTTGCGTCACTTCGGTTTCCAGGTACTTGAATTGTTTTACCCGCCCAGATGTTCTCCATCCACATACGTATTCAACTCTTGCTTCATCCCCACTTTTATTACCTTAGTTTGCTTTTTATTGACTCTGAGACCATATACTTCCTTTATTAGTCTTAGGTGATTAAGCATACGTACTCAATTGTAAATGAGAATGAGTTAAATTAATTATTCCACTAAAAGCCCTTGGTAGGAATTGATGTAGGTTCTCCACGAGAGGAAAGATAAATCATTTTCAATGAGATAAATACGCTTTTCGTGATCACGAAGAATTGTTTTAAAACTAACTTAAACCCTGGGATAAGAGTAACGATGACATTAGACCAGGTGCATAAAATTCCAGCTTCAAAATATTAAAAAAAAACAAAGAAGAACATTAGAAAATACAGAACCTTTAACCTCATTAACATGATAAACCCATGTAGTAGATTCTATAGAACAGCTGAGTAAGATTTCGAAGCCGTTGGGTTGGGTTACTGTTGCTTCCCACAGTGAATCCATTTCAATGTCATAGTTCTATCTAGAAGTCGATAGCACGAACAAAAACATGTCCCACTTGACTTATGGTTAGAATTTATTTCGTAGTTTACCCGAATATACTCAAAGTCACTAGAAATGACGCATGATAGTATTTGGAGCCTCGGCAGCCGAACTGTACGAACCGCCAGTGTAGCGTGTCGCGATAGTTTATGAAGTGACTGTACAAAGGAGAGCTAAAAGGAGTGCCATGATCACTTATAATGAAGTACACTGCTAATAAAAGTGCTAAGCACTACTCAAAAAATGCTAATCGATCTTGACTTGTAGAAGTTCCGGTTCCAGTGCTCCAAAGGGGTGTTTCTAACTTGCGCATGCCAGAATCTAAAAAAAGAGTAACACATACTCATTTCCGTTCGTTACACATGCCAACATGAAAATTCTGCTCATTATTATTTCCGTCATTGCTAGAAAGGATTCAAAAAATTATAAAAATAAACATGTAAAATAACTTCCTACGGGGAAGTGAAGAAGCCTGTTAAAATAATGCTATGGGAAATGTTATGGGAAAATAATAGGAAAGCCACAAAAGTAAAGGAAAGATTGGATACTGAATTCAATTGACCGAAATTTGATTCTTAATTCATCATTTTGTAGGTGCAATTTAATGATAGCGCTATTCCAAAGGGACACATTTCTCAGAAAAAAGGTGCTTTAACATGACTTTTGTTCACTACAACAGAATATGCTCAATATGCCAATTATTTTATCATTACGACTCATAACTTTCTTTTATTCAATCATAAAATAACATGATGTAGAGATTTTGGTCCACCAGGAGTTATTTCGGTTCCTAAACGTAAATTATCAGAGTACAGTTTTATTACGATTTTATTTACCAATTTGAAATCTGTTATTTTATCTTATTGCAACTTACCATGGATTGATAAATATTAATTTTAAATGAAATAAGAGCCCTGCATCCTTTTCACAGCGATATATTATCTCAAACTGTTGCATCTAAGAGAGCCTTTAAACATTATTATAATGTCTCGAAATGACTCTAGTACTGGTTGGTTTAATACCTTTAAAATAATATTATTTTGATGACAAAATGAAAGACAAGATACTTCTACACTCTTTGTTTTACGATTGACAGAATAAAAATAAAAAGTTAAGTTTATAGTTTAACTCGGGTAGTCACTTGTTCAGTTGATTGTTTTTGTTTCAAATGTTCCTAGCTGAACGTTAGATGAAAGAAAAATAACATCCGGAAACTATAAAAAGATAGATACCGTGAGACTTGCTCAGCCAATATTGAACGATTGGGAAGGGGACCATGAGTCAAAGAAAATATAGGAGTAGGGTCCTTCATTGAGGACAGAATTCCAAGCAAAGAACACATTCTATCGAAATATTAGTGTAAATGCAGCTGGTAGAAAGTTCTAAAATAAGGAATCACTTAATTAAATTGCAATTCCGAGTTCAAGAATTCACATGCAGTGTATTATCACTCAAATACGCATCCTCATCCAAAAATCTGGGCAATTTTTTTTCGTTTTATACCTCTGCGATCCCAAGAAACAATCAACTTAATTACTCCAAGTGCGTCCCGACATTATTCATGAGTACCTACGCCGCAGGTTACGCTTAAACGAAATGATTTTTGTCACTAATTCATTTCTTTGGCTGATTTCAATTACTATCACACCGCGTTCATATCTAGTCTCCAGCCAATACTCCTCCATCTCTCTTCTCTCCTACCACTCCATTTTAATCCCCACTTACTTCAAACTATTTCATCACCCGATACTTCTCCAGTTTAGGATACCGCGAAACAGTGAGGCTTAAGCAAGCATGTCAACACAACAAAATTAATTTCTCTCATTAAAACAAACATCAAAACCTCAACGATATTTTGATGAATAATTTTTTTTAAACATTACAATAATGAGCATAATTGGAAAATAAAATGCGTTTGTGTTTTCGAAATCAGAATTCAAATACTACATTGCAGTGTTTCACAATAGACGTCATGAAATAATGGGCCTTAGCTCAAGAGATAAGTGAGTTTTTAATCCTTGGTATAGGTAATAAGGTATTAGACCAAAAAATACATGAAAGGTAGATATTTAACGCATGAGGTTGTGGAATAAAAGGAAAATTCGATGGATATATTTCAAATAGTCGCTTTTTCTGTCCACGAAAGCTGAAAGAAGGGGCATTTCGATAATAAACTTCATTTTCCCATAAGTTTCTGAAGTATCTTCCTGAATACTCAAAAAATATAATAAATTGATAATCTTAATTTACTCTTTTAAAATTACCTGCGAGAATCCGCTTTTTACCAGCAGCGTTTGCAAATTTAAGTTTTGTATTAAGCAGAAAAAAATACTTTTTTTACCTAATGCTGCACCCATTATCGAATTTAACATAATGTAATTTCCAGTTCAATTTACGGAAATAATTGCATAGGCAGATTTTTTCTGGATGCATGAAATAGAAGTCAGGTCTTTGCATAAGTTGCAGGAATGTTAATTAATAGAAATAAGCCATTTTACGGCATAACTAACTTCTGTTGTACCTTTGAGTATTGCAATGACAGAAAATGCTCGTAAAATTTTGAAAGTTAATTATGCATCCTTTATCATTTTGAATCTGTATGCGACACAGCGCGTAATACTTACAAAGTTCTTTCTCAAAACTGAGAGTTCTTTTATTGCATACCGATTTTTAATCTGATTATCAAACTGTGTCGCGGCAGAAAATGAAAAATTATGAAAATTACATTCAGAAAAATTTGCAAAACTTTTGACGCAACTACAGGGGATTAGATATGAAATGTAAGTTCATGCAACATGCTTAATTATTTCCCGAACTCTGGCATGAAAGAGCGATTTGTCGAGAGTCAGATTTGGTGAAAAGAACAACATGCAGATAATTTGACAAGAAACTATTCTGTGTTGATAAAACTTTCCAAATGTACGCTCACTTACTAAAACAATTTATGTAAAATTGTTGGGTGGGTACAAGGGACGCAGCATCAAACTACAATCCTTCAATTTGTATTCGCATGTGAGTGGAGAGCATATATAAGTAAACATACGCCTTTAGCTAGCACTGGAAAAACACCGAGAGTACGAATTCAATATGTCATACGCAGAATTTCAAATATGAAAAACATTATTTCAATTTATGACTTGGGTGAACAAATTGTTATGTCAAGTCTTCAAGTCTCAGTATCTGTTTGGATTGGACCTACACAAGTTAACTGTTTGCAGAGAATGATATTAGTACACTCTTTTTACCCGGTTAGCGTGTTCACATTGCTGACGCTTCGATAAGAGTCTCACCATCATCAGGGTATCTTGTAGATATTAGGACTATTACACATTTGGTAAATATTAATCTGTTTTAGCTTCATGCGGACGATTTCCATCCTGAAAGGCTAGCCGATAATTAATGTCAAATATACGTAGGTACTATAGTAATATTTTATCTTCATCAATGACGTGCGATTTTCCACAGAGAAAAAATCATCCGCCTTGACCGGGATACTAACCCGGATCCTTCGATTTCCGGCCGAGTGTTTTAGCCAGTTAAGCTACCGAGGCGTCCTCTTCCCCTGTGGATTTTTTGTGACCTTTACGGGACTAGTCAAGGGATCCCGGTCAAGGCGGATGATTTTTTCTCTGTGGAAATTCGCACATGCGTGCATTGCGGGTGACTCCGTAAAAGTGAAACCCCGTGGCTAGTCCCGGATAGCTTGAAATTCATCAATGACGATTCAATCTAATTTATAAGTTGGGGCAAAAATAAATTTGTTCACCCCTGATATAGAATTATTTAATCGGTCGTGATTTTCTTAACCGCGCATAAATTTGAGAAAAACTCCAAGACGGAGCTAGGCAACCTCGGCATGCGTAACTAACGTACAACGCCCATAACTTGTTTTCAGTATGTGAAACAAGTGGATAGGATATAAACGCGGTTGTAAGTGCCACTTAACTGGGGCTTGTAATTATAAATATTAGACATAATCAATAATATATTAAACTATTCTTAAATAAACATAACAATAATATATAATAATTGAAAATAAATGCTCATAGGATAATCAGAAATAGCCGCCAAACATTTTTGTCGTAATGCTCAGGAATAAACAATAACTTTGTAAGTTTTACGTATATATTTATTAGACAACTGGTTTCGTCGAATAGTCGACATCATCAAGTAGGTACACAACACAGAGGAAGACGATGAAGGGGGGCGGGATGAGTTCTGTGTGTGACGCGGGGGAGGGAGTAGGGATGAGTAAGGGGGAGGAGGTTGAAGGTTTTCATTGCGACTTCCAACGAATAATCTGCCCGTTGAGGGGAGGAAGGTTAAGGGTTGTTTGGGTGGACAGCGGTTTTCCGTGGGGTTTTGATGGTAGGAAAGCATTGGGAAATTTCTCAAGGAGGGCGGGTAACGGAAGTCGGAGGTACAATGTTTTTAAAATTGACATCTAGGAGGGAGGAATGCCATGTAAATATGATGTCATTCACTAATTTTCCATTAGAACCATTCTTTCTGATCTCCCACTGCCCCACTGAAAAACGTCCAGACCTCGACCCTTGTTTTCCAGGTGGAGGACTTTAGGGTTCAAGTCACTGGTGCGGTCTTCGTCCCGCAGTTGTTTTGTAAAGTCAGAGTTTAGGGTGTTTAATGAGACTTAGGACCTCTTATATTCATCTACCCTCACCTTAAATTCTATTCGCCTTTTTATCTCTTACCTCATTATCGTTTTACTGTCACTCTCACCTTCAATTCTATTAAATAATATTCGATGAAACTGGTCGCCCAATAAATATTCTACGTCAAAAAGTTTTTCGTTAATTCCTAAGCATTATGGAAAAGTATTACAATGTTAAGGCTGAAAGCATTGAGTTTTTTAAAAATTTTTTCATTCAGTTACTTTTACATGATTTACCCAATTATGTATAAGTAAAATATATGATGTATTCTCGAAAACTTTTTTGGCAGGTGTAAAAATTTGGGCCAGTGGTTGAGTTATAATCGCAGGCATTCTCTAAGAGGTTGCCAATTCTCGGAAAGGTTTCGGAACAATTCTCTCAACATTACAGTTTCATTTTCTGTCAGGAACTCAATATTTAATCTTCAAGTTATCTCCAATTTCCGAGTTAATGAGTAAAAGTATTTTAACGGTTAAGTAAAATAGAACCTATTCTCTGAGGATGGGTGTCATTTAAAATGTAAAATCCATATTTAGAGAATATAAATTTTGTACTTTACCACAGAATTACCTGATGATGCCGCAAGTCGGTGAAACGCGTCGTATCACAAAATAAAATTCTGTGGAAAAGTACAAAATTCGTATTATCTTAATATGGATACTATTATATTCCACGAAGTGAAGCCTGAAACTGTAGAGTGTATCAAATGTAAAACTTATTGACGTTTCATTCACTCTTTCCTTAAGTAAGTTGGCAAAAAGAATGCCAGTGAGGGAAACTCAATCCGTAGGGTCCGTTATCCTTTTTGCTGAAGTAAAGATGAGAGGTAGTCACTTTTGCGATGAACAAAAGAAGGTCAATTAAAAATTAAATACATACTCGACGTTAGTAACGTTTGCCCGTGCGAATGTTTTCTGTACATTTAACCAATTCTAACAAAATTTTACCAACTACTTTTATTAATACTTTTTCACCAAAACCATGTTTATACAATAAAATTGAGTGAAGTACTAAAGAAACGAATAAATTTAGAGATGTTCATCATTTTCAGTTGGTGAAGATAGAAAGTTTTGCATTGAAAAAGGTAATTTACTTTTTTATTGAGGATATAGGTATTGGTTATGAAATGAAACATAGATCTTATGTCTTTTCCCGAAAAAAGAAAATATATTTATGATTAAAAAGAGAAAAATATAGGTTTTTACACGCTTTTCTAGCAACACTCTCTGTAGCCATTCGAGGAGCTTTCATAGCTTTTGTTTTTAGGTTCAACAGATGTGCGTCAGCGGGTAAGAGATGAATAAATATTGAAGTACCGTCTCATTCTGCATATATGTATGTATGTGTCGGGAGACGGAAAGATGTTAAATGAAAACAGTAGAGATATGTCTACAAGGAGAACAATATGAACTTCTTTCCATATATGGTGCGGTTTATTTTACGGAATACGGATATGAATAAATAATCCCCATAATTCATTCATAATTACTCTGTAGCCTGGAATCTGGAATGTTTTCTTGGGTCTGTGTTTTAAGTCTATTGGGAAATGATCGTCAGTCAGCTACGTCAATAGGTAATTTGTCTGTTTTGCTAAAGACGTTTACTTATGAGTTTTATCGGTGGCGGGATTGTTTGGGGAAAAAAGACGACTGTACGTGGGAGGAAAAATAAATTGCATTTATTTTGAAGCCTTTTGCGATATGCCATGTGCAAAAGATTTTATGAGGCTGTATCGAACTCCAAATAATTTTAACAGATGACTAAAATGCTAAAAAATTAAAGGGATAAATAATAAACAAGCATTTAGAGAAGCATAGAAAATTATATAGTTTATTGTCTAAGGTTAATAAAGCTCATGTAAATATTCTCATCCTCATTCGAGCGTTAAATATGCATTTGAAAGTTAAAACTGCATTCATGCAAGGAAATCCATGATTTATTTAGTACAGGAACACCTGGGCTGTGGGTTTCGTTCTGCGATACCATTTCCATATTTTTCCATTCTTTTATCTAGTCCAGGAACACCTGAGCTGTGGGTTTTGTTCTGCGATACCATTTCCATATTCCTTTTTTCCGTCACTCAATGTTTCCAGCGGATGAACTTCCCGTATTAACCTCGCTACCATCCCGTGAAATGTGCGCTTTTGATCCTTCTATGGGATTTTACTAATACTCATCGATTGACGAATCTGTGCATTGATACGAATCAACCGCCGATGGGAGCTCGGGCTATTTTCCATCGTGATGGACACCAATGATTGCTTCCGAATGTGTGAGTGAGAGAATATTTTTACATTCAGTAGGACGTCACAGAATTGGGCTTCTCATTCCGGAAATGTTCCTTACTCCTTTCATCAAGAAATTCACAAAACATAAACACATCATTTGAAAATATTCTGGCTCGTGTCTTTACAAATTTTTCGTAATTTTGATTGTCTTCATTTTGTGCAAAAATAGTGGTGAATTGAACCGAAATTTTTAATGAATTAGCTGAAATGCTTATGATTGAATGAAATCTTGGTTTTATAACGGTATATTATTTCTATTGTCTCTTAAAATGGGGATCACGAGAGACAGTTTGATATTCAATTAGGGTGGAAGGATGACTTGGAGGTGAAAACAGTTTATACCATGGGTTGTATTGGGCTCGTGGCCTCGGAAAAATAATTTATTGGGAATTAATCTCACACGTACAAGGTTTCAGAATGACTTTTAGCCAACGAAAGCAGCTTAAATATTGACTCTGGAAATGAAACACGGCGAGATTAGAGTGGCTCAACGGTGAACTCCTGATACTTTATTCCAACGTTAGCAAGTCGGTTGAGATGACTGTTTTACCTGATATCCATTACATCATCATTGGTTTTCAAGATTGGTGGACTGCAACCCTATACCCTATATAATGCTAGCTCTCGCACCTCCTGGTATTTCTTCTCATGTACTTTCCTCTATATTTGATCCAGGAACTTATTCTTGGGTCTACCAATGGGAAATTTTCCCTCTATTTTTCCTTCAATTCTTTTCTTCACCTTCACTGCATAATAATCCCAAATACCGTCCGAAATGTGGGTTTTGACTGATTGGGAGGGTGAAACATGGATTTAATGCAAATGCTGCAATAAGACCTGTTTAGAAGATAAATATATGAAATATTGTATGAAATACCACCACTAGAGTGGTGGACCACAATTAAAAAGTGTCTTCAAAGTATTCCCTTCTGATGAAAACATAACTAATACAAAATTTGGAGTCAGTCAACTCCCGGCAACCCGTGCCGCAGGGATGCCAAATTTACAATTAATAAGGGTGAGAATATGTTGCTTCCTTTCTAATCCGATACAACCGGTAAAAGTTGATTTATTTTCTCTGTGATAAGAAAATGCTTCCTTTAAAAACATTTTTCAATACTAATACACTAATAAATAGCTGTTTATATTACATAAATATTGGTTACTAAAACATTGGACTGCACTTAGTGGCTGAAGGCAACACGCTGGGTACCTTTGTTTGTTCTCAAACTTTCACAGATATTTCCTAACTTATTAATTATACTGGCGGTCCACGACTCATTCCCACTATTTATACCTACCATTGTCATGGCTGCTAGATCCACAAATTGCATTAGGGTACCCTTATTTATTTTACTATCGCAGTTCCCAAATTCAGAGAACAGCCATGTAAAAGAGGAAATGATGCGAAAAAGGATTCATTAGGGTTCGAGGAATAGAGAGACCTAAATTCGTCTTAATTTAAACCGATCCGCATCAATATATTTGTTGAAAAACATAAACTAAATGAGCAATATGGCTCTAAGCCCCATACATAAAACTGTGTAGCGAACATCCGTCAAGTTTGTGGGTATAATAAATGTCATCTCCTATTTAAATATCCCATGCGACAATATGTACCAAATACTTATCAGACTGATCCGTGCAGAAGAAATATTAAGTACGACGGTACCAAAATTTGGTACCTTTACATCTCCGATAAACTCAAAACTTCGACGTGAAAAGTTATCATGTAATTTGATTCAAATAACTAATAGTTATTTTACCACAGATATCAACTACTGTCAATTATGTTACCCTCATGTATGTAATTTAATTTAATTCATCATTCAATTATGTATCATTCAATTTAAATAATACATAATGAATGAATAAAATAAATTGCACATAAAATTAAATTTCCTCATTCATCATTGTCTTCTCAACAATTTGCGATTATTAAAAGAAGTTCTTACTCATTAGTCAACAAAATAAGCATAACAATAGTCTTCATAACTCTGCTGAGAAAAAGTGTCTTCACGATAATTATTTTTCTAAAATCCCAAAAATCCACGTATCGCGACAGTGGAAAGTTATGCTCGTGAAGTAACCTTCGAAAAAGCTGTATATTAGAGAATTAGTGTCCAATACGTTTAGGAGCGTGTTTTCATCCACATCAGTAGTCCAGACTCATGGTGAGGAACATATTTCTTAAGGAAAGATGATCGGCCGCGTCAGATTCCTAGAATATTGTTTGTGTCTACTCCAAAGTTAATCACAGAGAAAGGCCATTTTGTGATCATGCGAACTATTGAATTCACACCTGGTTTCCAGTTTTCCGCAAGAATCTCAAGCCATCAAAGAAAATTGATGATGAACTGAAAAATTACAAATAAAAGCAACACGTTTCATGGACAACTGTTGCGGGAATACTGAGTACGGTTGAGCTGTTGCTAGGATGGAAAGGTAGTCACTAAATAATAGAAGGTAAAATGCAAGAAATAAGATCATAAATTCAAACTGCAGAAGTTAAGGCTTATACAAAAGGATTTGAGTCTAATACCTATATTTTCAATTTGTTCATACGAAAGTATAACATTGTAAGTGCAGAAATGTAGGATAAGTGTAGCAATTGGCAATATGTACGGAATTTCCCCCCAAAAATCCCCCTATATTGCAGGATGAACTGAGGAGGAGGTAAATATTTTCGAAAAAAATCTCTCTTTAGGTCAAGTTTTATTCTTCATTTATATTCTTATTTTCTTCCATTTTCATTGGTCGTAGCTATGCAACCCATTTTATAGATTTTAGGTTAGCTGTCGGTGCCTTCAATGGTTGAGTAGTTTATTTAGAGGTCGGTAAAATATCGCAGGGAAGATGTTCCGAGAATATTAACTCGTGGGAATGACGAGGAAAGGGCAAGCAAGGTGAGAAATGTGAGCTCGTGGATTTCGGACGGAGTTTTAAACAGGAGAGACGGGTTCGGGGAAGGAGGGAGGAAAGAGAAATACGTAGCGTGGATGGGCAAGATAGATCGTTAAGCAGATAACGGGCTTAAATTTTGAGATTAAGGTGAGGTTTGGTACCAACACGCATGTTACGTTCCTACAATAAGTCTCCGTTTTGATAATTTACTCCCTTGTGCATCGTTGGTCACCGCCTGAAGTCAGAGCGCAGACAGATTTGTTTTTCTCGTCCCAGCGCCCAACATTAGAGACACCTCAAGCACGTCTCTGAATAGCTGTCGTTCATATTTGACTCTTTTTACAAGGGTTGTTTTGATCTGATACAGGAAGAGATACGGGCAATCGAAAAAAAAAAATTTCTTCAAACAACAATATTTCCGTCTTCTGTAAAATGACCCTTGTGTAAAGTTAGGAAGCTACTGAAGGGTTCAAAGGAGCGCAAGTCGTAAAATGGAGAGAAATGTAACCCCTTAGGAGGCATAGCGGTCTGTAAGACCGACGTCACGGTTTGGTTGGCGAAGGAAATTATATATTGCAGATGAAGGATTACGTAAAATATATTCCAGATGCATCCACAGGCATCCAACTATAAATGCAGTGCATAAAACATTTATTTCAATGTTTATTTCATAGTCACTGTGGCACGTGTCAGAGCCTTCCCAAGCAGAAAAAATTGTATAACAGACTCCAATTTTTATAATTTGAATTTTCAGCATATGGGAATATTTCGCTAAAATTTTAGAAATAGATTTTTTATGTTGGTGGCTAAGTTAAATGAACTATATCGCCTGTAAAATAGACACAACTCACATTTCGGGATGTGTGTATCCACTATGGGATTCAAAATTATTCATTGCGAAATGAATATATTCCTTAACGTAAATGTATGAATAGGGAAAAGCAAATATGACACAGGGATAGAAAAATGATGAATTTAGAGTGGAAAATTTATATAATACTTTTTTAACTTAATTTTTGAATTTATATATAAAATAGGCTCAACAAGTATTTGCATCAACAATTCCTATAGAACGAGAAAACGTGGAGGCAGAGGCTTGGTGGTGGCGGAAAAAATTGAGGGAGGGTAGAATTTCTTGATGTCAATTCAATAGGCAGTAGTTCACGACACATGGAGCGCACTTGGAGCTTTACCAAAAAACTCATCAGTCTTCACATTTTAAATTTCAGTTTACATTTGTTTAAGCCATTAAACGAAGGTAGAGGGATAAAAATGACGAGGGATTGCTCTTCTTGTATTATTCAACTCTTGACAACGTGAGAATTAAGGTGCCAGCGAGAGGTCAGGGGTCGGTGATGAGAGTAGGAATTGGATGTTGTTATTTATTGGCTAAAGCAAACAGAATAAATTTTTCACTTCGTATCCGTTGTGATGCATACGTCAAAATCCTTTGTCTTTCCATCACTTTGCCGCTAGCATCCCCCTAAATAATTACACTTTGGTAAAATTATTGAAGTACTGCGTTTATCGTGATACATTAAAGTACGTCGCTAGTGAGGAGAGGAAATGATAATTTCAGAATTTTTTTCACAGGATTAAATTAATTTTTAAGGGCTTTATTACCAATTGACCTGTAATTTGGACTGATTCAAAGCTTTAATCACAGTACAGGACGTATATTTTGTTGAGTAAATGCACGATTTTTTCGAAAAAATTCTGCACAGATTTGGCAGCTTGTCTGATTCTTTTAGCACTCAGTTCACATCATCTCTGTCGCTTAACCGCATTGCTGCCCTGATGAAAGCCAAAAAGATCAGTAACTACACATAATAACGCCATCATATTGAAAGTATACCTCATTTTTCAAATTAATGAATCGATGACTCAAAATTTCAGCAAAAGCATAGACATCATTCAAGAGATTACTTTATAAGCTACTTAACAGAACCAGAAAAAGCGACCGGAAGTCGAAAGTAAATGAAATTAAATATCTAAAACCCGGTATTTCGTATAAATAAAAAGCTATTTGATGCGCTTGTTTACATACGGCTCGCGATCGGATATTTTTATGCTTTAAACAAAATTACTAGCTGGAAGAATGGAAAATGGAAATAAATCTATGTTGAACCATAAATATGTATGATGAGTAAGCTCATCAATGATGATGATTTTTTTAATCAAATGTAGACAGGAGTCATGGTTAAAAATGTAAGCCTAATTTAGAGCTCAATTTAGTCACCCGGAGAGTAGAGTGACCACATTCTATGTTACTCCGCGCCCCTACAAAAAAGAGCAAATAGACGGCGTCTATAACCACGAGTAATCAGAGTCATCTGCGGATAATCATACGAATGGTGACAACTGAAATAGCGTATACACAATCGCCGGTCTTTATTTCGAACATTGGCTTTTCTCAATACTCGCGTGAAAGCCCATGTTCCACACATAGGTCCCGGGGACTATTCGAGCCTTTTCTTCATAGTAGGAGAATATAATCGCAAAAGGTTATTTGACATTTTTCATCACTTGTATAAGTAATAACGTCGCTAAAGTTGACTAGAATAAAATTGGCCTTGCGTATTTGGAGTATGTTTGAGGGTGGTTCTAAGAAGAAAAGCACTTACCGGAAAGAAGTAACCCAAATGTGAATATAGACTATTCAAGAAATATAGAAAAGTAATTTAGGTTGAAAAGCTAAAAACGGATATGGTAATGCTTTCAAAGAGAAATGCTGGAGTTTTACGAGATAATTTTTTGACAATCGTGTCTACTTTGGAGACCACAACTTATTTCTCGATTCTGAAAAGTAATCTTCATTATACTCTGAAATTCTCGGGATTGGGCAGTAAATCCAACCTACGACATCATGACAGGACAAAATCGGTCCAAGCTCAAGGGAATCCTCATTTTTATCCATAATTTTCATATACCAAGATTTTTTCAGGCTGAAATTGGCATTTTTACCATTATAACTGCTGGTTATGACTTCACAATCTACGAAATATACTTTATTTGTCTCATCAAACACTAGTATTGCTTTCATGTAAGCACAAGAGAATAACAGGAGTGATGGGATTCATCGATCGTTATGCGTCAGTAGGTAAGAGCTTTCTCTCGGTAGTCGAGAAACTCTGAAAATAAACAGTGATAGATAATGAAAAAGAGAGCTATAAACAAGTCTAAAGATGTTTGCACAGATGCTGTGTGATACTTAAATGTTTTACCCTTCAACATTATGATGACAATGATGAATTGGCCATTACGGAATTTTACACAATAATTAGGCGTTTGAGACACTCAGGAAAGACGGATCGGCGAGTATTATGATGGATGAGCTGGTAAAGATGAACGCATGTGTACATTTTTCCCTTAAAGCACCAACAGAGGCCCTCTGGTGTCCATCTTTGACTGTAATAACGGTTAGATGAGGAAAATGTGTACAATTGGTGCTTAAAATATTAGACGACCATACATTGGTTATTTAAGGAACTATGAACAAAATTATTCCCAGAAAAGATGACTAGGGTTTCTGGATAAATTTTCTTGCCTTAATATATTCCATGGGCGCCCATTAACCAATGCATCTTGGAGTCTTATTATAACCCAAGCTGGTACACCAGTTACGTTTGGTTCATTTCGGTATAGGTTAAAACCATGCAACCACAATTTTATATCGCGTATAGCTTATTCGTCAACTATGAGACGTAATGTTTTCCAAGGCCGAATTAACTCATGAAATACCTATTTTAAAAGTTTCGAGGTTTTATAGCTTACTTTCCTGTACAAATACTTAAAACAAATTTTAAAGCATTTTTCAGAAATACATTAATTAAATTTGTTGGTTCGAATTTTGGAATTAAAGATGGCATGTTAAGCTGAAAATACTACACAAAATCACCACTAATCACTACTCCCATTTGTTTTGATGGTGACATTAACGCACAATTGAACAGAACTTTCGTTATCAATAAAACAATTCAAGTTAATTGACGGATATATCGCAATAAATATCTGTGACAGCTTCTGGGAAGCTAATATGCTTTTTTCGGGACTAAAATTCCACTTTTAAAATTATCTAGTGCCAGAGAAAATTAATGAAATAATTCCATGATATCCGCGATATTTTTCTAGACAAAGAATTAATATTTCAGGGCCAATGACTGTGGCATCAAAGGAAAACCACAAAAATGAGGTGGAACCGTTCGAATTGTTGTGACTATATTTATTTCATTTATTTAACAAGTAGAAAATCAGAAAATTTTTCAGTGAACCACTGTAAAAATTTATCGGTTGCCCTTAACCTGAGCCTTGATATCTTCCGTTCTGAAAGAACGTTGTGAAGAATTGCCATAAATTTGTATTGGTCTTAGAGGGAAAAAACTTTTTCACAGATATTACGTTTTCTGTGAGCCAAAGAATGAATATATAAAAATAAGCATATTTGTATGAATTTTCAGCAAATTTATCTTAAAATCATAACTCTGATACATATTGTGTTTCTTTCAGCCAGTAAGCGACGGTGGAAAGATGAAAATGACGATAATTGTTTTTCTCAACGCTTGGATCGTGAGATTCAAAAACTCAGCATAAAGTTAGGGACTCTCTGAGATAGCGCAGAGAGCACTTGGGGAAGCAACTGGAGATAATTCTACAACAAATTCCCGAGTCACGAAAAATGAACTTTTTACTTCACATCTTTGGATCCGTCGTGACACGCGTAAATCAATTGTATATTTATTCTTCAATTTGTGTTTTCACAAAAACAGAAGACTATTCTTTTAGGCGGTGGTAACATCTACAAAATACCGTTCAAGCCACCAATAGGGTGTGTGGCATTGGGTGATTCCACACCAGGCATGCAGCACAGATCCCATTTCAAATCAAATCCGCGCACTTTCCGCTGGCCGCTAGGCGCAGGCCAAAAGCCAGTAAGGAGGACAAATCGCGATTAGACCAAAAACTAGGAGAGTGCTAGTATAGAGATGGGCGCCGCGAAGGTTTACTTCGCCGGCGGCGTTAGGGGGCAAAACGGGCGGAGGCGCCGGCGTGCACGCCGTCGTATTCCACGGCGGCGCCGAAGGCGTAAATTGGCTAACATTCGTATTTATGCATAAATAAAAAGTTATGAAGTTCATAATTATGTTTTGAACGTCTAAATGAGCATAAAGTAATTAATATGTATAAATATTTGTGTGTATACGGTCAAATATGAAAAATTGCAGTAGTTTTTAATCCATACTTTACTAACAATACTCAGTGTAAACAAAAAATGTTCTTTGGCGCGCAGCACTCATGACTAAATTATTATTATGGCTGGTTCACCAAACCTACATACATCATCATTCTGATGAATACTATCTTGCTTTTTAACTCAGAGATGAGCCTTGCAGTTTTTTTTAGCAGTTTGAAAAAGTCCAGTAACAATGAATATGCGTAGATTACGCTTGCTGATGCCCGCCACGCACAGATAGGCCTGTTTCATGGTTCGATGAATCAAAATTGTCATGTATTTCGACTTTAGATGTCGATGGTGGGCATCGAATACCATAATACAATTGTCAATCCTTTGTCGATGGTCAATTGATTGACACTGATCGATCGATTGCAGATGGTCGATATACTGCCAGTGTTCGATCGATTAACGACGGTCAATCAACTTTCGATGGCCAATCGATTGTCGATGATCTATTGATTGCCAATGGTCAATAAATAATCAATTGTCAAAGGTCAGTCAATGGGCAGTGATCTAGTGAACGCACCGTAAGCTTGTCGAGTCGATGGTCACTGACCGGTAAATCGGAAAATTGGCGCGTATCTGCCATCAACCGCGGCCTGGTGCCTCGCACGGGTCAACGACAATTGACAATCATCGAAGATTACCTATTGTTGACCATCGATAATCGACGACCTTCGACAGCGACGATCATCGATGATTGCCCATCAAACAAGCCTACGCCCAAATATTTCCCCCCACCATTACTAGCCACGGATACTGAAGGCGCCTATCCCTCCAATGCCACAGCAAGTCGTTGTCGGCGACGTCCTCTGGAACTAGATAGGTACAGAGGGCACTCCCTCTCTACAGCTTCTTCGTTCGCTCGACTAACGAGTGCTTCTTGATGAGTTCACGAAGGTGTTGCACAGTTTTGGCGCTAGATGAAGAAGGTGATTCGGTTTCAGCAGCCGCAACCTTAACATTAGCGTAGGGTCAGACAAACTCCTCCTTTAAGTCGCAGAGTCGATCGCGGAGATAAGTCTCTCAGCTGCATACCGCCAGCGAAATGTAGTTCACGTTGGACAGGTTTCTGATCTGTTTCTGATGTTCTTGTGTAATATATTTATGTTTATGTGCTTTTGAGGACAAAACATCTGCCTACGCTCTCGAGCAGAAACAAAACGATCCACATAGAGAGAAATGTCAAGAGTTTTATCATCTCTTAACCCTCTACTGCTCACATGGACGAATTCGTCCACTAATACGAACATGCTTCTATATTGGACACTACAAGTTTACTCCAATAGGTCGCAAACAATTGAAAAACGGTAAATGCCGTCAGACACAGGTAGAATACAACTATCAGACGAAATCATTCGTTTGGGAATTGAAAGACGAGTGTCCAATATAGAAGCATGTTCGTATTCGTGGACGAATTCGTCCATGTGAGCAGTAGAGGGTTAAGCCGTTCATCCTTCAAGAGGAGAACCATTTTTTCCGCCTTTCCCTTTAGAATGAATAAAGTAAATGCTAGAGTCTCTTATGTTTTGATCATCATGATTAAAACCACTGTGAAGTAATAACTCGCTATTTCCACTACGGAGATTTTCAGAATAATGTACACTTGAAGTACTAATGAGTAATTGTGTGATTAAACTGATGTGGCCCTGGTACAAAATAACCCGAGTACTTCTCTATTTTTGATATTTTTGCTCCAAATATGGCAGTAAACACGTATATACGTTAAATAATCTTTAGAAAAAATGAAACGTCCAATTTCTTAAACATATACTATGTTCCTAAACGTTTTACGTGGCAGCTGACTTAATAGATTCCAGAGTAATTGCGAGAGGGCACGCCTAGATATTGGTAAGTCGAAGTCAACTTTCTACCTCGAAAGTCAACTTTTTGGAAAACGACTCTCAATTTTCAAAGTCGATCAATGTCATAAACTTTTGAATTTCGAACGACTGCCAATTTGATTTTTCGAATAGGTAATTGATTGACTATTTTTTGCAAATAGAATTTGTTTTAAAACATTTATGAGTCTGAAAACAAATTATTTTCTAAAGGCATCAACATGACTAGGAGGAAGGAAAGTCGCACCATTTTCACACTTTTAGAAGGGCTATTTCTCAGGAAGGCATACATTTATCCCAGTTAAAGAATAATTTTAAAGAAGGCTGGTTAATATGATTAGCTTTGTAGTTCATCACACTTGGTGCCTTCATTAGAAAGCGACGAAAAAATCAAAACATTTCTAATGTCCTGTAAATTCCTTGTCGTGTATCAGTACATGGTAGAGAAATTTTGAGTTGTTAAAACCTCAGTACTCCTCACCTGTCTCAATCAAACTATTTGAAGATCTATTAACTTTTATCTCCCCTTCGATAGACAAAATAGTTGCCCATAGCCTCGTCAAGCCATTTTGGCCTTAAACAGTGCACATGGGCACCAACTTGATGCATAGGTTGGTTATATCGCGAATGAAAGACAGTAGCTGATGTGCTGATAATGGGAATCGCCCAGATGAGATTATTTTCTTTGTATACAGAGCCAGGGATTCAGAGAGCAGGAGAATACGTATAGAACGATGAGTGAACGAAGGCATTGCGCCAACTCTTTTCAGTCTTAACAGCTGTGACACGCATGTTGGCTTTTCACTATTTTATGCTCAGCGCGAGAATTTATACCGGTGGCAAGTGCAGACTTGTGTTTGTGTTTCGACGACTGTACTTGGTTTTTTGTCCCATCGTGTGACAGCTTATATCAAAAATGGTGCGCCAGAGTTCTACCTATGAGGGAATATTTTACTGAAAACTGAATGTCGGCAAAGTGAAGTGCACGGTTTTTAATTGAGAATTTAGTACAACGGGAGCGCTACAACTCACATCGCTTTATCGAGGACTGAGCATAAGAATGTGCTTGAGACTTAGAAAACCATCAACGAAAATGAACTAGTCTGGGCAGCAAAGGACCCTTTCATGCAGACCTAGACAAAGGAAATGATCCGGATCCACGAGTGGCTCTAATTGCTCTCATAATTGTTAATCGTTTCGTTTCAACCATCAATTGGCTACGATCACGCAACTATCCTTACATTCTCAAGTTTTTTCTTTTTCCAGTCCTTCATTCTTCGGCTTGCTCATGCCCGTTCATCCCCGAAAATACTCTTCTTATTATCATTTTCTTGTCGAACAGGTTCTTCATCTCCACAATTATCCTTCAAAATACTTACAGTATTTCTCAATTTCCTATACATTGTTTTTTAGAATAAAACTATCATCTCTCGTACAATTTTTGTGCTTTTTACATTTGCCATCACTATTTTGGTCACGAAACATTCGCAACATTAAAAATTTAACAAAAAATCATAAAATAAGATAGTTTCCGTTTCTTTTGCTATATAGAAGCGTGTTGACTTTGTACTTGGAACTTTGGAAGCTGAAGTCGGAAAAACTCGACTTTTTCCGACTTCAGCTCAAGTCGACTAGTGTGTCGTCCAGTCGAATTTCGAGGTCGGAGCGTCCAATATTGAAGTCTAAAGTCGACTTTTGCGGAACGATTCCAGTTCCTAGGCGCGCCAGGCAATTTGGGTGGCATGCGCTCTCTCGGTGTCGTGTCTCGGAAACTATTCCGAACATATCAAATCGAACTATGGAACATATCGAATATATAATGAAACGTTTGTAATTACAGAGAAGGAATTAAAAAGGTCCGGTCATGACCGGAAAACAGGAAAATGTGGCGCAAGTTAATAACTTTAGGAGCGGTGCGGCACGTCTTCTCCTTCTCCTATGGCAATATTTTACATGTGATATTTCCTAACCCAATGGCACCAATCCGAGTAGGCTCCGGAAGAAATTCGGGAAAAAATAAGGCCCAATCCAGTATGTCACGCCACGGCGCCGCCGTCGGAGTTTTTGTCGGCGGCGTCGTGGCGGCGCGCCGCAAGTTTTGACTCGGCGGCGGCGGCGTGGCCAAATTTTCCGTCGGTGCGGCACCCATCTCTATGCTAGTACAAGGGTAGTGTACAATACTAGGGTAGATGAACATGCTAACATGAAGTACACAATTTAAGATACAACTACTGGATATTATTATTCATGCGAGTTATAAATAGTACTACAAGTTATTTAATCATGCAAACGCTAAATTAGACCGGAAATGTCATGCGGAGTTATTGGTTAATAATTATTCTAAGATACGTAGCACAAGTATAAAATATAATTTATCTAGTGAGGGTCAAAGTATCATAGAACTGATCTATCGCAACGACCGTGGTCTCTTATTGAAATGTGAAAAAAATGAAATTCTACATCTATCGGTTCTGTAGTTCATTTCCTTATCTTATGCCTGTGATGGTTTATGACATAGTAGTGTGGCTCTAGCAAAATATGTTGATCTTCAGGCACAAAATAGTCTGTATTAAACTTTCGAATTAGATTTAATCTATATTTTTCTTCGATCAGATTGAGGTTCCCACCCTATTTCCTTAAAACATTTGTGACACTGCTATGTGAATCGTAATAATATTTAACAATTTGTAATTATTTGGTGCGATTGGATGGAGTTGGTTTCAGTTTGATACGGTGAAGCTGCCGTGTAATATAATGATTTCACTGATTTTAATAAGTATATGTGCTAGTTTATGCAATGAAAGGTACGGAAAAAATAAAATGTTTATGACTAGTTTGTAATTTTGGATTTTTCTAAACAATAAAAATAAATTTTTATAGGCAATTGGACGATTTTATGGCGGAACTGCTAAAAAAAAGTGCACATTTAAGTATTTCTTTCGAGAAATTTATGACTGTAGAATGGTTAAAACTTCAAACTTCCCGAAAATGATACTCTTTTTTTTTCGTCCGTTGTCAATTATGTGCTTCCGTATCCATATATGAAATGGATGAAATAGGTGATTCAGGAGAGTAGAAATAGGTGAGTAGTTCATAATGACGATATGATATTTAGCACTATAACAAAATCTACTTTACCTAGTGAGGGTCGAAGAGCATAGACCTGATTAATTGCATGTATCATGGTACCTGATTGTTTGTGGGAAGAATGACATTCTAAATTTATCGGTTCAGGAGTCATTTTCCTTAATCTTATGCCTGTGATCGTTTCTATCATAATAATTTGGCTCGAGCAAAATTTATTGAACGTCAGCCTGAACGTTACCTGAGGATGTGTGTTAGATTCAACTATCATTCAATTTTAACGGAATACGCTCCTGTCTAAATCTGCCATCTCATCTGTCCAATCTGCGACACTTGGTATTGTTCATTAAAGAAAGGTAGAGCAATTTCCTTGACGAAAACCCAAAGGCGTCCGGCCTGACTGAAAATGGAGATTTTGTTACTCTGTATACGCCCCATAATGAAACGGACAGACCTCTGATTTCCATTGGATAACGGGTCAGTAAATATGAAGACAGCAATATTCGTAACAACTTCTGAGAATGGTGGGAAATGACTCAACGACCGGAAAAACATAAATACAAAAGTTTTTTTTCTATTTTCAGTAAAACTTGAATGAATAAAAGAAGATTTCAATGCCAAAGATATTGCATTTACTCATTTTTCGTTTAAAACTTGACTTTGGAATCACACTTGCACGAATTTCACCGACAAGTTATCCATTATCAGTGACTCAAGTGCATCTTATGATGATTATTTAGATTAAAGGCTAGAATATCTTTTACCAGGCCACCCTTTCGGCTTCGGATTAACTCTCTGCTCTTCATCATTAGTTGAATGATAAACCAGTATAAAAATGTAAGTAGTGTAATGTATGAGGAATCTAATGATTGTAAGCTATTGATAACACTCCCTCTTACCTTTTTATTTGATATTGTGAAAAATAAGAAAAACAGCGGCCGCTTTTCATGTATGCCTCAGATAGAAGAGTAATATAACATAATTTTAATTGCTCCTTGATATAATTTCCACGAATTAAATAAAATTATTAATTTGAGGTTGACTTGGATGAATTTGAAATGCGAGGCTATTTTTACTGAGATTCCTGCATTATTTTTTAAATTCAGAATATCGAATAAAGGAAATAAGCTAGTTCCGCAACTACCATACGCGACTAAATTTTTAATAAAAAAATTAAGTACAAACCAAAAAAGTATTTTTGGTTCTTAATTCGAGTAGTTACCTTACTGTTATTGAATAATTGTCTTTAGCAAATGAGATCCATCCTCCCTGAAAAATCTTTTTAAACATGAACTTAGGAGATTTTGTTGATAAACTTTTCGTCACAATACATTTTCTAGAGGAGAGAGATTTATTGGCATGGCCAAGCTGAGTGCATGGATGAAAGAAAATTCACAAAGCATATTTAAGGTGGAGTGGAAGAGTGTATGGAGTGGGAGGAATGGGTAAACGAAGGAAATCATTGGCGAATGTGATGGAAGAGATTCTAAAGAGGACCAAAGGAGAGAGTAAAGAACAGGAGACATATTTGAATCCATTGATGGATGTGGCAAAGCTTGAGTACGCATAGGATATTCAAGAGGAAATTAATAAACTACAGTTGATGTTTTACAAATGAAAACAACGCCAAAGCGTTTTAGCTGTATCTACCACGAATAAAAAAGTATTTGAAAACTATTTATGAGTCTAACTAAAGCCTCCACTTGCGTGATAGGCACGGGACAGAAAATGGAGAATGGTCTTGGTTCTAACAATGTATCTAGAACATATTCTTATTTATTTTCATGTTGTATTCCAAGTTCTCCAAGAAATTCACCAATCTCGAAAGTACCATCACGTGGGACAGAAGAAGTACAACAGACATCAAGCGGAGAATGCTCCAAGCTAAGAAGGCATTCATGGGAGAAAGACAACCGCTGTGCTCAAAGATGATAAAACTACAAACCAGGAAGCACTATGTGAAAACATTCCCATTGAATGGAAGCATGGACCGTTGGAAAGACAGACCAGAAAAGACTTGGTACCGTCATAACCCGGTACTGAAGGAGGATTCTGAAGATAAAATGGACAAACAAAATAAGAAATGATGAAGTGTTTAGAAGAGTAGGGGAGGAAAGAACCATACGGAAAAGAATAACCAGATGGACATAACAAACCCTGAAACACAATGGAATTGTGAAAAACATAACTGAGGGTCCCAGAAGGAAGTCCCAGGAATAAGTTCATGGACCAAATAAAGAGGAAAGTACACAGGATGAGATACCAGGAGGAAAGAGAACTAACATTTTATGGCCAAGCTGAATGTATGGATGAAAGAAAAACCACAAAGCATATTTAAGGTGAAGTGGGAGAGTGGATGGAGTGAGAGGAATAGGTAAACGAAGGAAATCGTTGGCGAATGTAATGGAAGAGATTCTAAAGAGGACCAAAAGAGAGAGTAAAGAACAGGAACACATATTTGAAGCCATTATTGGTTTTGGAAAAGCATGAGTACGTATAGGATATTCTGGAGTAAATTAATACGCTACATTTGTTGTTATACAAATGCAAACAACGACTGGCTGGTGACCTAACACCCCCTGCCACGCGCCCATGCAGCGACTCGCGGGGTATTATGTAGATGTAGATGTAGAACATTAGATAGGGGAGGGTGGAGGGCTGCAGTCAACCAATCTTAGGATTGAACGACCAATGATGACTGCTTGGGTAGTCGAGCTCGAGTCTACTGGTCGGTCAAAGATTTTGAAACCAGTTTACAGAATTGTCGGTTTCCTCCTGGTTAGTCAACCAGCATTGACTTCCAGTGTCCCCGGTTGCCACTTGTGGAATTATCGAGGGGAAAGAACGATGCGGTTGGATGCTGCGAGCTTAAAGAGGGACGAATGAGACCGAGATGACGCCAACTCCACGCATGAAATTGCTCGTTATAAATAAGGAGGTCGAATAAGTGCAAAGTTTGGAGTAAATATCTAAACAAAACTTTGATTTTAATACGAGTAGTCGGAAAGTGATCAAATGAGAGAAAGGTTTGAAGAAATAAGTAACGTTCGGATATCAACAGGTTAAATTAAAATACGTACTTTACTTACTAACGAAATATTAAAAATATTTCAACCCTACTAGAATGCGATAAGAGTCACATAGAGTTAAACTTTTCAAAATAGAGTCAAAAGAACAATACAAAAATTCTTCACACTCACTCACGTATTTCCATAACTTACATGAACATTACGAAATCCCTTCGTAAATAAAAAGCCGAGAAGTGGGTGGGTGAAAAAATAACGCCACATATTTTTATAACATATGTGCTAATACATTCTTCCACTCCATAGTAATCTGTGTTATAAAATAATGGGAGTGACTTCTTATGACATTCAAGAGAATATACTAAGGGCAAGGAAACATGCAACATGTTCGGCAAAAAACAAGTGGCGCAGATGGCAAATTTTGAAACTGATATCAAAGGATTACCCAAGAGCGATGCAGTGACAGCTTAGGGAACATCTGGCTTTAACTCGGGAACAACAAAAAATCTCAACATACATTATGCCAGACTCAGAGGAGGATTATTAGGACGATCAAGAATAAAGAACGTGTCTTCTTCTTCTTCAGTTTTCAACCCTGGGGTTGGTTTGCAGCAGTACGCCATTCCTCTCTTCTGTCTGCTTTTCTCTTTATTTCTGTGTATGTGGTGCAACCCATATCATTCACAATCTGCTGCATGAATGACATCCCCGGCGATTCCTTCCCTCTATAGCTCCTTCTGCTATTGTTATAACGATTTTGTCGTGTCTTAGAATGTGCCCTACGAGTTTGTCGCTTCTTGTTTGGATATGCCTCTACAGGAATCTGATTTCTTGAACTCTTTTCAGTACCTCTTCATTCGTGACTCTATCTTTCCAGCTGAGCTTCAACATCCTTCTGTAGAGCCACAACTCCAGGGCTTCTAGCCGCCTTCTCTCTTGTTTTCTTATTTCCCATGTTTCGCTCCCGTCTAGGGCCACACTCCATACTTTCATCATCCGTTTCCTTATTTTAAAACTAATGTACTTGCTGGTGAGTAGGTTCTTTCTAAGATATAATGCAATTTTGGCCTGATGTATTCTCCTGACAATTTTTTTCTGGCTTCTACCATCTCTTGTTATTCTGATTCCCAAGTAGTCAAATTCCTCTATTACTTCTAGCTTCTCTCCTCCAATTCTCATTATTGGGGGTTCATATTGTTCTTCATTACTGCAAACCATCACCTTGGTTTTGCGTTTGCTTATTCTCATGCTATACTGTTTACAGAAAATCCTACCCATTGTGTTGAGCATCCTTTCTAGATCTTCTTTGGTCTCTATGATCACAGCAATATCATTTGCATAACGTAGCAGAACGTATATGAAGCAATAAATGAATATAGCAGAATGTATCACACATCCTGTTTCTGTTTTGACCAAAGTTTCCTACCAATAAAGCGTTACACGCCACATTAAGACTTTACCATTATTTACTTTCCGTTTCTACTAATTTTCAGATTCTCCTCATCGATTCATTTCTCCTTGATAATTCTTCCTAAGCTAGAGCAACTCTACATGTGATGCCCCTACCGTTGAAGTTATTTTTTCCATTTTACTACCGTGATAAATTGACTGTTCCATGAGCTCAAATTTGCGCCATCTTAACCATTCTTAACCGTTCAGTAGGCGTAAGGGCCACAAGGATGGCCCACTGCGTTTCATTTGTGTGCCGTTTCTCATAAAATGGTATAATATACTCGTAAGTTTCAGTAGCTGCACATTATTATGTCCTCAAAAGTCTAACACGGTTGTTTGTAACAAAGTGTTGCTGGCTTAGTATTAAATAGCGTGTGAAAGGAAGCCAGCGTGACTTGACCACAAGTGTGGCCCACGCGGCTAACAGTTTAACCTTTTTCTGTCGGCATTATTATATTATATATTACACATATAGTTTTAATACATTGTTAAATTATAATCAGTTATATTAAAACTGTTGGATATTTAATATAAATTTTGTCACAATGGATGTTCAATGCTCAAAATATTTCACAATTTTTCAACGAGTTTGGGTTTTGTTTCACTAATGATTATCAATATGCTCCATAGTGAAAAAACCTAACTAAACAATAGATAGATAGATTGATATTCTAAAAATTTTAGGCAATAAAAAAATTGATTTGGGCCACCGGCGTGGCCCGCGCGCCTAAATGTGTAACAATATTTTACGTGCCCACTAAGGGTTAACTATTTTTAAGTCCTGTACTATTCAGAAGATAGATTGATTCAAACCATAATAAAGTAGCCAAATTAAACGTTCCTAAATAAGAAGGACCAAAAAGCGATGGCCAAGAATATGAGAATAACAAGAGAACAATATTCAGATTACAAATTTACTCCAAGTGAATTGAGATCTGCTAATGTTCACTGGTTTGCATTTAGGGGATCATTTGAATTGAAAAATAATTTCCGTCACCAATGCGTACGTACTACACCAAAAATGTTTTCATTACATATCAGTCTAAAAAATCACATTTCAAATTTTTTAAGCTAAATAATTTTTTTGATACTTAAATTTGAAACAAGATCTTCAAAGGATAGTAAATAATTAACGAGCCATAGCATGCTATTACAACTGAGGCAAAACACTTTATTCAGTTATTTATCCACAATGGCTACTCTATCTTGATTGAAAAATAAATAAAAGTGTATACAATAAGTAAAACTCAAAACTGTCGTATTGACCGATTTCAATTAGCTAAAAATCGTACTTTTTCTTCATTATTAGATATTTACTGACATAAGCCTCAAAGTTAGTTAAAAAATGGTTTTAACAATGACATTCAAATAAATATAATCGTTTTTTGTCAATCTACATCAATTTTGATCTACGTGAACTAAAAATATAAAATATTTACCATCCAGACAAGTATAATTTCCATCCAATGTTATAATACATCGTGTATAGTTCTAATGGTCTTGAGTCGAGAATGGTTTAAGTACTTAAAATATTTACTGAAAGAAAATTGGCCAAATTTCCCCAACCTGCTCATAAATACTTATCGCATTGTCATAATTTATATTTTTAATGGCCACATTGTTGCACTGCGACCTTCTTCACTTCCTGCTACTGCTTTCACATGTAGATAAAGTGAAAACATTAGTTTGTTTAGATTTCAATAAAGCCCTTCCATCAAATTTCATCCTTGAAAGAAGAATATCCGTAGTTAATGAACTAATAAATACATTAAGACTTGAATCTTTGATACACGTCATTTAACCAGTGCGTTATTTACTTAGTAATATTTTACTGCGCGTTGATGACCCAGTCCATTGAAGTAAATAAGCAGTATCGACTTTTAATATGCTCTGTAGTCTCTATTTTTCCAATAATTTATAAGCGATAGATTTTAGTTATTTATATAAAGACAATTCATTAATAAAGTGAAGCAGGAGGATACCCAATAATTTATGAAGGTAAATTATAAATGACGTGCAAACTCATTCCAAACGCTCTTAGGAAAGATCTATGTATCAAGAAAAATACCAAAAATATTACTGAACAAACGAGAATTTAGGAGGACTCATATGTAACAATACAGAAAAATATGCAGCATTATGTTTTTGGATAAATTATATCGCAATTCTTGAAGAGCTGATGGTATAGAATAAAATCTGTCCAATGTAAAAATATGGCCAGCAAATTCACTCTCCTGTACCTCTTTTTTCTTCAAGTATGTAACGTGTTTAGCATTTGAACAAAATAAGTAATAATTATACTTATCTAGCACAATAGTAATTAATTATTTTTTTTAATTTTAACTAATAAAATAAAGGGATATAATTATTTTGAACATAGTTTCTTCCTTTAAAGGTTTTAAGTAGAATTTATATAAGCACCCTTAACAATTATGAAGCATTCCAGCTATTCACAATTCCAGCTATTTCACACATTTTCAAAGGATGGAAAATAAACTGTATTTTTAGGAATGAACAAAGCAATATGTAGAATTCCAAAAGCTGAGTCTGCGATCAACATTATTCACGCTACACGGGTGGATTAAATGCTGTTCTTTAATTTCAAGAACAAGGGAATGAGAACAATTATCTGAGTGCAGCTGGTTTTTAAAATAATTAGTGAGACTGAATTTAAAAAGTTAATTTCAGGTGTCGGTTGAAACTTGAAAGTTGTTTGAAGATAGGTAAATTTCTAACATATTGACTACATAACAGTATTTCTTTATTCACTGTGAAATCTAAAATTTGAGTACATCCACGAAAAAGCGTTCAGAATTATTTTATAAAGGTAGGTCAACAATTATCACTAACTCAATATTTAAAACAGTGCTGGGAATTTTTTGACAACTACTTATGTTCTGAAAATCTTTACAGCATTGTAAAAAGACGTTAAAATGCTCCCTGTTGTACCTTCAAGAGCCTAGAAGTAGGGCGCATTAATAGAAAGTGATGCCATGATTAAATGCTCTAAATATAATATTACCAAATGTAAAGTAATAAGTTATGAGGTAGCCAAAAAGCGAGTTTGTTCGCTCATGTAAAGGTCTAGGATATTGTACATAAGTAAGCACACAATGGTTTCCATATAAAGAAAATTTATCGCCATTTTTGCAAACCTTTTACTTTCTCTTGGACATGTCATTTTCATGCTCTCTGGATTTTTAAACTCGAATTAAATGGCCGCTATATATACGAGACATCGTACATATCGTACATAAAATGAGACAGTATAACCAAATTCTCCAGGAGGTTTGGTGGTAACAGGAAATTTTTGATGAGAATTTCGGGACCAAAGCACAGAAGTAGATAATACGGAGAGGTATTTTATTAGTTCAACGATCTGACCTCAAAGTTGAAGAGTTTGAAAAATGACGTTATTTCAGAAAATTTTACTCAATCAGCAATCTTTTACCTCGTTTTAGTTTTTGTGGTTCTGAATGAGAGTAACAGTAATAATTGCTCATGACTAGTAACGGAAGAACGTTTTTTGCCACCGTTGTTTTTATTCGTACAATTTCCATGTATATAGTAAAGCAAATAGTAGCCTAGTTGAATCATTTCAAATAATCAAGAAAATCCGTTCCCGTTTTCCATTTCCTTCACATGCTACTCAATAGACATTTCCTAATAGATATGAGAAGTTAGCATAAGATGCATGAACGCTAAGTGCCGTCACTTTTAGCAATAAAGAGTTAAAAAGAGTACAAAATCATTAATTAGTTCAATCAGGAGCATCTCCCTCACATTAAAAGCCGCGCATATATGTAAATTTGATTATATACCTATATAACACTTACACCAGTCCTTTTTGGTATATATTAAGTCAGTTATAATCGAACTAAAATGTCATGTAAAATTTACATGATATAATTTTATTTATTGAATTCAAAATTTTAAGTGAATTTAATAGAAAAATCTAAAAGTTACTGTTTATTTGAATCCAATCTGATATTTTATATGAATATACGTAAGAGAGTAGTAGGCACATAATTTTATCCTGAGTTTAGAAAGGAGACCCTTACGATATTATTAGCAATTTTGTAAGTTTTTATACATGAATTATTGGTCACGATGGGATGAATTTTTGATGGGAAATTCATGGAATGGACGCTATGGCAAATTTATAGAACGTAGTGCTCATACATATTACATTTGTTTTTATAATTGATTCGAAGCCATAAGCGTTGCTTCTCCGCATTTTACAACGCTTCAACATACTGAAATCTACCTAACGAGATAAAGATTTTTGCTGGGGATATGCGTACTTGTATACGTGTGGGAAAAGTGGCACAAGTTATTATCAATACTTTTCGGCTTCCGCAACTTTGATATGCTTATTGGTACGTCTAAAAACATGGTATTTCTCTACATTATCTTACGCCTCACCGCATTGGGATATATTTGCCTGCATATATAATCAACCGTTCCGAAACAATATCAATTCGTGTTCTCCTGGATTTAAGAGTCAAACTTTGGCAATAAGAGCGCAAATGACTGCTTTAGGAGCAATTTGAGATTAGTTATTATGCAGCACTTTGATTGAATGAGCATTTTATTAATAGTCCTTTGTCTTAATGCCTTATCAAAACTTTAATTTCCAGGAACCTGTGACAGGTGGCATCCCTTCTACTCTGATGACTTTCAACATTGTTTTATATAATATTCAACGAATGTCAATGTTTTTTACAGATATGTTGGTCTTCTAACTGTCCCCACAGAAAACTAATGCACGCACTGATTCGTTCTGGGTCATTCGTTTCCTTTCTTAATAAAATCTCTTCTGGGGAATTCTGATGACTTCGCTTCCCATTGTATATTTTTTTATTCTATCCCAATTATGCTACCTAATTTCTTTACTGTCTACCCCTCCTGAAATGCAGCATGCTAACTATTTGAATCTCTCAATTACTTCCCATTTCCCTTGATCAAATGCCTTCCCCTTGCCTAAAAAGAGATTCTGTAATTAAGTTTATAAGTACTTTTTCTATCAAGTAGAACTATGGATCCGTGGAAAACTTTCATTAAATGGTGACATATTGTGGCACGGGGTTTCCATCAACACTTCTTTCATTTCCAAAATAATACTTCGTTTATTAATGTAATAAACAACTGCCTTAAATAGCGCACTTGATAACGTTAGAATGTCGGTTTTCCCTATTGCTCTTAAAATGTCGATATCTCATCAACATACACGTGACAAGTGCAAACTTTATTTAATTTTCTAACCATGCTGCCCATTCTAGAAAATGGAGCATTGGAATGGCTTAATCTATCCACTGAAAAATTTGTAATGAAAGCACACGGTTTATGAGCATAGAGTTTTCGACTCCTGATCTTTTCTCTTTAACTATTTGAATCAGGTATTTTTTAGAGGTATCTTCTTACTCGACCTTCCAAAGAAGGATTATTTTCACTAGCAATTATTCCAGAGGTAAAGCAATCACATTCAGGTCACTTATGTTAAAGATGACCGGATGACTGCTTTTATCGTAAAGCTCTGCCTCGCATCTCTTCTACTTTTCCTGAATCCATTTCCGTTCCATTAATATCTTACCTGCCCTGTCTTTGGTACTGTGCTTCCTTTCTTTCTTTTCATTTCCTCCGGACGAAACTTCCGCTTTTCTGTTTGTGGTACTTATGAACACACAAGCGACCTCTAAGGCCCGTCTATCACATACCGTTTTCTTTTATTGGCCTTTGCTTCCATCTCTCACTCCCTTAATATTCGTCTTCCAAACCATACATTTACGATATTACTTTTTCCTCACTTTTTCATCTTCTAAATCATATTACCAAACATAATTGTCTTTCCTGTTTAGGTTGTATTTATCGAGCAACAACAATTCTTGTGATTTCTTTGCTTCGGTTTTCCAATCTCTCGAAAAAAATATGCTACATTTTTTAAGAGTTTGAATTTTGCAGAAAGTCTCTGCCAGTTTTGAGTCCCCTATTACAGAAATAATTTAATTAGATCTCAACAAACATATATTGGATACAAGCATTCATATTCTAACAAACCACAATTTTTCTACGTAAAAATCTAAAATGATTTTAACCAAGATATGAAATACATTGCGCTCGTGCATTATTTTTAAATTGATCACTGTAGCTTACGTTTCTAATAATGTTGTGCACCTATCTGATAATTACTTAGCTCCTTAATATGGTGCAATGAAGCGCTTGGGTATATAATTGACGATTTATAAAAGAGTTAAATTTTTAACGAATTAGAAGGCTGCATCAAATTAATCTTCAAATTGATGACAACTGTTGATAAATCGAAGAAAAGTTGAGCTACAAAATCTACAAATCACACCGATGACGTAAAATCATTTCACTTCGGAAAATTTGGGAGCCATCCACAGACCAAAAAATCAACAGGTTTAAGTAAAATTAGAATTTTTTACCACGGACGGTGGAAAAATCATTAACCATGAAGATAGTTTGCCTAATGTAGTGTATATGAGAAGCAATGTGTGCCTACATTCATCTTAATTTTCATGACGCACTTCTACATTGTAATTGTTACTACGAGTGCTAAAGAAGTGGCATTTTAGTTTAAGATTTTCATCTTAAACTTTTTCTTAAAGTAAAAGGCAAAATGACCTCGGCTAAGGCCATTTTATATATATTTTTAGTCAATTGCAGATTGGCAACAGCACTCGAACGAATAGAATGATCACCCTTCCACGCTAAAGAGGGGTCTATCGCTGCTTCACTTCCGCGCATGATAGAGCTCCGGTGTTTCCATCGTGACAGGCAGTGTCTTCCTCTTGGAACCTTCAGAAAAATTAATTGAACAAGCAGGAGAAAAATCTTTTAGAGATCTTTTTGCTTAAGAAGTCATAAGATGACTGATTTAATTATTATAGGATATTTTATAGAGAGATGGGGAGCCAGCGAAGAGGGGAAAAGAAGCCAGAAGAGTAGCAAAAAGGCAACAATTATCCTATCACTTCAGAACTGATTTATCCTAAACTGGTTCCATCCGAAATATTTTATTCCCTTTGATAAAAAAACACGAATTAGAAGAGAACAACTTTCAACTATAATCTACAAACTTTCTTCCATTAAAGAAAGAAAAGCGGAAGGGGTAACAGATTTTCTTTTCCAGTCATATCTATCTACTTCAATGTATCAAAATTCGCACGTTACCACGATGGTTTCTTGGAGAAGTGCGCAAAACTGTAATCATTTTTCCACTTCTATATCGACTTTAGACCAACGTTTCATAGCGTTATGCAGTATATTTTTACGTCAGTGTATTTTCTGTTTTTAACCTCGTTCCGTTTTCAAAAAATTGCCATTCATGCCAGCTGACTTCCGAGGTCAAATATCTACGCAGTAGAGGTAAAGTAAGTAAAGGTCGTATGAAAAAGAAAATTATAATCCAAAACCGACACTTGAACCTTTTCCAAAATCAGATCCTCTTCTCAATTGCGATAGATTCTTAAGCCGGTTAAGACAAAAGACTGCTTATTATAATAATGTAATTTGGAGTTAGTCCTTATCTCAGGTGTTAGTTGTAGAATATATTACCAAAGTTTGAAGCATGACTTTTTCCTAACTGCAGTACTAGCATCATAAACTAACTTGTGGAGACTATAGATATCCATGTTCTGAAGAGAGTAAATACTGAAAAAATGTTTATACTATTATCAAGCGCCTAATTTTGGCATATCATTCCATTACATTAGTCGCTGGTCACTCTAAGAGTGGACATTTTAAGTGTGTCTCTCTTTTGGAGGTGTATCTCTGAAATTTTCTTAAGTTAGTACCACTACTCTATAAAATGAGAGTTGCAAGATTCGGTACATTGACTAAGACTTCATTCCATCATATCAAGTCGAATGCATTCAGTTTTACCCACGGTTATTTACAGAGAATGAACTAAATGCGGAATTCCACAGAGAATAAATCATTCGCATTGACCGAGACTCGAAACCGAATCTCTCGATGGCGCGCTGAATGCTTTATTTAAGCTACCCTTCCTTTGAATGATATTTCTCCAGTGGAATTTCGCACTTGTACATTTTCGGGTACCTCTCTAACGGAAAATACTGCTGCTTGTCCCGGTATCCTCTAAATTTGGAGAAAAAGACCTAATAAATGACGGTAGTCCTCGAAAACTTAAAGAGCATTTTTTGATTAATTAAAATTATTTTCTTCCTTGCATCGTTCATTTATTACTCAAGACATAGTTGTTTTCCCATATCATCCCAGTTTTAACCGTTTTCGACTCCATTCGAAGTGCGTAAGCCGATTTTCCCGCCACCTAATTAATATCGCCTCGTGAACTGAAGAACAAACACACAATATCACTTGTCGGGGTGAAGTGAAAGAGTCGAGACGCCCAACGCGCAAAGCGACGCACGCACCGTCGCATAGAGGGCCGCCCGCATGCTATCCATCGAGGCAAACTAACGAACTAAACACCGGCGCCGCCGGGCACGGCCAATCCAATGCGACACTAATGAGAAGGAGGAGACAAGTTATGAGGAGGGGAATGGGAGGAAAGGGGACGTATGTGGAAGGAGGAAAAGGAGAAGGAGAGGGGAGAGATAACATGGAGGAGTACGTGTGCTCACGGAGTGAGAAAGGCGGTTCCGCCGCTGGTTCGGTATAAGGGATGAGATGAGTCCGTGGGGCTGAGAAAAGGAACGGGGCGGCGGGGGTGTGCGGTTCAGACGCAGGGGAGAGAGAGAGAGGGTCGAAGGGAGTGTGGCAAGGGGTGATGGGGAGGGATAGGTGCGCAGGCCTCGACGGGGGGGAAGGAGGAGAAGTTGAAAGGTCGGAGGGGAAGGGTGTGTGTATTGGAGGGGGAAAGGCACATGAGGAGGAAGGGGGAGGACGTTGGACCGTGGGGGAATTCGGGTGAGAAGGGGAAATCGAGGGGGAAGTGAGGGAAGACTGGAGTATGTATGTATGTATGCGTGCAACGAGCGTGCGTATCCTTGCCACTATGACGCCCGTAGCATGGGAGGAGAGGGATGAAGGAGCGGTTTAGATGGAGAGGGATGGAGGATGGGTGGGGGAGGGGTTGTGGAGTGAGAAACAGAGAGACACGGAGTTGGTTCTGTAGGTGGGGGGAGAGAGAAGAAGGGGCGGAGAGAAAGGGATGGAAACAAGGGAGAAAAGGAGAGAGGGGGGAGAGGATATTCGGCAAAGTGTGGAGGGGGAGCGCCGTAACCGTGTGTGGCGACGGAGTGGGCGTGGTGGGGAGGCGCGAACGGAGTTTATAAGAGTAGAAGTCCACTGGGACGGTCGAGGAGTCCTTTACTCGACTCGCGAACGAAGCACGGGACACCTGCGGTCTCGCGTCTCAACGGATTCTGCGTGAGAGAAGACGCGGTCGGTCGGAAGGGTTTGGCGAAGGCAGCAGTATATCAGAGGACGCAGAAGGGTCCCCTTCCATCCGCTTTGGCTTGAAACCATCGAGGGGTACAAGTGTTTTCCGAGAGCCCGTCCCTCACGTCGAGACCGTCTGGAAAAAAGTGGGGAGTCTCCGACCTTTTTCCATTTCATTTCAAGAGTGGGAGGGAATAAATAATACATAGAAATCGCCCGCGTGGGTAGAGGGTGCAGGCTCCTTCCTCTTCCACAAGGTAGATATGTGTCTTTCTTGATCCATGCATAGATATCCAGCCAAAGTTCGCTCACATCTCATTCCAAAACTTTCCCCCGCCCACGCAACGCGCGATTTTAACAGAGAGTCTGGAGACACCGCGGAGCCCAACCGTGTGACTCCGGCCGTCATGACGACGTCGCCCTGGGCCCGGAAGCCTCCGGCCGCCTCCTCTCGGACCCCTTCCTGGGTCCCACCCGGAGGGCCCCTGCTGGTCCTCGCGATCGCGGCCGTCGCGGTCCTCTCCGCCGCTGGCACGGTGGAGGCCGGGCCCTACGACTACACCCGCACGCAACTGACTTCCGCGTCCGACTACCCGGATTACCCATCGGGCGTCCGCTATGACGAGTACCCGGTGAGTATTACAGTGACTCCCTTAATTAAGCAAGAGGAAGGCCCTACGCAGGGCGCAGAAAGAGACGAATGTCTAGGTTGTGGAACACAATCAAACGCGATTAATCTCTTCTCCTGTGGGGAGAGTGGGTATACCATAGGCCGCTGTATATATTCAATCCCAGCAGAGTAAAATAGCACAGTGTTTCCAGAGTACATGGGATGATATTCGATACAATATTTGGATAATTAGAGCAAAATGTATTCTCTATTTGCTATGACCAAAGAATGTCTACCTTTCGATTGTTTTTTTGATGTAATTGAACTTGAAATTTTGAGGAGTTTTCTGAGAGCATAGGAGTATGGGAAAAGTATTTTTCTATCCAATATAAATGCCTTTTCTGCCGAAACTGTATTTAAGAAGCAATGTCTCGCTGAAAATTGATTTTCAGTAGTAAAATCAAGGCACCAGTCAATTTTAGTTATTTTGCTGCTGACCAATATCTACAGGGGCTGAACCTGAATTCCGTACTTGTTGTGGAAATGGCACCGCAGTCGGTTTCTGTAGCTGAAAAAGCGTTGATCGATGTATTTATTCATCAAATAATATGCATTCTTAATATCTTCATTTTGTATCAAAACTAATGATGATGTCATCAGTGTAACCATTTAATTTTAACGATGCAAATGAAAATGTGAAATTCAGAACCTGTTGCGTTTCAGTTACGGTGGAACGCCTGACAAGAGACAAGTATCCACTAAGCAAATAGAGGAAAAGACCTCGGATGAAAAATTAAACAATAGATCTTACTTCGGTCTACTTAAGTCACATCTCGAGTACGCCGTGAGCATTGCAAACATTGTGCAATGAACTTTTATGTGAAAGTTTACAAAATTGTTAATTTACAAATATGGATCTTTATATGTTTCTTTCACTCCTAAAAGCTTCCGGAGCGAAAATATTTTTGAAATTGGTCCAATATTTACTGTGTTATTTAAGATTATAATGAAAGGTATTTGATTTGAGAAATAGCTGAACTTAAAGAAAAGCCGCTCGCTCCTTTACATACAAAAATACCGACAGAGAATATGACACTGCTGATGTAACTCCAACAACGGGAACCAATTGGTACGAATCTGTGCTAAGATTATTTGAAAAATACGAGCTCATGACCCGTCATTTGCATGTATGTACAACAAAAGCACTATATGAGACGCATTAATGCACCCAAACGCATCACTTTTCTTCTCTTTCCTTTTCAAAACTTTTATTCTGATTATCTACCATGTCAAAGAGTGAAATGGACTTGCATAACATCGAACACAAGGTGTAAACACTCCCAACGGTATTCTCCAACCCTCCGCAATAAAAATTTGACCATTTCTGTTGCCTTCCGAAAAATCCTAGATACTCAAGCCAACGTCTTGGCCTTTGATTTCTTCCTTCACAAACCAGCATTCTACCTAATACCTCAGTGAATATTATCTAATCATAGAGACGGGTTTTTAACCCGCGACCTATGACGCCACGTAGTTGATGCGTCACTAACTGTGATAATAAGCACATCAAATCAGGAGGGGTTTGAAAACTAATTTGAAGGAGAAAAATATACTCTCGAAACGTGGTTGTCTAAATTTTTTTATAGTTTCGCGCAAGCGATTACACTTCCCAGACTTATGCGCCAATCAAACGAAACACAAATGCTTTAACTCCTGCAATGCTCTACTTCACTAGTGGAGGAGCAGAATCGTTTTTCGCTGTACCAGAAGGATGGTTTGCTCTTGGAAATGAGGAACAAAATATGGAGGATGCATTTAAATGTTAAAACAATAAAAAACAAAAATAAAAAACATTTTCACGATTAACTAACAGAGTAAATGAAGATTTTCTTTATTTGGTGAACAGGGATTTTAATTTTGGACTTCCTTCAAGTAAATAACGATTTCCTCCTCTTTCAACCTTCAGCGCGTCATGAGAGAGATAAATTACTCCCGGAAATAATCACTTAAATAATGTATCTCACAGAGATTCCATTTTATTAACTATGGTTTTATACATAGAACGACACAGGAGACAATATTTACTAATAAGTAATAGTATTAGTTATTAATAAATATTGTATCTTTAGGATAAGCGAAGTGAACTCGTTCTCTCATCGATGACGCTCAAGTCAATTTCCTGAGTCTGATGCAATTTACTCTCTCGGCCTCTCAGTTTACATCAGTTAGGTTAACGTAGAATATACGCCATTTTGTAGAAAATTTTGACCAGACAATAACAAATTGGGTCACAATGATTGTCAAACTTTTAAGCCATCAAGCGGAAATGAAAACTTTGGTTATTTCAACTATGAGCTAAGCCTGACAAAATGCCAAATTCCTTCACTGAGCTCAAAACGGGAGTTCATATCCTGTGAGAAATCGATTAATTTCCCTTCACGTCATGCTCTTGTCAATGTTTTACTCATTTTATTCATAGTATAATGCGCCGAACGGAAGTCACAACTCTCATCCTCGCACTAATGGGACAGTATTTGCATAATGGCTCGTTTATGGGCGTTGGGCTCACTTTGGTAACTCGACGCAGGATCCTGAATAATCAGAGCAGCGCTGTCCCCGACTTCACGGATCACCAATTGTGACCAGAAGTGAAAAATATAACTTTGCTGGCGAGATTTCAAAAAATTAAATGCCATGTTTGATATAATCTGTTTAATATACACGAAGCAACCAATCACTTTTTATCGGGAGTCAAAGAGACTTAATGGAATCAATTCCATGACATTTTGGATTAAAAATTCACGCACCGAATGCTGGATACGCATTAAAATTGATCGTTTTATCCAAAAATATTGACGATGTGCACGTTTTATAAAAAAGGAATCTTTCCTTATTTATAATTTTTGACACTGGAAACCTACTAATTATGAAAGTTTGATCTCACTTTTCGTACACTTTGCAAACAAGATATCTACCTCTAAAATATTCACGCACAAAATCTACCTCTTAAAATTCGAAAACCTGTTCGCTACTGATACTGACGCGAGAATGATAATTCTTTGAAACCTAAATGGTACCTTTTGAAATCAATATTACTTGCCAAAAAGGGGTGCAATTAGTGATCATCAATTAATCTACACCCAAAATCTCTTAAGGCCAAAATGTAGGTAGAAGTGGAAAATTGAAAACGAAGTTGAAATGAAAAAATATTGAATATGACCTCGGATAATTAAGAGTCGACATCTCATTGATCCTTACTGCTGATTTTCGCATCAAATTATGAAACGTTAGTAAACCACGTCCAGCGGAACAAAATTAATCCTAAATGTAATGAGTCATTTGATGCATGTGACTAAAATGCAGTTAAATTCAGTAATTATGAATATAACGCATCATCATATATTCAGCAATATTCGCGACAAAGTGAAAATTCCCTCGAAAAATTTCATAAGGAAAACATGAGAGAGAATAAATCCAAGTTTATAAAGAGACCATTAGAGAATAATTTTAAAGAGTACAACTACAACTGGTCAGGAGCATACTGGATTCATTTGTTCAGTCTATAGTGCAGAATGCTACTTCCTTCCAATCGTCATATTTCATTTTCAGGACAGTTTAATAACTAAAAAATTGCTAATTCGCCGAAATTTTCGGCAAGTACAACACTGTAACGCGTGCTGGTTGTTTGATTCAACGTAGTAACTGCTCAACCATTAGATCATCTATTCTGTTATCGATCGACAAGCATTAACTGACGAGGAATTTTTCAGGTAGGTAGAGCAAATAAATGTTAACCTGCATAAACGGGGACCTAATATATTCTGACTATTCAGCCGAGACAGGGCTAAATTTGTCATTATAATGAACAGTAATTTAATTGAAAGTATTCACTCTTTTCTAGACGTATATCCGCTTTAATCATAGAAAGTTGAAGAATTATTCACATTGTAATATTCCATATTACTTTAATGCACCTGGACGGTTTCGATGTTCCAACATCATCATTTTTTTTCCTATTCTGATGAAAATATTGTCAAAATACTCTCAAAAATCACAAAATAATTTATTCTTCAACTGCGTCAGGATTCCACACATTTATTTTCCCTACCATCACGTTTAAGTAGAGAAGCCTTCAATTTCCATGAAGCAGAAAGATAATCTTGCCAAACAGTCGCACCTCAGTCTCTCACCCAGGACAGGCACTATTTGAAAAAGGTTATTATAAAGTGTGGAGCAAAGATAATGGATGTTTCCCTTAATGCTTCCACGTTTCCCTATTCTTGAACACCTCTTTCACTGCCATAATATACCAACCCTTGCTGCTTCACAGGATCGGGGAGTACATGCGACTCCTCCTGCGGGCCAGGGCTAGACTCTTTGCAATATTTGGCACTCTTCATTGGAATATTCACCCATTATTAGGGTATTTAGTAGGGAGAGCTTCTAGAGCAATACGCCGTCCGTCGAATGAGACGTTGATCCGTATTCCCTTGGGAGCCTTTCGTTCTTCATCATCATCAGTCTTTGTCATATGTAATCCATCCTGGTCTTCCACGGTTACTCCCTCAATTCATTTCTCCTTCCGCTATCGTTTCCAATAGGCTATTATCTAGTAGATTGATGCCGATGTTGGATTCTCCTTCACCCTTTCTCAATACCCTCACGACCCTTACCTCATGATCTGCATACCCAACTCTTACTTAGTAAATAAGTAAGTGGCGTAAACCGACTCAGTAGTCGGTCGCCTCCGCTTATTCTCAGCTAGCCAGGCATAATAAGCGATGCTTATTTAACATTTCTATTAGCTTTCGACTACGCATTGATTCCGCTTGCGTCTCACACAAGCGGTACGCGTTGTCGTTCAATCGATCTGATAAGCGCATTCTCCGAAAAACTACCCTTCTCTCTGCTCGAATAAAGGGTCTGAAATTCCGAGTCCATTCAATCCACGCCTCCCTCTTTTCACGTCGGAAGGCTTAATTCCGACGGGCGGCAGGCGGAGATTCGCGAGACATACAGCGGACGTCTCGTTCGCTCACACATATTAGATTTGCCGCGCCGCGCTACCTTCCTCGCCGGCCGGAGGGAATTTTGCGCGTGAGCGCGGGACAACGGCCGGAGAGAGGAACACACAACTCTGCCGCTCTAGCTGGCATTCAACCAAAGGGCAGTTTGATTTGGTGACTGCTCAACTTGGGCCTCGCAATCCTTACACGTGGAGAGTACTTGAAGAGCATTTCTCCGTCCGTGGAATGGGACATCAAACTATGGACCCATTGGCTTCATTTGCTGCGAGTAGGTTGATACTGATGCCGGATTTCTCTCTCTACAATTTATTCGTTCCTTGTATAATCCTTCCCCGAGCAAAAAGCCCACTTTTTCATAGTGATAAGAGAAAAAAATCTTGATTGGTTGAACTTGATAATGACACTAAGTGTTAGGACCATGGTCTGAGCGAATAAATAGCGAGTTAGGAAGTTTGCCACAGAATTTTTCTTTTGCTTCTATGGAAATTGAATATTTCTTCAAAATTATGCCTAAAATTCTTCTTAATGGCGAAAGCGATCTCAGATGTCTTATCTTCCCGTATAACTATGGTCTAGGTAAAGAACGAACAAAGTTTGTCCTCGACTGATGCCGACGGCCAAGGCCAATTGGGGAATATATTAGACATTAAAACACTGTAGTATTATATAAAAAAATCACAAACGATAGCATTGCACGGCTGAAACTCGCTTTAATACTTGGAAATAATTTTTTTTCCGTAGAAACATGTTTACTCACTATCTTCCCCATGTACCGTAGAAATCCCATTTGGTTACGCTGTTCATACTTTCCCAATCTAGAGCTTTAAGCATAACCAAACAATCTCGCCATTCTAGCACGGATTTCTAAGACTTATGAAATCCACACAAAAATCAATTCTGGCAATTTCTTCGCGTGGTTTGCGAGGGATCTGATGAAAGGTGTACCGGTTGGAGTATATTCCTAGGAACCGCTTCTACTATGATACCTTAAAGGGTCCATTACCTCACATTGTGGTCGGTTAAGTGTGGAGGCTTGAGATCTGTCTGCAATTGGTCGCGATATTTTAGAGAAATCTTCCGGTCTCTTCTTAAGGTACTTCGTGGAGAACGATTCAAGAGCAGTGCTGTCTGCTGGACATGCAACCGTGGTCTCCCTGGAGACTTTATTTAAGAGTAGGCCGAGGCAAACGCTGGATTTCTCTCCGCTCTTCTCCCAGGGCAAAAGTACTATTGACCAAACTACCCGTCCATCCTTGATGGCGTAAATTACCTCAGCTGTCAGCCATCTCCTTACATAAACTATCCAACTCACTATTCTCGCACTTGTCACTTTCAATCTTGAAAAACCAAAATCTCAGCGGTTTTCCTAGAGTTCTGATTGAGAGCATTCCACCGATTTACATGTATTTTGTCGCACTTTTTTCTTCAATATTCCACATTTACTCCATTGTAACGTTTGATGCTTGGGCGTTGGTTTTTACTTGTTATTAACATGTTCATTGTATTTTTACTTCTATATATGAGTTTTCAATGGCATTTTTTTTACTGGTTGGCTGTGAGGGGTTTTTAAGAGGAGTGAAGAGGGATGGTAGGGAGTGAGATAAGGCGTGCTACGGACTTCCGAGAGGAAGTTGCTTTGTAATACAAAGAAAATAAAGAAATCGCTGCAAATAGGTTTGCAGAATCCATTGAAAGTGATCCGACGTAATACTATGTATCTCTTCTCATACTGTATCTCACTTTAAGTCAATATAATTTCTCATTTAACCCTGTTCAAGTTGCCAATTCTTCTCCCTACTCACCCGAGTTTTCCCTTTTTCTATCTTCGTTTATATGGTCATGTCTTCAAGAATTCCTCGCTCCTGCTGTCTAAAGTTCAAGTTGCCAATGCTCCTCCCTACTCACCCACGTTTTCTATTTTTCTATCTTCGTTTATATGGTCATGTCTTCAAGAATTCCTCGCTCCTGTTGTCTAAAGTTCAAGTTTCCGATTGCCCTCTTTAGTCACCCCCGTTTTCTCATTATTCTATCTTCATGTATATGGTCATGTCTTCAAGAATTCCTCACTCCTGTTGTCTAAAGCTCAAGTTGCCTATTCTCCTCCCTACTCACCTCCGTTTTCTCATTATTCTATCTTCGTGTATATGGCCATGTCTTCAAGAATTCCTCACTCCTGTTGTCTAAAGTTCAAGTTTCCGATTGCCCTCTTTAGTCACCCCCGTTTTCTCATTATTCTATCTTCGAGTATATGGTCATGTCTTCAAGAATTCCTCGTTCCTGTTGTCTAATAACAACTTCGGTCGATGTTTTTTTTCAATCTCTTTCAGAAGCTTTCTTCTTCTCTTGCATATCTCGGTTTCCTCACCAAGGAATGAAATTCGCTAGAAAAAAATGACTCAACTTGACCGAGATTCCAAGCCGAATCTCTCAATTGCCGATTGGGGTATGTTGAACTGCTGCGAATTTAATCCCTTGGTGGCTGGGCATCCATGAGCATGACTGCGTACCATGCCATTTGCACATGCAATGATTGAAAAACTCCAGTTCTTCGTTAACCATCCTTCACGCCCATTGGACTTTCTCCATTCTCTTCCTCATACACACCCATACGTCTACAATCTCTTAACATTCTCTCACCACAAATTCTGCCGATGGCTTCCATCCATCGTCACGTTCCATATCAATCGCTCCGCTAATCGTGTCTTAACAACTTTCCATTTACTCCTGTGAAAAATTTCCTCGTGTGAGGAAGCTACTTTAGCTAATTTTACAATGGCCTGGTAAAGTCCTCGCCTGATAAAACGAGGGTCGCGGGTTCGAGTCCCGCCTGGGTGGGTTTTTCACCACCCAGGGCATGGATGTATGTCAAGTTCTGTTGGTCCGGTCCCTGCAAAACCTGATGACATGCTCAGCAGCCTATCGGGATTCCGGGGACATACGGACCAACAGAATCGTCCGGCAGCAAAAAAAAAATTTTCTTCCTTACATACTTAGCCCTTCAACCATTGTTATCTCAAATTCTGCCCAAGAAACTAAATTACTCAAGTGTTCCACCTAAAGCCCTCTACCTAAATAACCGGCTGGCGTTTATTTATTCCCCGATAATGTAATTACTTTAGTTTTTACGTGATTCATCTAACGCTATTTATTCCGTAATGAGTTACGCAATAATTGATGACTCTTAACTGGCTGGAGGACGAACCATTTATTGGAGCTAAAAAATTGCATTTTAAAGCTTAACCCATTATTGACTAAATTTTTGAATAGCCCTAACTCTCTTTTGGGTTGAAGTGTGTGATGTTTTTCGTTAATCGATTATTAAAAAAGAGCAGTCTAAAAATGTGATGATACTTGTTCACTTATATTTTCTAACATTCCCACGAATTTCCAAAATTATCAAGTAACCAATGATTGACACCTCATTTGGCAAATCAATCTACATTTTTCAATCATTGACAACGATTGATATTACCTTCGGGTATTAAAAGAAATTTATCAAAGGATACACCATTTCTGTTCGAGGCTTGACTAACTCATTATCTGATGCATTTCACGCACCGATGAATTTCCGTGGTTCTTGTACAGCCCATGATCCAAAGAAAGTTAATTATACATCTCGTCCTGCAGCATATTTCGCAAATGATTACTTCGATTCTAGTTCCGGTTTTGAAGAACCACTGTGGAGGAGAAGAATGAGGCACGTTGTAAAATGCAATCTCGGCGGAGATCAGCCATAAAATGTCAGCGTTATGAAATTCCGCGATTATGATCCATCCGGCTACGAAATTCCAGTTATTAAGCGTTCATTTGCGGGAAAGATGTGAAACTGGCCACTCATCCGATCGATCCACTGAAAGAGCCCCCGACTCCGTGGATCCCATCCAGACCTCCAATTTTTTCCCTTTTTTTCGCATCCCCGCTTCACATTCCCAATCATCCCCCCAGTGGGGGTGGGGTTACAACGTACATACATACAACCATTCCCGTGTCTTAATTCAGCCCACCGGTGCAGTTCACCTCGACGTTCCAACAGGAGCGGAGCAAAGATCTTGTGCCTCCTCAACTCTTCACGGAAGTCGCCAACTCCCCATTTCTCTGCATTCCTGCCTCATCGAGCTTTCTCATTCCGCACTCGGCTGATTCTTTCAATTTCCTCGCACATTTTCCTTCTTATGTTTTTCATTCGTTCATCCCTCCCTCTACAAAACTCTCTTACATCTTCCGAATCTACTTCCTTTCCGAAATGTTCATTTTTTTCGGCCGAAGCATTCGCCTCTACGGATTGAACTCCTTCCCATCCAATCCCTCTCCCACATTCTCCCTCCGAACGACGGCCGAAGAAAAAGAAGCGAAATATGTGAGTGGAACATATTAGTGAAAAAAAGGTACAAAAATAGTACGGGGAGGAGATCCGTCTCCTTTTACATTGAGCCACACGGTGAATCAACCCCGAGAAAATGTGCTCTTTCGCGAAGCTTTTCTCTGCGTTGATTGCTCGGTAGATCTCACATGCCTTTTTTGAAGCATTTATTGGGGGTTCTCGGCGACTGCCGACTCAGAAAGACCTTAATTCGGCAGCATAGCACTCCAATAGTGGCCAGTTTAGAGTTAAAAGCTAATTAGAACGAAGAGGTGAGAATATAAAGCGGCTAGCGACTTAATCTCTTCTTTCTTCTCACACTTTGCGTTAATTACCAGGAAGTACAGAGCACATCAGCATATAATTTCGTCGGAAGTTTTTTTCGCGTGGAAATGAGCACTAAGTTTTGATGCTTTTATCCATTTTGGGTAATTTTGGAAGTTTTGACCCCATTTATAAAAATAACATAAGCCTCGCGACTCACGGAATTTCCACACATTGGTTATTCACCGTGAATAAAAACTGGAACGGTCACTTCAAAATGCCCGATAACTGAGAGTTACTTTAAAGAAAAAGGTTTTCTGAGCACGGTGATATGTTACCGAGAATGACATTTGATCCACGCGGATCGAAACTTGGACGAAACCAAGCTGTCAGTGCTCACGCAAGGCATTAGCTTAAAGTGACACCTCCCGTGATGGGCTTCATTTAAACCATGTAATGCAACATCAGGAAGTGTGTAGTAGGATCTCAATTCCAACGTTCTCTCCATTTTGAAAAATCTTCTCTTATGAGCTCATTTTATTCAATTTATCATTTGATTTTTCCAATGTTTTAATCTACTGAGTATAAAACCTTCCATGAGCCACTAATAAGAGTGCCTTTGATTACATTTCTTCCCAAGCAGCTTATTAGATGAGATAAATATGAAGATGCATATAGCCAAACAATTACTAAAATAGAATGTATATTTTAATGATACATAATAGGAAATAACAATCATACATTAATGAAAATTAAATGGTAAGTTCGTTTAAATTCCCTATGCATAAAGTTGAATGTTAAGAGCATCAAAACATCCAATTTAAACTCCACAAAATCACTGTAATAGCTGGCATCTCAGTTTCTTCTATTTAATACAAAACAAGGCATCAATAGCGTTTGAAGTTTTTTAGCTTTATCAGTTATTCAATTTGTTTGCGTCAATATAACAAAACGCTTTTAATTTTTTTGTGATAGATTTTTTTAACATGACTGATAGCAGGAAAATAAATCAATCAATTTACAGGAAATCTAAAGGGCAGAATATAAATTTTCAATTTTATTTTATTATTCCACCGAGAATGTGTAGTAATTTTAGTGGAAAATATCGTCTATCATACGTATTACATTTAAAAACTGCATCTTTAGGAACAAAATTAAACTTAAAATCTCAAGTTACGCAGCATTAATGATTAAGAAATCAAGGGTTGTACATAAGAAGTAAGCTTCATGCTCTCCCTCATACATTCAAAAATTCTTTCCCAGTCACTATGAACACAATTGTGAAAAAATTGCTCGCTGGAATGGCTAGGTGATTAAGAGTTGGTTAAAAAAAACTTAGCCGGAGAAAACATTTTCCATAACTGTGCGCCTTGTAGTCGCATCCTCTCCGAGTAGGCATCTTCGTGTTGATCGGTGGAGTGCGCTCTTGGCACAGTGACGGTGAGCATTCTTCTTCCAGAGCAATTTGCGTTTCGGATAAAGATGACTACAACGCGGATAAAAAGGTCCATTATCCAGTCCCAGAGTGCAAGATGATCCTAACAGCATGCTATATAGCCAGTATAAACTAGCTGGCTGACTACAAACTAATAAATTTAAAGTTTATTACGGTGTATATGTCACAGAATATTCCGGCATGTCAAGGTAGATGAGAGGGTACGTGCTGAATGCGTGCTACAATTGCTCATGGTGTCATGGCGTCGGACGCCGCAAAATTTGTGACATTAGTATGGTGGAGACCTTTTACCCAGTGGTATCTATCGCCATAGAACTACTGTTTGATTGAACGCTTTGCCCTTCCAAACCTCTTGACGGATTCTTAGGATTTCACACACATGTTCCTTTGAGGAATTAGTTGACTACATTATAGAGGCCGAAGTGCCCCAAGATCCCATGCTTGGGCCCTTTTTCAGAAACTTTTACTCCCATAAGAAAAGCATTGGATTCGGAGCAGAGGTTTCTGTTTTCGCTTTTTTAAGTTATGTGCATTCATTATAGAGGCTAGGAATTTTAAGTATCAGAGGACTGAACGAACAATGCTTTTATTTCGAACTTTGAAATCCGTATACGCTTTATTTTTTCCTAAAATTTGAGTTCTTGGTTCCATAATTGTCGACTTTTTCTCTATTTCAAACGTAGAAATTTGTATTTACTTGATAAACACAGAATAGGTTTGGAATGAGAACTTATGACCTAGGCTACGGTTTGGGAATCCATATAACAGAATTAGAGAGGTATTTTAGTTGTAACATTTTTCTCCATTCTCACCATGTGTGGCTTATGACTGCTATATGACATACTTACATTTACATATGCATATTACATATGCATTTTGCATGTCGTTTTGGAAGGATTCACTTATAGATTTTCGCCAAATTTTTCTCTTGTCATTATCGAGACCATATTCGAATACTATTTTAAAATTTATCAGCTATAAGAAGCATGGAGAAAATACAGTAACGTTCAACACGTAAAAAAATTGTATGCGTCTAAAATTCTCATTTATTTACTAAATATGCATACAAATATCTATAGCATGACTAATTTTTTGACGTCGTACGCTGAAAACACCTTCATATCCGGAGATTTGTTTACTTTTCTACAAAAACTACTAAGGTGAGAACATGATTTAATTTTTAAAACAGTTGAGAACTAGGAAAAAATTCACTCATCCCTAACACGTTTCATTGTTATCCCGGTGGAAGACCCGAGAAGACTTACTCCATACGTTTCATTGTTGTATCGAAACTTATACTAAGTTTTCATTAACTTATGAAAACTATCATACTCACATTATACTAAGAGTGGGTCTTCTCCCCATATGTTAATGTTTGAACCATCCAAATAATTTCATAAAAATGTCATATTTTACACTTGTTCAATGAAATGTTTATAATCTTTTCATTTAATTTCTCTTTTACTGTCGTAAAACATGTAGACTAGCATCTTCCACTTATCCTTTCGACCTGACATTCTATCTCTCAGTAACGCGGAACTTCATCTATACTGCTTCATTCACGGTCATTCAGCCATTCTTTTTCTTTCGACTCTTTATCGCCCCTTCTCTTGTCTTTCAACGTCAAATTTAGTACAATTTCCATTCATTCATCTTAAGCACCAGTGCCTAAACTTGTCATTGTTCCCTAAAGACCATGTTTTAGAGACTAGCCGTGCGCTCATAACAAAGTTTTCGCAAGCCTTGTCATTACTTCCTCACTCAGGCGAGTATTCATAAAGCCCTGCAGCCTTTTAACTGAGTTATGGTTGCTAGCTAGAACTGTTTCACAGAGATTTAATAAGGTATTAAATTTAAGCAATTTAGACTAATCTACTTGAAATAGTTAATTAAAACATACGATAGTCGATGGGATGAAGTTTTCCAAAGAGATAAGACGTATCGATCACCTATGCATACACCTTTCATTGAAAAGTAGAGCAGGAATAGAGAAAACGGGTTGTGACCGTTAAAACACAGGTGTTTCCCAGGTATTTAATAAGGAAAGAACAGAGGATGTTTGTAATTTTATAAATTAAAGGCCGTATTCATAGATTTCAGCTAAAACGCACTGGTAAGTTGGCTAACTTAGTCCGCTACAAAGAGCACTTAGTCGAATACTAAAAATTGGTATTCATAGATACTTTTTTATGAGCTACCAGGAGCTATCCACTTAGTATGCTACTATAGCCACTATCTCAGTAGAGTTTATAATTTTAGGTAGTGACTGCCATTAAAACAATCAAACAACGCTTTGCAATACTGCCATAGGCTTTTCTGTACGTCAATTCGTGTATTAATCATGATTATTCCATATATACCCATTAAAGTAATAAAGAAAAAGCCAATTTTATCACATTATTAAGCACAAAATATAAAATTATTCCAGACCCAAAGAAAATTCTCTTTGACAATTCAATATGAATATTTTTAATCGTCTTTTAATGTACAGTTCCAAGAATTAAACACCCTTTGCTCTTCAACTCTTTAAATTTATGAATCACAGCAATGTTGAAACTAATACCCTCACCTAAGAAATAAAAATGCAATCAATATACCATGGGAACGTCTATGCCTATTCATTCTCTTTATTTGACCTGTTTCCTATGAAATTTTAAAAATGCTTCTTATGAATAAAAAATGTCGAAGGAACCAATTTCATCCATTTCATAAATGGATACGGAACAACATAATTGACAGCGGGTGAACGAGAAAAAGTATCATTATGGGGAATTTTGAAGTTGTAATCTTTCTACAGTAGCGTAATTGTAAAATATCCAAAGGAGCACATTTTTAGCATTGCCGCTCTAATAAAAATCCTATCACCTATATATGAACGTTAATTGTTATTGTACATAAAAATTCGGAATGGCATACTAGTTATTAAATTTATTTGTTGACGTACGTAGAATTACACCTCTGACAGAATGTAATCGTCCAACCAGAAGTATTTCATCTGAATATGTATACTGCCCTTCCCTAAACCTGGGTAGTGGAAAATTCATTTTTTTATCTTGAAATTACTTAAATTTGAAATTCTGCTCAAAAGATCATTTTCTGGAAGTGAGTGAGATCCGGTACAATCCATTATTCAGAAGCGAAAAATGTTTCCGGTGAAAGAATTCGAAAGTTTGCTTAAAAGGGCACGTTACGCATCCGCAACCACATTGTTCCCAAAGGACTGACTTCCGGCGTCAACTATAAACAAATAATAATATTGGATAAAGGACCTGCACCGGCAAAAGTGAGTGAAAAAGAAGTCCTTAGACTTACGCAATAGAAATCATCCGAATTGTTTTCAGAATCTCCAGTCCTCCCCTATATCCCCTCCCCTCTTTACCTCAACAGACGGTTTTTCTCTAGCAAAATTCATGACAAATCCATAAGAACGATGCTTACAGTTAAATACTAAGTAGAGCACATTTTTGTGTTCGAGATACTCGTTTCCGAAAAAGGACGTATGATGAACAGTTAAAATGAAGTGATCCAAATGATTAGCTTGTTTCTTGTCCACTCCATTCGGGAAATGTATTTCGTCAGAGTGCCAGTAAAAGAAATCCAATCGATCGGTCATAAGGATACAAGCATTGGAATCGCAACCAAAACGTTAATCATTCTAAAATGACCAAATCCTCCCCAGCAAAAACCAAATTTTTATCATGAACTGAAAAGGCAAGCGAAATAGGCATCATTTTTAAGGATCGGAGGAACGAGGATATGCTGCGCGAAGCGGATGAAATGGCTACTTCCGTTCTCATGCAACATGGTCGACGGAAAAACTTTCGAGTTTGCACTTTTTACGTGGACTTTTGAGTGAAATATGATAGAGAGAAAATACCAAAATTGGATTTTTCAGGAAACCACTTGCAATTTTTAGTTTTTGAGTTTCACGCATTATTTACCACTCAATGATCCAAATAAAAGCTTTTCTGCAATTTTGCGGAGACAGAAAGGTTTGATAAGCTCTAAAAGCCAAAAATGTCTGCGGTATGTGGTATTCATGAAGAAACTCTCCTGTGCATAGATTGTGCGACTCGGCATCACTGACGTGGAGAAGTCTTTTGGTTGTTTAGAGAGGCGTCTAAACCCTAAAGTTTATTACGCCATCTGGTATGGTGAGCATAATGGCAAAGAAACTACATGGGAGATGGAGGGAGAGTGATGAAAAACTCAAGTTTGATACAAGCCAACTCTTAACAATAGGCAAAAGAACCAGAGGATCCCATTCGACAGATGATGTGCTACAATTGAAGCGCTCTACACAGTATCGAAATGGGAGCCAGGAATTAGATGAAAATCTTCAACTTGGCCAGGTCGACTCCGAGTACCTGAGACCGAGAGCTATTATAATTATTATTTTATTTTGCTATCGAAATTTCATATTGTGAAATATAGACTGATGATAACCAGATGTATATTAAAAGTGTCAAGTTACCTTTGAAACTTCTTGGAAGGGAGCATTTTGGTGCGCAGGTAAAGGCACGCCGTGCTGCCACGATGGCTTTGATATTGACATCGCCAGGCAGTAATCATCGTCACGTATCATTGAAATTGCGAAAATCTACTAATTGTATATTTGCTCATTGAATATTTATTATTTACGTGAGTTTTCTTTTACGCCTAAATATTGATAGCTTTCAATATTTCGTCCTCTTTTAAGAGTTCTCTTATTCATGCATCTATTTTTGGAACATTATTAGATATGGTCTTCCCCCACCACAGTTTACTTTTCACGATGATGCCGGTTAAAATTCCTCTGACATTATTTGCTTTTAATATGTCACTGCAAGCCCCGATAGCTTAGCTATTTACACGATGTGAACATACACGAAGTCGCGATACTGTTAAGACACGTCACCAAGTATGTTTTTTTAAGTATGTATTTTATGCTTTTTTGTGTGTGGTGGTAATGGAGTATGTGGAAATTTCTGCTGATTTGGGAGAGCTACATGTCCAAAATAGAGCCCTGATCGAGCAAATATCCGGAGTATTTTATTTGACTACCATTAAAGCCTATCACTAATGGGTAAATTACTTTAGTTAGTAATTAATGATCATCCCTTCAATAAATTGTAACTCGTCTGAAACTCTACTTCAGCCGCAACGTAAACCCCATAGGTTAAGGAAGAGAGCAGATGGCACCATAGTCCATGATAGTGACTCCTATATTACATTAAAAAAATATAGCCTTTAACAATTCTATCGCGCCCAATCAGTCAGCGGATTATGTAAATAATAGTTTTTTTAAATTAATTCAAACTCGCATTTTAAAACCATCACGGCACCGCAATAATTCCGCTTTCAGTGCCAACCTTCGGCGAATTAATTGCAAAACTGGTTAATTCAATATGGCCGATGGCCAATAATGTAATTTTCACCTGTACCATGGTGTCAAATGGTTTTATTCCAATCTCTTCTTTAATCGATGGTAAACCCGATTCCCTAAGCAGCTGAATCATGGAAATGAATGGCTACGGAAATTTGCGCCTATCTTCCGGCCGCAGGACTTGTTATTATTTGAAAATCGCCCTTACGATAAGGGATGGCAGAGAATCATAAATAAAAAGCACAAATGTTAAACAAGTAATGGGGGAAGGAGCAAAACAATTCGCGGAACTTTTTCGAGGGCCTCAGGCAGCCCTCTGGATGGGATCGGTAAATTATGGGGGTTATATCGGTAAAAATACAAAAGAGAGGAGAATGGAGTATGAAAAGACCGTTCAAGTATTGCATACATTGAAACTTGTGCAGGGGTGAAGGATTTGACACAGTGGAGATCCCGACTTTTGGAAGTACTCACATAGAATTTTCCATGAGCCGTAGTTCGGCTACCCATTATGGGCCTCAGTGCTGAGAATGAGATATAAAATATTTTTATAAGAGCTGCTCTGTGATGAAACAAAGGTTTGCTACCTGCGGACGTGAAACTATGCAGCGGCCAGGAGTGTACGGATAACCTCATGACAATAGCAGAATAAGGGCCAAGGAACGATTGTTTGAAACCCGAGGTACCGGAAGTTGCTAAATTTAAACAATTGTGAGCCAATTGAAGTAAGATACACTGAGATACGCAGCATGGTAATGTTGAATGGTATTCGTGCTTACTACGTAATACATTATTAATCGTGTCAGTGGGACATTGGGACAAGCGTTAAGAGGGAAAACCTCGCGCTTTTTGAAGTGCTTTTAACCAAGAGTTATCATCAGACGACAACATAAAGTGAAACAAGTCCCTGTTATTTTATTGCGATGCATAAAAAAACATTTCTTAGGATGATTAAGTTCTCATTTTTCTTTTAAACTTTGTTCTTTCATTAAATTATTTTTTCCTTTGACTTTCGTTTTTACTTTTGGGGTGAACATTAATGGAATATTTCAGCATTTATCAATTTTTACGAAAAAAATCACTTGCGGAAGAAAAGGACTTAAACATATACTAAATCTTAGTATTAGGAGTGTTTCGGATGAAAATGGATCATGGAGGACAGAATTACATGAATCACTCGTGAAAATAAGGGTTCAAGGACAGAATGAGTCCAATTCTTTGAAACTTCCACAAGACACAGAGCGGTTAACACTCTAATATAGAGAGCAGGTAATCTTATTTGGTTCGGGCACTAAGTCTTTTCGGAATGAGGGAGTAGTAAGGCTCGAAGCTTTTAAGAAGTGGGTGTGCAGTAGAAAGGGGAAAGCTAGCTGGAATACCCGGGACTATACGGAGTGTATCAGATGGAATTGCCGGAAGGAACAGAATTGTCGGAGATCTGGAGAGAGCAGTGAAAGTGGGCGTGTGGGAAATAAGGCAAAATTGGGGTGGATAGAATGAACGTTGACAATTATTAAGAGTCGAATCCAAGTTTAAGAGGGTAGAATATGGCAGGTGGATGGCAGAATGGTAGAGGGTTATTTCACCATTAAAACAGACAATACACTTTTAATGTTACAAAAGGGAGCAGAAAGAATGAAGGGCTTAAGATTGACTAAGTTGAGGGCAAAAAACATTTATGAAAAGGAATGCTTAAAGTAGGGCAATATATCTTAGTCAGTTGATAGAATACCAAGAGAAGGTTGTTGACCCTACTCTGCGGAAGTAACCAGTGGTAGCTCGCAGCTGAAAATCAAATAAACCAATTCCGGAATTTTGCAAGTGTTTTGCCGCGCCAAATATTATTAAGTCATACAAGTAATATTACCCGAGGTTGTAACTCCCTTGACGATGGAACTAAGAATCAGATTTCTTATAATCAGTCTCGTATTCGGCTCCCCACCGCACGCCACTGAAGTATTGTTAGTATTCTGCATTACCATCCCTACCGCCATCCTTTGCGCGCCCATTTTCATCTAAAAAGTATTTAGTTAAATCTATATTGAAAAATTATACCTAGCCTCAAAACATCCCTACCTCAGTCTCTCCTTAACTTTAAAAAAATCCAGTTACTATAGTAAAATTGCTAGAAAAAAATTTTTCCTAGAAAATTCGCATCTCTGTTTTAATCCTCTAGCTTAAAGTATTTTTAGATTTTCTAAACCCCTGAGAATGATTAAGAATTGTCTCGGTATCACTAACTTAAAACTTAATAAACTTAAACCCTTTGGGATATTAACAATTATGTTAAACAACAAGTTTGGCATTCTGGAATGCATTCACATGGTAACACGCTTGACTTGATTGTCTAGAAAAGAAACTCAATTCGTAAGAAATCAAATTGCAGCTCATAAATACGAGTTCATTTAAAGCCCACATTAGAACATATACATGTATGTCATTTAAACGGGCATTTAACCCCGAAGAGAGGATATCTGTTTTACTTAGGAAGAATAACGAGCAAATCCGATTAAGCAGCTCTGATCGAACAGTATATTGTTTCGGCTCTTTCAGCCCAAAGCATCCCACACTGGTATTTCGCAAAAAATGTTCAAGAATTTCTTGGAAGGAGTTCCACATTTCGTGGTTTATTCAAGAGGGATCTGGGCGCATGGTTACGTCCTGTGTCTCAAAATAGAGAGGAAAAGGCAAAGCTATTTATTGAAGAATTTGGGAAAGCATTTAACCTTTAAAACTGGAGAATAAGGGTGTCGGAAAAATTATGAAAATCGGTAAATATTTCGTTCATATAAAGGATAATATCTACTACAAAGGCATAAAAATAATTTTTTCACCGGAAAAATTGTATTCCAAAAGCAAAGACTCATGGCACTGAACATCATATTAACTAGGTCACACTATTTTTATGAGCCTAATAGCACTTAATCGTGTTTCCGGTTTGACAATGAATACCTCAGGAAGTATTTTGTAATGAAATACTGGATTCCCTTCCCTTCCCTTCCTAAGTTCCCTTCTTCCATTTGTAATTTGTTCATAAAATATCCAAAATCTCTCATTGATACATCCATAGGATAGAAAAGAAACTACATAAGCAACTTGTACAACAATACTAATTGTTAAATGTTAACTTCAATAAGTAATCTAATTTCTAAGTCGTACTGAGTGAAAATGCAAAATATATATATTAAATTTTTAATACTGAATGTTTTCGTGAGCTCATTAAAATCTAAGTTACTCTTCTCTCCTGAAAAAAATTGAAGTTAAATCAAAGTTATTCTTCTCTTGTGAAATAATTGAAGCGGAAGACCTTCCATGGGATAGTTTCCATGCAAATCAAAACCATTACCTAAATCAAATTTGAAAGCAGTGGAAATTAAGTGAATGCCATTTATGAGCGCTCGGAGAAAAAATATCAGTTAGAGAGTACGATTTAGTTAAATAGCAAGCGAGTCTTGCGGACTTCGTTCCAAAAACAGGATGAAACTTAACAGCCGTATGCGATTACATAATGAACCGCATAAACCGACTCGGGTGAGTCTCTCCCTTCCAATAACACGCCTTTTCACTCGTGGAAACTTCCACAATTTCCTTTTTTTCCCTTCATCATCGTCTCGCGTTATGAGTTTTTCCCCAAGCCGGCACTCCATTATGTCCGTGCATGATTTGCGAGATTTTAATAACCTTAAATCTCCATCTTCAGCTGTAATCTATTTTTTCTCCATTCTTTCATCACTGAAAACATTGTTTTTATTAGGAACCCAGTGTGAAAAATGTTTTTAGGATTTATTGGAACCAGAAAAAGAAGGCACGCGTAAGAAAGTTTGTTTTTGGTTCTCTTCCCTCCTTGGCATTGAGTTTGTTGCGCAGAGCAAACATGCCGGGACAGAAGAGAAAACTTCGATTGCGTCCGAACCTCCCACGCATAATCTTTGGTTCCCACTCCCAAATACCTTAGCTCTCCTTCCCTTTCTTTTCCTTTAGGATGGGGTTGGGGGAGGATTGACAGAAGGGACGGAATGGGAGTTGGTGTCAGGAGAGTGTGGGCGACCGCAAGCGGTCCATCGGATGCCGCCCACTCCCCATTCCCCTCCCTCCCTCTTCTCCCCATGAGATTCCTGGATCTGGGGAGGACCATATCGATCTCGATTTAAAAAAGCAATAGGGATAATCCATCCCTTAGCAATTTCAGCCTGTAAAAAATTGTTACCTAGGTAGCGTTAGCCTCAAGGCGGCTTTAACCATTGATACATAGATTTTTTTACACATTTACCTCTCATTCCGAATCATTTGCAATAGGCAAAAATAATGTTTTATTTTTGAACTTGCTAGCTTGAACGATGATACATACGTAAAGCTACCATCGTATAGTGAGTGCAACTAGTATACAGAAAAAACAAACAGTGATCCATGAATATATAACTACAAAAGCATGTTTACTATGAAAGTGTATATCATTAATACATTTTATAAAATAGATAATTAAAAAGTAAAACTAAATGTCATAACTAGAATAATTACACAGCCTATGGGACATTCCAAACTACGCTAGGAAAAAAGCCACATCGTTACTTTTTTTGAGAAAATAAGAATAAAGTTGAATGATTTCACATCGTTTGGTGGCTTATTATTTTTGTACAACGCATAAAAATGTCATTCCCCAATATTTTGTGTTTACCTCGGGTAAGGTGCGTATCAATCTTCTGTGCCCTCCCCCGGCAGGTTTATATAGCAAGGTTGATTAGTTACTACTCTTTAAAGACATTATTCTACAAACACTAATAATATTCAGAATAGCTGTACTTTGTATCTAGCAATATAAGATATCTTAGGAAAGATACACAATTTTTCTCACCTACTTTTATCATGACTTTCTACATAGTTGATCTTGAAATTTCTGAGCATAATATGCATATTTTGACTTGATTTTCATTTTAGGTACGAAAAATAGCGAACTACACTGTTGTTAGAGGAACTCAAAGAGCAAGGCTAACGAACGTACAAAATGCCTAAATTCGACAATTTTCGACATTTTCATTTTTACTATTTACTCCCACGATGGATGTTATTTTCATGGACCGAAAGTAACGTATCAGAAGAACAATGCCTCGCATGTAGCCATACACGTGGATACATCCTCACTATCCTCAATTCCTTAGATGTCAGTTCCCAGATGTAAGGAGTCCTTATGCTGTCACGTCTTTCGTCGTCTCACTGATGCGCCCGGTGATGCATAAATCCAATGACCCACTCTTCCTTCGTTTCTATACACTCTTCCTCCTTGCCTAGAGCGCTCAAATCATAAAATTCTATGGAAAATAATAATAAGTCATTTCACTTTTAAATGAAAATACACAGAAAAAATCGGACTCGATGGCGGCAACTTTCTGCACTAGGATTGAAAGTACACAAAAAACTTTCTATTTCCTATAAATTCAATGAGTTTAATACGTTTTCCAAAATTAAAAATTTAATAAACTCGGTGAGTTCAGGCGTAACTTCGTGCAAATTCATTTTCAATGATGAAAAAGAATACTAGGTAATTTTCTACGGGAATTGTGTTTATTAGATACGACTTCTTTCAACACGCTGAAGATGACCCTTACGCGTCGAAACTAGTCGTAACAAATAAAAAATCCTGTGGATAAATATCCAGTGTTCTTTTTCATAAATGGAAACTTCTGTTTATTTAATCGCTCAACATGTAATCATACCACTTACTGCACTAAACAGTATGTCTCTAGCCATTCTTACGCCTCAACATTGTCTTCATGGAAACCTGAGTTAGCAATTCTCCTTAATTTTCTTTCATTTTGAACAGGCATTTGCTTCTAAAAAGACAATGGAAAATCTCTACTTCAGAGGAAATTTGAAACCTCCGCCAATTTGGTTCAGAGTAAAATCAAGAGTTGAGTAAAATGTGATTCCTTTTTTTAAGTTTACTACTAAATGTACAAATTCCCAGCAATTTGCATAGTGCACTTAAGCTCATATAGCATATTAAAAGAAAAATTCTCGTTTCTTCCTTTCATTACATTCTTGTACTACATTGTGCCTTATACAGTAACATTCTACGCCTTTGACTCCTCTTAAAATTTCCTCATCATCAATTTTATTTTCTATTATATTCTTCGTAGGGGAAAAGTCAGCCAGTACTGAGCAGGAATTCGATTCAATAAAAATAGCACGTTTTTCAAGGATCCTCCCTCAAGCACGTATTTTTCCCAATACAGTTACAAACAGACATTTAAATTCCATCCTATCGCGCAATTTCAAAATAAACATCAAAATCTTTTGCGGTTAGTATTATAGATTAGATATTGAATAAATGCATGAATTAAAACGTTATCTGCGCAATTTTGCCACTCCTCTGCCACATTTAACTAATTTGAGGTATTAAGTGGGTCTGAAATTACCAGAAGCATTTAAAAAACTAAAATTTATGTACCAGGTATTTTAATGCCTATTCAATGGAATTAAATCCCTAGGTTTCATTACATGTGAGTAACCAGACTACCTTCGACAGTGATTTTCAGAGATCTTCATATCAAACAAATGTTGATGAATCGCAGGCTCGGTGGTGGGTCTAAGGATTACTTTACTTAGATGCATGCAGTCGTCCTAATTAGAGTCTGTTTGACGCAATAGTCATCTAATATATAAAAATTAATATTTGTTTGTTCATCTTCTATGCGTTCCAATACCATTCATAAGATTGCGATGAAACTCTGGTGTGTTGTTGTGCATTCGCCCGAGAAGGTTTATAAATTATTAAATCCATTGTACAATAGGTGGAGTGCGAGTCGTTTCAACTAATGAGTGTTGGCATACGAGATTCTCAAATGAGCGAGGAACGACAAGCAAGCAACGAAGCAGATCGTTTACGAGTTGCTCAATCACATGCATCAGAATTGTATCAGTGAGACATAATATCGCGCGCATCAGAAACATATCATGGAGACATAATTTTGGCTGAGAGGTACGTAATTTATTTGTGCGTAGAATAAGATTTGGTGCCGTGGTCTCTTTGTTTGCTTTTTTTAATTATTGGATTTGATGTTTATAACCGCGTCGCTTTTTCCTGAAATTGAATTTTTAAGCTCAAAAATCTTAAAATTTTTGCACTACTTCAACAATAGAATATTTTATTTACATGGAAACCGCAGCATAGGCATGGAATGGAAACTCAAGCCATCATTCGTGCGTAACGAATTCCTGGGTAGGTGCGAGGAATTAATTGGACTTCAAAAAATAATTGTCTTTCATTTATTTTGCACATGTTAATGTGTCTACTTTGTATATGTGTACCTACTTAGAAATAAAAAGAGGCATTGCAACGCATACCGGGCACAGCCAGTCTGATTTAAAGATGGAAATGTCAAACATGCCAGAGGAGTTCGAAAAATATACGCATCAACATTAGTATTCCTTATTCCGATGACTGAAACTCTGTATCTCATCACTCCATTCTTATTCCGGCTGACATCTTAATGAAATTTCTGCAATATCTGCAATTTTGTCATTGACCACTGAAATAAATACTGAAATCTACATGGTGTTGTTGGGAATCGGTCGATTCTTTTTATTATCATTCGTTTTATTATCAAGTAAAATTCATCACATCTCTTACCTATATCTGGGTTTGTAATTAACATTGAGAAACAATCAAAATTTTTTTTTAAATTTGAAGCTTATCATTATTTTGCGTAATAGTAACCAGATGTGCATGGGAAGCGCAAGGATAACCTCTCTTCATGATCTTCAAAGCTATGCTTCGATCCGTCTTGTCATGGAACTGTCTGGCCGATAGCGCCATCAAAAGCGGGTTACAGTTACATTCGTAACCCTCGACAGATGCTTATCCTTATCGTTTTGCTAATGCTTCATTTCCGCCTGTAACTTCTAATCACAATAGCATTCTAAAACTTTCGCCCTGCGGTCTATTTCACCAGTGTAAACTCATTCTGTAGCAATCACACAACATTTCAAACAATGGTGTACAATTTAATTGCCATGTACTCTTCTATTCGTAAGGGGTTCTGTAGTATGCCAAATATGCATCCAGTTTCACATATATTTTTCTGAAAGGTCCATTTCACTTGAAATGGAAAAGGATTATATATGCAAAATTTCCATTATTATAAAGCACTTATAAGTGATATGATATATTTGTACACAATAGAATCAACACACTTTTCTACATGGAGGAAACACATGGAAAGCTAGAATTTATTGAGTAAATGCTTGCGGTTTATTACCGAGAAATTATTTATTTTACTTTTGATTGCCTTTACAGCTCTTTGAAAGTAATATTTACAAAATCCTGTCGAACTTTAGGTATCCGCGGCTATAGTGCGAGGTTGTCTGCTACTTCGAGTTCCGACCTCGTTTCCAGATTTTGCTGTCGATGCTATCGAACAACTTCACCTTCGATCGGGCAAAAATTACATCAAATAATGCTTGAAAAATTCAAATCTGTTCTCATAAAAATATACATTATTATCATAAGGAAAAATGTTTCTCCAGTTTTAATTTCTGTTTTTCTTAACTGAACCATGAGGCATGCACAATGTATGAAAACTTGCAACATGTTCGTTCGTTCGGATTCAGGCTGAAGATGGATATGAAGAGTAGTTTAAGCAAAAACATTAAACACTGCTACTTCGGAACTGCTGCCATTAAACATTATTCAATCCATAACGAGTCTAAAATATGGTGCATAATGAAACATAACTTTTTACTAATTCTCCGTTTCCAAGCTTCCCGATTTCTATTCCGTCAAAAATAAACTTTGGCTCAAAAGGTCACAGGTCCCAGAAAGTCACTAAGTGCCAACCGGGTTACTCGAAGTTTTCTGGTGGTCTCGCTGGTCACCCATAAAAATAACTCACATGTTGCATAGAACGCGTATTACGAAATTAACTTAAAATCATATGATTCGATGTTTTCTTTGAGCAATGGACATTTCTTCATCTCACTAGGATTTAAGCCATATCATAATTTTCATTATTAAAAGATAAAACTTGGTTAATTCCACAGTAATTTGTTAAAACCCAGTATAAACACACTAATTTATTAAAACCGGGTATAACGAGGCGTGTTTCTAATATGATAAAAAAATCAGAGAAAAAGAAGACATTGCGATTGTTAACAGTTCACCCAGTTGAATGTAAAAAGAAGTGGTATACTTTCCCTTTCATTCAGTGTGTTTCCTATAAATTGCATAATCTCATTTTAGACGAAACACGCGGTGTGTCATTCCGCAACCCTCGCACTATTGGAAAACTGCTTTTTAACTCGAAAGACAAACATTCAAGGTTGTACAAAAGTGGAGCGTATAAACTGAAATGTGATGACTGTGGAATCTCATACATCAGTCAAACAGGACGGAAAGTGAGTGACAGACATTTATGTACAGATAACCATTTTAGTGATTTTGACCCTGATATTTTACATGTCACTGACAAGGGTTCTAAGTTAGATTTTTTAGAAAAAATTGAAATTGTAAATAGCCTACAGATTTTATGTAATGACCACCTGTTCCCCACCCATTCCCCCCTCCTTAACATAAAACTTCCCTCTTTCCACATCAGACAACCGTCCTAGTCATCCATTCTGTTCTTGTTTAATTCATATTTCTCAGTTTTCACCCAATTGTACTCATCCTTTCCGCCGCCTTTACGTCATCTCTACCAGCTTACCTCCACCCCCCCCCTTTCTCCTCTCCCCTCTTTACCTCCCTCTCCACCACCTTTACTGCATATATCTCTCACCACTCACATCAGTTGTACCTTGCAAATGGCGCTCAGTTGCTGAAACCTGGGTCGGTTTTAATAAATTTGTGTGGAATTAACCAAGTTTTATCTTTTCATTATGAATATAAAAAACTTCCACAAAGTAACGCCTGAAGCAGTTTCATTTGTTCGTAATATAATAATTTCGCCAATCCACCCTCCCCAAAATTTTGTAATGTACACTACTTTGTGATATTGTCTTAATTTTACCAACAACTTAATGCAATATAGTAAGTTTTATATCACATCGTTGTTTCCAAACTTTGTGCTGGCTCTCAAAAAACTTTTTTTAAATTTTGTTTACGAAGTGAAGAGAGCTTACGGGCCAGAAGGGACTTTAAAGACTCAATATCTCCAAAAATACGGCTTATTACTATAATTTTCATATTTACCAGTCCAATTTCTTCCAAGCCCTTTCAAGCACTAAGTGCTGGAGTGTGTTTGCTGTTCTTCAACAAAAATTACCAATTAGAGCCAAAATTACAATCTTTAATAATAACAAAGGGTAAACATTATACCTTCACTCGATATTAATGCATATTTTTTCAACACTATGATATAAAAAATATCCAAATTTTAATTATGAACAAAGAAAAAAAGACAAATTTACGCATATCATTGGCTAAAAGGAGACGTGTGGGAGAGTGAGAAGAAGCAGATTAGGCATGTAATTAAATCGGACAATTGAATGTCGTGATGTTAAAGAGAATGCTTGGTGACCGGAGATGGTGTGGAAATATATTACCACTTCATGGCATACATTGGGCGAGGAGATATTGGTATATGAAGTAGAAACAGTTTTGATAATGAAAACACTCTTGTGAAACGCAGTGGAAAAGCCATTAGCGTATATGTCCATTCAAATCCACCCATGCGGAAGAATTCTCAGAATTAATTAGTTCTTCTACAACGCTGGCAAAGAGAGAAGTAGTTTGTCTTCGATCAAAACCTGAGAACACACTTGTTGTTATTGTGAAAATACATTATAAGGACTATAAGGACTAATTTTCATCAATGTACGAAACATATTTTCCTGCAAACTTCACCTTGCAAAACTGGAAAGACGGATAATTCAGATTAAAAGTGAAGACGGAAGATTAATGTGCATTTCACCTTTGGTGACGTTGTGAGAATTTAAATGAAAAGATGACTTTAAACAGAATATATTTTACACGGCTATCAAGTGAAGGTAAATGCTTGAATATTATAGTTGCTTCCTTTCTTTACATAGAATTATTTACTTTAAATAATTTTTAACATAATAAACCAGTATCGCAGATTAGTCGTGCGGTACCTTTCGCACGTTAAAGGTATAAAAAGAGCTAAATGGCATATAGGAATGAGTGTTTGTAGCAAATTTCTACAATGCTAGCTAAATACTACGAGGACCATTTGGGTTGAAAACAAATAAGACAAACCATTTATATCACTCATACTTAATCCCATGAGGTAGTAGCAATGCTTGCTCAAGCAGTGTGATTAATAGAAACCGGCACAGCTATAAATAAAACAAGATCACTTGTAACTTGGTGGTTTGACATTTTATCAATAAAAAATGCATAACTTTTACAATACCACAATATAAAGAAAACTGGCATGACCCAGGTTTCAGTGTATGAACACCATCTTCAGGTGCAAAGTCATAGTCGGAATCTCCTTTTTATATAAAGCCATAGAAGGGGGAGGGGCGAAAGGTAGGGGGAGAGGAGGTAAGGGGTAAAAAACGGGAGGGGGGGAACTTAAGGATCGAGGTTAGTAAGAAGTTGAAAGGGAAGAATGTGTCACAGCCTCAAGGATAGAGGAAGGGGAAGGAAACAGATACTCATTGATGACATTAACGTTAGGGTTCCGAAGTCTTTTAAAAATTTCTAAAATCTTTATTGATAAGCATAGCTAAGCAAGTGGGCTTACTTCAACATTCCCTGGAGACGCGAAGCAAAGAAAACCCAAGGCACCTAAATATTTTAAAGTAGGCATAAAAAAATGTCAGCTAGTGTATTTTTAAAAAAATATTCAGACACCAGGACCCTCATTCAAAATCATAGGATTAGTTCCATGATCTCTAAATAAGACTAATAATAGTATTCTAACGAAATACAACTACATTTTTTCAGTAAACTAAGAACTTGAGTAGCGCAAATTAGTTGATCGTGTAAGGTTTAAAATAGACGAAATTAATGCCTCCTTAAACTCAAAACACATCAGTTCCCACAGGTACAAACATAACTCTTGGTTTCAAATATTGTTCCACTATTGACATTTTTACGTACACCTAGAGAGGAAAAATTTCGAAGTGGTATGCTGGTACTTTGCCAAACACGACATTACCAAAAAGCGCGAATATGATAAGGCTATTAAGTACTTTTGCATAATTACCTTAATTTCCCCTTTTGACGTGACTTCACGTCACCTCCAGTTGCGTAATGGATTTTTCTTTAAGCACAAGTTAAGTGGTATTTTGGTTTTTGCTTGGCTGATGCTTTACAAGGTATAATTTGCTTTCTAATTAACCTGCCAGAGGCGAGCTATCTCGAAGCGACGCCATCAGAACCTTCCCACCCGGCCAAATGATCCACGATGCGATAAATTAGGTAATTCTACAGAGGTCATTTTGATCAATTTGTAAGGCAAGTTCATTTAATTTACAATGAGATGAGAGTGACCGTTTAGTGAGCGAATTCCAGTCAGATGCATAATTTTCCAAGACCAAGAGTGATGAGGAGGTGACAGGTAGAAGTCCGGTGCTTTTGGATTACTCGATAAGTGATGAGCGTTAAACTCGAAAAATCCCAGAGAGACCATGACATGTGTTGACTAAAGCGCAAGCGATGGTTGAACAAGAATAAGATATTTCCATCATACGTTCAATTTCGCCTAGTCTTATTTAATGGCTTTATTGTGCTTGAGTGAAATTTTAAGTCAGTTTATGATTGACTGATTTATTCTTCATTGTTTCACGGTAGATTTTTGTATCCTTAAAACACAGTTTCTCTACAATTTATTTTTATGCGATATGAGTTTTGTGGGCTAGAGGTACTCCAACACATCTTACAGCCCTATCATGGTTGATTCTTTAATACCGTTCATTGTCGAGTATCTGACATCTTAGGTATGGGACAAAAACTGGTTTACATTTTTTAGGACTCATTCTCCCGATTACAAAATTAAAGAAACAGAAGATGTGATAATTTCGCGGATATATTTCATCAATTTCCTTCCTCGTGAACCCTTCGAGGTAGTTTCTCCTTCCATTATCGTTTCCGAAAGGCCACTGTCCTTTAGAATCTAAACACTGACACTGTGGGTTTCACTTAGTAGTTTTCGCTGAAACTCTTACCACAGTAGCTTGTCGTGTAAACTTTCCATTGGTGACCATCTTCTATCTTCACATTTTCACTTATCCCAATTCTCTTCGTTCTGCTACAGTTATCGACCAAGACTTACTACCATATAATACTATGCACACGGGTAGACTTTTTAATGGAGTACTTCCTCATTTCCAAGTGTTTTTATAGTAATTAGTGGAGAGCCTCACTTGCTTGGGCCATTATGTTCGTTGTATTTCACAATTTCTATCTTCCTTCCTCCATCGTTGGAGATCCTATTTCACAAGTATAATACCTTAAACGGTAGTATGCCATTGAAAACTTTCATATTCAAACCCCCATCAAGATTCTTATTCAAGATTATGCACACGTCTTGGAAAATTGTTATTTAAGTCGTGGGTGGATGTCCTGCTGCGGGTCTTGACTTCGCAACGGTTCAGTGAGACAAGAACAAGAAAGTTTCTTCTTGCAAATAAACTTAAGAGTTTAGGTCGTGGGAGTAGATGGGATCAGCAGTTTTCGCCAACGGAAATGGAGCGAATGAAGGAATATGGAACCTACGGAAATGGAATCACAACAGATTAAGGCCGGAAAATTGAGTGCAAGTGAAGTAACGAGATAACATGAGAGATGGAGCATTATTAATTCCCTCATATATTTAGCATACATGTTCGCAATCGAGCTAAAAGCAAATTTCTTTTTCCCAAAAGCATTATACTTGGAGGTAGAATAAACTTAAAGATGCAAATTCATTCTATGGGCAAAACTTGACCAATACGAGGCACTGTCATTTCCGCGATGCCTTTATCCCAATGCAATCTGCATCCGTTTTGTCATTTCTATGCAATATTCTCTCCTCAAAATTCAGATCTTGCTCACATTCTTGCGACATAATTTAGGGAGCATGCTCTGAAAGACATGATGTCCAAATAAGTATCCTTTAACTCACTAAGAAATGGTATTTACTGAATCAGCAAAGCCTCGTCTTCGTGAAAAGTGTGCTTTATTTATTTATTGTATTGCAACGCCCACAAGAGGCGTGAGGTATTACGCTAACAAGACCCCAATTAAAATTCCTATTTACTGATTCGACATGGAGTATCATAAAAATTTTATATTGGGGGAACAGTTATTGCACACTGATCAACGAGGTAAATGCACCACCAATCGGTCTTAAGAGCTAATAAATACAACATGAGCACCACTAAGTAATAATATTGATGATCTTTTTTCTCCAGACAACACTTGTGTATGTAGCACTTTTTTCGATAACTGAAATATCGATGACGATGATTGTTGGAACGACAAATGATTAAATTAATAATGAAAACAGAAAATATCACCGTCATAACATATCATATTTTTTTGCAATTCTCAAATTTAAATTGGTACCACTTGTGAGAACTCAAACACGTAATGAGTACTCCATGGCTAAAGAACGTTATCTCTACAAAGCAGAAAAATATTTGAATTGGTCTTGTACAGGCATTTGTCTTGGAATATTTGATTTTGAATCTAAAAAAATCACGCTCTTAGAGATCTCAATCGCTGGTAAAATAATGGCATTGATCTGACTTCGTCTTTTTCATTATTATATTTCTAAGACACTGAAATTTTTAGTTCCCCAGCAAGAAGTTTTGATACACCTTCGTTCACAGATTCGTGCTTGAGATTTGAGGCATGTAAGCACAAACTTTCTGAATTAGGAGGGATAGCCCTGACTTTAATTGAAGAATGAGTATAGTGCACAAAATGTTTTTTAAGCCAACTTGATGCATAAAGTTTCAGATTCTACAAAGTTATACTACACTGGAGCAAGCAAAAAGATGTTATTCCATAAGCGATCAAAAGCGAGTAATCTGGAGTGGGCAAACGGCTTTTACATGGTAGTCTTTCAAGCATAGGCAAGCGAGGATCGGTACGGATAGATTGAGAGCATAACATGGGTATCGACATTAAAAAAACTTTTAACTTAACTAGCTCACCTGTTTTTTTCTCCTCTTTTTTCCTCCATTATGCTAGATCCAAGCTTGTTTCGCGTTTGAACTTCAACTGCAGCTCCCCATGGGCATTATAAAGACCGAAATTTAAGATTGCGTAGCGTGAAAGCGATATTTCAATCGTTATCTCCAGTCTTTAAAGTTAAGTTCACGAAAACTCTGCTTCAAGCATTTTAGAAAAGTATGGTGGATAGCAAGGGAAAACCCCAGAGTAGAGCTTCTTGAGTTGCTTAAAAATGTTTACCAACAATTTTCGCTGCTTAAATTGTATTAGGAACCACATCCACACGTGAAATTATAAAAAATTTGCATAATTAAGCGGAAAACATTTCAAAAGTGATGTACGGGTTATGGAGACAAAAAAAATCCACCGCTCGCAGAGCCTGCTTCATTAACCTAAATTGGGAATTCCTTTGAAGATTAGCCCTAAGAAACCACTTGTAAACGCCTGACGTCTTTATTTGGTCACTATCGAGGACGCTAAGCATTAAGTAGAATTTAAGAAAGCTCATTTCTAAATGACGAACGAACTGACTATTCCGAAAATTTAATTTGAGTTGCTATTAAAGGACAAATATTAGTGAACAGTGGAGGGTCTTGCAATATGTAATAAAAAATTCTCACCATAGGCTCACAAACGAGCAATTATGCTTACAATGCGTTGAATAAATTTCTCTTCTGGTATACGGTCACAATATAAGCATTGGTGAAAGAAATTTCAGCAAATGCAAATGGGAAGCCAACATTCAAATTCAAACAGGCGAACATTTTCGGCAGACTCTGAGTCGGTAAACCTTGCTTTTTTACTCGTCCGCGGGTGCTTCAAACGATTTGGGCTCGAGCGTAAACAGTCTAATGGTATCCTTTTCTGCCAACAATAAAATTTTAAAAGGACTCTGGATATGGCCAATCCCAAATGTATCCAATTTTCCACAAGTGCCGCCAAGAAAAAGAGATTATTGGACCGGGTATACCGTGGATAGCATCCTCGAAAGGGACCAGGACGAGTAGTGGGCGATGGAGGAAGGGGTGGAAAATGGAGTGTGGCGATTTAAAAGCATAAGGCAAGTAAAAGGGGATATGGAAACAACTGACTCTCCTAATCGTAGAAAGGAACAAGGGATGAGTGGGACGGAAGAAGCGACGAGGTAAGAAATTTTTACGCAGAGGGGTTCCCTCTTAATTACTTTTTGTTTCATTCCTTCAAGTTTCGTCGGGAGCATCCTGCCGAAGAGATAAGTGGAAAATAATTGTCTCGGCCCGAGGTTAAGTCCTGGAGAATGGAAGAGAAGGAAGAAGAATGCGAGATGAGACCTCTCGAAAGGGCAAGTAGAAGCGTTAGGAAGTGAAGGGGAAGTTCGTCGGGAGAAATGAAATGAAGAGACCAGCTGCAGGCCGTTGTAATGGAAAAGCGAGTGGGCGGCAATGAGGACGGGGGATTGACATTACATTAAGTTAAATAGGACAATTAGAGGTACCGAATGCGAACAAGGAAGACGCCGTCCGGTAGGAGAGAGCGAGCGATTTAGAGAACGGCGATAAAATAGAAAAAATGTAAGAATCTACGGTTTGTTTCCATGACAAAATGGGCAGCGTCAGATGCTCAGGTGAAATTCCGTATGCTTTTAGATTTTAATAAGACGCCAAACTACGACTGAGAGGTTTTCCGCGACCTACCTAAGCTTGGACTCTCGTTCATTACAGGGTATCGGATGCTGTGTTTATGTATTCTGTTCGAGATGTTCCCCGGCCATAATGAAGGATATATTCGGGTTTTATTAAAAAATGTAAGCGGTCGTAAGACATATAACCTAAATATTGTCATGTTAGTGACGTAAATACTCTGCTATTATGACTGAGCATATCAGAAATTTCCCAAATATACATATTCGAGGCTTCAATTTGACTTATTTGTTTCACGCCGGACGCTGAAAAACCCTTAAACATCCAGGGATTTTTGCTATTCTTTTTTGAAGTGATACATCGAGTAATAAATTTACTTTTAAAGGCGTCATTGAGAAAACATTTCTTGAGAGCTTCTAACCGTAGAACAATTCACTTAATCTCTGCATGAAAACTTCCTCTTTTTATATCGTCACTATTGATCGTAGAGCCCTACCAAAACCAATGGAAACCATCTGTTCTTTTGCCAAATGCATGAAAAAGCAGTGCAATAAGTATTTTGGTGTGATTAAACAATGACATTTTTTTAATTGAGACGAAATTCGTTGAATTTTATAAGCAGGTACAACTCAGATAAAATATTAAAATTGAAGTTTCGATGACGAAAACACATCTGGCTGGTGATGGATTGAAAACCAAATTTAACGAGCATGTAGTGTGATGGCTCAGCTAAATTGTGCCCTGCGCTTTTCATCCGCCCTTCAGCTTGGTGATCACGAAGTGGTTGTCATGTAAGTGGGGAGAAAGTGCTTTGCATTAGGGAGATGGAAAGCCGTGAATATTCAGAGTTTCCACTTATCTAAACAGGCACTCACAATGACCGCTAAGCCCCCTCCTGGGCCAAGATAATGAACCAGTTAAACGGATTTTGGTTCAATGAACCACTCATGAGAAACCGCTACCCTTCTCTAAACTATGAGACTAGGATTTAAGCTAAAAAATAAATATCATAGCTGGTGATTACAGGAAACGTCTATTCACATTTTTCGACCGTCAGGGTTTTTTTGCTAACTCCATATCAAAATATCACGATTATTAAAAACTTCCTCCGATTTCATCACTGAGGATTTAAATTTAAGCTTTTCATATCCGTCGTCCTTATTGCAGTCATTAAAGCCCTTTCCTCTATCTTTTTGCTACCCACAGTATTTACCTTACCATAACCACGATCTATAATTGAAAAGCGACTTCATTCAATTCTCCATGCTTTCGTAGAGACAATTTTAAAATAACTAGTTCTTATCAAGTAACCTCATGTTTGCATTAACAATTAATCTTCAAGCTATGAAGCTTATATGAGCAATTACAAATAAATATCGAGAAGACAGTTTTGGCATAATAAGTATCAATTACATGTCCAATCAATGTACATATCGATAAAAAGCTCTTGCAAAGAAACTTCACAATACATTCTAGTAACAACTTAGTGAATTTTCCCATCAATAGCTATCTCATTGTTCTTATGTACCTCAGCCATGAAAAATAAGCTAGTTTTAACCAGTTTAACAATAAATAATGAATGAAGATAAGTCAATTCCCCGATAGAGGTTTTTCCATTGAAAACTTTCTTCTAAGATGAATCTGTCCCCAGACAGGTTCCAATTGAACTGCCCACTCTATGCTCGCCTATCCTGCTGTCTATGCTGTCTCCCTTAGTTTTTCGTTTTTCCGTTATTTCTTTTTGCTAAGCCTATGTTGATTGATTTGGCTGAAAGTAGTTGGAAGACTTTACTGAAGGCTACCTTTCCCTGTGATATTCCACTTCCTATTTCCTCCGTACAACTTCCATTCATTGTTATAACACTTCCAAGGTATCTAAAGTATGGTATTTGTTCTAGTTTTTTCCATCAATGGTCACATTTAGAACTCCTCCCTCTTATCCTGACTTCTTTACTCTAGTGTTTCCACTGTTTATTTTCATTCCAAATTGTTTTCATGAGCTCTTGATTTTTATCCACCATTCCCTCTAAGTGCTTCTCACTCTCTGATTTTACCACCTGATAACCTGCATATTTTACAGTGTTCACTCTTTCTCCTCCAACAAGGATTCCACCTACAACACATATGGCTTATTCAATTGATTCTTCGCTGTAGATATTTAATAGAGCTGGAGATATCCAACAGCCATGTCTTACTCTCCTCCCTATGTTGATTTCCTGTCTCTCTTTTATCCACTCGTACCACTACTCTTTGCCTTTCGTACAGCTCTTTCACGAATCTTCTCTTTCTCCTATTTATTCCCAGATTTTTCATGATCTTCATCTGAAAACTTCAGTTCACCCAATCGAAAGCCATATCCCAGAGTATAAAATTCGAAAAAATTGAAAAACATTTCCCAGTATCATATGGAATTTATATATCGAAAGTACACACACTTAATGATTAGATTACAGGCCTGACTCCTATGCTTAGCGATAGTTCAAGCGTACTCTATGGAATTAATGAAACGGAACTATGTACTTGGATGATGTGGGTCGCTCCATGAGCGGCCAAAATTACATTCCAAAGTGGACAAGACAACATGCGGGACATTCGCTCCGGAGATAATGCTCGACTGAGGAGAGGAGAGATAAGAGAACACGAGAAGAAGCAAGAAGTTGCTTCCTTGAGAGAACAGCATTAGGAGCGCCCTAGCGGAAGGGACAGATGGAACACGACTAGCTTCTAAGATTTTCGCCAGTTCGGGGAAATAACGCCCCATGCGATATGAAACAACACAATTTGGTATTTTTATACTATAGGTCCAAGTTCCCAATCTACAGGCTCTGCGGGAAATCAGCCAGAAAATATATTTTGTATACCAGGAGAAGCTTTCAAAACGAGTCCCTAAGATATGTATAATTAAAGAACGTCGATATCACAATGAAATATGATGGCATTTTATAATGATTTCTTTATCTAAACTACACTCAATTATAACTTTTGCGCTCTAATTATCGTAATGATTAAAAAACAAAACTTGCAAAAACATTTACTTCTATTTTAGTTAAGGTTCAAATTTCCTCCTGTAATTTGATAGAAATACATCGTAAATTGTTACGTAAAATATAGATGACGGAAATTCGGTTTGTGTCCATAAATATAAGAGGAAAAACTGCTAAATTTGGGAAGGGAAAAGGCCTCTTTCCGTTCAACTTCAGTCTAATTACAATTTGAGAGCAAGTATTTAATGATTTATCACAACCAAGTATCAAGACAGTCATTCATTAATGCAGGAGGAATACATATACTGATAAAATAGGATCGAGGATTATTTAATCATTATTGTATTACTTCACATTAATACTGCAACTGCTATAACTTTACGCAAGTTAGTGAAACGCATATCACCATGCGTTGTTAATTGTACGTGCCATTATTCGTATGAATACTCGGAAGTGTCATTCGGTGAAATAATTTTATCATACTTCTTATTATGTGTTTTCGAAGTGAGAAATAATATAAGCATTCGAGAAGTATTTCTCATATTCAGGTTTTATATCTTTCCACAATCATTTGACCCGGTATCCTGGAGGGAGCAGTAGGAGACTTAAAACTAAAACCATGCGAAATGAAGAAACGCAGATTATTACATTTAAAAGTCACCATTTAGTGTTTGCTGTGTGTTAACAATTATATATCAATGGATATGTTAGGCAGTTTAATTACAAGTGAAATAAGAGGTGGATTGGCATAAAGTTCCCTTTCACAAGAATAAGTAAAGTAAAAGTGGGAGTGTAACTCCTCCAATTGATAGTCAATGAATTGCACTTAAATTCAAATATATACCGACATCCATGTTAAGCCGGAGCAAACAATATGGAGTTGACATGCCAACTGGCACCGAACAACTTGGAACATTTTTGTAATGCTGAGATATCAACAATGCGTGAACTGTTCGTCGCTAGTAGTGTGTTAAATGACGAAACATACACATCGTGTGGCAGTGATAGGTGCTTGAGTCACATCCATTCGTATATCTTTCAAATAAATATGTGTTTCTCGTAAAAATGTTATAATTATCACCTTTCCGTGTAAATTTTATTCAAGAATTTTGCGAGATATACATCTCAAAACTTTTTACCAGACGGAATATATGCGCCGAACTTCATACTTGCTTCTCGAAACGATTCTCTGCAAAAAGGGTAAAAGAGATTTTTCCGAACAATTTATTTAGCAGATTGAGTCTTGGGCTTGAGAGCAGAGATCTTGGGAGAAATTTCAAAGTGGAGAGATACTAATAAAATTGGAGATAAGAGACAAAAAAAACTACAAGATGGCCCGGAAATACTGAGGAACAAATCAGGATATTGGACTCATTCCATAATTCCGGCAGTCTTTTTAAATATTATTTTAATTTAATTTGGCTACTGTTTTTGATAAATTAGGTAAAAGATAATACAAGGTTTTAGGCTCTACCAAGTGGAATTTCTGTAATTTTTCAATAAAAACGGGCTCACATGATAATTCCTTAATTTTATTAAAAGTTACGCACAAGCAGTTAAATCTTGGTCATCCGAGTTAAGTACCTACTGACGTGGGAGTATCGTAATATTGGTAAGTCAATTTCATTATTAATTTGGAATACATTTCCACGATAATCACTAATTTAAGCGATATTTGAAATGAAAACTTAAGCAAGACTTCATGGTAAGTGAAAAATGGGTTTTCATTAACCTAGTGAAAGAAAGAATTATTTTAGATTTTCCCCTTTTTAGAAATTATTTTTTGATGTGCGACAGAGTTTAACGTGTTCTTCATCATTATTATGTAATGAAAATGACGTAAACGCAATGAAAGTGGTCGCGCATCAAAAATCAATTAAAACAATAGGGAAACATATCAAATAAATTAGTAAAATCTTCTCGGGTTTGGCACCGGGTAAGGCTATTAAAGGCCAACGTTTCGACGAGAAACTCTCTCATCGTCATCAGGGCTCAGACTGATTTATCAGTCTATCATAGTTTTCATTGATTTATCACTCTTAGCCCTGACGACGAGAGAGTTTCTCGTCAAAACGTTGGCCTTTAATAGCCTTACCCGGTGCCAAGCCCGAGAAGATTTTACTAATATTATTCACCGGGAAAGCCTACGACCTTTTAGCATAGCTAATAAATGTTTCTTTCTCTATGAACACGTTTCAACTCATCCACCCTGACACAGGATCTTTAATTAAATTACCTTAGCTAATTAGTAATATTATTTTACTCAAATTCGTTTCGCACGGCAATACTTTGAAATTTGTAATTAACGTAACAAGTGAAAGACTGGTTTTCCTACTATAATTCTTTTAAAGTAAACACACAAAAAAATTAACTTGACACTGTACATTGAACTCTCACACCCTAATTTTTATTAAATTTTCAAAGTTTTCATTGATTTTTTGAAATATAAACTTATTTATATGCCATGAAGGGTAGGTAGGGAAGGAACTGATTTACGTCTTTTCCACAGATAAATCACCCTTTAAAAACTTTGCTGAACACCACCGTAATACATGCCACGGACTTTATTAAACCTTTGAACCACTGGGACATAAAATAAATTAAAATCGCCGGAACCAATGCCTGCATCTGATAAGTAATTAGGAAGCTGGATCATCCATCGCTACGAAAAAATTAAGATGATGCACTAAAATTCTTCCACACCTTTTTGCTAATGGAAAATGTGAGGATATAATTTTCCAGTGCTTATTCCACGAAATATTGAATCTTGAGCAATGAGTCATCTAAAATTATTTTACAATGAATAAGCTCAGAAGCATGGCACATGGAGCATTTTTTCCGCTGAGCTACATATCGGAAATCATTTGCTTAAATATGTTTAAAACCTAGGAAGGTGGAAAAAATATTTATATGCCGTAGATATCACAGCGGAATATAAATCGGAAAGGAACATATGCTAATAAAATACATTACGTAATATTGATGCTGATTTTCGCGGACTTATCTCTGATCTCGACACATCAACCGGACTACTCTCATTCCAGCGACCGTCTTACATCTGCCACACGTTGCACCCACCATAAAACGCAGACACTTAGGAATCATATCAAGACAGAGTCGTACCGCCACTTGTGGTCCTCTGAACTTGACTGATTGCTTATAATTTTATCGGAGAACAATTAAAAAAAGTTTTGCAAGACGCATTTATTGGTATTATAATGAAGTAAAAATTTGATGAAATGAAAGACCGTCTTTCGTTCCAGAATTCTGACTGATAAAGCGTCCACAGGCTCCAGACCGCAGCTTGCCGAATTTCAATTTTGAGAAATTCTTTTTGGAAAATCTGAAAACGTTAACACTGTCTGAGTACGATCATTTTTGTTTGTTTCTTCAGTCAGTCTTATATCAGCTGTGTTGAGGGTGTTAAGTCCAAAATGGGCAAAAATGAGTTGACATCTTTGGTAGGTTAGAAACATGAAGAGCTACTAAATGGTATAGAGTTATCATCTCAGACATATTATAGAAATGAAGAGCTACTAGATGGTGCAGAAGGCTCAGTCTATTCAGTAGCTTCTCATTTTTCTAACCTGTCAAAGATGATAATTCGTTTTAGATCATTTTGTACTCAGGATCCTTTACACAACTGACCCAGATTTCACGACGTGAGGTTTTCTTTATTGCAACTTTCGTCGGTGAAATTTAAATAAATATCAACTTTGGAACATAAATGGTAAAAAAAAGTACCACTTGCAAGTCGTGCAAACTAATAACAAGTTGAATATGTCGAACAATGAAAAGATCATGCAAGATAATCTAATTTGATTAAGGGAGACGATTATTGATTGATTTAATGTACAGCATTACAATTAGATGCTGGCCTGGGTCCTATTACATTGGGTCCATATATCCAAAATATATTCTAAATACACCCTATATTCATCGATAAATATACCCATTCCTACCGAAATATATCCCATACCAGCATATATACATAAATACGCATACATACCAGCCAATTATTTTAAGCAATGTTTTATTTTCCTTTAAAATTTATTTACAAACCCAAGTAAGGGATTTAAGACTTCCTCAGGTAATTCATTCGATTTCTTAATTCCTCGAACGAAAGAAGGAGTTTTCATTAGTTAGTGTTTTGTAGTTGTTAATAGTTTTAATGACTGGCCCTTCCGCCCAATGTAATTGGATATTTCAACTCTATCTGATAGCTACCAGTCGTTTTCATTTTGTACTATTTTATATATCCCAAAGAACCTATTCTCCTTTCTTCTACGTGGAAGTAATTCCCATCCTAGTGATTCTAACATTGCTGCCACAATATTTGTCCGACTGTGCTTTATAAAAGGTACATGGGTGAACTAAAACAGTACCTTGGTAACCTAGGTGAACGTACCATTAGAACAAAGGTGAACGTTATTTCAGCCAGAGAATTCAAAAACAAAAGACACGTCAACAGTTCAACCCACGTGGCATTCAAGAACTTGGAGAAGGCCTTTGACAAGGTTGAATGAAGCAAGACGCTCAGAATATTGGAAAAACTCGGATTGCAACGACAAAACGAGTGATTTATCGCTCCACGTCCCAGAAGATGACGAAGGAACAAACACAGCGGCCAAAATAAAAGTGGATGCAGGGAGGGAGAATTAAATTGGTTGGAAAGAAAAAGAGGGCAATATTCCACCAATCTTTGGTCTGGATTATTGGAATACTGGTAATGACATACGATTAAGATTGAAAGAAAGACTTCCTGACAGCGTAAATAAGAGAGACTCCCAGTGAATAGGGACAATGAGGATATTTCCAAGCCTTCGGGAATCGATATGGGAGGGAAAAGGTAAATGTCCCTCCCCAGTTGCTTCCATATTTGAACGATCTAAAACGTCTTTCAAGGTGCAATTAGGCAACGTACGTGTTCACTGCTTGTAGAGGCCAGAAAAAGCATGGTTTTCTGCGCAGACCGTGCACTAATTTGAAATACCGTGATGTTCAAAGCAAGAAGGGGGAAAATAATATTTTTCAATCGAATATGACAGCCATGAAGTCATTACTAAGAATAAAGTTTTCTTAATTATTTTCGAGCATGAAATCCCATGCCGGATGTATTCATGTATCATTATCAGTAGTCAAAACACCGGATGTATTCATGTGTCATTACCAGTAGTCAAAAAACCGAAGACTGATTTGCAGCAGCACTCCACTCCACTCCTTGCTTTGCTAACCGCTTCATTTCAATATCGTCCTTTATGATAAACATGACATAATCTATTCTTAGCTATCTTCTTTAGTTATTCCGATTCATTCTTCCTTCCAATATCGTTTCCAATCGGCTGATGTGCCGCAAAATGTGTTCATTTAGTTTTTCTTTCTTTCTTGGCGTAGTTTTTAATATACTTCTTTCCTTTCCAACCCTTCTTGCGTCTTTTTTGTTTGTGATTCTCTCCGTGTTAATAAGCATGCTATTCTACTATAACTAGCATAATGTACTAGCTAAGATAGATAATAATGGGATTGAGAAAAGATCTTCTATACTTACAGACAAAGGTATACGTATCCTTTTTCTGTTTCTTTCTTAGGCTCGGCATTCTTTCTACTTATCTGCTCCCCGTCCATGAAAATTAATTTCTTTCTCCTGCAAAAACTTATGAAATTTCTTGAAGGCAAAATAAAATTAACATTCATTGATCTACGAACCTAAAAAAGTAAGAGGCAAACATGTATATGGCAAAAGTCCTTCCCCTACTCGAGTAAGAGCAACTCTCCCCGGTCATTGTCCATTGAAAAACTTCTCCGTGAGCACGTCTCTCCTCAGAAGGAGAAGTTAGCTGTCACTGACAGGCACTGCTTACTGGACCCTCGACCAAGTCGCGATAGCGCCAAAATCCTTCTCCCCCGCATATCTCTCCCTAACGTCCACCCTTCCTCGCCCATACTTCTTACTCACCCCCTTCCAAACCCCCTCACTCCCTCCACCCCCTCACCGCCGAAGCTGACGGACGACTCCCGCAGGCACACACGCTCTCACTCATTTGGGGACCGTTGACCGACTCATTTTCCCCACCCTCGCCTTCACCCGATAAAAGGGTCCTTAAGGCCGTTAGACAAAGAGGAATTTCGCAACGCAGTTCGAAGCAGGATCGATGCGCGCAGTCGGCGAAGGGTCGACTCCTTTGGCACTGTCCTTGTAAACACACAATACTTTTAGTATTATAATCCTTGGAGTGGATATCGTTTGAAACTATTTTGGGTCTAAGGGTGAAGTGAAGAATTGAATTTTGGTATCACACCTTCAGTATAGGCTCGACAAAGGAAAATATTAAGGGAGAGACTCCTACACAGATCATCAACGGTGTTCTGCCAATTTAACCCTCTATGGATGGAATTATGAAACATCAGCATGAAAAAAATACTACTACTATATTAATTTTTAAAAAGTGCTATTTAAGCATCTCTCAAAAAAATACAATTTATTTGATAGTAAAATTTATTTTGAAAATGGATGTATTTGTATTGTATATATTAAATTTAAAATAATACTTTACATAATAATATTTACACAAGCTACACCTTCATATTACCTTCACAGCGTACTTTGTTCAAACTTTTTCAATTTTTTCTTCAAATAATAGCTTAAACAACTTCTTTCAGAGCTCCACCAGGCACGCCATCGTCAGTGAATAGCGTCACACATTTATCTATTCAAATTGTTTGACAAACCGCCGAAAGAGACGCAACTTTCCACACACTTAATCCAAAGCGTTACAATTCTAACAAGCGTAGCAACTAAATGAAAAAGCCTCCTAGAAAGCAGATATTTCAATGATTTTGAAACGTAGCAAATTTGGCTCGCTCGTCCATAGAGGGTTAATGGTCGGTGTACGGACAGTTTTTCCAATTATTTCCTAGGGCCAAGGAATTTTTTATAACGTTTCATAGAAAAAATGTTTTTCCAAAGTGAATACTTAATCTTATTTTCTCTATATTATCAATATTCTTAGACTTTTTCATTACTTCCAAAGAAACCAAAATTCCTACCCTTCTCCTCCGTATGCCGATCTCAATTCTACCCTCTTTCACTCAATATCTGCTTACCTCCGAGATTGCCACTGTCACCTCAGAATACTCTTCCAACAGTCTCCTACACTCCTCAGCCACGTAAAATCCGTTCGTGTGTATCCTAGCTCCTAGGACCACCTTTCTATCCTTTTGGTTTATTTGTCGGTACGTGAAGATAACGACGATTAGGTTGACCTTTCCGATATTCAATATCTGTATTGTACCTGAGAAGTATATATGAATATAAAAACTTTTCTTTTATGTTGTTTTCTGTTTTCCTCAGCTAACTGAAACTTAACTCATGAGCTCAAGTGGCAATGGCCCATAAATTGCGTTTGTCCGGTTGAAATCAGGGGAATCGCTTTCAACAGAATTTAGCGTGTGATTAAAATAATTAGCAGACGAAAACACAGAATTTTGTATGAATTTATTGCTTCATATCACTGACTTGGCATCGAAAAAAGTAGCTTAAAAATTTGTGTGAATCAGTGCGTAGTCATTAAACCTCTTTTCGGTAACGGTGTGCATGTTAAAAAAAAATCTTTCATATAAGTTTCCCTTTTTCAATGCCATAAATATTTGTGGTACATGTATATGATTGTTTATTTAATCATAAAACTGAATTTATATACATCATTGCTACTGAAGTTATGTAATTACCATTGGTACCTATATAAAGACATTTTTATTACATCATGAGCAGTATATTTTAGTTTATACATTCTTTAGCTTGAGAGAGGCCAACACCAAGGGATGCCTCGCCCCTGACTCTCATTAATCATCTCTCATGGAATATTCAATGCACAATGCGACGGGCTTGCACAGATTGGTTGCTACCCCCTGGGTCAAAGCACTTGGCGCGAAATCGGGGTACCAAAGTTCGAACCGCAGTCGAGATTAATGACTTATTTGACAGAAAATTTTACGCACTGCTACAGAGAGAGTAACACATGCTAATTCCCAATGCTTTAAATATTGTTTAGATAAACATGCAAGCGTTTAAAATGTAATTTAACCTCGTAGAGTTTGGATCCAAGCGCATTAGTACTCCGTGGCATCATTTGCAAGGCTCTTCTTTCCTATCTTGTTCCTTTACAGCCTCCACAAAATTCACCAAAGAAGGGGTCGTAAGGGAAGTGTATTGCGTTGATGAAGCGTTGATGCTTCCGGCTTTAAATTATGGGATCTGTGTTCCGGTCCTGACGAATGATTTTTTTTTTAACTGAGAAGTTCTCGGATTCATAAATAGATGATAACTCTGGTTGAATTTTCACGCTTTGAATAACGCCAAGTATGATTAGTTTTCTGTACATTTCTCATGCTGAGTAGATACGTATTTGATATGTATGTCTCTCCGAGTGACTCCATGATCATTCTTACGCCGATGAAAGGAACCAAGCCTCACTTATCATTTCTAACACTACTAACTTCAATCGCATCTTATTATTAAACCCACTCTCTGGATTGACTCTCAGTTCGCATTTCATTGATATAGCTCTCAGGTCAATTCTTCCTCTTCGCCTGCGATAGTATGAGAGCTTCTTTGAGTGTTTACTGAAAAAGGTGACTTGAGATTAATATCGCATTGGAATTGAATATGGAATGGTTACTGAAATAAACACCGTGCCAGTTCGCTCCCGGCGACTTCTTCCACACATTCACCAGCGATCCGGACATGTGCCTTTATTCTCGATCTGTAGGCAATGGATGTGGAAGTAGCCACTGCGCGACAATACCACTGCAGGAAGGCCATCTGTTTTCCTCCACCCACGCTTTTCTTTGCCTCATTCATCAGCGTCCGCCGTGCAACATTTAATTCTCACTCTCGCTCGGAACTTGGGTGCAAATGCTAAATTTCTTCTACGTTAGCCACACCAAAGCTACGTAATGTCTGTCATTGTGGCATGATTAAAAAAATGTTTACCTATGCACAACTCTAATTAGTCTCGCATTAAATTAGTAAAACGTTATTAATTTCAGCTAATCAGCAATATAGGTCCTTACTACACACCGACCATCTCTCTCAAATAATAAAAGAAATTACCTTCCTTACTCAAAGTGGCTCATTGTCCATTGGATCTTCAAATAATATTCAGTAATAATTTATTTCCATGCATTACTGTACCCCCTACGATGAATTCCCAGTCCAATTACTATCACTGTTTTCAACACGACGGTTCATCAGTATTTGAAATGAGCAACATTTTATTTTGGATTTATTTTTATCAGTTATGAGTAATTATATATGGTGAGGAAAATATTCTCTTAAGGTGGCTGGAGCGTTTAATCATGGGTCATTTTGTGCATATTTTAATAATATATTGATCTTATTTCATTTTTGAGCATCTTTTATGCGTTGTAACTCACTATGATGGCAGTAATGCAAATCAAACGAGCTGTATGCGAATTATTTCCTCATTTAAAGTATGACGTGACTAGTTTTCGGCGCGGCAATCGCAGTAAAGACGAAATCATTATGAAAATGTTATTTAATACTGCCTCGGTGGCTTGGTATTTTTAGCAACTATTGTAATAATAAAAATGATCTATCCGCATTTAGAAGAAAATCTGTACATATTTAATCGAATTATTAAAAAGATATCACGCATCACTAGGCTACGTACTACTTATTATATAGCATTAAAATATAATTCTAGAGCATTCAAATGGCAAAAAAAAACAAAATTGGGAATTTTTTAACTCTTATATCTACAGATATAACCAATGAGAATATTTTAGTAAACTTTTCTGAGAATTTCTACACGAACTACAATCGCTACAACAAATAGAAGAGATTTTGGACCAAATGATTCTTTGTTTTAACAAGTCCTCTGATTTCATCAATAGCAGTAGAAAAATCGACGTCATTCGGAGATACCACTCACATCTGTCTTTGGTAATAAGTCAAATGGATTAGTGATATTGGATCGCGTAGTGACTAACTTGAAAGTAAAGAGTAGTGTTAACTTCTAAGAATCACGAATGCGAGAATTTTACCATGACTTGGAATGGAAACCAGTTCTAACAAATTCGAGCCGAGTGCTCCAATCAGCTATGCTATTCAGCCGTCCACCGAATCTCACGAGTTCTTGAGTGGAATTAGATCCATTCTATATGTACCGAGTGGTGCCACATTTCACGAGGTTTATACCACTTTCCAGCGTATGGGTGTTTACCTAGGACGATAAAAACGTAAGTCAACCGTTCAGGAGAAACATCTATGAGCCAAATTTATAAATAATTCCCATTCATCTGGAATGGAAAACATGAATAACCGGTGAAAAATTGAATAAATAGGATTCGTATGCCGTGAACCAAGGGGAATGATATTTTTTCATTGTAATCTTTCCAGCTGCTAACTCCCGTTTAAGAAACATTGCTTTGATTTTTTTAAGAATCGAGCCTAATTTCGCCGAGACTGCACAAAGGTCTCCACTTGGCTTTTTCTCCGCTTGCCGATCCGTATTGCCGGCGAGGAATGTCGAGAGGTCGCGATATTAAGGGAGGTAAAGAAGGAGAGTGAGGTCGCGACGCGGCGCAACAGACGGATCTCGAAGCGGAAAGATATTGAGAGCGCGACTTGGTCCCCGGCACACGGTCTTCTTCCGCCACGCCACGGCACGTGTTCGTATTTTATTTGTTATTGATTTTTTCCTTTAACGCCCTACTATTTCAGCCTTTTTATTTCTCGGACCTCCCGATCGGAAGGGGAGAAGCATTCCGTAGACGGATTGTATCCGTAAAAGTTGAGCGTTCCGGGCAGATGAAAAATGACCGGTCCCTGCCTCCGACGGGAGCCACGGATTGTCACGTGGGTTTGGACGCCTCACGTGAAAACGCGGTTCTTTTATTGCTAGAAAACATATCTTAATAACGTAACTTGATGTGGTTGAACTCAAGCGTGTGACGCAGATAAGAAGCTATTACGAAGTTGCTTGGGAATATAACGTAGAGAACGGCTGTCGTTCATTTCTAGGGTCGTGTCATTACCCTGTGCATATCAAGAAGATGAGTGATTTTTTTAATTCAAGTGAAGTTAAAAAATGCTTTGGCAGAAAACCATGTACCTATAAAGAGTATGACACATTAATTGAATTGGAGAGAATTGTTCTGTCCACATAAACAAAATGAAATAACAACCTAGTTTTCATTCGCTTAGCGACAACAGTTCAGGGTCTGACGATATCCATTGTCTGATGATATTCCAGGGTCTGATGATATTCCAGGGTCGTTTTTAAATCTTGTCAATGGGGTTTAAATCAAGTTTTTAAAAATTGGAATCATGAACCAATTCCATAAAAGAACGCCGGAAATCATCACATACAGCAAAGTAAAATGTGAAAGTAGGCAAAATTTATGTAATATCGACGCTTTCGTATTCAAATTAAATGATTTGACAGCCACTGATCACACTTGTACAACAAAATGAATAGTAATTCAGAACTTCCAAAATTAAAGTAAATTAAAGAAGAAAATCGGGAAAAACGAGGAATTAGACCCATTCCTGGTCATGGGCATCATAGAGGAAAAAGTTCCATCGGTCAACTATAGAAAATCATTCTCATTAGTAGGTTTGAGGACGCGTGAAATTTCTACCTCACATTAATCCACTTTATGTTCTTATGTTAAGCACCAACCGCCGTAATGTTCACAGCAGGCGTGGACTGTGTGAGATTGTGAGAGTTTTCCTTCACACTTCCCGGGTGACAAGACCACTCCAACGCTACGGGGACGAGTGAGAAATTGTCGGAAACTGCCGGTCGCATCGTAAAACTTTGACGTCCATGGGAATATCTTTTCTTATCCCTTGACCCACTGATGGATTAAAATTGTTTTGTAGCTGTTGGTCGTTTGCGCTGTGAAAAAGCTTAAATGCTTTATCCGACTCACGTCGTCGTTTCAGTCAGTAGTACTCCAAAAAGAAAAGAGAAATCATAAGCTTTGGTAATTCAAAATTAAATGTAACTTAAATCCGAGAAACGTTACATTTTTTTATGATGATGATACTTTGAGGGTACTCGAGTTTTAAAAAAATAATTAAGTAAAGTATCCTTTCTTTTTCTGGGTCAACTCGGGTTTGTCTGAAGGGAACGTTGAACTCGGTGAGTGCTTGTTAAAGGCTCACTTTGTTTAAAACAATACAATCGTACGGTGTCACATCGTAAACAATTTTTGCTCCAATTAGTTTTTCTCAAATAATTTGATTGATTCTCTACGGAATTTTTTACTCTCGGAATAAGGTAAAAGGATTTGGACAGACGAACAAAGAAAAAGCACAGGATGCAATGAAGATAGGAAGGTAATAAGTGCTGAAGATAGAGAGAAAGCAGTAAAAGACGAAAAGAGAAATGAGGTCACGTTGTAGAGGGCGCCAAAGGGAAAAAAAATCGGAATGACGGAAGGGATTAAGGGAGGTGGAAAGGGAGAAATGCTTAACAATGAATTTCTGACGAGCTCACAGGAAGCAATATGAGTGAATGTTCAAAGACCACCCTGGAATGCGGAAGTAAAGGTAATGTAATCACCCTAAACCCTACAATCCTCTTGTGTAAGTCCTAACGATGAAATTTCCTTAGATAAAGTAGGAAACGAAGCCGAAAAAAACAATCGATGACCGTAACACGGAAACAACATAATGACATTACGAACTTTTGGAAACATTTTCAACTCTTAAAAGACCCTGCTACAACAAACTATAAACGCTTATCATGGGTGCTTAAAAGTGAATTTACAGTAAACTTCGGAATCGCCGTTTATCTAGAACTTGTTTGGTACTACCAAGATCTTTTTGGACATTTTTTTTGCAAATTGAAAAGCTGATTTGGCCTTGTGAGAATATAAAAATGTCAAGGCCACGATAATTCAGATAAATGCATCTGTTTAATTTTCTAATTAATCTTTACATCTGTTCAAGAGTTTTCAATGGTTCAGTTTGACATCGAAAAAATTTCATACTAAGTAGGATACATTCGAAATTACATAGATCAAGTCGATTGATAAGCATAAGCCGGAATCATGTGAAAATTTTACATTCTATTGTGTTATACTTAACTTGTCTCTTGGAGATCCAGATATATTTCGCATAAGCTTTTTGTTTCGTATAAACAGGAATGAATCTTTTAACAATACACTTCTTAGTTACACTATTCCGGTGAACTTATTGTTTTTATTTATTAAAATAATTTCACCCTCCATTTTTCGGAGTTAAGGCTTTCAAAAGTAGAAAGCGTTAATTCGGTCCTGATCATTGTAAAGAAGTCATATTTCATGTAAAAACCTACAAAATTTATTTTTAAAGCAATGAATATGATGTTTAATGGAAACTTACTTTGCCTAGGTAGTGCACCCTTATAAATAAAACTCATCCATATTTGGACATCGACGCCATTTTTTATATATCAATGGGCATTTTTTTCACAAATTTTATTAAGGAAAATACTGGAAGCATTTTTCAACCGAGGAGGTTTATACTCATTCAAGATAAACTACATCGATTTTCATCTCGTCGTATTTAGAAAACAATGAACTCTACAGGTTTGCAGCAAATATTGCAGCCGAACGAAAATCTTTCCAGTTTTTCTCTTTGTTTCAGGCTATACCCTCAAACATGCGAAGCCATCTAAAACAAGCCTAATACACGTGTTCCCATCCGTATTTCATCTTAATATGGTCCTGACATCAAAGAAACGCAGGGGAAAGAAGAAAACTAATCTATAGTGATTATTTCCATTAAATGCGTTTGTGGCAGAGGCTCGCCAATCCTCTAATTTTGCTAGTAACCGGTACATTGCCTGACGCTCGTTAAGACAAAATATCGCTGCCGTAAATAGTTTAGACGCATCAGGCGGAAAAATGGAACTACTAACACTTTTAGACAGGGAGGCAATTTGAGGAACTTAAAAGGGATTTGGAGCACAATTCCTGTTATGCAAGAGGTCCACATGCAATTATGTTTCATTTCCGTTTTTTGAATACCTGTAAGGAAATATCCTCTTGCCGTTAAAATTGGAAATAAAACAGTAAATAGATCAGCAGCCAAGACGAATTCCATTCCAGATCCCATCTAAATTTCATTTGTCAATGCCAAATCAGTTAAACATCGAGAAAGACATTAAAATAAGCAATGTTGTGACTTAATAGAAGACACTCACTGAGAAGAGAACAACTTGAGACATATACCTGAAGAAAAATCACCCCTCTAGTTAATCACGAGGAACAAGATCCTCCGATACACCCTGTAATCATATTGTTTTACAGCCTTCTTATTTCAGGTAAAAGTAAGGTTGTTCATCAAATTACTTGCTGAAAATATGAAATTCAAATTCCTAAAATGAGGTAATGGAATGAAACAGAATACTGAATCTCTGAGGAAAGTTTGATTGCATTCGATACAATAGCTTATATCTAAATTGAGGTTCTGGGAAAATGTTTTATAATCTGAAGAGACCAGAATTGTTTGTGCAAAACGTGAGGATTGTAAATCCTACTTTGATGGTACCAGAATAAAAGAGCAGGAACAAACGACTTTCTGCACCTCGGGAAATGTCAACTCCATTCCCTCTCAACCATGTCAACCCTCTTCAAACTTGACTTTATCCACTCTAGCAACATACCTGGACATTCTAACCATCACCAGGTAAAGAAAATTAAGCAGTTACGTAAAATAGGTAAAGCAAGTATCCTCTAGCAAGAGTACTAATTTCTAAGCGTGTCTGCCAAGAGTAAATGAAAATTCAACTAAATCACTGTAATATCAGTTGAATGTGAAAAATATGAAATATTTTCAAAGAATAATAAACATAATATTACTCCTGAAATCGTTCTATGTTATGAAAGTGGCATCTTTCAACCTCACACTATCGTTGGAGGGCTATCGAAAACTTGGAGAAATAGGAATGAAACATTAGATTTTCCTCGTGACGTCTTGAATTCGTACCCGCTTTCAAAAACGCACAAACCACTAAGAACATTCAAAGTAATCTCTGGGTTGGAGTTGGCTTCAATATTTTTCTGATATTACAATTTCATGATGCGGTCTCATTTCAAAGAAACAAAGACTTTGAGAACTGGAAAAATGGCGATGTACTCTCCTCGAACTTGGCTCCCATGCTATGATTCTTTTCCTTCAAAAGACGTAACTTTTCTGTCACGTGGGAATATTAATATTTTATAGCTTAGCTCGGTTCACTCCTATACTGCACAGAAAAAAAAGGTATTTTTTAATATCTACACCGTAGATTATTTTCCTATATTATAGAGTAACGTTCCACAGAGATTTTAGAAGACCCGCACAAGAAAGGCAAGAAATAAAATCGAGAATGTGAAACGAAGTAGAACATGTCTGACCATACCAGAGTAGGGTTTTAAAGATATCAAGAGGAAGTTGAAAATTTCCGCGTACATAACCTAAAAGTACATTCAACAAAGTGTTAACGAATTTCACAATACTTTAAAGATACTTCTTTCAGTGTAAGTAATAAATGAAATTGTTCGGCTGGTTCGAAGGTTTTACGAACGACTGAAAAAATTGTCTTTAATATAAACAAAGTTGAATTTAAAAAATAATTACTCCTTCAAGTCACTACATGATATAAATTCAAAATATTAAGTACTTAAATATAAAGATAAAATTGGTTCTGGGGAATTTTCTAGCGAGATAAATTTAAAAATACCAGGACTTAAAGCTATAAATACGTAGCAAATGGGAAGACAAATTGATTAATTTCTTATTCAATGTGGATCTAACTGCAAATCTTAGCATAGAATTAATTAATATGAAAAGTGCTATTTTTCTGCTGAAATGGAAAATATGTAGACAAAGAACATAAGAAATTGTTAATAATCTTTAAATTTGCGTCGTGAAAAGTTCGTTTTCGCTCTAAGTACTTTATATTTACAATTATGAATAAAAAGTTGACCCTAAAATCGGATTTAACAATGCGATGCAGAGGAAAAAATCACTCAACTCTCATGAAAAGAATTTCTCAATGGAAAAAATGGAGAATATAACTTTAAGAGATAAATGGTTCAGGTATCGATGAAATAAGATAAAAAACGACATGACTGCATCATAAGGATAACTAATAGATCCACTAGAGAAATATTTCTAGTGAAAAATTATGCTACTAAAATCTAATCTAAAAATAACCAGTGAGTCTCAGATCCGAAAATCAAAAAAATAATTGCAACCCAGATTACAAATTAAGAGGATCTGATCATTCAAAATGGATCGCCAACTTGTCATGTACATAACACTGTTATAAAAACCGTTATAAATAATGTTTGTGCTCGAATTGGATGAATAACTTTTCAGATATAAAATTTATTCATGCATGGTAACAGAGTTCAAACATATTTCCGGCTACAATTTGCGATAATCACAAGCGTGGCTCAATACAGTAGAATCCAAATTCGTATTTTTCTTACTCTCTTACTCCCAATTAAAGAATAACTCATGCATGTGGAAAATTTATTGAGTGATAGAAGGAATTGTGACCAAACGCATTCATATAACTGCTGGTGATTAAGGTCCTCAACTATTTAGTATGTACTGAAAACTTATGTTCTAGGGAATGACTGTTTTACATAAACATTTTTGGCGAAAAATTTCAGAGAATTATTTCATCATCATCATTTAGAGCTCAAGAAATATGAAGGTGAGTTTTTAATACGCCATTAATGCATTCTCTCAGACAGGTCACATCTAAACTTTTCAAGAAAAACTACCGATTTTGCCTATCATAAATTATTTCTTAAGTCTATAATGCTCTCCGTCTCCACTTTAGTCGTCCAAAATTCCACCTCTCTTCCTTTTCCTTCCACTTAAACTCTCCATTCTCCTCTCTATCACCCTCATCAACATGCCGCCCTCTTTGAATACGTCCATCATCCATTATTGCTGCTTCCTTCAAATTTCTGCCGCCGATAAGCTTACCTCCCATATCATCTCCGACGCGTACATTTCATCCTCGTTATACCCTCACATTATTTCTCGAACTCATATATTTAAAGTCTTCTCACGTTCTCGTCCCCTAATGACAATGTCTCTGAGCCATATAAAGCAGCAATCCATTTAAGAGTTTTAACTAATCTTTCGCGTCCTTTTTCTTAGAGACCCTGTCATTAATTACCTTTCTTTCGTGAAATTTTCCTTTAACGGAGCCATAGAGAACATCACTTTTCCTAGCGTACCAATTCTCAGTTTGAAACCACCAATGCACGAGAACACATTCGCATTCACCCTTCCATACGCTCCCACTTCTATTCTTCCTTATTCCCACTTTTCTTTCACTTCGATGACTCATACCCTCATCTTCTAAAAAATCATCCTTTTTCACCCAATATAATGCTTTCATTGACAGCATTAACCACTGAGGTAGATGGGGAGGGCATGACACCATGAAACTGCAGCCAGACAAGCTAAATATCCACCATATTGATTCCCCATGTTTTTTCATTGCTTGCCTCATGGATGGCACGAAGAAGTTAGTCTATTACCGGGTATTAAATCAAGAATCTCTATCATATGTTATTAATGTATGGTAAGTAACTCCTGAAATTTTTTTTTGTTATTTGGAGATATCAATTCTACTTCATTCTTTTACGATGTTTTTTTGCCGAGAATGTCAATAATTATTTCTTTATTATTAAATAAACATCATATATATCATAAGAATTTTCAAGAAATTAAGGTACGTAGATTTCGATCAAACTGCCTGCAACTTCAGTGTTAGAGTCAAAGAACATCAGCTAGCCTATTTTAACAATTGTGAACTTATGAGTAATTTTGCGAAACATCTTTTAAACCATGACCACCACAGTGATTTTAATCTTGATATTTTATGCTTTTTAGCCCATAGGCGTGAGCTGGACTCACTTGAGCAGCTGGAAATTTTAAAGATATTGCATGACTCTGACTTGAAGATTTTAAATGAGTATTTGTATCCGTCCTCATCTCCCATCCTCACAGCCGCCTCCCGATTTGCCCTCCTCCCTCCCCCACTGAACTCCCCGCCAATCACTGCTCCTCACCTTCAACCCGCATCCACACCACCCTAATCGCTCACCTCCATCCCCACCAACTTGAATATAAGACATTGTAAACCCGGTAAAACACCTGAAGATGACGCTTAAGCAGTGAAACCCAAGTCGTGTGTTTTTTTAAGTATGTGGTATTGTAGTACATGTTATCACGTAGATTTCAAGTTGGTTATCGTTGGAAAACGCTGAAAAATTGCAAAATTGGACGTCATCCCGTATGCGCTGAGTTTAATTGGAGAGCAAAGATGGAAGACCATGAGACAGCGTTATGCATTGGCCGCCATACCAAGCGCCCTCTCCAACCAAAGCAATGCATTGAACGTAATCGCCATTATTGACAGGAACAAGATCAAAGCTTAACACCAAGACGTCAACACCCTTTTCTCTTTTCGTCGTCTCCATCTTAAAATACCTAGTATTGTAAATGAAGTAACTTTGTTATTCCACATAAATTTTTTTTTAAACAACCCGAGTTTCGACGTATATATATCAATATAAGGTGACGTGACACGTCGAAACGACGTGATATGCCTGATATGATGACGTGCCTCGTCGAAACTCTCTTAAATAAAATTTATGTGGAATAAAAAAGTTACTTCATTTTTAACTTATAGTGAATTCCATGTAGTCGCGCCTGAGATAACTGAGTATTCAAATATCAATTCCCATCTGCCTCCCTTCTTAATGGTTGATGTTTCAACCCCTTTGCGCCTCCGCGACTACACGTTGGGCAGTATGAACGAGCACATTCTCATGGCTTAATAACAATGTTCCGATTGTTCATCCGCGAATCTGATTGACGTCATTAGCTCTCCTCTATTTTCACCCCAAATTATTTTTAATAATCCCTTTATCACTCTATCTACACCTGGTTTCTACAGTTCAGTCAATTTAGGCAATAGAATATAACATAATTAACTCCATGTGCTTAAAAAATCTCGAGGTCATGGTGAATTTAGTTTAACCCCTCTTAGTTCTGACTCCTGCCAGCGGTACTAGCGAGAAATGTGGAGGGTAATTTAATGAAATGTATCATCTCAGAAAAAATATTAAGAAGTTATTGTTCAAGATATCCATATGCATTTTATTTTATTGTGTATAAAAGGAACTAGGTAATCATCATAAAAGACTTTTATTCGGTCAAAAAACAATTTTAATTATAATGGTATACTAAAGTTGAACAATATTTGCGCACGTACCGATATATCGGCCCACCGCACTTTTCGCCAGAGATGCAAAAGCCAATATGTCGGCCCGCCGCACTAAGAGGGTTAGAAATGTTTTGCCCTTGAATATATCCGTACTATAAAGGTAAAATTTCACCATATTTTCCAAACCAAGCGTTATTCCAATTAGCTACTTGCCTTCCGATACTCCAATTTGTAATAGCAAGACAAACTATTGGTTCAAGAAATAACGCAAACCTTGGGAAGAAACTGAATATGATAGCGGCCTAGAATGGTTATTTGCAAGACAACCTTCAGATGTGGGGCCTGATTTTCAGGTCATTTGTAATCTTTTCAATGGCAGATATATTTGCATGCCACATTTAGCTTTTAAATTTGCTTACACTTATCTTACTATGCATGGAATGATGTTTGGGTGAAGTTGTTTTACGCTCTGCAACTCGGCGCTAAGAATAATGTAAGCACTCTCAGTACTTTTTTATTATTTTTTCTAATATTCATCTGGTATTATGTTTAAAAATGTCAGTTACATACTGCTTTAAAATGCATTTTAAAATCAAATTTCAACATCCATTTCGTGAGTTTGGGACTCCAGTTTGTTGGTACTCTGGGTAAAAATTGATATACTAACGTGTCACTTTGATTTAATTACTGAAGAGGAATATTAGTGAAGAATCTCGCAGACATCACAATCCAACCTAAAAGGAAAGAAACGCGAAAGGATACCCGTATAATATAATGCTAACATCCTAAATTTGTATTTGGCATAAAATGTAAACAGTTTTAAGGGCACACGAGTAGGCACAACGATAGATAGTGAGTTTAGGGCGGGATTAGAATTGGATGAAATGGGAAAGGCTTCATAAGTAAAATGAAGGGTGGAAGATCCGCAGTAAGACAATTCTCGCATATAAAGAGGCAGATAGACATGCCGGACAAAGAGACAATTTCGTCCATTTGTACCAATTTAATCCCTTTGGGATACCGAAACAAACGTTTAATAGAGTTCTATCAGTCATAATTAAAAATTAACCATAAAAAGAATTGATGATTTTTCGGCAGTAAATGCGTGCAAATTCAGATTATTTTATTTAGAGAAATTTCCCAGATAGTAAAAGACACAGGGAATAGCCATTTTGAAGGTGACCTAATTTTGAATCTCGGTTGATATATACGTACCCCTAGGTTCGTGATATGGATAGGCGAAAACATTTGACGCGTTGAAAATTAAAATATGATAAATTGCCTTCCACTTGTTCAAATACGTCTACCAGGTAGCTCAATATATAGTGAGCAGCACTGAAAAGTTATGACCTGTGCCAGAAATAATATCTTCTAATGGTCACGCAGATGGATCATAGTGACGGATAAAGTACTGATGATCAACACAGCCTAGGTGTTGCACCCTTCATAATTCTGCATGGGAGAATGGGCGATTATGAGGGTGATTAACGAGATTGCCTGCACGGACAGCCGCATGGAGCACAGTCACAGTATCACATTAGACTTCGGCCACTCAGTTGGAAACCTCGCGTATCCCCATCACACACTCTCTGGGGTGAGCCATTACAATCTATCATCACAGTGAGTCGGTAATAACTGAAAAAAACCAAGGCAATTAGTTAGCGAATATTTGTTAGTATTATTTGCAATGGAAGCAGAAAGTCTGAGACAGCTATTTGGAAAATTTTGGACTGTGTAAGCACGTGGAACTCGATGGCGGGTAAAATCCTGCGTCGAAAAAAACAACTTGAAACTATATGAACGGCAGAGACGGGGCTGTAGGGGAAGTGAATGTATGGGAGGTAATAAAAGGTGATGCCAATAACCATGCGACAGAAGGATGGGGATGTGAGGTTGAACCGAATCCTCATTAAGATTACCAATTGAAATGCTAAGATACTAACCGAGGATTAGGAGTTAAAGAATTAAAAAATAACTTTGGAGTGAAAAATCGTGATTTTGTACTGGGAGGTAGAGGAAGAGATGCTATGATAAAAAGCGATAAGCCGCTGAAATAATTGGCTTGAATCTGGAGTATTACTTTCAATTTAGTATTTCCCGTTTCTCTGGACATATTTTTTGTAAGTAATGTTCGAAATTAAAGTTTTTAGGTGTAGGTATATAAATTTGTTCGATGAAATTCAATGGCGTTAATTGCGACTTTCAGTTATTTTTAATACCGAGATTTCACATTAATTTCACATTTCCAATCATTTCCGTGAACCACGGTGTCTAACGTGTCTAACACCTTCCCCTATCTATTGTTTTTCATACCACGCCCTATATTCTTGGTTTCAGTTCTTTCAAACTTTTTCGACGGATGTATCTAAATATTTAGACACGGGGTTTAAGGTTTCTATCTTAGTCAAGTTCGCCTTTCTATCCTTATGAATCCAAAAATATAAAACATCACTAGAAAGTTCCAAAATGTCCTAAATGACACTCGGTTTGTTATATTCTATCGCACAGGCACAATTTACACATCGTTAGTTCTTTAAATCTTTCCAAAATCAATATATATAACCATGCATATCATCACTAACAGTAATATTCTGACGAATGCTTTACTACATTGAATAATTTAGAGTTATTGAAATCATTTTAAGGAAAATCTATCGACGAAAAAGTGAGGGATTTGTATTATGAGGCTTATTTCCGGTTCCACGTGACATGGCAATAAGTGCAGTTCTTTTATTCCTTTGCTTTATTTTCTTCAAATTTCAATTAAACTTTACCATGAGCCTCATTGAAACGATAATTAAAGCAAACTAATTCAGTATTCTGCGATTTTAAGTATCCCAGACAATCAGCGGGATATATGCGCCAAAAATTCGGTCACCCAAGAGAAATATTCAAACAGAAATACCGCTAGCAGAGGTATCGATCTTGTAATTGAACGTGAATATCTCTATGAATAAGGTTCTGCTCCATCACAAAATCTGCAAATCAATGACTGTGACGACCAAGTAGTGCAGACTATCAGACAGACAGACAGAATATTTTGAGTTATCACGCAGCACAAGAAGAGCAAAAATGTGTATGCATTCAAGCTAGTCCATTTTCAGTTTTTCCCGACCGTTTTTTACTCTCCATTACCAACGATTGGTGAACTAGCTTAACGCCACTTCCTTGTGCATGCATACAGAATAATGATATATAAACAGAGATACAAAAAATATTTCATGCCCGCATCCTGTTGCATAAAATGATGAATTCCATAGTAAAATATTTGACACTTTGCCGTATTCCATTAGGTTACCTGGTGGATGACAAGGGATTTTCATCCATTCAATATTCCATTTCCAGTGACATTTCCTTGCCAAATAGGAAGGAAGTAGTCACAGAATGGGATTTTATCGTATCAACGTAGTTTTATTGAGGTCAAAGAGCTCTTGGGAGCTCTGACCTCCAAATTTCAGGTTTATCGATGCGAAGTTTCCAAAAGAAATTTCTATTTGCAACCGTATCCACTGACATAGAAGCGGTCAACGTGACAAGAGGAAAAGAAAACTAAACTATCGGATCGCCTGGATTGAAAACCTCCCCGGAAATAAAAGAAAAAGAAACAAGAAGATATCGGAGACAAAGTGTGCCTCTTCCTTTCGTTTCATTTTTTTCCGTGAGAACTTCAAAATAGTTAGGAAGAACTTCATCACCCTTTCTTTGAAAGAATTCTTAGCGATGCTTACCTAATAAAACTTTTTAAGGCAAATGATTACTTTATCTTTGCTTCTGGGCTTCTTTGAGCTTATTTTGTGGAAAAAATAATAATAAGCTCGATTTCTTAAGTAAGGAGCAGGAATTGTTTTCTCTCAGTCACGGGTATTTCCGATACGGCAGTTACATAGTCCCTCGCTGAGAGTAGATTGATTTTGCGGACCCGGGTGAAATCTGTGTATATACTAGCTTGTAGAGAATCATTTATAAGGTTCCATTTCCGCAAATCAATTTTCTGAACGAATTCGATCGGGGTCAGTCAGTTGAGGTCATAGTCAAGGTGAATTGGAGAGAATGGTTTTTCCGGGTATTCTTCCGTGTTTATCCAATTTTGTAGACGATATTTGGCCAGCGCCAGTGGCAAGAGCCAGCTGGATCACCTCAGCATTACATTCACTTCAACATATACTTTCGATATCATATCCCTTGTTTCCACAATTTCTACCATTTACCATGCCTTCTAAATTAATCAATTGCTTAAGTATTGAACAATTTTGTTTCAGTATCTACGAATGTCCTATTTGATGTGTTGGGTAACATATTTTGTGTAAAAGTACGAAGATTTTTACATTATTATGGAGAGTACGTTTTTCTTTTTTTTCGTTAAGTCTTTCCTCCGTCCCCATAAAATATTTTTCAGTTATAAGCATTCACATGCCAGAATTTCAAATGGAAAACGTAATGAATAAAATATACATTTCATTCTCAAACAAAGTCTAAAGGACAACGACTGTGTTCGATGTCTCAATCTTGGTTCACTGCGATACCTAGATGCAGCTACAGAAACTTAGCTTTAGTCTGCATCTAAAGTTACACGAATGACTGGGATCACTGTAAGCAACATCTAAAGTCGTAATGGTATTGCTAACTTTCGTGTTCAATCTCATGGTTGGGCGCCATAGCGAACAAAAACTAGACATCACGCTGTTTTAGACATCACGGCAGCCGCAGCCAAGTTGATGTATTCCTCTCCAATGATAGAGATTTTCTTCGGTTCATTATAGACATCTCGATCATTGGAATTAAATTTTTGATTGCCCTGAGTTATCGAGAGAATTCAGCAAAATTTTGACCTAGGGCAGAAGTGTTGACCCTTCCCTTTCAAACTTTTAATTGTGAAAATTAGCTAAAATCAACAGCTTATGGTTCATTTTAGTATTTTGACAACAATAAGTTCATGAAATATTTTTTCGTTGATAGCTTTCGTACAGCTTTGCTTCCTGTAGCAATTCTTCAATCGTGAGATGATTTAGATGCAGAGGAAAGAAATAAAATATCAATTTCACTATGCATTCATGTAACGTGATACCTCCATGAAACCTTGAGAGATTTAAAAAAGTCTGCGTCATTGAATCAAGTTCTCATTAAAAATTCAGTCAATTGATCTTTTAAAATGCCGCACTGATGACAGAATATCAAATTATAATTTTTTTGGTAAAGTATGCGGAAAGCTCAGCGTGTTATAACCACCCGAAACGGGATAACACTACACTCTTCTATAGAAAGATTTCAATTTTCACCACAATGTTTTCGGAGAAAACTCGTTTCGCGCGTAAATTCTGGAAGCAAATCTGAGGGGTGTATCTGCATGATTCAAATTTTGATTTCACTTTCCACTGCCCACAAAAATTTTGATCCTCTGAAATTAAGACATGGATTGTGGAACACATCCGCATTCTCGGGATCACTCGCGGAAATCCTCATATTTCATGACTAAACGAAAGTCGAAGCAGGCAAGTTTCAGCCGGCTCCTAAATTCATCCAAAGGAAAACCGCGCAAATATACTCTCATAAGTCAAAAAGACGGAGAAAGATGCAAAATTACACCCTTTGAGTGAACTCCGGTGCGGTGTAATCCCAGAATTCACCGTTCCTCATATTTTCACCGGATACCACTTTCACCGACCACACTTGCTCTTCCTCTCCCTCACTTCCCCGTTCCGTTCCCCTCGGTAACCCTCTCAAATTCCCCCCCGCACCGTTTTCATTAACGCCTCTCGTGTTTCTCCGCGTCCGTCTTTTAATATCCCGCAGGCGAATAGTATCTCATATCACTTATTTCCCACCCGCCACCCCCTTCATTTCTTCACTCCCTTCCTTCCCTCTATCCATTTTTTCTTTCAACCCTCGCCCTCTGCTTTGTTTCGCTTATTTTTTTCAAATCAGATCCTTTTTCGCATTTTTTTTAATTTCCCTGGATCGATAACCGAAAAATGGTCTCATCATGGTTTTTCATCCACAAAGTTGGCGAAAAAATCGAACTTTATTCATAAACGATGCTAATTCCGTTAGGAGGGTATAATTCATCAATACGCACCCCGTCGGAATAAGATATGGCTGATGATCCGCCAAGAATACTTTTACTTCCCTATACCTATTAAATACTGATACTTATGTCTCATTTCAAGAGAAAAAGAAGACAAAAATCTGGCCATAAAACAAAACCATGGCGATTAAAATCCCTGTTCAATATGAAAAACATACACCCATAAATACATAGCTATCAAATCCCAATATTTTAGAGAAGGTACCCAATTCAGTCGTAGGGACAAAGAACGAACTAATGATGTGATTTTCACCATTTAGGATAGGTGTGCCAGTTGGTAGGGTTTAAAATTCTTTGAGAAATGAAAGAATGAGGAAGAAGTTCTCACTTCGTTGGATCAAGTTTGGATCTTAATTACCCAAAGACTCATGGAATCGATTTTGTGACCTCAGAACGAGAAAGCGTTTAGTTTGTTTGTACCCTGCATTAACTAAAGGTTGATATGAAATTTTCCATTTTACTACGGTTTGCCATAAGACTTGAAAAAAATTATCTCTGAAAAATAGAAGTGGAGGAATGATCATTACTGTGACATCTTAGTTCTTAGCAAGTTTGTTTGTTATATACGGCAATTTTCCTGGAAAAGGCAACCCTGGAACCTTTAACATGGGGCCATTAAAGGAAATTCTGTTACTGAGCCATAAAGGTTCCGTCTCGGAACGAGGTAACAGGTTTCATCGCTCTTAGCCTACTTCAATTTTCTGTTGTGTACAGGAAATAATAAGCCACTCCAATCTGTAATGAATTACTCAATCAACATGTAACATTATTTACAAGGAATGGCTGAATTTTTATCTTCAGCCGAATGCAATTTCGCTGATTCCTTTTAAATTGTAATAAATGAGTACAATGTTAAAGGTAATTTCTATTATGTTTTACAATGGCTACCTCAATATCAATTACCTTTGAAGCGAAACGCGTAAACTGAGATGGTGGGAATAGAAAAAATAATTTTACAAGATCACACGTTTGTCAGCACGAGTTTAGATCATTTTGATCAGCTGCAATTAGACAGTATTTTGCTAAGTTATTTCGGCATATAAAAGATACATTAGAACGCCCACAAGATTTCACCAACAAAAATATAGAGGAAATGAATTAGACTGAAACATCCACTTGAGCATCTTAAATCAATAGGGAGAAAGAGCGAGGGCTTGATCTTCTCAGAGGTTTGTAATCAAGCCATGATTCAAGCCAAGACAAGGTCACCAAATCCTTATGCACACAAATCCACAATATTTCACCAACAAAATGCAACAAATCCACAATATTTCACCAACAAAAATATAGAGGAAATGAATTAGACTGAAACATTCACTTGAGCATCTAAAATCAATAGGGAGAAAGAGCGAGGGCTTGATCTTCTCAGAGGTTTGTAATCAAGCCATGATTCAAGCCAAGACAAGGTCACCAAATCCTTATGCACACAAATCCACAATATTTCACCAACAAAAATATAGAGGAAATGAATTAGACTGAAACATCCACTTGAGCATCTTAAATCAATAGGGAGAAAGAGCGAGGGCTTGATCTTCTCAGAGGTTTGTAATCAAGCCATGATTCAAGCCAAGACAAGGTCACCAAATCCTTATGCACACAAATCCACAATATTTCACCAACAAAATGCAACAAATCCACAATATTTCACCAACAAAAATATAGAGGAAATGAATTAGACTGAAACATTCACTTGAGCATCTAAAATCAATAGGGAGAAAGAGCGAGGGCTTGATCTTCTCAGAGGTTTGTAATCAAGCCATGATTGATCACAAGGTCACCAAATTCTCAAATTCACCAAATCAAAATCAAAGTCACCAAAGTCAAAAATGTTGAGAAGTAGAGAAAATGAAGGGAAACCTTATTTGCCTATATTGGAAGAAACTATGTAGTATAAGTTTCAAATGAATGTTAATGGCTTCTTGTATTCATATCAGTGATCTGCCATAGCAATTCAGAAGTAATATTATCACAATATGGCAGCAACTCTCCGCGAAGAATGCATACAACTTGAATAAATAGTTAGAAATGTTTGACTAAATGGAAACTTTTCATCCGGGAATTATATCCGGCCTTTCGGAGACGCACTTTTGGCATTTATTATTCCTTTCGCGTAAAACTTACGAAATGTTAATCATGTCTATTTTGTCCCAGTAATTCTATTTACTAGAGATGAATGCTAATGCATGCTAATGCGTGAGCATGTTGCTCACAGTATGAACATCTACCTAGCACATAGTATGTGTAAATAAATAAATGATTCTTGGGCCGGGATTAATTCCAACAAAAAAAGCCGAAAGTTTCGTGGCTTTTACAAATGCACTAAGGTTGGAGACCAGATTCTCATGTTACACCATTATTAGTTTCCTTGGAAGAATTGGTACACAGAAAACCTTCTCTCAAATGTTAAACAGGTCAACTCGATTTCAAATATCATTTTTACAGTCTATAACTACTTCAAATTGAAAATTGTATCATCAGAATCAATAGGTATATCACGAATCTAGTTCACTATAGTAAAAATTAAACTTAGTTTTACAAAAGTTAAAAATTTATCGAGTAAAACGTATTCTAAAGGAATCACGAATATCCCCTGTTAATTAGCTACATTAACTCTTCCTTCTATAAATTTTATTTAATATAATAACGTTATGAATATTTCTTACCGAAATGTCTTCACCAGGACTAACTGGTTCAACCATCACTTCGCTGGTTAACTAAGACTGGTAGAGAGGAACCCGGTTCAATGTTTCTTGACTCTGTCTTTTGAGTCTTTTTTCCCGTTAAATGATCTTTGTGTAATAGTCAAAAGGCAACATGGGCCAGAAGTCATAGTTTTATGAAATTACCATTTCTTACACTGGAAATTTCTCTTTAATTGATGTTCCAACATTAAAATGAGTTTTAGGCACTGAAGTACATACATCCAAGAATGCCAACAAATTTTTATGATGAAAGTATCATATGAAGGGCCTTCTACTGCTTTGTGTCATATGTACTAAGCATTAATCGTTATATTAAGAACCAGGTCTCCCTGCAATATCTTTTTTGTGAAAGATGACATTTAGCAATTCCGGATTATATTTATCAGACTTGATGATCAAGCATAATATTTTCTATGGTTTCAACGAATTTCAGAATGAATCAAAAAGATGTCGTACAGAGAAGGAATTGATTTTACGTAAAGTACTATGGGTCTTAAGATACCATGTGGAGTCGGACATTCAATGTAACTCTTTTGATTATGCTGAGAAAATGATACAATAAGAAAAATGGCAAAGTTTACGCGATATTTGACAGGCATGGAAAACATGTGACGGCTTTATCCAGCGTTCAAAACCCTCTTAATGGCTTATTTTGTTAGTGAATACACGTTTCGGAAAATTCGTCAGAGATTCAGCCAAAACAGTGTGTGTCAACATTTTATGCGCACGCCGAATTTTAGCAAAAAGTTTCCAAAATCGTTCAGAGATTCAAAATTTTAACGTCTAATCAACAGGAAATTCAAACCATCATTAAACTAAGAACCAAAATCTGCTCTTGTTATAAATACTAAATAATCTAAAAACACCTTTCGTATAGTTCCTGCAATTTTATTTCATGAAAATTGAATTCATTGTATACTAGAGAAAGCAGGTCCCTAAATTAACTGAGCGCTGAAGTCATAGTTTAAAATAAATTATTTGGACAACATCTCGCCTCCTTCATTCACGTGATGATCCAGAAAATGAATGTACAATAAAATAAAAATACTAATGCAATGACAATTGGTATGAAAGTATCATGAGAAAAATTTTAATCTTGAATTCTAAATGCTAGTTTAGAATTCAAGTTATTCTCTAAATCATTCAGGTTCTCTAAAGGACTTGATACACTCCCACAGTTATCTTGTCTGAAATTCTTGTATCACATTCTTTATTTCACTTTCCAGTACCCCTGGTTTGTAGTTATTCTCTTCTACATTTCCTCCTGTCACTACATCGAATTACACAGCTTTATTGTTTCTTTCGTATAGTTGTTCCACGTATTTCCTCCATCTTTACTTTGTCTCCCCTAGTAATATTTGTATCCTCTTTGATGATTCTTTAGTCTTTGGCATTGCTCGACGCCTCCAGTCGCGAGAAATATGTCCATCTTTAAAGTCAACTCAGCATTTCACCGAGAGATGAAATCATCTCTGGATATTGATTCCGGTGAAACTGACTTAGTTGATCAAAGGATCAGTATCGTACTTCCCTGCTGAAACTACACCTAACTAAAAAAAAATTACCCAATAGTGTCTATAATTCACCATCAATATATGTCCTTCTATTCTTTATGAAAAACGTAGCAAGCATTGACTACCCCAAGAGCTCTTCCCTCCTTCTTTCATTGACAGATACGCTTCCTTTCAAATCCCATTCTTATCAATGTACGTCTCATCTAATATCATCTACTCAATTGACGACTCATCCTCTCATGACACACCAATTTACATAATTCCACCTTTTCTTCTTATTCTTAACAGAAGGAGAAATGAATGGGAAGAGTGAAAGAGAAGGACCAAGAATGAAATACGACAGACAGATCATGAGGGACGAGAAAGTGAAAAATTATGCAAGCCTGAGGTGGTTAGCCAGCTTAGTACTAGCTGCAACTGAGAAACTAGTCCTCAGATTGATGACTGCTAATTATGGCTATTTTCCTAGCCCGGATTCATTTAACCTTTCGGTAGTACATACATTACAGATGTCAGTGGATAATTTAACGAAGCCAGCACGAAGAAAAGAATAGTGAAGACATTGAACATAGAATTGCATCGGGAATATGGAATAAGAGAGAAAAAACACTGCTATGGCACACCTTTTGATGACTGCAATAAGACTCAATCAAAATAATGGAGGTTTCAGATTAGAGGTACTGATAAAAATGGGTAGTAATAGGTTACAAAATTAGCCAGAACCACGGTTATTGCCACTGCCTTGCAATATGTATTCCCAGGGCATCGTAAGAAATAAGAGAGAAAAGCTATATTCAAGAGTACAAGAGGATGTACGATAGTTTCGGTTTGGTTGGCTGATGATCAGGCGTTAGAGGAGCCAAAATTACTCGCGTAAGGAAAACTAAGCGATTAATAGATATTAAATGCAAAGGATTAAAAATGTAAGTCGGGTATTCAACTTTATAAAGAGGAGGAGGCTATAATACTAAAAATAGGAAATATAAATAAAAATTTTAATAAATAGAAAGGAACACATAGAGACATAACGTTGTAATAGGTAAGGAAAGGAAGGTGACGGAGGAAAATCAGGAAAGGCAGATATTATAATCTCAGGAAGATATAAGATCGCAGGAGTCGATAGTATTTTGATTATTGTGCTAGAAAGATAAGGGGGCAATGGAGAGAGAGAGATTACAGGCTTTTACAGTAAATTTAAAGAGGTGCGTATTGAGTACGCTAAGCTTGATGGGTAGTTCGTTTGAAACAGCAGGATTTTGTGCCGTAGACGAAGTTACAACTCTTTTAGGACCATAAAAATAGTAACATACCTTATTTTTAACATCACACAATAACCAAATGCACCTTCCTAGAAGAGTGGAAAAGATTTTAGACACACAGCCAATGCTGAGTATTTGTCAATATTAACTTTTATCAACAGAGGATACCGTCAATGACCAAACAGCAAATTAATACTTATCTATGGTCATATTTATGGATTTTCGCTGAAACGTGCCGATAGGATTGGATAATAAAAGCACTTGGCTATGAAATAAATAAAGGCTGTTACACCTTTTTTGGTAAGCAGTTAAACTAAAATTGTGCTGTCGTCGCAGAATATATCATATTTGGTAGCGAGTGTCCTAAAACTAAGAATCTGCGTTGCGAAACATTTTCAGACTTCCTTCACGTGTGTAGAAAATAAGTTCATTTGTCATGTGTGAGTAATGTTCGTTTACAATACAAAATTTGGCTGTAAGTTAAAGGAATAAACTCAAAAACAAAATTAACACATTGCCAATGGAATAAATACAGTATCTGATGCATCACAGTATGTAACTTGCAGAGATATAAAAAGTAGGTAATCTAATTGGTTTCGCCGCAACTTCACTGCTCAAAAGCTATGTCTTATTCTATGCAACAATTATAATTTCAGGAATAGGTTACCATAAAAAATATTCCGAGATTTTCCGTGAGTATTCACCATCCCTCCAATACAAAACAAACCACACCCAAGGGAAATATAGGTAGAAGCGAGCTGCGAGTCACTTCAGACCGAAGTGAGCGAAGTCACTTAAAACCTGAAGTGACTTCAGATCTGAAGAAGCGAGCTGGAACGCTCGCGAAACTGTCGTCACAAAAAAAAACACAACGCAGAAGCTATCCCAAAAGCCATCATGATTTAGTTCAACCAGAAATTTTGTCATCTATGCTTAAATTTCCGTTGAAATAATAATTTATCTCCAGAGGTAGTTCCCCCGCCATGAAGCGCCATACTAAGTAGCTCCTCTAAACAAAGCAAGGGAGCATTTAAAAATTGTCTCCTAAGACAAGAGCGAATGGTACTGACTCGGAATAGTGCTTTAAGACTAGTTTACTACTTATTAATACGGCTGGTATGATAAATCAATGACTGCTAATGCTTCAAGCGAGGAGCTCAAATAAGTCTCTTGGTTTTTTGTGAAAATGCCAGGTTCTTTCCTCAAAACATCGGTTTTTTCCCATAAAAAGATGAAAGTATCCACTAAGATTATGTTTATGCATTAATCAATGATTGATAATGTACTGTTATTTATCAAACAATCACTGCATTGTGTCACAGTAATGGCATTCGAAATATCCTCATTCAAAGTGTAGAGTGTGAGAGACGTTAACAGGTAAATATACCAATTCGTCATTACTGAATAATTCCACGCATTTGCTGATTTGGCATTCCTAGATATGGAAAATCGGAAATGTCGGCACAGAAGTCGAAGAACAGAGGAACATAAAAATTGAATTTCCATGCTTGCTCTATGAGTCCGCACGACATAAGAATGAAAATGGCGATTTTTGAGTCCTCTTAAGGATAAGGCATACTAATAAAACCTTCAAATAGTTCACGAGTTCCATCAGACGCTATCACAAAGATTGGGAAAAGCCAGACGTGCTAACGTTTCCCTTCAGTGTCCAATTTAATATACTTTTTATATTTTAGATTTAACTCCTAGAGAGTATTTACCAGGATTTTTGAACAAAATAATCGCCTAATTCCTGGTGATGGCTCACTACTATTGTTGTTCTAACGTTATGATGGGTATCATAGGGCATGAGCATCGCTCAAGTCTTATGAATTACTGATAAGAATACGCAAATTAATATTATCATCATTGGTCATTCAATCCGAAGATTGGTTGACTGCAGCCCTCCACCCTTTCCTATCAAATGCTCGTTCCCTTACTTCTTCGTTTTTCCAATGTAACTTCATCTTCCTTTGGTCCGTGAACTTATTCCTGTGTCTTCCTCTCGAGACTTTTCCAAGGTAGGGGGAGGAATCTACTAGCTCCAAAGTCTCAACTCTCAGTGATTTCTGCATCCAGATTCTCTCTTCCTCATAATAGGATTATTGTGTTTGTCTTTCCTATTAGTATATTATGGCCAAAGGAAAACTTGGAACATTTGCGTTTAGCGACCTTTGAAGATGGTAGCTATTTCCTGCTCTGTCTGCAAAGTCGTCTGCGAAACGGAGCATGCTAATTCCCTCTCAGTTAATCTTAATTCCGTTCATACCGATTTCTTTAGCTTTTCTTATTGCCTCCTTCCGGTATATGTTGAGCAATGCTGACGAGATATTGCATCCTTACTTATCTCCTTTGTTGATTTCAGCTTCCAGTTTTTGTCTGTCTGCCATTATAATTGTAGTGACTTATTTCTTGCCTAATCGGTAGATTTGTACATCATACATACATTCCCATCACGCCGTTCCCTTCCGGGGTAGGCACAGTCAAAATGTTTCACTCATCAATACATAATTGTATACCTAACTTTGCTTCCATAATTTCCTCCATACTGACCTATCCTTGCAAACCTCTTTTGCCTCATTTACCCCCATACACTGTTTCATACACACCCTCCTGTTTATAAAACTCCTAATATTCCTCCTCCTAAGAATTTCCTCAACCACATTCAACCACAACTTTCTCGGCCAACCATTCATTCTACTCTCATATATATGTTTCGTGATTCAATTCTCATCCATTCTCTCAACATGGCCAAACCAACGAAGCACACTTATTTCATACACGTCCATTACTGGAGCATTTAACCCACATTCATTCATGACCCACTCATTCCTGACTCTATCCATCCTACTTTTGCCGCAAATACTCCACAGATAACTCATACCCACGGGGTTTAGTCTACTCTTATGTTTATCCTGACATACCCATGCTCCACTACCATATAGTAAAGTGGGAAGAAGTACACTTTTGTACACGGCAATTTTCGCTTCCTTAGACAAGCACTCATTTCTTGACATGCTCCACATGCTACCAACCACTTTCCTTCCAGCATTCGCACGTCTCTTTATCTCCTCATCTATTCTTCCATCTTTCGCATACATCTTACCTAGGTATACAAACAATCATCGACCTGTTCAATTAATTCACCATTCGCCCTCATTATACAGTTGTTCTCCCCATTCTCCTTATCAAAAACTACTACTTTAGTCTTGCACGCATTTACCTTCAATTCCATTCTCTCCGTTGATTCACAAAACTTATCTAGGAGCTTGTCTTCAGATTATGTACCTTTGGTACCCTTTTCTCCTCCATTCTCTAGTTTTCTGTCAATGGCTTTTGAAAATCTCTCTCTGCTACCTTCTTCAGCCAGAATTTTAGTGGTTCATTCTGGTTTATGCTTTATCTTCTCATTTTTCTTGCGTCAATGGCGGTTTTATGACCCAACCATGACGACAAGTGTGTGATTACAATCTCACCGAAATAGCTCTAGCACTGCTTCACTCGGTTCTTGTTCTCATTATGACTATAACGTAGCCTATTTGGTTCCCAGAAAAATAACCCCTAACATCTACCACTTGCACTGTCTGCGCCGATATTGCTCGAAGAGTGTGTTTACCTCCACTCTAGTTTTCTTATTACAGAAATCTACTAGTCTTTCTACTTTGGCGTTCAGTTTTACCACTTCGTATTTTACGACGCTACCACCTTCTTTTTCCTCTCTAACAAGGATTTCCAGTTGCCCATTATGATGAGGTTTCTTTTCTCCTTCAATTGTTCGGGGACCTCTACCATTAGTGCATACACTTCCTCCGATAGTTCTTACCTATGGGTTGATAACGCAATGCAGGCTAGCACAATCACGTTGTCCTTGGGCTCTCCTTTGAGCTTCACCATCAGGATCCTCTAGCTGTTCTGCTAGACTGACTTCACTCTTTAGCCTCTTTTTTCTTCAGTTTGATGCCCACACCTGCAATCTTTTGGTCATCCCTCCAATAAATCACTCGATATCCGCTCGTGTTTACCGTCCACTTGATCTCGCTAACTCCCATAAGGTCCATCTCAAGCGTCTCCATTTACAAGTTATAAATAGTATACGAGGTTTTAAAAATTAGAAACAAACATATCTAAGAATAATAATAGAGGATTATATCTAATCAACTTTTCGATGACAGGTAATGATGGCATTCTAAGCACAATCAATTTAAAGTGATAAGAAATTATATATATATATATATATATATATATATATATATATATATATATATATATATATATATATATATATATATATATATCTTTATGATTTCACTGTCGTCTAAATTGTTTTGACGATTTAGGCGACATTTAGCGAGATTTAACGAGATACACGTCATCAACAAAACCTTTGTCGGGGCACCTCATTGTGTCGAACCATTTTGTGGAAATTTGAACTCAGCTTTGACCTTTATGTCCGTCAGCAACGAAGCTTTTGATCCTGTAATTGTAGAGCGTTTCCTGGTTTCGGAAAAACATTCCAAAGAATACCCGCAAGGAGATCTTTCCCTTACTCCATGAAATTGAAAACAAACACCCGACTGTTTTCTCTTAAAATAAAACTCTTTTCTCCGTATTCACCCAAGCTATTTATACCACTCGGTCGTACCCTGTTTAATTTGCCGACGAATAAATTTTACTAAATCTAAACCGCACATTTGGATACACCCCATACGGGTTTACACATTTTTTCATTTTCAAATAAATTTAAAGTCATTGACAGGCATTTCCACATTCATTTTAAATCATAAAAAATAACAGAATTCGTAATGAGGTCGTTCGTATTCCTTCTTCACATTGAAAGTTTTTCATGAGACTGTAGTATCATGTGTGAACTTATCGATTTTCTTCAAGCCTGAGAGTCTATATCATTTGTAAGTAAGTTATATTATTAACTAACCCTGAAGTCCTCACTGACCAGAGTAAATCTGCTCCTAGAAAATGTTACTCGAGAATAAGAGTTGAAAATAACAAAAATGTTTCTCCACAATTTAAAACACCATCATAGGCACTAAAAAAATATCTTGGCAAAAAAAAGATTACTTAAAATGCTTTAGCGTATAATTTCAATCTTTTCGATTATTAATAATGACTTATATGCATTAAATTTCATTTCTCACATTGCTTATGCCTGATGATTACGAGTTATCCGCGATATTTAGTCGTGTAGGTAGTTATAGTGTTAGATGCTCAATAACTGTTTCGTGTGCAAATATGACCCGACGCTCGTATTTAAGCTCGCATGGAAATATTTATCAGACATTCTACTATAAGACTTTTCAGGTATTGATGACTCAGACTTTCAAAAAGGAAAAGCAAGTCGTAAGATATCGGAGAATTTCAAAGTTTTATCCTATGGGCACTGAGAGATCAACTACAACAAAAATCAATCGGTGACATTAGACGCAAAACACTCAGTCAGTTGTAGTCGACAATGTTAATTCTTATTTATTTATTTCTTTTTATCTTTACTTCCCAGAATAAGCGCTTCTGGCCTATTTATGCCGGGTTAATAACAACAACAGCAAACGCGCACAAACACTCTTGCCCAGAGTGGTGATAATTCCACCCAGGCGGGATTCGAACCCGCCGCCGTTAGTAGGCGAGGACTTGACCCCGTCGCCACAGGGGCCAGAAGAAACTTAGATTCAAATATCAAAAAAACATAAAGAACACGGTGACATGATAGGGATGTTCTTTCAATGGACAGAGTGGCAAAAGGGAGAGTGTTAAACATAAAAAATTTTCCGTTTCGTTAACATAACACAAGATGTCCTGAATTCCACTCATCCAGACCCCTATGTCATTCCATGTTAAGTATACAATTTTTAGACTTTCCTCACTGTCTTAAGACTCCTTTGAAAATCCTTTCCAAATGGAAAATGTTCTCCAAGTTACAGGCATGACGCGAAACGAAAGCAACTCCTTTGGAATTCTTTGACAATCTCTTGCATACTAATAATGTTCTCTAAGGAACCAGAATACACGGAGTGAAATTAGATCCTGTTTCTACAATTTCGACAGATTTCGGCGTGTAATTTAGAGATCAAAAGTCTCTTTTCAATGATAAAAGGATACAATGTACTAATTTTTGCCAAGTAAGAGTTTCTTTAAGGTTAAATGCTTTTTTTAGAGCTCCCAAAGAATTTCAAACGGGCCATTTTTTTGTAAACATCAAAAACTACATCAGCAAGGGCCTTGAATTGCGTGATAACTTATCTTGCACAGATACTTCAACAGTTTATGTTCCGAACGAAGACCAAGGAATTCGAGCTTACAAGCAGAATACTAAAAAAAATCATCTGATTCCACGATTTTTTGCCATCCTGATATTTCCTTAGAATCAGAGAGCTATTCTTAATTTTATTAATCTTGAAATTCTTCGTAACGAGAACGAAATTCCCCAATTTAGATACTAAGGGATAGGACTAGTGGCTGCAAACAATTCCCACTCAATGCTAAGAAGAGGGTAAGAAAGGTTTCCACAGCATTTCCGATTTAAAAATTCATTTGGATGTTTTTGAAACCTCATTATTAATGGAGACATAACGAATAAAAATGTAGTCTCATCTTTCATTTATAAACATCGAGGTCTAGGACGTCATTCATGAAGCAGAATACCGTATGAAATAGGAATAAAAAGAGTTATGGCTCATTACATGAGAATTTTTTATTTTTTTTAAAGTAACAAAATATAATTACAATTTTCGATACCTTGAATAGATAATACTAGTAGCAGTTTTAGCATAAATTGAAGCTAAAAGTTATTTTATATAAGGCTACTGAACACAAGGCACTGACAACATCTTATCTTTCTACCATGAAGATTCATCCGGCCAACACGAGGGCATTGAAGAATGACATTATTGCCTGGTAGCTTAGAGCAAGAATATTTTTTAAGAAGCCAACAATTGGTTTGCGACGGCTTTCATCAATACGTTATTACGATGCAAATCGTATAAAAACAGTCAATAGGAGCACTTAATTTAGGTTTCCATTCCTTCTGTGGCAACGTATAGTGTATAGTCGGCAATACTTCGTCTTGCTATTTCTACTCAATATCAGTAAAGAAACTATCTATTAAATTATGATCTTTGTTATGTACTATTATCAATTACAGATTAAAGATAATAAATTCCTCAAATTATTGATGGTTTCGAACTTTGCAGAACATTAACGTCACCTATGATTATAAATCTCTTCTCCGAGAACATGATGTCTTCAAATAAAATTTTCAACAGCATTTAGATCCCTCAAAATTGCTGATTGAACATATCCGATGCGGATTGCGAGATGCGAGAAAGGCAATAATTATATAGCTTATGCCGTAATTAATCTAACAATTTAAAGTAAATAGATGAAATTTCAGAGATTAATATTTCCGTACGTAAAAGAAGAGCAACAAAGCCTCGAATTATTTTATAATTAGTCCAATTTTCTAAAGATATTGAAATTTTCCCATGCACTTTAAACACAAAATTTGCAAAGAATTCCATGATCGTCTACATAAGGATGACCCTACATCTTCGGAAAAACTCAAAGATATACTTACTTCTCCTCACGTCTACGACGACGAAAGTAATTTAGTCCTCACATATTGTGCTCATCACGGCTAGAGTCACAAACAGCAACAGTGCAGACAATCTGATCTCTTCTAAATTGCATGTTTTTAAAGCACTTATATAAGGAGCTGTAAGCCATATGAAAGTTTTAATGAACTTTCTTTGTTCCTCACTTTGTTTGTCCGGGAAATGCCGTATTTTCTCGGTTATGAGTGTTTTACTTGTGAATTATACCTGTGAGTGCCGCAGGTCCTCTAATTTCCACGTTAGACTATAAACATAATAGACGATAAAAAGTTTTTTACGGCTTCCACTAATAAATTAAAATTACCCTCGTAAGAGAGTATCCTTCAGATTACAACTCCTTAATCACGCACACCAAATTGCGCAATCGCCGTGTTATTCTAGGGCTTTCATTCTCTGAGCTAAAATTTCACAGGCCTGATATTCCAAACTTACCCTAGACATTTGATGTTTGCATAAGATATAGAAAAAATATATAAAAATAAGAGAAAGAGCCCCCAACTATACTACAAAAACAAGCTAATTACTTCTGCGATGAAATGAAAATACTAGATTCCTCAATTTGTGAAGCGGAAAACAACACGAGGAAACTATTTTGTGACAAATTTCTCAAGAAAGGCAATAATTATATAGATTATGCCGTAATTAATCTAGCAATTTAAAGTAAATTGATGACATTTCAGAGAAATCACTTAACACATGCAATGATTGATATCGATGACATTCCTATTCATTTTACCTCTCACCAAAAACATGCGGTTATAAAAGAGGCAAAATATTAGCAATGACTGGCAAAATATGTAGCTTAGATAATAATAATTTATTTTTCATTCCATTGGCCAATGAAGGTATAGAGTACAGTTATAGTCATAATAAATGTCAGTTTTAAACATTCATATAAAATTACAAAGCTACAAGACATTCTTAGACATTCATCTCACTTAGGAAGTCATTCACTGAAAAAGAACAATTGAGATATAGGTAATTTTTTAGGCCTTTAAAATGTATTGAGGGAAGAGATGGATTTAATTTTATCAGGAAACTTGTTGAAAATGATAGATTCTGCATTAAAAGGAACCTTTTGGCAAATAAACAATCTACACCCCAGATTATGGATGTCATTTTTTCTTTGGCTGTCATATTGATGACAGCTGGAATTGGTGTGGAATAGGTGAGGGTATTTTTTCACAAAAATGGCACAGTGTAATAAATATACACAGGGCAAGGGAAGAATTTGTAAGTTTTAAAAGTAGAGTTTGCCATGAGTTAGTAAAGGTACGCTACACATAATCTTTATTGCCTTTTTCTGAAGGGAGAACGCTTTAGAAGAGTAACTATCGATTCCCTTGAATATAACTGCGTAAGTTAAGTGTGAGTTTATTTTGGCTATGTATATTAGTTTGAGAGTATCAGTAGAAACTACATTTAGTAGTTTGCTCAATATGAAGATACCAGTAGCCATTTTCCCTATGATAGAGTCAATACATAGAGACCAATCAAGATTTTCACTTAGATAAAGGCCTAGAAATTTTATGTGAGTAGAGCGCCTTATTGTATTATTGTTAGTTTAATTAATGGGCTGAGCAAGGAGGAGTTTTTTGGTATAAAATTGCAGGTAAACTGTATTGTGCATAGAAAATAGTATCTTGGTTTACTTGGTGGTATGTTTCAATAGACATATTTATTATAACTTTTACTTAACCGCAAAAAACATAGATGAAAAACACACGATCCGGGTTTCAATGAAACCCGGGTCGTGTGTTTTTATGTGTTTTTTGTGGTTAAGTAAAAGTTATAATAAATATTTCTTGTGCATGTTAAGTGACAGAGAATTAGTGGAACACCGAATCGACATCTCTAATGGAAAATTTTTAATTTTATCTACATGGAAAAATAATAAAAGGTAAGAATGTCTTCGGCCTATGACCCGTATTCCAATGTCCCATGATATTGTGGACGGATTTTGGGGTAGCATGACCTTATTTTATGCCAAGACTAATACACCATCGATAAAGTGCATTGCCAATAAAGTGAGGGATTTCTATTGGGCTAGTATTTCCTTAAGAGCGCGAGCTACTAAATAGAATTAAGAAGATTAAAACAGAATAACTTGAACATATAATGCAAAGTGAAGTATTCCAACTTTTGTAGTTGATAACTGAGGGCAAATTCGAAGGCAGTAGGAAGATGTCTTGAACGCAAAACATTAAGTAATGGACGGGGCTTCATGATATTCGATCACTGACATACACCGCAGGAAACGGAGATGCGGTGGAAAATGCGATCGTAAACATCCATTAGTGGATATAAATTAAACAAAGATGAAATTTTTTTCTTAGCTTCTCTCTTTAAACTTGGGTTATACCGACTACCGGTTCCTTCCAGCTTTGCCTGCAGCCTCCTTCACCTTTCCCCGCAACAATTACCAATGTTGATTCTTTTCTCAAAAGTTAGTCAGGATCATGACACGAGTGATCAGTTTAGAGATTTCTGATGACATAGAAAGCAGTTAAAGAGAAAACAGAGCTATACCTACTTCACAATTAAGGACCATAGAAATAATCTCTTCCTCAATATTGAAGTACCTGTGGGGATCTGAAGTGACATAAAACCAAAGCAAAAGGACAGTAATTCAAGGCAAGGAAAGTACGCATTTACCACATTCACTCCATGCATTACGTCGTGCATTAATGTAGGGAGAGTAAAAGAGCTAAATACATACTTTCAGCACTTAGGGGGACCTTTTATGTCGGATTAATTTCCCCTAAAATTATTCAACCTTAGGCGGACTTTCAGGAGCACTAAAAATGAAAATTATTTTTTAAATCATTTAGATACATTGCATTCAAAACGAGCTTTTTTTAGAAGTGACTTCAAGAACAGGTAAATCAAAAGCCCTTGAAGCACAATGAAACGACAAAATGTAAGATGCACCCTATGAATTGAATGTTGCATTCACACGTTTTTCAACTAAACTGACTATTTAAATTAGGTTACACACGGCAAAATATTCGAATAGCAGATACGTTTCGTCCAATCTTTTGAGTTTTAGAGTTAAAAATCACTTAAATAAATTTCGAAGTGCAGAAAAAGCCATTAAATACCATAAAATGTACATAGTACTTCTATAAAGTTATAAAAAAATAAGACTTAAGAAAGTTGAAAATAAATTTTGGCGGATAATGTGACAGAAAACTGAGTGAAACACCCACAAATGGAAACGCGTATAAATAAGTGAAACTTTCGTTAAAATTACAGTAATTTCTCTACCTACACTATTATATTTGTTGGTTTATGCACAATTAGCTGACCATATTAGCTCACACAATGAAGGCACGATAGCATTATGGTCTCAATTCAACTCTAGCTAAGACTGGGGCCTTTCTTTAACCTTCAGCTAAGACTGGGACGTTTCCGAGAGAAACTATGCTTGGGGCTGTTCAAAACTAAAATACTAATTAGACTTTTTGATTATCCAGCAAGAACTCTCATGACTTGGTAGTGTTGAGTTCACGCCAGTTATATGAGCCAATGTTTGCGTTCACCTATGTTTCTCCACGACTAGTGCTTAATTACGGTCACTATATGCTTGAGTTAAACTCATTTAAAGACATAATGAGCTGAAATTCATAGCAGAAAAAGCTTCAACTAATGAGCCTCCTTGACGGTTATGCTTAAAATTATACTCGACATCAATCTAATCCAGGAAATAAAATATGGTGACTGCATGGGTAATTGTCAGCGTCATATACGCAGCAACTAGGAGCGGACAACGAAGCAATAATAATAATAATAATTTGTCTTTTATTTCGAGCGAATTTAGGCCAGTACAGTCCTCTCTTACAAGTTCCATTGTTCCATTTCATAGAACTTCAGCTAGGCGCAAGTGGTGCATCCACATAAACTCGGAAGCCGACGACGGAAGTACCCGCATCATATCGCTGAGCATCCAAATTTTCATTTCCGACCGAGATCCATTGCGTTTAATTGCACCGCAGAAATTCCAACCCTCACATTTATTAAATCGGTCGACGCATTTCCTCTGTCACGTCAACTTCCCAAATTCCTTCCCCGACCGCCTTCGCTTATAAGGCATGCTCCATCTTCACCAATGCCCGTCCCTTAACGGAAACACCACTTCTGGTGGTGTTCTTTGACTCGGAAAGTAAGCCCACTGGGCTTGCTCTTTAACAGTTAAACCAAAAGCGATTCAAGAAGCGAACAATTGAATAGTGAATTAAATCATAGAATAACCGGAATTGTCAACAGAAACTAAGAAAAAAAGACTCCAAAATATGTATTTCCGTCATTCAGGTGATCGTCAGCAGGGAGCTTGGGAAATAGTGATTACATAAATCGTAAGTACATTATGGCCCCCCAGCTAAATGAGCTAAACGGATTGTATGCGCTTGAACTCAGGACTCATACTATCATGGCAGGCGTACAATAAATGAAAATTTGCAAATTACATAAACAATTTCCAAAATTTATTCATTTTAAAGTACTAAAAAATAATCCAAACACAACAAAAGCCATACAAGCTGCAAAAATGTTTTGGCTGAATTAGTATAACTTCTGTCTTCCATTTACTATTCGCATTATTCTTTAATGTAAGCTAAGAATGATGTACGTTAAATTTGGGTCACATGAGTTGAATGGGAACTGAAAATATATTTATGATGTCAAGCAACGCTGAAAATCATTTTGTTTCTACGAAGCCAAAAACCATAGAAAACCTTGGTGAAGTTAGAGGCGAAATGCACATATCAACGTTTTGTTCAAAGGACTGAAGCGTCAGAACAGGTCATAAAAATAGTGTTAACTGCATGCAGCTTCAATAAAGTATTGCTTCGTATATTTATACAAAATTAGAAATATCAGTCATGTATTCCGAATCATGTTTTTTATATAAAAAGTTTTAGCACCCTCAAACAACTCTCTATATTAAGAACCTCAATACCTATTTTTGTACACTCATTCAAGGTAAGGGACTGGGATTTCCATGGACTAAAAACTTTTAAGAATATTGTTAATTAGCGCATCTTCGACTTAATTACTTCTGTGCTTGCTGTTCTTCTGTGTTTTAGTGATTTACGAGCAAACATTCTGCCTCTTTTTGCACTCTTTTTACCGACGAGACTCCAATCTATTTATAAATGCATGTAAGCGACTTTTCTACTTACCGTAGTCTCTATGTACCGTAGTATTTTAGAATAGCTCTGGTTTACTAATTAACTGAGAATGGATTTATTATCTTATGGCCCAGCCTTTGTTCCCTTCCACTCATTCTCTCGTAATTATCATACAAGCAAAGAATACTTCTTTCCCGCCAACTTGTCCACTACACTGGAACTTTTAATCAACCTTCTTTCATTGCTCTCTCCACTCAATGTGTCACCCATTTTTTTACAGCGAAAACTTTCCAGCACCCAATTAGCACTCCAGTTCCCTTCGGTACAGAGCAGAAATTAATGCTTAAACAGGCGTGCTCAAGCTTTACTTCCATCCATCAACCGTGACAAGCATCGAGTTTAAAAATACATAACTCATTAATAAACAAAACACGCTGTTAGCTCAAATCGCGCGGAATTTAAAAATTTCAGTGGATTTTAAAATAAAACTGTTATCAAAATATTATTTTGATTTTATAAAAAAGGAGAATTTGATAAAAATGCTTTTCCATTAGTCACTTGGCGGCTTTTCTTTTTTTTTGACCCATATTCATCCTAAAGTATAATGTTTACTAATAACCTTTGCATGAAAATTGGCTTTCTACCTTGCATGAAAATTCAGCGAATCCTGCTAACAATCTTTATTGGAAAATAAGATTGCTGGTAATGACATGTACATAAGAAAAGTCCATAAGATATTATATTTTTCACTAATACGATTAAACATTCATCCATTCCTGATTAATTAGAAGGGCAAAAGACGGCGCAAATCATTTTTCTACATAGATGAAGAGTAAATCTCTCTATAATTTTTCACACTACCTCCATAAAACGGACCGATTTTTATGTTACAAGATTATCGTCAGAGTTCAATCTCTAATGACGATGTCGTAACATCGGAGTCTGTCAGTAAACATGGTGTGGGCAAATACAAAGTAATTTCTTTTCAACTGCGTCACGATACCCCAAAGTTACTTCTACTACCATCACGATTACACATTTTTTTAACAGCTTGTGATTCACAGGGGGAATAAAAACTGCTAAATCATGAAATTATGTCAAATACAGTGAAATTTAATAATTCATCTAAAATCTATCCTACACATTGGGAGAAATAGCATTAGGGTTAGATAAGCTTGGAGGTGGATATGAGGAATGTTGAGATGAGAAGTCTATAGCTACTTCTTCATACTACCGTGCGAGCCGCCTCCAGGTAGATTGGCAGGCGTTGTCAGGACACCAGCCGTGGAAACTGGAGAGAATTAGGAAAACGTTGGACAGTGGAAAAGACTTAAAGGATGAGTACGTCAACATCTTGACGTCTCACTGTTATTGTTTTAGACACATTTGGTGCTTAGGTGAAGCATTTTTTGTAGGTGTCAGTTAAAATTGGCCCAGTATGAAATTTTCAAGTAAGTTAAGCCTGACTAGTCTACCTCTAAAGTCTTTGATCTAGTCACATCCTAGCCCTTCCATTTGATGTTCTGTATTCTCCTCGTTCATAGTGGTTGTTAAAAGGCGAGCGCCTTTCCTTTTCATATCCTTTCATCCGCGCAATCTATCTTTGTCCCGTTTAACTTGTAGCGTAACGAAGAGATTAAATGCTTGTTTGTATCTATTCATCGATGACAGCGACTGGGATATGAGTGCCTCACACGCTTACGGATTTTTAGCGAGATATCATTTCACCTAGAATGTGAAATAAATATGTTCACATATTGAAGAAAAATATCTATCCTTTTAAAGCACATCACAATATCTGCCATTTACCGCACTAATTTTGGAAACATTAAAAATACCAGCCATTTTACATGGAAAAAGGTGAAGAGATACACTATAAAGAGACTTAATTTTTTAAAATTAGGTATTTCTAAACCCAAGATCACATCAGATAATTAACAGGGAGTACCACGAATGTTTTCTAAACTAATTATAAAAATAAATCAAATACTGACCAAAAATATTCACGTAATCTCAAAACTTCCTTCCAACCTGAGGGCTGTTCCCCCTGACGGCGTGGTTAAAAGAGACAAATTAAAGGCTTATGCATGCGTATTTAGTAAATTAATAGGAATTTCAGTAATACAAAACAATATTTTTGTAAAAATATTAACTTTATGTTTCGCATTGCTACTGAATTAAAAAATAAATTCTAAAATGGGGTCGATTATGACAGGAAAAATCTTGCTCAAACTATCTTGACGGCTCTCAGCTGGCGATTCCACGAGCGATACAGCACGCCCCTTTGCGGCGGACGAACAAAGAACACTAATGTTTAACTGAATGTGCTGTTGTATACGGCAAGGACCGCGTCAACTTTCCGATGTTCCTGAGGCTTACTCACCCAGTCTTTTACAGACATGGCGATTCGTATAGATTGGCTGGGACTATCACTCTGATAGGATACGTTCTCCCGCAATAACAATGAGTATAGGCCGAATTACATTGCAGGTAAAATGATATTTGAAAATGAAATACTTATTTTATTTGTCACCAGTGCATATTTTACAATGTCATATTTTGATGAAACAGACAGATATTAACGATATTTTTTCTTAAAGACCAAAATCAACGCTCGAACATATTAGATTTAAGAAATGGAAATTTTCACCCACACACTAAAATGACCTATTTTGTGCGGAGACTCGGCCAGATATATACGCCTCGGCGTAATATACGCGTTTTAAGATGATCCAAGCCGTATTCCAGTATCTTTAATTCACTTACAAGCATACTGTACCAAGTTCACATAGATTGTGGACAGCTGTTTCTCTAATTTAGCATGGCAATGCTGTCCCACGAAATCACGCCGGAGACCGATAATTTAGGAAAAATTATCAAATTTATACCCAAAAATCATACACCCAATTATGTATATTTTAGTATATCAGAATTGTAAATACTGATTCAAGCTCACTATAGCCAAAGTACTAGGTGGAGAAAAATCATTTTTGAGGGAATCAAACCCGAGAACTCTAGGTTAGCAGGCAAGGACTTGAACTCACCGAAACGAAATTAAATATAACTTATTAATTAATTGTGATTTTTTCCCGAGTTAATACAAGGGATATTTTACAAATGAGGTCCGTTTAAAAAAAATACAAAAATACGAAAAATTATTGCCAAAAAACTGTTTTATCACTTTACCCACACTTTAAGCTATATTTCCATAGTTTTCTCTCTAGACTGAGCACTTATCATGGAATTCCTGTAGTTGTTGCATACTCACTTCATGAAAGTCAGCTGCCTGGGAAGAATACCATTCTCTAACCTCTATTATCACTTCCTCATGGTTGTGGAACCGCTGACCACCGAGAAACTCCTTCAGTCTGCGTAACAAGAGATAATCGCTCCGCGCAAGAACCGGGCCATTTGGTGGGTGGTCCATTTGCCCATTCAAAAGATCTGCTTGCTTGCGGGCAGGAGAACTCTTGGTTGCGAGCAGGAGAATGAGATTATACTCCTGGAGTGAGTAGCATTGAAACTGTCCGCTTGGATCTCTTTTTGACCGGATATGCTGTTTGCTGCCATTTGATTTATTGCCACTGAGGCTTTTGAGTCGTATGAAACACCCACCTCTTATAATCAATGATAACGAAATCAAAAAGTTCACTTCCGAATCAAAGACCGTACGTCGGTGAAAAGTTTCATTGACTTAAACTTATAACCTCACAGTATAAACCGTAATAATTGATGCCATGCATACGAAAGGCGTCTACATGCGTGCAAGGCATGCCACAAGCAGGCGCACATACACATTTCTGGAGCCGCACCAGATTTAAAGTGCTGTACTCCATCATCCCTACTATAAATAAACCCTAGCATAACAAAGAAGACCTGTATACGTTAGGAAAGACTTAAACGCACGCTGTCCATGATTTCATCTCCTCCTCTTTTCTTCCTGTAATTCGTTTACCAACCCAATATCTCTCCACCTCCAATCTTCTACACTCTCCGTTTCCAAGAGACACCGCTATTTTTCCGTCACCCAACCCTGCAACCTCTCCAAACCCCATCTCTTTCCGTACCCTGGACGGCGCCCTCCTTTAATTGTCATAATACGAGAGGGGCCTTGTCTCCGCCCCCCACAATTACCCTCACTTCTTCCTTCTTTATCTCACCCTAATGCCCTTCTTCCCAAGACTTCCCCTCGCCGCAAGCGCCTCGCAATCTGCCCTTCCAAGCCCGGCCCACGTGTCCGCCACCGCTGCGTCATTCCACCCCACAGCCCTCCCCCCGCAATGTAACTCCCCACTCTCCCGTCTCCCGTGGGCGTCAACCCTTCCCGGAGAGAAAAACCATCAGAAGGGGAAGGTCTATTCACTCCGTTCTCGGGCGAGAGGGAACAAGGCACCGCCTCGCTTTCAAGAGGATTTCAGAAGAAATGGATGGTATTGAATACTAGGAATAGCAAGCTACGTGCGAGACGTTATTTAAAAAAATGAAATTTGTAAAAATAAATAATATTGTCACCGCCGTAATGATTCAGTATTATAAAAACCTTCTGTTATGGAATGTTAAACGTACCCCATGAAAAAATTAGTCAAGTTAAAGACTTTTATATGTTTAATCTTAGAATTTCAATCACATAATAGTATATTGTTTCACTGTTAGTGTGGTAATATTTACTTCCTACAGTGACTGAGATCAAAATGCAAACCTCTAATACGGTCTCCATTATGACTAGGGAAATATCCCGCTCAAACTATTTTAAGGACTGAGTTTTTGATCCACTGAGACTCAAAGGTTACCGACTACGCTTCAATTATTCGAAAAATTCGTTCATTTCAAAGTTTTGGGTAGACATAGTGACTATTTTTTACCTCGTGGCTGTATCTAGAAGTAGACGTAGAATAACATATCAATATTAATAACAACTCGCTTCACTTGAAATGTCCGGCATGAATTGCTTTTTTGCATTATTAAGTATCCTGTAGTATTAATAAATAAGTATCATTAATAATACTTACGAGAAGTTGAATCGTATGGAGTGTTCTGAGCTCAGCGACCGAAGGAACGATTTGAACTGTGGCGAGTGCCGTATGCATGGCGCTGAATCACCCCGTGCTACACATCCTAGTGGTGACTTGCACGGTACTCCATAGATGTTGATGTACACCCTTGGAGCAATAATGACAAAAATGTAGGAGAAATTCACTTTCGGAGATATTGGTTCAAGAAGTAGTTCTCGCGCACCATTTATTATTACCAGAAAAACTAGAGAGAAACACTAATTCGTCGCAACTCATATATCACTTCCATCCCGTTCGCACTTTGAATTACCTTCTGCGCACCCTCGCTTACATTTTTGGGATTTTTTTTTAACTCCCCCGGTCTCTAGATATTTACGGTAAATATTATACTTTTTATACACTGAAAATTCTGAAATCGAGTAAGTGATCTTTTGATTGTGTATAGTACTTTTGTTGTCACCCTATGACGAAGTTTTTATTGTTCCCACGTTCGTGGAAAGCGTTTAACATTAGTATTTTATATATAACTACACATATACATAAAGCAGTATTATTTAGCTTTTACTTTCTTATGTAATTTAAGTACTTTTTCGACCTTCCCTAGTAGACCATTGTCAATTCTACATCGAACCCCGGGGTTCTACATCGAAAACGTAGACATAGTTAAGGATGCAGAACCAGTGATTTGTCATGACTTGCCAAAATATGTGTAAAATGTGTTATTACTGTTGGTGTTTCAAACCCCACTTGTACGCAATTCAGTCCTCATTCCCTCTTAAGTCGCTCCCCGTTGCTTACACAATTATAATTACAATTTTGGCACACATTTTGATGAGGAGATCGTTTCAAACCGTTTTCTTCATTGGTTCTCCCAAAAGCTTATCCATCCGTGTCGTGACCTAGGAATGGGGGCGTGAAATCTTCTCTTTAAATTTCCAACCCAGCTGAATACATTAACTTCTCCTCATCAAACACGGGTGTTCTTTTCGCTGGAGAAACTCTCAAAGCATTAATCAATCGAGAAAGCAAAACTACATAAAATAAATTTGTGAAAACTACCGACTCGTCCATGCTAAAAATAGAATAAATGCTATCGTTACGACAGGCATTCATTTCGCGGTATTATAGCTGCGACTTCTAAGTCACTACCGTTTTGGCTTTCTCAGAAAAATACTTCTGAAAATGGAATATACCGATATGAATTTAAGACGCCATTGGTTTCTAGGGAGGATAAGCTGACATAAAAATGACTCACCGTGAGTAACAAAGGAAGACAAAAGGTCTTTTAAACAAATCTTGAAGTTTTATCATCTTTCAGCGTCAGACAAGACAGTTGCTCGATGCATCTGTCAATTTGGCCTTTTCATTAATATCTCCGTCCTGTTTATTTAGTGTTCTTTCCATATCTACATGGAATGACTTCCAGGAGAGCTCTTGAATTAGTTTGTATGACCTTACTCTCAATTTCCGTAATTCGCTGAAATTCTTTTAGGCTAGAATTACAATTTATTATAAAAACGGTTATTATAAAAACTGATTTAAATGAAAAAATTTCACTTCAACCAGGTTATATTGCTGCGAAATCGTTTTATAATATTTTTACAAACATTTATAAAACTCTTTTGAGGAAACTTTTCCCATGGCTACCTGGAATTTTACCAAAATGGAAATGATTATAATTCTCCTCTCTTTGCTGAGTCACTGTCCCACATTTCAAATGTAGAGAATTCTAAATCGTCACTGTCTCCATAAAGAGATTGCTGATGAGAGTTTTCCTGTTTAATAATGCCTCTCTCCATCATACCTGGAACAATTCTTGTAGATATGTCTATAATCCACTCACAACAAATTATTCCATCTTCGGTTTCCGTCCATTCTTAATATAAAACCCCATTTCTTCTATATGTCGATGATCCTACTTTAACTGCACCTTATACCACATTTTTCTCATTTTGATTCATTTGATATAATATATAAAATTTTTTTAAATATTTTCTTCAAATGCCTCTCTTTATACATGCGCAATACGCGCACAATAAGCGACTACAATAACAACTGAACACCACCACACACACTCCCATAATACACGTCACCATTTTACTTCCCAAAACCTTACCCCTTACATCTTTACTCGGCTGATGGCCTAACACCCCGTACCACCCGCCCATTATTTGGAATTGGAGGAGCATTCCGATTTTACTCACCTAAGCTCTGCAGCCCTCAAACGTGTCCTTTCATGTAACTCGTTATGAAATGAAATAAAAGCCAAAATCAAAAATAAAATAAAAAATATATATGCGTAACGACACTTATCAGAGCTTTGATGTAGGTGACGTAATTTCCAGCTGAGGCGTGAAATCTTGTCTTGATTATACCCTTATTATCGCTCATTGACAATAAAGATTAACATTCAACCACTCGATATTCTGAATGTCTGATAATCACTTCCGTACCTTATAATGGCACCTCCACTACTTTTTATGGAATCTAGGATTCGGCGAGTTTTACAGCTTTTTGTAGATCTACAACTGCGATAAGTGATTGGCGATCCAATCCTCCATATCTTCTTTTGCAGAGCTATAAAAATTAAAATTGTTTAAAATTTTCTCATTTTTACATGTATCCGTTATCAATGGATTTTGATTACGTCTCAGACACGAGCATTGTGAAGCAGATAGCTAAGTGATTTTTCGATCAGTAGTTAACCTGGTTAATTAATTGACGCGGTAAGGAATTCAGCCTTAATGAATAAAGAGATTTTTCCCAAAATTCAATTTAATTAAAATCTTCCAACAAGTCTGTACTCAGTCCGAATTATCGTCATTTTGAAAAGTGATCAACGGCGGCGAGTTTTAGCTTCCTTTTTTCATAAGGCTGTAAATATCCAGTGTCATCCTTATCTTTTCGATGGTTCTCCAGTCAGTGTGGGGGAATTAAGAACAGAAATATCTGCTTTTGCAGAGCTATAAAAGAATACTTTTATTGTTTTGTTGTGTTACTGTGGGAGAATTAAGAACAGAAATATCTACTTAACTTTTAACTAGAGAATTTGATCAAAAAATGAGTGAAATATTCCTGGATAATTTTTCACTCCTCAAATACAAGTGAGTGATACTACTATGATCTACACCAGATATATTTAGGTAATCTAAGAAGACCAACTTAGTTGAGGTACAGCAAAAATCAATGCTCCAGGGTAGCTGAGAAAATATTTTGCTCATAGAAACGAAACCACGCGTCTTCATTTTCAGGTGGAAATATCCAGCACGCGGGCCGTGAATTAAGATTAGAATATGACTTTGTCTTGCATCCATCATTACCGCGAGGGTAGAGATCATGTTTTGCACAAAGTGTGTTGCCTGAACTTACTTCGACTCATATTTATCACTGACATCATAGTTGCGTAACTAGAAACAACCGTACACTGGCGAAAGTAATTTATTATGACATAAAGCTCAGGGAAGAAGCATATCTTTATCTTTTTTCGCAAAATCAGCTGTACCTTAAGGTAAGCGAAAGTAGCTTTACGAAGTATTTTAAAAGAAATCAGTCACAATCTTGGCACTCCATCGCTTAATAACATAATTATACTAACGCATAAGTTTGTGATTGAAGGAGTCAGTTTCCGTTCAAGAACGAATTAAATGTAGCAGCACGTAATATTACCGTGTGACTCGTTGAAAAACAGTGATTTTCCCTACAAAAACGCTAAATTTTTATGGACACCAAAACAAGAGAACAGTATAGAAAAGGAGAGAAAGTTGATTTCAACTGAAAAATTCTTTACAAACTCAATAGGGTCAAGAAAAGCTACGACCGTAATCTTAAGCAGAGAAATAAGATCTCAGAAATAGCTTGCGCGTCATAACTGGGAGGCTACATACTAGGCTTAGGTTGCTTGATAAATTCAGAACTGATATTTTTCAGAGCGACATAGAGAATATTATCATAACTCCTCACTACATATCTAGGTCCGATAGATGGGATAAAATAAGAGATACACTGCCGAACAGACAGGTACAACAACTCGTTATTTCCGCGAACAATAAGCGATTACAATAAAAATTGAGCTCCACTGAATACACTCCTATAATACATTTCATCTCCAAAAACTTCACAGCTCTACACGGCTGGTGATCTAACACCCCTTGCCTCACGCCCATATGGCGGATCTCTGGCTATTATGTAGATGTAGATAACATTTTAGTAGAAATTTTACCGAGAAAATTACTACTCGAGGAATCGTGCCATTCATCCAAATATGAGAACGTGCCATTAGCAGGAAGCAATAATTAATATGATGCCCCGACATAAATCGAAAATGTGATGCAAAGCTTTTTCAATACACCTAATTAAAGTCTAAAAAGTGCGAAAATTTTCCAAGGGGTCTTAAAATATAGCTTGACCCGGGGCGGACTTGACTGACGCCGAGGATGGCGCGGGGATGGGAGAGGGGGGTGCGGGGATAAACGGACTGTTGGCGCGGAGAGAGACAGAGGGAAGAGAAAGGGATTTAATAAGCGAAGAATGGGGAAGTATACGGTCGGTGGAGATTGGCGGGGTAAGCGAGGGGTAAGTAAGTGGGGAGGTGGGTTGAGTGAAGAGCGAGAATGCGACGGCGGCAAACGCGGAAGAGCAACGCCAAGGGAACGAGCCTCCTGAGACCCAACTAATCCCCAGAAGCCAGAAGTCATCAATTACCCTTTATACAGCACCTTCCTCATTATTTGAAAGTAATTCAACCTAAACAGGCAATTCCGTTTTATGAATTTGAAATTCTATGGCGGCTTGTGACCCACCACTACAAGGAGCGAGAGATAATACATTTTCGCCCACAGGATGGATGAGGCCTCTTTTTACGGCGGCAATATGGTGGGAGAGGACGGTGAACTCATGAAGAAAGAGATAAAAGAAATCACTCGGGAGAGCGAAAAAAAACACAATAAATAACGGAGGTTTTATACATACAGATTTATTAAGCCCAGCCGTGGTTTCAGCAGCTTTATGGCTTTATCAAGGGCTGAATAAAAGGGATTTTATCCTTGACAATGGCATTGAATTTCTGAAGCCGTTGATAGGCATAATTTATGTATGTGGAAAATTATCACATGATTTATTTCAGCAGCAGATGACTTGGGAGTTTGGACTACTACTGGTGTAGCTGTAAACTTATCTCATAACCTACGACCTTATTCCTTCGATTCAAATGACGCGGATGACTGTGACAGACTTTGATCTGGCAATATTTGGGTTGAGAGGGTGGTTACCTTACATTTCCTGGCTACCGCGGCAGAATATTTACTATATTAAATACGTAGGAAGGTGGTCTTCCACTAAATAAGTGGTTCCCAACCCTTTTTATTCCCCACATCCTTCAAAAAATTCAATCTGTTCTGCACCTCTTAAAATAAAAATTTATTCAAGAATATCAGTGAAGGTGACCAAAACAAAGTTTTGTAGTTAGTTTTAAATAATAAATGAATAGAAGTAAAGCATTTGGAAAAGAGAAAATATCGCAACAAAATAATTTGTATAAAATCTACAAAAATGTGCCCTTTATGCAAACCAAAAGCTGAAAAGTAATCTCGCACTTTGCAAAGTAAGCAAGGAGTGTGAATACCCCTTGCTAGAAAATCCTGCCCTAAATGATCCCGAAATGCGTTGAAAGAGTCACGAGAGGTGTTCATTGACCACTTTTACATCATCATCTCACTTAGTACACTTAGCACAAAAAGAAACGACGCAAAGGTTAAACAGAATAAGAAGCAAAACCGCTTTCATAGGCTGAGGAATTCGAGTACATTTTTCTGCTCTATATCCTGACTAAAAAGGACTTTGTGCCCATTTAATGAGTGAAGCTAAGCGTCATTCATTAGCTAATTGCATTTGGTCCACGTCCTTCCGCACACGCGGTTTTGTCGAGTTCCCCTCTCTAAACGTCACCTCGAGGCAGGAGTAATAATGGCTTCCTTTCACATGCGTGAAAGGAGTTAAGGAACTATGGATGGGAAAACAGCGGTCGGACAATGGACGGGTATTTTAAAGGGAGATAATTCAACGGTGCTTACAGAGCTCACCGAAAACAGTCAAAGCTATACTAAGGATTGTTCTCAACGTAAGCACTGTGACAGCATTATCTTGACATGACATCACATTGGGAGAAAGATAATTGGCCATTTTGTTCGTGTATTGAAACAATTCTGAAATTACTTCTGGAAAAGCATTTCTGTTACAGCGAGAATAATACCAAATGTGGACTGATTAAACGACCACTTTAAGTCACATCAAAAGACTATGAAAGTTTTATCCCTATGAAAAAGTCTTGTTGGGATTGATTGACTTTATAATTATCAGACTATTTAATCATTGAGCAGCTACAACGACTGCACTCTAATTCAATCATTTAATCCATAAATATTTTCTCGTTCATATTTTAAAGAGCAAGTGAGAGGATTGAAACAGACTACAAGTCTCTACTCTCACGATTGGATGACCATCAATTCAATTTTAACTATTAAAACTAAAACAGAATGAGCTTTCTGCAGTCAAAATATCCAGGATTTTAAGTTGATTGAAGAGATTGCCGTTCGTACAGATTTGCGTGTACCTTTGCAAAAGAGTGCTCGTTAGAAATACGTATAGATAAAAGTGAAAAAAATGCATGTTACCGAACTGGTTTCTTGGCAAATTAATGCTATTTTGACAAGTAACCACGTGGAATTTAATATCTATTTTGAAATAATTTCATGACATATATACAGATTTTCTCCAAAACGAGAAAAAATTACCTTTAAAAGTATATCTAGTGCGTTATTTCAATACGACCACAGACCCAGATATAAATTTTCCAAGTTCAGAGGCACACCATTTTGATGCCGACTGTAGAACCGGGATCCCTCGACATCGCGCCGAGTGCTTCAGCCAGTTCAGCAACCGAGGCATCCTTACCTTGATAATGACATAAATTGTGTCGAAACCAAGGTCGATGTATGCAATAAATTGTGTGGTAATTTAACAAACTATCTTTTATTTTGTGTTCGTGTTATTTCACCGAAGAGGATTTTGTTGAAGAGGATTTAGGAACGTTAAAGATTTCCAGGCATACAATGTAATGAAGCAGTCCAAAGCGTGTGTTTCGCTCCACAGTCTTTGAGGTGAAAGCCATACTTAAAACACCATGAGGTATTCGCTCTTTATGAAATATTTTGAAAATGCCGAGATAAGCCTCTGTATTACCTTAACTTAGTCGCTCGAAAGTGCACATTAGGGCGAGTTTGAGGACAGTTGGACGTTTCCATAAAAAATAGGGCTTAAGTGAAAATGTACTCATTAGGAGCCCATATTTTTCCCTTTCCTCGCATGGCCTTGACCATGACGCGGAGGAAGGACTTGCGTCAACCGTTATACGTGTACATTTCAAAAGGCGCAATAATTATTTCACCATCTGATATCTCCATGATTTTATAATTTCTGTTAGTCGCCTATATTATACTTCAGGATGGAGCCAAGGGAACGTCTGGGGGCCCGTCTGACATGCAAACGCATTCACTAGGTTCTGGAATGTCCAAACCTGATCAAATAGTTTCACGACAATATCTCATTGTCATTATATTATTTCCATGACCATTTAAACTAAATAGCTCGTATAAACCCACGACAGGATCCTGGGTGTCAAGCTATGAAAACATAGATGTCCCACTCCAATGGCGGGAAGTCTTCGATCTTTCCTAACCTCCAACTGAAACGTATACATCAAAGTCTCCAGAACAGAAGAACACTGAAAAATGAAAATGGAGAAACATTTTGCAATCCCTGAGCCACTTAGGGGCATTTGGGGACATGGGACCTCTCATTCGTTGTCGCAGTTGTTGACATACCTAAGCAAACATCTACTTTTGAAAAATATATGTGGTTCATTGGTTTACAAGTAATGGAGAAATAATCACACATTTCTGTCCCAATCATAGAATGGAAAAGGTAGGTCGGCTAAATGATCAGAATACTTGATGAATAGATGTATTAAGGGTGACCACCTATCGCCACACATTTTAACTAAGTGCTTCTTTCTCACCGAGATTTATTCTAAGTATATGCTTCGCTCAAAGAAGTTATTAATCCATATTTAAATGCCTCAATGTCGTCACCTTGATGGATGAAGGAAATGAAAGAGGTATAGGGACGCATGAAGAGCGGAAGTATCCGTAACTATGAGCGACCGAGAAGGGAGGAGGATGAGAACAAAAGGTAAACAATGAGGATTGAATGACCCATAACATAAAGTAAGTAAAACTATTTTAAGAAAATTGAAGACTTGCTGTTTTGCACAATCGTATACAAGCGTCGAAACTCGGCCATGGTAAATACTTAAATAGTTGATCATATGCTAAAGAATTTCGACGAGTGTTTCTTTATTATTCGTCACAAAAAGAAGAAACGTAGTACTGTATTTCAATTTCCACAAGCGTATTAAAAGAAAATGAGCGAACATGTCGGATCTCACGACAATGCGATTTGCTCTCAATGAGAACTATTTCGTTCATTTCACCGAGATGAGCATTAGATGAAACTGCTGGGAACTGCGCCCTTGGGTTCTGAAGTGCCCACTCCGGATTTAATGTCAAACAACGGCGGAGAAAAAGAACTTTACGGGACCTCGAGATTCCTAATGGAGAATGCAGGCGAGTTGGTGAAGTGGGGGCAGGGGTGGGATCAGGGGGGGGGCAGAGGGAAGGTGAGGGGAGGCCAACGTGGGAGAAGATGACGATGCAAAAGGATAAATACCCTCCTCCACTAGAAGGAAGTGCAAATAAAATTCGTCCAGCCCTCTCTTCTCCTCCAATCTCTGCACTCCCACTGACGTCGTTGCGGCAAAGAATGCACACTAATTGCAGCGGGAGAGGGCAGATATGAATTGCGTGCGTGATGCCGAGTAAGCTCAAGAAGAAAAAGAGAGAGGATATTACAGTATACGGGGTTTGAGGATTGCGAAAAGGAGAGAAAAAATAAAAATGCAGCGATGAACTCTTTTTCTGCCTTCCAAAAAAAAGATACTCAAATTTCATCCGGCGAAACAGCTATTGAATGGAGAAGTCAGGGCATGCTCGAATAAAGACATAAATTAGCAATATTGTGAGCAGAAATGCTGGTGAAAATAAAAAAGAACGTCATTTCGCGATCTGTGGACATATCTAATTACGTCCACATATCAGATACGTCGGCATAAGAAAAACGACACCAACGCGGATCGAAAAATTACCCCTGCTGAAATGTCCTCATTTTAAACCTGGTCAAAGCTATGTTTCCATCTGACCCATTTGGCGAAAAACGAATGGGAACTTTTGCATACGGTGGCATTTCTGTAATGACTTGGGCAAAAAGGCATGCTATTTTGTAGTTTGACATTTGTTTGAATGAAGAAATTGCCATGAGAATAATTCGGCCTGGACCGGGAATCGAACCACGGACCTATGGTTTGCCGGACCAATGCGTAGTGGTCTGCGCATTGGTCCGACAAACCAAAGGTCCATGGTTCCATTCCCGGTCCAGGCCAAATTTTTCTCATGGCAATTTCTTCAAAAAATTCACCCGGCATGTTTGAATATTTGCTCCGATAAATTCACAGTTGAAAAATTACAACTGCCAATATAGTTTCTCACGCTATTCCTACGCGGTCATCATCAGGCGAAACCAATATCTTAATGGTGAATATAACTCAAGAACTCGAGATATGAGAAAATAGTAATAGGATTGACATTGCAAAGCAAAATATGCGCACGACATCCACAACAGAATTGAGAAATATATTGAAGTTCTCCATAGATCTGATTTTCGTTATGGTAGATATTACCTTCACTTTTTAATTGTAACTTAGTAACAATCCAAAATAGCGTATACTACAGTAGAGCAAAAACTAGAGAGCTACAGCTGCGCCTGATCATGTCAGCCTTCAAATCCCAATTCTTCCCCTACTATCCTCAAAAAAAGTCTCAATATATGATTAAAATATTGTTACAAACATCTCAACATTGTTACATCTCGGAGGAATTAATACTGATAATGATGTATGAGTGTTATCGATAAATAATTGTATCTTGTCATTACGAATCAATGAAGCGTGTCTAATCTATTCTTAGTATTAGGTGATACTTGCACATTCATCTGTCTCACATAATCACAATAAAGGTTAAAGTAATCTTCTCCCGGATATATGTTGTATGTTCTAAAAGGTAACTTCGCCTTATTTACTAGAAAGATCACATTACTACCCTGAAAATAAACCACCGAGTACATTCTATCATTAGGATAAACGATGAAATTTAACAGTAATATCCCCGGAAAACGATAAAATCTGTGTGGTGACAGTTGAATAAGATTGTCAAAAATGCTCCAAAATACACACCACTAATATAAACTCATCAATTATATAAAAATAACAAACGACTAAAGTACTTTAAACATTATTTTCCACAATCTTATGAATTATCTTGGTCGGTAGCGATAGTAGAAAGTCGTACAATATATCGACGTTTTCTGCTGATTTAAATAACCGCGATAGCATCATTAACTACCAACTACAGGCACCGAGCAACCAACTAAAATCGTAATATAACGCTTATAGTCTACTTTCCAAAATACTTCAAAAATTAAAAAGCATGGAGTTTTGATGTTGAAAATATATTTACTCTACGTAATTCAAGTTATTATGTATTACTGAGACAATTTTTATAACTGAGAAAATTATTATTTTTTTAGTCACTTTAGAGTGCAATCCATCGGTCGAATTTTTGACGACATTCGCCACAGAGAATCCATCCGATCTTAGTAAAACGCCAAAAGTTTCAATAATATTAAACGCATGTAATATTTCTCATCGTATGTAGAAGTATTAATGGTAATTCTGGAAAACGGGGACTCATAGGAAAATTTTGACAGTTCTCCGATCATGGGGTGGCATGAGTTTGCCTTTTATGTATATACTCTGAATTGTTTTAAGGAATTTTTGCCAAATATCACACGGAAGTATTGACCTGTCGCATTTTTTCTTTCCCTATGAACATCCATGAATCAATTTAAGTCGTTTATTTCGTCATTCTTATTGCACCTCTTTGAGATTCTGTGGAGAAAGTTATGGGACAGGGAGGTCCGCTGGCGCACGACGCCAGTTGTGACGTTAGACTCCCCTTAGCAGGTTCTTGTCTGTGGCGTTTAAATTTCGACTGTTTTGCGGATTTTTATCTCCAAAACTAGATTTCGTCCTCGCGCATTCAGCATTGTGCCGCGCTTAACATTCTACATCACCTCAATTTTTACCCATAAATCGGAGAGTCCCTCATTAAAGAAGTATTCGGTAAGAAAAACTTTACGGTGACGGGAGATTGTATTGCGGTAGATAGGAATGGAAACGAAATTAATAGAATTTAGCAATAGAAATAATTAAAAAATAACAAAAAATTGGTTTCAACATTTCAATAGACGTAAGTACACATGAAAATGCCTAGAGACAGGAATGTATGAGAGCAAAAATTATTATAAGGCAAAGGTTTGGCAACTGAGTTGACAGTTTGCGTAGCTTACCGAGTGCAGAAGTGGGCCGGGAGAGTAACTAAAGAGTTTTAATAAGTGATACTAGACTCAAAAGGTTAAGTAAAAGTATGAGAATTAGCAGATGAAATGAAGGGCCTTAAAAAGGGATGGAAAGATGGACATGCGAGGAGCTAGTGGACAGGATTGTTGTTAATGGAACGAAGAAAATGAGAATAGGTGAGGAATAGTGAGAGAGAATGATGAAATCCATCGAGAGAGCGACAGGAAAAAATTTAAGATCAATTAAATTGAGACGAAAAGGTCTTCATGGATTACCTAAGAAATATGTAAAAATTAGTAAAAGTATGAAGTGGATAGGAGTCAACACCGAAGTCGGCAGCCGGGATTAAAGGAAATTTAATATTGAACGCCGGCGAGTGACTCATTCGGAGAAGGAGGGGATGTTTAGAGGAAATGGAAAAGATACAGAAAGAGGGGCAAGCGGGTGCACGATGAAGTGAAAATGTTATCGGATCACAGGAGAGGACAAACGACGCCACAGTTTGAGAAAAATCAAGGGAAGATTTTCAACGAATGGGAATATATCCAGTAGAGGTGAAGGAAATACATGGTAGAGGTACGTCAAAGAGACGATATATGTGTGAATCTAGATATAGAAGAGGGAGCAATAGTAAAGAAGGTTAAATTCGGACTGAAGGCATAAGACACCGGAATAGATAAGGCTTCACTAGAGATGGAGGTTAATAAAGCTATGAGAGTGGATGACATCCCCACGGAGTTACTGATTTAAGAGGTTACGGCCGACTAACATTTTACCCTACTTCCTAGGATATACACGATGGTTTATTATCCATTATGAAAAGGTTGGATTGAGTAATTTACTCCTTCGGTGCTCACCAGTTTGTGTTTAGGAAGGCTAAAACAAATTGGGATGCAATTTTGAGGAAAAGAACACTTATCGAGAGATTGCTACAGTTTAATCAGGATGTTTTTTTGAAATTCCTTGATTTTGAAAGGGCATGTAACTGAGAGTGTTTAAAAAAACCTAATTAATATACTTGAAAATAGGAGAGAAATGATGGTAGCTGACGTAAATTTGAGATGGATAGATGCTGGAGTAAGACTTGCTGCCTCCACTTTTTCACATTTATGTCTAGGAAAAGATAAGACAGGCATGGGAAAACCATATTTTTACCTTTTTATTTGGCAGGAATTTAATTATAATTGCTAATAAAATACGCTAGATTTGTTTATGGCCAGGCATTGGTTGACCATAGAAGAGGTAGCAGGTAAAGTATATCAGTGCGAAAAATATGGAATTGAAATAATTAAAAATAAAATCTAAATAATGTGATTCTTCAGGGCAAAGAAAGCGAGGGTGGTCGTAAAAAGAGGGAGGGGAACGATCTGGAGCAAGTAAACCGATTTTATGACTTCGGCTGTACGCTGGAAGAAAATGGGTGTAGTAGGAAGCACACTGCAATGAGTATTACACTAGCAACAGAAGTGTTCAGCAGCAGGAGAGAGCTGATGACGGGGAACTTGAGTAATAGTGTAAAGAGGAGATTGGTGAAAACATGGAGTATTGCGTTGTATGGTACTGAAACACGGACTCTGGGGAAAAAATATGACAGTAGGATTCAGACTCTTTAGATTTGAGTGTGAATGAGAATGTGGAAAGTGCGATGGATGGAATGGAAGAAGAGCGAGGGAGTGGTAGTCATATGCCTATGGTAAGTGAGGAAAGGAAACTTCAGGAGAAGAATTGGAGGGGCGGAATTGGTAGTTGGAAAAAGCAATGTGAGCAGAGGGGTTGCTGAAGGGCGTGATAGAGGACAGAGAGATTGGTAAAAGAGGAAGTTAGAGAATAATTGACATTACTTACGGTACGATAAGAGGAAAGGCATACGCTGAGCTGAAGAAAGAATTCATTGAAGCACATTTCGACTTTTGCCTAAACACTAGAATTGAACAGGCTTTTAAGTTTTTATAAATTTGCTTTTACTCAAACTAAGTACGCATTAAAGATATTTCCACAGATAAATGACTTCAATACTCTAATATTCGCATTTAGACTGCGTAAAGAAAAACATGCTATCTGATACGAAAAGGAAAGCTTACCTTCCCACTGTAATTTACCCACAAAATTAACTTCAAAAACATGGTGCCAGATGCAAGAAAGGATGAAACGTGAGGAAATGGAAGTACCTTGAAATCAGAAGTTCGATCACATGGGACGGAAGAAATACAACGAACATCTAGCAGGGAATAGCCCAAGCTAAGAAGGCGTTCATGAGAAAAAGACTGCTATCCTCAAAGAAGATAGGACTAAAAACCAGGAAACAGTATATAAACAAATGGTGTGGAGCGTGGAAATCTTCGGATTGGAAGCATAGATCACTGGAAAATCTGACCATATTAGACTAGAAGCCTTCGAAATCTGATGCTGGAGGAGGATGCTGAAGATAAAACGGACGGACAAATTAAGAAATGATGAAGTGTACAAAAGAGTAGAGAGGAAAGGGCTATATGGAACATCATACAGAAGGAAAGAAGAACAATATCGATAGGACACACCCTAAGACATAATAGGTTTTTGAAGAACATATTTGAAGGCAAAATACAGGGAAAAGTCCCCAGAGGAAGATCCAAGAATCAGTTCATGAACCAAATAAAAAGGAGAGTATATAAGAAGAGATACCAGGAGGTAAAGGAACTAGCATTTGACAGGGTAGGATCAAGGGCTCAAGTGAACCAATCTAAGGATTGGACGACCAATGGTGACCGATGGGGATACGGTATTTCTCTATCAAATACAAACACGCCAGTACTATGACAAACTGTTTAAAAAATAAAGCTCTCCCGGAGCTTGAGTGGTAAAAAAAGTAAGGAACAAATCTGTATTAATTTTGGGGCTAATGAAAAATAACTTCAGGATACGATCCATGATAAAATATAACACAACAATAATTATATCCACACTTTAATATATTACTTCAACACCAACCATGGTTTCGACATACTATGTCATTTTCATTTTCAACCTTGAAAATGACATAGTATGTCGAAACCATGGTTGGTGTTGAAGTAATATATTAAAGTGTGGATATTACTATTGTTGTGTTATATTTTATCATGGATATATCGCATTTCCACCATGTAAAGCCTGAAACGATTTCATACGAACAGGATACGAGCTCACTATATGTTCTATCTATTAAAATGGTACTGCCATCAACGCCAATGGCTCGAAAAAGAGTTTCTTAAAATATATATTCTTCAAATATTCCGCATATTCCTTTATTTTTTACTGATACTTAGAATATGTCATCTTTGGAAGCAGGATATTTTCAGAAATACAAATGGAAATTGGTCATTGTCAGAACATCAGTGAGTTGACCATTGGTGTCTCTGATTCGAACCAAAATATTTTTATTGGTTCCATCTGGCGTCAAATGAAAAAGTGTAGAAGCGTTTTTGGAAAAAAAGTTTTTGGCAGATCTAGAAACGATCAAAGTTTCGACCATTTTCCGCTTAAACCTTTTTCTTTTTGCTATATCTCCTTAAGAAAAATAGCTAGAGAAACGGTTGACGTCTTATTTTATTTTCAAAAGAATCTACAGTAACAGTGTGCTATCAGTTTTGTAAATAAACTAAATTTTATTGAACTTGTTTAAATTTGAACAACAAAAATACAGCCATTTTTAAATTTGAATTTTTTTCCTAGTTTGACACATTAAACTTTTGTCTTACCTCAGAAACAAGTTTGGTTGTGGGCAGTGCATAAACAACGGAGATATTTAACTTCAAAGATTGGACTACGCCCTCGTTCGCCACGAGGGTCGGCGTTAAAATGATGTGCCGCTGTACTTTGAGAATTTATATCTTGGTACTTGTAAATGCTAATGCAATATTTTATACACCAATTCTAAAATTATTTTATTTTAATTTCATCCACATTTTATATTATATAATGTAACCAGAAATGGAGACATGTTACTGCAATAATCGACACCGCACTACCTTAACTTAGCAGTTTTGTCAACTTCATGAACTTTGTAACTCAGCCGAGGAAAAACTGCGAAATCTACAGCATTGACTTCTCACCAAAGGTTGCGATAGTTGATAAAGATACAAAATGGCGGTTTCGACAAAACTATGTCCTTGAAAATGACATAGTTTTGTCGAAACCTTGGTCGGTGAAATAAAAATTTCTGTGGAAAGTGAACAAAAACTTTTATTTTGAAAACATGGCATCTGGAAACTCATCATTATAACTGGGCATAGTTACCTTTAGCCTCCTCCTGGACTGCTTTGTACTGTTATACTAAGTACTGTTATACTAAGTAAATTATGCCATGCTATGTTATCACTTACTAGAAAATGAGGTGGACAACCTATGGTATAAGATCCTGAAATATATTTGCGAAATGTGCGCGTCTTTCGAATAACTCCCTCTCCGCGTGAGTGTAAAAAAAATAAAACAAGCGTTCAAAATGCATGGTGAGTCACAGCTTAGAATTCTTTCCAGCATCTCTTTTATCTGACAGTTCTGGCGCTTAAATTAGTCTTTATATCGTTGCTCTTTCACTGCAAATTAATCGCGAGCTGTTCAACTAAAAAAGAATGAGATACTTAGGGGAAGTGGGAAATACCAGGATACTGTCCCATTTCCAGGAAGTAGACATTTGACTAGTAAACATTATAATTAATTTTAATGACTTGTGCTACATATTTTGCCAATATTATGTGCTGATAGTTGGGGCATGCTTTTCATTCAATTTTCTGAACTCATAAATGTGCAAGTTTTCCTCACTTAACGTTGCGAGGTTTGTTGTTGGAAGAGGAATTGGTTAACGGTCTTTCAGTGATTTAGACTTTATGCAATTTTCCATAAAATTACGTGCAAATGCGAATGCAAAACGTTGTTCGGCAAATTTATGTTGAATTTGGGTAAGCAATATATTTTAGCTGATGAAGTCGTATCCAGTTCAAGTTGAAAATTCTCTAGAAAACCACCTGTAACGTAATGGAAATCAACTTCGGACCCTTGAGAACCTGCAGAATGTCTTATAACTCAATGCTGTAGTATCCATCGGAGAAACTGTTCCAGCTCCAAATATACTCGCAGCTTCAGCTCAAAATAAAAACCATTCCACCAATAGTTGATGTTGTGACGACACATAAATTGACTTGTTATTCTGTGTCTGTGTCAAATGACGCGAATATATGGAAACCGAGGAAAGATAATGGTTGTATTGTCTATTGCCCCAGGAAGCCAATCAGATAACCAAAGGTTACATGATGACTTATTAACTACATGTCTAGGGTTCTTAAACATTCAGCTGTTAATGAGAAATTCATAAGACCTCATAGTTTCAGTAACCTCTGGTTATCTGATTGGCTCCCTGTCGAATACATAATACTATCTCTCACAAAAAATACATGTCAAAGAGTCTTTGACATGCACTAGTTAATGAGGGAGGAGATAGAGAGACGGATATAAATACGAAAAAAGTGCTTGGTCTGGTAGGTAAGGAAGGAACCCTACTAGAGGGAAACAGTAGGCCGAGTTTTTGGCTGGAAATAGTGGTAATGTACAACGAGTTGTTGAAGACGGGGAGAGAAGATAAAACATTTACTATTTTGGCAAAAGGGAGAAAGGAAATGAACATTTTTATCAGACAAGAGAGGAAGGTAATATACGTAATAAGATAAAAGAACTCTAATGCGTATATTTAGATGCATCTAAAACTGTATTAATCAGCAAACTAGAATCAGTAATAAATTGGTACGGAGGCTTCGGCGGTGACGGTTTCGCTAACGTTACAACTATCGTCGTCAGGTCATGAACTGGTCGCTTTAACGTTAGCGAAACTGTTGGCCGTTAATATGAATCAACGTGGGAAAATTCCGAATAAACTGACTCAACCAGTAATAAATGCTAGCAAAATCTGCTTTTACCCACATTATTATAGTAGAAACACCTTTTGTTTTGAAGAATTAGAGAAATCTTGTTCTTGAAGAATGAGAGAGATCTTGTTCTGAAGAATTAGAAAAATATTCGTAGTTCGTTTACTTATTGCTTTTACCATTGCTGAGGATATGCCATAAAATGCCATTCCAATCAAAACTTTGCCTCTTATTACCACTTGTACAGTTAGGACGGTGCATGTTTTTACGGGGATGCTTATTGCCGCAGGAGGGAACGACGCTCGTTTACTTTGCATTCACGCGCGGAGATTCAATTTCATTTCCTTTTGCTCCAGTTTTTCGGGTTTACAAGCCGCAGGCATGATCCAGGAGACAGTCGAGCGGACGAGGAAATGAACCCTGAAATCAGTTGTTTGTATGCGAGTGGCGTCAAAAAAATACGCAGAGGGGGGTTATACCCACGCTCAAGTCTTTGAAGTTGAGTTGGCATACTAAATCGAGCGACCCTCTTCCAATCCTCCCGCGCCTGTGCCCTTTAAGGCAGCAGTCACATCTTAAGCGACCCCATCTTAATGGCTCCGCGTTTGTATCGCATTGAAAATGAATGTGGACGTAGGGAGTGGGTCAGGAAAGGGGAATGGAGTGAAAAGGAGGAGACTCGGATAATCGATCTCTCTTTCCATTGAGTCTCACTCTGTCGTTTTTCCTCCGCACATACTGTGCTCACGACCTGTCTTTGGTCGGGACACTGATTCTTACCCTGCTTTATTGACTTGGAAGGTCTTGCAAAGCTGTGAGGATAGGGAGTACCTTTGGTTGTCGGTGGTTGTGCAAAAATATGTCCCGCATATCAAACATTTCTTTTGTCGGGGATTTAGTCATTTGGGTTAGATATATTTGGGTATTTAGTCATTTGATTACATTGATTATTAGGGGAAGCAACCAACAACTGAGGTCATTTGCGCCAATGAGGAAAGAATGGTAAGTAGGTAGCGAGAAACGATAAAGGGACCACGGTTTAACGTCTCACCCGGTAGCCGGTCTACAGTTGTAAGTTCCCTCTCACAAGATACCCATGTAGGGACCGAGTTTCCTCTGAAAAATACCCGCCTCTACTGGAATTTGCTCTATCCACCACACCAACCCGATTCCCATCATGTCTCTATAATTTGCAAACTATAGGAAACATCGGAACGAGCAATATGCCTACAAAAGAAAAAGGCTGAATGAGTGACATAAATGGCCATCTTATTATTTATTACGCCATCTTTCTAGATAACGTATTGGCACAAGTGTTGTGGAATCTATGGATTTCCATATTTAAAAATAAACACTGATACAATTTCGAAACTTATTTTCGTGACCCTGATGATGGCATAATGTGCTGAAACCATGGTCGGTGACGAAAATGAAAGGGAAAAAATTGTACAAACGCTTATTTCCAAATATGGAATCCCTGGAGATGATTACCACCAAATCCAGTAATGACAGCAGATGAGCCTCACATTGTAACGTTTTCATGTAACACTCAGTTATACCAAGAACCAAAGGTTGAACAACTTTTTTCAATATGGCAGATGTAGTTTCTCATTCCGAAACGCGCAGTATAATTTGACGAACCCGAACCACGGGCACTTTACATCAATCGCTTGTTATGCCTCTAATCCATGCAGTGATTTGAGGTGTCACTATGTGGAGCTCCATCATGATAAATGGAATTGAGGATACACTTTGCTCGTACTACTATTACATTGTTCACCTAGCGATCGGTTTTGATACATTTTCATCTTCTGGCGTGAGGTCTAACGATGTTTTTACGACATCTTTTCTGGGATCTTTTCTTTGGAAACTGTTCGTAAGTAATTAAATATGATTGCAAATCAGCAAATTTTATCCCTACTTTCATCTATCCTGTATTCCTATCAACCGTACCAGACGTAATGAGAAGTAAACAATTGCCGATGGAAAATTTTTATTTTGAGTTTCTGACATCAGGAAAAAGTAAATATTTGTCTGAAACGAATAACCTTCCTTAAACATTTATTTACCATTGTACAACAGTATGGCTCTAGTAATTACATCAAGAGTAAGTTTCGTGAATTACCAATGATCTAAAGCTGTTCACACAACCAAAAAAACGTACTATACGACATTAAACGGCTCCAGTCTGGGGCATATGAAATTAATATTGGCCATTGATGATTCGCGCATAAGCAATGCATCGTTCACTTACACTAGCGCCAACATTGGACTGTACCACTGAATTATTTCATTTCCATTTCTGTGACAAAAATATTAATGAATTAGACAAGTTGGTTCTTTGAATAATGACATTTTCTCGAAGAGTTAAAAGTGTACTGGTTTGCCTTCGTAAGTATCGCATCAAAATTCCAAGCATTCAAGAATGCACCTAATTATCCGTTAGTCTCTGATCCGCCATAAACTTGCTTTATCACACACAAAGTTTTACTGTAAAATCGAAACGCAAATTGGAACGGAAAAAACTAAAATAAGGATGTTAAGAATCTTTTTGGTAGTTGAAATATGCGTCGTGAGGCCAATTTTTAAGTTCAAATATACAATTATTATTCCATCAATTGATAATACCATTGTTATTTCTTTAATACCATTTGTACTCCACGTTGACTCTCATTTACCCTTTTATAGATAACCATATTCCCACCACTCCAATAGTCTTGCGGTGCTTACACTTCACCTCGCACAACCCAACACATTTATATTCCATCATCTATTTTTTATTATATACGAGCAGTGCCCGGCATGCGTTGCCGTTTTTTCTTTTTAAGTAGGCACACGTATACAAAGAGGATACATTTACATGAACAAAATAAATAAAAGACGATGATTTGTTGTAGTCCAATGAATTCCTCGTACCTACGCAGGAATTCGCAGCACTTAAATGATGGCAGTAGTGTCTATACCATGCCTAAGCTGTGGTTTCCAAATAAATAAAATATTCCATTGTTGAAGTAGTGAAAAAATTTAAGATTTTCGACTTTAAAAATCCAATTTTAGGAAAAAAGGAGAGTGTACGAATCTTGAATGCAAGAAAACTAAAAAGAAAACAAAGAGACCACTGCACCAAATCTTATTTTACATACAATTAAATTACGTACCTTTTAACTCAAATGATTTCTCAGTGATATGCTTCTGATGTACGCGATATTATGTCTCACTGATACGATTCTGATGCAATGATTGAGCAACTCGTAAACGATCTGCTTCGTTGCTTGCTTTTCGTTACTCGCTTGTTTGAGAAGCTCGCGTGCCAATACTCAATTGTTGAAACGACACGCGCTTCACCTATAGTACAATAAATTTAATAATTAAGAAACCTTCGCGGGCGCGCGCACAACTACCCACCAAAGTTTCATCGTAATCTGATGAATGGTATTGGAACGCATAGAAGACGCAAAAATAAACATTCATTTTTAATATTAGATATTCTCGCTTCCTTGCGCTCATTGTTGTATCTTTATTCCACGTTCCCATTTTTGTTTCTTCTTCTTACCGATCATATTTGTCTTAGTTATACCAGCTGTCGTTGTTACTGCGCAAGGATTTCGTGAGATGACGCCGCGGAGGGCTTCCCTTCCCCGTTTCCGGGCTGATATCTGCCCCGATGGAGTCCCGTAGTTGATTCAATATAGTATTATTAACTTCCATACTTAGGAAAATGCGAGCTGGGTCGGCGTCTTTCGCCAATTTAAACGGTATTGTATCTCGTGAGACCATCAGTTGGACTATCTTCCGTCTGGCTCCTAACCTTCGACCTTTTTGTCATGGGTAGCCTTATCAGGAGCATTTGTTATTGCTTCCATCATTCCAACTAAAGGGGTCATTGGAACGTGCTATGCCTTCCCCCGCATGAAGACTGCAGTCCATAGAAAAGATGAAGCGGTATAAGAGCATGTTTTTCGCTCGCTGGCTCGAACGATCTAGGCATTTATTTGTAGTTTCTGAAACATACCACAGTTTTCTAACAATAGGACAATCCTGGAAATTTCCCGGTTTGTAATATATTACTCAAAACGGGGTCACCGATAAATCATTTGCGTCATGAGATGAATTAAATAGAATGATTTAGTCATTCATTGCACAATGTACACTCAAATATTAGGAAGCAAATATTCTTAATGATAGCAACATTAGACGTACCTCATCACAGATATTTTACATAGAGCATGGTTATTCCGTGGATAGTACTGCCCATAATCATCCCAACCGCTGGGTTTTCTCCAAAACTTCCTTCGCAAAAACTCTTTTTCATCTGAAAATATTCATTTCTCTCAAATTATTTAATAAATATTCATATAAATAAATATTCATAGAAAATATTCATCGTTTTCTCTCTCCAATGAAATTCAATTGTAAATTAAAATTTTTCTTCCATTTTCCAAAATATTCAACCTTATAACGAATTTTAGTATTAGTTTCAAAAAAAGAACAGGAAGCCATTTCCCAAGTAAAAGAAAAGGTGAGGAAGTACCTATGTAAAAAACTATACATTATACATTTCAAAGAATGCAAATATTTATGACCGGCTTAAGGAAATATTCTCGGATTGTTAAATTATATATAAATATTATGTGAGAATGGTATATACTTGTATATAGAGTACCATCTGATGAGTCTGGGCTCAGGTGAATTCGATTGTAATAGGAATAGGTACTTCTTTCATAATGTTCAGGGGCACCGAAAACTAAATACCATGTTAACGTATGCATTTATATCAATGAGGAAGCCGAGATCCGATTGACTCAGGTAAACTAATATTACAATAATATATTTATAACTCCACAAATTTTAGTGCAGTAATTTATTTTTATAAATTTACAGTTTAGGCAGCCTCAAAGGTCACGGACCTGGGGGATGGCTACCTTTTGAGAATTTAATTCATTGCCGATTTGAAAACAAAAACCTGGCAAACATATATAACTCTTAGAATTGAAGCATATTTTGCGCCAAATATTGATGATGGATCGTACCAAAGATTACATACACTGATCGTATACCTTCTCAATTGGGAATGATACTTACGTTTACAATGAACGCAGCTAATACGTAGAACATTCCCATTGAACTTGTGCCACATGAGGTAGCCATTGCATTTATCCATAGTATTCTTCACGGCCTCGTGGTATATTGTGGTCTGAATTTTGATAAATGTTCTGCAAAATATCAGTGCATCGGCTTGTTTGTTGACATAAATGACTGCTGAACTTTTATGAGCGATATTCCCTGTTGTTGAGTAATTTTTTCATCTGAATCATGGCGAGGGAAAGTTATCAAGAAGATATTCCTTCGCGTTACGATTTCAGACTTCGGGTACGAACTAAATAAACATAATGCCCTGGAGGCCATAAAATTGGATGTATTCATTCTATAAGTCGGTGACAATCAAATAAATGCATGAAATGTCATCCTCATTATGCGTTCCCATACTCTTTAACAAGCTTCACGAAGAAGATTCGTGAAACTTGTAAAAGACTGAACATAATTTCTCTAGCAAGAGAAAAGGTGAGAAAGTACCCGAAGGAAAAACTAAAATTAATACATTTCAAAGAATGCAAATATTCATAATGGGCTAATGGGAATATTCTTCCTTTCAGTATGTGATAGTTTTCTTTCCCTTTAATTCGTGGAATCAATCGCAATAAGATTACATCAGCTAAATCCTTTTGAGTCGGTAGTGTTTAAGCCAGAAGACGGAATTTGCAAAGCTAAGTAGTTATAAAAAATACGGCGACTGATGCCGTAAATTTCGCTTTGAACAGTCACATCACCGGTAACATAGATTATTGAAATGGAATTATACGCATAGTTATCGTTTTACGCACAAAATTTCATTTTAACTATGCAAGGTGATAGCGTAAGACATCTTGAAAATTGCTCACTCAATTTTGTTGGGCACTAGAGTGACATACGAAAGTCACACGTTTCTGAGTGGAGTATGAGGGAGCATCGTCACGAGTGACGTCTTATAATACCAAAGTAGCGACCGAGTGCAGTTCGAGAGACGTTTGAGGAAAATCTCCACTCGAGTGCCCAACCTCTAGATACGGCTCCTAATATGGCTAATTCTTTTGTGTTCCATTTTTATTTTAATATGTATTTGATTTGGTATAAAAAAATAATTATATAAAGAGTAGAAGAGAGTTGGTTCACAATTTCTGTCGCACGAGTTCCATTACAGGGTGGAAATCCCTCTCTTTTGGGCTAACGTTAAGATTTCGCTCCAGTTTCAAGTTTTTATTTTAAGTTCCCATATTTTTAGCGTAAATAGGCTACTATTTGTATTAAACGGGTTTGAAATAATATATAAGCATTGCGGTGACGGGTTAATGAGTAATCATTGAGGACATTCTAACAAAAAATGGTTGGTCCATCCTATTACTTAAACCTGCATTACTGCCAGTATTTTTTACCTCCTCTACGGTTAAATATCACAATTCTTCTCGAGCCCCTCCCGCATTTGCCCTAAATCATTCCCTTCAGTATACCTAAATGGGCATTAAGATACCACCGGGACCTACTGATAGGACCGACGACCACTTTTGTTTTTCCTCTATTTTCTGACAATACTTTTCTTTCCCCTTCAACCAACTCTGGCACTTCTTCATTCAGTTTTCTCTCTACCCTACATAGTCCTCCATCCTTTTCGGAGCCCACACCTCCAAAGCCTGTACTATACACTACTTATCTTTCTCGCGGACCTACCAAGTTTCCCAAAAACTCAATTATAAGGTGTTTAATATGATTTTAATATTTAACTTATCTTTTCGAAAGCCTTCACTTAATTTTCCCATCATCATTTACCTGATTTGTATGCTTTCTGGGCTACTGTTATCATTTGTTTTGCGCCAAAATCACTGGGTTCATTATTATTCAAAACGCTCCCCATATATGTGAAGGGCTACAAATCATGCCCTTCTATATGCTAAATCCTATTTTGATGAGATTAAATCACATCCCATCTGATAAAAATCTCCAATTCCATACGTAATAAAGAAAAAGTTGCTTGAGATGTGGTTAAAGAGAACAATTCTTGCCGGCAAAGTTACTTATACAGAAAGTTGTAGTATATACTTGGCGAAGAAGCGTTTCACGTGATTGTGGCTGAGTACAGCGGTAATGAATACATGAACTTTATTTCAAGCCCTCTCGGGATGGCTTGCTGGGAAATACACAAAAGAAGTGGATAAATCGTGAACTGTCTATGATACGATAAATTCAGGAAACATTGTATGACCTCTTCTGTCCTAAATAACACATATGGTTCCAGCCTTATTCCACTCCGCTAGTTGAGTGCGGTGAAACTCCCAAAGCTTGGGGTTAATAATTAAGTAAAAAACAAGGGGTATTTCTCATTCATGATACCAGAGATCACACGCATGCAACTTGCAGAATAAAATAAAGAACGCAGATATCATATACCTCGAATAAAACTGTTATACCAAAAATGTTTCGAGCTGCTTAAGTGCGCTCCACGTTTTCACATTACTATGAGCTCTAATGGAGTTAACTTTCCCAAGTATCAGCATAGGGTGTTTTAAGCGCAACGTTGCCAGCCATATTTTTAAATTGTGACCATATGTTTGCAAATTCGCCATCAGACAGGGAAAATGCACATCCATTTCATAGATAACTTTTTTAATTCATAAAAATTTCCTTTCTCGATATTTTTTTTTTCATTTTTATAAACTTTCCCAGGTTTGCAATACGCCCAAGAATTTTCGTTCAAACTGTCATAAGTCAGCTGATTATTGCTTGACTACACTTTTTAAAACTGCTATGTAGTGGCTACATTCCAATGGTAACACATTTATCGAACATTCTTATTGGTAATTGAAAAAAATCACATCAACGTCTTAAAACGAGCTCGTCGTTAACTTTTGCGCGAGGAAAAAGTCAGCTGTCGAGGATAAAAGTCAGCCAACTTCACATATTTGCATGGTCACGCTAGGCACAACCATAGTCATTTTTTGCATCTGCGCGGGTGTAATAGGCTCTTTAAGTCTTCTAAACTTTACTTAGAAATTCTGTATTATTGATCGTTAAGATAACAATCCCACGTATTAAGATTTTACAACATTTCTACATAGATAACAAGTCTTCTACGGGTAGGATAACCAAAAACAGCACAAGAGTCGTCGACTGAAGTAGGGGGAAAGAGAGATAGAGAGGGAGAGTGACGTAGAACCGGCAACACTGTTTTCCATGAACCCCTTAGTAAAGTGAAAAAGCGGAACACACTATAGTTCCGGTGTGATCAAAAAGTCGCACATCATTGGATTATTAGTCCAGATACCTAACTAAGGCTCCAAAATATAGGATATTGAACCAAAAAAATTTAAATGATATTAAATATCTTACAGATTAAAGGTTTCACTAATCAAAGAACCACGGAACTAGCCGCGCAGTAACTATAACGGAGTCACCCGCTACTGTTCACAATAGTGTCTGGATGGCACTGAGTCTCTATTGGGGCACTGAATTTCACACAAATGTGTTTTTCTGATGATGAGTGGAAAGCAGAGGAAGACGAAATTTCAATGGGGTCAACATTTCATTCATATTAAGCCAGGGCAGTATAAGGGTAGGGCATTTTCAATTTACTCTGGGTTCTTATCCTTCCTATGCATGTTGAATGAAATAATATTGATGACCTTTATTCTCGGCCATTAAAACATCTAAACCCCTTTCATAAGCTCTTCTTTTCGATGCAATATTTTATATAAACTCCTTAAAATACTTGGTAATTAATATTTTCATGTCTCAGGGATCGGTGAAAACCAAATTTCGACACATTTGAGCGGTAAATATGCGGAATACTTCAGTTGGAAATTTAGCAGAGAAAACAAAAAAGCACATTCATTTCACAGCTATGAAACACAGTGGCTTGGTTCAATAAAATTTTGATTCCGATGAAGTCATTTGCTTAGAAAGAGTGCCAACGTACCGCGGTTGACTAATCTGCACCCTAATGCCCCGCGAAATTCTCTCCATGAAAACCTCCAGCGTTTTTTCGTTTCCAATTCAAAATTAAAGTTCTCACGGAGCTAAAACCAATATCCTATCGCAACCTTGCGCAAACGAATGCAATTCCCCATCCAATGAGCGTAAACGCGGAAGGAGGAGGGGAAATGAAAGAAGGATAGATGCCGGAATATTATTTTTTCTGTGATGTGGTAAATGCTCGCAAAAATTTCCTCGCTTGGTTTTAGCAAGCAGTCACGCGTGCACATCCCGGTCAACGGCGTTGATGATCTCGGGCACGTCGCGCTTCCCTGCCCAAGGATCTCATCCCGGAGGATTCCTGGATCGCAACGGCGCATTGCTCCAGGGCCGAATAATTCACACGAACAGCCTACCCCGCCCGGCAGCGGAATCAAATGTCATAATTCTACGCGACGTGCGACATCTGATATTTTCACGCATAAATCCGCGAATATAATATTCTGACCCGGAAATAATTTGAAACGAAAGGAGTGAAAATGGAGAATGAAAACAAACTGAGCATAACAGTGAGTTCTCGCACGTCTTCTTCCATTATTACTCGCCAAAACATTCCGCGGAAGATAATCGAAAAGAAAGGGCAATTGACATTTTATTTCGCGGCTGCCGCAGGGAATCCGAATTCAATCTCTAATTTCGTCAACATTATAGCTCCCTACATATTGAGTAATTTCACGGTGAAAAAACAGGACTCGACGAAACATTCCGTTGGGATAATGGAAATAAGAACGCTAGTGACATTTTATGTCGCATCAGCCGCAGGGAATACGAATTCAATTTCTGATTTTTTTAACATAACAGCTCACAACCTATTGAGTAAACTCGTAGTGATGAAGCAACATGAATACCATCATAAATAAATTATTCATGCAGCTCAAGTCGAGCTCGTAGTGAAAGGCTCACGGAAGGAAACTATCAGCTAACAAGGGCACAGATAAGCCCGCGTATACGGAGATTAGCTAGAGAGAGTGCGGTCTCCAAAAATTCCGTTAAAGTTTCGATTAATCAGGAATTAATGTCGTTTATCGTGAATAAAAAACTGTTTTATCTTTATTAAGCATTCAATACTGAGTGATAAAAAAATTATTATGTTACTACCGCAATTTTTCAAATGTATCGGAGTGGAAGATTCTCAAGAATAGACTGTTTTAACTAACATAGAATGATTTCAATTGTTATACTAAATCACTTATTTCCTACATTGACTCAGAATTTAACTGATATTATTTGCGACAGCAGGAAAATAATGCGATCGCAGGAATAACTGCGTACACATTTCAATATTAATAGCGATGCATTCATCTATTGCACAATAATAATTCATGCACCTGATTGTATCTAGATTAGGATTCAAGATATTATGAACAGTGACGATAAATTAGACTTAAATTATAGCGCGTGAAATTGGTTCTGCTGGGAAAATAATGGGAGCAATGCATCTTACGCGCAACTCCACGATCTCAAGGCGTAAGGAGATTACCAAGGGAAGGAGCAATACATAAGCTTCCAACATGAGCCAGACATATAATTGATAAATACTGCGATGAGTTAGTAACTGGCGAAATAATATGTTAAATTGCTTGAAAATATTTCGTACTATATAATTCGAGAATGAGGGTTAAATAAATTTCTTCCTTAACGTGACTATTTATGGCGGTAGACGTTTCAATTTTTTCCTTAATTAATCAAATAGGAGATTAACTGAATAAGGCAACACTTACGTTTTATGCTGAAAAAATGTTTAAAATAGTCCCAAATTTATCTCTGCAATCAAGCTGATGATGAGATTCGACGACGCTTCTTTTAATTCACACTGATCAGCCGACCTGTGACACCACTTCTTGGCGCTCGATTGCCTTGACTTTTCCCATCAAGGTGGTCACAGTGAGAGATGGAGAACAACGAAAAAAAAATAAAAATTATCGTAAAAATAATGAGGCCTCAAGAGACACTCTTCTTACTCCTACATCCAGCAACAAAGAGAGACCCAAGGAACTAATTAAACTTGACGGGAATTCGGCCTCGTTTGAAAGAAAAATTCGTTAAGGCGACGTTGGCTGAATACTACAACGAAAAAAAGGGAACAAAGCGACAGCAACAAACGAGTGAAGGGAATGGCACGACCTTTATTTTTATCTCAATATTCGTGCTTCCACCTCCATCCCTCTTCTTTTAATTATTTGCCTTCTTTTCCTTCGCCCACAAAAAAACAAGCACACACTCACGCACCGCCTAACGTTTCAGGAGACGCTCGTTTCTGACGCATCCCCTCCAACCTTCTTCACCCTTTACCGTTCCCCCCATATAACTAGGGCTCACCCGCAGTCAATTAAGTCGCAGTACGCATACTGAGAGCGCAAGCCCCGTTGCTGCATTTCAATTCGAATGCGCGGTTGCTTTCCTTAAACCAGACCCACCTCCCCGCCACCCGTTGCTCTTAGGAAGAGAAGAGTCGTAAGGATGGGAGGAAGGGTACAACCGGAAGAGGTGGAGCGGAGATCTTGGCGTAAAACAGATAGAGAATGTGGGGAAGAGGGAAATCTCGAGCCTAGACTTACTAATTCAATCAGCTTGAAAACTAAATCAAAATTTAAGGAATTACGGCGGCTGGAGCGGGCATCGTGAGTAATTGAGAGCGCATTTCAATAACTTTTCGGTAAGTCGAAAGAACCTTCGACCACATTTCACGTGAGTTTTATTTATTCGGTGGGAATCATCCTTAATATGGTAAAATGAATGATTCAAGAGTTATTTTTTTAATTGTCATCGTTATTAAAGCATTCTTGTGAATGTTTTACGTCAAATCATTCTTATGCCGGAAAGTCACCTTTAAATAAATAAAAAGTTCTTCTTTTCTGCTTGAATAAACTCCGTCCCGAGGGAGAGCAGTTTTATACCCTTTATTTCATCGAACCAAAGCCATAGCCAATACGGACAGTCTTCCCCGGGAGATAAAACATTTAAGAAGACTTGCCGCCTGAATGGGTACAGTGAGAGGGACATCGCTTTGGCCCTGAAAAGCACCTTCCATCCAAGAGACAGTATGAACGAAGAAAAGTGCCCAAAACCAGTGACCAGGGTCGGTCTTCCTTAAGTTTCCACGATTTCACGTAAAATCGCGACGATTTTAAGTAGACACGGTATTGAGACCTACTTCCGGTCTTGCTCAACGTTAAGACATCGACTTGTGAGGTCGAAAAACTCCGGTGGCCTCTTTATCCCAGGAGTTCATCGCATTCCATGCGAATGTGGCTTGGCTTGCGTGGGAGAGACTGGCAGGACCATTGCGACCAGAATCAAGGAGCAAAACAGACATTTCAGGCTCGGACAACCGGAGAAATCTGTCGTGGCTGAATATAGAATCGCCAACGACCATTCCATCCAACGAGATAATGCAAAGATTCTTCGCCGCGCAGGCCATTTTTGGGAGAGACTGACTAAAGAATCTATTGAAAATAAGCTGGAGGAAATAAACTTCAATAGAGACACGGATACCAACTAAACACCGCCAGGAAGTTGGTGCTCAGGAGGATCCGAGAGGTCAGAAAAAGGGGGGAAAATTTTGACCAATCAGGAGCCTTCTGACCCCCCTGCCTGGCCTATATATTCCGGAACCACTGAATACACGACATTCTGCCCTGAAGACGATGGTCGACTCGGCCAACGAAACATCGGCACTTATGGAGTCTCTCACCCGGTGGACTCCAAATAGAGCTACTGAACATCCCACGCCGGAACAGTCTCACATCTTACTGTTCAATACCATGTAATTACCAAGAAAAAAATAGGTAACATGCTATTATTTTCACGTTCACTCGTTCATATTATCAACGTTCGCAAAGTTTCACGTAAATATGTGCTTAAACAAAAATCGCTCCAGCCACCTTAAGCACATTCCACCGCGTAAATAAAACTTAATCTTCGGTAACTATATGATACTCCATTGTGAAAAAATATATTAATATGCTACTTTTATATATACGACATAATAATAGGTAACACGATCCAGAAAACAACAAATTATTTTCATCGTCACATGACCAGGAAGAACATGGCATGGAAAAAAGGTGACCCGGATCGTGTTATCTATTTTTCCCATGGTATTTGTAAAAGTTGGTCCATAAAATTGTTGCTTTCACCAGGACTGCGGGAGTCAAATTCTGCATTCCTAACTTTTGCCTAATTGATTTTTTAAATCCTGATTTTGCTGATGACAAGTTTTAGCTCTTCAAAACCAAAATTAAGGTGTCAAGTATGCATATTATCCCAAAAATAATGTTTCGAAAAGCTGTTTTTTACAGCAGTAGGCAAGGCTAGACGTAATGGTAGAAGGACCTTGGCCACGGAAGCCGACTGCAGCGCCATTTCTATGGAATAACAGCCCTTTGACTTCCATGATCTCAGTAATCAGATGAAAACAAAAAAATAATGCAAGAGGACGTTCATATTTTATTTTTATTCATTTTCCTGGGTTTTTGCGAAAACAGTATTTAAAATAAATAGAAAAATACATTTTTCATTGAGTCTATCCCATTCTCAAATTTAATATCCTGTAAATCCAAGTTCTATTCGCGAGAATAACCGCGAGGATAGGTAATATTTTCCCGTGAATACTCGATACATTACACGCTTCTCTAAAAGTCCCCAGAACATGATACTACGGCATTTAGGTCCGATGGAACGGTGGAACAACAACAATTAAGCATATAAAATAAAAGCGCGAAATAAGGCTTCACGCAACAGCTTTTTCTTCGTCATGACTATGGTGTGCAACACTTACAGATTCCGTTTCCATTAAAGAGGCAATATTGGATGAATGAAGAAGTCAGTCGATAAACAGTGATTCTTTTGGTCATCTGAAAAACGCATTTTTGTTGAGTTTTGAGGTTCTGAGGGGTGCACATTTTATTACCATCTAATTTGTTGGAATGATTCAAAAGCTTCCAGTGCAGACCTGCGCAGCAAGGAGTGGAGGCAAAAGAGGAAGGGATAATGGAGAAATACGGAGGGGAAGAGAGGGAGGAGGCGAGATAAAGAATGAGGGATGGGAACCAAAACTGCATAGGGTCAAAACCATCCCTGGCCGTGACTTGACCTGGGACTATATCTTAGCACGTTATTGGGAGACGAGCCGAACTGGGATGACTGATAGTGGTGACTCACCTCACTTCTCGAACCGCTTGCTTTGGCAGAAATTAGGATGGCTTTCCGGCTGTCGAAAACACGAAACAATTTCTCTCCCCAGTTATGCAGCATTCTGACAGCCCATGGCCGAAAATCGCCCACCGCGCAGCGCCAGGAACTATTGCTTGAACTGTATATTTTTCTGTAGTTAGGAAGAATAATATGGTATTCAGGTCACTTTCCGACGCAACTACTATACTAATAGGTAATAATTAGTAATATGTATCATTAAAAGTAAAATAAATTCCATGTTACCGGTTTGGTTTCTTGGCAATTTAAACACGTATCCTTACGGCACTTGATCTATATTTCAAAATAGTTAGAATACACATGTGCAGACATTCTCCTGAACGCGAAATTATACGACTCACATCATTTCAATGGTACATAACAAATATCAAAGTATCATGCCGAATAAAATAAACGTATTCACAATTTATTTTGTTTAAACTTCGAATTCCGCGCCATTCACCCGAGTCATAACGGCGCTATGAACATTGCAACATTTTGTAAATATAATTCTTGAATCACTTATAACATTATATGCATGGTGATTTCCATCGAATGAGTACGTTAACATAGGTGAAATGTAGTTCAAAATTTTGTAATGAATTATTTGTTTGGCCATTAAACCGTGTACTCAATGGCTCACTATCATCGTTCCACCCACCTCAAGTTCCCAATTTATTCCCAACTCACATTCAACTACTTTAGAGGAGGTGGGGGTGCGTCGTGGAAGGAGCAGGAAAGTTCCGAGGACGGGACTGAAAAGGCGGGATGGATGTAGGAGGAGGCAATTAACCAAGAACTGAGGAGAGCGGGTGATGGACGTAGATAAGACCAAGAAGGGAAACTATGGAGGAAGTCTCCGGGAAGAAAGAGGAGGGAGAGGCTCCATTCCCGGGACTTGCTGTCCACCCCTCAACGCCCGCTTCACCCTTATCCCCGGTCGAAAAATGAGACTGACACCATTGTATACATTACTAATATAAATTAGAGCAACTGGATTCCTTCGCCTATCTCGGTAATACTATCACATGAGACGGAAGAAGTACAATGGACAACAAGCGAAAATTAGCCCAAGCTAAGAAAGCATTCATGGCGAAAAGGCAATAGCTGTGTTCGAAGAGGATTGGATTACGAACGAGGAAAGAGTATGTGAAAACATTCGTGCGGTGTGTGACACACTGCTGATCGGGAACATGGACCACTGGCTATTTGTTTATAAACTTTGCCACTGAACTACATAAGCCCCCATAAAATGCTCGTAGAGAAATTATCAGACCGGGTTTGGAAACTGGAAGAGTATTATTACAAGTTATTATTCAAAATATTTACCACCTCCCGCAAAAACTCTTAAAAGCGAGGTTAAAAAATTGCCATTGGCCAAAAAAAAGGGGTTTTGTGGTAAAATAGTGAATTTATTCTGGGGTTTTTCCTGAGCTACAAGTACCAAATAATCAATCGAGCGAACTTTCATGTGGTATATTTTCAATTATCCGCGTTTTATCAACGTAGAGTATCCTCAAAGAATCAATTTTCCCTATAAATGAGAAAACCGAGAGAAGCCTTTTTCTTCTCCTCTAAATCGTTGCTAATAACAAGTTTATCAGTGGCAGCGGTGAGAGGAGTCAGGGATCGAGCACGTGGTTGGTGACGCCTAGGGAATGGGTAAATAAGGGTTGAGGGTGGAGAGGGAGGTTTACATCGGGGAACGATGGGGTGGAATGGAGGAGAAGAGCCGAGAGCACTCTGCCAACGATTAGAAAAAAAATATTCACCTAAGAGCGCGTCGCCGATAAACTGCGCGCAGCCGAGAGGCGAACGCCGCGTCGCCCTCGAATGAAACGTGCGTCGCGCGAGCAGTCTCGCTTGCGACGTGAGGCGGATGCGAAAGCGATAGGGGCGTAAAAAGCGCCCAAAAAAATAGTTCTCCCTTCCTTCAGTCGAACCCTAAGGTGGGTGTTCTACAAGTTACCCGTGGGCAGAAGAGCTTGTTGCCACGGCTGTTTACGGTAGTAGAGCGATCAGATGACCGTTCGCAGCGTTTTTTCTTAGTTTCGGCAATAACTTACATTTATCATCTCGCAGTAAACGACACAGGAATGCAATATTGACAAACGATGAGGTATAAATGTATTAATCTTCCAAAATGGTATGTTCCAAAATCTTCCAAAATCTTCCAAAATCTTCCAAATCTTCCAAAAAATAATCTTCCAAAAAAAAATATAATGGGTGAGCTAGGTTAATTTCCAGTTAGAAATTTCATTGTATGAACTGCATCAAAGTAAAACATGGTGTTTCGTGGCGTCGATGTATACTGCTCTATATCTCATATATAGCGAGATGAACCTCAAATAGTCCACACTAATTTATTAACTTGCACACCAAGGTTTTTCAAGCTTTGAAAATGACTTTTTAAGAGGGGAACCTGCTCTGAAAAATAAATAAATATTTAAAGTAAACTACAAAAATTTTACAACGTTCCATGTTCAAAATAAAAACTTATTTGATATATAACACAACTATATGTCATTCAACTAGAGCAGGAAATGGATTATGTTAGTTAGAAAACGAAATTGGGATAACAGATGTACGAATAGATAGCAGTGGTGTTTCGCAGTTCTGTAAAAATCCTAAATGTTGTGCATTAATTAGCTCAGAATATATTTAAAACAACTGAATAACGTCCTTAGCTAATATTAAAGAATAAAATTCCAGAAAATACTTGTAGAGTAAAGTTTTAGATTGTGATATATCAGAAAAATATGAATGACGTCGGCTGCATGTCAGAGACCGAAATAAAACAACTCGGAGACGATAAAAATCTCTAGAAGTACGTCATAGATTGTCTTGAATTATTCATTCATTTATGTAATAAACCATATCAGCATACATGATACCTGCGTCTGCTAATACTGTAATTAACGATTAATTTTTTTCTAAGTCCGCCGCTGACTATTCCAGCATATAAGCAATAAAATATTCTAACTCATTCACATTGTCGACCATTAAATGTCATAAAGGCAGCAATCAGAATGAAATGCCATCCCTGTTAACTATCAGTATTTGAATATTAAAAGCAAATCATGAAGAGGTTATTACTAAATATGAAGTTTAAAGTCGAGTAGCATATGACAAACGCTGACTTGCAACATGGCTAAAAAAATAAATTACCTGTGTGGTGTTCGAAATTAAATGAATATTACTTTATAAATAGGCAAAAAATTATTACCCAAAACTACTAAATAATGTACATGAATGGTCACTAGGTTTTTTCCCTGAATGTTTGCAAACTTTTCGCAACATAATCTAAACTCTTAACGTTATATTGTTTACGGCTTTCCACGTATTGCAAGATCACGAATGGGAATTATTCAAAATCCAAATTAACAACTGTTTTCATCGTGAGCAATTTTCCAGGAACTCATTTCACCGCAGTGGAATGGAATTTGCATTTCAGAGTCCACCATTTATTCTGTAAATTTTGTTTATGTTTTCTCTCGCTTTTATGTGATTGGGAAACAACTATTTATTTACTTTGTTAGTGTTTCTAACACTAAAGATATTATACATTTTTTCAAATGTAAATTGAATTAAATACAAGCGCTGAACGTTTCATAGAATCAGAAAATGTGTTTAAACAATGGACAGGAGAATTAGGAGACTAAGCATTCGAGACAGTGCGACCTAAGCCATTTATGCGAAAGAACAATATACGAGTTGCGAATTCCTTCGAAATTAAAATTTAATTGTATATTTTTGAGGAAATGATGCAAATAGCAAATTCTCAAATTTCCACGTTGAATACTGACCTTAAAGAGAAAAGACACCAGGCCCAAAGGAAAGAAAGTATGAGGGAATGAAAAATATGTATCGCATGATAGATAAGAGGTCACACATTTTATTTAATAATAAAAGTGATGTGAATTAAAGCAAAATAATTGATTAAATTTATACTGAGATAAAAAAATTTGACAAATATGTCCCGGTAGAACATATGAAATTCTATAACTTACAGGAAAATTAATGACACTCGCGCAAAAATAATGCATAGTACAGAAAACGCTCAATTAGGCATGGTACGGAAGAATATAACTACAATTGAGAGAAAGGTCCATAGATGGGGTTTTAAACAAATGTCCTAAAGCTTTGATATTTGTAATCGTCGTCATATTTCACTAATGAACTGGTGGATATTGAAAAATTTTGTTGAAACTTAGAACGAGGTAGGGAAAGTTAATAAGTGAAATGCGAAAGTTTGTTGTGGATTTATCTGAACCAATACACTGAGAGGGAATCCGTAGGCACATATAGTCGATAGCATTCAAATTTGTGACTTGATCATGAAGTATTTAAAGCTGGAATTAGGACATTTTTTGACGCCTTGAGTAACATCTGATGCATTTCCATACTTGTGGAATTCTAGGAAAATTACCTTTTCATTGGGAGAAAAAATCTTTTTGTCTCACCATGGCTGGATAATCGGAAGCGTTATCAAATCGATTCTGTAAACAGAAATGTTAATTATGGATAAGTATAAAGAATTATCACTTTTTATTTATTCATGCTTGAATAAAAGAGTTATATCAATCGGAGAGGAATCTATTTCCAAATTTTTGGATCACAGTCTTCGAAAAATGAAAAACACTCTCATTTGAAGCAGTTTTTACGTAAATAATTTATTGTTTAGAATTAATTTGATCGGCAGATTAGGGGTGGAATTGAGCTACTAGGGCTAGAATTTCTACGGAAAATCTAAAGTAGCAAGCGACTAACATGTATGATTTATATGAAATTCTGCCAAGTAATTGACAATTGTTGAAATTGTAACAAAAATTTATCAAAAAGTTAAAGGGGCCTTTTTATATACCAATTTTTGTCATCTTTTGAAAAAAATTGTTTCTTCTCTCGCCATTGACTCTTTGTTATTTTCAGTAGAAGAGCCCGAAGCGGCGTTGTGAGAAGAGTCATCAAACACCCATTATGATTTTTATCAAAACTTCAAACAGATTTAAAACAAAGTCTGGCATAGAGCAATATTATTCCTAGCACAGTTAATTCTCGCTTGGCGATGGGCTCTCCCTAAAATTCCTTGGGGAAAAACGACTAATGCGAACAGAATCTCTCATTGTAGCTCATTTGAAATCATTTTAACGTGATTTTCACACAATTAAATCAAAACTATCTTCTATCTCCCATGATTGTTATAAAAAATTGAGTTTATTTGAGAATATACCGGGACGCTTAAAACTCAACAAAATCCTAGTCGTGCAATATATGTAACATACCAGCATAAAATCGTCGGCTGCCAAGCTAAAAACCCAGAATTAGAACTTTTCTTCTCGCACTTTTGCGGAGGACGGCATAAAAATATCCTACTAAATATTTACATAAATGGCATGAAAACAGAAATATCTTTGTAAATAATAATTTTAAAAGGAAAGAAAAAACTACTTCAATAGTCGTGCCCTTAATTTCAAATAAAACATGCCACCCCTCTTACTCTATAAAAAAGGTCGTACCCTTCATAACTTAAAGTGTCCCCAATATAACATAGATGGAATAGGAATTCAATCGAAACAATCACCACTACTGAGTTTCATCGATGAGCCCTTAAATAGGACAAGCTCTATGTTCTGTAGTTAGGTACTCCAACCACCGCAACAACCCGATGGTCTCAATAGATTTTTGCAGATAAATAGGGGTTTATAATAAGCTGAATAAGAAGGTATATTGAGGAGAAACTGTAGCCACCAAATTCAGCTAGAGGACGTTTTTCTGCCAAGCTTATATTCATTTTCCAGCCTACCCGGTAATAACATCAGTGACTCAGACCCGGAAAAAGTTTAGGGAAGTTGAAGCTAAGGTTGAGCCGATAAAGGGAGGAGAGGAGCACAACACCAGCTTGACCTAGCCCTTAAAGAAATACACCGAGGGGGAACACGGTTTAACGTCTAATCTGACAGGCATCTTAATTACTATATTCGAAGTGCTCCTCTCAATGCACTCAAGCATGGATCGGATTGGCCATTCCAATTCCCAACAACGCCAGGATTCGAAAACAGATCCACCTCATGGTAAAGCTTTATAGGCAATCCCTGATTTTTTGTCCGGTTACTTTATCAAAAACTTCGTCGAATGACGTTAAGCTGAACAGTGTTCAGTGAACACTACTGCCGGTGCAAATATTATGTAGACTCGAGTTTGGACACTGATTAAAAATGAACCGTGATACCCACATAAATGCGAGTTACACCAAATTTTAGGTTGTTTTAATTTACGTTTAACTGAGGTTGCCGATTATTTTGACATTACTCTCACGATTTTTTATTCCGGTGAGAACAAAAAAAGTGCCGGTTTTTTGCCGTTTTCGAACGGAGCGCTCTCATTGTTATTTAATAGTGAAGAAAATTGAAGTTTAATCGTAATAAACCTGTAGTATTGTGAAGGAAAAACATATTTAAATGTATCTTTAAACGTTTAGTTCTTTTTAATGTGCCATAAAAAAGTAATTAACAAGTTTATGAAACAACGTTTTCTTGGTTATGAAAAGCAGTAGAAGCAAGATTTTGGTCTTGCTATGAAGCTCTTTACAGCAGTATTTAATAACAATAACCATTGTAAACTCACATTGTGATATCGATTTTGAACGAGTTAATAAACAACCGAGTATTTTAGCGGGGTCAAGCCAGCGGTAAGGCGGCCGTCTTCGCGAGAGGGGTGGTAAAAGTTCGAGCGCCGTTGCCACTTGTGGGTTGCAGTCTAAATAATTTTTGCACCGACAGTACTTCCCATGTCTCTAGTGCGTACTCTTTTTCGTGGTACTGTTGACATTCTAGTTGAAAATGAACCATCAGCGCACAAACTTACCCATTAAAAATGATTAGTAACTCAACTAACGGAAACGCGAAAGCATCAATGCGGCGAATATGCGGTTTGAAGCGACGGAATAATAGATTAGAGATATTATATTTCGCTCGACGTATGACTGAGACGACGATAAGTGCAACAACGGAAAACCGAGGACTGCCTCTACTCTATCATTCCAGTGCAATCCGATGCTTGTATTGGAGGCAAGAGCAACAACCTTTTCAATTTGTACGGCCGAGTGGTGATGGGAGGCGGAGGAGGACCAAGGGAGGAAAGGGGTTGGAAAAATCGGTGGGTGGAAGAGATCAAGGATAAGAAAGAACCAAAATGTCGGCTGGAACCCCACAGGGCAATTAGCGACGAGAAGGCAGCGGGGAAAAGAAACGGGGAGATGTCGCGTGAGAGCTGTGACATCTTCAGACGGAAACGAAAGACTAAAAACGCTAAAGAATACGACTCTCTCCCCCCCTTTCGAGGAGAGGGAAAAGAGAGGGGAAAAGAATTGCTCATCTATGAGGAGGCGTGGGGGCCGGACGGGGGTGGAGAGGAAGTGCGGAGGCGGTGGAGAGGGTCACGGGGAGGGGGGGTAAAGGTCACGGGCTAAATGGACGCTGGGTGATTGAATAATAGTCACGGGAGAGGGGGCTGACGGCGCTGGCGAGTGAAAAGGGAGTTTTCGAGAATTCGGCAGGGAATGGTGAGGGGTTGCCAAGGATCGAGGCGGGAAGGACAGTACAGGGAGGGGTTGAAGATTAGGAAAAATGAGGACATAAGACTATTTCCTTGGAAACGGCGACGGGGAAGAATGAAGTGGGGAAATGCGAGACGGGAGGAGAGGAAATGGGAGATTAATTACCGGGGTGCCGGTCGGCCCTCGACAATGGAAGGATAGGGGTCGAGTATTCTCGCGATAAGTCGTTAACTCGTTCTTGATGGGCGGGAAAGCAGATAGGGAATTATGGGTCTCTTTGTTGCTAAAGGGATTGGGGTTGGACTAAAATGCAGCGTGGAGAGGTTATTTTCGCACGCTTGACAATTCAAAGCTCCTTCTTCAGTCATTCTGCTTCCTAGTTCGAAATCCTTCACTTTGAAACCCCTCCCTACCGCCCTCACAACCCTACCATCTCGCCCAGCAAAATTCTACATATCCATTCTCCCGATCATCCATTAGAATTCCGCAAAAATACTCGAGTAACATTAAGAAATGCAAGACTTGATCAACATTTCAATTCAAAAAACAAGGCAAAAACAGACCCTAACGAGATCGAAGTTTATTCTGCAGTGAATGTCATTTTTTACACCCTATAATTATGCATAGTGTTCATCTTTGCCAGTGGATTCGTAAAAACAAGGCTTCAAGAATTTTTTGTAATATTTTAGGAAAATAAATGAATTTCTCGCGCCAAAAATTTTTCACAGCGGGATGTATGTGCACTCGGAGAAACGGCTTTAGTTCACTTCATAAGTTTGCGTTTGCAAACTGGCGAAGTGAACTACAACCCCACCTTGCTACCACACACCATAGCTTGATCTTGAGAAAGTTAAATATATCTGCAGATAACGCGTAATAATGAACGCACCATATATAAATTATCCTATTGCTTTTACAACGGCCCGTTTTGGACTGTAAAATGAGCTGTTGTATCTTTCAGACGATAAAATTGAGAGTACACCATTTATATTTATAACAGCATGCTACAATTCATCTGGCGGGATGAGTGTTTCGTGTTTTTTTCGAAATTTCCATATTTCATGCTTGAAAAATGCTTAACGGAAATTAAAATACACTTTGTATAGGTTCGCTAGATGGGTTTATTGAGAACGACCATGGTTTCGTTACATAATGACATCTTCAGGTTCAACCATGGTCGTTCTCAATAAACCCATCTATTGAACCTATACAAAGAGTATTTTCATTTCCGTTAAGTATGGAGTGGTTTCACAAAGTTTAGCCTTTTATTTATTTATTAGTTATATCTTGAAAAATTTGTTGACAAACTATGGCAAACGTACTGAAGAAGTCCGCTCCGGATATCCTCCCAGCGAGGTGATCAACGCCCGACGTTTGAAGTTGAAAGCCAGGTCGTCAGAGTGAAAGGGCCACTTCGGGCACTGGATGCTGGGAGTTGACCTCAGTCAATGGGAATGCAACGAAGTGTACATTGAAACAAGAATCAAGGCACACAAGAGGTGCACCCGATTGGGTTATCCGAAATAGTCAGCGGTGGCGTAACGTAGCCTCGACCGAGATCACAGCGACACCTTTTGACGAGGCTAATTTGCCTATCTACCTGATGTTTGGACCGACTCACCAAAGGGGTTATCACAATGAATAATCCAACACCTTTCCTCGCATTGGCATCGGATTCCAATTCAGCTAATTGTAAAGATCCGTGCTTTGGTCGATTCAAAATATGAGAACCAGCCAATCAAACGTCATCTGACCGAGGCCAGAGATTACACAAACGGAGTCAAACTTGCCGCGGAACTCGACGCCATGAGGACGATAGCAGAGTCCGTCTTTGAAATGTTGGCCGTTTATCGCATCACCTGGGAAATATTCTCACAAGAATTCACCAGTTTAATTCATCGGCATAGCGCAAATACTATCAATTGCACGTACTATCGGCCGTTTACCGACCGGTCTGTGAGAATTTGGGCCGAACCCTTGACCCATAAAGCTGCCCACGATGGCGTCATTCACTACCTGCTATAGGGATAAGATGCTGAATTAGCGTTAGTCTAATTTTATCATTCACTATTATTTTGGCCGATAAATGTTATTTTTTTTATTCCCGCGGCGCTTCAAATGTAGCCGCTAGGTTTCTGGGTTTCTAGGGTAGAGCAATTTCCACAGACGTTCTGTCACTGTAGAAAATATTAAGAAAACAATTTCATATTCATCATATCCTAAAGCCCATTGTCAACATCTAAGCAATAAAAGGCGTCGAGGTAATGGATTCTGCAGACTAGTTGTTATGATAAAGATTTATTGGGTTTTCTCCCATGTGCATTCATTACCAGGGACTTCAACTTTTCCAGCATTCCAGCTAATCTCTTCAGATCTGTAGTCTGAAAGTTCTTAAGGCTAAGAAATCTTCTTCAGGTTGGAATACTTGAGTCGGTGCGCGACAAGACGTTCATTTTCTCGTATATTTCACACAAGCTCTGCTTACGGTTTTTATGGAAGTTTTCATTTGGTTGAAAATAGTTTCATCATTTGCATATAATATTAGGAGCAATTTTTGGAGAAATGATATAATTTTTTTAGTTTTTGTGAATTTTGTATTTGCAAAATGCCTACTTCCATCCATTAGTCTGGTCAAGATATATTTCGCGGTAAATGATTTGTTTTTATTAAGGGATATTAACTTCCCAAATAAACACAATGTAATCATGTATTCCTTTGAATAATATATAGTTTTACTAAATGAAAAAATGACAGATTTTGGCAATTTATCGCCCTTGAAAATATCAATAGCTAATAAAACACCATCCTTGCACACATCGTCATATTTGACCCATTTTAAGGTTCGCGTAGAGTAAAACAGCCCTTGTTAGTTATCCACTCAGATCACGTAAAAAATGTGACACATTTAAGTATATTTCTACAGCTTAGGCCACAAGCTAAATATTTGTATTTGGTTGTTCAATCATAAGATCGGTTGACTGCAGCCCTCCACCCATTCCTATCTAACGCTAGTTCCCTTACCTCCTGGTTTCTCTTCTTGTGTACATTCCTCTTCATTTGGTCCATGATCTTATTCCTGGGTCTTCCTCTGGTGACTTTTCTCTCTATTTTTCCTTCAATTATGCTCTTCGCAATGCACTTAATAATTATTTGTCAACTAAGAGGGTTTACACGCAAATAAATAAAATAAATCGTATTCTAAGTTCAGGTAAATCTAAACCCTTTTCCTTGACACTATCTTGGTTCTTAGACGGCTCACCAAATAATTTCTGCAGATTCAGGCAATATATCGTGGAAGTTCAAGGTGGGGAAGTGGCGGGTAAACGGAAAAACCAAGGGTAGGAGGGGGAAACCAGTGAATGCTTTATTCCCCAAGGATTCACCTTATTTCTGTTCCAAACCCCCCCTTTTTTCTTAAACTTGTAAAATGTATAAATGTGATGTACTCTCTACCCAACTGTCTTGTACCTGATGATGGATCTGTGAGTTGAAACGCGTCGTACGCATTAAATACCTAGTAGAATAGTGCAATTGTTGTTTCTATTTTAATTAAAGGCTCACCAAATTTATTTTACTCCCAAATAAATTTAATATCATGTCGTTTTTTTAATTGCTAGCAATAATGAAATTTCATGTGATCAATTGATATACAAAAATTCATCCTATATTTCCTTGTGTTAGGAGTATTCTTAACTTGGATGACTAAAGATGGGAGAATAAGTGGCTGGAGTCCTTTTTTAGAGTTAATCGGCTGCCAATAATGAGTGGAGGAACAGAAACGGGTCTGAAAAAGAGGCATTTTGTAGTGCATGAGGGGAGACAACAAATTGAAGGACTGAAGAAGAAAATTGAAATAGTACCGCGCGGAATGAAATTCTGCAGACTACCTACATTGAACAATGCTAATGGATGTCATGTGACAAGCTGCAGGGTTAAATCTACCGCAGGTTTTTCATTTATCTTTCCTTCGTATCTTTGAGCCACATTCTTTTGTATATTTCCTTATCATATATATCCTTGATTTTGAACGTAATTTACGATCAATACCTATCAAAATATACTTACGACCCTCCATCCACTTACTGCACTGCATTTTGAGATACTTGTCAAATAAAAAGCCATTTTCAATCGCTAAAGGTATGGATATACACTCCTGAGAGACTTCATTTAAAAGTGAGGGATTTCTATTGCCTACATCTTGTCAGGCAGTCAGTAGTCTGCATTTATCAATAATTCTCAACTATTTTTAAGCATAATTCGTGCCGCAGTAATTATTACGGAATCGCAAACAATAATTCGGTTGCGAAGGCGTTTTCAGCGTAAGGCATAAAAAAATAATCGTTAAAGACTTATATGGATGAACAATTATTGAGGATTTTATACATATAAAACTGTATTTTTGCGCCATAGGTATTACAATACATAACCATTTCGTGCTTCTCATAGCTACTTCAATTTAAAAATAAAATTTTTATATGATGATGATTTAATTGATGATTTAATTTCCATTATGATGAGGGATAATTCTCGCAAAAACAACCTTAAGTGGGAGAGGAACTTGCATTGATGGATAAACTAAGGAAGACAGTAGTTGTTTCATTCTCCTTTTCTGAGTGGGCAGTAAAGATCAATCGACGGACGGTACGAGAGTGGGAGGAAGCGGAATCTCGGGGACTCGGTTAAGTGTATCGCCCTTTCGGGACCATCTCCTCATCTGTCGAGTTGTAATTCCTCCCTCCACCGTCTCGATCACGATTCCAACGAACCCTCTCCTCCGGACGCGTCACTCTGACGACAATGTTCAACGGCTCTCGGAGCCCAGATGGAAGGAATTCAATTATTTGGAACGAAGGAACAGAGCTTGAAGCTCTGGAATGACATTTCTTTATAGTCATACAGGTGGTTTCTTAGTGTTATTAAGTGGTTAGAATCAACTTACGTACATTTTACGCATTAGTTCGTCATTTGAATTAATAAAAAAACAAGTAACTGTAACTTGTATAGTAGCACTTTTGAGGAAAAATTATTTGTTTATTTTTTTAAATTATATTAATTATCATTGATATTTATGCCAATATTTTTGGTGTACTTGATAACCCAGATTTAAGGACATTCTACACTCGTTCTGGCAATGTATTATCTGCAACTCAATAATTGGTAGTAATCTTCTTCATCGGTAGTTTCATTTCTCTCATAAATTCCTCATCATATGAAAAATTGTATCTTCTTTAAATAAATACCTATTTCGGCACCTTATAAATATTAAAGAGAACCAAAAATAGACTCGCAATATATTGTACGCAATTAAGGTGACTCAAAAAACACTCGAATAAAACCTTGTTCACGTATAAAAATGATTACTTTGACGTAAAATAAGGCTAATTTTTAAATTCAGACATCGATTTCATTTCCATCATTGTGTTCCACGATGAATTTCCAAGTTATAGCAGCTTTTAATATGAATGTCGCAAATCTTACGAATAAAGCTCACGGTTACTCAAATTACCAGGATAAACAGCTGATTCTAAAAGCCAAATTAACAAAATATAACCCTTTAACACGCTGAACTTTTAATATATGAAGATTTCGTTTCGTTTCCGCAATATTTTTGTAGAACCAAATAACTTTCAAAGATATTTTAAGATTTATGCTCTCGGTATATTAGAGTTACAAATGCTGTTAAAATTAAGTTATTTTGCTGTACCCATAAACAAACCTCATGCAAGCATTTATTTTTCTCTAATTTGAACAAACTAATATGATCAGGTAAGGAAAAGCATCGACGCTGGATCTGCGCTGGGAGGTCACGTGTCAAATTTTCTCTTGAAACGGAAAGCAATAGAGTCGTTCATTTTCCGACGAAATCATTGCCTAAATTTAGCCAGTCATGAATTTTAGCGTACTAAAATTACGTTTTTAGTAGCCAGGAAATGAATTCGTCGGAAAATTAACGAATCTATTGCTTTCCGTTTCAAGAGAAATTTTGATACGTGACCTCCTAGCGCAGATCCAGCGTCGATGCTTTTCCTTAACTGATTATATTAGTAAACATAGCCATAAGTCTGTTGTAGCCCTATTACTACATGATAGTCGATGAAGAGATAGGTTAGGATTTGGCAAACTGTTTTCAAATAAGATTTTACCGTACATGTAAAACAAAAGTCCTCAAAAAACTAAGGCACAGTACTACGCAATTCTTCACTCGAATGTTTTCAAGCACTACTTCTTCATTTGCACCTCCATTTTCCCTGAAATGAACTTACCAAACAGGATATGTTGTCACAAAATACTATGAATAATGTTGCTTCTTTGATTTGCAATTTTTACATTCAACTTCTTTTCTCTCCAACTCTTCGTTACTATTACATCATTGGCGATTCTCTACGTCCATATAATCTTCATAATCCTTCATAAACACCAAATTCCCGATGTTTACAATTTTCTCTGATCCATAGATGTTATCGCCCAAGCTTCACTGCCTTATAAAAGCACGCCCTGTCCACTTGATTTAATGAATGGCCTTCTCATTTCTATTGCTCTGTCGTTCGCTCTGAGCTGATTTATCTCCTTATAAAATCACTTAAGTTCCTGCAATATTCTTCCGACTCTTTCCTTTGTTTTTCTTCCAACTCAATGTTGATCCTATTTCCCAGGAAGTAGTATTCCTAGAATTCTTCCTGTTTTTGCTCTTGAAATTTAGTGGTAACATACGTTCTCGATTCTTTCCGCAAATCAATATTTTGGATTTTTTTAGGCTTGTCTTCAAGTTTTATTTATCTTTTTATTCATTCTATGGAGTTCAGTGTTCTCATATAACCTAATTAATATTTTTTTGGGTATCACTGACTTTTGGCAATGACCGACGTAAAATAATTCCGTGTTGTTTTACTGAAGTTCCTTTAGTGTTTTACTCACACTGAAAAATTAAAGTGAGTACAGAAAGGAGAATAATTTTGATATACAAGAGAGGGCACTCAGATGCTGATGTGGCATGTGAAAATTTATAACCTATCAACTCTACTCAAAATGGAAAGGTAGACACCGTCTTAAATTTGATGCCTTAACAGATGCCTCGATAGAATGAAGATAATTGTACGTTACATAATAATAAATAAGGTACAACGTAAGGGAAATTATAATTTTTAATCCATGCAATGAGTAAATTAAGATATATTGTGTTAGATAAATAATAATATGTTTTTCTACAGTATTAAACCCTTCGATTTTGTTCATGCAAGCAAGCTTCAGATTACCAATCTTTTTCTACAACTGATTCCATATTTTTTCTGGCAAACCACCGCTATCCACATTCCTGTCCTATGAATCTCCAGACATGCTCCCTGCCATTAATGTTTACCTTCAAATGTCATATGATTTAATAAAACACTTCAATGAATTCACTCACAGTTTTAAAACAAAGCTGTCGCCAGCCAAACAACAGAACATCATTAATTATGCAAGACTTTTCTATCTCTGAATCATTAGAAAATATTTCAGATTCAAGGCCTGTTTTTAAGGTATAGACTATGAGTTCATTTCATTTTACCTATAGTTTTGAGGAAAAAGTAGTACACATAGAAAAATAACAGAATTTGAATTAAGATAGTGATGTTCATACGATATATTCACCATGTAATGATGCAGCTCTTCTAAGTTCACATTAAATTTATTAATAAATAGCTAATGCATTTATGGTAAGAAGAAGATTATTAAAGAATTAATCATCTAAGATGGATGCTTTAGGCAGTATAGTACAGTTTTCATCGACTCTTGAATAGGCCCCTCCTAAATTTTTAAATCGGGGAATGTGATTAAGTTGACATCACCGCCGGCTCACAGGGTGCGCGATTGTAATAGCGGCAGCTGGGCCCCACGCAAAGGCAACCACTTGCTTTTACATAAATGGTGTTATAAAGTATCCTCATTCACGGGTTACATTGACGCAGCTGAGACAAATAACGCCACGTTTAACCTTAATATTATCCATTTGGTTGATGAAATACGAGAGTAGCAAGAGTTAGGTATACATGATCTAACTTTTTGAGGCCTGATATATGGTTGGGAGAGCATATGACTTAGCAAAAATGCATAACATGTTATCAGTTCAAATTTTCCAGACATAAATATTTGATCAAATTTAGGGAGAAAAGCTCAACTCTTTTAGCTAATATGTTGACCTCTACTTTAAAAGACCACGACGACAGTATGGCAGGCCCATTTCTTTCCCTTGTGGTGCTAGTATTTCCCCAGGAGGAATCGCTGCGTAGATAATCACGCAACTTGTGTTTATTTTTCAGTGTTAATAAGCTTCCCCGGAACGGAACTCGAAAACTCTGAACAATAGTCTCACACACCACCTGACACACTATGAAGCCATCAACATCGGCTTTTGGCCTTGCATTTTCTGAGAGATTGCTTTATACTATAATAAATACGTTTAACTCTTTCTTATCAATTTTAATTCATCATTTCGTAAGGACATATTAAATAATAACGTAAAAACTGCATTATTTCTATTGCTTTTAAGTTTTCCGCGAACGCCTCTATGGCATAAAAGATCCTGAGTCTTATTCCTTTGGTTGTAATTCTAAAATCGCGTTTAATCAACAGTTCCAGGGAGAATGAAGAAAAAACTCCCTCCATAATTAAAAACTCGGGTCTGCGGTAGCCTTACATTAAAATTGCTACATCTACAAGGCGTTTCAATGTTTCCGCGTGGTCTTCCGATGTAGATGGTTTCTTCTTAAGGCCTAAAAATCAAGCCATTTAAAATATACCTCAGAAACAATGGATTATCAACGATAATATTGATTTTTTGCGTCTACACTGATCGCTTTTGAGAAAAAATTTCCTTCTTTCGCTTAATCACGCCGAGTAGATGCCCTTTTACCACTTAAATGGACGCGGAGGCCCCAAATTTATTGGAGATGGATGATTGGGATAGTGTTCTAAGGAGGCGATCGAGGAGCTTCGATCGTCATACGCATCATACTTGTATTTTCATCATATATATGAGGAGATGAGTATTTTTGTTCGTGTCATTCTTTTTTTCTTGTGTTTGTGCAGTCATTTGTATTTCACACTTAGCGTGCGGAGCTTTAAATTGGAGGCCCTTTCATAAAACAGAGGATTTTACACATTTACCTGGATTGTGAAAGGAGACTCTCTTAAATCTAGATTAATGAGTTTTTATTTACTATTAAAATTTATTTTGTCACTTTTGTGGTCATATGCATGTCTACCAAAAAGACTTCAGCTATACCACTACGTCCAGATGCTGTTCGATAAAAATATTCGATGGACGTCCTTGTACGTCCATTGTCCATTTCAGAAAATATAGGAGGACGTCCATTACACTCAAAGTGTTAAAAATTACCAAAAACTCGAAACGCTCGCGCGATACAAAGTTCTTTCAATGAAAACTAGGTAGCGCTGAGGTAGATTTATCTGCTGCTGGTATACGCTTACCAGCATGTAAATGCTTCTTTAAAGTAAGCAGTACTTAAGTAAACCATTAGTGTACATGAGACACTAACCGCAATGAGCGTGACGGATGGAAGAAACAGACAAAAATAAACACGACCACTGGTGCGCAACCAGTACGTGAACAGTGCGCAATGTCTGTCGAGCATTTTTACGTATGTTTAAATACCAAGGATATAATCGAAGTCATTCATGCAGTAAAGCATCAATTATGATATTGATCTTCGAAAATTATATCGCAGCAGGAATATAAGATCTTCAAGTGGCTTACAAAGGAAGGTTGAATGAAGGTGTGCTGTCAGTAAAAGTTACAATTGACGAACCGACGATGTTATGCTCAATAAGACTCGGACTCTGACCTCAAAGTCAAAAAGCGTAGTCTTTTCATAGTTTTAAAATGAACCCTTTCCTAAGTTACAATGAAAACTGAGTTAATTATGTGACGGGAAAAATCGCCCCCATTCATAAAAGTACTCACAGTCCAGACGATTTTTTAAAATTAGCGTGCATTACTATCAGACAATGGGAAGGAAAGTATGGCTATAAAAGCGCCAGCAAATTTTAAAGGAATATGAAAACTTTCGTCTTTTTGTTTTTAAGGCACGAGTTGAACTTGATTCAGCTCATTTTCCACCTTTAAAGAAGCGACTGTCAAGGACGTAATAATTTATATCGAAGAAATATTTGCGATGTGAACAATATTTTTCATTCACCATATCTTTTACGGTCGGTAACTATAAATATGGTTGTCTGATTGATGATCTAATAAGGTGACATATTGCAGGATCTCGATCATAGACTCAAGATAGAGCATCATGTTTACATTAAGCTTCGATTTGCACCGAAATATCAAGTCATATCGAGGTTAAAACCCGATGATGGATGATCATTAATTGCATCATTCCTTCCATATTTCATCCATGCCCACCAACGTCACGGCGAGGGCGTATTTGACGATGATCAGAGTGGTGCCGATTCCTAGGAAAGGAAATCTATCGCCAGAAGGATTAGCACGAATACGTCCCGGGAATATAATTCGAAAGACAAACAAGGCCACGATCGATCGATTCGAGACAGATTCACGTCTCCTCGCAGTCTTAGACACTTGAGAACAGGAGAGGGACTGAGACGATCGAAAGACTTTGTTAACTCAAAGCGAGGAAAATAACAAAAAAAATGCAACTCGAGCAGCTCCAGCTGGTCTAAGTTCCATCTCGGGAGCCAAATGAAATTCCGGACGTTGAGAAGAGGGGAAAAAACAGGCGTCGGCAGGGAAAAGGAGAGGGAAATTGAATAGATCAATCAAAAAGAGGCACAGCCGAGGAGAGGGAGGAGCATAAGAGTGGAAACTCGGAGGAAACGGAATTGTCAAGATAAGGAATTCATTTGGAGGGGGTGGGTTGATATACCCGTCGAGTAGCGAGATTAAACCCACCCCCCATGTTTCGCCATGCACCACGTACGCATCAAGATACCACCCGGCACTGCCTACGAGATATAATTAGCATTATTCCGACAAGAGACGATAAAAATTACATTGGAGAGATACAGGTATACATATACAGATACAGGTACTGTATTCAAGTCTTATAGAACAGGTGGCTAGCTTTAAAATTGTATTTTTTTAAATCAGGAATTCGGGCTGTTTCCTTTAAGAAAGTGATCGCAAAGTTCAAGTAATCTACGTAGCAATGGTTTAGCTAGTAGATTTTGTAATTAAAATGGAGATGGGCTCTTTTAGAAACATTTTTAATTGAGAGAAGGCTGGCCTGAGCCAGTGAATTATAGTGATTCTTGATGGATGATGTAGAAAGTAACTGCGAGTGCATGTCAACATGTGTATTTTATGATGTTTGCCTACATAATTCTTCGCCCGTCGAGTAAATGGATAGTCTCAAGGGAAAATATTCATGGAAAAAATAGTTTCCCAGTTTCATTCGCTGAGTTCACATACAAATAAAACAACTTGTTCTGAAACTGTCTCATTTCATTATCAATTTTGTTTATGTGGAAATTTTAATACTACAAGACTAAACATGCTGATGAACCGGATGGCAAAACATAAAAAATCCCTTACATATTCAATATCTAGAATGATGAAGGTGGGAGCCCCTAGAGTCTCAGAGGCTACACGCTAGGCTTAGCTTACTAGAGAAATTCAGGACTGGTGTGTTTCAGAGCGATACAGAGAATATTATCATGACGCCTCACTACATCCCTAGGTCTGACAAAAGAGATAAAATAAGAGGAATTCATTTCCGAACGGACAGGTACGAAAACTCGTTCTCTCCACGCACAATAAGCAACCACAATAAAAACTGAGCCTCACTAATTACACTCCCAGAGTGCACGTCACTATTTCACCTCCCAAAACCTCATCTCTTACATCTTAACACGTCTGGTGTCCTAACACCCCCTGCTACACGCCCATGCGGCGGCTCGCAGGGTAGTAATTAGATGTAGAATACTGAGAGTGGATGGGGAGAAAAGGACAGAAGGAAAGAGTCGTGCATGAAACGAGCGGGGGTAACGTTTGACGGTGTATCAGGGTGGGCAGCTGTTGGCCGTGGGGTGAGGTTTGGCCAGCTGATTAAGTCTGTTAGGTCTGCAGTCGACCAAGCTTTGGTTAGTAGATACTCGCGGGGATTGCAAACTTTAGTATATGCAGAAGACAGCGTGGTTAATACGGAATAAGCATGCATCACAGGTAATGAGACTTTCTAGAGCAATGAAAGCGGAGCTGATCATAGAAGTAGGAGGGCACAAACTGTAGTAAGGAGATCAGTTTCATTGCTAGGGTTGTGTGTTAGAAGGAACTATGGATAATACAAAGACATAGGGAGGAGAATTTTGCTGGCGAAAAAAGCGTTCAGCAATATGAGGGAGCCCATGACGGGGATGTTTGGTAAGAATATAAAGAAGAGGCTGATAAGGAGCTTGATATGGAGGGTAGCGTTGAATGTCGCAGAAACGAGGACCCTCTGAAAGGTGTTCGTGAATAGGCTCCAGACTTTCGAGATTTGGGTGTGGCGAAGGATAGAGAAGATGATGTGGACGGAAAGGAAAACAAAGGAAGAAATACTTAGCATATAGGATGAAGAAATGAAACTTCTGGATTACATTTGAGGATACAAAGTAGGTGGCTGAAATGGATGATAAGGGGTGAATAATCGCTTTAGGTCCGTGATAGAGGGCAGGATGTTGGGCAAATTTTTTATGGACGGGATTAAGAAGAGTGGGACTTACGCTGAGATGAAGAATGGAACTTTATACTTTTTTAGGGCCTCCATTAGTAAAAATCCAGAAGATTCATCCTGACTTCTAATTAAACCTACCCTTACCGGTAGATAACTCAATAAAATTGCTCAGACGACGTTCATTTTGGAAGCTAGGAAAATTGTCTAGCTTTTTATTGGGTAATTTGATGGAGAAACGAAGAGGGCGAAGGCTTCACGCTGAACGACGGCATATAGGCATAGTACTTCCCCACACAAGGCAGCCATGCATAAATTGTCGGCCTTCTATGGAGGTCCAAGCTAAAAGCAGGAGCGCCTGACGTAATTATCCCGTCGTTACACAGAAAACAAAGCACGATTTGAGTGCGACCCGCGATAAGGCGAACAGCAATTTGCCAAATTACACCTGAATGACATGTCAAAAAACAATTACACACTCTGGCACCATCCTTCTTGATCAGGCAAACATATCTTTGCTTGGCCACGCTACCTATTAGGATGAATTTAAATAGGTCGCCCCATAGCCGTTCCGCCGTCAGCGGATCCCGAAGGAAATGCAACCAGTTAATGTGTATGTAAGCCCCGCGTCCCACCAAAGGTGACCTGAGCCGTCCTCTGGCCCACAAGCCAAGCAATAGACATCATTCTCTACATCTTACTCTGCAATAAAAAATAAAAATCGAATAATGGTAAATCATGATATTTAAACACATACAAAACGTATAACTCTCCCATCTTTTATAACTCGTGAAGCCGTGATCCAAGCTCGAGGAGAAAAGGTACTTTCTAACTACTATAATCTTTTCATATTAAAGGTCCGATGAGTACCGATCAACGGCGATACTGACGGTGATCGAATGAACTGGCTGATTCCATGTGCTTCGATACACAGAAACATATATCGGCATTTCGTATATTTGGGAGACAAGGAAAGAAGAATTTATTATTTATAAGGTTAATCCGATAGCCTTCACCATAAAGGGTTCCTGAATTTAAATTCAGTAGGACCTCTAGGAGGATATTCTAAGCCAGCTGCAACTGTCTATGAAATGAGGTACTCACAAGACAGAGCGCTTTTGACTGGAATTTTCTGTAGTCAAGCATTCTTACTACCAGGTACCCTTTATAATGGACCTGTATTTCATGATGTTCACAATTTGAAATTAAAATAAATGAGTAAACTTTTAGTAATGCTAATTATAAGAAGATTTCAGGCGAAATAGGTGGTGTAAGTTTCAATAAAATAATAGCTTCGCAATTTTTTTATATAACGGGGGAAAATACGTAAGCGTTTCAAAATGTTGACCATTAGTGCAAAATCTGTAATTTAGCATCATCAGTACCATAATACCGGAAAGAAAAATATCGATATCATATTGCAACGGAAAAACTGGAAACAGCTTTATCTTTCACTATAAACGATCAAATATGAGCGTCCTAGACCACTGGAACAGTGGGCTAATCGATAGAGGTTTTTCTCATTAGGCGAAGAATCTCGTGTTCAAGAGAAAGTTTCAGAAACCCTAATCGTGATTTCGATCAGATCTTTAAGAGAGATCGTGGATGCATTAACCCATCATGGACAAGTTCTACAATGTGTTAATGGTCGAAGAGACACTCCAATTAATCTTAAGCAATATCAGTTAATTTTTTCTAAAAAAATTGGAAAATTTTACTTCAATCAGAGATAACTGGATGCGAAAAACTAAACAAATGGAGTAATAAATGCAAACATTCTAATAACAGTTACAATCGTAGGTCGTGCGTTGCCAAAATTTAGTTCTCTGGAGAACTGTGTCGCATTTTATGCATTCGTTCATTTTCGCCACGCTTTACCTATTTCATTAGATCAATTCTCAAAATCGGAAAATCTACGCACTTAAAACCTTTAAACCATAAAATATGCCTAAAGAGAGAAGGAAGAGACTGAAACAGTTATTTTCTATTCGCCTCATAATCACATCACAGAAATTAAATTTGTATAATTTTTTATTTCTTTCGCATTAAAAACACTGCGTGTATCCCAGTTCCATTGAAAAAGGAAATTTTGAATAATTACCATTGAACTAGTGCAGTCTCTGGTGGCCCATATTAACTTCAGATAAATATTATTCTATAATATATTTGAAAATTCGTTAAAGTGTAAATATATTTCCCTGAGGAAACATGGAAGTGAAGGGTAGGCTATTTGGGCGGACTGCAGCGCCCTTGCGGGAAACGGCCTTGGCGCTGCCTGGGGCGGCAAGGCTTGTAATATCCTCCCTGTGAGGTGTCAGTGACCACTGTTCACTATCACAAAAGTTTTAAGGAACCGACCATCTCGAGAAATCACATAATTCAAAAAAGATTTGCATTCACCAGTTGATGTCGTATACGCTTGTTGGTTTTCGTATCACTCAATATTATCGAGTGTCTCTTCATTAAAAATGGTCTATTTTGAGCGAAGTTGATGATTTTTCCGATATACGTAATAATAACTTATCAAACAATCAATTGCCCCATTTCTCTATAATTCATGAGTCAAATGGAGAAAATAAGATGAAATTTTCAAATAGAAAGCAACCGTTGCGATGAAAAACATTGAAGTCAGAGGACACCTCTACTGTAAACCTGTAAATAAAGAATAACAGCAATACTGCAATTAAAGATATTAGCAATCCCTCAAATATTACAATGTTTCACCTCACTAGGCTTTGTATGAATCGATCGCAAATCAGACGCGACATTTAGGGGTGACCACCACGGCTAGAATCATTATACACAGTAATATTTAAGTATGGGATTCGACGTAATTTTTAAGAGCTTTTGTTTTCACATGTGAAATACAAAAATCATACTATTTCAACTTCAGAGCATATGCAGAGCAGACTACTTTTCTTTCGCCAACGTCAGTAATAAAAATGAATACTTTACAAATCTTTAAAAAATTGTATCATTACTGGAATAAAAAGTCGTTCTATCTCTTATCCATTTTTTGCTTACTATCAGATACATTATCTTTACCGCCTGAAAGTTATTTTTTTTATGGTAATGAGAATAAAAATAGCTGATACTTAGACGAAAACTAGCCTTCACCTAAGTAAAAACAAAAGCCTACATGATTCACCGAATGCTGTCAGCAATTTACATTCCTGCTAATGATATGTAGTCGTAAATAAAGTGAAAGTAAAATAATAATGAACCAAGCACCAGCCACGTGAGGAGTAGACATGAGTAAAAACTTCTCAATTCATAGCTTTCGAACGCGTTTCCATCTCACCACATATTGCGTGGAAGCAAGGCCAGAAATATCGTTATTGATTCGCCCTAACGGCTGACTATTATTTCTCCGTCTTTTTCACCTCTCAAAATCATTAGCACCCTTCACATATTTCTATCAAAATATTTTCGAACGACGCTATTGCTCGATAGTAATTTCTCCGTTCAAAATACGCAGCACATATCGAGATATCCAACAAGTGTATGAAGGTCTTCAGCAAACTACTTCTCTTTGGAAAAGATAAACCATCAGCATTCGGCCCCGCGGCCTTTCAGCGCGTGACACCACGCAATGCGCGACCACGCTTCTGAAAACGTGGTCCATTTCCGAGGTCCCAAATTGCTTTCCTTCCGTCGATTTCTGAGCGCCGTTCGCTCGCCGGTATTTACACTAAGCGCTTCGGATATGCCCTCAAAAATGTTGTGAGAAAAACATTCGACGAGAGAATAAAGCGAAATGCCGGAGGCGATGAGTGCAGGCGACATTTCTTTTTCCGAGGGATGAGTGGGAATTTCCCGTCGGACACTATTCTGGATAAATTGAGCGGGTGTCAGAGAGCTTCAAATCCGTAAAAAAAAGCCTTTAACCTTTAATCTACCTTTTGGGGATTCACTCTTCACTGCTAGGGATATACGTAGTCCAAGGAAACTCGTAATGGAGTCTTCCGGTTTATAGTCAAACACAAAAGATAAGTGCTTGAGCGAGCGTACTTTACGATGCCCAGCGACCCTCGAGTCCTTTCAACAAATGGCGGATGACACTTAATAAACAAACTATCTGATCTGATAACGTCAATAATTACAGAAAATCTACCCTAAATAAATAAAACCCGTTTAATATCCTTCCTGTGAGATAAATATGTTATTCATGGCATTTTACGGTTTAAGGAAAGTTTGGGTGGACACAAAAAATACCGAGCTTAAATTTACAGCCTTATTAAAGCTATCCGTCATCTCATATGTCATATAACACAACCCTGATCACGACTTTGATCCTCTAACTCTATAATTTTGAGGAAAATTGAAGGATATTATTAGTTTTTCTCATTTTCTACAGTTCCATATTTTATTAGTATAGTAAATTATTTAGTATATAATTGTTCCATATTCTTTCTTATTTTCCATTAGTTCCGTATTTAATACTTATAAGTTTAACCTTTGAAAATGCCTCACATTTGATTTCGCATGGCTTATATATATTGCTCCTAGAATACTCTTAATATTTTTGGGTACGGTTTTTCCAATTAAAAAAGAAAACTATTCCTTCAATTTCCACCAAAGGACGGGTCACTTAATTAATTAATAATAATTTTGAACTTCTGAGACGTCCACGAAGTGACAGACTATTTTTCTTTCTGAAATGTTTCTCACTTTTTGTTGAAATAAAGAATAAACTGCTAATTACCAAAGATAAATAATGTACATGTTATTTACGTATAATGAACGCCGAAGAAAAGAGCACGAGACTTAACATGGGCAAGTTCCAAACCAAGCGTCAGCTTTCTGTACTCTTTCGATATAATGTAAAATGTTTACCGCTCTCTTTCGTAATTACCTTTCGCCTTCTTGTGTATCAAGGCATCTTGTTCCCTCTCATCCCCTTCATCTCTTCTGTTCGCTTGAATTACCTCTTAAAACTCACCTCTTTCCATTTCAATGCCAATACTTTTTGTACGCCTTTCTACCCATTTTACCGACTCCAAACACATATTTGATAAGTTTTTACCCCATTCCTATTCTCAAAATACATAATGTGTGATTGAAGGATCTTCTCCTAATCGATATAAACTTAATAGTCGAATTCTCAGCGTATGTTCGCTAACGGCAACTCCACCATAACTAAATGTTAAATTCCTTCCCAAGACGAGCTTTGTTTTTTCTTCTTTGACAAGATTGACTTTTGATAAGCAATAAGGACCCATATTCATTACTACCCTCTTCTTTTAACGGTACATAATTCCGTGAATAAATTGATAAGTTTCTTTAGAAAACTGTATTGAGTGAGTGAAACTTAATACGAATCCCTTAGCCGAAAAAATCAATTTTTTCATCGAGTAAGATGAATAGATATATAGGGATTAATTAAGGTCAATATCATAATAATTAACACATGTGGATGATTTTCCAAGTGGAGCACCTCCAAATGTTTTCGATCCATTTCCTTATATTTCCTTTTTAATTGTTTTCTACATTCTTTTAATTTCAATCGAAATTCAATTAAAACTGGTTCAATATTCTGTAAGACCTATATTTTACCCTCCACTTCGTAAAAACGGCTTTACACATGTAAGAGGACTTCCATGGAAGTAGGGAGTTTAGCGATATCTCGAATCGTATCGCCACTTACAGCGCATCGTTCTGCTTGGACATAGCTTCGGGCTTTTTCCATAAAAATAGATTACGGAAGTGAAAAATGATTACAGCAATAACTAAAAAACCTAAATTTGGTAATAATGGCGTTCGTATATCGCTGTTGGAGTCCCAGAGGCATTCGTGGGTTTTGTAGATTACTACAAATGACATTAATTGTGCAGTATTAAATCGTATCAAGTATGAGAATAATGACCATAGTTATCATTACGTAAAAAGAGATTAGTTCTAAAGTCTACAATAGGGGTTCTTAAGCATTTAAATATTTCAAGCACAAATAAATATTTACATGTGCAACAATGAGTCCTACTCCAACTAAGTTATTCGTTGTTTACATTTTTAATCTCCGTTTGCAGTCATGTGGCCTATATTTCATAGGGTGCAATAAGATTTTATCGCAGAATCGATACGCTCATTGGAAGTAAAACGGAAGCTAGTCGATTTTCCTCGCAAGTACAAACCCCGGTCGATTACTTCCGCTATTGACCACCACTGCCATGGAAGTCCGCGCTTACACATTGAAGAGTCGATTTTATGCGACTTACGAGGTTACGTTAATGGAGATGATTTTCATGAGTAAACCCGCCTTAAGATACCTTCTCCATATTAGACCGTGGTAATTTACCCCCATCGACCCGATTGATTGATTCTCACCGTCAAAATCGATCTTAATTGATATTGATCGGCAATAATCGATTCGCGTCATGTCACCATACATGTCACATCTTAGCACCACCGCCGCACTCTACAGCCTTAGATAGAAACCACAAAAATAATGTTCGTTCACAACCGGTTACATGTGTATAGCATCGACCAAAATACCCTTGATTCCTTTCGACCTAATTCTATGAGGACTAGACTTGTCAAACCACGACAATGACGCCTATGTTTCCAGTATTAGCGACCTAACAGCCACGAAAAATCTCCCATTGAGCAATGGGATTTGGCCAAGATCATGGCGTCTACCCCTTTTTTTCAATATTTCAACTCCTTACTTTGAATAAGACCCCGGTGACGCATTTCCCTCTTTGACGTCGACAGACGACGAGGGTAGACCGGTAAAAAAGCCGCGCCTGAGGTCATTGAGCTCCTTCATATTGGGACCTCCCGCCTCCAAATCTCACGATTCGTACCCCATCGATCCTGAATCGAATGTAATCGGACTTGCAAAGTGAGAGGGCGGTTTGCGCACACTCACAGTTAATCGCGAAACGAGACGACCGTCGGCTTGCGACGGCAGGAATCCCACTCTCCAGCACTGTCCTGGCATCTCCCTGTCTCAGCCATATTCCCGAATGGGCATCGTCCTTCCTTTGATTTTTAGTTGAACATTTTCAGAAAGCTTTATCTAACCCAAAAGTACAAAATGAAATCCATGCAGAAGTTAAATCAATACACACCAACAGTTCGTTCACATTGAGTGGAACTGAGTTAATGAACGGGGAAAAACCAAAGTTACCAGTGGTAAATAGACGCGTCACTTAGTGAAAAATCATTCCTGATGAAAAAATATAACTTTGTTCAATTTTCAGACTTATTACATTTGACGATCATGATTTCAACATATTAGCGCCATATACCAATTTATCATTTGTTCTTCTATTATCATTATAACTTTCTTTGCTGAATTAGATTTATAATCTTGATAATGACATTAATGTGTTGAAACCTTGGTGAGTAAAAATGTTAGGGCGGAAATAAAAAATTTATAATTTTTCGTCATGAAAACCGAAATTATTTAAAATGAAAGCGAAGGTTTCTTGCTAAAATATTTGAAAATTATACACTCAACTCATTAAATTAGTTCTCAGAAGTTTTTATTAGATGTGATCGACTGGTACATGAAGATATAGAAGAGAGTAGGAACACCTTTACTAATTCTTTACAACTGAGGATCTTTGTCTCCATAATGTTTTTTAATCAACTTCCAACCTCATCACATGCCATTCATATCACTTCTTCTCTAACTTACCCTTTCCCGCTTTCACCATGTCCTTTCTCATCCTTTCCAACTTTATCAAGGCCTTCATCATTCCTTCGTCTCTCTCTGCCTACACTAAAAAACTTGTCCACATTCCCCTCATTTTCCTTTAAGATCTCATACATCCTCTCCCACAATCTTTTTTTTACGAGTCCATGTTTTGGTACCATGTATCTACGTATACTCGTCTACCCTCTAAATTTCACTTTTCGCGAGCCTTTGACTAACATTGTTACGCAAGATTCACGAATTCCCGAAGGATTAGGAAAATAAAATTGCAGGGTAGAGAATGGTCATGGACCGCGTTAGGCGAGTGGAAGTGCTATTTTTTATTTGTTGATAATATTTGAAATTATTAATGGAAGTGCTTTAATTCTCTCTGATAGGCAAAAGAGTTTAACCGTGAGCTCAATAAATTAAGAAGGAAAGTCTTATCCTTTGTTATCAAGACCAAGGACGAATAGTAAGGATGACATAATTGAAAGAACCTGACGGGAAACCGTTAGAGATTCGAAAATTACACACCAAAGGTTTGAAACTAATTAGTAATATACAGCTCACTAGAGTTTCGTATTGGAATCAAGATTGTTACCTCACACTATAGCTGTAGAAAAAATCTTCAAAATAATAAATGTTCAAAAAGCATCAATGAGAAATCTTAGAAAAACATTCACATCAATTAGTAGTCTTCACCCGCGCAGTTTTCAGGGCTACAAAAGGCTTAACAAGATTTACCCATACCCGCATCGCTTTACAAGCGAATCCACCTACCAATCCATTTTTATCCAATTTTGTCGATCAAATTTAATGTCTGGTACCCCAAAACCTCCTACCACTTAAGCTTTCGATGGCTCACGAGGTTTAATGAATTCGTAGAAAGCAATGAATTTCGTTGGTGAACTGTCATTGTCCTCCCTCATTGCTGAGCAGGAGATACGGCTCAACGAGTGCAGAAATATCGCGGTGGTCTACGTCAATGAGCATGTGCGAAACGCAGTGCACGACCATGTCATTCAATCAGTCCCAACTCCACTCATTGGCATTCATATTCCTCCCAGAGGTACGGCTGAAAAATTCCGTGATCTTTTGAAATACGGGGATCAAATTTTCACCAAACTCACCACTTCGAACATCTACTTCCTTTTTTTCGCATCACCGGAAGAAAAGGCTTTCGCTTTTTGAGTGAACTCTTTTTCGACACAGGAGGTGAAAAGGAAAGGGTTGTCGAGAAGGGGTTAAGAGAGAGACGTCTGTGGTAGGGGAAGCGATGGTTTTAATATTTCGATACTCGCGGTGAGTGCGGGTCTAGGAGTCGAATTCGGCCCACCCCGGCCGATCCCCACGCTCGAAATTCCATTCCATCTCGACACATACATAACACCAGGTCTTTATTTCGGCTAGGAATCCGACGGAATCGCGAATTTTAAAATGAAACGAATCATAATTCGGCTCGGACGGGTGGTACTCGTGCTTGGCGGGGATTCAATGAAATTATGTAAACCACAAGACGACCGGCAATAGCTAAATTCTTGGAATTTTCTCAACCCGAATGGGAATGGCGTGATGGTTATTTGACGTATATGGACGTGTATGCCAATGCAACTGTTTTAAATATGCAAAATGTTTGTTAAAAAAATCCGAATGGGTCATATGCCCCTTAAGAATAAGGTTGAAAGAGTGCAATCTCAGTCTATTTTGGAAATAAATATGCCATAGTAAATTCCTCCACTGCTAAATATCGACCAAAATCACGGAACACGAAAAGAGTTAAATTTGCGTATCTCAACGTAAAATCGAGTCAGTAGATCGTAAATAGGTTAGTTTAAATGAGCTGAAAATTTTATGAGGGATAAAACCACGAATGGCGTTGAATCCACTAATATAAAAATATGTTGAGATATATAAATTGTGAAATATTAAAAAATTGCACATTTGGAGGAAAATGATTAAATATCTCCAAGGGAGTGAATGACCAAAGAAAGCGGTAACAGAATTTAAATGCATCTTATTCTGTATCTAATAAACCACCAGAATTCACAGAATAATGATCCTAAAAATTTCGGGACGAACACTAACTTAAAGTGAAAGTGGAGTCAAATCCTGTCAGTGACGGCTTAGGTCTACTATTTACGAACGGTACCAGGAGACCAAAGTTCAACGTCGTATCCGACTTAAGTACCTACCCTTCCACTATACTTGAAGTGTCCTCCATCTTAAATATAAACAATGATTCCACAAAAAATTAGCCACTGCTAAGATTCAGACCTGGAAGAAGCCAGTGGGTATTTTACCCACTGGTTTCCTCCAGGCTTACATACCTGCCTGTTCCCCGTGTGAAAAGTCGGAAAAAATGACACGATTAAAATTCCGAACGTAAATATTGTTAACAAAGATCTAATTCTCTTCCGGCATATAATGTTATTGTCAACAATCATTATCGTTCTCGATGACGTTCAATTCCACTGCAAAATATATTCTTCTTTTGATGATTTTGGTCCAAATGATTTTGTTAAGTTACCATCATTACAAGTCATAGCCAACGTTTTCAAATATCTCTGAGTCATCATCAGAGCTTTGTAAGTTATACTTATAAAATATCCTGGTAACTTTCAAAATAAAATAACCTGGTGACTAAGGCACCAACAAATGCTTGTTACATAAAAAATAACTTCATTCAGATTATTAGATAATTTTCCATGAACAAAATTTTTTGGTGCTTACCAATACTTAACAATATATATTCTGAATGATTTTTCGTGAAGGTGACTATGATGATTTAGAACTAAATCAAAACGTGTGTCAAGGAACTTGATTTCATTATTGGGACTAAAATCCTTAAAAAAGAATTATATTTTCAATCATTGTGAAAATTCACGATAGATCTGAAGCGCAATACCAAGAAATTAACTTCAGGCCGAACTATAGTAGGGTCAAGCACGAGACATATTTCCAGCGCTATGCTGAGCAAACTAGGATTTATAAAGGATATACTAGGAAAAATCTCGGATAAAGTGAAATCCGCCCTAGTAAGACCATATCTAGAATACACTTTGAGTATTTGACATCCTGCACAGGAAGATTCACTACGCAAAATAAAATACAAAACCACAAGCGTAAACTTCATAAAATGCATGTATTCTGAGCGAACAGAGGCAGCGACAGCTGATGGAAGGACTGGGTTGAGAGCAACTAGAGACTAACAGGCTTCAACACGCTTGGCTAAGATTTATTCACTTATAACGGCTTTAGGAGTTTGAATTTAACGGAGTTTGAATTGAGATAGTTTGCATTTCGCGAGTGGACGTGGTGAGGGAGATCCCTAAGTTTAGAATCCTTCCCCAAGCACGTGCACTCATGACTTGTACTTCAACTTGCTCTCGTATCATTCACTCATCCTATATTTCTGTCGCCATGTCATAATTCGACCACACTCTCAAGATTACCAGATGAAAGATACTCTACTCCTAGTTCGTTCTTAAATTTCTGGAACATCGACGAAAGACTATAAAATAATATGTATATAATCACGTCACCAAGTAAAAACAAATTGAAATTAAAAAAATAAATTAAGTAGACACACCATTTACTGCCTGAAATACCAAATAAGTCGTAACATACCATTTATGAAGTATATGTTACACTCAGTAGAGATATTGCCAGCAAGGTTTCCGGGAGTCTACCGTATGTCAACTGGCATCCCTTTGGACAAAAACAACGGGTTCAGTGGTGTTTTGTCAATATTGTCCATATATTACTTTACTGATCAGAGACTATCTCTCTTAAGAAAATTACAGAATCTCATACGGAGTTACTCCGTTCCTTGTTACGGACGTGAAAAACGACTAAAAGAGATACATGAGACGTGAACTCACCACTTCCTCAATTTTCTTCCTCTATTAACCAGTCTTTGAGGTAGAATTCCAATTGCAGTGCCAACGAAAAATTTGGATTGATATATTGTATACGGACAGTGTTCATTCGACTTATTAGAAAGTCTATTTTATCAATGATTTGCAAGTAATATTATGGCCCGGAATTTTTAAACAAATTTGAACTACTATTGTGCTTTATATTCCAGGTTGTCGTCCCAAAGAGAGCAGCTCTGCTGATTGATAAATTAATGGTGGCACTTCATCGGGCGCTGGATGAACCTCACTCAAAGTCGGGCATTGTTGGAGGACTCCCGGGAGAAAAAACAGTCTTGGACAACGTAAAGGCAAATATGTTTCCGTTTTGTATACTGAAAGTGAAGGCCCTAGATTTATTCAACCCATGAAATTATACACACCAATGCAAAACAAATTAAACCTAACTATGATGGTACACTTACCGTAAAATGAAGTGCAAAGACACCAGTAATGCCACGCTGCTTGGCCTCCTTGGGGTTTCACACGAAACCTGAAAGATATAAAGTTGTATTTATCATACTTCTAGAATCAGTTGGAGCACTATTTCAATTAATACAATTGTAACTGAAAACATTTTCAAATACGCATTTGTAACGGAGGAATTATGTAAAAATTTTCCGGCATTATTCCTCATTCTGGGCTCTTACAGGACTCAAAGTAAGGCAAAAGAGTCCTCTTTTGCTATTGCTTTTTCAAGATGATCCGGAAGATTTGGTTTGGGGAGAATTAAGGGTATGCAATCGAGTGTAGACGGGGAACAGAACGAAGTCATTGAGGCCGCAGGAGACCGAGGGTTTGCTAGCTAGTCAGACGTATGGTTACAGTCGAATATGAGTTGGTTTGAGGTATATTGCAAAAGATTTGAGACAAAGATGAATCATTAAAAGAAGAAGATAATAAGGTTAACGCACCTAGGTTGCATACTGCAGGAAAATGAATGGTAGAGAAGGGGATATCAAATGTGTAATAAATCTAGTCGAAGGTGAATTTTCAAAGAGGAAGGTTTCCATGAGGATGTCATAGAGAAGAGATGGAAATTAAAGATTGATGAAAACTTACACGGAGCGAGGCGCTGTCGGAAATTTGGGTCATCGTGGAAAGGATGCGCGTCGATTGAAGGAATTTGAGATGTGGGTTTGGAGAATAATGGAGAGGGTGAGCTGTTGAGCGAGGAAGACGATTAAGTATTGGATATCGCAAGAGAGATTAGGAAGTCAATGGCTGAAACGTTGGATGGAGGACGTGTTGAGAGGTGAGGGTTTGTTGTAAAGGGTGATGGAGGGAACGGCTATTATGGATGAGAATTGAGATTTCGGATTACATAAGGAATGGTAAAGCGCACGAGAAATTTCATCTGAAGAGGGACATGAATAGCCCAGAAATGGGGAAGTTAGGGAAAGGACTTTCCAAAAACCTACCAATCAGCAGGCAGGAGTTCCAAATAATGATTACTCTACCAAAAATTCAGCATCATCCGTTATGTATAATAACCTATACGAGGTTCCCGGCTTTGCATGGAAAATCTTCGATTCATTTTCGCCATTTTTGACATAAAGCAACCAGCTTATAGGTCATCATTTCATATTTTCTCACATAAATAATCATAAAAGTTGATACATCACGTTAACGTTGGCTCTTATTTTCAGATTATTATAAATAGGCATTTTCTCTTTACATTTTACCGGTAATAGATTGCCAAAATTCATTATGTGATAGGGTATTAATGGATTGAGGCATTAGAACTGCTGCATTGTTATTAAACCGAGTGCATTAAGAACGTGGTTCAGATGGTGAAGAAATTAAATTTCTGTCTAGAAATACGCTTGTAAAATTGTGATACAATTTAATGAATGTGGTTTCAATAAGAAAGGATATGAATGTAATTTTATTCATGCTTTGGATACTTGTAGAAAAATATGTGTTTTTTCTGACATGAATGAGGAGAATAGGCATTTGAAATGTGGGTGTGGAGAAGGATAGATGACGTGAGATGGACGGAGAGGAAGACTAACGAGAAAGTGCATGAGATGGTGGGTGAGGAAAGGAAACTTTTTCATGAAATACGGGTTAGGCAGGGTAGGTTGCCGGAGGGTGTAATAAGGGATGTTGAGTTGCTCAAGAATGTGATAGAAAGAAGGTTTCTGAGCAAGCGGGGCAGGGGAAGAAAGATAATAGATCTCACAGGCAGGATAAAGAAGGGTAGATCATATGCTGAGGCGAAATAGGATATACTAGAGCGAGAAAGGCCTCTGGAAGTGTAGAAAACCGGGAGGAGATTCTCTGACATTCAATAAAATCGACCTTTACCGGTAGAATACTTTTTCATTTTACCTCTCCGTGCTACTTTTTTCGCAAATGGAACTTGAAATTACACTTTTTCAATGGAAGAACCCCGTGGAGAATATATAATTAATAAAAGTATTTTTCTATCTTATATAAATCCCATTTTCATGGAAAACTACTTTTTAGGAGCAATAACTCCGGGAAAATTTATTATAAATAAAAGAGATGCATTTTATCGATTAATTTTTTGTTATCACCCAATTACTGCGAACATTGAAATAGAAGTGTGGTAATTTCTTAGATACGCTTGCGAAAACTCCTGCATTGGAGCTCTTTTTGAACAGTATTTTGGAAACTATATATATTAGTCACGTTAAGTAAGTAATTTGGAATACATTCTGCCAGCTTTTGTCCTTAGCGTGTCAAATTGCATTAGCACCCCAATGGAAGCGTATCGAAGACAGTTATGAAATATATTTTAATCGTAATAATGACGTCGCAATTGGTATCTATGGCTCCACAAAAGGGGTCATCAAAAATAATTTCGTGCAATATTTGGCTTTTTGTGCCTTAATATTGGTTTCAGGAATAGAAGAATAAACACTGCAATTCCACATGGCAATAGATTGATTGACATGACCGGTTTCGCCGCTGAACAGTATCATCAGTTGCACATACATAATTTTCTTTTCTTTTCTTATTTCCATTTTCTTAAGTTCACCTGATGATGCTGTTCTGCAGAAAATCCGGTCGTGTCAATAAATCTATTAACATATGGAATTGCAGTGTTAATTCTTCTATCCCTGATTTCAAGGAATTCTACCAAGCAAGGTCTGAAACTATCATCTTCATTTCGGTTTTCAGTAGCTAACGCATTCAACCGGCGAAATCAGGGTCGTTAAAACTACTTTAAAAAGTTGGAATTCAGCATTTTATTCAACTCAAACAGTAATGGTGCGACCTCTTTCTTTGCGTCAACGTTGTCCCCAACGCGTTTATAGCTAAGCACATTCTTAGCGGATTGAAACTGAAGAATTCCCACTTCGGTATCCTTGAAATTATCCGATTTTTTTACTTTAAAGCGCAGATTAAAGGGACGAATGGCCGCCCATCTCAATATTAAAGTTCCTCATGTAAAATAAAGTCTATATTACATAGTAACTGTTTTTGATATGTACCCATTGGAATTCTGATGCAATTTAGCAAGCTTGGGACAAAAGCCTGTAAAGCCAGTTATATTTTACGGCCCGTAAAATATGTGTCTGATACGTTTCTTTACACAGTCAAGGTAACTACGCGCAGTTTTCATACACCACTTGCAAGGCACTTAACGTGACATACATGCGAAGTTTCCACAATGCTGTTCAAAAAGAGCTCCAATGCGCGAATTTGTGCAAGTGTATCGTTACTAGTTCGGCGCCTTTCACGTGGCACAACTCAATGGAAGAAGTATCGGTGCAGCTGGCCGGTGGTAACAAGGCCTTGAGGGATAGTACTTCAATGAATTCCTCCCCACTCAAAAGCAGTAGGTGTGATGACTGGTTCTCCATTGATGATAGTGGTTGTACTGTAGTGCCATAATAAATGAGCAATATAGGCATGGGCCTTACGTTTGGAAATTAATGACATGATAACCAAACAAGTAAACAGCTTTTTGCAGGTTGAAAAAAAAATTACAGGTCTCGGCGATTGCCGCTCGATGAAGGAATCATTGGTTAGATGATATGTCAAAGGCACCTTATGCCTTAGAATTTCCTTTAATGTAAAATTATAGCAACAAAATGCTTTCTATTTCTAATAATTCTAATCTCTGTCCAAAGTCAAGCGTAACAGTCATAGTGAAAAAAATATATGCATTGCAAGCCAAAGCTATGATAAACTTAACTTTTGGTATCAATCAATTTTTCCGTCTGTATTGTGAAAGTGGCAAAATATAGCTACGAAATCTCTTTAGCTCACCAACACGTTTTTTGCCATCAATCGTCAATAATAACTTTCAAATTGTATAATTATAGACATCGTCAAGCAATTTACAAAATTTTACTTGCCGTTGTCAATGAAATCTTTTTAAACTCCCACACTATCTACAAGGGAATTGCCAACCGTCCCTCACATAATTTCCTCATCCCATGGTAAATAACTGCATAACCACACTTCCAGATAAAAAAATATATATTTCAATGAATAATTGGTCTATTTTCATCATGCTTATCTTCAAATTTATTCCTGGAGTATATTCAATGAACGTTCCATATTTCTGGCACTGCAATTAAAAGTGAAATTGAGTGGAGGTCTTCACAATTTAGAGCCCAAGTTCAACCAAAAGCCCCAATCTAATATTCTCTGAACGAAAAGCTTAGATTTCACTATATACACTCCAGTAATAAATAACTTCACTAATTGTCTCGCCAAGTAATTGAAGGAAGGCCTTATAAATTACATTGAATATTCCACTATGCTTCGTGAGTGGAATCGCCAACAAGTAAATTGGTCGCCAAGGTCAGTTTTTAAGTCTCCTTCATGCAAACGTTCTTTTCTCCATTTCAGAAGGATCTTCAACGGCGTGAACCACAAAAAGGGCGAGTGTACTGGAGGTGCTACTTCAACGCCGTGACATGCTTCAAGAAGAAGTGACGTCATCCGGCCGAGAACGTCGAAGAAACGCCAACCAGTGACTTCATCGGCTTTACCTTGGGAATTATCCTGATTACTGTGGAGATATTTCTCACGCATTAGCCCATCCTTATTTCAAATTAGACAATGCATAAAAAAATACTGCAAACTTACTGGAAAAATTAAACTGATTTATGCTGATGTAGAACTGGTGAATTTGTGTTTACTTAATCTCATGAGCGTAACCATGCCAATGAGTTACTTAGGTGTGTCTACTATTTAATGTCACAAAATGAAGCAAGTATGCCAGTATTTTTCATTCGGAGGGTACAATTGATATTTTCTGCTTTCTAAAAATTTATTTGAAGATAAGTTAAGAAATTTTTGAAACCTAAACTAAAATAATCCTAAACAACTTGAATGGCTGTTAGACTAGCAACTAGAAGTTCTCATCCTTTGTCCCAAGCACGTATTCTTTTGCGAATATAGCTGCATCACAAAAATCTAAAAGAGTAAATAAAACCCGGCATTTTGCCCTGAGTGGAATATATCTGTGTGTGTTGATACATGTTACTACTATTTCCCCGGTGATCAGTTCAAACCTGTAAATTTATTGTAAAAATGGCGCATTAAATTTTTTTATAAATCTCGTAATTTTTATTAAAAAGAGGAATGTTAATTCACCATACTTGAAAGTAAAATAACTATACTTGCTACATTTACCTGAATGGTGCACGGCAGAATTGCTTCTACTATGCTAACCCATAATGGCGAGGTTCCTGCAACAGGAGTATTTAAACGTTTCAACTCACATTTACCAAGCGTCCCATGAATGTAGATCTTCGAGCGTTTTCGAATGTTCGATGGCATAAAATGCTTCCCGATCTTACATCCGCGCTTAAGATTTTCAAACGTTTACGTGCATAAAGGTTTTTTCTAACGATGCCTGTTCAGTCTTCTTTGTCGAACACTTAAAAAAAAATAAGCGTCCCACACTATTTGGCTTCATGCGCATTTACTTAAAGACGATAGTTGGGACGAAAAAATACGACGACTGTAGATATCAATTTATACTATTTACAATAAAAATATTTTCACTTTCGTTCTTGATTCGTTAAGCTGATTTGAAGAGAAAGCCGTAATGCTAAAATAATTCTTGGCAAAATCAATCAAATGACTAGCAGGCAGCTAGCCTGCTCACTCCGTGAGCAGGGGTGTGTACCCGCCCCAGAGCTATCAGCTGTTCTCCTTTGTAGTTTTTAAAGCCATTTGAATAGGAGAGCACTGTGGTTTCTTTTGTTTCAACCTTTACACTCTTCCACTCTCCCTTTTGGTCTTTCTCCTTTGTCACTGTGTTTCCCAGCATCTGGTTGTTGCAACCACAACCCAAAAGTGATCCATTTCATCTCCAAATAACTTACACCTTTGCACGGCTGGGAACCTAACACCCCCTGCCACACGCCCAAGCAGCCGCTCTTTTGGATCTTATTTAAACTAATTAAATACACTCCTTTTAATTCATGAATCCATTTCATTTCCAAATATCTTACACCTTTGCACGGCTGGTGACCTAACACCCCCTGCCACACGCCCAATAAAAATCCAAAACTACGACCAAATCATGAAGACAGAGATTCCACATTCAACTCACCAAACCTCACTCTTCTAGCTGAAAAATTGACAGAGAAAGATATAAAACAGATACAAAATGACGGACACGCTACAAAATTAATATATAACATCGTGGCATTCTCCTGTTTTACTCAGCTATAATTTTAGTTTTTTTTTAATTCAGCAGATGAAAACCGCATGACATTATGTTTACCGAGTTTCAATATTCTTTTGCAGTAACATATAGAAACTAAACTGCAGGCCATTTGCATTCCAGAGGCTTTCCTCATTAATATAACATCGTGGCATTCTCCTGTTTTACAGGGGTCCAACTTTAATTAGTCCACTTGAAATGAATTTTGCCAATTTTAGGCAAAAATATCCCTGAAAATATCGTAATCAGCAACATTTCAGTATACGGCCTAGATTTCCACTGTAATATGTATCTCTAGATATAAATCCCAGCCACCATTATAAAGGTCCCATTTCCCTTCTAAAGCTAATGCTAATTCCACGGTTACCAAGGAAATATCCTATTGTTGACAGAAGTAACATTAATGATTTTTACATTAAAAACGCGATTTCTAGGAAAAATTTATTCGTATAAGAAAATTGAATGGAAAAATAAGAAAATACAACCTTTTCTCCATCTAATGGCGAAAACTATAGCCTTTTATCTTTAGTAGAACTAATTAAAATATGCAAAAAGAGAAACCTTTGCACTTGTTTCATCTCCAAATATCTTACACCTTTGCACGGCTGGTGGCCTAACACCCCCTGCCACACGCACAAGCTATAAAAGTCAAAAACTACTACCAAATCATGAAGGTAGAGATTCCACGTTCAAAACACCAAACCTCACTCTTCTAGCTCAAAAATTGACAGAGAAAGAAACAAAACGGATACAGAATGAATGACACGCTACAAAATTAATATATATAGATACCTATTATTGTTCTAAATCACACAGCAACAATGTGTATAAACTATATGTTCATTTATTCATTGGTCGTTCAATCCTAAGATTGGTTGACTGCAGTCGTCCACCCTTCCCTATATAATGCTAGTTTCTTTACCTCCTGGTATCTTTTCCTGTGCACTATCCTCTTTATTTGGTCCATGCACTTATTCCTGAGTCTTCCTCTGAGGACTTTTCCTTCCATTTTGCTTTCAAACCTATATGTATAAACTCTCAATTCATCTCACTAAAAAATCTAAAGTATTTCAATGGTCTCGTTTACAACTTAATTATTAGTACCTTGATGGAGTTAGGCCGTAATCGAGAATCGATACATAAGTGAATTATGAACTCGGTATTTTTTCACCAAAGTTATGAGATTTCCCAGGTCAAAGAAAGCGAGATTGGCCATTAAGGTTGGAGGGCCCAAACAGGAACATTATTTAACTATTTTGGCAGTAGATAAGAAGAAAATGGGATTTGTGGTGGAGATAAAAGACGATGGCGTGACGAAGAAGTCGCTCACTGGCAGAAGAAAACTAACGATGGGAACACTGAGTAAGAATGTAAACATAAGACTGGCGAAGAGTTTAATATAGAGCATTTCGTTGCGTGGTGCAAAAAGGTGCATTCTGAGGGATGAAAATAGATTCGGTTGTAGGCGGTTTGGATGTATATGTGGAGAGAGGACCAAAAGCGAATAGGAAGACGAACGAGAAAGTGCTCAGCATGGTAGGCGAGGGGAAGAAATTTACGGAGGAGAAAAGGAGGAGGCAGAGTAGGAGTTTGATGAAATGTGAGGTAAGGGAAGACTGATGGCTGCGTAGAGTTGAGTAAGTAGGGAAGGGAAGGAGGAGAATCTGATTCATAAATGACATGAAAAAGGGAATGAAGAATGCCGAGCTGAGGAGCTAAATCAGGCAAGGAGTCAAAAGCTTGCGGCCATGAAAGAGAGCGTAACTTATCCTTCTTCGATTTAAAACTACCTTAGCCAGTATATTTCATTTAATAAACAACCAGAGGCGAATATATGGGGGGGCTCAGGGGACCCCACCCCCGAAATAAGGCTGACCCCCTCCCCCACCGCAGCCCTCCTCCCCGAAATAAGGGCTTGTAGTATGGCTTTTAGATTATTTCATTCCTAAACGAACATCGTATACATTACATTGTTAATTTTCATCCAGAAGACGTATGCTTCATTAGGAATACGTTAAGGCGTTAGGTGTTATACCCAGAATACTTAGCATATGCTTGGTGGGAAGTTTGTTTGACGGTATCGTCTGTGGAGGCTGTAAAAGAATTCATTATAAATGCACAGTTATGATCTTACTGTGCGAATTGAACTGCCCACCAAAGGGGGGCCCACCCCCCCCCCCTCCATCATAACCTTTTTCACCTCAGCATACGATCTACACTTCTTCATCCCGTCCATGAAATCTATTCTCTCCCTTCCCCTTCCCCACTTGCCCAACATCCTTCCCTCGATCACACTCTTCAGCAACCCATCACCCTTTAGCCATCTACCCTGACTACCCCGTATTTCATTCAGAAGTTTCCATTACGCTTGTATGAATGCAGACACTCCATTCGGTTGACGACTAATTCAGTCCCATATCTATCTGGGAATGAGTTAATAGCCAGGCCTTCTTCAATTTACAAAACTAATCTTGAGTAAATATGGTAAGACATGGGAAAAACACCGATTAAATTTAAATTTTCGATCGTTTTTAATCAGTCTCAATTAGCCTAAGGCGTCAGCATTGGGAAATATCTCATGCGCAAATCAATTATTCGCCTTAACGCTAAATTTAAAAGGAGCTGAAAAAGCTGAAGCATCAAAATTATTTTTTACTATCATTCAAACCAACTTCGATCTGGTGGAATTAAATTTCAAATAATTATAGATCCTAATGGAGAACTACTTCTATATTTTCAGCATTCAATGTTTGAATAAATCTCGAAAACATTAAAAAATACTTCCAATTACGGAACTAAAAAAATCGGAAATTTTAAAGCCCAATGGAATCTACATCTACAAACTACCCTGCGAGCCACCGCATGGGCGTGTGGCAGGGGGTTTTAGGATACCAGCCGTGCAAAGATGTAAGGTTTTTGGGAGGTGAAATGGTCACATCTACTATGGGAGTGTATTTAGTGGAGCTCATTTTTTATTGTGGTCGCTAATTGTGCGCGACAAGAACGAGTTTTTGTACATATCTATTTGGCAATGAATCTCTCTCATTTTATCGTTTCTGTCAGACCTAGAAATGTAGTGAGGCGTCATGATAATATTCTCTGTGTCGCTCTGAATTTCTCAAGCAAACTAATCCTAGCGCGCAGCCTACGAGTCTCTAGGGGCTCCCCGCTTAATCCCCCTAAAAGTTGGGAGATACCATATGTTCGCTCATTGCAGTTTTTAAGGAAGCGTGCAGCATTTCTTTATATTTTATTAATTTTGTTGGTTAAATCTTTTTGACCAGGGTCCCAGATGCTCGCGGCGTATTCGAGGTGTGGCCTAACCAGAGCGATGTAGCATCTCTCTTTCACTTTTCCATCCGAGGACCTTCCTATTACACGCTTAACAAAACCTAATTTCTTTAATGCTGTGTCGCAATTGAGAATAGGATAACCAAGCATTTAGCCTTTATCTTAGGACGCATTTAGTCATGGGTCTTCTTCAATGATATCCAATGTTCACGTTAAGCTAATGATCGATTTGTATTGCGGGGTAATTGACCGGGAAGAAATGGCAATATCTCCTTGACAGATTCAGGTCGATCACGCCCGAACCTCAAGTAACAGCGGTAAGCAGATGGCGTGTTAGGTATTGCGTTCACTGTACCTTAGCGACACTGTACAAGTTTCGTACGAATTTGAACAATTCACCGGCCTTTATGAAGTTCTTATATGGTTACCATTACTCTTCTTAATTGTAATTTACCCTGAAGCATAAGAGAACCATTGAAAAGGTATTAAATTGATTCATCAAATCTAAACTTAAAATTATCCTCAATCATTTCATTTCCTTCCCTATCAATTTCTGGAAAGTGAATGTTCTTGGAAGCATTGGTTTAAAAGATTTAATGCTTTCGTAAATTCCAATAGACAATGCAGCACTAATTGCTGTTCCTTGAGTTTCTAAAACAAAATCTATCTTGCCACTCCACGTTAACCGCAACAGTGAAGTGAAAAGGTATCAGAGTTAAAAGAGTGCAACAATTAATACACATATCATAGTTAGAAAAAAGCGAAATTGGACATGAATTAGAACTTATTTCCACCAATTAGGGTTGGATATAGAATAATATCTCAACATAATAATCCCTCAGCCAAATGAAACCCTAAAAATATGTATTTGTATTTCCTTGGAAATTCAATCTCCCGGAAAGGACGCTGCAATTGCAAATTACCAAAAATCACCTCTATTTCAGCTTACCAAAAAGGATTAGGGTCTAATATCTCTAATTTGGAGTGATAAAATACTCTTAACGCTAGTATCTACGAAATCCTGGCCAAACTTCTGGCGGAACCGGACAAATTTTCAGCGAATGATGCGCAATACGACTGATAACTAGAAGCTAACGCCTAGTCCTTGCAAAAATCGTGTATGGGTCATTCCACATCAATTCCAAAAACAAATTGCCTTTGAGCTTTCCGATGTCAACAAATTTCCAGGGAGTTTCATTGTTGTTGACCCTGCCAAATTGTTTTGCCAACTCCGCATCCGTTGACTAGTTGCGACAGTATGATAAATAGAGCTTTTCGTAAACTTGTGTTCCGTTTGTCTTCGATATATCCGGACGTAAAATACTTGTGTCAAGGCAAAAATGTTCATTTGAATGAGAATATCACTGATACGTCATTAATTCGAGATTTTAAACTCGTACACCCTCGATTTTGCTCATTTTTTAAATATTTTGTAACTAAATATTTCGGCTTTTGGCTAAAACTGTTACTTTAAATCAAACAGGAAACACGTTTTTCTATGAGTAGCTAGGATGTAAATTACGATAAATTTTTGTCAATTACGATGATGAGATGGCAAGAAAAACAAAGAACTGCTACTCTAAATATCATTAACTAGGAGCCTTTTTTCAATCCAAGGTATGTTTTTTTTAGTTTTATCTTCACGATTAATTTACAACCAAAGGAATCCAGCACGCTGAACAACTAGGTAGGTAGGTACTTGAGGGTGCATAAATAATACAGGAAATGTTCGCGTGAGGCCACATATATAATCTCTTTACGTCTGTGACTCGCTTCGAATAACGTAAAATTCAGTAGTGAGACAGCATGATTGCGCCCGTTGAGAAGAGAGTTCAGTGGAACACGGTGTTATTATACGTGCCTTCCCAATGAAATAAAAAACATTACATACCTGGAAAATGAGACTATTTGCATAAGGTGTGGTTAAAGTTGACGCAAATGACATTTTAAATGACTAGGAATATGAAAATTGATACTTTTTGAAGAGATAAAGGCATTTTTTTACAGCGAGGCCCCCGATAATTTTCCTACTCACCTGTAATTACTGGAGATCCCTCAGTCAGCAGAACTTTGAATCTCCAACGCCTTGCCCCACTTTCCAGCTGCGTCTACGATCACACCGTCATAACTCGGCACCGGATGTAAATTTGATGATCGATTTTGTAACACACCCCAACACGTTACCGAACAAAACTTCATATTTGAGGGTGATGAAGAATACGGGCACTCCTCTCATGAGCTAGACTCAGTTCGTTCCTAAGAGCTGTATTTTCCTAGCTTCTATTGCACTTGCTACACAAGTCAGGTATAATATGTCACAAAATTCCTCAGTTCTTCCTCTATTGACTCTTCACTGAGCAATGAAGCACGTAATTCCCTCGTCCGAATAAAATCACGGTGACCTGGGGTTGAGTGACTTATTCCCTGTTGTACATATAGATAGAGACCCGTGGAGAGCAAATCCCCATCTTCATCTCACGCTTGGCTCACCTGACCATGACCGGCCAGAGGTCGGTGCTGAAGAATAAAACATAACTATTCTCTCCTTTGTCTACGAAATCAATAAGTTGGCTTGCCACGAGAAAATATGCTATCAAAACATTCCCTCAAATTTGAGGGAGATAATTAGAATCCTACACCCCACCGCAGGGAAACTCTTCAAGTGACAACAACCGCAACGTACTGAGGGTTTTTTGTTTTAGCAAACGTTCTTGGCTCAGCGCTGCAGAGGATTTTGGAACATGGACTGAGGTACTCAAAAAAGACTGAGAAATACGGAGGGAAGGTTGTTTAGTGAGGAAGGGCAGTCAGAATACCTATCTTATTGCCGCCAATACTAATATTTCGAGAAACGAGGTGACTCATAACTCACAGTCGTCCTGTTTCGACTCGTCTCACAATTAACCTATAAGATTAAGTCCCAGGCAAAGTCATAGCGATGGGTGATTGTAAACGCTTGCCTTGCATATAAGTGCATCGTACTTTTCCCACTATGTACATACATAGGTCCCCCTGACTCACTCTCTCTCCCTCTATTTCCCTCCGTCCTTTTATACCCCCTCTCCTCAGTAACCTCTGTCCCTTGCAGCGCAGATTGACGCCTGGAACTTTTGTGAGAGATGTAAGCGTAAAAGAGGTTTTAGAGGAAGGATGGCCTCGAAGAGTCGAGTATAATGAATATAAAACTAACAACTTGTCAGCCATTTTAGGAAAGTTGCTTATTTAACGGAGAAGATCTGAATTGCCTAGTAAAATGTGTCGTAACATAGCGATCACATGCATAAAAAATTGATAAATTTCCGCGTCAATCGGGACGTTTGCTGTGGCTTTAGTGCAAGTTACGGCACTATCACTTTCGAAGGTTTGCCCATAAGGTGAGAGCGACCCTCTCCTTATTCTGCCGAAATGGAAAATAAGGACAGCGCATAGGTTGCGCGTTCAATGCCTACTGGTAGTCAATTTGACTTTTGCAGCTAGTGCTACTCGACTTTTTTACATTTTCAACAACAATAAAGCCTCCCATGACCTCTGACCATACATTTTCCACTTAGTTACCTCTGCAAAGACAATCCACACACAAAAGAACCCGAGAATCCCTTTTATATTTGGGTTGGAGGTGTTCGGTGTCCTTAAGCGAGGTAGATAGTGACAAATATTCTGAGTCACCTACGGTCATCGTAAATTGCGTGCTTCGCGGAGGAGACAGATAATAACCTTCGGGTTATTATCATAGTCTCCGCATGTTATTACAAATATCAAGCATTTTAATTGCAACTACCCGCTGCTAAAAAGTGAAGAAATGTGTTAAAAATACAAGTACACGCTACTATTTCGTGTACGTTTCTTGAAGAACAATTTATCTTCCATTGATATTATTCATTTACAAGACAGTAGGACACCTTAAATTACAAATCTAGCATATGTATACAATAACATAGCATTAGGACAAGGATACTAGAATTACCAACCGCTACAAAAGTAATAGGCACAAAGTGAAAGACATAAAATTATAAATACGAAAAATTTTATGGTGTTTTAACCAAACAGAATGAATAGTGTGGTTGGTCAATGCATATGCAATTTGGTAAAATCAGTTCCAAATCTCATCATAGAAATGGCACATCCGCTCGCTCCGAGAGTCAGCAGAAGAATCCAGGAAAATGTCCTCATGAGCAGAATGAGCACTTACAATCTCTTCTTCATCATCGTAAGAAATATCACTCCCTCTCTCCACATGTTCACCATTTAGCTCTCCTTATCGCTGTATTCTGCAGTCAGCCTTTTTCCATCAAAGCTTAAAAACTGCCTTGATATTGTTCAGATCAGAAAAAATCCCTAGGAAAATAGCTACTTACAAGAACAATCAAAAGGTGGATATTTTTTTTAAATACTCCAGTATTCGATAGTCAGTTAATCTGTTTTAAGTCCGCTCAGTTACTTTCAAAACCACTTCCATCTCTTTGCGGACATTCACAGTGATGCCTTTGACATACTGCAGAATAATACAGCTGACTGCGATGCATGGCAAACCTAAGGCCTTTCGTAGAGATCTAATAGCTGCAAGTTTTGAAATGTCTATGAGAGACTACCGAAGCTTTAGACACCAATTAGGTGGTGGCATTAGGCAGGATTCGGTTAGCCAGGTGTCCATCCTTTTGGTTCCTCCTGATATCCGGCTCTTCCCATTCTTCCGTCTTCCTCTCCTTCTCAATGTAATGTAACATTGCAAGAATGAAATCGCTGAAATGGTTATCCTCTCACATGTATTTGTCTCTCCCTCCCCATCGGGAGAAATCAGTCAAGAACCCCTATTAAGGACTCACCCAGCCCCTCGTTACCGTGATCACCCGCGGAAATACAGTACCCATCACCCAGTCTCCAGCCCATCCACACACCACGATTCACCTTTCACCCCCTCTTCCTTCTCACTTGCTCTCCTCCACCTTCTATTGTAAAGTAACAGTTAATTATCAAAACAATTTCGGAATGATTTCCCAACGAATAGGATCCCTTATGAAATATGAAATAGCTTCCCAGTTAACAGCTTTATCGAGCAGAGCAGAGAGATTTGAAAACATTACTAAATTTATTCATATTGAACAGATAAAACTTGGTTTATTCCAAACTAATGTGTTAAAACCGACCGGGGTTTCAGCAACTGAGTGCCATTTTCAAGGTACAACTGACGTGAGTGGCTTAGTATATATACAGTAAAGGTGGAGGGGAGGGAGGAAAAGAAGGGAGAGGAGAAGAGGGGAATGGTATGCTGGTATAGGTGACGTAAAGGCGGCGGAAAGGATGAGTACAATTGGGTGCAAACTGAGTAATTTGTACACTCAAAAAAGAGGTTGGGTGAAGCATCCAATTTTAGTTGGATAAGGAAAAGTTGGATTGAATATCAACTGCTATGGACACGATAGTCAAGATGATTGGACATACCAACCAATTTAATTGGATAGTCGTTACTTGGTCGGCGTACCACCGTGTTGGTTCATACACCTCACTCGAGAAGCCTCTTTACCAAGAGTTGGATCGGACAACCAATGCGATTGTCAGCCGGACTAAGCTTCCACTTCAGAGCGCTCTGGTGAGAAATTCTCAAACTCGTTTGTTCATAGCAACCAATCGCAATACTTCGCCATTTTAAATTCCGCCGAAGTTTATCCCGCGGAATATCCCGAGTTCATGCGAGCTATTAATGTGAGTATGTGTGTGTGGAATATTGTATCGGCCTTCATCGAATACTGAAGAGGTTTTTCGAATATTGAATCTTTGTTGGACGGCTACATGGATGACCAGACAAGAGAATTACTCAGCATATTGGGCATAAACTGTCTCATTGATAAATTAAAAGGTAAGTATGGCAATCAAGAACAGATATTTTGCTGTAACATTCATGTTTCTGTCTTTCTGGTTTAGCTTTTTGTTGGGTCTATTGGATAGTTTCATCGTCTGTTTTCTTGAAACGATTATCGGTCAGTTTTGAATTATTGAATAAGAACTCGTTGATATCTAACTTAGATTATCGTTAGCATTGGATCCCACCAACACAGCAGAAGATATTGTAGGAATTTCCTATTTTGATTCTCAATATGCCTATTTGGTTTCAGGGACGTTGGGATCATTATAGAATATTCTCAAATGATTGAAATTGCCTTGGGATAAGTGGAAGGGTACCAGATACCATATTGGGATGTGTGTTGCTGTAAAGTTTGACGAGGAATGCAGCCTTCCAGTGTTTGGTGTGATAGACAGAATATATTCAAATGAAAGGGGTGATGTGTGCATTTTATATGATGAAATATATACATTAGGATTGCATGAATGTTATAGGGCATATGAAGTAGTAAAAACGGGGAAGTGTAAATGTGTAAACATTTGTGATTTATTGTCCTTCCTGCCAGTTATTTTTGTAAGGATGGCCGACAACAACTTTTATGTGGCCTTTGGACATGCATTTTGAGAGGCATTGACATCTATCTAAATGTATATGCCCTTTTGTAAAGGTTGGAATTTTTTTTACAAATAAACAATATATGCGAACATGACGTGGTTATCATCTTCATTTTGCCCTTGCTCTATGCTTTCAGGAAATCTTGGCTTTGCAGCTAGTGTTAAATGATATACATAAGTGAAGGCTTAATGTTGAAAAGGTAGCGAGATCTGACTTTTTAAAATATTATCCCAAAGCCCGATTTTATAAAGTAATATTAGCGTCAACGGCCAGTTCAAGTTCTTCGAAAACGAAGATTGTGGAAGAATTTATGCCATAAATTTTTCAAATCGACTAAATATTTAACCAGACATAAAATGGCCAATAAGTATTTCGAAAGTTTGTCGTCTATTATTGCTCAATCAGAGCACCTGATATTCAATACTGGTCAAGCAAGAAATGTAGAGAGTGCATAGTCTTGACAGCATAGCGATCACTTGCTATTTCTACTACAGTTGGATGTGGGACCTAACTACGTAGGCAGCGGAACCATGAAAGTTGGTCGGTGCAGCCATTTCTGTCGTATCTATTTAAAATGGTTGCCACAGCCAACTAATTGGATGGCGCCCCAGTATCCAACAAAGTTGGTTACGACAACCAATTCTCGGGTTCATGCAGCCGACCTTTTCTTTCAGTGTAGGTAAACAAGAACAGATTGGATGACTACGACGTTTGTCTGTGGTTGTCAAGAGGGAAGTTTTATTGGAGGTTAAGGAGGGGGGAACAGGTGGTAATTACATAAAATATGAAGGCTATTTACAATTTCAAATTGTTCTTAAAAAATCCAACCTAGAACCCTTGTCAGTGACATGATAAATATCAGGGTCAAAATCACTAAAATGGTTAACCAAGTTTTATCTGTTCAATATGAATATTAAAAACTTCCACAAAGTAACGCCTGAAACAGTTTCGTTTGTTACTAAATTTAAACAAATAATTACTTGTGATGTTGACTATATTGTAGTGGTGATAAGCGATGATAATTCTAAGATAGTGCTCATCAGTGATATATTTCAAAGCTACGTTTCTCTCGCCAAAAACCTTTAATACATTATAATCGTATCAATATAAACCTATCGATTAAATAAAATAATGCTAAATGTTAAGAAAATAAATTATTTTCCTCTGCGTTAATTAAACGAGTATTGTAAATCATTTGAATATGATTCTCTCAGTAGTTTTGAATACTCGCATAAGCAATGTAACAAGTTGAAAAATAAATTAGTATGGTAGCCGTTTCGTCCAGTGATACACTTGGTAAAGTCAAGCTACTTATTAAAATTTAACTGAGACATATGGATACGTAATAACCTATCTATCATGGCCCAAGGTTACGCAATTTTGTGCGAAAGATAATTAAATCTTATGAATTATTGTATCGTAGCGCCGAAACCATGATCGGTGGAGAGAGATCTTGTATCCAGTGTTCTCGAAACTTTGAACCGCCTCGTGAACCTAGGACTAACGCAGTAACGATAAAAGCAGAGTTTTAGACAATAAATGATATTTGATATAATTATTGAGGTTACGGCACTATGCTTTAATAAATGTATTTGGGATACATGCGTCCTTACATGTTACAAATCAAATGCACGTCTACTGAGTGGTTTTCAAGTTATTAGCATTCAAATTTGTATTACCGTGTTTTCGGCGGCAAATATAGACACTTTTTTCAATGGAATCCCTATAAAAGTGTTTAACTAATAATTAATTATGGCAGACGGACAGAAGTGCTAATATGTTTAAAAAACTTGAATCAAAATTCAGTGACATGGAACAGCGACTTCGGAGTGAAATGGAAAAGGCATTATGCGTCGGAATCACACTAGATGCATTCATAAAATGTATAACGTTTGATTTTTGTACCAGATGTATGACTTAAATGCATGTTATATGAATTTCTATATTTTTTCATATTTTAAAATCAACATTTTCATCTTTTATGTCATCTACATCTCTATATCTACGCACAGGTACACATGCCCTTTTTTTATGGAATTCACAGTTTCTCAGACTTATTTCCATGTCTTTCACTTAATTTCTCTGAATGTTTCACTTTCGATTTTATGTTATCTGCTTTGATATAACAGTTCTTAACTCCTTTCGGTACTTGAGGAAAGTCATTTTTTTTTATTACAGTTCATTTCTTATCTTTTATTCATAATGCAGCCGGAGAAAATAATGAAAATAGTGTCGTTATATTCCATTAACGTCTTATTAATCTTACCTTTTATTCTTCCATTTTTAGGTTTGAATGCTAGCTTTGTATAAAGAGCAATGTAATTGCAGCGTGCCTACATCCGCGCTTTCGTCTTACATGGATACGTGATTCGTAAAAGCAGGAGCAGGCAAAGGAATGGACAATGGCGGCAGTCGGAAAAACGAACCATCAGTCAACAGAAAGTAACATGAATAATGTTGATGATGACTTAGGAACTTCTTTTAGTTTTGAATCCCTTGAAAACAAGGATAAAATTGTGGAACGCTGGTCGTTGGGACCAACAAATGGCACCTTAGTATTTCCATTAGATGTAATTATGAAAGCATTTATAACATTTGACTCCTCGCTACCTTCAAGTGGTGCTGCAGAGAGGTTGTTTAGTGTAGCGAAGAATGTATCTATCTATATATATATAAACGAATGTATGTCTGTCTGTCCTGTATGCATTACTACACTGTTCATCCGATCGCCAAGAAACTTTAAGAAGTTGTTGAGTACACTCTTGCGAAAGTTTAGGTATATTTTTTTTTTAAATATCGCCCCCCCCCCCCCCAAGGCCCTCTTAATCTTTCGAATACTTTTCGCGCAACAACGCCCGACAGGAAAGCTAATAATCCTAACCTAATTTTTCCCCTGCTCGCCTTCCTTCTGCACAAGGACCCGCTTTTTCTTGGGCCGGCCCTGTTTGGATATTTATTATTACTATATTATTTTATCATTATTTACAGATTAAAAATAAATATATAAGAAAGTTGTCACACGTGAGAGTTAAACCCCCCGTACGGAAATCGATTGGTCGATCTACAACTGAATCACGAAAGAAAAAGGCATTACGAGTTTCAGAAACAGACGAGCAACGAGAATCAAGATTGGAAACCGATCGATTACGCACTGCTCAAGCCCGCTCAAACGAAACAGAAGAGCAACGAGAATTAAGATTGGGAGCCGATCGATTACGCACTGCTCAAGCCCGCTCAAATGAAACAGAAGAGCAACAGGAATTAAAATTGGGAGCCAATCATTTACACACTGCTCAAGTCCACTCGAACGAAACAGAAGAGCAAAGAGAATCAAGATTGGGAGTCGATAGAGTACGCATTGCTCAAACCCGTTTATAATTGGATTTTTAAGCTTTTAAATCTTGAACCTTTGCACTACGCACTTCAACAATAGAATATTTTATTTACTTGGAAACCGCAAAGTAGGCATGGAATGGAAACTCATGCCATCATTTGTATGCTATGAATTCCTGTGTAGGTACGAGGAATTCATTGGACTAGGTCTCAAATTCTTTTAGGGCTCCGATTTTGAACCCAGAAAAAGGCATTGCAACGCATGCCGGGTACAGCTAGTTAATTATAAAAAGAACTAAAATGGTAGATGCTAATTTTCAAAAGCAATTACTTTTGATAGTGAATAAAATTATTTGAAATATGAATTGGTTGCTAGCATAATTTCTTTAATTTTAGAGGCAGTGACATTTAAAGTTAACCAAAGGTCTTAGTGTGTTATTGAACAAAAGGAAAACTTCAAATACAAAGCTTAATATTATTTCTTCTCTCTAATTATTCAACTTTTATGGGAATGGAGCTAGTTTTGAGCTTTGAATTGAGCGCAGCTCACTTTTTGAAAAGTGAGTTTGAGTTGAGCTGAGCTCATATTTTGATGAATGAGTTTGAGTAGAGCTGAGCTCATTTTAAAACTGAGTTTCCCCAACTCTTGTTTAAACAGTTAAACGTAGGATCCTAATGCACCCTAATTTAATCCTAATTATGATACCATACCGTTCTGCTGCCGTTAAACACTACCGAACAGGGAGGAATCGGTGAGACATGATTGTGTATCGGTGGTTCATAAAGCCTAATTAAACAGTCACAAATAAATCATGAACATCTACCAAATTGCAAAACGCCGTAACGAGGAAATATACTGATATCACTCATACTGCAATACCACATGAAACTCCTTTTGAGGTAAAACCTCTATTTAAAGTAACTCTTACAATTTGTTCAGATTTTTTCATAAGCTGCAGGGGATTTATTTCCTCGTGGACTTGTGAGAAATATTACGGTTTAACAGGCTATTTAGAGCTGCTATCATGATCTGAAAATCGTAATTTTCAATCTCAAATGACATTACCCGTATAGCGTAATGGAGACGTCCTACCCTTTAATAGTTTATTTCTCGATATTCACTCAGAAAAGGCTATCTTAAAATGTAACACGTTGATACTAAACCATCGAGGTAGGTATGATATACATTTTTAGGTGGCCTAATAGATCTAATAAGAACAATATTTATGATTGAAAAGCGATAGGTAGACTAACTCCGGTCTGTAGGTGTAATTATTAAACAAGACTGACAACACTTTTCGGAGAGTTATCAAAACAAATCGCTCTACACCTGCCGTAGCTCATGAATCAGATATAGAATCGGTATCGTAATTAGGTAATACATCGATTGTATCACGGAAAAACTGAATAGAATTTTCATTCTGCTTCGTAAACTACTAATGAATACGGTGCAAGGAAAACGTAGAGATACTCACATTTTATTTAACGTGCGCAGAATCATAATCTAGATTTCAAGGGTCCAGGAACATCACTGAAATATTCCCCAACTTGCTCCTCAAATACAAGTTTTTCTGTTTTTCATTTGGATTCATGTATTAGGCATAAAAACATCTATAACGTTTTGATCTTTATCCAAGAAATATAAGTAAATTATTCAGATAAGAGGTGGACCTTGGTGTTGTATACGAAATTATTTTACCCAGTATAAACAATTTCAATATATAGTACAAGGTGACTGAGCTTCGCACAACAGAAATATTTGAGTTTAAAAATGAAACGATCATAGAGTAAATGCATAAGTTGATGCCAGAAGAGATTGGCTAACGCTCAGATCAATTATACAATATAATGATCTATAATATTTATAAAAAAGGCATTTATAAGATACACATAATGTACAGTAGTGATATACTTACACTGAAAGAAGTATTACCTTCTGCTTCCAAAAACAAAAAAAAACGACTCTCTCCTTCAGACTGCGCCTGAGATTGCCTGGTGAAGTTGAAATATCATTTTTTTGGGAAGACGTTAAAGAAACGATTTAAATAGCTGAATGACAACTTTAAATAAACACATTACTGGCTTTCCGTGTAACTTTCCAATATGTTATCAACTCATGTTGCTCTGTGTAGGTTGCTACATCTGTTATTTTCGGGCGATTCCACGCAAACTCAACCAAGACCGTGGCTCGACCATCTCCGATTTTCACGATTTTTGGTACAATACATGGAAAGACGATTTACCAAATATTGGCTTTGTTGGAAAATAATTGTGATTATTAATGTCAAAGTGATGACACTCTGAACATCACAAGTTAAGAGCAAAATGGTTCGACGCTGCTCCGAACTTCAACTCACATAAATGTCGATCTACTTGTCTTATTTTAAATTTAACGATATTTTCATCTTTAAAAGACGACAGTATGCATTTTATATTTGCTTTTTGGTTCCCAGAAATATATTCTGAATTCTAAAACGACTTCAATTTTTCCTATGTTTTTAACTTTGGTCCATGTTAAGGATCAAATAACTCCTAAACAAAGTCTTAGAAAAGGTCAAGCTAAATTTTTTCAAATACCAATGACGCAGGACTGTAAGGAGACAAAATTAAACTTACTTTGTGGGAAAAATCTTCGGCAAAATGGAGAAACAAAACAGAAATGTGAAAAAGTTGCTGCTTATTGTGCTGAAAAATAGCGATATTTGACAATGCGTTTTATGTTGAAATATATATTTCACAACAGCTGTAACCTTTATCTTTCTATAGCAAAACTTAAATTGGTGGGTAATTTAGTCAAACATACACATAATAGGGCGAACGTAATATTCTGCTAAGCGTATACCGGCGCTAAGGTTTTGGTTAAAATAAAAATTTCGAAAAAAAAATAAAAAAATAAGACACCCTACCTTCCCAACTTTTTCCTATCTTCCTTTCCCCTTTCCCTTCAATATATAATAGTTTCTGTTATTTCTATTCCCCTAAATTTGATGCTCACGTGTCGAAACTCTGATCGTGTTTAATGTTCATTCATGTGGTATAGTAAAAGTTACCATTAAATGTGAGTTGTAGTTATCATTACAATGTGAGGGAGTAGGTGACAGTAATTTTTACTTCACAACAGCCGAGAGTATGGAGGAACTGGCGGGAAAGGGAGATTCATATAAGAAGTTACCACTTATTTTTGAGTTTCAGGGACACTACTAATTTTTTAAATTTCGGTAGTTCTGAAACATTGAGCTGAGTAGATCATCGGTAAAATGCAACATTTCAGACTTTAAATCACTCTATGGGTCCTTGTTTAAAAGGTGTTTGGCGAATTATTTAATCTCCTCTGCGATAATTGTCTGACACGAAATTAATTAAGAAACTGATTCCTTTGTAGGACAAAGTTAGAATATAATTTTCACGGATTTTGCATCAGATCTAATCCTTAACCAATTCCTCGTAGGTTAATAATGTAAAAGGGCGCGAAAACAGGCGAACATGAATCACTTTATTCGCCAGGAAAACCTGAAATCCTTCTTAGAATTCACAGTTTTTCCAGTTAGTTATTTTTTAGTGAAATTTCCTCGGTTTTTCTGTTCGGCTAATATCATCAGGGCGTTGAACAAAGCCCTGAAGATGATTGATGAAATATCAATAGAAATGTCAGCCATTGACTGCGCTCGTCTTGTTGTATCTTTTTACCTCCAAACTGTTCCAAGCAATTTCTAAAAGGACTACATATTCGTTACTCCTAAGTTGATAGCAGATAGAAATGTAACAAAACGTCCAAGGGGCACTTTCGTTTCGATAAACCTCCAACAAAAAATGCGCCTAAATAAATAGGGTAGCGAATACAGCATTTTTCCGCAATGGTCAAAAAACCTAATCATCTCCCACAGCAGTCCAGTCACTTTGCGGAGATCATCTTAATTCCTCAGGAGGGACACACCTAATGGTGATTGTCTAGCGGCACGAGAGAGCAAAGAGAAGAAGAAGGCACGCCATGGGGTCGCGTCAAATGGTCCGATCATTTGGGGAGATCGTGGAAATGGCTCCTGGGGCCATTGGAGGCGCCACACGACCGTGGACGAAGTGGCGACCAACGCATTTGCGTCCCCCGGCGCATTCGGAATCGATTCCTGGAAGCGCCCTAACTACGCGGATAAATGAATAACGCGCGCATGTGGGCCACATAGGCCGGGAGGAGAAGACACGAGGCCTTTCTTAAGATCATAAGACACCGATGAATATTGGCTAGGGCGAAGACGATGACTCGGAATGGCGCCGTACCACTCTATGTACCAAAGGTTAAGAGGCTCGAGTTTGAACGCCTGTAAAAACGAAACCATTTGAAATATTTTTATGAAACGGATACCATTATTTTTCTCGTTTTATTTTACGTTTTATGATATGGTTTTATATATTTTGGGTGTTATTTTCTCATTCATGTTGGAGTAAGAAACGAAAAAAGATCTGACGCTTTTAGTCTCTCAAAACCAACTTCACCTTAAACCATTAGCTAGTTTAAAACTCGGGAAAAAATCCTCATCAAATTTAAATATGAAGTTGGTGAAGGTATTCGCAGCATTACTTACAAGTTTCCTCCAATCCCCGTAAATAGAAAAAAAAGTTATTGCAGCATTTATGAGACAACTTATTCTAAGCAACGGGTACTTGGTCGAGGTGGAAATTGATACTGTCGTCATAGGCTAATCTTGGATACTTCGTTGAAGATGTTATCAATGGTTTACAGACGAGTTTTGATTTCATAACGATTCTATTTGTTTGCGAAGCGGTGAACAAACGCAACAGCGCAGTGTCCGCCGCCGCTGCGTTTACCGATCAGGGCACACTGGCATCATCTTCGCCGGTGGAATTTTGTGGGCTTACAGGAACAAGGTCATCAGGGGCCATTCAAGTATTAAGTAAGACGTTTTTGGGGGTGGTGGGGGTTGGGATTATCTTACTTTATCTTATGAAAAGGGGGGCAAGGTGTCTGGAACCAATGCGTATGATTTTTGTCCGTCATGAAACACTGTATCGTTTCCAAATATCCTGTGGTTTTTTTCCAAATATCCTCTGAACGTTCACAACTTCATCAGCTGTGGTACCGCTTCGCTCTTTATGGTAATGAATGCGGTACTCCAACACTGCATAATTATACAATATCCAGTACTCAAAGCTGTACGATGGCTTCTATGGGAAAGTGTAACAGCAGAGAGCGAGCATTTAACGAAGAGTAGATACAAATATCTAACGTCTTACGTAAGACTGAGAGGGAGGGGTGGGAAAATCTTACATTGTATTACATAGGGGAGGGAGGGAGGTCAGAAATGGCAAAAATCGTCTTACATAATACTTCAACGGCCCCTGAATACTGTCGGACTTATATACATACAATGTAACGAGCAGTCCAATGTGTGCGCTGGGCGCCACAGCCCGAGGGCCAAACTTTGAACACAAGAGGTTTTCGCTCTTTTTCACAAATTTTTAGGATACGAGGATAGAATTACCTTTACAAGATAAACCGAAAGTGCACATAAGTGCGAAGAGTAAATGGAATTTCGCGGAATTCCGTAGGAATTTGGTGCTTATGTAACTTGCGAGAGGCTTCGTAATGATAAAGCCGTGGCTCATCCAGATACCCTCAAAATTTATCCTATTTTATCTTCCAGGCTACCATTGCTACCACAAAGTTGGAGAGCATCACAGCCCATCGAAAGAAAATCGGCAATATTAAATTTCCAAATGCTTAACGTCCGCTTTTGAAAAGTATTTATAAACAAACATTTATTTTTTGATACATGCGAAATATTAGACAAAGGAGAGATGATCATTAAAGAATTTTGTTGAAATATTTATTCTTAGTATTATAAATATGCCAGTTAATCCATTGTACGTGGAATGTATTCTAATCTAATCCAATTTTTTTTAAATTTACCATTCCGCAGTCGCTAAAAACCACCGAACATGGAGGAATCGTTGAGATATGATTGGGTATCTGTGGTTCGTGAAGCATTTAATCAATATTATCACAATAAATAAAAACCAGAATTACAAGGAATAAATAGTACAGCAATAAAAAAATTACCTCTTCAAATCAGTGATCCATGGTCAAGAACCATTCCCTAACTCAGTATTTTCCTCATTATGTTCCGCGAAGCATTGGTGTCCTGAGGAAAGTTAAAGGGTGTTCCGCGAAAACTCGACGTGGCATTATACGCCGCAAAATATGCGAAATGCTTTTAAATTTGCAAAAAATCAAGGTGCTCTGTTAAAATTTCAGGATTTACATATGATACCATCGCAGGAAATGTTTGGGAAACACTCATTTATGGTAGCGTAATTTGAAGACAGCGCCTAACGTATCATGACGTTAACAATATCTCCAGAAGTATCACTAGCAGCCATAGATGGCAGGAAAGCTCCGCCTCCCAATCGCACGACACCGCGTCCTGCAGCGCTTTAGTTGTCACGAAAGCGGCAGCAGAAGGAATTCGTTCATACCATCGAAAAATAACCCGCGGGGAGGCCAAGTAGGGACATCTAAGCACATACATCATACTTTGTTTTGAAAACATTAGTTTACCGGAGAAGCATCCGGTACAAGGCGCTAAAGGAGATGAAACGACATTCCTTCTAGCAGGTTTTTAAAACGAGAGAACCAGTGGACGACGAAGCAATGTCCATCATCATCAGCAGCCATCAACGAAAAGATTGGTTTGGTGCAGCTCTCCACTCCTCTCAGCAAACCGTTTCATTCCTATTTAATTTCTCACTTTCTTCTACCTCTTAATTACCTACGGAATATTTACTTAATGTTCCTCAGTGACTCACCCCACTCATTTACCCCCCATCACTGCGTTCAAAAGTCTGTTGTCATGCAAAATGTGTCTAATGAGTTTGCTACTTTATCAAAGTTTCATTTCACTCCTTTCTCTTCAAATCTTCGAGGGAGTTGTTCATCGGTGATTCCCTCTCTTAGTCCTTCATTCATCGATGATGTCATATCCATTGCTTTCAATCGTCTTTCCTCTGCAGCTGTTCTTGCACAGGCTATACCAGCTTACAAGATCCAAATGATGATCCAAATACATTCCCAGAATGACCTCTCTCCACTACTATATATTACTCCTTTTCTGGTTGAATGATCTCTGGGCTTGGGCTATTTTTCTCACAATATATATATTTCTGTCTTCTTCCATGGCATTAACACATCGCAGTAAGGCATCGCAATATTGCAGAAAAGAATTAACCACCTGATACAAGTTTCTGTCTAATCCAAATACATACACGCCAATCAAGACTCATCGTTCCCTCTGTGTATGGACACTCAAAATTTTCAATCTCAGTAACAGGCCTGTTAAGTTGAGCCGGCAGCATTTTACCAGAGTTTTCGCATGCTTCTAGTTGTACTTATACATTGCTTCACCCAAGCCCTTCCTTTTCTCAAAACTGCTGATATTACTTCTCTCCGTAATCAAATCCTCATTGAAGCTAACCATAATTTAGGCCACTGGGTTTCCAACACGCAACGATTAAAAAACGGTCGATAAATAGACAATCTTAGGCACCATCAATAAAAGGAAAGCTAGAATAAATTAGGAAAAGGGTGTATAGTAATTTAAAATTGAAATGGAAATCATGCTTAATACGGAGAGCACAACGCAAAGCGCAGAGGGAATGGGTCAAACGATAAATGACAGCGAAAAGAAGCAAGTTCAATTGGAAATTGGTAGAGAAGGAATTGGAAAAACGTCAACACCGACATAGGTAAGGCGGAATACAAGTAGCTAAATAATAAACTACGGCGAATAACCAATCAGGCGAAGGAAAATTGGTGGGAGAGGCAATGCGAGGAAATTGAGAAACTGCAAAAAGAAGGGGAAGTGCCAGAGTAAAATTGCAATCTGGAGGTAAGAAAGGGAAAACGGTACAAAAGATGAAGGACAAGAGAGGTAGAATATAAAAAGAGCTGGAAGATATTCAGGAAAGGAGGCGCGAATACGTGGAGGAGCTATGTGACAGCGATTGTAGACCAACTTATCTAGATAAAGAGGATGAGGGAACCCTAGATGAAGATAATCTCGGACCAATGATACTCGATAGTGAAATAGAGAAAGCATTGAAAGAGATGAAAGCAAGAAAAGCTGTAGTAGTGGATAACATATCTTCGGATCTGATAAAAATAAAAAATGCTTCGGAGTGTAGGAAAGAAAGGTAGACGAGCTTTTTTCGATCTTATACGTAGGATCTATGAGGAGTATGGCCAGAGGACTTCGTGAAAACAGTCTTGATTGCTTTCCCGAAAAAGAAGAATGCATCATAATGCGAGAACTATGGAACAATTAGTTTGATTTCACACGTAGGCAAAGTTTAACTTCGAATAATCAATAAAAGGTTGGAGAGTAAGGCCAATAACTACTTAGGCGATGACCAGTTTGGGTTCCAGAAGGGAACACCAACTCGGGATGCAATAGCGGTGATGAGAACACTTATATAAAGAAAGAGAGTATAATCAGGACGTTTTCGCATTCTTTATTGATTTTGAAAAGGCTATGACAGTAAATTGGGATAAGCTTACGGAGATGCTCGGGAAAATGGGAATTGATTGGCGATACAGGAGACCAATATATACATGAGGCAAAGGGCGCAGGTGAGGGTGAGTGACGGTGAATCAGGGTGCGCAAGTATAGGTCGCGAGGTAAGGTAAGGGTGCCTTTTGTCACCATAACTGTGGCGATTACCGCGCACTCAATGCTCGCACCCTTCCGGATAGATACCCTGTGCCTCATATCCAGGACTTAGCGATGACACTGCACTGGAAAACCATTTTTTCAGTCATAGATTTGGTTCGTGCAGATAATCAAATCCCCATTCACCCCGCTGACGTTCCTAAAAGTGCAATCATTACGCCTTTTGGGCTATTTGAGTGTCCGCAATGTCTTTCGGTCTTAAAAACGCCGCTCAGACTTTCCAAAGATTTATGGACGAAGTGGTTCGCGGTTTATCGTTTTGAAATGAGTATTTGGACGCTATACTAGTCGCTCCTACCTCAATTGATTACTGCCGTTAGTTACGCCAACCGGAGCCTTCGACCCACCCACCGACCGCTTCCAGCACATCCATGTAGATATGATAGGCCCATTACCTGTCTCGTCAGGGAAGCGTCATCTGACAGACACAGATCTGTTTTTTATTACCGTAGGGTGTCAGTGGAGATGTTTGACAGTTTATTAAGACTAGTTGGTCCTTATATCGTTAAGTCATCATGGGCGAGAGAATTAATATCGCCTGGTGAACATTTAAGTGCCACTTTGAGGTAATTATACCTCTTTTTATTATTATTATCTGCTTGTACTTTTATGGGGGCTTGTGCTTCAAAATAAAATTCTGATTGCAGCAGAAGTTTGCCTGAATTTATACAGCCCGAATCTGTAATGAATTTTAGATGATATTTAGCGGCCGGAGATAGCGTTACAAGTCTATGCTATCAGTATAAAATTGGTAAATCTACTATGAACAAGATCGTTCATGAAACTTCCGAGGCAATATGGATAGCTCTGAAGGATAGAGTCTTTCCTGTACCCACCGCTGGGAACTAGAGGAGGATATCTTCACAATTTTGAGAGAGTTGGAAATCCCCAAATTGCATCGGGGCGATTGATGGCAAACATATTTTTATGCAGGTATGTGCAGTTTTTGTTAAAATAATGAATTGGTGCTGGCCACATGACAAACTAGAGCTCGAGAAAGCTAGAAATTCGAGTACGTATGGCTTGCATTGTAGCTATTTCACGGATACAAGTGGAGAACTGCGTATTTCTTTCAAAATGAAGAAATGTAAATTACAATGCAGACGATTGGCTACAACCGCGTTGATTTCATTTTTCTGACCAAGCGTCGAGATCCAACCCTCCCCTCAGTTTGGAACTTACCTCTCATTGTCCAATCTCTAATTATCTCGCTGACTGGGAGATGGTTTGTAAATTAATTAAAAAATTGAGTTAGGAAAATTTTCCTCAAAAATCTTCACTTCAATAAAAATATTTAACTCTCATTGTAAATAACGTTACAGCAGGGTCAGGAAAAAAATTTTACCATGCTAAGGATTAAACCAGCGAGCTTGGTTACTGGAGGCGAGCGCGCTACCAACCGGGCAAAACCCATGAATGACTTCATTCCGGAAAACATTATATTAGATCCTGCACTCTGAGTATGGCCGCATAATGCATGTCACCGTCTTAAAGAGTTTTTTGCGCATATTGCTCAGTAAACATTCCTTGAAGGTAAGATTTGCACTAAAGGAAATTATAAATAGCTCATTTCCGACCCGACTTCATGCTCTAGGCATGAATATGTCCCGGGAATCGTAAATTATGATGAATATTTGGACGGTGTACCAAAGTCGTCTGGGATGTTTATGTATCGAAATTAGTCCATAAAGTTCTTAATGTGCCCGCAATACAACTGGCGCGTATCAAGCACTGTAGCCATGACACACAGATATGTACATATCTTGTGTGTGGGCTAATATATCCAAGTAAACCGTCAAAGTAAATACAAACGACTCCACATGTCCGATTTGTTTCACGCGTCTGGCGCGTCGCGCGCGTAGAAAGTTGAGCAAAACTCAACTTCGCCACGCGTAAGAGGCGAAGCACCTATTTGCTGCGCACGAGAGGCTACGCTTAGTTTCGCGTAGAACGCGTGCATGTGAACCCCCCTTAAGACTTTCAGGGTTATCATCCGAGGAAAAATTCAAACTATTTCCGTTGACCGCCTGAAACCGGCCTTCATGCTTGCTGAGCAGGTCGCCACGAGAGAAACCCCTGTGGCCCCAGTAGCTTCCGCGGGAAAATTGACCCCCACTCAGAATCCATCGAGAAAGAGTCGCTCGGGAAGACACGTCCACTTTCCGAAGAGGCTGTCTAAAAATCTATGCTATTTTTTTTCTGTTTGCGTTTACTGATAAAATTTCTTTTGTATTTCTTCAGGCTCCTTAGTCTCCCATGGCCTGTCTTCTGGCGGGGGGGAGGGTGATGGGGCGAGCTTCCACCTGAGGCCACTAGCTGGCGCCACGAGCTGGACATTGGCAACGAACTGTTTTGGAGATCAGATCAACAATGCTTCTTGTTTTGTGGCTTCTTCTTGAGAGTTTAATAAATGCCGTTTCTAAAACCTAAATATATTTTCAATATTTATGCTGAGGAAATGGTAAGACAGGCATGGGAAGAACTTGAGGTCGGAATCAAAGTAGTCGTAGGAGGGTATCTGATAAAGTGGCTTAGATTCGCGGGTTATTGGAACTTCGAAGGGACTGCGAGCCTTGGTAGATGCTTTGGAGATGCAGTGCGGGATATTCGGAATGAAGATAAACCATAAGAAAACAAAAGTAATTAGATTCTCTCGAACAAAGAAAGCGAGGTTGGTGATTAAAGTTGGAGAACACAAACTGGTGCAAGTAGAGCAATTTAATTACTTAGGTAGTACGCTAGAAGAAAATGGATATGGTAGCAAAGACATACGGAAGAGAATAGCGCTAGCTAAGGAGGCGTTAAGTAATAGAAGGGAGCTGGTGATGGGGACTTAGGGTAAGAATGTGAAGAAGAGCCTGGTGAAAAGCTTGATATAGACCGTGGCGTTGTACGGAGAAGAAATGTGGACTCTCAAAAAGGAGAACGAGAATAGGCTGCGGGCATATGAGATATTGGTGTGGAGAAGTATGGAGAAAGTGAGGTGGACAGAGAGGAAGACTAACGAGGAAATGCGAGATGGTGGGCGAGTAAAGGGAACTGCTGAATGAAATCCGGGATAGGCAGGGTAGATGGCTAAAGGGTGATGGGTTGCTCAAGAGTGTGATAGAGAGAAGGATGTTGGCCAAGCGGGGAAGGGGAAGAGAGAGAATAGATTTCATGGACGGGATAAAGAAGTGTAGATCGTATGCTGAGGCGAAAAAGAATATATTAGAGCGAGATAGGTTCTGAAAATGCAGAAAACCGGGAGGAGATTCTCTGACATTCAACAAAACCTACCTTTACCGGTATAATACTTAAATAATAATAAATAACTTACTAAGGGATATGCCAACTCTTGGAACAGCTGTCCTCCTATTTGTATTCTTACATCGAACATTTACCATATCTTTTTAACCATTTCCTCGCCATACACGTTAAAGAAAAGCAAATGCGAAAACGGGCAACCTTGTATTACTTCAAAACCATAATACCACCATAGTTCTCGGTCAGCTACCCTCGTCTGTGTTGTTGGGTCATGTATTAGTTCTACGTGAGTGTCCTAAATACTCCTATTTTTATCAATGTCTTCATTAGTTCTCCCCTATTATTTATGTTTTTCGTCTTTTCAAATTTAGCGAAACTAGCAGAAACAAACCTGAAGTCTCTACTAATCCCACCAAACTGAAGAACGGGTATCTTCATTAGTTATCCTCAACTCACTCCGTGAAATGCCTAGTAAAATTCACAAAATAAACTTCCAAATGCACTCTAAATTCCTTTCCATGAGTGTTCTCATTGCAATCGTTTCCATGGTTGCCGACCAATCTAAAACCGGAACCATGAATATATGTTATGGATTGGGATCTCGTTGCCAAAAAGCGTTGTCTATAATTCTAGTAAACAAACAACTTTTTGGAAAGTGGTTCCACCTAGTGATGAAAGACGTAAGTTCAAATGTTAAGACAGTCGACAGGTTGTAAATAAACACGTCTTATCGGTTTTACCATCAATATACATGGGTTTTACTTACAATTAATCATAATGCAATGGGCAGTGGATAAAAAATGTAGTACTACACGCGGAATGTAATTATACACTTTTTTTAATATCGCCCGGTCTACAGATACATTTTATTCCTCTCCAAAGTCAACTACACATATGTACTATATCTTTCATAAGTCGTGTCACGAATCGAGCGGCATCACTTTCGCTAAGATAGTTCATCAACTGCGCGATAAGCCCGCCAGCTCCGCCAGTCTATGTTCTAACACTCGATGCTCGGGCTATGAAAAATATTACGGTGCATTCGACTCCTCACGCGATATCAGTCTTTTTCAATCCCGTGGACGAAATGTCCTCTCATATTCCTCCCCTTGCGTTGCTATTTATGTGTTAAATTGAAGCAATATCGGTTGTCAATGAGAATAACGACATTGAACGTATGACATGAAATCAGGGGGCCGATTTAAATAACTTAACCTTCGGGTGTTAGAATCGTTAGAATCATTCCCGCTGAATTGTGGGTAATACTTCGAAAACAATTGCCGGTGCCTATTTTGTAACCAAAGTTCGAACGTATTTTGCCTCACGCTCGCATCCTCGGCTTACAATACACAACAAAATATCTTTCGAAGCGGCCATTAGCGTTCGAAGGTGGGTTTGTTCTTGTTTCTTAATTGATTGTTATTTGAATAGCTATCGTCATTTGGAATGTTTTACATACTATAAATGAAATATCTGTGGTGTCAATATATAAAACATCAACGGAAGCCATGTGCCTTTTTCAGCAAGAACAAAAGTCAAACTTCCCTTGCGTTGTCGCATTTTGCATTCCTGTTATCACCGAATGTAGGTACAATGTTTTCTATATAGGTACATAGATTGTGTTCTTATTGGCCATAGTCTGTAAATCAGTGGCGTAAAGAACGTGCTTTTGTCGGCAAGTTGCGATTTCAAATTTCCCGCATTTAGCAAAATAAGGAAAAAAGTCAATTCCTTCAGTTATTTTAAGTTGCTGATCATTTTATATTAATGCCATTCATAGAAAATTCCGGCTGTAATAATAACCTTTTTCCTTGAGCACCAGCATGACAATGTTTAACTCTAAGAAAGGGTAGTGATGTGAATTTCTCTCAACTTATTTAAATGTTTTGTGTTTATTTTCCTCCAAATATGCAAGTTTAAAAATAATCTTTACGTTTTATCACCCCTTAAAAAACATACCAAACATTCTATTATAATTAACGAGAAAAAAATCAATATTTCCTCTGGAAAATTAAAAATTGTCTGGAAGACCTGGAACTCTCAAAGGAATTTCCAAAAGCCCAGCTGCTGGACACCCTGGCCATGGAGTGGATCGCCTTGGGCTGAAGGCCCGAAATTAATTCGTGTTCCCATTACTGCATAACTTCGCCTATTTTAGTGGAATTTTTCTAGCATAACCTTGTTCAGTTCAGTGAAACATTCTACTGTTGTTTCAAAACAACGAAATGCGGAAACCAAAACTTATACTACCAAAGAGTTATATTAGAGGCCCGCCTAAAAACTATATGGGTAAGAGATTTGACATTTTAAATTCAAAGCTCGCGCCATCTTGGAGAAACACCGCGTGGGTACTTCATTCCCAACGAGTGAATGTAAAATTAACCGTTAGCGTAATAATGCGTGGTCAAGTTCCAAATGCGGATATACTGCACGAATCAATTGGAATATTATTTTCATAAATTTAAGTAAATGGATGTTTTATTGATTTCCATTGTGTTAAACTCTGTATATATAAGTATACATTTATTCATAGTTGATAAATTTGATTGATGTTATGTCTTGTGGTATTTTCCATTAATTATGACTTGAGTAGTAGGCTTTGGCTGTCTTAAGGGAATGTTGCTAAATCAAGCTTATTTATCAAGATTATTTACACTATCCGATAGTTTCTATTTGGAATTCTTGCTTGTAACTACCTTCAGTTTTGTAGTTTTGGGTAATTATTAATATTTTGATGTTACAAATACTGAATTTTTTGTAGTGTAAGCTCGTTCAATAAGGACCACTTAACTATGGCTTCAAATAGCTACTTCCATTGAAGCCCCACTTAAACGATATATATTCCATGACAAACTCTATCCAATGAAGGAGACACTAGTACGCTTATATATAATACATTGTTAAAAGTTACATCATGAAAAAATTATTCTGTTAAAAATACAGTCCCCTGTAATTCGTAAAATCTGGTCGTGTGTTGTGGACCCAAACGAAAATATGTCGCGCCGCTATCGGAATCTAAAGCGAGCTAATCATATCTATGGCTAATTTCGTACTTTTATGTTCCGCATATTTTCTTTCAAAAATTTTACCTGAAATTTGTGTGTATGAAAAGTTAAATTGATGTCGTATCCTGCCATATATTAATCTTAGTTAATCGTGTTGCCTCAAGAGTTTCTAAGGACTCCCAGCCTTATCCTAAGTTAGAGTCGAAGGAATCTTTGAAAAAAATCAACATTCTGGCCTACTGTTGAGCTGAGGGATTAAATGCTAAAACGGCGTAAGTAGATTTATTTAGAGAATTTTAATAATAATAGATACCCTTTTTTAACAAAGTTTCATTTTAAAAAAATGAAGGGGGTCAAATACTAGATCGATTTATTTGATAGTTCACGGACAATTTTTCAAAATCTTCACTCTAAAATTAATTCATATTAATCGATAATTGTAAGGATGATGTGGTGTAGTGCAGACCACGTATGCTATCGATTCACACTTTTAAATGCACCCTAATATCACCAAAATGTCCCTGCGAATGCATAGAACGGAGTGTCATAAGGTTTCCAGCCAGGTTGAGGTGATACATACCACGGGCCTCAATATATAACTCTGAACACAATGGCATTGAAACGTCGCGACTATCAAATTACGATATTGAAAATACGCGTCGGTGCATTTGATGAACACCGTTGTCAGCACGGTTGGGAATAACTAATGCTAAGAAAGGTAATTGAACCATTGGACACCAAGGTAATCATATCGAAAGCTAATCTCGTAGTAACTGATCCTGCATGTTTTCTTCATAAATTTTACCTGAAACTTATATAATGAAATCTATTTTGATGTCGTCCCGGGAAAAAATTAATCATATTTCAGCGTGTTGCCTCAGAGTTTCTAAGTACTCCCAGCCTTATTAATAATTAGAGTCGAATGCATGTTTGAAATAACTAGCATATAATCATTAATGAGTTGAGGAATCGAATGAAATATCGGCGTAACTTGGTTTATTTGTAGAAATCTCATGACAAAATTTTTATATTTGTAAAAGTGGCATAAATAACTGAGGGGAGAATAAAGACCAATTCATTTGCTTCGATAGTTCACGTCCATCTTAACAAAATTTTCACGCTCCAAGTATTTGCATTAATTTTATATGTGGACCCCAGAAGTCAAGGGGTCTAAGTGACGTTAAAAAGAAATAAGTTAGGTACAGGAATGGGATGTGAAAATGTAAATCTTCTAGATGGTAAAGCTATCCAAGTGATTTTATTGACAGATGATGCTATCTAGGGTTATGCCTCTTAACTACTTAGTGGGTTGTACCAAACATTTTCAACTTTGACTAAAGTTTTCTCAAAACAACGATTTTGTTACTTAGACCCCATTGACTTCCTTGGGGTCCTCATATATTATTATGTAGTGCGTTTCAGAGTACTTATGCTATTAATTCTCACGATAATGTCCCGGCAAAGGTGTAGTACGAAGTTTGCTTGTATTTTCAGGTGGGTGAGGGAGATACCTGTGTTTTAGAATAGATCGCCGAAAACCCTTGCAAACCATAGCATGGAAAAGTTACGACAGTAAAACGAATTAATAGAGAATACGAGCCCGTGTATTTAAACACCTTTGTCAGCCCGGAAGTCATTAATTTTGAAATTATAACCGTTGAGTTTCCACGGTACATAATATATTCCAAGGATTACAAAAATACGTCCAAAATGATAAAATACTTAATTTTGGTTGTTCTCCTTTAATCAGAGATAAGATTTACCGATTACTTTTACCGATTTAAGATTTAATATCCTGAAAATGGGTTGCTATATTCATGTGTAGTCGTAATACTTTTAATAATTATGAACAGAACGACAAATGGGCGCTTGGAAAAGTAAAAGCTCTTAATAACGTAGAAATAATAGGTTGAATTGCTCCATTACAAACACAAGATATGGAGACATATATTCGTTTAACTTCAGCGGAAATCAATTTAAATGGGAGATTAAAGGGAAAAAAATTATTTTATCATGGAGTCAGCACTAAAGTGTAAAGTTAAAGAACCTTACTATTTTTAAACGCTCAATAAAAGTAAAAAAATAAATGACTTTCGCACGGGAAGGACTTGACCGTTGCTAGACAATATATAGTTCGCTCGACTAAAAAGTATTTTATCCGTGTAAGATGGGAAACCGGCTCCTCGACCCCATATTCAGTCAACTCCGACCTAGGTTTCGACTTAAGTCATTATCAAGGTCTTCAGTCGAAACCTATATTTAAGTCTAAATACCCTGTGGAATATTACATTCATTCAAAATCATCGCAATGTTGTCCCACCAAGTGAAGCCTGAAAGTTTACTATACAATCGAACTCTTATACTTTGATAAGAATAGTATTTTTCTCACGCTCTCATCTCGATGGAGGATTTTTATTCCAAAGGAGTGTGAAAATTAAATTGAAAACTCATGCAGTGCATCAACTAAGCCTAAATTTACTTTTCATAGTGAATTATATTCGTATTAGGAAAACGGTAATTCAAAGAAGAAGGCGTTCTGTCTTAAGCACTCTCAATAAGGATGCGACAATCAGTTCAAATAGCAGACGAAATGAGAGTTTATTGTCGATAATGCCGGTACATCTAATGGAGCGTTATCGACATGAAGGAGAAGTGACTTTCCCGACCAAGGGGCAACGATCAAGTTTTATCATGACAATCATTACATGTATTATGTATTAATTCGCTATAGACAAAATCGGGGTGTTCCATAATGAATTTTCCTCTGAATATTACGCCATAAAAGGTAAAATTATATGGGTTTTAACGTCTAACTCCACCTTCCCTCGTCAAAGTTGCAAAACACACAAAATATTTTCAGCTATCATTGTAATTTTGTTCAATATTTTAAAAAACCCACGAGTATTATTGGTTTTCCTCAGTCCCATTAGACTTCAGTGATGAGTTGCCAGAGTTGTTACAATTGTGTCTTAGGACAAGACTTCAGTTTGATATGGAAGGTAGCATTCGTTTAACTTTATAAGTAATGTTCGCAATTAGAAGTTCATTTCGTATTTCATGTCTGCTGCTTGATACTTTCATTTATATTCATTTGACATTTAAAAACCCTCTGGTATTAATGGGTTTTGTGCTCAAGTTTCCTCTTTCCGTTAATATGAGGCAACAATAAAACACATTATTACCCTTAGTTTTTATTTACTTGCGTTTCGACAGTAAAAAATGTGGGAACACTACACCAATTGATGGTTAGCTCAAAATTAGTTAATAAGATCCATGAATATATATTATGGATTGTGATCTCGTTGCTAAAAACTGTTTTCTAGAATTCCGTAACCATATTACAATGAATATTCATGGGTTATACTTACAATTAATCATAATGCAGTGGATAAAAAATGTGGTACTACATGCGGGACGTAATTATACTCTTTTTTAATATTTTCCGGTCTACAGATATATTTATTTCTAAATTTAATTACACAAATGCACAATTAACTTCTTAGCACTTTCATTATAACTGTACAGCGTGAATATCGCTGTACGGATATTTAATAATAATGCGAGGTGACTTCATGAGTATTCCCAATGGCCATCATTGCAGTGTAGGTAAAAAGGAATGCACTTACCGCCACCTAGAACAGATTCTTATTTTTCAATCCAAGTGTCCTATTTTGAGTCCTCGTAGACTCATGCCCTGTTTTGTAGCCTGGTACGAAGCAAGTTCTGTTTAAACAAGGAATTCTAAATTCTTTATATTAGCCTAACGGGCTTAATGCATTCAAATTAGAATCAGAGACTGGCAAACATCGTCGTGGGCACACGATAGACGTTTCATAAACCTCTTACGCAATTCCTGTAATAGATAATTCCTTTCTAGCATTTACAAAGTAAATTTTAGATCACAAAAATTGCAAGATGTTATTCAAAGCATCAAGTAATTCATGTCTCCTCGATCGTTACTGAATATTCACCACGGTCTCACGTTAACAGCAATTAACTACGTCTATTTACAATAACAACAGAAAACACTAATCGAAGTGGCGCCAAGGACTGGGTGATCTAAATGTGGAAATTTAGATAACGCGTAGCCTAGGCAACAATGCCAAAAATCCGAATCCATAATATATAGTCATGATAAGATCTATCCTATTGATGGACGTTTTCGTGAGCTTTCATTGTTGACGTTACGCTCCCTTCCGCTGTGGAAATTTGAAGCACGCGCCAGTGTTTCATACTTTTATTTATGTTCATTTGATATTTAAAAACCCTCTGGTATTATTGCCTTTTTGTACTCCATTGCACTTCAGCGGTGAATTGCCAGAGTTAATGCCTGCATGCCGAAGCTCACGGAGTTAGGCGGGAGACGAATAAAAAGCATATAAATTTAAATTGTGTGCGGATTTCTAAGGAATTTGTTCCAGGATAGGATTGTAATAAGGATGCGAGAAGCAGTGCAAATGGTAGACATAATAAGAGTTGGACGCCGATAATACCAGTTTGGATAATGGATTGTTAGCGACATGAAGTAGATGTGACAATCTAAATAAAAGCGCCTGGATCATGCTTTTCTTTTGTCAAGATTGCATACATAATGTATTTATTAGCAAGAAAATAAGTCGGGGTAGTCAAAATTAAACTTAACCGATAATATCACGTCATACAAGTAGAAATGGTAAGCAGTTTAAACCTGATTCCTTATATATAACTCAATATTCCGCAGTGAAAATTTGAAGCATGCGCCAATGTTTTATAATCTTATTTATATTCATTTGATATTTTTAAAAAAACCCACTGTTATTATCGGCTTTTTGTACTCCATTACAATTCATCGGTGAATTTCCATGGTCTTAGGTCAGAGGTGTTAGGTGCAGCCCTCGGAGGTAGGCGTGAGATTAAATACGAACGCATAAAAACTTTTTAACGAGCGCATTTATGCTTTTATTCTAGGTAAGGTTAATAATAATATGAAATAAAATCGAATAAAATTGTATTACCGTTGGAAGTGCGAGCCGTCGAATAAAAATCCTCAATCGAGACGGACGAGCGAGACAAATGCTAATCGAAGAGTAAGGGATCGACTGACTGAATATTGGGTCGTGGATCCAGTTTCCTTTCATACGCAGATTAAAGAGCTCTTTTTACTTCCTCATCCTCAAATGGGGATAGCGTGAATCGAATGCTTTCAGGTAAAAATCGCTCGCTCCGTCAATCAGTCGCTCATAAAAGGCGTCCTACCTATTTTTAGTATTTTTTATGTTTGGACTTTTGTAATCCTTGGAATATATATCGTACCATGGAAACTGGATGGTTATAATTAAAAATTAAGGACTTGCGTGCTGGCAACGGTGGTTAAATGCACAAACGCGTATTTTCAATATCGTCATTTGATAGTCGTGACGTATCAATGCCATTGTTCGCCATGGTCTTCAGAGATCTATTCTGAAGCCCAGGTGTTACCTTATCGTGGCTGGAAACACGAGACCTCTTCGTACTACGCTTTCGCCAGGACAGCACGTGAGCATTAGAACGTGCCTAGCAATTACAATGATTACATAAATGCTCTGAAATACACTACATTATATATTAAATTTTTATTAATGTGCAAATACTTGGATCGTAAATATTTGAAAAGATATTCGCAAACTATCAAAGCAATTGGTCTTAAATCTCCCGTCGGTTTTTAACGCCACTTTGACAAATATAAAAATTTTGCCTTAATATTACCCTAAATAAACCTAGATACGCCGTTATTGTGTTCCATTACTCAAAAAGCAATGATTGTATGTTGATTATTTCAAACATACGCTGAAGTATAAGTATTAAAAAGGCTGAGAGTCCCTAAAAACTCTGAAGCCACAGGCAAAAATAAGATTAATTTATGGCAGAGATAAATTCAATATAGTTTATAATTTACGTTATTTTCATGTTAAATTTTTGAAAAAAAAGATTCGGTACTTACTACTACGAAATTAGCCGCGATATGATTGACTTCCTGGGCAATAATTCGTTTTCTTTTCTTGGTATTAATTATTCCAGAATCCTACGTAATATCTGTGTCCGGAAGGCGCGAACAAAGACCTCGGGGTCACTTTACCGGGTGTCGCGACTGACTTTGGCGTTCAAAGGCCAGTAATTAGTGTGCCTATAACTCCCCCCTCCCATCCCGCGTGTACCTATTGGACCGCTTTCCCGCAGGAGAGCGGAGAACAGCCCTCTCTGCCCCAGCGTGTGAGAACCAAGGTCTCAGTTAGCTTGGCCACGCCACTGTTTGCGTTGGGCGATGTTCTGATTTTTGGTCCCCAGCCTGCCTAAGAGTGCAAAGGCAGTGCAATGGCTGGGGGTGTAAAATGGGGCCCTTAGCCAGGCCAACGAGTGCGTCGGGGGCGGCCAAGGGGTTCTTTCGTGTACCAGCCGTAGTCTTCTCGACTCCCGGTCTCCAAGACCGGAAGCCATTCTCTCCGGGCCGGAACCTCGGGCCTTAGATCCCCAGGCGGGGAGGCCCCTTCGGAAAGTGGTTACGTAAGATCGGTTACCGTTGGTCGGGCCTCTCAAACGTTCCAAATCCCTGTCCCTATCACGTCGCTGATGAACCTGTGAAAGGACGTCACGAGGATGGTATTCCATTCAGCACGGCCCACGGGCTGTCTTCGCTGGCTGGTACTCCTTCGGGGATCGTCCTTTCATCAAGGACACCGACTCGTCGCAATGGCAATCGGACTCTTGCAGAAGATCCCAATCTCAGGCTCCCTCCATTGCTATCCTTGGGTGGTCGACCTTCTTCTTTGTCTGGTGGTGATCACACGATGTTGTCCTGGCTGGAACGTGAAGATTGTAGCAATGATGCCAGTCTTTTATAGCGGATTTCGATTCCGCCCTTCGTTGTGATTGGCCGATGACTCTTTGTTGATGATTCGGCCAATCCGAAATCAGCACGGTATGAATCCAAATCGGCATTCGTGCATAAAAACCAATCCGGTAATAAAACTGAATCCATTCTTTTTCTTTTCCCCACAACAAAAGTTGATTTTTAAAACTTCCTTCATCGCGGAGGATAACGTATGAAAGATGATCAATGGAGACAGATGCATTTGTGATTATCCTATCAGTTGTTGCGCAATACAAAGTTATTACTGTTATAATATTATTTCAAATTTCTTTCAGTAATGTCATACTCTCCTGGCTCACGTAAAATCTTGTATTAACCATCAATTTTTTTATAATGGCAAATAAAGTGGATATCTTTTATCATGTAATCGTTAGGGAAAAGAAGTCATAACCAGGCATTTTCAATGCTATCTAATATTTTTCATTTTTTTGACCCGAAACAATTAACAGTCATCCTACGTCTTTTTTCCCAGGACAATTTAATCATTTGAATTTAGCCTTTTCTCGTGAATAGCTGTAGCCTCTGACGACGAAATCTATTGGATACAATGAGACCGACGAGCTAACAAATATTCTATCATTTTATGTGATTAACGAAGCTATCATTATTCCCTTTTAAATATTGTGTAACTATCTTTACCATTCTCACCTATTGTAAAATCATAATTAACTCCTTAGAATTTATTAAAACTTTGTAATTTAAATCGAATATCACGAGAGTATTACGTTATTATATGGTCTGTTACCCTTGAAAGTTGCGCCACAAGGATGGATTAATGAGTGTGTATGTTGTTCGAATGACATCGTTTTTCATTTATGACATCCCCCTTAACGCACGAAATTGTGAAGAAAGTTAGTACGACTTGTAACGTCCTTTTCATTTATTTTGCGTAGTTTCAAGAAACACTCTCTCTTTCATTATTTCAAGTGATTCACATTCATTGTTCTTCAGTATTGATTTTTTTCCAGATTCAATAGTGCCCCACTTGACTCAAAAAAGGTTGCAATAGCTCAGAGCGCGGAAGAACTCCGAGTTGTTGCGACATTATTCGGAAACTCTCTCACTTTTTTGTACGGTGGATTGGAAACATTGTGGATGATCTCATTGTAATCGACCGTATTACTATTTTCGACAATAACTCCGAAAATCATCCTGATTATTACCGACGAGGACTACGCGCGGTCGCCCGACTCTTCGGTCGGTATTTCTTCGTGTCATACTGGAAGGATATAATTTTGGCATCGTGTCAGTAACGCAATTTCTCTCAAAGTCATATTTTTACGTTGAGTAAAGAATGACAACTATATTGGTCCAATAATATCATCACTTTTAAGTCTGGCCGCTTTATATAAAGGGATAGCATACGGGAAATCTTCGTCGGCAGAAGTAAAGATCATTTTCGAAAATATTGTTGTGAATAATAATACGACCACTTGCAATGAGATCATTCACCTTGTTTCCCCTCAATCGCAGAAACAAACTAGAGGTGCGTGCTTCTGAAGAATGACGCAATAACTCGGAGGCCTTCCAAAGTTAGACCTGCAAGAGTCTTACCTTAAGTCAAGTGGGGCAAAACCAAATTTCGAAATATCAATATTGAAGGGACGTTTCTGTTGAATGGCTCTGAACAATGGGAAAGAGAGCGTTTGTCTGTTGTCACTACGCGAAACCGATGAAAAGGATGTTCAAGTCTTACTGACGCGCTTCACAATGTTGTGAAAATTTGGAGGTCGTGATGCCGTATATAAAAAAAACGCGATAACATTTGAACAACTTTCACCCTTATTAATACTTCCTAGCCGTGGAAATTCCAAAAGTAAAATACCTTCGTTTGAATTTTGAACTTTTTATGTGTTTAGTACAATTTTTCCATGGCTGAGAAAGGCAGAGATATGAGCACATTATTTCAAAGAGAAAAGTAACTGCGTCATTATATATATCAAATGTTGGAATAAATTACAACTCTTCAGTTGCCTCACATATATCATTCTGAAGCTTCAACTATTCACCGTGAGGTGTAATCCAAATCAAGTTTTGTTTCGGGTAAAGACCAATAATCTTTGCCAATCATTCAGGGTTAACAGTGTATTGAACATGCCGCCTTTCGAGCAGGTGCTACTAATGAGTACTGCTTTATATTGGACAGTGCTAAGTGACCTCCAGTCGCAATATTACTTACGCTTCTTGGTCACGCGGTCGACGGGTAACAATGGTGAGGGTCTCACAGATTTAATCTAATTCTCTGGTCATGAAAATTCTCGCAGACTGAATATACTGCTCTTGTCCACTCCCCATTCAATTGAAAAAGATGGCCACCCAGGCGTTGGCTACGGAGAATTAAGCTGTCGCGACGGTTAAGTATCTATGTGCAAACGAATGGACAACAGTGAATTTTGACAAAGGAGAAAATATGTGACTATGCCCTCTTCGTAGCTTGCGAACTGCAACGAGAGATGCTGAAGGAAGTGTTTATTGTCACCAGGTCAAACCGATGGAAATGATTAGATGGCATCGACACTGACGTGTTATTTCTTCGTTTTCCTAAGTTTTCTAACAGAAATGATACACTTCATCTGCCTCGATAAATAAATGGGTGGATATTACGATATTTTACGTGACCTAGGAGGTATCGAGACTACTAAAAGATACATGAAATAATATTATTCAAGTAATTACTTCGTAACTGATGGAGTAATCACAAACGCATTTGTCTACATTGCTACGATCATCTCACAGACGCAGTGGTTCGCGATGAAAGGAGTTTTAAAAATCAACTTTTGTTGTGGGGAAAAGAAAAAGAATGGATTCAGTTTTATTACCGGATTGGTTTTTATGCACGAATGCCGATTTGGATTCATACCGTGCTGATTTCGGATTGGCCGAATCATCAACAAAGAGTCATCGGCCAATCACAACGAAGGGCGGAATCGAAATCCGCTATAAAAGACTGGCATCATTGCTACAATCTTCACGTTCCAGCCAGGACAACATCGTGTGATCACCACCAGACAAAGAAGAAGGTCGACCACCCAAGGATAGCAATGGAGGGAGCCTGAGATTGGGATCTTCTGCAAGAGTCCGATTGCCATTGCGACGAGTCGGTGTCCTTGATGAAAGGACGATCCCCGAAGGAGTACCAGCCAGCGAAGACAGCCCGTGGGCCGTGCTGAATGGAATACCATCCTCGTGACGTCCTTTCACAGGTTCATCAGCGACGTGATAGGGACAGGGATTTGGAACGTTTGAGAGGCCCGACCAACGGTAACCGATCTTACGTAACCACTTTCCGAAGGGGCCTCCCCGCCTGGGGATCTAAGGCCCGAGGTTCCGGCCCGGAGAGAATGGCTTCCGGTCTTGGAGACCGGGAGTCGAGAAGACTACGGCTGGTACACGAAAGAACCCCTTGGCCGCCCCCGACGCACTCGTTGGCCTGGCTAAGGGCCCCATTTTACACCCCCAGCCATTGCACTGCCTTTGCACTCTTAGGCAGGCTGGGGACCAAAAATCAGAACATCGCCCAACGCAAACAGTGGCGTGGCCAAGCTAACTGAGACCTTGGTTCTCACACGCTGGGGCAGAGAGGGCTGTTCTCCGCTCTCCTGCGGGAAAGCGGTCCAATAGGTACACGCGGGATGGGAGGGGGGAGTTATAGGCACACTAATTACTGGCCTTTGAACGCCAAAGTCAGTCGCGACACCCGGTAAAGTGACCCCGAGGTCTTTGTTCGCGCCTTCCGGACACAGATATTACGTAGGATTCTGGAATAATTAATACCAAGAAAAGAAAACGAATTATTGCCCAGGAAGTCAATCATATCGCGGCTAATTTCGTAGTAGTAAGTACCGAATCTTTTTTTTCAAAAATTTAACATGAAAATAACGTAAATTATAAACTATATTGAATTTATCTCTGCCATAAATTAATCTTATTTTTGCCTGTGGCTTCAGAGTTTTTAGGGACTACCATCCTTATCCTTAGAGTTGAATGCATGTATAAATAAGCATTTACCATCTCTTGATGATAATTTGAGGAAATGAATGCAATAACGGTGTAATTATCGGCATTTACTGAAATTTCGGATGAAAATTTTAATTGTCAAAGTTAAATACAAAATGAAGGAGGCTATATTATTTCGATCGTTCTCGTGCTTCTTTTTCAAATATTTTTCCTCTCCAGTTATTCGCTAATAAATTTTAAATTTTATATATTTTGCAGTGAGTTGTGCAGAGCACTTATGTTATCAATGGAATTGGTAACTGTGCCCTAAGGCTACCGAAAATATCCCTGCAAATGCTTAATAAAAAAGTTGTAGCGTTTCCAGCATGGTTAACGGGATATCGTGGATTCAGGATACGTCTTTGAAAAAAGAATTTGATCATTAAATGAAAACTCCCTAAATTTCGATCGTGGATGAACTTAATAGCAGACGGACCGAGACCAAAGGCATTTTCTTAAGGTAGTCCGACCGAGATAGTTCCCTAATCATAATAGAAACCATATTCGAATTATACGTTTTAATTTCACCAGCTGTAGGACACAACAATTAAATATTGCATTATTAATGGTGGCATAATAGTAATATGTGACAGAAAGTGTTAGTAATTAAATGGAAATATCTAAATTAGTCTTTAACTGGACTCATTTTTTTTCGCGCGGTGCGTTTGAAACTCCTTTGAACACGGAAGGTGTTTTGTGATCCCGAAGAATTTACAGCGGTGACAATATGATTAATTTTCAAAAGTAGTTGAGAAACATATACACTTCACACTTAGTTTTTTTACGACAACTAAGTGTTAGAAATACCTCATTTTGTAGATAATGTCTCTCTGGAGTGCATGCACGTACCATTTCCCATGTTAAAAGGCTGGTATTCACTGGCAAATGTCTCGGATAGTAACGTTGTAAGGGGTAGAACTTTTGGTGTCATTGGATAGGTGAGATTTTTTTATTTAAAATTAGACCAAATTCATTGATTTCTAAGCTCAAAATTCCTTAATGGATTTTTACTTGAAAATAACGTATATCTTCGTAAGATTTTCGCGTATAAGAAAAGAAGCGCGGTTTATGAGCGCTGTAATTGCAGCGTACGAATCATAGTTCATTTATCGCACATGGAGGGAAGTATTTCTAAATAATTAATGGTTTACACAAATTATATCACTTCATAACATCATTATTATGGGTCCAAAACAAAAAAAAAGCGGAACGTGTAGTAATTGCTCCTGCTACCTTGGAATCAACAGGAAAGGTTTGGCTATCGCTGAATATATATTGTTTGCTCTTCGATAAATAGAAGTAGTCATATGACCAAAAAACTTTATTCCTGAATCGCTCTATTTTGGCAGAAATGTGAAAAAATTTAAATGGGCAATAATCACGCTAAAATCATTTCATAGAACATTTCAGATTAATACGTTTGAGGTCAAATGCTTTCCGAACAGCAAGTTTGTGTGAAATGTGACATCCTGAGGGACAAACGTTTGTAGTATTCATCTACATACATCTACCAGCCGTGTAAAGCTGTTCGGGATTTGGTTGTTGAAGGTGAAATGGTGACGTGTATTATGGGAGTGTATTTAGTGGAGCTCAGTTTTTAATGTGGTCGCTTATTGTGCGCGGAAAGAACGAGTTCTTGTGCTTATCTGTCAATGGTAATGTATCTCTCTTATTTTATCGCATTTGTCAGACCTAGAGATGTAGTGAGGAGTCATAATAATATTCTCTATGTCGCTCTGAAAAATGTCAGTTCTGAATTTATCAAGCAACCTAAGCCTAGCGCGCAACCTCCGAGTCTCTAGGGATTCCCACCTTAACCCCTCTTAAAGTTGTGAGACACTATGTGTTCGCTCGTATTGCAGTTTTTAACGAAGCGCGCTGCTTTCCTTTGTATTTTATTTATTTTTTGGGTTAGATCTATTTGACCAGGGGGGTCATTCTGTAACTCCGAACCGATCGGCATGGGAGCCTTTTCGTCGTGTGGCACGTCACACCGACAACCGTGGTGTTCTGTATGAAACCGATCGGTGTGCCGAGGAGCTTCCGTCGGGAGATCGTACCGGCACGTAAAAGCTGTCGGTACCCAGGGTAATCAGTCGGTTTGCTTGAGAGACACTGTAACAAATTGACAACGCATTTAGATTTATGTCTGAAATAGGTTTATTTGAGGCTTGTAATAGCGATATAATGTATTCACAGGATTAATGGAGATATAATATGCAATGCACAAGTTGAAATAATGATAATGAAAGTGACGGCCTAAAAGAAAAACCTGAAAACAACTGGGATTCCGATGTGTAGCATTGTATTGATCGCTTGGCTCCACAAAATATTTTACTATTTGGCGCTATCAAGTACATATACAGGCCAATATTTTGCCTATGAAGCATGTTGGATTTCCTTATTATAGTGTGTGCAATTAATTCCCAGAAAATCCTCCGCAACAAATGTCAGTAATTATTGCGGATTAATATATATTCTCAAATTGGAAATTTTACCTATATGGTCTAATTTTGTTTATTCAACCACGTATGAACCCACTTATACACACTACAGTAGTTTATTATTTGAGAAAATAGGCTATATCGTGAGAACTGTGCTTTTATTGGCGTTTTTTTGCGCTTCAGTCCCCGTTTTCACAACTCAACTAAACATCTTGAAGCACCCTTTAAACTGAACTGTCAATTATCACTGTGCCTCAATTAATTCGGATTAATACATAAATACTGCCAATAGTGTAACACATTCGAACGACAAATTTTCCACTTGAACCACGAGAAACGTTCCTGCTCGGCGTAATATGCTAATAACTAGGAGTTAGGTTGTTACGGAGGGAAGCAAGCTTCAGCGAAACTTAAGGGCTCCTGACATTAATAAACATATATGTGTACTGACAATGAAATACATGCAACAACAGCAAAGCAAGGAAGTGTTCAACGACATACTTAGCGGCACCTCCACTTCATTTTCTCACATCATAGTTCTTAATGCTTCGCATTCAAGTCATTTTTACATTCAACTTCGTTCCACGAAGACGCTAAATGAATGTTTCATGGCACGAGCGCGCAGCATAACCATTGCTATACACACGAATAAAGCATATAAATGCGAACATTTCATAATCACCCCACAAATATGGACTACATGGCCATTCTATATTCATGATAATACTGTACTATTAGATTCAACTATTACTTCGAACCATCTTCCGAAGGTTTGTACTCCACACAGAGGCCACTTCTGCGGCCAGAAATACCAAATATATACAACGCAATAAACTGTCTGCTTTCCATCACGCGCGTTAATTTTGCACATTAATTTAATGAATAAATTGGTATACTTGACCAATCATATTTCTACATACATGCAATCATAACACATTAGTTCTCGTTGCACCTAACTTGTCTTTGGAAAACTTCATGTTCATAAATAAGCTACTTATTGCAATGTACTTTAGATATGGAACACTTTTTTTATTGAACAAATATACATTGTCACGCACTCAATTCACTGAACTTTATTATCCTCCTTTTTTCGACATTACTGTGCGTGAGAATGACTTTAATGTCGACATTACTGAGTCTGTGTATTATAATATTTGTCACTGGATGTCGTTTTGGTTGATGCCCACGATAGCACTAGGCGGTTTCATTTAGTCATTTGTTTGTTCTATCGTCTCCCTCGTCTCCATCGGTTGAAACGGACCATGTGACCCTCAGCTTCGGCAACACTCGGAAGGGATGGGTATCTCGAGAGGGAGGAGTTACCAAACCGACTGGAACAGCGCTCGACTTGCTTACAGAATCGCCCGAGAAAGCTCCGTCGGTGAGGGAACTCCGACGGGGACTCCCTGTCGGCACGGAATCCATGCCGTCTGTAGGCTTTATACCGATCGGTGCGGAACCGACGACAAAATACGGAATGAACCCCCCAAGAGGTCACAAATGCCTGCGGCGTGTTCGAGGTGTGGCCTAACCAGAGCGAAGTATAGCATCTCTCTTTTATAATTTCATCCGAGAACCTTCCTATTATACGTTTAACAAAACCTTGCTTCTTAAATGCTGCTAATGATATGTTTTGTATTTGTAATCCCCACGATATATCAGATATTTAGGTAATTCCGGGATGTTTTACAGTATCTGAAGATTTTATGTTTACTCCACCCACAGTATAGGTATGGCATTTGTGTGATGACTTTTCTAGGAAGTGAACTTTGGTGCATTCACTAATATTTAAATCTAAACCCCACTCTTGGCACCACGAATGAACATTGTTCAAGTACAAGACTTCTAAGTCCTAGAAATATAGAGGTCGTCCACATGCTAATAATTGTTTTTATTCGGCAGTTAACCATTATTTAACCTTTACACATATGATGAATCATTTCATCCCTATGAGAAGCATATTTGCGCGTTTGAAACAAATTCCGTGCATATGTCATCGTATTTAAAGTCATTTTAGACCGAGCTGCCATGTTCGACGAAACGTTGAAAATAAAACAGTTTTCGAGGCTTTGAAGTTTTCCGTAAGGGACATGCGAGATAACTGCCCGGTTAAACAATGCAAGGATAACTTCTTCAGTAAAAATTATTACACCTAATACGGCAGAGGTCGTTTTCGAACTTGTCAAATCTAGCGATCTTCCCTTGGAACCTAGAGCTCATCGGGCGGATAAGGCGTTAATGTCACGTGACCGCAGACGCCATATTGTCTAGATACCTAGTAAATAAACCACAGGGGTAGCCTTGAAGCTCTCTCCAGCGTGGAGAATTGAAGCCGAATTTTGCGCATTTAGCTATGTTGTGATTATGAAAACCTTGGGTGATCCTATGTAAAAGCATTGAAATCTGATGGCTACATTTATGATCTAATCTGATACATTTATCATCCGTAATGCACAGGTACGAACTTGTGATAAAATATGATCCAATGTGATGGCTAACTAGTTGCCACCCTTGTCCTCGGCCTCTTTTCGTCAGACCATGCTCACAATTAGTATTGGAGAAGACAAAATTGGATGCATTTCTGATATCAATTTTTTCGTGCATATGTAATTGATTGAGGACTATTGATGAAAAAGAAAAAAAAACATTTGCTCCCAGCAAATTCTATGACGACGATTGAAACTACTTGGAATGCGAAATGGACATATGATCAGTGGGTATTCGGTTTTATTCGACATCGTAGCAGACGATATCTAAGACATTCCTGACATATACGTTATTACGTCCATGTGTGATAAACGGAGACAAACATAAGCTTTGGAACTGTCATTTATATACAGGAGTTTCCCCAACGATACTTGCATGTAGTATTGTTTGGAAATGGGAGGTTTTCTGTAAGTATTAGGTTTCCAAAGGAATCGTAGCAGACGATGATGTAGGCATATGTTATTTTCTCTATTGCTACGAACTGTCGCGAATTGAAGAATCAAAGCAAGTATTATTTCTAGGTACAAAGGTTAATATAAATATATAAATACATTTCCCGTGTTATATTGGCTCCTGGGTGCCGTATTTGATTATAAGTGCACCGCTAAAATACACGGAGTTAAAGGGAAGAAGGCAATGTTTTCTTAGTCAGAACATGGCCAAAGCGCAAGACTGGTGGCTTCCTTTTTCTCGCGTAAGGTAACCCCTGTGAAATAAACAGAGTAAATGAAATCGCAGTATTGTTATGCTCACTATGCATTGAGCTAATCGTTGCGCTAATACTTACGACGGCAACCGCTAATCGGTCTCTTTTGTTATAGATATCATGTTCAGCTTAAATGTTCATCTACATCTACGTAATACCGTGCAAGCCACCACTAGGTTGTGTGGCACAGGGTCCTCTTGAGTTAATTTTACAAAAGTTAAGCTTCCAACAGTTAATCTTATTTTGTTTTTTTGCTTTATGCTCCAAAGCGCAGTCAAGTATAGAAGGCGTACGTCTCAGAGGGGAAAGAAAAAAAATAATGGAATGGAGAACACTGGATCTGGAATAGATGCGATGTCCATTTCGGATGAAGTTTCTCTTTCTTACTATTGTGGATAAAAAGTTCCAAATCGTGGAGTGAATCGGTAAACACTTTTAAAATATGAGGCACTTCATTACCTTCTATGTTTTAGCTTACTGAAGTTGGCATATAAAGACGCCATTGGATAAATGGCGTTCAGCACAACATGCACGATGCAAAGAGATTATGGATAGAAGGATAAAAAAATAATCTCTTAATTTATTTACTGGATTAATGTTTTGCAGAATAGACCTTTAAACATGAATCATCATAGTGAAAAGGGACTTGGTCATGAGTTAATGTTTCTTACTCGAACTTCAATGGGTGGTGAAACTTTCGCTTGGAAGGAAATAATATTTCTTCCCAAGTTTGGATATCCAGCAGGCAATGTGGAAGAAACCACAAATAATGACCCAAGGATTTTTTTAAATGGACTGAGTCCTTTGTTCTTTTTACCTATTATTGAGCAACAAATAAAGGGTGATTGAAAGCATGGTCTGGTCAGCTACCATATTAACTGCATAGGTGTTAGAAACATCGCTAAGTATTGGATTAGTGAAGCGCCGTCATTGCAAGTGAAGGCATTTCCTGGGCGGCAGCTTAAGAGTTCCTTGAACCGTGGTCTGAGGTTATATTTTCTTTGGTATCATTCTCCACGACCTCCACATTAATATTCCATCAGTCCAAAAAATTCACCATTTAGAGCCGGAAACTGATATAGAAAATGTCCGGGTCACACTCAATTTGTCATCAAGCAATTAGTAATTGGAACGAAATAATATATCTTCTCAAGTTTGTATATCCAGAAGGCAATGTAGGTAGGACCAACTATTGATAATCCTGACTCATGACGTGGTGAGGTCAATCCTGGGGGCCGATTTTATAACTTGGCTTACGTCCGAACGTTAGGGATCCATTCAACTTCGATCGGGCTCACTAAATTCGAGTGAAGTGTTTCGAGCTATTTTATATGGGCGATCGCACATCAGACCGTCGAACGTTACTCTATTGTCAGATGTATAGCATATTTCTCACTTGTTACTCTTGAACACATGCGCAATGAGCCTACTGTGAAATGCCCAAATTTCAGAAATAAAAGAAACCAGCGTAGTAATATAAGGCAATTAGACAGGTACTATTCAGGTGGAGAGCAGTAACTTTACGCGACGAAAGAAAAATATTGGAGGCAATACCATGCTCTGTTAGTATTTGGACTTTGATGACTCCGCAGCCGAACCATTTTTGAATGATCACAATATGATATGAAATTGATTTTTGAATGATCACAATATGACAATGAAATATCACAATAGACATCCGTGTAGCCTATCACAGAAAATGTATAATAATTTATATAATTGAAATCCGCTTGAACACCATTCAACATTCGTCTCGACTACTTCAGGATATGATTGTATAAAGCAATATTTCAAACCAGAACGAACCAACAAACTTCATTAGACAAAATAATCATCGCCATTTCACTTGGACGAAAACAATCACACAATTTACCCTCAAACAAAAGAATAAGCCTTGACATGGCCAAAAATTCAAATAACTACGTCTATTTCAACTAGTTATCACTTGCATTAAACGTAGACGAGTTTATTATTGTCGCAAAGTGACTCTTGGTATGGCAAGTTACTGCATTCAAATTGAAAAACACTTCAATATTTATCCTTTATTGAGGACGTAAAAAAACCACACTTAATACTCAGAAGCAAACCTAAATCACCAACAACATTTCAATTGACATAGAATCCAAATCTCAAGTCAGACATTTGATGGAAGGACGTTATAGTTGCTGCTATCAGTCATCTCCGACAATTGTTACGCAATTGTAAGTCTTTAAGCACAATACCTGTCACAACACACAATCTCAATAGATGAAGCATTACTCTTATTAACCTCAATATGTTAATACATCACCACGAGCACACACAAAATCCATCACAGCGCATAAGTAACATTTGTAAGCACTGGTATGCCACAATAAACACTGCCGCTTAATCACACGATAAACCTTTTCACTATCCTCAGCAATTATGACATCCACGTCCTTGCAGAAATGAGATTTAAAACTTCCAACTGCAATTAAAAGTGAAAACAACTCGCTACAATAGGATAGTTTGCGACAATTGGATACTATAGTTAATCAAAAGAATACGCGTTATTGAAATACTATTCCAATACATTAATGAACTGCAATCTAGGCCTCCAATTATAATTAAAGTCAAGAATGGTGTGTTATATTTCATTTATAGTATGTAAAACATTCCAAATGACGATAGCTATTCAAATAACAATCAATTAAGAAACAAAAACAAACCCACCTTCGAACGCTAATGGCCGCTTCGAAAGATATTTTGTTGTGTATTGTAAGCCGAGGATGCGAGCGTGAGGCAAAATACGTTCGAACTTTGGTTACAAAATAGGCACCAGCAATTGTTTTCGAAGTATTACCCACAATTCAGCGGGAATGATTCTAACGATTCTAACGATTCTAACACTCGAAGGTTAAGTTATAAAATCGGCCCCCTGATTTCATGTCATACGTTCAATGTCGTTATTCTCATTGACAACCGATATTGCTTCAATTTAACACATAAATAGCAACACAAGGGGAGGAATATGAGAGGACATTTCGTCCACGGGATTGAAAAAGACTGATATCGCGTGAGGAGTCGAATGCACCGTAATATTTTTCATAGCCCGAGCATCGAGTGTTAGAACATAGACTGGCGGAGCTGGCGGGCTTATCGCGCAGTTAATGAACTATCGTAGCGAAACTGGCGCCGCTCGATTCGTGACACGACTTATGAAAGATATAGTACAATTAACTTCTTAGCACTTCGTGAATATCGCTATACGGAAATTTAATAATAATGTGAGGTGACTTCATGAGTATTCCCAATGGCCATCATTGCAGTGTTGGTAAAAAGGAATGCACTCACCGCCGCCTTGAACAGATTCTTATTTTTCAATCCACGTCTCGTATTTTGGGTCCTCGTAGACGCATACCCTGTTTTGCAGCCTGGTACGATGCAAGTTCTGTTCAAACAAGGCATTCCGAATTCTTTGTTTAGGCAAAACAGGCTTAATGCATTCCAATTATAATCGGATTATGGCAAACATCGTAATCGGCACACGATGAACGTTTTATAAACCTTTCACACATTTCCTGTAATAGATATTTCCTCTCTAGCATTTAAAAAGTAAATTTTAGATGACAAAAATAGCAAGATATTATTCAAAGCATCAAGTAATTCATATCTCCTCGATCGTTATTGAATATTTACCACAACCTCACGTTAGTAACAATCAACTACGTATATTTACAATAACAACCGAAAAGACTTTAAAAAAGTAAGTACATACATTGTTTTCATCGATTAATTTAATCGCACGTAAATTATTGTGTGCGGGTGACAGTGTTTTCTGGTTACAACAAAACACCTTAATTTACTCAAAACGAGTCTTAATATTCTTGCTACAACAATTCGCCTCAGCCTTTTTATTATAATGTATATTATACCAAGCGGTTGACAATGTTCTCTTGCCATAACACATCATCTTGTTCAGAATAAATATAGTCTTTAAGTTTCTCTCGAACCCACAAACCACCTTGATTTCCCAAACCACTTGTACTTGCCATTCTGAACATGTTCGTCTTTGTCCCATTTTCTTCATTGAGACCATAAAACGGCACTTAATTATTTTCGAGGTATGCATCACGTAAAATATTGTGTAAACAACATGCAGCGACTATTAATTCATCATAAGTTTAGGGCTGAATTGCTACAGACGTGTAAAAAACTCAAAAAACTTGACAGAGTAACCCGAAAGCATTTTCTCACACTCGACGAGCACGACATAGCCTGTAGTTAAAAATCTCCTTCTGGTGATCCAATGCTGCAACTCTTCGAGAATATGGCTTCATCGTGTATAAGCTGAGAGCAGAAGCCTCATCTCCGATTAAGAAATGGGGCAAATTTACATTAGTTCCTGGTAAATGTTTCGGTTCGGGAATATTGAAATCGTTGCGAATTATTTTCCTTCCCATTGCTGATTTTTTAAATATACTACTGTCCCCTTCCATTCCATAAGAACCCACATCAATTGCAATGAATTTATAGTTTGCATCTACTATTGCTAACAGTACAATGGAGAAAAATGTTTTGTAGTTAAAGAATAGTGATCCACTGCGAAGAGGCCATTTAATACGCACGTGCTTGCTATCGATACTACCAATGCAGTTCGGTATATTCCTCTGCTCCCAAAAGTCTTTCTCGATTTTTTTAAACTGCCTTTTGAAGGAGGCTGCATAGCAACCAGCACAAGTTTCTCTCGAAGTAATTTTAACACTTTCCTTACAATTCTTGAAATATAGCTGCCTGATATTCGATACGCAAATGCTAATGATGCAAAACTTTCCCCAGTAGCCATGAACATGAAAAAGAATGAAATATTATAAACTTAACACTATAACTGATTATTTAAATGATAACATGTACATATTACAATAGCATTTTTAATTCCAAGCGAGAGTTGTAAAAAACAATGGAAAACTATACGAGATGGCTACGCTCGTTTTAAACGTAAAAATAAACTCCCAACTGGGTCCGCAGCTCCAAAAAATAGCCGCACAAAATGGAAAACGTACGTTTCCCTGTCATTCTTAGAAGCAGTGGCTCAAGAGAGATCCGATATCAGTAGCGTTGAGGATTCGACCTGTGATGGCGACGAATCTAGGAAAGACACTATTTGCGAGGCCCCGTTACTGGAGTCAGACAACACTCGGGAAACTAATTCTGCAACACACTGTTCCCAATCAGAAGATGACGAGTCGTTACTGTTATGAATATGTATCTATGTATGTTGCTATGATGCTTGTAAATAAACAGCAGTTGGTTACGCTCCATTATTAAAGAAAGACGTATTTTAATTTGTCTTAGAATTAATTAAGAAATACTACATGGCGCAGTCGAACGAACGATAAATTAACAACTGCAATAATATTTAAGAACTTCAAGGTACAATCAAGAGTGGCAAGGAATCCAAGTATGGCATTTAAACCGCCGAAATCTTTAATCATCTCGGACCAGATTACGACTGAATGGAAAATTTTCAAACATCAATTCGATATATTTTTGACGGCGACAGAGTCCAACCAGAAGAGTGAAGATGTAAAAATAGCTCAATTCCTGAATGCTATTGGAGCTGAAGCACTGCAGATATACCTCACGTTTAAACTGGGAGATAATAAAACCTTGAAAGACGTGATTAAGGCGTTCGATGAAGTTTTTTCGCCACAGAAGAACGTCGTCTACCAGAGGTACCTGTTTTTCAAGAGGGAACAAAAAGAATCCGAACCTGTTAACGATTACATAACAGATTTAAAAAGATTGGCATCGTCTTGTGAGTTTGGCGACCAGGAAGATTCCCTGGTTCGAGACAGAATCGTTCTCGGGATTGCTGACGAACAGCTACAAGAGAGACTTCTGCGGATTGCTGACCTTAAGCTGGCTGACGCTATAAAACACTGCCGCCTAGTGGAAGACAGCCGAGACCATGCGAGAGAAGTTTCCACAGCGAAGTATCGGGTTCATCCTGTACGGCGCATATTGAAAGAAGAAGACGAACGGAAGGAAGACGAGCAGACTGAGTAAGATCAAAGAAGGAAAATCCGGGGAAGTAAGGTATAATAAGAAAAAATTTAAAAATCTGGGAAAAGGAAATAATAATATTGATGATAATGTGTATTTGTGTAAGAAATGTAATACGAAGCACGTACGAGCGGCGTGTCCAGCCTATGGGAAAACCTGTAATAATTGTGGAGGACCTAATCATTATGCCGTGGGTTGTTTTAAGAGAATGGAAAGGAAACGTCTCAATGTGTTTTCTATTAACACGGTAAACATAAAAACGCTTGAAGAACAGCATTGGTTCCAAAGTGTAATGATTAATGATGTTGCAGTTAATTTTAAAATAGATACGGGAGCAGAAGTAAATGTAATGCCCGTGCATATTCTAAGAAAGGTAGTAAAAAATCCTAAAATTGAAAGAGTCAATGTTAAGTTAGAATCACATGGGGGAAACAAGTTAGAAAATACCGGAAAAGTCACGTTACCTTGTATTATTAATGATAAAAGGTATGAGATTGATTTTATTGTGGTTGGTAATCAGAAGTGCATCCCTTTATTAGGTCTCAACAGTAGCATAAAGTTAGAACTGATAAAAAGAATTCAATTAATATGTGATACCGATGATAAAGCTAAAATTGTCACTAAATTTAATGATTTATTTAATGGAGTTGGTTGTTTCCCAAATGAATGTGCCATTAGAGTTAAAGAGGGTTCGATACCATGTGCAAAGCCTGCAAGAAGAGTACCATTTTCACTGCTTCCTAAGCTTAAAAAGACATTTGATGAGTTGATAAATCAGGGAATTATTAGCAGTGTTGAAAATCCTACTGGATGGATAAGTAATCTAGTTGTGGTAGAAAAAACAGATGGTTCTCTTAGAATTTGTATTGATCCTCAAGAACTTAATAAATGTTTATGTAACGAGTCATGTCTAATACCAACACTTGAGGAAATTAAGTTAAAATTGAATGGGAACTCCTACTTCAGTGTGGTTGATCTAAGAAATGGGTTTTGGCATATTAAGCTAACTGAGGAATCAAGCAAACTGTGTCAGTTCAATACCCCGATGGGTTGCTTTAAGTTCAACCGACTACCTTTTGGCTTGAAAGTTGCCCCTGAATTGTTTCAGCGGGTGGTACAAAAGCATTTTGGCAATATTAATGGAGTAATTGTATATTTTGATGATTTGTGCTCCAACTTTGGAAACTCATGACCAGATACTACATAAAGTTTTTACTCGTGCTCGTGAGCTAGGTGTTAAATTTAACCCGAGTAAGTTTCAATATCGTTTGAAACAAGTTAAATATCTAGGGCATATTTTTAGTGCGGAGGGTATAATACCGGATCCAGCCCATGTAGCTGATGTGTTAAAGCTACCAAGCTCCACTAGTAAAAAGGAACTACAGAGAATTCTTGGCATGTTTAATTATTTTAGAGAATATATTCCTAATATGTCAATGATTACAGATTCCCCCCTAAGGGAGTTACTAAAAACAAATGCATCATGGGGTTGGCTTCCTCATCATCAAATGGCTTTGGAGAATTTAAAGTCTCTAATTTCCCAACCACCAGTTTTAGTTGCTTTCAATCCTGATAAGAATTTAGAGGTTCATGCAGATGCCTCAAAAGATGGAATAGGATGTTGTGTACTACAAGGTAACAGACCTGTTTCTTTCGCATCACGTAGCCTAACACAGACTGAGCAACAGTACTCCCAAGTGGAAAAGGAACTCCTCAGTGTGGTGTTTGCTGTTAAAAAGTACCATAATTTACTGTATGGGCGTAGTTTCATTGTTTATAATGACTCCAAGCCATTGGAAAGCATAATGAATAAACCCATTAACAAAATCATGTCACCTCGACTTCAAAGACTAAAGCTAAAATTGATAAAATATGACCTTAGCATAAAGCATAGACCAGGTAAACATATGGTAATTGCAGATTTATTGTCAAGAGTTAGAATCAATGAATGTTCTCCAATTGATGAACTTCTAAAAAATACTAAAAGTGTTCATTTTTTAGCTCATGAAATGGCGCTATCCCAAGAAAGAAAGTTAGAACTTAAATTAGAAACTAATAGAGACCCTATTTTAAAACAGGTGAAAGAGTATTATTACAATGGATGGCCTGAAAGAAAAAAAATTCCAGAATGTACAAGAGTGTATTACAAATTTAAAGATGACATATAATTAGAGGATGATTTAATATTTCTAAATTTCAAAGTAATTGTTCCAATATCACTGAGAAAGGTGATGCTAGCATTATTGCATGAGAGTCATCTTGGCATTGAAAAAACCAAGGCCAGAGCCAGAGAGATAATGCTTTGGCCAGGAATATACAATGATATTGAGAATATGGTTCATAAGTGTTCGGTATGTCAGAAATATATGAATATTAATATGAAAGAGTCGTTGTTAGTTCATGACATTCCAGAAATCCCCTTTAACAAAATTGGTATAGATATAGCTGAGGTTAAAGACAAAACATTCCTAATCGTTGTAGATTACTTTTCAAAATGGGTTGAAATAATGGAATTAAAGAATAAAAGTACAAGAGAAACAATAAAAGTTCTTAAAACATTATTCAGAACTCATGGTATCCCAGAAGTTATAATAGCAGACAATAATCCATTCAGTTCTCATGAGTTCAAAGAATTTGCAAGTGACTGGAAGTTCAGCATAATTACTACTAGCCCTAATTATCCAAAATCGAATGGGCAAGTTGAAAGAACTGTCCAAACAGCAAAGAAATTGATTAAAAAGTGCTATGATAGTAATCAGGATATTAATATTGCCTTGCTTGAGTATCGAAATACACCCGTCATTGGGCCATTTTCACCATCGCAATTGCTCATGAATAGGAGGTTGCGAACTAAAATTCCCATCTCAAAACAGTTGCTTATACCTCAAGTACCACAAGGTGTAAGAGAATACATTGATAAAAGTAAATTAAAATCCAAAATCAACCATGATAAACACCTAGGCCCTGGGATAGAGAAAAGGTCAAAGGGTTACAGCCTTTTTGATAAAGTATATGTGTACAACACACTAAAAAAGAATTGGGAGCTAGGTCAAATAGTGGGTCATGCACTCACACCAAGATCATATCTGGTAAGAATGGAAAAATCTAAAAAAGTGCTAAGACGAAATAGTCTTCATTTACGGGAGTGCAAGATGGATTTTGATGATTTAGATAACCTGAGCAGTGAAAGAATAGAGGTGAATGAAAAAGATATGTATAAAAAGACCCGGTCAGGAAGAGTAATAAAAATACCTGAAAAATATAATGATTTTGTCATGTAAGTTATGAGAAACAATGATTAGTTATGAGAAATAATGAATTTTGTTGTTGTGTATTTAAAGAAAAGTGTGGTTTAATGTTCAAGTGTTGTTTACTTAACTCTGGAGGAGGAGGTGTTATGAATATGTATCTATGTATGTTGCTATGATGCTTGTAAATAAACAGCAGTTGGTTACGCTCCATTATTAAAGAAAGACGTATTTTAATTTGTCTTAGAATTAATTAAGAAATACTACAGTTACCACCTCGAGAAGATTCAGCCCAACATAAGAAAAAGAAGCGTCGTCGCGTCACTCAGCATGATGGTTTCCTTGAATATTTGCGAGCGAGAGATGAATCGGTGTTGACAAGGATTGCCAAAAACAATGATGAGGATGACCTAGGCCCTTTTACCTCCCACGTCAGAGACGTTTTTAAAAAAATTGCCACCTCAGCTAAATGTTAAAGCAAAACAAGAGATCTTCCAAGTACTCATCAAGTACGATATGATGGCTCTTGAGACTCACTCGGTAAACAGCAACAGCCATTCGGGCGATTCAACACCTACTACTAGTGTTTCAAGAACTAACTCAAGTGTTACAAGTAATAATATGGAGTTGGATATTTATCCTAATAACAATAACTACTCGGATCAAGCTTACTTAACTCGGCAAGATAATGTATTTACACAGGACCCAGTTGAATTACCATTGTTACAAATAGAAGATGTTATAAATAATTATTCTAACTGTAGTGGAGACCAATGATGTACACAATAAATCATTTTATATTAAGTACAACTTACTTCAATGTAAGAAATAATTTCTCTTCGGGCGTTATGGCATTCCTTGTGGTTTTTGGTAAAAGATCAATACAAATTAAAGATAGTATATAATTAAACTGCGTTTTATTCAATCGGTAGTAATTTATTAATGTCTTTTCATCCTCATTCAAATGACTTTTAATCAATGTTGCAAAGAAACCTTCTACGAGTCTATGCCTGTACATAGGTAGTACTGGTCTTATTCTTTTTGCATATAAATAGTACAGCAACAAGTCGCCGTTCTCTTCTTCTTCTATTAACATCTGCTGGATTATATTCATTGCGAAGGAAAATAAACGCCCGACAGTGACGCTGTTCGCCCTACGACTGCAGTTGGTTTCGGAATAGGGGACGACGACACGTGTCGTTCAGCGGCAAGTGCCGTCGTCGTCTGCTGCTGTCGCCTGCCGTCTGCCGCGTTCCTCGGAAGTGTACCTTTAGATATGTAGGATGATTCGACATCTGCCGTCCCGTTTCGACTCGTCTCTCAATAACGCCTTATTTTGAGATGGGGTCCCAGGTTTTTCATCCCCTACACTTTTACCTCCCCTACTTGTCGTGCTGTTATGTGTCAGGAACTTTTGCGGGAGCTATAATTGTGAAATCGGCTTCAAGAATCATGAAGACTGCCAGCGTTGCTTTCGTAACATTCTTGCTTTGCAGTAATTTCTGATTGCTATCAAATGACGTCCCTTGCCATGACAGCAGACCCTTTCCTCTCTCTGGAATCTTGCAGGACACAAGAAACCCGCCTTAAGTTACCAACCACCGACAAAATCGTAGTTACAATCCCCCCCCCCCCCGGGTTTGGGCATCGATGTTCAAATCACCGCAAAATAGGACTAAACAGTATGAGACCTGCCCTTAAATGGAAGAACAAGGTGTATCCAATAAATGAAGAAAGAGAGTCAGCTCATGTAACAGGAATAAGCGAGGGGGAAATTTAAGTGCGAGAGGAGTTACATACGTTCAAACATAGCCTGCCTGTGGTCTTGAGGTACTCCGACGCGCGGACGATAGCCCCTGTGATTGTTAATACGTGTTATAGTTGGTTAGTCTCGAAGCGTCCACTAAAATAGAGATCAACAAAAGATAGCGAAATTGCCTGATGGCAATTCCCCGAACCAGTGTGAGACAACTTCTACAGTGACGATATCGCAAGTAGAAAGAGGAATAAATTGATTAAATTGCGCTGGGTACAAAGCCCTATGAGCAACTAAGAAACAATACATTTCCTTCAATGGTGTATGTATAATATATATTACTTCTCAAAGTGTAACAGAAAAAATACATAAAAATTGAAAAAATAACAAATACAGGGATGTAGCATTAACATTGCAATAAGAAATTATAAAAATTATCCTTGGGGTTCTGAGGAGTGTTTATATTTTTTACTGCTGGCGGCAATGAATTCAACAAAAAAGTTGACTGGGCTACAAAAGATTTGTTGTGGGTTGCAGTGCGATGACCTGGGCAGTACAACAGTGATTCGCTACTCCTTGTATTTATGTGTCTGGATACAGATAACATCACAAAAGCATTGAGCAAATACAGAGGTTCTTTACATTGAAAAAACTGAAACAGGAAGCTACTCAAAAGGTTTCTGCGTACACCTTTAATCTTTAACTATTACAGTTTATTCCTGTAGGGAGAAATATGGCAATCACGGCGCAAAGAAAATAGAAATCTAATACAACAGTTTCGCAGCCTGTTGGGTGTGCGCGGTGGCAGTCAAAAGAGCCCCTCCCGTTCCCATTTCCTTCCTTCTCCTTTACTTGACCCCTCAGTCCATGGTAAGGATCCTCCCTCCCACCCCCTTTCCAATTGTTTCGTTTCGATTGGCCGGAAAAGTTTCTGGAAGCAAGGGGAGTCAGAGAGAAACACTTCGGAAAAATATACTTCAGTTTAGCCGAGCATGCATGAGGTGAAGTACACAATATTTTGGCCTGTAAACTCTCGTGTAAATAAACACCGACACCGCCGCCAATTTCAACTATTCTATCTTGCCTGAGTGGGCTGTAATGAGTTAATTTTACCTAAGATTCAGTTATAGGGGGCTTCAACTACGTCTCAGGCGAACATATGAAATCATAAAAGTTGGTCGTGAAATAGTCCACAAATTCGTCAAAGTGGCCTAAGATAGACCTCAGTTTTTCATGGCATATGTCCACACAATCATTCAAGTTATGTTTAAAATAGGACCTTGTACCCGCTGCGTATTATTCAAGGTCCGTGAGCATATTGTCATTCTTGATATGAATGCGGTCACTACCCTGAACTTTTCTTACATAAATTCTCCCGTCGCGAACACAGAGATACTTAATCTTGCCATCCTTCTTAAGAATGTTGGCATTAAGATAGAGTTTACCATTAAATGGAATGAACATTAAATTAGAGACTGGTTTATGTAAACTTGAGTATTCCTGACGTCGTCTTGGACAATGTCACGAACAGTAAAATTGCGTCTTAATTTACGAGGGTAAAAGATCGGAGGCAAGAGAAGATGTGACAAGGCGGAAGATGATAATACTCGGCCTCGAGGGTCCTTGAGAAGGACGATGAGGTTTCAGTCTATAGCAATAATCAACATCATTGAGTGCAAGCTTAACATCCAGTGCTAAACTGAGCTTCAGAACCAGTTCATCCACTGTTCACTTTCAGAATGAGGCACACCGTGGATTTCTAATACATAATTTTACTGCTCTTTCTCAAGTACGTTGATCTGTTCCTCTAGGGTAACATGTCTCTCCTTGAGAAGACCGTTAGCTATAGTAAGCCCTGAATCTTGTCGTTTAGATCGGATATGGACATATTTACCGTCTCTGGAAGCCTTGCGTGGTCATCGAGAGTACGTTGCCATTCGGTGAGAGAACTCTTGAGGTCCAGTTGGCCCTCTTGAAGCTCCTTAACTCTATCGAGTATTTCGATGAGGAGGGCGTTGTCCATCGCAGCTGAAGTTTTGATTGGTGACACAGGAGGGTCTCGAACTGGGGTGCCCTCGTCACGCTTGTTACGGATTTCCTCGAGGCACACTCCACAGGTCCAGCTTTTCCGAAGTTCCTCTAGGGTCTGCACGTCGCTATCTGACATCAACGCCCAAGCAGAATGATAGCTTTTTCTGCACTCCTCACAGGCCAGGAACTTTTGACTGGGCTCGATGGACTTTCCGCAACTTGAACACTCGCTAGACATTCTGTTTGATCGTGGCGAGAGCCAAAACACGTCCGCACACCACGAAGGGTAAACAGGAACTCAAAGAAGAGGTATTTATACAGCAGAATGGTTCAAATATTCCTCGACGATCAGATATGTATCCCTCCGCTTGACACCACAGTGAAACTCCATTCAACATATAGAACTTCATTTAACAGACGCACGCTTCATCTACATCTACATTCACTTACGCCCCTCCTGCATGCTATTCCCTTCTCCTTCCCGAATCCATAGCTATCGTAATCTAAATCAATTCTAACCATTATAACCAGGCAGGCGACAGAAGTGCGATATCTCGCATTGGAAACCCTATCGATGGTATAAATGGTTTATTTTCTGAGATACAGAGCTGCTGATGTAGCCTATTTCTCGAAGGGGCCCTTTATATTTGTTTGCGATTCCATGTTCAAATAATAAGGTGGAGAGCGCATAATTTTTTAACACATTTTTTTTGCCGATTAGTAACGCTTTTCATGATACCTTAATGAAATATTTTTTTAAATCATTGTGCCCAATCATGTGCAAGGCTGTGCCCAATCATGTGGAAGGCTGAGGACCATATTGACTTGGTTCGGAGTTGCTGTTTGCATATATTCGAGAGATTTTTCGACACATCTTCACGGATTCATCGACTGTTGAAAAATTTGTTTTTTTTTTACTGTCGTGAAACATCAAAGGATGTTCGGGCGAGGAGATTTCGTCGTTTACTTCTCGACGGACCAAATGAGTTGACTTCTTATAACTGGCAGTTCATCATTGTTGGTATTGGGAGTACTTTGAGTATTTCGTGAATGACATTCGTCTGTGTTGTGATTAACAGCCAATTGCATTGTATCCAGGTCGGTAGCATTCTGTGTCCGGATGAATATTCCTGATGGTGGAATCGAGATTGAGTTTGAATATGACTTGCTCCAAAGCAAGGAAGATACTATCACTAAGTTTACCAATCGAACTCAGATCTGAACTCGGACCGATTTGAAAATTCCAAGTGAGCCGACTAAGATCGACTGGTTTATCAATACGTACTGAAAATATCGATATTAAATTGTCGAATCTATCAGTTGAAACACGATTGACCCGGTGTGTAAACAACTGCAGAGTTGGAGATTTTCAGTCGCAGTCCGAGTGAATAACAATGCCTAAATAGAGGAAGAAATGCAATGTGCTACGATATCATCAATGTTTTGTAGTTATCTCCAGGCAATTACGACGACAAATCTTAGGCATTATCGAGTCTAGGGTAGTTAGTAGGGGACTCACCCTCACGCATTCGCGAGGGCATCACACATCGAGAAGTAATCATTATAACTCACGGCGTACATAGTCTTATCAATCACTTTTCATACACTATTATCGTAATAATTATTTTACCTCTTCCCTTCCAGCTGCCTCATTATTCCCTCTTCTTTGATTAATTGTATAAGGTGAGAAGTCTTCTTCTCGCTCCAGCTATTCCTTTTGGTGGGAATACTTTCAGCATTTCCTTCACTCATCATCACTGCACTCTTGTTACAACTGGTTACAACAAACGCCTTGAATAATGACTATATTTTGTTTCCCAATGACAATCAAAAGTATAACGAGGAGCACCACTCACCCGCTGGTTCAGATCGATCTGAAACAATCTGAAATCCCAGACTGGATTAGCAAGCGAGCCGAGCCGGTCCGCTTTTCAAATCGATCACATAGTCAGTTGCGTTGACCATACCGAGTTGATCTGGTTAGATCGATCTGAGATTTATTGGTAAACGTAGTGCATGAATGGAGTACAACTTAAAGCTTCTCTTGCGGCAACGACGTGGCCAAAGGGGTGTAAATTTGCAATGGTTTTATTGTTACTTAAATGCTATGTACAGGGTTTACGTGGCAGAGAATGCGCAAATGGATGAGTATAGTAACTCAACTATTTCTTACGTCTATTCCACGCAACAACCTGTCGTTCGATCTGAAGAATCTTCGACGTCCAAGGATATGGTTTGATCGAGCTAGCTGCACTGCACCAGGGAGGAAATTTTGCTCTCGTATGTATAACTTAAAGGATACGGATGGAGAAGGTTAGGTGGACGGAAAGAAAAACTAACGAGGAAGTGATTGAGATGGTGGGCGAGGAAAGGAAACTTCTGAATGAAATCCGGGATAGGCAGGGTAGACGGCTGAAGGGAGTAATAAAGGGTGATGGGTTGCTGAAGAGTGTGATAGATGGAAGGATGTTGGGCAAACGGGGAAGGGGAAGAAAGAGAATAGGTTTCATGGACGGAATGAAGAAGGATAGATCGTACGCAGAGGCGTAAAAAGATATACTAGAGGGAGATAGGTCCCTGAATGTGTAGAAAACAGGGAGGAGATTCTCTGCCATTCAGCAAAACCTACCTTTACCGGTAGAGTACATTATAGTAATAAATGTATGACCTTGAAATAATGTCCTCTGCATTCGAATAAGTCGATCTTGAAATTGGCATTATCATTGTGATGTTGACAACATCGTTTTGGAATAATCACGGTAAGCTCGATTTTGTTCTCCCCAGCGAATATTCTTTTCATGAGAAACTCCCATAACTGACGAAAATGACAATGACACTTTAACGTAGTTTAACGAATAATTACATCTCACTTCTTTGCCCACTTTGTATTTGTGCAAGTCCTTTGGTGGTTATTTCCTTTCGAATTTGTACATGCTCTAGGTATGCCATACCCTCTCATCCATGCACGATGTTTAAACTAGCTGAATCCAGATGCAATTGTGTTTACCTTTAGTAAAAAATTATGGCCAGGATTGGCCAAATAATGAAGTGGCCTTCTGTATTTGTTGTAATGTCTGGATTGTCATTTCTACGCCGCTCGTCAAGTCAAGCAAGGGGGAAGGAATGTTCAGTAGCGGGGGTGAGTTGGGTGAGCGATGGTTCGGAGGGAGGGGGAGGGTTTCATGGTTTGGGTCCTGCTCAAAAAGATAAGAAGGGATTAGGATGGGGGAGTGGTATTGAAAATCAATATAATTTAATAATTTGACCTTTTCTATCCTCTTTATGATTTCCCTTTGTTCATAAGAATCCAAGCAACGTCCTTTGTTTCGAAACCTTAAAATGACCTTAAAATGTTCACTCGGAAGTCCGTGTGGTGGGATTCTTCCATCAGATGTTTTGCCAAATAGGATCTAATAGGAGAAGTGTCTCCTTTGGGCAGGCACTTTATGTGTTCACTCACACGAGTTCTAAAATTTCTTCCTGTTTGACTCACGTATACTCCAACTCACCCCCGCAACTGAACATTCCTTCCCCCACCCACTTGACGAGCGGCGTTGGGATGACCTAACCAACCCACTGTTATGAACCCATTTCCTCCTCTTTCTCTCCCCCCCCCATTCCGCATCAATACCGATAATCCCAACGGCCAAACCTCCTTGAATTTCCTGGAAAGTTTTGAAATTTTGTCATATTACAATGTGCATGGTGATAAACTACTCAATGACATAATCCCTTCAACCGCCTCACCCTTGTTCTCTGTGCCAGTGCCCCCACCTCCATCCCCTTAGTCCTTGAGCCTGTCGTCACCACCTGTTCGTTCCTTCCCCTGCAGTTTTGCCCGACCACCTCCTCAAAACTTACTCACCTCTCATCCCCCCTTCTTTTTACCACCTCCCTCTCCTTGAAATTTCCATTTAAACTGTGCTGTCTCATGGTATTTTACTTTGTAATCTTGATAATGGCCTGAAAAAGCCGAAACCGGTCTAATTGTGTTTTTTAATATAGTGGTGGAAAAAAACTGTTTTCATTTTAAAGATGAACAACTTCCACAAAGTGAACTCGCCAACCATTGATTTTACTCCTCTTTCCTCTTCCTTTCCTCCTTTCCTTCCCACTAAGAATCGTGAATGAATACCCATGGCATAACTGGAATTTTCACTCTGCACCTGATGATAGCCATTAGCCAAAGTGCCGAAACACGAGTTGTAAAGTTTTCAGTACTAAAAATAGTGGACAGTACAACATCTAGTTGTCTTCATTTTAATAATGCAGTGCCGCAATATCTCGCCCGAAACCGTTGACTTCAATCAATAACCTGGTTTACGAGGTCCATATAGCGGATGATCTCTTTGCATGTTATGATTCAGGATATGAGGTAAGTTTCCTACAATGTGCCATCCTGTATTAAAAACTTAAGATTCGCTATGCGGTTTTCAGCAAGTTTTCAGCTATGATTTGAAGTGTGAAAGGAAAATGAAATGAATGTGGGCTTGCTCGGGAGCTGGTGCTGCGTTTCAAACCACGTGCCCACAATTGGTCGTTTACTATCTCACGAGTGGCGCCGCAGAAGATTTAATACGCATTGGCCTTACGGGGCCGTAGTCCGCCTGCTATTACCTTGTAGCCGTCGCTCAATCAATTCGTGGCGTTTCACAGAAATATCAAGAAACTACAAGCATGTGGCAGGTGCTGTCGCGGGATGCGACAATCGAAAGAAATAAACATCGCCCATATTGGTGCAACACAAAGAGCGTTAATTAGAGGTAATTGCGTACAATAGTGACAGTATGATCTACATACTAGCCCGCGATATAGTGATAATATTAGACAACAGAGCCGACCATTACTACGGTATCTCGCCTGTCTCTGCTGGCTTCGGAGTTTAGACTCGCTCTCGCTAGCCAGCACGACTCGTGGGTTCATGAATATACATTATGGATTGGGATCTCTTTGCCAAAAACTGTTTTCTAGAATTCCGTAAACGACTAACTTTTTGGAAAGTGGTGCCGCCTAGTGATGAAAGACGGAAGTTCAAATGTAAATACAGTCGACAGATTATAAATACATAAATATACTTGTCTTACCGGTTTTGCCATGAATATACATTGGTTTTTACTTACAAGTAATCATAATGTAGTGGATAAAAAATGTATTAATACACGCGGGACGTAATTATACACTTTTTTAATATCGTCGGTCTACAGATATATTTAATTCCTATCCAAATTTAATTACACAAATGCACTATTAACTTCTTAGCATTTCGTGAATATCACTATACGGAAATTTAATAATAATGCGAGGTGACTTCATGTGTATTCCCAATGGCCATCATTGCAGTGTAGGTAAAAAGGAATGCACTTACCGCCGCCTTGAACAGATTCTTATTTTTTAATCCAAGTCTCCTATTTTTGGTCCTCATAGACGCATACCCTGTTTTACAGTCTGGTATGAATCAAGTTCTGTTTAAACAAGGCATTCAAAATTCTTTATTTAAGCCTAACGGGCTTAATGCATTTCAATTATAATCGGATTCTGGCAAACAACGTAGACGGCACACGATGAACGTTTCATTAACCTCTTATTGATTTCCTGTAATAGATATTTCCTCTATGGCAAATAAAAAGTAAATTTTAGATAACAAAAATAGAAAGGTATATTCTAATCATCCATTAATTCATATCTCCTTGATCGTTATTGAATATTCACCACAATCTCACGTTAGCAACAATTAACTACGTCTATTTACAATAACAACGGAAAAGGCTCTAATCGAAGTGGCGCCAAGGACTGGGTGAACTAAAAGTGGAAATTTCGGCAACACGAAGCCTAGGCAACAATGCCAAACATCCGAATCCATAATATATATTCATGCGTGGGTTTTTCAGGGCTGCGAAAATGATGGACGATGATCGTTACGCATTGTCGTCTGCCTCGTCGTCACAGTATCTAGCAAAGTGAATAAGTTAAGTGAAATTAAAAACCAAAAATAAATATAGGCTTGCCAATTCCACGAATCACATCCAGTCAGTGGCGCTACAGTGGGGGCAAGGGTAAATTGCCCCATTCTACCCTTAAATGTGGCGCCAAAACGTATTACATGAGGACGCCTTAGGCGCCCTAGTTCAATATGACCACAAAGAGACAGGGTTATATTAGAAGGATTGTTTTAATGCTCGAAAAAACATGTTAGAGGGGGGAGGGGCCCCATAAAGCCGCGGGGAGCCTCTCTTTACCCCATAAATCTGCATTTTTTTGCCGCTGTATCAAGCAAACACAATTTAAGACGGTATTAATAGGTAGAAAATTTGATAAGGGAACACTGGATGTTGAAGGCCATCACAATAGGAAATAGTGAGTAAGGAGGAAAAAGGAAGTTGCAGTATATGTTTAATGGAATGACGAGCGATAGGAAGCGAGCATACTCACCTACCTAATTTATCATAGGGATTCCCATAGTTGCACAATTAACAGTTTCAACAATGCAAAAGCTTTTGAGCAATGAGGTTATGTAAGTCGTGCACGATTACTACAACACACAATGCAATTGAAGGTTTGGCCATGCTAACAGTTGTCTTCATCACTTCTGTAAAGCAGAGAAATATATAAAATAGGTGTCTATCCCATCCTGAGGGTACAGCTCCAATTCCCGGCAGTGTGGATATTTTTCAGAAAATTTTCAATTTCAACTGGTGTACCATGACAAGAGCACTTCAAAAGCAGTGCTCTATCCCTTAGATAGGACGTAAAATTGTGGACCCTTCAGCGAAACACAGCTTGCACTCTTCCTTCATGATATACTAAAATCAGGTGAATCGATTAAGCAAGTCGACGCGATATTCCTTCATTTCAAGAAGGCATTCGATAAGGTCCCTCACAGAAAACTCATACATATATAAATGGCAATCATGCGGAGTTAATAGAAAATTCACAAAGGACTTTCTCGGTGATCGAAAACAAAAAGTAGTCATTGATGGTTTTAGCTCAGATGTGGTGGAAGTCACATCCAGTGTTCCTCAGGGAAGTGTGAATGGCCCTCTGTTATTCATTATTTATATTAATGACCATAGTTCTAGAGTTAGCAGTAAATTAAGATTATTTGCAGATGATACAGTTATCTACCATGAAATGATCGAAGATGCGGACTTTGAAGCTCTGAAATCGGACCTTAACAACGTTCATTCGTGGTGCCAGGAGTAGGGGTTAGAATTAAATATCAGTAAATGCACCACAGTTCACTTCCAGCGAAATCTTCACAAAAATGCCATACCTATACTGTGGGTGGAGTAAACATAAAATCTTCAGATACAGTAAAATATCTTGGAATTAGCTTAACTTCTGATATATCGTGTGGATTACACATACAGAACATATGTGGCACAGCATTAAAGAAACTAGGTTTTGTTACACCTTTAATAGGAAGGTTCTTGGATGAAAAAGTAGGTAAGAGAGAGATGCTACTTCGCTCTGGTTAGGCTACACCTTGAATACACCGCGAGCATTTGGGACCTTGGTCAAATAGATTTAACCAAAAAAATTAATACAATTCAAAGGAAAGCAGAACACTTCCTTAAAAACTGCTACCAGCATGCATATAGTGTCTCACAATTTTTAGAGGGAATAAGGTGGGAGCCCCTAGATACTCGGAGGCTATACGCTAGCCTTAGGTTGCTTGATAAATTGAGAACTGATATTTTTCAGAGTGACATAGAGAATATTATCATGACGCCTCACTACATCTCTAGGTCTGACAGATGCGATAAAATGGGAGAGATACACTGCCGAACAGATAGGTACAAACAGTGGTGTAACTACGGGTAGGGTGAGGGGGATAGAACCCCCCCCCCAGAACCCTAAAAATAAAAAAAATATTCGTATCACAGCAATCCTACTTGTTTGAAATACAGTAATTAAATGTTTTTGTAAACTTGTATCTGTAACAAATATTTAATGAAACCATGTTTTTCTACAATACATTCATGATATAAAGCAACATTTACTGTATTATTACCCGGTATGGTGTGCTATTCAATCTGATCCATCCTCCTCCCACCCCAAAGCCAAGTCCTTGTTACGCCACTGGGTACGAAAACTCGTTCTTTCCGTGACCAATAAGCGACCACAATAAAGATTAAGCTCCACTACATACACTCCTATAATTCATGTCACAATTTCATCTCCAAAAAAACTTCACCTTTACACGGCTGGTGACCTAACACCCCCTGACACCCATGCAGTGGCTCGCTGGGTATTTCGTAGATGTACCATCTGTAATCATCTGACTGAAACTAATGCAATTTTCTCTCCACTCTTTCATCAATTCCTTTAAAGTCATTCCTTCACTGACTCTCAAGTACTCCTTTACATTTAATGTTGATAACATTGATGACTGAGTCATCCATATGTGATCCAATATCTAACTACATGCTGATGACAGCAAAATATTCAAGCAAGTGAATTGTCCTTTCCAGTACCTTGACTTCCAATTGGCAAGTCTATTCTTGAACCAATGGGATCCCACTGGCAGTTGCGTATTAACCTACCCAAATCAGTACTTTTGAAATAATAACCCTATCTCATACATACACCCTCTCAAATAACCCTATCCCAGGTCTACATCCCACAGATGCGAAAGTGTCATATGTGACACAAGGCTAAATTTTCAATAGTAAATATAAAACGCTGTTGGCAAGCAATTGTTAGCTTCATGTATTGGCTTACCAATATTCATGATCCTCTCTGATAAGTGTTTTTTGGTTGCATTCTTCCAATTTTAGAATACTGCATGCCAGTTTGGTCAAATCATAGCCCAACAACTCCAGAACCTCCCAATCACACTGTTAATATTTTCTCCATCATTGCCTGTCATCACATTACCTCCTGCAGAAATTCAACCTACAAATTAATTTTGTCCTCCTAAGGAATCCCTTGAATCTCTCACCACTCTTCACTATTAGACATTAAATTCTAACATAACATAACCAAAGGACAACTTCATGCCTGCAAACTACCTCTTCTGATTCAAGTCCATCCTGGCCTGACATGAAACTGCAATCTACAACACATACCAGAGTTGTCTTTTCCTGTCTTAACGTTCCTTTTTTACTAAATCCCCTCTGAAGAAAACTCAATGTCCTCAAGATACTACTTCTTCCGACACAAAAATTCACTGCCTATCTAAATTGTTACTGGCGTCATGAAACCCTACTGGTATATCACCCACATGGACTTGTTGAATAGTGTGTTATTCATTTTTATTTCATTCTTCCAGCTATTATTTTACTGTTGCTCTGATACTTATTTATTTGTATACACAACATTAACCAATGCAATCAGTTGCAGTACCTCTGCTGGCTATTTGAGATGATTAATATGTAAATACAAACCTTAATGGAGTAAATTACCATATTGTTAGCCACCTTCTCAAATAACCAACCAGCAATGCAATATTGGTCATAATAGTTCATAGGGATTTGTTAGAGTATTTCATAAAAAGAAAACATTTCACACAATGAAGGAATGCATTTTACTTGTGTTCCACCAAATATTTGATCAAACAACCAGACAAATTGGCAGTGATTTGATACATATTTCCACTAGAAACTACAAACAAATTAAACATCATGGTTTGTTGAACAAGTTAATAATGAGAGGTGGGATATGAACATGCATTTGAGAGGTCAACTAAGACAGCCAACAGAGAGCCAGCATCAACCTTGTTCACAAAAAATGCATGGCATTGGTTTTTTCCTCCATTGCCAAAGGCAATTATGTATTAGTGACACAGACCACTCCAACAAAACATACTAGAATGCCCAATTTAAAAAAAAGAACTCACTCCCTAAATTACACAACAAACACACATTCACACTTTTCTCTGATCATGTACAGACCTGACATACACTTACACATGGGTACCACACACATATATATAGACATCTGATTTCTAAACAATCAGACTCTCGTTTTTTTTAATATACCAATTAACCATTACTAGCAATTAAATCTGTGTCTATAAGGCCTCATGGTACAAAATGATGGGAAATTTTTCTTAAGGGATGTCAAAATGACATAAATGACATCATTTTGTGTTTTTTTTCTTTTAATTATAGAAGGCTAAGTGATGCACTTAAAGATTTGAACTTAAAACACCAATTACCAAGACATTTCATACACATTTTCAACTTGCCGCACTCATTCTTCTCAGCTTTGAATAATTTAATCTGCCTTTGTCAATCACTTTTACACCAATATTTCAAAACTTTTGAAACATTCACGTCCACTCAACGTATTTAGTTGATGACAACACTTCCATTCACAGAAGACAGGATGAAAATGATGCCTCCCCATATTAACCGTCTAAGTTCAACGCCATACTCAAAAATGAATACTTTGATAAAGCAATCACATGGATAAAATATTTTAAGTTTGACTAAGAGACAGCAGAACATGAGATCCTTGAAAATTTACCGATTTAAGCTTTGTTAGTGTATACCAATTTTTTTAAGGTTCCCTGGCTATTTGTCGGCAACATATTTACACATAACTTGTCACAAAGAAAATCAAACCAATACAAGCACACAATTATTTTCAGTATTTACAAAAATATTAATGCTTCAAAACCCAATACAACTGACTTAATACCACAGTCGCCAATTGAGACTAACAATAAGTTTAGAATCAAATTGGTGAAGCCAAAATTAAAAGAGGAATATTTCCACCATTCCTCCAGTATTAATCTATCACCAAAATATTACTTAAAATATTCTCAAAACCATTCCACATAAGAAAAAATATCACCAAATTATTTTTAGCTCTTGATTTTCGGTAATAATAGTGGAGAAAATTAATTTGTTCCTAATTAGAGCTGGAATTCAATAATACATTTTGGATCTACTGGTATTACACTCAGCCAACAATGCAACTGAGATCATTACAATTCATTTTGTGTTTATACAAGAACAACACATATGATTAATGTTGACATGATAAGGCAAACTCACACTTAAAGAGGTACAAAGACCAATTCTCAAACAGCCGTGAGATCTGGCCCTACTAATACAATAACTCTGGCAAATACTCACGTGGCATATCTCTGGGAAAATGATCAAATAATGCCTAAAGAGAAAGGCTTTATGATATTAGGTATTAATATGTTTATATACTTAGGTGATCATGTAGCATATTATATACTATCACAATTAGGCACACGTTAAAATGAACACCACATTACATCAACAGTTTCAACTAAAGGCATATTTTTCACTTGACCATCTTTCTTTCCCAAAAATATGTCAACTTTTTTTGCCATTACTAGCACATTAGGGCTCCCAATACCTATAATGAACTTTTTATTAATGAAAGTTTATTTACAAAGAAGATTTGAGTTTTGTAGGATATCACATTGATGTACAAAAATACTTTTTCAATTAGCTAAGACATTTCAACACACAAAATATCTATATTTACAAATCCAATAGTCAATTGGATAGAGAATGGTGTCAGGTGGTCCAAGCATCCAAATTACCTCATTGCCAAACAGTTTTTTTCAAAGGACTTCAAAACTGTGGCAAAGTTATATCATACCAACACTGGAATTACCCCGTCTTATGCTCCTCAACCATGAGCAAGTATTACCTCAAATGAGTGGCAATTCTCCCAGAGGAGCTTCATCACAAGCAATTTTTTTCATTACTTGAGATAGGTAGTTTTCAACCCATCATGTACTGCCAGCTCTTCATTTAAGAAATTGCTGACTGATCACAGCACACTATCAGTCAAATAAACTAAGTATGTGGACTTTCTCCCACTCTCCCAAGATTGTTCCCCTGGTTCAGTAGAATAATTTTTAGTACACTAAGAGACTTTGTATCACAAGCATGGGCTAAGAATTAACAGCTAACAACATCCACTTTGATGCACAGAGTCTAATTTATCTCCCTCATTTTTACAACCAACTTATTACCATACTAATTCCTCTTGAGAAACCTAGTTCTAAGAGGCAACTGTGACACAGGTGCCCAGTGAGATGTTGGATAGGAATAAAATCCCTGATCATTGCTTCCTATGCACCACTTCCGCCAGTCTTTGTCCTCACTACTCGAGCAATCACATTCCTTCCTCCATTCCCTCATACATAAGTGTAAGAGGAAATTTCTTTCCATCAAATAGGGCATCGTTGTCCTTGGGGCCACTCCTTCAAAAAAATAGCACTTTTCACGAATTTCCTTCACTCACGCTAATTTCCTCCACATTTGGCCAAGACAAAAACGTCACTCCAAAAAAATTAAGGAAAAAAACAACCCTTTCTTTTGGAACTCACAGACATATTAACTTCAGTCTGAGGCCATTTGAGACATTGCATGGCTGGTCAACTTTCACAAAATTCATTCACTTTTCCCATACCATTATAATGCACCTGGACTGAGACGGATAATTTCCATGCGTTAAAAGGGGCTAAAAGGATAGGTATGCATATGCAGAATTGAATAAGCATGCATACGCACACACACACTTTCATTATACAAGGGCCAGATGAGAGAGGCACACCCCTTTTTCAATGGGTTTTAGGAGAGGAGGGAAGTTCAGAGAGTAGGAGTTTTTTTTAAGGCGAAGGACCTGCCCATGTTACAAGGCAGACCCTCCACATGAGTCTTTTTTTTAATCACTCCCACTGATGGGGTGAGGGAGGTAGTTCTGATGGATGGGCTACTGTTGAGCTAAAAAAAGAGGGAAAAGGAACAGAAACACAGACAATCAGTCACACTTGCTCTCTCTCCTCACTTACATAAAGAAAAAAATGGCCTTCCATTATCTTTACCAAAATGGCACCCGAGAGCTCAATGGAGACACAGAGGTGCAAAACAATACAACTAGGCCATCACTGCCTGCAAGACATTTGTGAAGAATGATCCAAAGTAAGGATAATAAAATAATATCTGCATTAAATTTAGGAATTGACCTAAAACATTATCATTGTAAAGCTTGGAAATATAGTGAAGGATGCCATTCATACATAGATCCAACACAATCTCTTAGATTGATTGAAAACAAAGCTACCATGAGATAGTTATTGAATGCAAGTTAAAAATGAACCAAATCGTATGATAGGATTATTATTCAAATATGAACTACCTATTCCAGTTAACATTACTGATTGGCATGCTCATTCAAAATTTTACCCCACTACAGTTAGCTACCAAAGTGTGCACTTTGTACAGTCCATGAATTCCATGCTCTACAATGACAAACAATAAAGTAGAAAGTCAAAGAAATAAAGATGCAAACTCAAACATATTAAAAAATACACATTCATAATATGTTTACAGCTATTCCATGTCACAGAGTCACACTTCCAATTCCATAAAAATGCCACCTTTTCAACTCAGTAAAAATTATTCAAGTGATGCATTCCTCTTGAATTGTCGATATCACAAACGATTACAGCAGTCAATGAATAAAATCTAACATTACGAATAAAACATACAATATTACAAGATTTACACACATTATAGAACAACAAAGACTTGTCTGGCCTCAGAGTCACCAAAAATAATATTGAAAGAGATTACTCTAGTTCAAAAAAATTATTGGAGAGATTACACAGAAGAGGAAGGCATGGACTGTATTAAAGTTAAAAAAAAATCCAGATGCAACTTCACGCTTGAGCACACTGCCCAATTATGACTGTAGTTTATTTGGTATTCAAGTGATTGTTTTGCTATTGAAGGAGTCATCCAAGTTGGGTGCAGAAGGAGTAGGAGATGAAAGTGGAAAAGAAGATCTTCATCAGTCTACACAGCACCCCGTGATCACTGGGGAGATGTCCCTCATGTTGGCCCTTACCTGGCAAAACTCTTGAAAGCTGCTGATTGGGGGTTTATGCACAAAGGGACCCTATTTGTGTTTAATTGCTCCGCTATAAACTTGTGCATTTCCTCTGAAAAAAATAATGATAAAATTATTATTTACAACCCAATTTATCCAACCAAACCTCAGCAATAAAGATAACACCAATTAATGCAGGTATTACCCTGAACCACACTCCAATGAATAGAGTGCTGATTCAATCCGAGTTCATCAAAAGGCATATTTTTTCTTGACAAAAATCACTGCATGTTCAATGTGATGGAATTCAAGTGAATTGACCTTATTTATTATATTCATATGTGAATGCATTATTGTATCATAGTCACAGGAAAAGGAACCTACAGACTTGATATACAGCAGTAAAAGTGGAAAAATATTGCATCACTTATAAGATTCCAGACATCAATTTCTTCTGAATGTCAAAGAGCAACATGTCATGATAAGTTAGAAAATTGATGAAAAATACAGGCAGTTATCAAATATGGCATAGTAGACGGTGACGTAATAACTAAGATTTACCACTTATATTGAAAAAATTTTTTAAAGCCATATCAAAGAAAAAATAGAAAATGGCATAAAGTTATGAAAAGAATACATTGATAGCATTTCTATAATGAAAATTGAATATTTTTAGTTTACCGGAGAAGAAAAGTAATGCCACTGGAGAACACAGAGTCCAAGTAGTACAGCATGGCTGGATATAATGCAAGTCAATGCTTTTCAATTGCATACATTTCATGACAAAGGTACTGATGTCATTAGTTAGACGAAGTGGCATTTTGTTATGATGACCCTGAATTTTGGCATAAAACTTTCCAAACTAAGGATTAAACCTCAGTTTCACTTTATAAAATTTAGCTATGGAAAAAAGTCACCACCATTAGATCCAGGAGTATTGTGAATAGCAATAAGTACACCAAAGCAGATGGGCAAAGATCTTCACCTGCAAGTTAATAACTCACTCATCATGGCTTCACAAATAAGGATATTAGAAAAGTTGAAAAACAAAATCAACAGCTATTCATCTTTTACCTTAAGCTTAACCAAATGCATACCTGCACTACATGAATAGTGTGTGAACACAAACATACTCATGACTTCAATCAAATGACCTCATTAAGCTACCAACAAATTGAATAGGTAAGGCTTTATCATCCAAAGAATCAAATTTACCTTTGACTTGCTGAACTGAGGTAAGTTTTCGCTCCCAATGGTCATCAAACCCATGGGGGGCAACTGGCTCAAAGTCGGCAGTGTATTGTCTCATGTTTCCAGCAACTGTATAGCAGCACTTACACATGCAGGAATGGTATCGAAGACGACCTTCATCTAAATACGGGTGGGCTAGGGCATCAACCACAGTTATCCTCTTGTCCTGAGAAAAGAAAGAATTAATCATTCATTGAGTCAATAAAAGTCACAGATAGGACCTTAATTAAATGATGATGATCATCTCCATGCATTTTAACATACTCGACACAATCAATGTCACAAGAAAGACAACCATGCTTGAAAAATACAGTAAAAACACTAAATTTTCCTACGTAGTCAATGTTTTACTTTAACACTATTAATATCAATCGTCATCCAAGAAGATTATTTTCAAATAAAAGCAATATGTTGTGCATAAGAAATCCATAAACAGTAAAACCATGAAATATTTATGAGTGAATTAATATTTTTTCAATGCAATAAGGAAACATATTTTCCACACCCAATTATGCTCAACTAATTTTGATTTTTCCATCAAATCCATTCACAAAAAAGGATATTACAGTTAATAACATTTACAAAATGAGGTTGCACTTTTCAGGCATTGATATAGGGGTTAATCAAATCTTGAATTCATTCCTTATGGAATGCACAAACAATCTCTCAAACAAAACATCTGCTTTTGAAAGCACACATTCCGTCATTGGCACAAAAAGGTAACTTACAGGGTCAAAAACGAGCATCTGGCATAAGAGATGAACTGCTTCGTGAGTGGCCTGGGATGAGAGGGTGTACAGGGCAGTGAGGGAAGGTGGTTTGGGTGGACGTCTCATCATATGGACTCGAGCTCCCTCGCAGGCTCTCCTCATGTCTTCCAATGAAGGTGTGCCCAACAATTCTGTGATCAGCTCCAACTAAAAGAGAACACAATGAAGCACTTCAGAACATGCTGAATAAAATATAGTAGCAATAAAGGCAAAGGAAAGGACACATGATAACCTCATTTACTCACGTCAGTACATGCCAAGGTCATATTACTCATCCTTCCTTAACACTAGGAATGCGGAGGGTAATTTAACAAAATGTATTATCTCAGGAAAAAATATATTATGTGTTTAAGATATCCATATCCAGTTTTTTCATTGAATATAAACTGAATTATCTAATAATTATAAAAGACTTTTACATCGTCTAAAATATAATTGTAATTATATTAGTTTACCTGTTCTTTCCCCCCCACCCCCCTTCCCAATGGTCTCCAACTAAATGGCTTGTGGAAGTGAGGAAGGCAGGAATGAGTCAGAGAGTGAATGAGGTGTTAGTGTGATAGTTTCCAAGTGGTGTGGGAGGCATTCAAGTGCGGTCAAGGAAATTGAACGAAAAGTCAAAGAAGGCAGTGGCCTGACTTGGTGGGGCTACTTGACTGAGCAAAGGCTTTTCCCCCTGTGTTTCCCCTTATTCCCCTTTCAAAACCCCTGCCCCAGTGACTGGGTATTTAAGAGCCCGAAACAGGTAAGAGAAGGACTATTTTTTGGAAATCGAGGGACACGCGGAAGCGCTGCCCAGCGAGCTGCAAAACGGACGCCCAGAAGTTGTGATCTGTTTCTACATATCGTCCCATGGAGGACCCCCCCCCACTTTTCTTGGATTTGGGAGGACTTCATCTGGAGCCTTGGTTGATGAGCTAGTGTCTGCTGCCGTATTCTGGATTTTGGGGATAATCGTACCGGACACAAGACAGCCCTGCCCGCTCGCAGAAAGCCTGAATCCATCGGCCATGTAAGAGTGTCGCCGTCCTTACACAGAAGTCCTTCCAATTCTTGTACTCACACTCCCAGCTCCCAGTGACAGCCCCGGAGCCGTCGCATTCCCCGCCGGTGTTGTGAACCAGAGTGTCGAGCACAATTAGTCACGAAACTCAAAGAAATTACGAAAGAGGGAAGCACTTATAATTACCTCCCATGTAACCAAAGTTTAAAGAAAATCAATCTGTTAAATCTTAATTTGCCTGTTGTTTGCATGTTATTTGCCTTGGTTATACCTCATATCACCTATCGCTTGCATCTTATGTTCATCTCTCACATGCAAATATCTGATCCATCGAAGTGCTATCTCATCCTTCATAGCCATAGTCATTTAGTTCTTAAGGTTCGTGTTTCTTTGTTTCAAGAGGTTTTTGGTGCGTATTACGCAGAATTATCATTCTCTGGTTTCATGTATGTGGTCCTTAACTCAGTCTAAGTTGAATATATGTTTTTTGATGATATTTTTATATGGTGAGATTGATATTTACCCTTCTCATCCCATAAGCCTGCAAGTGGGAAACCCTTTTATTTACTCCCTGCCATTTTATCCGACAACTTCACATTCCGGTGGCAGAATTTCGCAAATCTTAAACAAGGTCGGGGACCCCCTGCATTGGCTTGGCATATGCTAGCCCTTTTTCTCTCTGGTAAGACAGGTGATGCAGATTGGGGGCGCATGTCCCCGGAGGGAAGAATCATGCACTCTAGTGTACACATCCTCCCAGTCTTTGTTTTTTTGTATCTGTGTGACCGGGACCGTTACAATATTGGCCCGCAGCACTTTTCCCCGAGATGCAAAAGCCGATACTGGCCCATCGCACTAAGAGGGTTAAGGGAGATATAGTAAGAAATCTTGGGTAAAATCATTCAATACACATACTCTGGACACATTTCCTTTACTCCATTTCACTAACAAGACATATGGAAATCAAGATAAAGTAAAACAAGGGTAAAACTATATGCCTGATAGAAATTACTTGATAAATGCAACAGCGGTATCTTTTCAGAGGAGTGGAAAAAGAAAACCAACACTAAAGGCATCCCTTTCATGGGCATACACATGCATAATGAGGCCATTCTAATATGGTTGAGGTTTTTCAAAGACTAAGAAAACAATGCTCATCATAAAGTAGGAGAGCACAAACAAGATGAGGTAGAACACCATGGTTACACAGGTAGTTCATGAGAGGAGAAGAGGGAGAGTGGAAAGGGACATGAAGAAGAAGATCTGCATTAGCAAAATATGAATTCAGCAGTAAAGAGATGTTGCAAAAGAATGTACAGAAAATACTGGTGAAGAGTCCAGTAAAGAATGCAGCACTGTGATATTTAGCGAAAATAATCATCAAAAGAATCTACAATAGACATCTACAATTCAATTCACTGCTTTCACATCAGATTAAGTCCCCAAAAATTACTACGAAAAGAAAAATGAAAAAATAGTAGATCTCTAAATTCCTTACACATTTCACCAAATTGAAGCATGTACTTTAAACATGAAGAATATTTTTCATGGAATATCTGACATTATTTCTTAAGATGAATAATCAGAACATTAAACATGATGGGGCACACAACAAAGGGAAATTCAAAAACATCAATGCTTTGAATAAGCAGATCAAGGTGATGGAAAAATGGATGGAGGTATGAATGAGACGAAAAGCTCAGCAACAAAAAATGGTGAACCATGAAAATATATGAAATACACAAACATGGGAATAATTCTATATCGTGAAATGAAAAAGAAGAGAGACTTGATTGGCTCTTTAACCTCACGTACATTAGAAGTCAGGGATGTAAACCCACCTGTTGGATAGGACTCTGCGCTTGGAAGAGTATCCTTCGGCCAAGAAGTTCACCAAAAATACAACCAACACTCCAAACATCCACTGCCGCTGTGTAATGCCGTGCACCCATCAAAATTTCAGGAGCTCGGTAATACTGCGTCACCACCTCCTGTGTCATGTGTTTGGATTGGTCCGGCTCTTCTACTCGTGCAAGCCCAAAGTCACATATCTGCAAGATTGGAAATATCAACGAAATATTAGTAACTGCAATTAATACTCATATTTAACATGAAATTCCCAGCACACTTTATGCTCCACCAGGACTTGAAATATGGTACATATATGTGTGACACAATGATTATTTTCCATTTACTATTGAACAAGAGTGTTCTAATGGAGCTCCAGAAAAAAAAATTAATACACTTAGTGGAAAAACAGAAGGTGACTCACAATGATTTTATTTGTATCATAATAAATCAACATAAAAATATTTCTCACAAACTCTTAAAAGTTATTGGATCCAATGACTCAATATTCATCTTTAATGATTCAGCATCATTGGACGTGAATTCATTACTCTTCATCAAAATTTTATTCTCAGAGCCATGCAGATTTCCAAACAATACTTAAGCAAAGTGGCAAAACCAGAGAGGCTTGGGGTTTGTGGGGTCAGGACCCCTTTCCCCATTTATTTTTGAGCTTTTTCTGATTATTTTTTCTTTATTTATTTAAATATTTAAACAGAGCACTTAAGAGAAAGTTATTTATTTTTTTCACACAGTAAGTTGACTGCATCAAAGTGAAAACTACTTTTAACAACTCTTTTCTAAAAAATAAGTATGAAATTTCAAACATAAGTAATCACTGATATCAATCATATCCTTTCAGAAATTTACACAGCATAAATCTTCAAATACTGAAAAATATTTTGCAATATGAACTAATTATTTCCTGAGGAATGATGTAAGCAAATTCATCTCAGTATGCACACCAGGTCAACATATTTCCTAATTACCGGTATTTTGGCAATCGTTTCACTCACATGATGATGGTGGATGAGACGCTTGCAAAGTTGTTGGCAATTGTGGAAGCGTCGACCATACGTGTGCAACCCGAAAAGAATTTACTACAATTATATTGCAATTACAACTGAACTCTGAAAAGCCTAAATACCACATTTTCCACTCAATTCTCCCTGTCCTGATTATACTCAACATCAACCAAGCCAAAACAAAATTCTGACAATGTCAGTTTTTTTTGTAAACTAATAATAGCAATGTACAAGAAAAGTTGTGCTATCTGTATCTATTCCTCACAACTAAAACTAAGAATGACATAGACAAGAATATAAATGCACACACATGGAAGATTAGAGCCTAAGGAGCGAATTTTCAACAATAGCAATAGATGACCCTCAGATATCATAAACAAAATTGTTGAAGAGATGATTTGGTCCAATTTTACAACAGCAATAAACCCTCCATTAGAGTAAAAATTGTTTATTTTTGTGAATCCACTGCAGCTTGTTCTCCATTCACAATACAGCCGAAAAATTCTATTACGATACATATTTCCTCAGCATTATGGTATGCTCGTCTTGCTGCATCATAGTCCTCTTCCAAATCTACATCTCTGCCTTTTTCATATGCCCCATTAATAATGACTTTCATGTACTATGACAATTTTTTAAACTCACTACTGACTGAGGTAATTTAAATAAGAAAAGATAAACTTGGATTGAGAGGTTTCCATATTCCACTGTAAACGCTTAAGTTTCAACAGCAAAATGAAAAATACATACCTTTAAATCACAGTTGCTGTTCACCAGAAGATTCCCTGGCTTAATATCACGATGAAGTATCCTTGCTGAATGGAGATACTTCAAACCTATATGAATGAGAAAGGTATATTTTTGACAAATGGTACTCACCATTTTTCAGTTGTTTTTACCAATAATATCTAGTTCCAAGTCTTATATTAACTTCATAAGAGCATGCATATCAACATCTAAGGAGTTTGAACCAACCATTGGGTATTGTCAAAAATAAAAACCAAGGAAATATATGGCAATCATAACCTTAAATGATTTTTTAAATACTCGTCTTAGACATTCTCTTCCACTGTAGACAGTGGAATTAATAATGCTGAGCAGTTGAAGATAACATAATTATTGAGGTCATTCTTGAAAGAACTAATGACCTTAATGTACAACTAATACTAATGACCAACAGAATGTTGTCATTTTCTATTGAAGAGAGCAAACATTATAAATAAAGAAATATAAGAAATAATACTGCACATAAATACCTCTTAAAATTTGGTAGAGGAAGACTTTTATATGGTCTGCCGTGAGGTGCTGCGGGGAAACAATAATCTTGTGTAGGTCGCTCTGAAGCAGTTCAGTAATTACATATCTATGAAAGAGTTAAGGATCAATTTCCAAGAATGATCACAACTATCATTTTAAAAGGTTTCCATCTGCTATCATGTGGGAGTAGATGAAGTAAAACTAGCAGGTAGAAAACATTTTTTGTCCCAGCTGGATTAATGAAATTATGAAAACAAATATTCCAGCCAAGTTTTACAGGAGGCATGATTCTAGGTGTGCCTCATTAAATTTGGCTGGTCTACGAGCCTTACTCGATGGAATAAATACTCCTTTAAAGGTTGAGAATTGATTACTTTTGACTGCTAAACATGGATTTTATTTAAGTCAAGGTACAGAAAGCACAGAATAAAACACTTTATTCTATTTTGAAACTAAATTTTGGTAGGAAAAACTCATAATTTAACTTCATCCATCACATCCTATATTTTTACACCGATTTTAACATAATTAAAAAAAGTGAGATTCCGAAAAAAATAGCTCCACCAAGGGCCAGTTATATAACTAATTTTTAATTTGACAGCGAAACCATTTACCGGATTTTACTATTGGCTACAAGAGAGTTCACTGAACTATTATTACAGATAAGCGAAAAATTATCCTTTCATCATATCTTGCAGTCCTACTAGTATTATAATAAATACATGCCCTTACGCTCTATTTTATTTATTCTACCCCGAAAACAACTAAATAGGCGCTTTACATTGGATTCTATTATCATCAACCAGAGACGAACACCATCACCCATATCCTCGATGGTGAAATATTCCACCCAAGCGGGACTCGAACTAGCGACCATAGGATTGGAAGAACCTATGTATAATCGTTCGACTTACGCTTTTATTATCAGTTCAATAACATTAACTACGATTTCCTTGGACAGAGCCAAATTTAACCTACTTCTCTGAGGGTTAGCGGAAGGAATTCAAAATTATTCGATGATCCTTTCAAATTTATCTAAGTTCTTTTAAGGGAGTTTTAATCACTGTTAACTATCCAAGAAAACTAATCGACTGAGATGTGGCTCGAAGTTAGGCGCGCATATCCTCAGCAGCTTCATTTTTCTAGCATCTTCCGTTCGCTAGCGCCACACGTGGACAACTCCGAAAGTAGCTCACGACAGTTTTGCCGGCTTCCAACGATAGAGGACAGTGCGGTTGAGTTTCGAAAGCGGGAGGCCGGGAAGTCAGCTGTTCACCAGCTGTGCCCCACACCACCAGCATGAGTTACATCCCCTTCCTCCCAACTATGCCGAAGCACGGAAGCCAGCTGCAAGGTAAATGCTTCGATAGCCTCCCACTCCACAGAACACACTCGTCCGTTCAAGAACGCTGCTTTTTATTTCACTAGTTCATCGGTAGATACTGAATCAAGAATGACAGTGGTGAAAGCAATCACCGATAACCGAAACTAAGTGTTTAGAAGCTCGAACATTTACAGCATAAGAAGCCAACGGATGTCACACGCATTTCAAAATCATAAAAGCATTGGCTTTGGACGAAATGACGATCAGCCAGAACCCCAAAAATTACGTAGCCAACGAATATACAATTCAAAGCAGCCTTCTTTTTCCTTGAACTTACGCTCTTCAGGCTGGAAGGCTGAGTAATATATTACTACTGCGGCATCTATGAGAATGAAATTCTGCCCAAAGAAGTTTTTTCTTAACCCTTCGCTCGTGAACTTCCTGTTGTGTTTCGTCATTATCAAAGTCAATATGCCTTCGCACATTATTTGCGAGTACTCTAGCGATCATCGCTCGACACGGACGTAGTGCCGCGCTATTTTTAGCGTTCTTAGCAAGTGGTTATTCCATTACATTATTATACTCTTCGCCTGTACGTAGTTAATACTCAGAATAACGGTAAAATGTAATGAAATACACCATACCTAGAAATACGGGAAGGCCTTGGGATGGCTAGAGTACCGAGGAAATATTAAGTAAATCAGAAAAACTCATAAGAGATTGAATTAAATCCTTAAAATTTGCGAAAAATAAACGATTGTGGACTATATTGAAACCACACTTACGCCAGTTACATATTCCATCTAATAAAAAATATTCCTATTTAATGGCACTCATGATTGAAATCACGCCAAGAATTGAACGCCAGCTCAATGTGTAGCAAACACGCATACTTACGTAATGTACGATAACAATTAAAACAAATAGAAAACAGATTTGGAGAACCGTATGAAAATCAACTTTAATAGCAGTGAAATATCTGCTTCTTTAATGGTTTAAAAAGTTCATTATTAGCGAGAAAAAAGACAAAAGAATTTTTTAATTCCTTTTCCAAACACTCGAGTATTAGCTAGCTGAGTATGGCGCGGAATAATAGGGTGAAAGTGTTAAGAAGACGCTACTGATTAATGATTGCGGGACAAGTGGACTACTCTCAGAGAGAGGATAACATTTACTCTATGAATTGAGATATATAATCCTTTCCATCCCCACGCCTTTGTGGTGACGGCAGAAATGGCTGCCTCATAACTGAAGAGAGCAAAGTCACACTGCACAAAGACTCACTTGCCTATCGATTACAGCATATTGAGATAAATACTATAATAATTACATAGCTTCGAAGTCCAGATAAAAAAAACTTACATCTCAAGTGATAAGCCTACTAGAGCCAATGAGTTTGAAACAATCACCATTCACGGTAGTATCCAAGTGTGGGTGCACCGATGAGGACGGCTAGAATCAGTCTAGAATTGCCGATTGAGGTTCTTTTACTCCCACAGATATTTGGTATAAAATGGTTCTTTACAGAGATTATTACAAAGGATTGTAATTTTAAAAAGAAAGAAACTTGCGACAGTGGATTCACTAAGATAGAACTGGGCACAACTCTCCATAGTGCAGATCAAGACCACTAAATATAAAGCATTTAAAATAATATGAGCTGGCAGCCGACAGACATCGTGGAAAACTCGAGTAGAAACAGGGAAACGCAATGAGAACAGCAAAACTCTAAACGAAACTTCAAAACACTGCTACCTCGAGAACAACGTTAGTTCTCCCTGCGAAAAAATTCCTTAGAAGCTGTTCTGTAGAACGTAAGAAATTCTACAGAAATGGACTCTTTTTCTTCAGAACTAGTTCCTTTTCTAAGGATCTGTACGGAACATGAGAGCCTGACTCTACAGAACGTATGTTCTGTAGAGTTATTTTCTGCAGAACAAAATAACTCCTTACAAGCTGTTCTGTAGAACTTAAGCAACTCTACGAAAATATGTGAGGTTTCCTTGGGCTTGTAAGGAGTTCTACAGAGCGTCAAAGGACTTCTGTAAAACGTCGTAGGGAATTCTGCAGAACATCCTAAGGAATTCCGCAGAACGCCCTAAGGTATTCTGCAGAACATTCTAACGTATTCTGCAGTACGTCGTAGAGAATTCCGTAAAATGGCGTTTCAATACTTTAAGGAATTTCTACAGAACTTACAGAAATTCTGTAGAAGTATTTATAAGGAAACTATACAGAATTTTTTGGCAGGGCTGGAATTCATTATCCGGGGAGAAAAAATTAGGTTAACTGATTTGTCCCAATACTTCGCTAAGTTTCAGCGTTAACAATTACAAATATTGAAATCACTGCACAAGGGTGGAAAAAACTTGTAGTATTGCTGCTGGCCTAATGTTGGCTTGATGCCATAGCTAACGGCTCATCGACGGTCATCATTCCGCGAATGGGTTTTGCAGCAGCTCTCCACTACATGCTTCTTTCAGATAACGGCTTCACTTCTTATACATTACTCAATGCATCAGTCTTCATTTCAAGGCTATTAGATGGAATGGCACAAAGGACCTTGGTCGAATGGCATTTTTTCTCTCTTACAGGACGCAGGAACTGCGGTCGAAACAACGGAAGTCTTTCTAGGCTAGGGGAGCCTCGGAGAAGGCAAGGAGAAAGAAAGACATGGATCAAGGAAGGTGAAAAGAGCACCTTCAAACGGGTTGGCGTTCAACCGTTTGAACGACCTTGGATGTGCCTTGTACGCGCATGAACACAAAAGGGGTGACAGCGATTGTCTTCTGGCAAGAAAAAAAATTACGTCTGATGAAGAAATGTGCCGTGACAACCACGACTTGCACAGACTTCCTGAGCGAAAACTCGAAAACAAAACGTCCATTGTGTTAGGAACGAAATTGTCAACAGATACTGCTTTGTGTGAACAATTTATTGCTAGATTAACGGGCACAACGGGTTTCTGGCTTAGCAGAGAACAAAGCTACAAATTCAGCAACAAGCAACTACCATAATCAAGAGCTCTGTTTATAATTATTCTATATTGAAGTCTACGGAATATCCTGAGAACGACTGCACGACTAAATAACCACAGAAAAGTAATATTTTCCGGCATCATCTTAATCAGGTTCATTTCATCATAAAGAAACAGATCCATACGCAGGAGTGGAATATAGAAGTCTAACGAACAAGAGAGCGTGTATCAAGAAATACATGAATGCCATGGAAGCAAAAGAGGAATGGAAGCAAGGATAGAAAATAAATGATCATAAAACAGGGCGAGTTCCCTATGCCTGAGCCAAGAATCAAGCTTCTTTAACTCAGCCGACCCACAATGGGAACAGCGGTATGGGTGTGTGTGTGTGTGTGTGTATGCAAATATTTATTTCCAAACTCTTTTCTTTCTGTTTTATACCCATCGTGGTACCTTTTCTTATGGCGGTAAAACTCGATGGCGACTAGCACGAAATACCACCCATCTAACAGCTTTAGATAGCCTACAATTTTATTGTGGAGGCATAAAAACGTAGACAGCAACATCCCGTTGTATGCCGGATTACATTTTGTTTGAGCGCGACTTGAAGTAATTTCAATTAAACGGCCAGTTACGAAGCACTGTCGTAATTGTGCCGAACAAGATAAGTTTTCCTTCACTTGTACTTTTTCTAAAAAAAATAAACAAATGCCAGAGCGAATATTTTAATAATGAGCAGTGCTGTCACGGTGACAATGTCACCCTAAAATTTCATGAATATAGTTTTTGATAATGTGTAACTCCAGGAACAAACAGGATAACGCTTTAAAATGAAGCTCATTTACCAAAGTATTTCAATAGAGATTTACAACCCACAAAATGTTTACAGCACTATGACAGGGATTATATTGACCAATTCCTGACTAATGATTAGTAATGTAGCATTAACATATTATTACACCGCAAAGTAACGAGATACGCATATTAACAAAACTTGACCGTAAAGCTTTCCGTGCATAAATTTGGTAATAGTGTAAGAATTCCGAGGAAGGTAAGGAATGGAATTCTTAAACTTCAATCTCTGCACCAAAACACATATGATAAATTCCGAAACAATTTTTGCACAACATATCGCGACTGGATGACACTAATTATTATTACTTACGTGAGAGCAGAAAATAATGACAAAAATGTACTTGTTAGGTTCTACTACTACTGCTTAGAATAGTAACTTCAGTAGAGAACAAGTCCCAACTTAATTTACTATGATAAGTTATCATCCAGCACACAATATAGGTTTCAAGACTAAAAAAAAAGCCAATACATATCTGCACCATTTCTGCTAGCATCCACTAGCGTTAGCACTGATACATATGAAATACACATAAAACGAAGGAAATTCGGATGTAACATACATAGAATATCGCCCTCCATTACAGATGCAAACAAGATTCAATAACAAATGGACCATGTTCAATTCCAACCATTCGGTCTCGAAGTGGGGGCTTGACGGCGTGCTGAACACTTTTTTTAAAGGATACATTTCCTGGAAGAAGTCTAGATGAGGCGGCTGGAGGATGTCTAATGCAGAGAGGACCTGAAATGAACCAGAGAGATCCACGTCATTAAATGTTCCGCCTTGGCTCTGAGAAGGCGATCAAATCAAAAGTCATCAAGAGCGGCTGGAGCGGAGAGCTCATGACATGATGGAACCATCTCGCTCATCCTCAGAGAGGAGGTAAGCGGCAAAAGGTAAGCGTTCCCCTCCTCCGCGGACAAGCAAAACAACTCTAATTAGGTATCATCACGGAGAAGTTAAAGCAGAAATCAGGATTGCACACTGTAGAAAGAATTTTAAAGGGCCATTACAAAGTGATAGAAACACTATAAGAGATCGTTAACAATGTCTCCAATATACCGAGTCCGCCAAAGGCTTTCTCTGCGCATACTATATTTAAAAGAGCACAACTTCGCCAGATCCCATGTAGTTTTCCACCATTTGGATCTTACGCCGAAAAAAATGACAACATTTAAAATTCTAGGGGTATTTCAACTGAGATTCAATTAATTTCCATTTCAAAACCGACTGGAAGTGTGACTTTGGTGATTAAAGTGAGCGAAAACACAACTTAAAGCAACCTAGATACGCAAGACCTAGATAACGTTCAGCTTAAAAATCAATAAATTGGAAAAACTTACAAACAAGCAAATTTAGTCATCATTCAACTATCGTGCTTAAATATTTTCCAATGTTGGCCTTTTGGGATTGCATAAAACAAAAATTGAATGTTACACCAATGACCTAGACGTTTGTAAAATTACCAACTGCTTTAGTCGCTCAGGTTTAAATACCGATTCTGGGATAGCTACAGCTATCAGATCACAGAATGTCATATCGTTTCTCTTGAAGAGAACCGAATCAAATCATTTCATGAGGCTCTCAGAAGCCATATTAAAAAAAAACAATTCCAACGAATGAGTTGAGCGAGAGCCACAACAATAAATGTTGCATTGTAGGAGAGCGTCCGTAAAATAAGTCTCTAGAGAAACAAATTTTAAACACAAACGCACATGAGAATGCAAAGACTTGGAAGATGATGTGACTGACGGGCATACTCACGTTGTCGTGTTTGAAGAAGCACAGCATCTTTAGTTCTCGGAACACCCGTTTGGAGGAGACAAGAGATTGGAAGACATTCGGCAGCTTTTTCAAGGCCACCCTTCGCCCATCACGAGGGTCTGTCACTGCCCTGGAAAGCAAAAAGAAACAATAGTAATTAATACCCCTGATGATAAAAATGCTTCAGAAACAATTAAGAGGGAATCAAAATTCGGATAACGGAATGGGAAACTATCAATTTCAGGAAGTTTTTTAACAAAAAAAATTAACGTGGGAGTCGATTTACCCGGGGTGGAGCGATGATACATGTAACGTGGAGTTACACTTTATTGATACGCATTGGAAATAAACTAATGGAAGTAGTTGCGCATTCCTTCTAATTGGTTGAGAAAGAAATGCTAAAGGGCAGTAAAAGCGTTAAACTTATTCATGAGAAAACATTAATATTACTATTATAATAAACACTTCTCATCATCAATAGTTACTTATTATTTATTCATTTAATTTAATCCTCTTCCAACAAGTAAGCAGCCAACGGCTATGCCAGGACGGACAAATATGTGACTCAGGATGAATGCCGATATAAAAAATTGAAATATAATTAATACTTCCGATTTCAGTGATCATTACAAGGGGAGTGGAAACATGACGAATAAGTGTTCCTCGATTCAATTCCGAAGAAGGAATGAGGGGAAAAACAGATAAATTCATGCATGAAATTTTAAGCCGGCCATTTTTTTAATTTGAAACCGGTGACACAGTAAAGGGAACCAAAAAATCCGAACCCTATAGAACTCACGAGCAACTCCAATATGTATTCACAACAATGTAAATTTAATGTCGCTCCCCACTAGATTCCATTCATAAAAATCAATTTTCATAACCCTGAAGGGCCCAGAGAAAGCGAGTCACAAATCTGTAATCCTCAGTACATATCGGCACCATTAATTATGCACACTCACGCGGCCGGATAAATCAATAATAATGACGAACATTGAATCCATATAAAATTTATGCACGTCAATTTTTGCATGGAAAAATTCATTTTCCAGTTTCATGCTCCGCAAAAAAACATAACGCACTAGCTTGCCAGAGGGAACCAGCAAACAGTCAGCTATGGTGCACAAGCAACTGAATTGAAGGCAACGATTCCTGTTTAGTTCATTTCGGATACAAACTCATTTCCCCAAATCACTAACAGTATCATCACATTTTCAGTCCCACGGAATGAACTCGGGAATTAAATGGAGATTTCAAAACGAACAAGATTAGAAGAAAGGATGATTAAAGCTGAAGATCAAACAAGATCGAAAGCAATGAAAATAATGAGTTACCTAAGAATAACAAGAAACAAGAATTGAAGATAATCGCCAATGAAGAAGTCATCAAAAGTAGTTAGGGAGAATGGGTGCTGCATGAAAAGTAATACAAAGTTATTGACCACATGATGAGGCATGGCATCCTCTTTAAAGCGATAGCGGAAGGAATTACAAAGATAAAACCGACACTTGGATTTATATCATTGGATAAGATCAACTGATTGAGGTATATACAGATGGAAGAGGGAGTGCCTCAACAGACCTTTTACAGCCACAAACCCTCGACTTCTTTCAATTTCTATTCTTCAGTTTGGCATACACTCGACATAACTTCAGCCTTGCCCTTCCACGCATTTAATATCTTCCCCTATAACACGACCTTCAGAATCTCCTAATTACCTGATTCAACCACCCACACCTTATCCTCTCCAGCAATTTCCTCTCATCACTCTCCATAAGGAGCACTACCTCCTTCATCTTCTTTTTCAGCAATGACGATTTCTCTCCTCTCACACACATCTGAAACGCCTGAAGCCTACTCTCATACTCTTTCCTAAGGGTCCACGTCTCTACACCACTAAACACCACGCTCCGTATTAGACTCTTGGCCAGTCTTTTATTTGCATTCTTATAAAAGATCTACTTCATCACCTCTTACTAATAAATGAACTCCTCCTCTTCTAACTTAATTCCCCCTCTACATGTCCTTGCCACTATGCCCATTTCTCTTCAATAACCTACCGAAGTAATTAAAGATTACGGAATATATTCATTTCATTCGAGGGTTGTACCAGCTGATAGACTGGTTTTCGGACAGTCCTCCTCCTGATATCCCAATTACGGAACATTATTATATAACGGAATGTTATTATAAATTTTAAATTATTCTACCGGTTGAAGGTAATTTTTATTGAAAGCCATAGAAAATCATCCAAATTTTCTACACTTGCAGGGCACTATCTCCCTCTAGTATTTCCTTCTCCGTCTCACCAAACGATCTACCCTTTTTAAACCCGTCCATCAAAACTATTCTCTTTCTTACCCTTACCCGCTTGCCCAACACTCTTTCCTCTTTCATTGTCTTGAGCAACCCATCGACCCTTGTTACTTCCTCCAGCCACATACCCTGCCTACCCCGGATTCCTTCGCTTCCATAGCTCACCCACCATATCAAGCTCCTCTTCGTTTGCCATCCTTCCCGTCCAATTAAGAGCATATGAATGAAAATAGTTATTGACGATTGTTTAGGTTTCCCACCGGGTCAAACACTCCTTCTCAGTCAATTTTTTGTTGCACGAGTCGTCCATCACATGCCCTGATGACGACTGACTGCTCGCACATCGAAACGTCGGTCCCATCAATCTTCAATCGCATCATACGCCGACATGAGATCTTTCTTCTAATAAAAAGAGAATGGAGAATCGCAGCAAATCAATCTCCTGATTCAACACCATTCAATTCATACTCCTTATCACGGTATCCATCTCTTATCATATCCTTTATCTGGCTACAATTTACGGGCTGTCTATTGCGCGATCCTCTCCTCCCAAGTACAATCCAACCCCTGTGCAGTGCCTTGAAAGCCTCGCGCTCCTACACACGGGAGCCGGGGAATTCGCGAGGGATGGAAGAGCTCCCGCGAGACAAATTGACGGAGATGACCCACCCCTCCACCGGCCTCCCGGTTCTCTGAACTCCGATTAAAGGAGTCCGGTGGGAAAAGAAGGTGAGTCGACTGGAGAAGTGAGAGAGGGAGAATCGAACCATCGACCTCTGGCGGATGATAGAAAATATTCTCGTTCTTTCCCTCCCCTCTTTTCCATACATCTTCCCTGCGCACCACGTGACCGCCAGTTTACATTCCACGGATTCCTCGTCGGGGTACGCGGAGTTTGGGATGGGGGATCGAGGGGGTGGCGGCGGCCAGAAGGGGGAGTGGTCAGGGGTGGCAAACGAAGGCCATAATGATATATAGAAAGCGAGGTTGAGTGGCCGGAAGAGTGGGGGGGGGGTAGTGGCGGGGGGTGGTTTTACAAGCGAAGGTGAGAGAGAAGAAGAGTTCAACATCTTTAAGGAGGGCTTGCCGGACGTTCGAGATTACTAGCATTCCGGTTGACGTCACGATTTTCGCTTAGAGCGGGCGTTACGTCTGACGCATCTCGGAGAAGCGAGGCGAATGCGCGAGGGACGGCGAGGATCCATCGGGAAATTGGGACACACCCTCAAGTAAGGGGTGCATCCAATTCGTTGCCCACATTATACGTGAACGATAATGAAGGAGAGGATTTGAGAGGGCGGAAATGTTACGCGGTCGGCCGCTCATGACTCAATCATTGTGTCACACTCGATCTTAATCAGTCAACACCTCCCAATGGATAGGACGGCATTTCTTTACCCGTAACTCCCTGGATTTTTATTCCATATGATTTACTAAATCTGACCACCGTTGTTCAATGATATGCAAGACAGAAAGAGAGTACGAGATGCAAAGATTTCAATACGATTTCCTGAGGAAATTGTGAGGAATATAACTAAGTTGTTTTTCTCGAATATCGATAATTTCCACAAAATTAATGCTCCAGCTTTTACAACTATATGTAAAGCGGGCGAACGTAATCGGAAAGCATAGAATTCCACCAACACTGAGATGGGAAGAGTTAGAGAAGAATATTAATTTAGGAGCTGTCGGTACTTCATTTTTTTTAAGAAACGCAACTTTCAAAGGTGGATATAACTAGACTTTTAAAACGCAATTCGGAGAAAGAAAAGTCAAGAAGAGCTAATTGAAAAACGCGAGACCCAGGGCCTTCTCCTCTTTATACACAACAGATGACAGGCAACTTTGACTCAAGTTCTTCTGAAACACCAGATGAGCCTGTGTCTTCCTTAAGGCATCATCAGTAACAATAAGTATCCTTTAGCTCAAAAAGTTCGATTGAGAGAGAGAATTACTTGATATTCAACCTTATTCTCGCGATATTTTCTACTTAAGGGGCTCAGAAAATGTTTCCTTCAAGACTCACTCAACCATAATTAGCCGGAAGCAAAATTTCCCTAATACCCGAATAAAAACATAACGTATTAGAGACGATATCGCTTTTATCACCTTCTCCCTTGTCGATGTCATCATGCCAACATTTTTGTTGCATTTCGGTATTTTTGACAAACACTCATTTACAGTCACAGCAATAACAGAAATTGATCAAATTGTGCCATAACAACCTCTGAAAATGAACACAGTATATTTCGTGCATAAAAAAAGGGTGAGAAATGCAAATTGTTGATGTTCGGAAACACTACATTGAAACTTAAAAAAATTAGGAATACAAAGTACAGAAATTTAAATGTCGCTGATAGAGAAATTAAAGTAGATATTTAACAACAATAGGTCTAATTTTGAGAGGGTATGTGTAAAATTGACGCACTCCCCCGACTTGGTCACAACAAACCCCCAAACTTCAAGCATGACTAAGGAATTAATGGCAGTACATCACTTTTGCTTCCAATAAAATTGAACAGGAAATCGAGTTATGCAGCAATAGTTTTGAGCGAAATCAAGTCACCAATGAATTGCTTCGGCAGTATTACACGTGAGAAATGAAACAACCGAACACGGTAAAAAGAATAACGCTAAATAATTACACAGCTTGGTAATTCTTAATAATATAATCATGTAAGGGTTCCTAAATCATTTAACAGATTATTATTATTACAATAAAAAAGCATTCTGTACGTTAAATGACGTCAAATCCTACAGTAACTTTCAGGAAATTGAAGTTTTCACCGCCAGGAAGAACGATTCATTAGTGATGACGTCAATGGAACGTAGTAAAGTGTTGCGTTTAACACTCTTGGCGCCGGGAAAGAGCGACCGACAGGTAAGGCGGAGGGTAAGATCGCGATTAAACTTTCACGGGTTCGATTTTCAGGAGTGAGAGGAGACTTTGCCTCTCCTGCGGTTCTCCAGGGGGTTAATGGAGGAGGGGTGGCCTGGACACACCCTGCCAGTATGCCGCACATGGAGAGAACCGCGAAAAAATATAAGCTTCTAATCTCATCGTCAAAGCTGTGCATACACGTGGATTCATGAAATACTGAATCCAACTTTATACGAGTGGAAAACACTGTCGAATGAAGTACAGGAGAGAAATTTGATAAAGGTGCTTAACACTCGAAATATTACCAAAAGTTTCGAAATATTTAAGTATTACAATCTCATTTCGCATTTCAATGCAAAACTGGCACTAGTGCCCTAACAATGAACGACAGCGGGGTCAATTGTCTCACAATTCAAGTCCACTTCGGTGGTATCACATGCCTCGTGCAATCAAATATTGGAAACTATTTCCGTGAGGCTAGAAACTCGAAAACTGTCACCATATATTCGGTAAATTTTAGAATTTATATTAAAAATTAGGGTGATCCATGAAAAACTGAAAAAAGAAACAGTTGACGGTTAGAGAAGCATAAATTAGGCCCATTCCACTTCGGAGCAAATACCCGAGCAAATAAATCCGTATTATAACGCGATACATCCTTATCATCTTCAAACACGAACAGAATTATCCTATTGAGGAAGTTTTACAAACAACTGAGGAGCAATAAATAATCAACTAATCAAATCCCTCGACTCAAAATCAATAACAATGAATACAAAACCGACCACAGAAGCCAGTTTGGCATTATCATTCAAGAGGCAGCCTGGCAACTTTGAAGTCTTTCTAATCCTGGGAGTAGTGTTCACTAATTAGCAGATTTAAATTGGAGGATTCCACATGACTATAAAAACTGCAGCATCTCAAATCTATGCCTGCCTCTTAAACTTCAAAAAAGTACCTCTTAATATCACTGAAGTTTGAACGTATTTAATTCTGTGGATCGTAAAATGTCATATTTGACCGTAGAGATTCAATAATCAGACTCCTCTCAATTCAGGTTATTAATAGCGGCCCGTCATTTTTGCCCCTCTAGCGAAAATACCGAGAAAAAAAACTTTCAAATTTCGCGCAGTTTATTCACTTAGTCCGTCGGAGATGGCTCCTATTTTCCGTTAGTAAACCGACGAGAACGAAGACGGTGAGGAATCGGGGACGTAGCAGGAGAAGTAGAAAGAAAAGAAAGGCGAGAGGGACACGAAAGTGGATGGCACAAGAAAGAGAGAGAGGTAGGAAAGAGGCGGAGGGAGGGATGTCAAGAGGAGGTGGGAAGGAAGGGCGAAGAATGGCGAGGCGGGAGAGGATGAGGGGTTATTTTTCAAGAAGACTGCTCTCCGCCGACCGACCAACCCCTGCCTACTACTAGAGCGAGCGCCAGCGAACTCGAGAGTGTGTGGGTGGGTGGTTTGAAGGACTTCAGCTTCCCTTACGGTTGAGGCGAAGGACTCGCAGCGATCTTTTTTCTTCCTTTCTTTCATCCTGGGCGAACCAAACGAGAGGTCGGTTGGCAAGACGGGACGGCGAGTGGAGGGTCGTCTCTCTTCTCTCCTTCCTTCGCAAATGCCCGACGAGGGGAGGAAGAGGAGGGAGAAAGTGAGAGAGTCGCATTTTTTTTAATTCTGGAAAATCGACTTGGAAGGGAAAAGAGAACGCTACCTCACCCACCCCGTCCCGGACGAATTTCCCCCTCCACTCCGTGGCGCGGGAGACAAAGTCCGGCTGGTAACGAACATCTACATCTACGTCATACCCTGCAAGCCACCCAAAGGGTGTGTGGCAGGGGGTGCTTTCGCACCAGGCATGCATTAATGATATGGTAGAACACCGACATTACATTAAAACCCGCGTACCACACATGCAAAGCGCCAATTACAAATCTAATACCCAAGAAACATTCTATCTCCAATCGTTCTAACATGCAAGGGATACAAAGACTACTAGTACAGATTCAAAATATCATGCATAAATAAGAACATCATTATTTACATCATGCATAAATAAGAAAGAGGAGAATATAATGAGAAAGATTAACTGCCTGCCTATTGTCAATACTCGAACTATTCATGACGACGATCACAGCTGTTATGGTCCCGAATGGTACGCGGAAAAAATGACATTTTATACCTATCGGTTCTACAATCTAGCTCTCTAATTTTATTGGCGCGATCTAATCTGCCGTAGTACGAAGGGGTTAATAGTATGTTTTTTACGTCATCAGTAAAATGATTTTCCTGAAATTTATTTAGGAGGTTAAGCCTATAATTTAATCTACGCTGTGATAGCGATTCCCATCCTAATTCTTCTAACAGTCCAGACACACTAGCCAACTTATCGTAGCATCGTTTCACAAACCTAGCTCCTCTTCGCTGGACGCGATCTAACTCTGATATCAACCCCGTTTCGTATGGATCCCATACACTAACAGCATATTCCAGATGAGGCCTAACGATTGAAAAATAACAACGCTCTTTCACTTTCTCATCACATTTTCCGAGTACTCTCTTGATAAAGCCTAGCTTCCTATATGCTTGACCGCATATTTCCCTAATATGTTTTCCCCAAGATAGGTCGTGACTAATTGTGACTCCTAAGTACTTAACAGACTCGGCGTGAATAATTTCTGTATTTTTAATTCTGTAAGCCCTAACTGGCCAATTTTTCTTTTTCCAAAAGCTGACTGCTACGCACTTTTTTATGTTTAGTTCCATCTGCCACTTTTCGCACCAAGCATGAATAGCAAGTAGGTCGATTGTTAACGAGTCGCTATCTTCGGAATTGTTAATATCCCTATACACAACCGCGTCGTCTGCGAAGAGTCTAAGCTTACTTTTAACGACGTTACTAATATCATTAATGTACAAGAGAAATAAAAGTGGACCAATTACACTTCCCTGAGGAACACCCGATGTAACGCTGTGTTTGACATGATACCGTCTATGACAACCCTTTGTTCCCGCCCATGTAAGAATTGATTAATCCAACTAATAATGTTTTTATCTATTCCATATGCTTCTAGTTTTGAGAGCAACTTAACATGAGGTACCTTATCAAAAGCTTTCCTAAAATCGAGGAATATCGCGTCAACTTGGACATTATTTTCACCCGAGAGCAAGATGTCATGAACGAAGAGGGCCAATTGGGTTTCGCAAGATCTACCCTTTCGAAATCCGTGTTGGTTATTTATTAACAATTCCTCCCTATCTAAATGACTCATAATGGAGCTTACGATTATGTGTTCGAATACCTTACAGGAAATGGATGTGAGAGAAATAGGCCTATAGTTACTAGGGTCTTCCCTGTCGCCGCTTTTGAATATAGGTGTGACATTTGCTACTCTCCAGTCCTTAGGCACTACATGATCTACTAAAGATTTGGTAAATATTAATTCTAAGTAAGGCGCTATGTCTGATGCCATTGTTTTATATACGCGAGCAGGTATTTGATCTGGACCGGGGGATTTGTTGGGGTTAATATTTTTTAGCTGCTGTTCTATGCCGCGACAATTTATAATAATTTCGGGCATACATGTTTGGGAACGAACTGGCTGCGGATCGAAAAGATGTGGTGTATAAGTACTGAAAATGCTTTTGAAGAATGAGTTTAACGAATTGGCTTTTTGTAGACTGTTGGTTATCTTTTCCCCTTTGATATTCTTAAGCGTGTGTACTGTTGATTTATTTCCTTGAGTGTCCCTAACATACGACCAAAATGCCTTGGGATTATCGTTCAATTGTTCTCCCAGTAATTTACTTTTGAAATCAGCTAACGCCCTTCGGCACGCTTTTTTTGCTAAGAGTTTAGATATTTTGTAATTTTCGGCGACTGTGTATAGTTCTTCGGAGGATTTGTTAATTTTTGCCCTTTTTAACCTAGCATGACATGTTCTTTGGTGCTTTAATGTTTTTCTAACCTCCGCGTTATACCACCTAGGCTCTGCATTGGCTCTTTTCCATTTACTTGGTATGTATTTGCTAACTACTGATCGTGTAACGTTGAGGAAAGTATTCCACAAAACCTCAGTATTACTGTTGATACTTATTTTTTGAAAATTAGTAAATGACTTTTGGAACTCTCGTTTCATACCTTCGTAGTCAGCCTTATTATATAAGTAGATTTTTCTTTGTGGATTATGTTTCTTGATCATGCTCACGGAAAAATTAGCTTTAACTATCTTGTGGTCGCTTATTCCCTTATCCGTACCTATGTTTACAACCATGTGTGGAATATTTGTCGCTAAAAGATCAAGTGTATTTTTCCCTCTAGTTGGAGCAGTGACTAATTGATGTAGTGAGTGAGATGTGAATGTATACAGGAGTGACTCACAAAGGTCTTTGTCTTTCCCCCCAGTGATAAAACTGTACGTGTCCCAGTCTATGGACGGAAGATTGAAATCCCCACCGATTATAATATGACAGTCGTTTTTTTGAGTGGTTAATTTACTGAGTTGACTTTCTAGTTCTAATATTGAGGTTATATGGGTATCTGGTGGTCTGTAATATGCGCACACATAGATTGTTTTTGCTTTAGGATTTTGAATGGAGCACCATACGCTTTCTACCTGGTCGTCGGAAAATGACTCCCTCCTACTAATATAACAATCCTTCACTGCAATAAAAACTCCTCCCCCGGTCCTTTCCACTCTATCTTTTCTATAAACTGTGAAATTTTTTGGGAATACTTCATTATCTGCGATTTCGTTACACAACCAACTTTCCGTCCCTATAATTAAGTCTGCGTCAGTAGTTTCAATTAGATGGTAGAAGTCAGCTACTTTATTCCTTAAGCTACGGCAATTTACTACCACGACAGAAAAGGATTTATCAGTGAGTGTATTCCCGGAATGTGTATTCTCATTACAACTCGCTTTCTTAGGTATATTCAAAGTTACATTACTGCTATTTTTTGAAACTGGCCTCTTACTGTTCTCTTTAGACTTAACACTTTCTTGGGTATTTTTTCTATTAAATATTGTTCGCGATGGTACCTGATTCGACCCATTAGCTGACCTACTCTCTGCCCTACCCTCTATCCTAAAAAAGGTCTACAGTGATCGAGTATGCTACTCGCTACACAGCTAGCTGCCTCGGCCGTGTAATGGACACCAGAACGGTTCAGAGGGGTCCGACACGATCGGATTGCCGGCCGAAGGTCGACGAAGGAGGCTCCAATGTCCGTGCAGAAGCGACGCAACCTCTGGTTTATGCCCTCCACTCGGCTCCAAACCAGGGGTCCACGATCGATCCTCGGGACAAGAGTACAAATTGCAAGCGTCATGTCAACCCCTTCGTCGCGACTTACCCGCTTCACTTCGGAGTCCAGTTCCCTGAAGGAACGCAGGATCTCCTCGGATCCACGGTCCATGGCGTCGTTAACGCCGACATGGGCCACAATCTGCAGACTTGAGCACTTCGTGCCCCGGACCGCCGCACCAACCGCCTGCGTCACCTGCGGAACACCGCCACTTGGAATGCACCATGACGTTACACGGTGGCTTATACCCTCATGGCCTGCCCTTTCCCGCAAAGGGACCATAACACGGCGGACGTTACTACTACCTATCACTACAATCCCCCCCTTCCCACTCTGACGACTCTTCCTAGGTGCCGGTCTCGGAGTAGGAGTAGGCACGTCAGGCACCTCGGAATTTCCATCCGAAAGCAACTGGTACCTGTTCGAAACGGGAATGGGAGGTGCCAAAGCATCTCCTGAACCACGCTTCAGAGTGACCTTACCTCCACTCCTCCGAGACACGACCCTCCAGACCTCCTGTTTACGGAGTTGTACTGCCCCTTCATCGGAAGACGGACCTTCAGGCAAACTCTCGATCGTCCAGCCACTGTTAGCAATCGAGCGAACTCGTGCAGCCCGTAGGGCGCGGCGAACTTTCGAAGAGCGACCCAAATTTCCATCCACCTTCGGGACGCATACCACTCTTTCAACCTTAGACTGGAGTTCCCGCAGGATTCTCTCCAACTCGGCGATGCGGGCTCGGAGAGCCGCACACTCGCCGGCGTTTTTGATCATCCCAACAGGTGACCTATTCGAAGACATCCTAGCACTACTCACAATGAACTCCCAAGGAAAAAAGCTTAACTACAAAAATATGGCTATACTCAAAAGAACTGAGCGATCCTAAGCTCGGTCACAATGGACAAAGTAACAACAATACTTCTACGAAATAACTTTAACACAGACCTCACACCTGGCAAAGAGCTAACTAAAATACGAGATAAATAAGAACACAAACTCTCTAGCACAAAAGGTAACTGACTTTCACTTTTAGGACGCTAAAGATAGGGGAGGAAGGACAGGTGATGTAACGCAAGTGTTTGTTTTCGATGTTTCCAAGTGATGAACGATGTTTCCGAGAGGATTCCACGGAATGGAATTTTAAGATTGTCGGTTGGCTGCTTATCAGGCGAGGCGGCCCACAACTGGAGTCATTTTCAGCATTGAGGTGCCTGGAGCGGTAATCGTGGGGCATTGAGCGCACATATTAATTTTTCAAGTAAGTCGAAAAAAATTCTTCGTTGGAGGAATTTGCTCTGAAGTCGAACGGGGCTAATTTATGCGTGACTAACCGTCAACTGTTTCTTTTTTCAGTTTTTCATGGATCACCCTAATATTTAATATAAAGTGTAAAATTTGCCGAATACATGGTGACAGTTTTCGTGTTTCTAGCTTCGCGGAAATAGTTTCCATTATTTGATTGCACGAGGCATGTGATACCCTCGCCATTCTTCGCCCTTCCTTCCCACCTCCCCTTGACATCATTTCATTTTAGTGTATCTGTTCATGCGTTGGGAACTCACCAATACAGGTACTCATGAATATGATACAAGAATTAAATTAAAAAATTTATTTCTTAGTTAAAGCAGGTCATGACCATAGTTTTTTGGCGCGGTATTCAAAATTCTGAGGAGAAAAAATTGAAATATGTCGATAATGAACTGGGCTGACAAATTGACGTTTGTATGCGACAATTAATACAATAAAATAAAGGCATATCTCGCGTTGAGAAGAAAATCTGTAAATATACAATCGCATAATTACGAAAATGTGCCATAGGTACGCGTTAAAAAGTATTACATTTCCACAAAGTGAAATCGGTACGATGTAATTTTTCTACCTTCATCAAACAATATCTCTCCATAAGAATATTTATGCGACGTTTCACGCAAAATCTGTGCATAAAAAATGCTCCAATCCCCAAGGACAGGAGGGTAAGCTGGTCAACATAGGGTTATCTACTAGGTGATTGATACGTTTTGGACAATCCTGACTCCCCAATTTCTCCACTTCTGGGAGATGATTTAACATTTCTGCACAATACTTTTCCTCCATCAGGTCTCTCTGAATTTCCATCAACCCTTACATCACCTTATTCCGTCCAAAATTCCCTTTCCTCTTCCACGATTACTTTGACTCATTCCCCACCTCATGGGACGTCCTCCACATCACATCAGTAATTGCACTTATCTCTCTGTACCAACGCATTCGCCAATTTTAGTCAATTGAATACACGACGAGAATTACGCGAGTAAACACAACCATTCCCGTGGACCGCTCAACCGAGGTATGACTCCACGACCCGAGGCAGACTGATCTGAGCCACTTGAAACCAAAAGTTAAATGCTACATTTGCAGATCAGTTAAGTAGTCAGCCAGTTAATATTTAAAACATGAGCACTTTCTCCGACTACTTATCGACTTAGGAGCCAATTTGAAAAACGAATTTTACTTTCAACACTAGTGGTACTTATCCGACAAATTCACTAAAAAGACAGGGTGGTATCATTGTAGTGATACAAATTTCTTGAATAAACAGTCCACGCGTCAGTTTTCCGCGATGATTCACTCAGTGCGTTGAAGTAACCATTTTCCATCACAATATTCTGTGTTTCCTGTTTCAGCACTTTTCGACCAATTGAGCTCATTTGATTTCAGATACCTGCACTTTACAAAAATGGCGCAGAAAGGTAAGATTACCCCGCAAACGAGGAGGATAAGGGACGAAGGGGGAGTCGATTGGGGGAGGAGGGAAGACGCAAGGGGGAGTGGCTCAAAGAACTTTGCGTTGGGATGGCCATCGCCCGACTTGAAGGTCGCACATTTGAATCCCGCTTCCAGGAATCGCCATCAAGAACATCCCACGCGGAGGAGGTTCGAGCGGTGTCAAATTATCCCGCTTACATCGCGACAGCAAAGAGTTATAACAATTACAAGCGGAATTGATAGTGGAGTATTACCATCCACCATCATGCGCACCTCCGGGAGATTTTACGGAAAGAGAGAAAAAAAGGATGAACCCACCTACTGTTTCCATCAAACGTAAACACCAATGGCTCATACACTGATCACTGACACCGAACTACGGATCGTATGATAATGACATTTACCTCTGTATTCCTTTATGTAGGCGAGAGTTGTCTCTTTCGTGAAATTTTAAACTCGATTTTCCATTTCATGGAAAGACTGAAACTTTCCTTCGCACAGCTACATTTGACGAGGGAAGATGGACCAAATTTTCGTTTCCAAGACACTGAAACGTTGCCCTTCATTTACGACTAGCACATTGCTGACACACCCGAATCCCAACATTAAAAAACAAGGAATTTTTCTTTATGCATAATGACTTAACGACTCGATTACAGAATGGTTGGCATTCAGGGGATAGTTATAACGAGAGAATTAGCTAAAGCAATAAGGTTTTAGATTCACGAATAATTGCGTAAGATCCACGGGATTCATATTATAGCCTTCGAAACTACCCACAAAAATTGTCTCTTTCGTGAAATTTTAAACTCCATTTCCTGGATTGACAAAATTTCCCCAGCTAGGGATTTAGAAAGATATTGATGACAGGATACTTCCAATTGGCTAAAAAGAGCGCGCTGAAATTAGGGTTCAGCTTAATTTCATAAAGAGGAGATACTTTCCCTTTTCACGGAGCTTCAGTACCTCGGCCAAGTTCAATCATCTGATTTGAGAGAATGGAGAAAGGTTGGCTAGAGATTGAAACGGGAATAGGCCCAAGCTCGCCGTAACATGCAACCCACGCTGTATCTAAAATTTACAGAGAGACCCGACTAAATTAAAATTGCATGACCAACTGGCACAGAACTCGAGGTCCTTGCGCGAGGGAATTTTAAATCAATACCCAAAGGTTCACGAGGTTAGCGCTGATCTTAGACCTCTACATTTTCCCCGTTTCTACTACCATTACATATTAGTGAAGAATAATACTCTATACTACTCGACTACGCCAAACCTTTGCGTGTTCACGGGGATAAGTAACTCATTCGTACCTCATACGGTCAAGGAAATTCTAGACTGCTTCTTTCACAGGGATTGAAAATTGTACCCTGAGGATATAACAATAGCTAAATGATTCGCGACCATTACACAAATAACAGAGCACATAGTGACGCGCAATGCAGACAGAAAATTATAGCGGCGGCTAAAGATTATTCCACGACGAATTTCCACACTTCGAGGTAAGAACAAGACCTAAGCCGGGAAAAATCTGGGGTATCGGTTAAAGATCACGTTCTATCAAAGGAAATTCATAAAAAGTAGCATAAATATGGCTCGACTTACCTACATTCAATGGGAAAAATGCTTCAAATATGAGAAAAACGAATCCTTAGGTTCGGTATGCATTCGAGGCACAAACGCGGACGTACGGAACAAAATTACCCAATTCTCCACAACGACAGAATCACCCGAACTAATTATGCGTCCCGTCAAAAAGGAAAATTAACAACATCCACCCGAAACCCTTGGCTCGTTGGCCACGTCAGACGATGGGGCGGGGGGGGGGGGAGGGGAAAGGACTCCCCTACACCCACACGAAATCCCAGACCCGTCTCCCCCGACTCCGCCGCCGCAGCATCAAACAAATTGGCCTTCCCCCGCCCGCCTCCCCCTCGACCGGGAGGCCGCGGCCGGAGTCGCCCCGGCTCCGCACCTGAAAACTACCCCGGAAAACCTTGCTTCGAGTCTCCTGAAAACAAAAAGTCGGATAAAAAAATGAGACAATCTTCCCCACCGCCGGAGAGACCCTCCCTCCCTCCTTCCCTCCACAGACCCACAAATCCCAAATAAAACGGGACCAAAAGAAAAACCACGCCGGGCGCTTACAGTGAGAGGTGTGCGTGTGTTCGACAAAACAGACCAGATCGCCGGGTCGCCCGTCTAAACCCAACTTTTTGAACTCGGTGGAGAGAGAGAGAGAGATACGCTCCTCGGGGGAGGAGATGGAAAAAAAATACATCTCGGCTCCTTGGAGACTCCCACTCCCGCTCCATGGGCCAGTCTAGACGGACTCCCCTTTTTCGGCTTCCTTAACCCATCCGCAGAAACACCACCGACATGAGCCTCCCCAGGAATGTCTGTCCGCCTACTCTGGTCCACCAAGACTGGAACGTGGAGTTCAAGGGGGAGTGGAGAATGGGGGGGAGTGGACAAGGGGGGGGAGTGGCGAGGAGGGAGCACCCACCCCCGATTCCCATTGTCCCTTCCTTTTTCGACGAATCGTCGCAGCAATTTTTCCGACTCACAATCAGCGGATATGTAAACGCGTCTAATCTACTCACCACTTACCATGGTCGGAGCGATTTTCGTTCATGAACAGCTTAAAGCAAATCTGTGCATACGCGATCTCACTTGTAATAAGTACAGGTAAAAGTGAGAATAATTGCATGTTAACGATTTGGTTTCTTGGCAATTTGAAGCTATTTTAACACACTACTTTTATGTTTTTCTCGTTATTATAATGGTGGCTAGCAAATTCCAAGGCACCATGCTGAGTTGAAAACACGTATTTACATTTGATTTTCGCATAAATATGAATTCCGCGCCGTAAACCCAGTATTTCGATGTGTTATAATGAAAAAGGAAATTTTTAAATATAATTCTTGCAACATATATATTTCAATCTGAATGTTCATTTAAATGCATATACAGATGTACTTAAGAGGAAAGCGATCCGAGAATTTTTTCACTTGAGTGGAACCGGACCTCAAAGTGGACTTCGATGGTACCGATAAGCGTTGCGTCGATGCTTGATCGAGGTCTCGCCAACAAAAGATCGAGGAGTTGCCATAATTATATACATCATAAACGAGTTAACATCACTTATAAATGAGGAGGTGAGTGATAGAGCACGTGTTACCATAATGTTTCGATTATAATACGCACCCGCGTTTCCACGCGTGAAATTTAAGAATTAACATATTTCTTCGTATAATACGCACCTAGATTTGAAAGCGCGGTATCGCAATACACCATCTTTCCGAATCCAGCTAAGAAAGTGAGTTAAAGCTTTTTAGAGGAAAACACATTCATAATAATTATTTTTGTTGAAATTTCATACTTAATAGAAATATTTCGTCACGTGTGAAGCATAATGGTACGTATGTAGAAGCCATCTTTGGGCAAAATCAAAAGATAATAATTTCTGCTTCATTCTCGTAACCATGTATGATAAGCACGCAACTTTTTGACAACTGGTCGCGCAAAAATGTGTATTGTATCAGGAAAATTACAGATTCCTCTTTCACATTTTTTTCCATTTTAGTGATACATATCTAAAAATGCCTCCTGTTACTCCTCGACAACGTCATTTTTGCGTGATCCAAATTTCTTTCCACTAAAATTAAGTAGCGCTGAGATAGATTTAATATACGGATGTAGACTTTCGCCAGCATTTAAATGCACCCTACTTAAGCACACCTACAACGTAGACGGTGTATATGCTAACGCCGGAGTTAATGATAGCAACGGAGATAATAATAACGCTCGCCACTTCTCCGCAAGCGAGAAAAGGGGGGGACAACAGGTTGCGCGACAATGGACGTTTAACGCATTGTCGCGAAACCCGTACCACCCCGTCTCCTTCCCACATTCAAACTTGAATAAAAAACCCACGACATTCATCCACAACATCCCTCCCTCTCCTCTTTTTTCGCAGTCGTTTCGCCAGTCGTAAGGGAGGGGCCGGCCACCGTAAATCACACGCGCGATCATGTTCACACGCATGCGCAATTCACAGGTCCTCAAGCTTTGTGAATTTCACATGAGGTATTTTCATCTTTTCTTTTCGTCCGGGAGCGCCGTCTACTTCTCCGAGTGATACATCGCGTCTGCACGGTCACCGCCTAATTCCACGCGAGGATTCCCCCGTTTTATGATCACTTGCTCAACGAGTGTTCTCGACACGCGTAAAAATCACCATCATGGGATTACAGGGAAACCCCATCAAGATGTATGCACACAATCTTCAAAATATTCAACTTGAGAATAATGATTAGAGGAACTGATTCGGAGAACTATGAAGCCAAAACTTATCGGCACTGAATTTTTTAGGGGCTCATGAGTGAACTCCCAGAGATGAGAATACGACAGGGGGCAAAAGAATCAGGGAAGGGAATAAGATGAGGGAGGACTGTTGCTTAAGGGAATCAAGAGGATACGAGATCAGTGAATGGAGAAAGTAAAATGAGAGGATCCGGGCAATGAAATCCGTTGTGGAGGGCCGTTGGGGGTGAGATACGAGTAGGGCAAAGTCTTAATGTTACGAGGAGGGGGTAGGAGGTATTAATAAAAGGATAATGTAAAAAATGAATGCGGCAGCATTATGGGATATTGAACAGCAGTCATAATCAATCAACCAAAATCAACCAAAACTTGCGACAACCGGCGGAAGACGGTGAACAAGCAGATGAATGTGCTGAGTCTTAATTGTTAGCGAAATGGGCAAGTACGAATACTACTTTAAATACAAACAGGCCAATAATACAGATCTTATCAATATGTTATTCCTTTTATTTGCGAAAAGCACGCTACTATTTGGGGAAAAAAGCTACGACGAAACCAGGTACATACGTAATAAATACAAATAAATAAATTTAACTCCTTCCAAAACATTTTTCTTTACAAAATAGGAAAATAATTAACAGAAAAATATGCATTAATTATCGTAATGCAGGTTCTATCAATAAAAATGCAGTCACAACGCTTTCGATGAGCTATATATCCTGAACTTAGCGTGAATAGCGAGGAGACTCGAGAATGGAAGAACCCACACAACTGTGAAAACGTAAGGCTTGGAGGTGGAGGAGCTTCCAAAATCAGTTTTTGAATTACCATGGAGGAGTCCCCGCAGCTCCAAGGTCACAAAATACCTTCCCGCACATCGAATAATTTTAGCGAAAACTGGAGGCGGCAGAAAAACATAGTTAGTGGAACACAAACGACATACATGAGTACACATTTTTCCCCATCTTCACATTCACAACGGAGCAGCGGTTAGCGGCTTCACGAACAAACGATCGAGATGAGACGGGGGGGATTGTAAGCAATCGAGTCTCGAACTGATCTCGATATATAGAAGTGGATATAGCAAAAATAAAATCATAACTGAAACAGCCCACAGAACCCAGAGGAATGTTCGTCGAATTGATCTCAGAAATATTCATCCATACCTGAAGCCAATCGCTGGCTTTCCTTTGAAGATGTAGAGGGAACGGAACAGAAGTTGTGCAGGGAGAAACAAACCAGCTACCGCCAGACGATCTGATGCCGAGATTACGAAAGTGAAACGGCCACTGATGGTTCCACTAGGAAGGCATCTCAGTCAAGAAGATTTCGAAAGCGATAGAAGGATCCATTCCCCGAGGGAGAAAGGCCGAAAACTAGTCGACCACCAGATATCCAACCACCACCTCATATGTAACCGTCCAACGCACAAAAATGCACTCCGAGAAATGAATGCAATCCGACACCGTATGAGAAAACATACAATCCCAAGGCTTATGGGACTCAGTTCGAGAGATAAGCCGAGAGGCGAGAGGACATCAACGTTGTTCTCATCCCCATAGAGATGAGAACAATTGGGGCCAAACTGACATTTGTCACCATCCTGTTAAAATGATTCCGTTAGACATTCTGCTGACATTATAACTCGCCGAGGTAATGTGTTTTCTGCTCTAGCACCCAAATCATCACTCAACATACAATAGCCAACCGCTCCCCACCGAAATTATGTGAAGTATACTTTGTTGTGTCCTAAATGAGCATAATCCATCAAATTCCCCAGCGCAAAGATCAACCACTGAACTGAATGAGTCACGTACGAATCCTGAGGCGTGTAAAATACATTATACATCAACATACTACCCAGCGAGCCGCCGCATGGGCGTGTGGCAGGATATGTTAGGGCATTAGCCGTGTATAGGAAAAGGTTTAGGGTGGTGAAATGGCGAAATATATTTTGAGAGTGTTTTAAACGGAGCTCAGTTTTTATTATGATCACTTGCTGTGCGTTAAAAGAGCTAGGTTTAACACCTGTTTGTTCGGCGATGTATCTCTCTTATGTTATCCCTTCTGTCGGACCTAGAGATGTAGTGTGGCGTCACGATAATACTCTCTGTGTCACTCTGAAACACACCAGTTCTGAATTCCTCAAGCAAACTAAGCCAAGCGAGTAGCCTCCGAGCCTCTAGGGGCTCTCACCTTAATCCCTCTGAAAGCAGTGAAACACTATACGTTCGCTCGCAGCAGTTTTAACGAAGCGGGCAGCTTTCCTTCGTATTTTATTAATTTTTTGGGTCAAATCTTTCTGTCCAGGGTCCCAAATGCTCGTGGTGTATTCGAGGTGTGGCCTAACCAGAGCGAGGTAGCACCTCTCTTTCACTTTTTCATCCGACGATCTTCCTATTATACGATTGATACATCGTAGTTTCTTTAAGGCTGTACCATATGTTTTGTACGCGTGTTCCCCACGATAGATCTGAAATTGAGGTAATTCCATGGCATTTGAGTTTATCTGAGGACTTTGTTTACTCCACCCACAATGTAGATATGATGTTGGTGAGATGACTTCCGCAAGAAGTGTACCGTGATGCATTTACTACGATATAGTACAAGCCCTCCCCCGGACACAACGTATGAACGTTGTTTAGGTCCGATAACAAGAATTTCCAATGTTTAAAGCCTTAGTGCCGTTTTTGGGACTTTTTCAAATAAATAAATAAATTTCTAAGTCCAAATATTCACCAATGTCGCGGCAATGACCACATTGTTTACAAATAACCTGTTTACTGACTCGAGAACTTGGGTATTTATTTATATAAAGCATTAAAGGGGACCGATCGCGCTACCTTGAGGAACACCGGATATCACTTCAACCATATCAGAGTTAATACCGTCAAAAATTTCTGTTTGCTGGTTATCACTTAGAAAGTTGCGAATCGAATGGTTTTTTTTATTTACTCCGCATGGTTGACATCTGAATATAAGTGTTTTGCGAGGAGCCTTGTCGAATACATCCTTGAAATCAAGGACTATCACATCACCTTGCCCTTTTGATTTACCTGATTTTAGGATGTCATGAGCAAGAGAGCAAGTCCGGCATACGTACGGGTTACCCAGAATAGCGGAAACGTCAGGATTTCAAACTTTCCAGAGCAAAACCTTGTCGGCTTAATTAATCTTCCAAAAAAATTAAAACATTTTCTACAAAATAAGTCTACTGCAATCTGCATTTATGCATGTGCGTAATTATTGAGTTGTCATCACGCCTCTATTATTTTTACAAGGATTACAATGTTACCATAATTCAATTTCCATTATTTTCAGCTTAGACTCTGATTGTATTAATAACCAAAGACTTTGTCGGTGAAGGTACATTAAGAGAAGTTCCATAGCACTCCTCCAAAATTCATATCCCTATCCTTCCTCTTCCAAGCTTCCACAGCGTTCCTCACTCCATCACCCTCTGCAACTTGCCCTCACCTCTATACACGACATTCATCCACACTTTCTGCTTCTCCAAATATCCGCATAATATTCACTAAAGAATACCGATCCCAATAAAGTTTTTATCAACGCAAGAGATGCGATGCTAAGCATTGCATCGCACCACATTGAAATACGATATATCGTAGCGCCTCAAAGATCAAAATGACAAAGCGATATCTCCGGCACATCGAATATCACAGTTTACGTATCGATAGTCGAGACATCGCCAAGCCTGAGGTTGATATTGTTTCAGCAGTGAACTGACGGGGAGAATCGGTGGTGGAAGGAGATGGTACGAGGAATGGATGTGGAGAGCATGAGGGGGTTAAGCAGACGAGAGATTGCCCGCGGGGTGCAGTAGCTTCTCCCGCCGAAGAGAAGCGACGACGATGAATCTCCCGACAGAAGATTAAGAGAGAAATGGGAGGCCATTTAAGTATAATCGGATCGTCCACGATCGACCATTCATTATGCCAGCAAATTTACGCATGCAAATGGATTTAAATCGCCTTAGCCGAGAGCGGAGGGGATATTTTCATCGAGTTTTCCCGAAGATATCATGATTTACGCGAGAGATGGAAATTAAATCAACTTTGGTGAAATGTCTAGGGAAGAAGATTTCATGAGCACATGAAATAATGTGTCACGGGCGAATATCCATTCTCGTCACGGATAAAAGCTCGACGCATGAATATGGTGACACACGGGTATCAATCTAATGACTAATTACTTCAGAGGCAAGTGATTATACCATGCATTTAGAAGGCCAAGTTGATCGCCTACAAAACAAAAAGACGGCAAAAATTAACACGATGTCGAAAGAGGTGGGCGTTTAAAGTATGACAGCCAGATAAATAAGAGCGGTAGTAACTTAGCTTGAACTGTGGAAGACGTCTATGCTAAACTAAGGCTAGAAAACATACAAATACTTATGCGGAGTGGCGTACATAAAAAATGATTTCAAAATAAAAAAGGTTCTGAATAAATGGATAGAGGAGTGGAGAACATAAGAAGGCGCATGGTAAAAGAATAAAATAGGTGTATTTAGGATGTGTTATATTCGGCCATTGAGTAGTGACGTAGCTACGATAGGTAAAGCAGTATAATCCAAGGAAACTAGGTCACACGAAATGCTTTTTGGTGGCTAGGAAATAAAGAAGTAGGTAACAATAATCAAGCACCTCTTATTACTCATGGGCATACGCTGAGTGGTAAATTAAACACGGGGGAAATTCCGCATGAAATACTTCTACAACTCCAAAATGTGAAGAGAAATACCACAATTAAGTCTTTAAAAAATGACTCAAATGAAGAAATTGACACGAAGTTAATAAAATTTTCTTCGCTAAGGTAAAATACTTCATGCAACAGCAACGAATAAGCAAATCCTAACCATAAAAATTCTTAAGATCCATACGAGCATGATGTATTGCACAAAAGCAAGAGGATATTTCGAAAATAAAACGTTCATATGGTTCCGCGTTAGTAATCACAGAAAATTCTCCCGCGAAACATATCAAGTTAACCATGCGCTGTCGAGTAACAGGAGAAGTAGGGCGAAGTCTCCCACCTCAACCTATGAATTTTTCCTTCCTCCTCAGTAGCAGGTGAGAAGAACTATGGATCTTTTTATCACATAACAATCCGATTCTCATGTAATTTGATCCCCATATTTTTCGGCGGCCCGAACTAGGTCTCGCTACTCGAGCGAACTCACGTTAGATCAACCAACTAGAACGGGGGCAGCAAGGATCGGCGAGATCTGAAAAAGGTTGCCACACCTTTATTATCAGAAGTTATACCACAAATACAATGCCAAAGTCCGGAAGAGCATCATTGCCAGGCCTTAAGTTCATATTCAGACTAAATATTTGAGTACATATAGAGCCTTTTTTTATGAAGCCTAAGACATATTGCGAACGAATTAATTACTGCATACGCACAATAACTTATTCACCGCAGAACACAGAGTTTAAATTTATTTTCACGTGATCATATTCACCGACATCTGAAACTACATTCAGAACTACATAAAAAGACATTCGCTAAATCTGGATATATAGATTGTTCAGCGGGAAAAAATGAATCGTGAAGCTTGATGAGTGTGAAGCTTGTTTTAATAAGATAATTACTACATCGAGCATATTCTGTACGCTATCTTCACTTTCTGAATTATGCACTAATATTCCTAAATATACATATAAGTGCTAATGTCATTTACACACGGTAATCACCAGATACATCTCAATCTAACCAAGGACTAAAACGTATAACATCATTCTGGAGAAAGTTCAATCCTAATCATACGCTATACGCTCGAGAAAGTTCTACCGCAGAGTTGTGTTTGAGCTACACCTGCAAAGCACAGATGGCTTAATAAACTTCGATCAACCTTAAGCTGACTAGAGCGGTAATTATGGGTCATTGAGGGCACATTTTCATAATTTTTAAAGTCGAAAAAAAATTCTTGTGCGATTGCTCTGCTCGTGTGATTGAATTCACCATACGAGGAGTAATGGAACTGTTACAATAAATATTTTTTAAATATTTTGCCCCAATTATATCACGGTATGAGCTGAATATTCGGCGCGGTATTCGAAATTAAGACGCAATCATTTTGAAATATGTTGTTCTTGAATATTGAGCAGGAAGTGACACCTGAATATTTTCAAGCCACAATTAAAATTATAACAGTGAATGTATGTACTAATTCGCGTTTAGAAGAATGTCTGAAAATATGTACAGTGGCGGAAAAAATTAACGCAAAACTCATTGGCGTCTGAATGCGGCGTACACGGGAACTAATTGAAATCGCTTTTCCTTCGACAACTTGACAACAATGAGACAAGATATGGAAACCGGGAAGATTCAAACTCTCTATGATTACATATCGATTTTACGTGTCATGTAAATAGTCATACTAATAAGGTTTACGTTCGCGAGATCGTCTAGGAGTTATAAACGTGATGAGCTTGCTTCGACCCGCACTCAGTCGAGGTTCCAAATTCGTAGTTGATTATGTAGAGATTATTACCATATTTTTTTAGAGCTTTGGACCGTGTAAAAAGATTTTCTTGATTGAAACTTAAGAAGAAATACGATGAAAGCATTATTTGTTGGGACATAAAAATTTTTTATTCTCCAGATCAAATTCACTTACAATAAAACGTATTTCCGCGTGCAGGGAAGAGCTGTGGATGAACGTCGTTTTAATAGGCCTCAAACTACTTCCGAGAAATATGATGCATTACAATTAACATTTTGGCGTAATATCCTGTGAATTTCAAGTTAAATAATGGGAAATCTGGTTGAATAGAATGGTTTCCATGTGGAGAAAATTTTTCTTTAAAAGTATTCCCAATAACTTAAAACCCTACGTAAGTTTCCGCCCTCGTGCATACAGGTCGTCTCAAACACTTAAATTTCTAAATTCCTCCTAAGGTAATATTATTTAATGTATGAAAACTACTTTCAACTATCCAGAACATTTTATTTGGTCCAGTTTTTAAAGGAAACATTAGAATTCCCTTTTTTCGTTTTGTAGTAAGAACCACTGGACGCGGATTCCTCTTGATCGATGAAGTAGCCTAGAGGGAGAGCGTTCGTCTGCGGCCAAGTATGCCTGGGGTTCAAATCCTGGCGTGGCTTCTTTTAGTGCCTTTATGATTAATCTACGTGATGTGACTTTATTGCAACCAAAACTTCGCAGGAATCCACGGAAGGCCCAGGGAATGGACATTGACCTCAATCATGAGTGTGTAAGTTTTACATATATTCGGGCTTTGCAAAAGAATCAGAGCGGTCTCCTTGGTCGTCGAATGAGATGTTTACTTCCCATTCTCGGGTACTCGGCCCCACTTGATTTCTACGTCCTGTCTGCCGTATGATGCTCATATCCACTCATTCGCCAATTCACCACTCGATGAAAAGCTATTCATGAAGGAGGGAATAGACCGGATCTCTGATTGTGTCAGTTACTCGATTTAGTGAAATTACCTGGTACTACATTCACCTTTAAATTACTTTGGAATGATTTAGTAAAGAGGGCAATTATTTTTATTAGGAATTAGAGTTTGGTTCTATCTGCCGAACTTGTAAATACCGATTACTTATCTGAGTGAGAGACCAAACAAGGGTGGAATTTTCTTCAAAATATCTTTAAAACGGTATTTGTAGCTTTTCCAGCATTGTTTTCTAGGTTTGCTAAGAGCAATACATTAAGCGTGTAGTTCAACAGTTCAACTTATAAGATGGAGAATAATACTTAAAGGATAACGTAGATTAATGAATCACTTAAATACCTTTTGACATATTCGCAGTGAAAAATATTTGGCTAAAATTACGGAGTTAAATTTTATGAGGAGCATTTTTTTACCCATGCGTAAGTAATACTACGACAAAAATGCATCGAGTATCTTCCCCAATGAAAGTGATAAAATACTAAAAATCATCTTTTTCATGTGGCAAATAAGCAGTGATTAGATATTTTCCCTATGGTCATTTGTATACTCATAAATCCGCAGAGTAGTCAATGGGGTGCAAATTAGGAATGTGCACCATCAAAGATTATACGATTGCTACGTTCCTAAAGAATCTATTCCTCTTCAAATGCGTCGTAATATTATTGCTTCAATGGAAGTTAAAGTTGTGAGAGCCCCCACATGAAGATATTAACAGACTTTTTACAGGGTCATAAATTTCATCTCTTAGTGGAAAAGTATTTTAACGGATGCTGAAAAGGGACACTATAATGCTTTATTTAGAACGAGTGGGAAAAGGTAAAATGTATGTGTAATTCTCTCAATTTGAGTAATGTGCGCACATGATCACAGCAATTGATCATTGAGAAATATGCTGGTATTTACATAAAGAATGTGGATGTTTATTAGCCTTATAATCGATCCATCCCCCTCCATTCTCGATTTCCTAACCAAGTCTCTGTGACATGGAGTTTTACTTTTAAACACCAAATAAAAGTTCAGTGGGTGAAAGTTGACGGCGCAACACCTCTTCGGGTAATTTTTCGACAGATGTTTTTGCCTTTTACAAACCTATCATCCGATTCCTCCACCTGGGAGAAAAATGAGGCATACTTAAAGGCTAATAAGATCTTTTTTTCCTCCAAGAATTTTGGGAGAGGCCGCTAAAACTTTGAAAAATATCTCGGCTTGCGCTGTCCGCTCTGCTTGTTCGTCTATCGACGCTCGTCTCAATGAAGTAGTCATCAGTAAACCTTGGCCAAGTTCCGGGTGGTGATGGTCGGGGTGGTTTGTTGTTGTGAATAACGCACAGGTTTCAAATACTTGCTGCACCAGAAAGAAAAGGCTCGTCGCGCTTCGAAAAAATTTGAAGTCCCCGTCGAATACTTTTAATGGCGTAAGAGAAGTCAAATACCACTTCTTTCCTGTGAGTTAAACGCCTGGCGTCCGAAACATTATCTATGGCAGAAAAGGTATTTCCCGCAATGCAAGGGGAAAGTAAGCTCTCATTAAAGGCATACTATTTCCCAAATCAATATAATGCACCCTTCATACATTCCGATATTGAATGGATTAGTATTGGTGGAGCTTTGTATCGACACGGGGAAACCTCTAGGGATCCTCAAGAGTCCTCCAAAATTGCTCGTTGCTTTAACTCAGACTAAAGGTGGCTGGCCTCCAAACCCATGCATAATGGGAACTAATGGCGTTTGATTGGAATGGTCTGGGCTGATGAGGTGAAATCTGAGAACTACTCCTTTCTGTTTGTATTCCCGGGAGAGTAGTATGCTTTTTCCTATCCGTATAGTCATTTTAAACGTTCGTAGACAATACCACCACTCATTTTAAGAGTAACTTAGTCCACAGTAACACATGCGGACGCAAATTAATTCACCGAAAGGTTACGAATCATCATCTTAAATTTGCCTTGACATAAGAAAGCTCAGTAGTTGTTACTGGGTTGCAAACCTGAATCGCAATTATGGTTCTTCATAATAACATTGTTGGAGTACGCTCATGATTTTGAAAACGTGATCATCATCAAGAAAGATCGGGTACTACATAGCAGTGGAGTGCGCTCCCAGGACCTTGTGCATTGCCCTACCAATGCGGCTTGCCATTTGGATGACAATTATGACCATAAGAAGAAAAAACCGTGATCCCACCCCTGGTCAAGACATTTTTGAGTTTTTCATTCAATTTCTGGTCAATTAAAATTATTTTTATTCGGCATATTTTATCTCTTTTGTATTTAAAAAATTACATATTATCTGCCAGTCATTGCTGCTACACATTACATTCATTCATATTAGCAATATGAGAAAATTTATATAAAAGCTCATTTGCATTCATTAAAAATCGAACACGGACCACTCTTTAGCTAGCCAAATACATCTGACAGCTACAACATTAACTTTACCTATTAATGTATTTCATTAATGATATTCTACTCCAAACTGAAGTCTTTTAAAAGGCTTTTTGTTAATTTCATATGTGCGGTGAATTTATAGCTAAGCATGTAAGATATTATGCAATCATACATATGTTATCCATCACTACACCTAATTTGGGCAAACTTTTCTGAATGTTTATTCGTATATTCTGCATTTACTAGATAAAGCGTAACAGTGGACAGCTCGTCACCAAGCTTCCTGTGATAAGATGAAAGAAATATCGGGAAAATATGCCTAGATTATTCAGTATCGATGCGAGCATACATTTATTTTTATTTCGCGAAATTATATTTTACGTATGTTTTCATAGTTTAATCCCATTCTGACGAACTAAAGACGATATTTATATTGGGTCAAGAACGATTCATTAATAAATATCCGTTTTGAATTTAATGAATATCCGTTAAAGGAACCTCGTCAATCTACAAATGGAAAATCGTGACAAATTACATCACGTAGACTATACTTATTTCAATTAAATCTTTTTTGTTTCGACATTTGGTGCGGATAAATCTCGATTTATATCATTTCGGTGAAAGAGACATATGACGCGTCATTCAAAAAGGTCCTCGGAAAGTCGACTACAATAAATATCCCTTGGTGGTAGAAGATGAAGATTTTAGCATATTGTATACTGAATTGGGTGGGATAGTGAATATGTTTTATAATCAGTCTTTCTGTATAAATGATATCATTCGACGTAATAACCATGCTGAAGCAAACACAGCGATGCACCGTGACTGAATGTGCGAATAATATGAGACGAAAGCTCAAAAATAAGGCAATTGATGACTAAGTTCTAGGCTCCGACAAATGTGAGCTCCATTGCGGATTTCAAATATTTGCGGAAGACGATGTTTTCCTCAGTGTTGCCAGTCTTTGGAGTGTGTACAGCTCCTAGAAGTCCCAAAAAATGCCGCATTCTGGCGCGCGAAAAATTTTGCGTTAATTTTTTCCACCACTGTACAATAATTATTACGAATATGTCATGTGCCGTAAGGCTAAACGTTAAAAAATCATTGATTAAAAATAACAATCGGTAAGATGTAATTTCTTCACTCTTATCGATAGATATTACTAATGAAACACAAATGCAAACTTTCATGCAAAACTGTACATTAAAAGGAATCCCTCCATCCGCCTTTACGACGATGAATTCTAGGTTTCCGCGCAAGGGATTAAGGTAGTTAGGGCGAAATAACATTTTACCTAGAAATCAATGAATTTGGTCTCATTTCAAAGAAAAATTATCAGCCTTCCAATGACATCAAATATTTAACCCCTTACCACATAACTTTCCGAGATATTTGCCAAAAAATACAAGCCCTTTTACATGGGAAATGGTACGTGTATGCACTCCAAAGAGACCTTATTAAAAAAAATGAGACATTCCCTACACTTGGATCTCGTCAAAAAATCAACAGTGTGTAGTTTGTGTGTTTTCTCAACTATTTTTGAAAGTTAATCATATTGTCACCGCAGTAAATTCTTCGGGATCACAATAAACCATGCGTTTTGATGGATTTTCAAACGTACCGCGTGAGAAAATGAGTCAAGTTAAAGGCTTATTTAGATCTTTTCATTTGATTACTTACAATTTCTGTCATGTAAAACTATATTACTGCACCATTAATAATGCAATATGTAATTCGTGTGTCTCACAGCTGGTGAAATTAAAACGCATATATCGAATATGGTCTCTATTACGACTGGGGAACTATCTCGCTCGCACTACCTTAAGCTCCCTTCCACTCCCCCAAGCGATGCGCGGCGCAGTATAATGAAAAAACAACGCAAAACCCAACACTTGGACTGCCGTTTCAGTGGGATAACCCCGGGAGCGTAGAAACGCACCGAAGGACGGGAAAAAAGCGAGAAGCCAGGGGTGGAGGCGGGGGGGAGTGGAGGTGGCCGACGAACAACAGGGCAGAGAGTCTGCTAGTGAAGTCGGTGGTGTGGGGGCGGAGGGAGGGGGGGGGAGGAGAGAGGAAAGGCAGAAATGGGTGGCGGGGAAGGAGGGGAAACAAGAAGGCGGGTGGTGAGGGCGTTGGAAGCCGTGGATTTTTATTTTTTTATTTCAGGTATCAAGACGTCCTTTTCCCACGCCTTCGCATATGAGTCCCGGCTCTCCCGGGGTAGGGTGCCCCGAGGGCAGGAAACTCAACGTGGGGAGGAGGTGCGAGTGAAAGAGGGTGGGGTGGAGTGAGTGGGGGGGGGGGAAAGGGGTCGAGAGAGGGTGGAGGAAGGGAGAGGGGAAGAAAATGAGGCGGTCGCTCGGATCAGGTGCGGCCGATATTCGTTACCGCACGAGCAATCAGAAAGGCTTCAGAGAGTTGGGGTCACAATCAAGGTTACCTCCACTGGTTCCTCGGGCTGACCCAGGATGGCCAAGCTCCGGCGCATGTCCTCCAAGTTGAAAAGGAGCCGTTTCAATGTAAACGGACAGTTAATTTTATCAGAGCCTAATATCACTACGCGTTGAATTCAATGAATGAAACCTCGTTATGATAAAAAAAAACTTTATTTTAAATGTTACTCAAATATCAGCCCTGTCGCACAGATTTTGAGGTATTTGCCAAAAATAGCGGTTTTCCATGAGACGTTGCGTTCCAATTAAGTACTGTTATAAAAAAGATAAAGTTTAATAGCTAGGTTTGCTTCAGAAATGCAAGGCGTTGTAAGTAGTATGTTTTCTGCGCTACTTATAACAATAAATTTGCCACTCGTCGTATATTTATCACAAAATAAAAAATAATTCGTTAATAACAACATTTTCAGCGTACGGCTTGTAAACAGTTATTCAAGTTAAAGCATCAAATGTAAATCTAACGAGAATCAAGAGTGTCGGTAACATGGCTGCCACAGTCGGCTATAGTAATATCTCCGCCAATGTTTTCTCAAAACGCACCGGAGGGAGCAATTACATGTTTCGACTGCCGATGAATCTCACTTATGAACAATCACAGATCTCAAGACCGAAAGGAAATCAAACAAATCTTCATATAATTCCTGAAATCCTAAAGACTTGTACACGAAACCTGGATTAATAATAAATCTTAACAGTGGATAAGAAATACATTACCAATTTTATAATAGTCTTGCGTAAAGAGAAAAAGCGGAGGAGGGGCAAATGAAGAAGATGCAATGGACTGAAAAATAGAGGAGTGAGGATTTTCTCGGCATTGCGAGTGAAGAGAGGAAAATGATTAAAGAAATCAGGAAAGGCGAAGTCGGTGGTTGGAATAGGTAATAAAATGTAAGGGGATGCTTGAGGGGTGGAATGATATGGTGTGAGGAGATAAGGGCTGGCAGCGGGAAGAGAAGAGTGCAGGTTTTCCTACATCCACCTAATCCCACCTTTCCCGGTATATCGCCTTTAGTATTAACAGAAGAAACCGAAAATTACAAGCATTCACCATCAATGAAGGTTCCCTCGCAGCTGAACGGCAACTGTAGGGGGAAATATTGAACGCAATGAAACCAAAGGAACACGCGAAGGCGGAATGCGAAAGTTGTTGAAGCGATGGGGCGAAGGCAAACCCGTCGGTGAAATGAAATGATTAGAGCGGGAAAGGCGGAGTAGAAGGGGACTTCTTGTTCTTCCGTGGTTGCCGACCCTTTCCCCTCTTTTTCACGACGACGATGAGCCTGGACAACAATGAGGGCTGATGAGCGAGACAAAAGTCCACAAAATTGATGAGGAAGAGAGGAATGGGGAGAAAATCCTGAGGGAGAGAGAGGATGGAGAAGAAACGGGAGATGATGGGGGGTGATCAGAGAGACAGAAGAGGATAGACTGGGTGAATGGAAAGGAAGGCGGCAGACGGGTAAATATGAAGATAGAATTAGCTTTTTTATCGACGGTGAGTGATAAGCAATGCGGCGACAGATATGAGTTAAGATTTACTTCTTCATCCTTAAGTACACTACATGACGCTGGTGCCTGGAGGAATGTGTACGAATAAGTAGGTACATTAATCGATAGATGAGCGTTGAGAATTCAAAAAAATCATGTAATGAAAATGATGGAAATGAAGCCAATGAAGTAACAGATGAATGGAAATGAAAATAAATTAGTTACGATAAATTCACATCCTATCCTTGAAAAATTCTGAACAACCTTCGTAAAGGATTCCGGCAGATTCACGGAACGGTATAGCCTCAAATAATAAAAAGCGTTTCCGTGAGAAGTTCAGTTACTCTGTCCTAATTTGACGATAATGATTGATTCACCTCTTTTACGAAAGCCAATAGATTAGGGTTGGTCAAGACTATTTATTTCATCAGGAAGGATATAAGGTAAGTGAAGAAGGGGAAAAAAGAGAATCAGATTTATAGGAAGGCAAAAAAAGGATGGATCGTACGCTGAGACGAAGACGGAAATACTAATGGTAGATAGGACCCTGCACGTGTAGAAAACCTGGAGGATTTTTTCTGACCTTCAACATAACCTACCTTTAGCCGGTAGAATACTTAAATGGATGAACTCTTAATGAATAAACTCTTATGATGACCCATACCCAAACGGATTATAAATTTTAATTAAGTAGGAAATTTGTAGTAATTTACATTAACTCGTTGAGGAAACAACCGGAGAAGAAAGAGAATGGGCTTGTACTAAGTGATTAGGTAGGGTAGGTCGTGTGTCGAACTGAAGAATGAAATCGTAATTAAAATTCTTCCTTGAATTAGAAGGTAAGAACGTGTAGATCAGCGAGTATCAATGAATAAATCTACTCATATAAGAAGAATAAATTTAATACAAGACTCCCACTTCTCCTCCCTACTCCACGGCAGGTGTCATCAACTGCCCAGGCCAGCGACACGAAATGCCCAATCTAACTGAAAAAAGTTACGAGTTGATTATATTATCTATCGACTATGGATTCATAAAAAACGAGAACTGGGCAGCAAATCACTCACGTTGCTAGAACTCCTCTGGCTGATACACCGGCGGAGAGTGATCACAACTCCACTTCTAATATGCTCGCTCGGGATTCGCATTGCCAGAAATAGGGAACAACCGGATTTTGACGAAGAATATGACCAAGGGGCACCATTAGAAGATCCCGGTACAGTAAAGAAATCGGAGGGAATACGGGCGGCATTGTGGCATTTTAAATGCTCATAAATTGTACACGCACACTTCTGTTAATACAGTTACCTTTGTCCTGTTAAAAGAGTGTATTAGTTATAGATGAACTTATTACTCGATATTGAATTTGAATGTTAGAGGTACGTTGAATTTGAAGGGTTGACCGTATAGTAGATACCCTCACAATGTTAACCTATGTATTAACGCAGGCTCCGCCCAACTCTCACGTGGAGGGTGAGTGGAAAAAACTGGGAGGCTGGAGTCACTCCATGCCACACATCCTTGCCGCGGTACGTATGGCAGTACGTAGATCGGAGGTAGGGCTAGGCGAGGGAGGCAGGAGAGCGTGGAGAAGGGGAATAAAAGGGTGCGGAGGAACCAGCGATGAGTCGATGGGGGTGCTTAGAATTCACAGAGTAGAAGGGGAACACGGGGTTCTTCGGTCTCGTGGGCGGATGGGACTGCGTGGAAGGGGTGGGTGGGTTGGGCTCGGAGGGGCGGGGGTGACTGGGCCGGGAAAGAGGGGGAGAGGGGTGGAGTCGGGACAGGTGAGTCTCGTGAGCGGCGGGGGCAGGTAGGGTGGAGGCGGGCATGGGTCCCCTCACTCTCCCGTGGGCGGCAGGCGGTGGTGGAGGAGGAACTAGAGAGCTATAGAGAGAGACCAGCATTAATGTGGGGATGGGAATTCGAAGGGGTTTAAGAGATGGCCGAGGAATCCCCCCCCTCTTCCCCCTCCCAACTATCCTTCACGAGACGATGGAAAGAAATTCCCCTCCCCCCTTCCGATATTTTCGAAACATCTTTTTTTTTTTCTTCTCGACGGTCCCATACGCTCTCGAGACGGGAAGGGGTTTAATTGCGGGACGATCTGTTCACGGCTACACTTAAAACGTAAAACGTCCCCCGTCGATACACACGTTTTCGTCCGCCCCAGAGCGGAGTCACCCGAGACCTTCTCATGCCCCATCCGATCGAAGGCCGGCTTTAATGCTCCAGGTCCGATTCGAAAATAATAGTGCGGAGTGGCCGGCCTAAGATTGGGATACGGAGACTCCACGCGCCATACTGCAGAGGGCGCGGAAATATGCCACAGGATCATAATCATTGGGCGTTCAATCCTAAGATCGGTTTACTGCAGCCCTACACCCTTCCCTGTCTAATGCTAGTTCCCTTACTTCCTGGTAGCTCTTCCTAGGGACTTTCATCTTGATTTGGTCCAAACTTATTCCTGGGTCTCCTCCGGTGGCTTTTGCCTCTATTTTATCTTCAATTATGTTCTTCACAAACCATTTGTGTCTCTGGATGTGTCCAATCTATCTGGTTTTTCTTTTCTGTAAATTGTTCCATACGATCCTTTTCTATTCTACTCATCTGTAAACTTCTATTTTTCTTTTACTCATTCCATTTGGTCCTTTCCTCTTCTACTACTTTTACTCTTCTGTAAACATCATCACTTCTTATTTTGTCCGTCCATTTTATCTTCAACATCCTCCTCCAGCACCAGGCAGCGCCACAGGATATGGATAACATATTCTCTGGGGATAATCGCTAACGGCAACCGAGCGACTTACGCGAGTACATGCGCTACCTTCGAAGTAATAAGAGGATGAGCTGTTGGCTAAAGGAAAGTAGAGTACTCATTAAAGCTAATATAGAAAATGAAAAATATTTTCACGGAGATTCGAGAAGGCTCTTTTCACATTTGGACAGCACAGTTGCTGCCAGACTCTACTGATGCGAGCATCAGTAAATAGAAGATTCATGAGAGGAAAAGAAAAAAGGGCCATATTTAACTATAATTAAACAATAAATGTTTTGCTTCCGAAACTATACTGAGTAATTAACTCATTACTTTACATATATAATCAATGAGATTCACGTTAATACCACCTACATGGTATTACAATATTTTTACAAGCCTAAACATAACGGACTTACAACAGATTAAACAAATTACATAACATATCATAGACAACTGAAATAAACCCTATTTCTTCATATCCTTTACCCATATATTCATTTATTCGCTGTTCTAATAGTTGAAGTTCGATTAATTTAGCAGCAGATGAATCAGAAACTAGGTGTCACACGCTGTATTATCATTAGAGGAGATCTACCTGTTATGGCGTGATGCAAGGAAGAAGCAATACCTACGCTAAACTTAGACTACTTGCACGATTTTATTCTTCACATACGGTACACCCTACCTCCCCAAATCTCATTCAAGAAACGTATACTACTTCTTTCCTTTTCTGGCCTACCCAGCATCCTCCCACCTTGCACGGCCTAAGGCATTCACTCACTCCTCACAAGTTACTCCAGTCTATGCCTCCTCCAACAGATTCCCATCTTCTTCAAACACCATCGCTCGCTAGCTCATCTTCCCTCCCGTCATTCGCACCTTCTCCATTCTAATTCACACCCACATCAAAAAATACCGCAACCTATTCTCATCTTCTTTACCAAGACTCCACGTTTCTGCACCATACAAGCCCACACTTAATATTGGACGAAAAATAACAAAACATATGATGAGAGAAGAGCAATTAAAGTCAAGTAGATAAACATAAACTTTTACATCCGAATTAATCGATAAAAATATACAAAATTGGAACAGCCCAGTCTTTTGAGGCGAATCGCTTAGCTCATCGATGCCAAAACTCATAAATAATCCAGCTAGGTCTCAACGACAAGGAGTCTTGACACATTTGGGGCAGACCCAATAGTGACAGGCAGATAATTAATTCCTTCGGGAGGATAAATTAAAACGGCGATACATTTATCCTATCATCCAAAAATTTCGACACCCACCGAAAAATGAAATAATGACAACCTTATCTCTCTCAAACGAAACAAACAGAAGTGCGAAGGGTGTTCCAAATCTGTGAGATGGAGGAGATGACAGTCAGTTTGGCCCTTCCGCTCAGCATCTAAATCAAGTCTCTCCATCCCGGATATTATTATCGCCTCGTAAAACGTGTGCACGCATCGTATTCTGGATTTCCGCCAGCGTGCTGCGCGCGGCACTAAGCCGATTCTCCGCGGTCAGATAAAAAGAAGTGCTCAAGAGAAGCCGATTTATTTTCCGTTCCAAGCACATTCAAGGGGAAAAATGGTGAGACTTGCCGGCGAACCGACTCAATGCCCGCGTCCGTCCAATGCTTCTCATGCCATAAGTAGGGTCTCGCAACAATGCTGTCTCGGCTGGACAAAGGCGTCCCGTTCTTTATCGCTCGCAGCTGATCGTCGTCTCGCCCAAGGAGCTGGCCTGAGTTTCCCAATGACGTGAGCAGGAATAAGCTGTCGAACTCGTGCCATAAAACTAGCCGCCGTTCTTTGGAGCGAAGTGACATCCGTAATGCTTTCCAAGGATTCATTTACATGACAAAAATTCGATAGCTATCACAAAAATATAAGAAAACATTCATATTTAAACTCGCGTCCCACTAGAAGCTGCGGACACAGGGCATGTAAATACTAATAATAGTTATTAGGACCATTTTCTAAGTTTAATCATTCGATACGACTGAATACCACAGCAACTAAATCCTTTGATTCCAATAATTCTGTTCACGATTTCAGGCAAATCATTTCCGATGAGAGGCGTTTTCACCACAACTTTCAAGCTAGTCCACAGTTATTTGACAGAGACGAGATTGCTTTTAAAAGGACGATGGCTGCATATCAATCAAATGTCAAAACTATTTTTGGCTACTGGGCAGCCTATTTAAAAAAAGGTGGACTTCTTAACAGCAAAACTTGAACCGCTGACCTATCTAAGACAAAACAAAGTATGTACGTTATCCGCGAACGAAATGACGAGACGCTCGGATGAAAAAATCGAATGGGCTAACAGAAAACAAACTTTGCCATTTGAGTAGAATTAGTAAGTCCGGACTCCGAGTCTGTTACTCTCATAAAAAAGGATCTTCCCACAAAAACTCATCAACAGAGAAAAAGTGAATGCGCCTATTCTCATTCGCCTACACTTTAGTCATCCATGCAAGAAAAAATAGCCCCTTACGTAAGCAGGATGGACGCGAAAAATAATTGTTAATGATGGATTTATGAGTGATACACCAATTATAATAAAGGAAGCATTATTGATGGTCTTATGTGTCACTCATCGATCTACCACTATTCAAGTTTTTCCGCGTACCCCTTCACCGTCAAGCAAGTCCCAAAGGGTATGCGTACCACAGGATGGGAACCGCTGCTTTATGGATTAAAACTCACAAATCCATAAATATGGACTCAAATTGAGGTACAAAAGTAATTAGACCGTGTCTTACAAAGGGCTTTTTTTGGCATAAAAGAGGCCAGGCAACCATTATTGCGCAGGACGTTGAGTTTAAAAGACTTTCAAGAGGTAGGTACTTGCGTTTTGAAGTCCTATATGCATAAGATACCAATAGTCAGCAAGGAAATGATTATACTAATGAAAATGATAATGATATTTGAGGAAAATAATTTTATATCTTTCGTTATGATTATACGGCATAAATATTTCCTTTAAAAACTAAGACATGCAGAAGTATGAAGTAAGGTTATTCTATTAACGCCTCTGAGAAACTTCAAAATTATTTTCGGTAAAACTAATTGTTTCTTCGGAACGCCCTTAACAGTGTCGCCAAAGTTGTTTGAAAACGGCGAGTACAGAATCGTTGTCGGTTAATTTTCGGTCGTTTTCATTCTTCATTACATACCTGCCTTTTATATTTCACGCTTAGTCATGAAAAATTTATATTTTATTCTTAGACGATCACATGATATCATATTTATTTTTGAGATAGCCAGGACGAGGAAATTTAGAGAAGCGAAAAATTAAATGGCAAGACGTCATTATCACGCAAATGGTAATGAACTTAGAAACAGAAAATTATTATTTTGAAATCCTGCTCTCAGCGCAAAACCTTAGACTAACCTCCATTGTTATTTTTACAGGCTGCGAAAAAGGATTTATTCGATATCATACGTGAAGAAAGGGTGTGGAATCTGAGGACCTTCTAATTAAGGAAGGGAGCTTTTAACCGTAAAAGAAGTATGCGTGACTATTAGTCGAATGTAGTCGAAAGGCACGATTTGAAATGGAATTAATGCACGGGTCGGAGAAAAAGAGAAAGAATCCAGGTTGAGGCGATGCATGGGGAGCAGAGGGAAGAGGCGCGAGTGGATGAAGAGAGGCCCTCCTCCCTTTAACCGCATGGTGCACACGTCCCGTTCTCCTTCACCGCCTGCAGTCCTTGAACCGACACTGGGTCAACGCATGCACACGCCCGTGTCAATGTAACGCGGTCCTCGACGCTAGAAAGCATTTAACCTCACTCTCTACTCGCTGAATGCGTCCGAAAGGAAATGGCATCAAAGAGGGAATGAAAAAATATTTTCCGAGAATTCCGCTTCCGGCACGTGCAGCCGGAATGATTATAGACGGGACCCGAACAATTGCGCCACGTTTATCAACTCAAGCCGTCTCGTATTTGTCTTCCCTTCCAAAGACCGCTTGGCAGACTGCGATGACAGCCTGATTAACCAAGCCATTCGTGGATTTACGTAGCGGGTCAAGTCGATTCCGGTCCGCGTCGAAGCTTTCTTTCGAACGCGAAGACAAGAGACACGCAAGCACCAAACACGTGGGTACGCACACAGCATTTCTCTGGAGCCAAAAATATCTTACAGACGCCGGAATACCACAGTCGATAAGAAAATGAACATAAAATTAGCGAATCAAGACTACCGAACGGTCTGATTTAAAATACCATCCTTTACGCTATCGATCACAGATCGCTTCCATTGAACCTTTATTCATTGGTGGTTCGATGGGTATACAAGGCTTTATAAATTAGTGGTTCGGCATGTACACTAGTTTCTCGGCTTCCTGTATAAAGGCTTACTTATCAATAGGCTAATTCTTAATCACTTAACATCCCATATGCCTGCTTTACTTCCGAAATATTATTTCTATATGTAAGCATAAGCCTCATTCTTTAAAACCCTCTGGGCGTAAAATATAATGCACATTTGCTAAAATTCACCCAAACATTCACCCTTTAGGTGGCTTGTAGGGTATTATTAAGGCGTAGATAACATCACAAATTTCGTTTAGAGCGCCTTTCTGAGTCCAGTATCAACATGTCGAATGCGTGAAATCTAGAGCGACAATGACGCCCGCTCGCCCTTACCCCGATAAGCGAAAAACGAGGCGATAAGAACCACACCGCTTTAGTGGCCGTAAAAGAAAATAGTCGACAGTAATATTCAAAACTGGTCGGCAAAATCCTTTAAACCTCAGGATTGGAACAGAATAGCAAGGAAATTTACAAGAAATAGAATATGCACATAAAGAAGAGGTGGTTCACACCGACACATTTCTCCCTTCTCCAAATCTCCGTTTTGTTCACTAATTCGGCAGGTGGACACACAAGAAAGGATCGAAAGACACTCGGGCCCATAATTTCCTGCGATAATTATATATCAATTTAGTTCCAAGGCCTACAGAAGAAAGAAGAAATATTGAGTTTTCACGGAAAGCGACCTACACTTCGTGCAGGCTTACAAAAATTATTTTGCAAGTACTCAGAAAAAGAATAATTTAAGTTATTAACTAAAGTTTAGACAGGGGCACCCACACAGGAAAATCAATTAATTAGTGATGTAAGTGAAAACAGACTGCTTCAAACTTTCAAACGAACAACACCTTTCAGCCCAAGTAATACAGTTCTGAGTAGTAGACACGAAGCACCTTTACTTCATCGAGAGGAAAAAATCACATTCCCACTCCAGATAACTCCAGAATGGAACTTCCGAAATGGAGAATGTTCTACACCGACCAAACAGCCCTATCCTAATAAAATTAGGTCAGCATAGAAGCAAGATATTAAGCACTCCGACATGATCTTAAGCCTTCCGCTTCAGCTAGAGATAAGGCGAAGTAGGACAGCGCTTTTCGGTTTATTGATCTGACCCTTGGAGTCATGGAATAGGATAATAAGTTTCACGAAAAGATGGGGTAGGGTATATTCTGACGAAACAGGGTCAGTAGAGCCCACGACAGGAACCGTGATGGTGCACCTTAATTTGTACACTTAAATGTTCTTTTGTTGTAAAATGTTCGGCAAAAAACAAAGAACTGGAATTAAAAAAAAGGAGCGCAAACTCCTTCCATCGGCAGAAACATTAAAGAAACCAAAACTTTTACAGAACTTGAACTATGGTGTGCCAGTTGAAATTTAATGCACTTCGTAAACATGACCTAATTATGATATTCTACAACGATATTTTTAATTGATCGATCGGTGCTTCCAGACATCAAAACAAGTTTCCTCCAGAGCCCTCCGATGTAAAGAAATAAAATAAGGCAACATAATATTAGTCTTTTCATCTTATCTAACAAATTAAGGCCATGATTAGCGATAGTAACAAATTAAAATGCGAATCCCATACGTTATCTTGCATGCTACTACAGACAGAAGAATTCAGAAGTCTTACTGTAATTCTAACGTTCTTGAATACAAATACTATTAATAAGCTTTAAGCTACAAGCTACTACAAATAAGCTTTAAGCTACAATTAACGTAATAAAAATAGCCGAATGCAGTCTCCGTGTTGGTAATACATCGGTTGGTCCACAAAGGTTTGAGTTTGAAACCTGCTTGGAGAATGGTTGTCACGCTTTACATTGGATTATTGGCCTAAAGTTTTAAAATAGTAATATAGCCTTAGTAGGTGGTGCATCTAAAACCCAACGCAACAACGACAGATACAAAGGCAACTTAATAGAAAGGACGCCGAAGATCACGGATTCAACATTAAAATTACCCGACAACACTGTTTTTAATCCATGAGATGGAATTCAAAGGGGCAATCCGGTATTAGGAGTTAATCCCAGCGAAGACAAGAGCGAGCACAGCCTCTGGTCAAAAAGATCGAATAAGGACGAAACGTGGACACTTCAGGCGACAAAAAGTGAGGAGTTAGGGGGTGGTTGATGGGCCGAAATAAGAGGGGACGGGGCAGAAACAAAACAGGTCACTGAATAAGGCCAGAGTGCGGTGGGGAGGGCAGAAAGGCATATGGTGCCCTTCATGGAGTTAGCCGGAGGAAGAGGGGATAAAGGGCCCCGTATGTGATAATGTTTAGGAGACATATGGATGGAAAACATAGGATAGGGGCTGAGTGATATAACGGAAAGTATCGACGCTGGACATATTTTGCTCACACCCTCTCAGTGGACGTAAAAAATGACGAAGGAATCAATACTACGAAAGGAAACAACGATAATACTCGAAAAAAAAAGATAAGGAAATTGTCATCGACAAATATTATTGACAGTCAACTACCGGCTACGTTCGATTTTGTTGGATCGTTTCTGAAATGCCTTCGTATTGTAAAATGTTTCCATACACACCGTATCTCTCGTTAACTCTGAATGCCTACCACCATCTCTTCATACCGTCCATGAGTTTCATCTTTTTCCCCCCATCCCTCGCGCTTTCCCAACATTTAGCCCTCAATAACGGTCGTAAACATTCCCCGCCATAATTACGAGTGTTCCATCAACCAACTAACTCCGCCACATGTCAGTCTTCTCCAACAGCTAAAAATGCCGATAACGTTCATTAATTAGACGAATTTTGGCTATCGGGCAAATTCAGCGACCCAAGAGCCTTTAGAAAACAGTACGGGAGGGCAATTAAAAGAGTAACAGTACAGAATTATAAAGAGGTCATTAGGGGAAAGAATTATCGAGAAAGATACGGGACGGAAAAGATCAGGCAAATTCAGGGGACATACAAATGAAGACATATACTGGGAAAAAACCTGTTAGCTGATAGGAGAGAGGAGAAGAGAGCTGCAGGAAAATATCTGTCGAATTAATGACCTCTGATAATAATAGAGAAAATATAAATTACTACTTGCATGGCAACATTTTCGATAAAATCCCCATTTCACGATACTGTCGGGATTGTTACCGACTGGAAGCTGATAAGTAGGACTCAATCGATATTATGACATCGACAAAAACTATCACAATCGTAGCGAGACATACGATATAACGATGTGAAAAATATTAGTTCCAGCAACGATGATTTAAATGTAACCGTTGACACTCGTTGGTGTCAACATTCGGACGCCGAGTATATCAATCGTTCCACCCTTATTTTCAACTAAATTCTACATATCCGCTATCATGATCCGAAGTCAAAGAGAGATGCTACTTCGCTCTGGTTAGGCCACACCTCGAATACGTGGCGAGCATTTGGGACCCTGGTCAATAGATTTAACCAAAAAATTAATAAAATACAAAGGAAAGCAGCGCGCTTCGTTTAAAACTGCTACGAGCGTACATATAGTGTCTCGCAACTTTTAGAGGGATTAAGGTGGGAGCCCCTAGAGACTCAGAGGCTACACGCTAAGCTTAGGTTGCTTGAGAAATTCAGAACTGATATTTTTCAGAGCGACATAGAGAATATTATCATGATTCCTCACTACATTTCTAGGTCTGACAGAAGCGATAAAATAAGAGAGATTCATTGCCGAATAGATAGGTGCAAAAACTCGTTCTTTCCGAGAACAATAAGCAACCACTAAATACACTCCTATAATACATGTCACCATTTTATCTCCAAAAAACGTACACCTTTACACGGCTGGTGACCTAACACCACCTGCCACACGCCCAAGCGGCGGCTCGCGGGGTATTATGTAGATGTAGATAGGCGCAGTGCGATCCATCCGATTAACTCTCGTAACATCTTCATAGCTTAGGAGTATCGATATTTTTGGTATCGCACTGCCCTACGTGGGAGGGCTGCGACCATAATATTCTTTTTTTTCCACCCGATCTTCGTGGCGAGGATAGGAGCGAAGGTTTTATTTATTTTTTTCAAAAAATTGAGGTGGTATTGGGAAGTGGGGATCGGACACAGAAAGACTGCGGCAATTCGGTTGAGATGGGTGGTGGCTGGGAGGGCCGAACAGTTCTTGTGGGTGGCGGCTGAAGCGGGGATGTCCCAACAGACAAACGCGTGGAGAGCAGAAGAAGCTTAGGAACGAAAAAAAAAGGGTGGGGGGGGGAGAGTTGGGGCCAAAGAGTGGAATTTCCGTTGGCCTTGCCTCCAGTCCCCCCCTCGTCCTGTTCTCTCCCCCACTCCCTTTAACATCACCCCCCCCACCGCCCAACCAACCTCCCACTCCCCCTACAAGCCCGCATCCCATGATATCCCTCCACACACATACATCCGAAGCACACACATACTCATTCCACCCTCACAAGCCCGGAGGGGATTAGGTCGGCAAGGCGGCTATGAGTACGTATCTCCTGGTTTCCCATAAAGACGTCCCAGGTTCGAGTCCTAGGAATCGCGGAGTTTTGCTTTGGGATTCCGATCCCGCAGCAAATTCCAACTTGGATGCTATTTGGTGAGCATAGAAAGCGAGTTACAGCGAACCCAAAAGGGATCAAACAATCTATTCTTAAGAGTTTGTTCAGCTTTCGCTACACTATCGGGTTTTGAGTCAAATTTCCCCATACGATACAATTCAAATGGAGTAAATCCATTCGGATGACCAAATATTTCTCTTTAACTTACATTTTATACGGAATTATAGGTATAAGGATCACGAATTTCAATACTAAGATGTGAAAATATACACTCAAAATCATACGTACTTAAACTATTAAAACCGACGTACATTTGTTGGGTGATAATGAATTGTGGCGAAATGCCGAGGAAGATGAAACGGTCAAAGTATTTTATTGTTGGAATTATTCTCTCATTTAAGAGAGGGTTTTGACTCCCTAACATAAGCATTACCGAGAAATTGATCTTCCTCTGGAGTAGAATCCTTACAGCTCTAGAAGGTGAGATATAGTGTCCATGGGGGCTAAAATTAGTTTTTTTTCTGCATTCTGACGGCCACTCTTATGTGGATCGAATTCTGAACTCAGTCAGGGGTGCAAACTTGATGTACAAGTAGACTGATGTCGAAGCCGGTCGCCTAAACGAATAACCAACCAATGAACGAGCAAGGGCCACCCTTTCCCTTCTGCTGAAGCCTCCCACACCCCATCCGCTTGCCCTCTTCTCCCGACTCCCGAGCGAGGGAGAGGCTCGGACCAGATGGAAAGATCGTAATATACGGGCGTTCGTGTGTGAGTGTGATTTTATGAGAACTTTTTAGAGGAGACCGTATCGTGAAACTCTTTCAAAGAGTGGCCCTCCCTAACTTATAACCCTTTAACCGATTATTTTTTAAGTTTTAAATCAGAAAGAGATTCCCATTAAAGGATCGCAAAAAATCAAGCCCGGAAATATATTGTCAATATTTCATGAACGTATTTTTAATGTTAATGATCACGACGACATCATTACGGGTTCATCAAGACACAACAGAAGAATTCTTTTTGCTCAATTTGCGACTGTTGTGTAGAAGAGACTAGAGGTAATGTCATTAGCAACGGCTGGGCGAAATATTAGGGCGATATAGTGAAAAGTCCGAAGAATAAATCCCGCACGCCATCATACGGCTGATACTCAAGTCAACATATGCTCTCATAAAATAGAGAGAAGACACAATATTAACTTCTACGCCATCCTCTGGTTAAAGAAAAAGTGATAATTTCTTAAAACGTTCCTGAAAACGTCCTCATGGGCCATTTCCATCAAATGCTATAACAGACCACTACGGAAAAACTCTTACAACCACGCCCTGGAAGGTTAAACATCCCACCACGGCGGGAGTCGAACTTGCGACCCTGAATTGACAGGCGGGGCTCTCCCTTCCAACATCCATCCAACTTAGAGAATAGAACCTGAACCCTCGACATTGGACTTGGTTGTCGTATGGTCGATATTGGCCTTACCATTGCCGTATTTGGTTAGATTTCTTCAAACAGTAATTTCTTCATATATTTCAGTAACACTTTTCGGATATGGGGTACTGTCGGGTGATCAGTATGTCCCAGTGCTTTTTCGGAAGGATGTTCAATTTTCCTCTTCCGCAGTAAAATATCGACGAAAATAAGATCGGTCAATCTTTGTTTTGTTAGTCTTCCTGCAAGAGGCTACTTAAATTAAAAATTCAAATGGATAACGTATATTCATACCTATTTACCAGGTAGATAAAAACACCAGCTATCCGCATAGAAGTGTAAAAACAAAGAGTATCAAAATTAAAAACCACAATTTGGGTCCAATGCTTTTCAGGTTTACAACTAAGCTTAGGAGAGGGAATGCGTGCACCACACTACAGGTTCCTGAGTCAAACAGTCGCTGATGCAAGATCACAACTTATCATAAAAATCTTTGGAATATACTCAGCCATGGAAGAACTGATCCTCGGTATCGAGATAAGAACTCTCGAAATAATTCAAACATCACCAAGTATGATAGAATACCGGTAATTCTGCGCCCACTCTCAGCCACTCAAAGGCTGGGGTTTATAAAATTCAGTCATTTATTCCTGCAGGTACACCGCTGTCGACGGAGACCCATGCCGATAAATCACTAACGGTAAGCGACTTGGTGAGGAGAATTCCACACACGACCTTTTAGTGCAACGAAATACACTCCTCACTGTGGCGTATTACACCGAACATTCCTACCAACTCCAACCAAGACGGTTCCAACATGGGCCATTTTTCAAGCGAACAAAGTTACAATTCACGCGCAGGGATAAGGCAACAAAATCCACCGAGAGATAAAAGTCATTCTACACAATTTTTTTCCAGACCCAAACGGGATGTTAACAGAATAAAAGTAGCGAGGAATGGGCCGATAAATCTTCCGGAACGCACTCAAAACTACTTAAAACGTCTGATGTAAAGAGGTTCTAAAACCTCGCCTGGGATACCTGGAAATAAAATCCAGCGATTCTTATATGCAGTGCTCCGACAACGATAATAAAAACCCCATAAGTGAGCAGTTAAAAGGGTTTATTTTTCGGCCCGAACAAAATTTTTCGCAAAATCACCGCTTCGACTTTCTGCATCGCTCCCTTGCACGCAATAGCATCCAATGAGCAAATTGGCCCACCCTCTGGGCGAACTGCGTCTCTTCGTTAACCGTATACCCGACGCCCTTCGTTCTAATTAGCCAGCTCGGCCGGGCAGTGAAAATACGGAGCGGTAGGGGTGGGAAAGGGCCGCAATTCCGAACGAGAGACAACGATGAAGAGAAGTAAGGCGAAAGAATAACGAGAAAAAGAAAAAGAAGCGACGGAAATTGTGAACACCCCGCGAAGGGAGATTCCACGGAGTTTATGGAACTGACCAATCGATTTCCTATACTTTCCGCTCCAGCCTATACTCGCAGCACGCCCACGTCGCTCTAATACACGGATAAAAATTCGGCCGGGAGAGGGGAAAACGTAAATGAATAAATAATCGAGAGGTAGGGAAGAGGACGAGAATGATAAAAAAGTGACTATCGCCGGGACTGGAACAAAAAGAACCAGCGCCCGTTGCCTTTCCGCTTCGCCTCATACCCGTCACTCGATTGGAAGATAGTAATCACGACAACTCACATACACCACATCTGACCAAACCCAGCCGTATAACATGGGAATGGATAAAAAATATACACCCTCCACCATTCATGAGTGTGTTACGTTTCTGTAGGTCCGTAACCGGGCGAAACCGCATGGTTCCGGACATACCGGTCCGAGGAAAATCGAGCGAGGGTCTAGAGAAGGCCGGAAAAAGAACTTTGGTGAAATTTTCAAGCCTAGGTTCCAAATTTCCAAAATTCAGAGGAACTGTGAGAATAAAACGACGTTTCAAGATAACAGAAAGCAACGATATGACTTTAATGGGGTGAAACCTGAGTCCAAATGAAACCAATGCATTCAAAAGAAAGGGACGACAACGATGAATGGAATAATGACAGACCTTCGTAAATAAAGGCGGGTGATTTTTTCTCTGGGAAATTTCGTAAAAAGAGGAATAATTATAAATGTCGTAAATAATGAGGAATAAACACAGAAAAGTACAAAAGCGCACTGATTTTTCCATCAATATATTTCAACTGAGCTTGTTAGTCTATTTATTAGAGACACTTAGAGTCTCCATCTCCTATCCATTTCAAACGAGTTGCATAATTATCGATACAAAGAAAGTAATTTACTAGGTTATGGATGTAAGCGTTCAAAAGCAATTTTCAAAGATTTACCGCATGAATGACTTTAGAAGGCGTTTTTTAATACAAGCTAATGAGCTAGCTTGATTGTAGGAAATCCAAGCCAGCCAATGAAAGACATTAGTAAACCAACATCTTACATTCATAGACATCATCAACGCAAGCAATTTTAAAACTATTATTGCTTTCCAAAGTATTTACCAGGGTCCTAAATATATGATGAATGCACAAACGCCCAAACGATTAAAATGGAAGAGGCAGCTTGAGAGAATGGTAAAGTCACTTAAATTTAAAGGTATATTTTTACGAGGGCAATTTGATTAAAATAAAACTCGACGACATCCAAACAAAAAAACGAAAATTTTGTACTTTCCCACATATCCTTAACAAGTGCGTTTTGTTTTTTTTTTAGCGTGGATGGAATAAAACCACAGGATACACGGAGGCTAACTCTTTTCCCCCATCTTATATGTCAACGCTAACGAGCAGGCTTGCTGAGGAAAAAAAGGAATGGAAAAGACAGGGGATGTGGAGACACAATGGACGTACAAGAAGATAAAAAAATGAGATAGCAATTGTCCCACGGGGAGGAGAGGTGTTGTCCACCTAATCGACAAGCATGCCCGGCTGGCCCCAGACAACCCAATAACGCAACAATCATTTCCACTCAGGACTGGTTAACTTCCAGACGGGACACTCCAGATTTCGAAAATGTCGGATGGGATTTTTTTGTTTTACTCCCCAACCCTGATGTCGAAGACAACCGAGGAGTCGGCTCGGCCCACCCCCAATGCAGACGACCATGGACCGACCAGACACAACGACCCGTCCCGACGACCTGCGAGCCTCCGACGAGAGCCAACCCCGAGATCGGCCACGACACGGGAGGAGAGGACCCGTCAAGTCTCGTAAGCGACCGGAGGGTATCCACACAACAGGTTGAACTCCCCGAAGAGAGGAAACCCAATATTGGCGGCGCCATGGAGATGAGGAAAACCGGGTATGAAGTGGGAACAGAGGAAAGGGGTCTATATCTACATACGTACTACAAGCGATCCACCAAAATGCGGTATGGCCAGGGTTGTTGGGACATCGATAGGGTTGTCAACTCTAGAATATTTTATCCACTGTCCATTCCAAGGATTGAAAATTATGGGAGATTTAGTTCCAAGCATAACTAAGACCACTAATCGTTATAATGTACATTCTCAATAAATGGGCAATATGAATTCATCATGAATAAACTTGTTCTGCCACGAGCTATATCCATAGCTACTATGTTACGCAGGCAACAGATGAATAGACATTAAAAAAATCAGTAAACAATAAAAATCACATGATTCCTTCTCAAGACCAATATTCATTATTATTATTTCCGGGAGTAGAAGATCTATTAATTAAAAAAATAAATGATATTTCTCCCTTGCCGAAGTCTCGCATATTAATTGTGCGACAGTAACAAGGAAAAATCATGATAACAGAGCGAAGATTTTATTCAAATAAATTCAAAATGAAAAAGAGGAAAACGTCACAATCCGGGATATTTTAAAATCGGAAAATGGTGGGTTTGGAAACCCCAGACACCAGCCATGAAGAAGGATAGGAAGAGGGCAACGAAATAGGAAGAGTGGAAGGAAAGGACAAAAGGCAAGATGAGTATCGACGGATTATTTCGTCCGTCGCTGTTTTTCTTGTAGTTTCACTGAACTTAGTTGCTGTCCTTTAGAAATACATTTTCTTTCCTTCCTGTACGACTGCTTACGACTCAACTTTTAGGGCAAAGTTTTATATAATTCCCTTCGTGCCAAACCTAATCTCGCTTTTCAGTTGCGTTTGAACGTGAAACGTACAGATTCGGAGGGAAAGAAGCTAACTTATTCATTCAGGTCTGCAAGTAAGTCTCAAACAAAAATATTAAAAGGTGGGCCGAAAACCAAACGGAGGAAACGAGTATTCTATTTGACAAGATAAAATTTATGGAATCGAAAAATGTAAAGGATAATTTTTTTAAAAATATCACAGCTAATTCAGAAGTTCCATTGACAGATTTTAAGCCAATACTTCGAGGGCCAAAACTTGGGTTTGGATCTCAATGAATTTTACACCACATTATCCTGGAGCAACTTGGATAATATAAAAATATAAACGTGAGGACGTGTCCCTCATTAGAGGCAATAATCCCCAGAGAAAATGTTCAATGATCCTCAGGACTCACTGATACTGGATTCACTAAAATGAGACCGAAGCCGGGAATAAGCTCGATATTGCACATTGCGCACGACTTGACAACGAACGCTGGAAAATAAATAATTGAGGAAACTCACCGCATGAGTTTTAATCTGGATTCGAACCATACAACCTTGGCACGGAGATGCGGAATGAATTAACTAAACCTCGTTCAAGGCCACAAAACCTTTCCCGTAAAACCGGAAAGCACAGGTCTACCATATTTGGAAGAGCAAATTATCTCGACCGGATGATCGCTGTTTTGGTACACTCAGCTGCACACGAGATCTTTAGGAGACCCAGAAGCCGAAAGCCTACCACAGGCGGGTTTTTGGAAACCAGAGTGCGGAGAAAGGAAAGATCGACGCTCTCCAATGGCACCTGAAGCGTATAAAACACTATAGCCCAATATATTGGGGTTGAAAAATACTTTCATGACAGCGGTTCATAAGGAAAAGAGAAGAAAATGAACGAGAGGAATAGATTCATGGCATGAGAAAATGCATACGCTCAGAAAAAAATCATTAAAAGATAGCTGTTTAAGGTAAGTTTTCCCTCGGCGGAGGAGTATTATCATTTGGATTACGCCTGAAAGTGAAAGGCAAGTGTTAACATGCACGTTCAAGATACCCAAAGATGCTTCTGGTTTCCTTGCTGATTCACTGCGAGGAGAGACCGTGTTTGTGGGAAAAAGGCTAACCGTCACTGAGGAAGAAAAGATTAATCCCCTATAGGCGTGCAGGTATTCGATTTCTCTTGTTAGTGTCGGCTAATAAATGACGTGAACGGATGGATGAGTGAAGAAATCGAGAAGTCACACGCAAAAAAAACTGAAGTCGTTAACGGCAGAAAAAGTGAGGAAACCAAGGAGTTAGCAAGCGAAAAAAAGCAATAATATAGACAGGCGGTTAACAATTCCAAATAAGGCTTCCAGCGTTATAATGCCACATTACGGTTAAAAGAACGATGTTCAGGCTGCAAGAATATTTTACCCAAAGGAAAAAAGTTATGTGATCTGGATTCACTTCCGCAATTAGAGTGCCGTAGTAACCAAACAAAATGGAGATGTTTCGTGTACAAGAGCAAAACGTTACGATCCTGGCAGCAATCTCAATTAAAAGATCTTTCTTGCAAGCCATGACTAAAGTTCACGCCACAATCAGGTGAAGTAGAAGAAGAAAGCTGCATTATTCTGAAGAGATGAGTGCAACAACATTTTAAAAAAGAACCGGAATAAACAGAAATTCAGGAAGACCTATCGTCTTTCCCGGACCGCACTTATAACTTACCAATTACATAATAAAAGAAATGGAACCGGTCCGTAAAAGAAGCACGGGAGAAAGTTTTCCCACCATTTCAAAATCGCTACAGCGGGCTTAAAGACTCGTCTTCCGAATCAAATCATTCGATGGCAATATTTTTTTACCTAGAGGGATGTGGTCTGCATCCGCTAATCCAATGTCTGTGTGTTCGGACCCATGGATGGACCCAGGATGACAACATTGCGGTCACCCTTAGAGTGACAGATTCACAAGTCAGGTCAAATAACATAATATGAATTAACACTCTGCGAGTGGAGCATTTAGAAAACTTACAGACAGAAAAATTAGGAGACACAAAGAACTCCTCTAGCAACCACCTTCCTTCACTTTTCGCGAATTCATCATCTGGCCACTGTTCTATTCTATTTTGCCTCGCATCGCGCCCCGTGAATATTCCATTCACACATTTTTTTCCAGAATCAAAAGCCAAGGCTGAACGATGGGATGAGATCACGAGTGAGAACACCCGCTGCCACAGCTAGAGTCCTTCTCGGTAAATCCCAGGGCAGCGGCTTTTTGACCAAGGCAGTCCGCGCCACCGGCCTAAACTAATTGAACTCCGAGCCATAAAAGGCACAAACGCCTCCGCGACGCCACGGGCTATAGCAACCACCAACGAGCGTTACACGCAATAAGTTTTTTTTGCCCTACCTCTAAACACCGTTCAACGCAAAATCCCAGGAGCCTTTCAAAGGAAGTCTTTCCCCTAAGGGAACGTTGAAAATAAACACTTGCTCGGAATTGGTTTCGCTCCGGCGTGACCAATACCCGTGGACAAGGGTAGAGCCGAGAGACGGCGAAGGAGGCAGAGGGACCCTGGACTGATGAGTTTAAAGGACGCATCGCCGTCCATCCATTAAGGTCAGTCAATTCTCATTTAGAGGGAAGGCAGCGAAACTTCTTCGCCTTTCCCACCACCAAGGCTATGGACAAGAAATATCCTAAGGCTCTAGATCGGGAAAGCATGGGCAACACAAGCAGAACAGACCTACTCAGTACAATGGGAATACAGTGAGGTAACATTTTTCAACGGGAAAAATTGGTCCAGCTTTCAACCAGGCTCGAGCCATGTAACTCATTCATTCGTGATGTTTTACAAAATATGACTGCGTTTAAATACCAAGTACTTTCAAAAACCTTCCGCACTTTCCAAGATTTCCGACATTGGTCGAAGACAAACGTACGTTCTTTTCTAATCTAGAGCTTAAAAATTCCACACACACTACGCGTACTAAAAGCACACTACAGGAAGTACAACCGATTTGAAGAGAACAATATTTTAATTCGAAGTACGATGCTTCATTGATATTTTCTAATACCATAGGTTTTTCTTAAAGTAAAATAAAACAACACTAATGGAAAATGGCCTGAAATGGCTGACAAATGTACTTCTGCATAGGAAATAACAACCCTTATTGGTTTCAAACTAGATGAGGTTAGATACACATTTAATATATTAACATACTGTTTTTAAAATTTCAAAGCGATAAGATAGGCCAAAATCGGTTCGTACATCATTTTGTAATGACTCCTCATCAACAGATAACTTGCAACGAGATTGCACGCAGGGTATCAAGCATCATTCATATACACAAGCATTATGCATATGCGTTTTTTTGATAAATTTTACGGAGAAAACTAGAATCTTCGTTCTCTAGCTTACACAGCCGTCTAAGACTGATGACCAATTACTACTCGCAGCCCAGCAACGGAAATATGAATGAAACAGAAAAAAATCAAGAATATAACTTCCATCAAGAGAAAACATGTCCAACGAGGGAAGTGACATTAGTTCAATCCTGGCATCTACCTTCCACTGGGGCGAAGCGAGTGAGTTTATTGGCGGAATTAAACTCACACTCCGCGATGGATGCCCCTTCAACTGAGAGACGGGAAGCAATCCAACTAGTAAAATTGACCTGTCACACAATATGCCACGGTGTATCACAAAGCGCAGGGGATCAGACGGCAGTTATTCGAATGCCGGGTCGCAGGGCTCTCCTCAGGACCCGCCCTACTCCCTCCCTCCCCCCTCCCTCGTCATACCGGGTCGCCCAAAGATCTCGTGATTGAAAACCACCAGAAAGGCGCGTTTCACGCCCCGAGGCATCAATGTCATCAACGATATCGGGAGGGGAAGCACGGACGGAAAACCGCGAGCGCTGGGGAATCCGCTATTTAGCGGTATGGATCCCTGAGCCAACGGCTGTGAAAGGTGATCGATAGAGAAAAATAAACCTCACCCCCCAATTCAACCTTCTCATCATCTTCATTAATTTTATCGTCGTAAGGGCAGGTCGAGGCGCATCAATGAGAGTATTTTCCTTATTAATACACTTTGATCGTAAAAACACAATGCTCAAAATTGACTCCGCCCGCTTCCTGGGACAAAAGGACTCCAATACGTGCCAAAATTTCAGATTTTTTTGCACCAATTCGTAAAAACAACAGCGAAGAGCTTCAAGATTTGCACACTGAATTAGGGTAATTGAGAGCTTATGCCTCATATGCCGAGGTTTCTAGAAATATTGAAAAAAGCAAGACCTAACAGGTACAGCAATCACGCAATTTCCTTTACGATTATCGTTGGTCGGTCCAAGCTAATGGAATAATCTCTACTTTTCATTTTTGAACGCGCAGTATACTCCCAGCACAGCTCTCCTTCTCTGACATTTTCATACGTGTTTTACTTAGATCCTCTCTTTCCAGCCAGCCACAATACGCAATCACACATAATTTGAATGATTCCACTCGTCCATTCCCTCAATAACAAACAACAAAAGCACATACATTTCACACTTGTTCATCTCAAATAAACATTCAGAATTCTTTCCCATTTCCCATTCCAGTCCGTTGTAACCCAGCCCACTTCTCATGCATTCAATCCACAGTATTTTCGGCCGATTCTGACAAACTTCTTTAGCATGTCAGAATAAATTTCGACAAAAAATATAAAAAGGGTGCCATTCAATGCACTATTAAGCATCCTAATGCGAGTTATTCACCCGGTGACTGCAGTTTTTATTCTTGTAAGTACATGAACGTGTAGGAAATCTTTCAAACCGCAGGAAATTTTAACCTTGTTACTTCATACGTACCCTCTACGCTCTCAAGTTTTCACAAACACTCAGTAAATACATTCCGATCATCAATTATTACACGATACCCCAAATAATCCCGTATTAAGCCCACCAGGTTGGAAGACCTCTTTATTCAAAAATACGGGAAAGGAAGTAATTATTAAATAAACAAACTCTTAGCTGGATATCCTGACATAACCAGCAACGGGGAGATTCTGGCAAAGTGTCATTGTATTACGCTAAGGCCATAAAAGAGCGATTCAACCACAGCACATGCGATGCATCGAATACAAAGCTGCCCTCAGTTCCCGCTATCATAAACACCGCTGACCTTTATCCTTGACTCATTTCTGCGATAGGCCGTTGAATTGACTACAGCTGAGTCACAGATCTGACATGAATTAAATTCACACACCATTGGATTAAGCAAGCTAGTCCTAATAAAAACAGTCCCCGTCATTTCCTGGAGCGCCATGGATAAAACAGAACAGTCATTTCACATGAGAGGCTTCGCGGAAAAGGACCCTCTAAGGTCACAATTTCCGGTGAATTCCTATGAGGAGGAGTCACCCAATAAGTTCTCGCCAGCGAAAACGCAGACTGCTTTCAAATTACATTTGGCTTCACACTGATTTGCGAACAGGTGAACGGTAGCTCAAATTACGTTTAAGATTTTTTATTATGAGTCATAATTATGTATCATGCTTGATTATGGTAACAATTTTCATGTTAACAGCACTTCGTGTATCAGAGAGCAGAAATACTAGTTGGGACTCCACCCAAGGGATTTCAACGTTAAGATGGGTAAAATTACTCTATTCTTCCACTAATGGACTTGTTTCTTCACTAGTAATGTTATATTTGCACCGCCGTTTTAGCCGTTTGTAAAGGTAGTGAACAAGGCACTTCACATATGAACTCCTTGGTACAAACCATAGGCTTCAAACAGCAACCCATATCATTCCCAGCGAAAGAGAGGTGAAATGACCATGTAATGGATTCAACGGACTCTGCAATGGGTGCCAGAACTCTTAATGAATACAGACCATCGCCACACACCCAGGACGTCACGAGCGACGGGTGTTTGGGAGCGGGGAATGGGTGAGGGCGCATTGCAAATCGTCGAGGAAAAGGCTTAAGCATCGACAAAAGATGGAGAAAAACTCCTCTTCCGACAGCGGAGGAGTATTAAATATGTGGCGGAGGCTCGATATCATTGGGACACTTGGGGATTGAACTTTGGTCTAGGCTCTTAACAACTGAGTCATTATTGCCGTCGGACAAATAGACTCGTTACGGAGTCTTTAAAACGTATAATACAATGCAGATTGAATACAGAAAAACTAAATTATTGTGATTTTATGGAATAAAAAAATCCCAAGTTAATCACTTGGAAATGATAGCATAAACCGGCACGTGGTGAAGTTAATTCTCATGAACTGCACATTGGAGCGATTTTAAACGCTTTTTACGTCTACTAAAACACGCCCTTAATCGATAGAATACCCACCACAATAATACTTAAACTCTAACTCCCGAAATAAATTATTGGATGGCTTCACAATCCCGCGAACTCATTGATTTTGCATACGTTAATATCAATTAAACTGGGAAAAAATTGCGAGGTATACTTCGATGGTTTAAAACACAATACGCATATCGCAGATCAAACGCTGGTCTAGTTATTAATCTGGGTAGAAAATAATATGCACTCCAATTAATCATTTAGGCACTCAAAAGTTACGCCGGTGGCCACATCCACCGCAATTTCCAACAGTCTATCATTTTACCATCTTGTGGCATTGAAATTACCGTTTCTGTATTCTGAACGACGATACCCCGGTCATTCGCGCGAAAAATCGATTTCAGCATGATTCGCAGGAGCTTGAACACCTCACGTGCAGCCTACTTCGTCTCTTCCCTTGCAACTTTTTCTCTTCATGCATTCTCACATCACATTGTCACCATCTTCTGAACGCTCACCATAGGCCACGATACGCTGAGCCTTGTGCTCCCGCCAGAGCCATGCGAATTCCTCAATCCACCGGTAATCGCTGCATCACTTGGCGAGATATCATCCCTCCCACCGCTTCTCATGCTAAGAAGTTCAGCTTCCTGCCTCGTCAACGGCTCGGAATCGCCTATAAAAATTCGATGAATTCATATTCGGACAGCACGACTACCCGGATCCCAGCCACCACGAGGGCGCAAACGACGCCATTCACGTCAACGCACAAACGAATGCCCTGGTAAAAAAAGGACCTGCTGTCTTAGAATTTCCTGCATTCAAATACCTTCACGAAGAGTTGAGATAATGTTCTTTTTGAGGGAATAAGGCACTGAGTATTCGGAAAAAGGGACAGAGTTACCAACCAATTAGCCACAAGCTAAAATATTACTTATTTCCATCGGGGAGCCAGCTTCGGGAGGAAATCATAGAGAATTCCATCATATTGTATTATATTATTGAATTACTATATTCCATCATATTGTTTAAAATTTCCAAGCTAATGCGGTAAATTTCTTTTGTATGGAATAAAAAGATATAATTATTATTAATTAATGCATTTTATCGAAAGCACTTTCATTTACATTATTAGTGGCTGGTATGGTGCATTTTATTCTAGTCTACGCAGATTTCTAAAACACAAAAGCATAATCGTTCTTATTTCAATGCGAAGAAACTGTTCCTCAGTACAATGTAAAGCGACCAAGTTCCACTCAAAAAGATATTTAACAATATGTTTTTGAGGCGTTTACATCAATTTAAATAATTAAATGAAGTTCAACCATTTACACTAGAGACGAAAGAAAATTGTAGAGCGGAAAACTGTTATTTCATGACTCAATATTCAAACATCAACTCCAGATTAAATTACCTCATTATATAAACACGGAAAGTCAAAGAATTATGTTCAAAGCCACAATCACAGGCTGATACAAGTAAACAATATCCCTATGGCGAAATGTGCTGCGCAAGACTTATACTACAAGATACATATATTTCAGTAACATAAATACACCGTCCGCAATGTCACATGGGAGTAAATCAGACTTGCAACCACGAAGAAAACCCACAGGACACCCGAAATTATGTACATGTGAACATTTTCAATATCAGGAGAGAAGTATATAGGTCAAGAGACCGTTTACCCAGAAATCCAAATGAACCATGCGATAGGCAAACGAGTTCACCTGTGGAATCGGGGCGCATGAAAATGACGAACGCCTTTCGCAACCTACCTTGACAGGCCGAGATTGAGGTGAGGACATGAGGTAAGGCTAGGAGCGACAACTTGGGCTTTCCATTTCAAAAAATACTTCCCTGGCGACGAGACGGACAACATTCGCGCTAAACAAGCGTAGGCAGAGAGCTCGTTTCGGGAAAGGCGCCGACATTGACCTCCATTATCAACTTTCGGGTACACCATTTTACAAATCGATTCCCCATCTTTTCGACGGCTATCCCGCCCCCGTCCCACGCACACCTGTGGCACCGACAAATTGTTAAAGAGGGATTATTCCGATGAATTACCTCATTCTCCGGGACGCGATGACCTAACGAGAGGTGTTTTCACCGCTGGCTCCGCTGCCCAATTCTGGACAAAGGGAAAATACCGGCTCACTACAGCGACAGAAAAGTAGGCCAGCGGCGGCTTAGTAAAAAAAATCGCCGAAAACGGCAGCTTTCGACTTCACAAAGTTTACAGTCCCACTGATCCCCAGGCTGGAATAACTTTCGTTTTTATTTTCCATAGTTTTCAATGAACTCGCCACCTCTTTTGACACCACCGAGGTGTCAAAGTAAAGCGGTTTATCCGGATTCACAGGCGCAATCATCTTATGCATGTATAAAAAACATAAGTATTTGACCTTTAAAAACAGTTAAACCAACGCCAGGCCACAGTCATATTTTGACTGTAAACTTACTCGAAAATATTGTAACCGCACACATTCGTGATGAGAACTGACACAAAATTATCATCGGGAATCGGGTTGGTATGGTTGCTATGGTATTGCCTTCTTATCCCGAGGATCCCGATTCATATTTCAGATGTGGTGGAGACGATTTCCAGTAATACCGTTCCCTACTTCAGTGCTATGCAGACAGCAATGCTAGGGCTCCATTCATCGGATGGGACGTTCAAACGTAGGCCCCTTGGCGAATTTCTTTGAGAGCAACCCCAGCGCCGGGTTTAATTTCACCTAGCCACCATTCCCCAATCTATCTTCCCTTGATAACCAACATACGTACCCTATATGGCGCATATGGCCTCATTTTTTGGCTCCTCCAATTTGCCACCTCCCAGCACAACCGACCATAATTGTATTAGTTAAAATAGAACCAAATAAACTGCGCATCCTGGGAAATGTGCCTATTAATATTCCCAACCACATAATGTTTTCTGGAGCGTTCCCTCACAAACCTATAAATTTTTCCAGTAATAATCCCTATTTAACTCGTACTTCCGTAAATACTACCTACCTTCGCACTGTATAAAATTCCTATTCCTCCCCTCCCTTTCCCACGTTTACTCAGCATTTCCCCACGATCTCCTTTTCAACAAGTCACTATCACTTTTTTCTCTCGCCCCTCCAGTTTTGCTGCTTCCTTCCAATTCTCATCCTTCTTCCTTTCTTTCCAAACATATCCAACATCGCCTTGTTCGTTTTCTCCTCCACCGAGGCTACACTCTCCATCCATCCCTAACGCTCACCTCAATAGCCTTCACGCTGCGCTGACCTTCGTTCTAACTTTCTGGAATAGGAGTATGAAAACAGTATGTTCCAGGATATCGTCGCAAGTGAAGTAAATCCGGAAATACAGTTGGAAGATTTTAGAGGATATCAAACATTATTGAATGAAGATATGACATGGGAAAGATTATAACTTTATCCTTGTTATTCATACAAGAGTTAGGACTCAGGTCAAAGATTCAAAATGTTTAGCAGAACGATGAAACTAAAGATATTTGAGCTTGCGCATTCAAATTCGAATCGCAGTCTCAGCCATGCCGAAACTATATTCGATCGAAACCTGAACCATTGACTGATAATATCTTAGTTTATGCCACAGAAAGTAACAAGACTGAGTTTAAGATAATGGAATAACTACTATTCAGTATTTTGAGGAAAGTGGCAATCGATCAAACAATTTAGTAAACAAAAAATAACAACCTTGAAATGCACCGCTACAATGTAAGTTATAGCGCACCCGACTGGAAACTTATCGGAACATTTATGGAAGGTAGCCGTTCAAACGAGGCCGAAAAGCACCAAGTTAACAAACAGCCCCTCGGGAATAGAGCGATTTTTTTCTTCTCGTCCGTACTTCGTCAAATTCATCCGAAAGGTTGTTTTGAAATGCGTGCAGCCCTCGTCAAGTCGAAATTCACACTTTGAATAGATAGGCCTCCATGAAGCAGCCTTTTAAAGTTTGTCAAGGATCCAATTGGACAAGATAAGGACGCTCAGACGGGCGACCCATTCCCGCAACGCAAGGCTCTTCCATTCCATTGAATGATCGAGAGCTATTCTCCAATATCAGTCCACAGGGTGGAAGAAAACTTGAACCCACCAGTCACCTTTATTTTAAAGAAATGGGCCCCGCTACCGTTCGATCTAAGCAGGACACACGTAAGGAAAAGAAAATCTGCTTCAAATGGCAGAATGCCAGGGGCAAGAACAGAATTTACAGTAAGCGAAAAAGGATCTAACCAGATTCCCGTAGGTGATATAATTTTTCCGATCGTTTTACAAAGAGAAAGAAACTCATCATTCTCGAGAGATTACACAGATCTACACGAACTATAGAATTTACGCACATTGACTTCCACTTGCCATAAAAATGAAATATAGGCTTACTCTGGTCCTGATCAGCACAATCGTAAGACACTTCGGCAGCAATGAAAATTTCTAGATCAACCAGTTCGTACACATCAGGGAAGTAAATAACGCCATGAACAGCCTTGAAAATTGAGATGTTTTTCCTTATAAAAGAGAGATAAGAAAGCGAATACCCGAGCGAAATTCTAGCTTCTTGTAAAAATGAACCATGCATTGCTTACGCGAGTTCAATTTGTCATGAGACACGGGAGATTTCAAATGGGTGAGACAATGGAGAAAGGTGTATGCACATGAAGGCAGGCTACACGGAGACGACATTTAAAGGAGGAAAAGTTTACATTTTGATTAAATATACCGGCATTAATCGAACACTTTTGCACACATCTAGGGCAATGTTTTCGACAGCATTACATTCATTCCATACCAACCCTATTCCATTCTCGATACTAAAATCTGAAAACTTCTATTATTATATCCACATTCATCAACAACTTTCGCATTCTGATCCTTCATATCACACCTACTCCGAAATATATGTGGCTATGCCAACAAACAACACTTCTTTCATACCAGTGTTCTTTACCCAATATTGTAAACTATTGTCTTAAGAGCCATTTAAGACCAGATCGATTGCAACAAATTGATTCCTACGAGGTTCAAAATATCCGGCACAAATCGGCTCACTTCAGGGGTGTCCAGATGGAGGAGTCACAACCACTCGCGTGACGAGACACCAAGGATTTCAAGGTGAGGACATTCACATATTGTGACTCGCCAAGCCATCACATCGCCTTTATTTTCCACTTTCAGATTCAGCGCGCATAAGCCCACCACAGAACTGAGGTCGGAGAGCGACCTCCACCCGCACCTCACCCGAGTCAACCCACTGTCTCGACACAGTGACTAACCTTCACCTCTACGAAACCAAGCGACCTTGCCAAATGCTGTTCCTTGCAGTAAAAACGCTACGACAATTTCGGAAAACTGTCGTCCAAAGGAAAATATTCCCTTCAGTAGGGATATCACAATGGGATTATTTGCATTATCCAATATAGTCCAAATTTTAAACCTTTCTGGCCACAAAAAGAGGAACTCTAATAATAAGAGCACGAATCGGGTCAACCACTTAGCTATACAAAGATGTCGGCTGATTATCTTGATGGAGCGAGCCGACGCTAAGGTTTTCTCTCACCTCGCCAATTGCTACGACTTGCCCGGAGAGGTAAGTTTTTTAAAGAAATTTCTTCCATTTTCCGAAACTAATGCATATTTTTAAGAAAATTGGCGGATTTCTAAATCATTCACTTAACACAGAAATTCAAACCAACAAATATTAAATTCGGTAACTTCGCACACAACTATATCTCATATAATTTTATTTTTTCTTTCGTTTTCTATCCCTTTCGTTTCGCAGAGCCTTATTGAGCGGAAATTAATCAATAGCCTTTCCAAGGTCATATGCATCAGTGAAATACCACGCGAAGGTCAGATGTGCAAGAATTGAATTTGGAATGACAAACAAATAAAATGGTAAAACAGCAGAAACAGCAGTTATTTCTGTAGAGCATTAGAGATATCAATTCAATATTAACGACAAGGATTAAAAGAGGCTGTTGATTACTGAAGAGATGATAAACGATATTGAAAAGAGAGGTGACGGTGGCTAAGAGAAAACTGAGCGTGGACAGTTATAGGTCAATGGGTTGGATACGGTTGTCCCTTGTCACCTTTGCTTTTTAACGTGTTAGCCGGGGAAATAGTAGCAAGGACAAGAGCTTTCTTTTTTTAAATGAACGAAACGCAGCATAGCCCGAAAGCATCCTTCATAGTCAAGGACAAGAGGTGCATGTATCAATAAGGTAAGAGGACATCGGATAAAGGCGAGTATATTTGCTGACGACTACGCGTTGGTAATTTACCCTCTATAGACGAGCGAGTAAAATTTGTTACTTTTCAAAATCATTGAAATATCTGCTTTCTAAGAGGCTTTTCCATTTAGTTGCTGCGCTAGACAGAATTGTAACGCTTCGGATTAAGTGCGTGGAAAGTTGCGTTTCTTTCGGCGGTTTGTCAAACAATTTGAATCCATGAATGGGTGACGCAATTTACTGACGATGGCGTGCCTGGTGGAGAAATAAATAGTTTCAGCTGTCATACGAAGAAAAAAATTGGGAAAGTTCAAAAAAAGGTACGTTGTGATGGCAATGTTGAAGTATGCCTTGCGTAAATGTTGTTACGTAAAGTATTATTTTAAATTGATTATATACAACACCCATACGTCACATTTCAAAATAAATGTTACAAATTATCAAATAAATTGCATTTTTAAATGTTTAAATAGCACTTTTAAAAAACTAATATAGTAGCAGTATTTTTTTTATGGTGATGTTTCATAATTCAGTCCATAGAGGGTGAGTCATACTGTGGATTGCAAGAATTGGCAGATGCATCAGAATGGAGATCAACCATAGAGAAAACAAAATACGATAAAATTACTCAAATCCACCAAAACTGCTGGATGTAAGTCATTAAGGTAGTTTGAGCGAAATATCAATTTACTTAGGAATCAATGAAATTGGTCTCATTTTAAAGAAAAATATTTCACCCTTCTAATAACACCATAGATTCAACCCCTTACCATATTACTTTCCGAGATATTTGCTAAAAAAATACCAGCCCTTTTACACGGGAATATGCACTCCAGAGAGACATTATTTACAAAATGAGGTATTTCTAGCAATTAGATGTCGTAGGAAAACTAACAGCGTGTAGTTTGTATGTTTTCACAACTATATTTGAAAATTAATCATATTGTCACCGCAGTAGGTTCTTGGGTAACACAGAAAACCTTCCCGGATTGAAGGAGTTTCAAACGCCCCGCGCGAAAAAAATGAGTCAAGTTAAAGACTTTTATATTTAGATATGCTCATTAAATTATTTACAATTTCTGTCAAATAAAACTATATTATTGCACCATTAATAATGCAATATTTATTTGATGTGTCCTAAAGCTGGCGAAATTAAAACGTATAATTCGAATAGTCTCTATCATGACTAAGGAACTATCTCACTCGGACTACCTTAAACTGATACCAAGCACACACTTCACGACCATCAAGAAACCAAACCACGAGAGTTTAGACGTAGTCGCATTCTCTTCCACGACACTATCACCACTTTATTCTTACGCCGAAGAGCACGGCGCCTCAACTCTCCCGCCACACACTTCTGTGACGGCTCGCGGGAAATCTCGTGGATGCAGATGATACGAGGAAGAGCGTGAAGAGGCTTTGAAAGCGTTAAAAGGCGACCCCCGACGAAAAGGCGGCATCCGAGACGGAGAATAAGACACGGGAACGCGGAGAGATGAAGATGGAAGCACAACGGAGAGCGAAAGAGTTGGACCGAAGACGAGAGCATGAGAAGGGCCGGCACTTAGTAAAGGGATCGATTCGCGACGGGTGGGGGAAACGAAGCAAAGAGGAGGAAGGCTGCGGTGGGAAAGGCGGGAGGGGGGGAGGGCGTGGAGTTTGATCGAACACATAGGAAAGGAAGCAGTTCGCATTAACAAAGGAACAGGTGTTGGTGCACCCCCCCACCCCCCCTGCCACTCACACTACGGCTCCCTCTCCTCTCTTTACTCACTCGCTTTCCCTCTCTCCAGCGCCCGTCTTTTGGGACGCGGACGAGGCCGTCGCCGCCATTCCCTGCGAGCACACATCAGGAAAACGCTGACGTGAGATCCTTTAGAGGGGCAGATAAAAGGGAGAGGGTGGAAAAAAACGGGCATGATTGTGGAGGAAGTAGAAGAAGAGTTTTTTTCCGTCTCTCTTTTGTTTTTCCTCCTTTTCTTAATCTTGTGTTATTTTTATTTTCCTTTCGACCTTATGATTTTCTGTATCCGCCGGAAACGCGAATGAGTTCGGAATGCCGGGCGCGACTTCCTGGTGCGCGGTGCGGGCTACCGACTGCCCTTCGGGTCGACGCTCTTCATATCGGCACTTTAGAGCCGATGGCCGCTCGACGAGGCCGAATTGCATGATCACTGACCACGCACAAATTATGGGATAAAGAGAACGTGAACTATGTAGGGAATTTTCAGAATGTAATGTATACACAAATCCATCACGGACGATATAAAGAAACCCGTTAAACCCTTAATATCAGGTGGTCTGCACTCGGCAAAGGTATCTCGGCTCATTAATCAATGCCCAACACGCCATATTCAGTACAACGAATAAAAAATAATTTCAATAAAATAAAAAATACTGTCTGTTGATACTATAATACGAGGAGTTAAGCCCATTTTAAACGGGGCACGAAATTGCACCATTAAAACCTGTATGTTTTTCTCAATACGGCGATAAATAATTAATGGATTAGAGCAGGGTGTAATTTGCCATCTCGCGTTCATGCATTGGCGCATGCGTTCTTGAAATTCACCGCTTTACACGATGCAATTCGAAATGCACGCTCGTTCAGACATCAGATTGTGCAAAAACCTGTCCTGCGTAAAACAAGCATTACAGAGAGCAGAATATTGGAGGGAGTGGATGTTCCATTTACTGTCTCTACTTAACGTGGCAAGAAACGGCCAATTGTAAAAATTATATCGGAGTCACTGACCATTTTACTTTATTGAGCAGTCAATCGGAAACAGAAGTTCAAACCAGTTTTTGGTTAGAATCAAATAGTATACATGATTACACGAAAATATTTCACTAATAAGTACCATCTACTATAAACTAGGGTTAGGCATCATAAGAGAGAACGAGATAGACATAGAGTGGATTATGGGCTCAATAAGCCTCTATTGGATAAAAACACACGGCATGCTCAACGTGCCTAAAGATGCATGCCTTAATACAAGGTGGAAGACAGTAAATAATTTGATGAGGGAAGATTACTGCCCCAACTGGATATATATAATGAAACTCCAACAAGCGAAGCGGAACGCTTTTTCGCAGCCAATTATGATACCAATTCAGAAGACAGCTGTCCAGTCATTTTTTTCTTAGGTGCAGAAATCTATTTAAAGAAACGAGAACACGAACGCATTACGCAGCGTGCAATAAGTGGAGTAGAAGTTAATCTGGGGGCATTACACGATTTTTGCTCCAACAAACATCTCCGTGATGAGTATCCACCAGAACGAATTTGAACATCGAAAAGAAATAAACCGATTTTCAATAAGTCAATTCGCAATTCGAAAGTTTCCTTTCGTCGCTTTCCACGAAGGACGCGATAGACATTCTCCACGTTTAGCCCACAGGGGAAGAGGACGCCTCGGTAGCTTAACTGGCTAAAGCACTCGGCCGGAAATCGAGGGATCCGGGTTCGTATCCCGGTCAAGGATTCGAACCCGGATTCGCGGATGATATGTTCTCTGTGGAAATCCGCTCATTTGAGGTAATGATTTGGAATGTGTCACTTTAGCTGTAAAATACGACGAAGTATATTTCTATTATATGAGCCTCCAGGCATTACATTCAAAATGTTATTACTCATTCAAAAGTATCTTTAATGCCTGACATATGCATGAGGCCACCAGATTGCCATTATGGGACGATAATAGACCAAAGCGTATGCAACAAAACACGATAAGATTTTTTAATCATGCGAACCCAAGAGAATTTCACACATTATATTCGCGGAGAAAGCACCAAATCTTTTATCACAAAATATTTTTTCGACACTGCATTATAGAGGTAACAATCACAGTATTATAGTTACTGGTTACTCGTTACGTTGTGAGGTCTACTACCAATCACCTATTAAAGGGCAACTTTTATCCAACATGTATACGGCCGGATCAGATGATCAGGACCGTTAACTATTCACTTCGTAGATATCGATTGGCTCTAGTTCATTTATCAAGCTCACACACGGTCTACATTGAGAATTGACTCAACAGTCTCCCTTTTTCGTGATAAGAAAGTGTAACTAAGTAATAGTCAATCGTGTGCTAGCCTTTAATGTAAGCCCCTGAAGCCGATATATCACACCGGGATACATTAAAAAAGAAAATCAACCATAATTGTAAATCTTGTCCAGAACTCCACTGAACAGCCAATGGGTATAGCTCAATGCAAAACCTCACGCACCAAATTTCCCTGTAATTTCGTTCCCACCTCATAAAATAGTCCCCTCTGCCACTGACCCAACCACGAGCACACTTCATACGACTCAAAGAAGATCACCGACGGGGTTAGGCGTGGAGCAAAACGAAAAAAAAACTACCCACCCGTCCTTATCTCAGTCTCTCTCGGACTTTGAGTTAGTTCCCAAGTTGAGTGAGTTAAGTTCCCAAGAAGTGAGGAAACCTTTTTTCGAGCAGGAAGCACGCCGAAGGAGGATGAGAAGGCCTTTTAAATTCGTGAGTGCACACACGCATTCTCGAGCGAAAGAGCAGCACGGCGAGTGGAAAAGGAAAAAAAAGGGAAACACCATGCGCTAACAATGAGAGCGTTTCGAGCGCGAAAAAGGCCTCTTTCCCACGGACCCGCGATCGCTATGCCATTTTAGTTGGCACCCACCTTAACCACCCGAAATTGACGTCATTTCTTTCTTTTCTTAAAAAACCTCACTTTGTGAGCGTTACTGGGGTCATGACTCCACGTAGGCATTTAAGATATCGCGATAGGTTATAAGGGGGAAATGTACAAAAATTCACGGCAAAGCATTCACTGGCAAGTTCGTATGAGCCATAGCCTAGTGGATTGAAAGCCATTTGAGCAGAAACGAGGATCATCTCTTTATTTCTCGTGTTGCATTTAGACTACAATATACTACTATATTTTCGTCGCCCATTACGCAATGAGTTTTATGCGGGTGCATTGTATTTCCTACCAACGTACATATTGTATTCGTGTTTTTGTTTCAACATTTTGTTGTTGCCACAAACATATTATTTACACCCAGAAATGGCCCTTTTAATCGGCCATGCAAATCTTTTATGAGACAGAAAACAGCAGGACTGAGGACGATATTCCATAATTGGCAGATATTTAGGAGTAAATAATCATGAAAGTAATCATCCGCCTAGACCAGGGCTCAAACCCGGATCTCTCGTCAGAACGGCGAGCGCTTTACACAGTTGAGTTTACCGATTTTAGTGGGATTTAACGTATCAAGATGCTCAATACATAGGGGATAGGAAACCTAGGTATCTTAAAAAGTAAAAGCACTCGGTTCGATTCCCGGTCATGAGTGATAATAACTCATCTCATGAATTTTCGCACGCATTTACACTAGGGGGTGGCGCCGTCCAGGTATGAATGCACAACCGCAACTAGTTCACGGTACCCTTAAGTGATGTTAAGGACGCAGGACGACACTGGAAACGTATTTTATAGCCATTTAACGAGATACCTGAGGTGCGGTATTGATATTTCACTGCGGCACAATCGGTAAATATTATGTATTAATAATAACAACAAATTTTATACGACATTGGACAGGGCTCATTTACTTCCTTTAATAATCCTGTGTTTAAGTGATCTTTTCATGCAACAGCAGTCATGAAGACCCCGACCATGCCAAGGAAAGATCTCTCTCAACAGGAGAAAGACAGACAAGTCATCCTGTTTTTTTATTCTCAGAAATTATTATGTGCCGAAGCAAGAGAAGTGAGAGACAAGACGGGAGGAGAGATAATGACAAATTTGCGTCACATCCGCCTGCTTGAATTCTTCTCATCTCGCCCGAGGTCGTATCTTCGATGTGTATGTCCCGAGGCCTCCAGGTTTCGACGACTCGTCTTCGGACGAAAGGCATACATGCATAAACGCAATGCTGCTTCCACGAAAAGAACACGAACTTCCAAATCTTGAAAACTCCTGCAAATAATCTTTTGAAAATTCTCACATTGACCTTATGTTCGTTCTCCATCGTTGACCTTTTTTAGATAAAGCTCTTACTCTTTGATTGAATTTTCATGATTAAAAGCAACAAATCCAGAAAACACTGGGCGTTGTTTAATATATCGTACTGGGAGAAAGCAATGCATAAATTGAATACATGAAAATAAAATCATAATAATATAAATTAACGAAAGACATTAGAATCAACGGATAAAGATTCCAAGAGTTAGATCACATCATTGCCATGTGCAATGCTATTTCCACGCCATTCATTCACGTAATCAAAAGAGGAATAATGAAGGAATCAATTCCTTTACGCAAGGCTTAAGTCACAACACGTGTCAGCCACTACGCTAGGCGCATTAAATCCATCAACCTTGAATAATACCTAATACTTGAGACTTAATAAATACCTTCATCTACCACCATCCGCTTTCCCATATAAGCGAAGCCTGCCTCAATTTAGCCTTGAAGCGCACCTGGCTAGGCGCATGAAGACCGACGAGGAAGCCCATCGTTACACCGTGTATGTATAAAAATAGTGCCAATTGGCTCGAAATGCTTTTTATGTACATTACATACGCTTCCTGGCTTGGTCGACCAGAATCTCACGCTTTACAGAACGTCAATTAAATTTCACAATTTTCTGCATTCACAACAAAATAAATTGTGGATTATCACTAGGAAAATGGCAAGAGAGGAAACGAGAATAAGCAATAATATAAAAACGTTACCATACTCACAAGGCGAGAGAGTTGGCTACATTATCGATTCTTCTTCCACAGCCGACGTCCAACTCTGACCGTCTCCAAGGTCGACGCGGCGGAGGAAAAAAACAACCGAACGACACCGAGACAGGAAACAAACGTGTTACGGGATCTGAATTCGGAAACGGCAAGAAAGAGTGAGATGGGAGTCAACGCGACGCTAAGAGAGGCAGGCGCCTTTTAAATTTCGGATGCAAGGGGAGGGGGGATAAAAAGAAATTCGGGGGAGCTTAATTTTCTCACCGGCTGGCAACAAATTCACGCCAGTGGCGATGGTGGGAGGGGCGGGGAAAGTGCGAGCGGGGGGGCGGGGGGGCGGGGGAGGAAGAGGGAGACGGGACGAGCGGAAAAGCGCACTTAGAGGGACAAGACACGACACCTGTTCATGATGGTTACACTGCCAATGCGCGAGTCTCGACAAATATCTAATTCCACTGTTTCCTTTACTTTGCAACCGAGGTATTTTGAGCGAGATATATCTTTAGTCATAATGGAGACCATATTCGAATTTTCCTTTAATTCCTGTCGCCCTGGGAAACAAAATTTGAATATTACATTATTACTGATGCAGTAATACACTTTTAATCGACTGAAAAACTAAGTAATTCAATAAATTTATCTCAAGTCTTGGAATTCATTCATTTTTTCGCGCAGTACATTTTACTCTCCTTCACAATATAAGGTATAGTAATCCCTTGGTGTTTTTATTGGTAGCGATTTATTTTCGGTTCTCTAATACACCTTCTATCTCCTCTCTCTCCCCTCTCCAACAATCCCCCTCTCCAAACTTCAACTCCCTCACAACCAACAACGACCAAACAAAATAGGCAAATGAAACATTAAAACACAAAAATAAGAAATAACAAATAAACAAGAAACTTATTAAACATTAAAACACGCTAAACAAACAATAACTCAAGGAAAGGAGCGCGGCGTTACAGTATTTTGTGATCCTGAAAAACTTACTGCCATAACAATACGATTTATTAAAAAAAGTAGTTGAGAAAACATATGAACTACACACTTTTAATATTTTGACGAAATCGAGGTGTTAGATATTCATTTTTTAAATAAGGTCTCTCAGGAGTGCATACACGTACCATTACTCATGTAAAAGGGCTCATATTTTTATGGCAAATATCTCGGAAAGTAGTTGGGCAGAGGGCTGACATTTTAGTAATTTTGCAAGGGTAAGATATTTTTCTTGAAAATGAGACCAAATTCATGATTTCTTGGTGAAATGCTATTTGCCTAAAAACACCTTAGCTCCTCTGTGGTGGTTGAAATGTTAATTGTACGGTATTTAGTATTACCTTATAAAATAAGTATGTGAGGAAAAATTTCTATAAATCCAATATTTGCTAAAGAGAACCTAAAAAATTCTCAAGCCCTATCTTTAAGGTAGTGCGAGCGAGATAAATCCCTAATCATAATAGAGACCATATTCGAATTATACGTTATAATTTCATCAGCTGTGAGACACACGAATTAAATATTGCATTATTAATGGTGACATAATATAGTTTTTCATGACAGAAATTACACGTAATCAAATGAAAATATCTAAATAAGTTTTTCACTTGACTCATTTTTTTCACACGATAAGTTTGACACTCCATCAAAACGGACGGTTTATTGTGATCCCGAAGAATGTACTGCAGTTACAATATGATTAATTTTCAAAAATAGCTGAGAAAACACACAAACTACACGCTGTTGATTTTTGACGAGATTTAAGTGTTAGAAATTCCTCATTCGTTAAAAAACCTCTCTCTGGAGTGCATAGACGTACCATTTCCAATGTAAAAGGGCTGGTATTTTCCGGCAAATATCTCGGAAAGTAGTGTGGTAAGGGGTTGAATTTGTGGGAGTCAATGGAAGGGTGATATATTTTTCTTTAAAATAGGACAAAGTTAATTGATTTCTAGATAAAATGATATTTCGCTCAAACTAAACAAAAAAAATATTTATAGAGCACAATAGACCCTCACCTTCGAAAAAGTTGGAGTAAGCCATGAACGTATGATGGTTTAAATTTTAAAAACTGCTATTGGCCTATAGGTTTGAACCAGGTGTATTACCTACGATCATGCATAATTCCAGCTCAATCGGTTCAGTGGTTTTTGCGTGATTGAATAACGGACACACACACACACATAAACAAAAATAGACAGAGTAATCTACCACTACTGGTAGGTTTAAGTGGAAATCGTTAATCCTGTGGATTTTTACATATGGAGGCTCCTCTTCACGCATATTATTTCTTCATTCATCTCCACGTATGTCCTACCCTTCTTAATCCCGTCCACAGAACCTACGTACTCTCTTTCTTCCCCTTCCACGCTCACCCGAACTCCTCCCTCTTCATTACATTCCGAATGAATTCTTCGCACATCATCACCCTCTCCAAACACCTACTTTGCCTCCTCCTAATCTCATTCAGAAGCTTCTCTTCCTCACCCATAATACCAAGAGCTTTCCACGTTTACCTTCCTTTCCGTCCACCACACCTACTCTATCCTCCTCCATATTCATGTCTCGAAACTGCAGCTTATTCTTGTCTTCTTTTCTCTGAGTCCACGTCTCTGCCCTAAACAATGCTACACTCCACATCAAACACCTCACCAGCCTCTTCTTTATATCATTATACTCAAGGTCCCCATCATCAGCTCCCTTCTTTGCTGAACATTCCTTTCGCAAGCGCAGTCATCCTGTCTTGTCATATCATAATGTCTTTGCTTCAATGTCCATTTTCCTCCGCATTGCTTGAAACATAATTATTTCCCAGATAATTCTTATGTTTTAGCTAATGTCTCAGCAATTCGAAAAGAAAATTACGCCACTAAATACGCAGGTAACCAAACGAATACATTCCCGTACTATACCTTTTATCAGCCACAGGAGCCGACTTCATCATCATCACTATCAAATTAGAGCATTTTGACGTATTATTAAAGATACAATAATACCTATAAAAAATAAGAAAACAATAATTCTATGTTCCAATATCTTATTACCATTCCGTTTTCCAGGTAGTATTCACTTCTTGAAACCTATTTGTTGCGAGATAAGGCATTCGTATTATACGGAGTCCGCACGTTGGATGGGCCAAGCTTGGCCGGGTCAACGTGCAGGGGCCCAAAAACTGAATGCTTGTGGTTCCATTTCCAGCACAGGTAGATTATTCTTGAGAAGCTTATTCTTGAGAAGCTTTCAGCATACTTTATCACTGAGATTCCACAAGGAAGAAGTTGAAGCCAAGCACGACATAACACCAAATATTGGATTAACCTCGCGGGTCTTGACTTCTTCAAACACCTCTTTTCCTTAGAATTGTGATCCTTCATGGACCGTAATGACATGCCATTCAATTCCCTTGATTCCTCCAAAAATAGCTAAGAGACTTGGAAAACCAGGTCTGGGCCTTGGCCCGGCACACTTTAGTTTCGAGGTTCGATTTGGGGTTCAGGGGGATTTGTTCTGTCGCCAATGTCTACGTAATTGGATAAAGTTAAGCGGCAAGTACCATTTAACCTTTACAGTTGGAGCATTAATCAATCCAGAACAACCAATATCTTTCCAAGAGAGAAATACGAAACAACAGCGAGGATTGAAATTATACCTTAATCTTACCCTTCGAGTGGAAAATAAATTTTCGATTCCTTTTTCTCGTCTCGGGCACCGCGATTGCCTCCCCCGCACCCGCTCTAACGTCGTCCTTGGAAAGAGCGAGCACAGAACTCGACGCCATCCTGCACGTTCACGTGCACCAACCTACGCAACGCCAACGTCATTTCAAATATTTTCCGGTTGTCTCAAACCTGGTTTCTCTCCCTCCTATCCTGCCACATCCGGGAGTGAGCTATTGGCGATCCGCCGAGCCGCAAGAGCGAGGTTTGAGCCACTTTTGGGGGTGCGGCGGGGGAGGAAGGAGGCTTCCCCAGCCGTAAGAGGCTAAGCCATAAGCGTTAGATCGGACCCTTAAGAGTTGAACTGAGTTCAATGCACGACGTCAAGCGGAGAGATAGCCATCTGGTTGTCAACTGTTTCGTTAGTCCGCCTGATACGTCAATTTCACAAGGACTACTTGACCTAAGTTCAAGTAAAGATTCTTTTACTTGCGATATCACCACACCAAACTCTCCACATTTACTCGGATAACGATTTATGTAGAGATTCTTTCCTCATCCTCAGGCTCAGATGAAGAATATAACCTGGACAGCAGCAAGAGAAGACTACTACGGATGACGTGTGATCGTGCAATTTCGCTCGCTCTCTTAAATAAGTACGGCTGTATTCACAATGTCGCTGGTACATGGGCGCGACCACGATTCTCCATCGCACGAGGACTCTCGTCATCGTTATTGCTTGGTTGCACTCATGAGAATAAAAACATGATCGTTTATCTTATAAATTAGTAAGGTGGCCCACCAGTTCTAATTGATGTACTCCGCTCTTAGGACAATAACTTTCTAAAGAGCTTTGGATGTCGATGACGATATCGCGAAAGAAGGAGTCCTGATCCAACGATCTGGGATCCATCCCAAGTCCGGCGCTAACATTAAACCAGTATTAATATAGTCGTTTTTAGCCCAAATTGACGTCAATTTCGACAGAATTTGCACGGAGAATGCTAATCATATGGCATTCTCAGTGAATAAAATTTAAACTTAATACGGAATAGAAATTTCAGCCCCATAGGAACCCTCGATTAAATAAGAACTACCGAAAACATCCATAGCATGGAGTTAACTTTGGATATAATATTACAGCAGAGTTTCCGGGAATGGCCGAGAACTATCGCCATTTAATTCAACGATACTACCCTTCCTCTAATTCACGGACATACATCCCGGCAGGAATTAAGGGTGAGAGGAGGGCGGGAGTGAAGTGGGGGGACTTCGACACCAAACTATCCCCTCCAGTCGTAAGACGGGACCGCCGCCCTCCCCAGGAGAATGCCGCGAAATATTTCCCACGCTGTTCCCACACCCACGACCATTGACGCAAATTGTGCCAGCGAATTGCGAGAGATGCGGAAGACATTGAGCGGCAGGTGAAAGGGTGAGTTGCCACGAGGGGACACATGTTAAGGCGGAGCGGACGCTGACCAGCAATGGTTTTTTATACTCAGACTAAGTAAAAAACAACTCAAAAGTAAGCGACCATCCCAAGAAAACATATTGCTCGAGCCAAAGTTCCTGGCACTGCGCAGGGGACGACTTTGAGGGGGCTACAAAACTCTCCAAATACTGGGAAAATGGGGAAGAAGTTTGTTTGGTGAGGAGGGTCAGTAAGAAAACCTCTCTAATTGCTGCCAACACAAGCACTTCGAGGAGAAGGATTACTCAGCAGGATCAATTGTCCCGTTTCGACTTGTCTCACCAAAACACTTCATGGAGGGTTCTTAGGTATGGTCGGCGATGGACGACAGTAACCACTTGCCATGCATTTAAGTGCGTTGGGCTGTTTTTGTTTGCTTTCGTGATATTTGTTTGATATCTCTCCCTCACACGCGCACACTCTCGGAGCCAACCTATTTCCTCCTATATCCTTTATTTGCCCGGGCCACTTTTACCTTCTCTCCTCTCTCTCTACCTAGCTATATTAGTGGGTACAAAAAAAGAGGTATATATCTGTATATTAGCCCTTTTCAAACGAGCTAGAGTTTTACAAAGGTTTTTCATCGCGCGGATTTTTCTATTACGGCAAATTTTGGCGCTCATAACAAACGTGCGGGAAAGTACCAGGATGGTATGGCGTGCTATCTTTCCTGGGTTTTCAGTGACATGGAGAGAACGTAGTTGACGATGTAAGCCGTGTTATGGCAGACTGACCAAGCGAAATATTCCTGATTGACAGAAAGCGTGTACATGAGTGAATGTCGTTTAACGATCGAGAAGCAATAGGCCTGGCGCAGCGCACGACTTCGACGCGGGTGCAAATTGATGAGTTGAACGAGTCATTCCGCGCGGTATTTTTCCGCACTGCGTGAAAGGGCCCATTTGACCCAACGTATTTTCGCAGGAAAATGTCGCGCGGAGAAAAACCAGAGCGACACAATTCCATCCTGGTGACGGAGGCATTGAATTACCAGCCGGAACAGGGACGCGCGGCAGGAACTGCCAGATCGTCAGAGGTGAGAATGGAACACGATGTGAATAAAAGAGATAAAATAATTGTGAGAGAGAAAGGATGAAAAAGAAGATTTAACATGTATTTTAGTGGATTAGTGTTTTGGTAAATAGGTGAATTAACTCAGTAAATACTAATTTTAGCACCCCCCCCATGAAAACGGGTAGGCTCAAATGAAAAATAATTACAATGCTGTACAAATAACGGAACATTCTAAAACAATAATCGCGGAATTTTTAACCCGGGGTTAACCTGTGCATCTATTGCATGCCTACTTCTTAGCCCTGGAAAAATGGGGGGCGCTAAGAAGAAAGCTAAGAAGAAAGAAAAAGAAGTCTTTCACTACACGCGGACGTGCATTAGTTAAAATGATTGGTCACCAGTAATATTACTGTAAAATTCACGTCATTATGCGATGTCATCTGAATGTATGATTTCAAAGTGCATAAGCGGTTACTCAGATGAATCATTCCATCAAAGGCTTTCAGATCTTTATTTTACCTAGACGGGCATATACTCCGCCTCGCGAAATAAATGGATCATTTCTTCATCATCATTTCTCAATGCTGTCCTCATGTCATTTCCCTACGTAAAAACTCTCCTGGATAGAAAGGTGTATCACCTCTCAGGTCGTCTCATGCGGACAGAGAAAGATGGAAAAAAATATCCAGATTCCCATCTCATGTTCCCGCCTCCTCTGGAGCAATGACACGGCTATCGGCTCGTGAAACAGGAGGAAGAGAGAGAGACAAGAGAAGAAGTATGGCGAAGCAACAAGTCTTTTGGATCACCGGTAAGAACAATGCGGGTAGATGAAAATTTCACTCTCTCGGGAATGAAAAAAAGCGACGGGTTGAGAGGGTGGGGGGCAATTACGGGGGTAATAAGGGCAATAAAGGGCTTCCACCCACCCACCCGGCCATCCCTCCAAATAATACTCCCGCTTTCCGCATCGCCTGCTCCCCTCTTCGTACACCACGCACACGAGGCGGGGGGGGAGGGAGTACGAGGGACAGCGGTCATTTGTCTGCGGCCGGGGCGGCGGGGCGACCAAAGCCGGGGATAGAGAGGGAGGGGAGTAGGAGGAGGATAGGGTTGTTGTGCAGTGCAGGACCTCCAAAGGCGTCGGCGGCGTGCGAGCATTTGACCCGCGGAAGGAAATGCCTCCGAAATTGCTGGGCGGGACAAACCTCGAAAGAAGGGAGGCGAGGTGGAAAAGATTCGGGGGTACGTACGCAGAGAAGCAGAGAAAGAGTGATCGGGGAAAGAGGATGATGGGAAGAGGAGGGCTGCGTGTGTGAAGCATGACCGAACATACACGTGAATATCACGGAAGAAAGGTGATTTTAACAAGGGTACGGTACAAGGGACAGAGAAAACTATATTTTAGTGCGACAGACGATATATCCATGACCTATTAACCACTTTTTCATTGGTGATTCTATTCTTCGAGTTAATGTTAACGTGATAAAGATAGTAAGAACAGAGAATAATTAATTTCAGTAAAATCTAACATGATTCCGCCAACATAAACTGCCTCTTCATCGGTAATTCTTCACTGGATGGAGTGAATCGCCAAAAACATCTCGCAAAAAGTTGGAGAGCAAAGGTGTTTAATGAAAATAGAAAAGTAGGTACTAACTTAATGGACACATTGTGTGATGTAACAGCTTTATGAAATCAAGAATAGAAAAAGAAGTGAACTGGAGGAATCATCGAGGAAGGCTAAGTATTAACATTCTGACACATCGGGCTAATTATCGGTGACGTCAAGATGAAGACTTAAGAAGGTATATAATGCTTAAATTGTAGGGGAGAGTAAAGAGTTACAGCAAACCAATCTTTGGATTACCGACGACTTCAGATGATGACGACATTCATTTTGTTACAAAAAAATCTCAGCTTTCTTGTTAACCGTAGAATGGTAAGAAGATTTACTTTACAAAAAAGTTAGTCCATTTAATAGCCAAGGCAAAAAGAAAAGTATTCTTCTAATCGTAATCAAAATCACTTCCCACTCATAAATTAAAGAAAAATAACAATTATTACTACCAATTTATACTATAATACCGAACCCTCAGCAACAGGCACGAAAGAAAATGAATAAACGAGGCGAAAAAAATGATTAGGGTGAACATCACAAATACAGAATTATAATTTAGCTATCGGGGATAAGCTTATGCTAGCATTCTAACTCGATCTGATAGTGGTCCCAGAAAGAAGTGAATAGCCCATACTTTCGACTTTCCTGGCTGCAAGACTCACAATTCAGTCATGAACATCGCTCTGGTGAACAAGAGAGACAATTACAACTGTTACAGTTGTTTCTAGAAAGTTGCTGACCTAATGGATAGTGAAAGTTGGGAGGAAAATTTAGAGCTTTAACTCGAACTACATTCACCCACATAAATAAGTTCACCTCTTCTCCTCAACCATTAAATGCGTGCCTGGTTTGTCACTAGTTTTCAGCACTGGCTGAAGACTAATACCGGGAGGATAGAGACGGGAAAACGGTCCAAATATCACCGCATTGCATAAAACGAGACATATATGCTATTACCGCTCAGTTACGCTCATAGAATTCTTCACTGCTTTTCGCGATTACACTGCATACGCCATTTAGGTGAGCACTGGACGAGTCATCCCCGCCCGAACGGGGCGAAGCAGACAAGACCAAAGTCACAATTTCAGAGGGAGAAACTTAAATTCTAATCCGAATGAAGATGACAGCTCAAAGGGAAATATCGCTACCGTCGAACGGATAAGTACTACAGAGCGTGGCTGAACAGGAAACTGCATTATGCATTCATTTTCTATAAAATCCTCGCGGAATAGCAAGTCGCCTGAGTCTCATTAACGACCAAAAAAGAAAAAAAAACGCTCGTTTCATCAGCTCCTAATCCAGTTCATCCCTTGTCTTACCTTATTGTGGACTTTATTTTTTATGAGCTCCCAGCGTTATTAACGGTCAAGCCGAAGCGCGGATTACTGGAGGAGGAAAGCACGAAAACGTTCCAATGCTAAAACGAAAAGGTAGGAGGAGAGAAAGGGTTGGGCCTGAGGGAAAGGGACCGGCGCATTTGCCCCGCGAGGATTAAAGGCCAGTCGGTAGCTTCCTTTTGAAAAATTTCCACTTCACTCTTCATGCATTTCTCGCCTTTAAAAGCGTGTAAAGCGAGCCTCATTTCTCCCGCCCTCGTCCACCACATCTCTGTCCATTACCCCCACCCTCCCCCATTCGTTAAAATTTCCATTTCGCTCTGGGGGTGAGGAGGTGGGAGAAATGAAGAGAGGGAAGCAAGACACACATAAATAACATTTTTCTCTTCCGTCTAAAATTCACTACCACGCCGCTTTACATCTGTAGAGCAAAGATAAACAGCCCTAAATCCCTCTTCATCTCCGCAGACTGTGCTTCTCCTTCCTCCAGGATTTTCATCTCACTCAGTTGCCTATTGTTACCCCACGTGTATGACTCCATTGTCCCACAGCTCCCAAAAAAACTGGAATACTTTATGAGTAACGCCCTAGCCCTTACTCAGTTTCAGAGACGCTTGCCGCGCTCAAAGACTAGGCGATGAACGCCGCCAGCTTCCATGCATTATCAAGATTAACCAGCAACACTTGGATATCATGCGAGTAAGTTCACAAGTTAAACTAATTTAATTTAGGGCACTCAACTCACGGCTTTCACCCATGATTAAAATATGTGCTTACATCGATGGAATAGAAGATATAATTTTTAAACTTCATGATTCTATGCCATCGCATCAAACTATAAATTTCATACACCAACCACTATTTTACGAAAAAATTATGATTAAAAGACTATTCCTCTAACATATTTTGGACGCATTGCAATTCTGGATCTGTCGGTGAAATATTGCCCGCATAAGGGAAAAAACAAGCCATCTTGATGTCGTCTTGACTCATGACGCACCTGGCAAACAACAAGATGGAATTCATATCGAAATGAGACATTAATATAAACAATGGAGTCGCATGAACTACAAGCAATCAATCGTGTACTCATTTAAAATTAATTTCATAACAATGATGTTAGTAACGATGATGTCGTAGTCCGGCGCTCAAAACCTCAATTAGGTACTTTAATTTTGGTTTTTCTGAATATTATTCGCCATCTAAGATAGTCTTCGCGTTCTGAATAGGCACTTGATAGCCAGTACTGAACTGACGAGAATGTTATTTATATAATGAAGCCAAATTCAGGGGATCTAATTCCTAGAGAAGTACAATCTGTAAATGTCTCGATACCGATTCACATGATCATTTTTGACATAATAAGTCAGGGAGAGTATCTATGAAACTTCTAATGATTGCTTTGACACGCAATCACCATCACGGATAGCGGCACCGACCGGAATTCCCATCATTTTTTTCATAGTTCAAACATGCCTTTTTAACTCCTGAAAACGCACGCGTATCTAAGCAGTAGCCAATTAACGCGGACGGCATTTAATGGGAAATTGGCGCCACTCGTGGAATTTAGCCATGAAAACGGTATACATTGAGGAAATGATACTTGTAGCTTCGACAAAAATGATAGGGATGGAGCATCGTTTTTAGAGTCACTGAAAATCCGCAGTTCAAATAATCCCCAACTTCTAACGTGAAAAATGTCCTTGTGTGAATAAGGCATTATTTTCCCGCTTTGATCTTATTGTAACGGGATCAGGTGATGGAAAAAAGGACGAAGATGTCGAAAATACGTGAGAGACTTGGGATGGAAACTGTGTAAGGATGTCGCTTAAATGTACGGGGAAAAGTGGATCAGTCGCTTCTGAAAGGAAATCACTCCACTCCGTTCCGAGGGAATGCAAAAGTGAATATCCCGCACAGAATGGTGAAAGGCATAAGACTCTTCTCTTCGGCCACACATTATTTTTACCCCAAAAAACTAGTTTACAAAGGTCAGAAAGACACGGTATCTCCGTACACACAGATGACCCCCTTCCAGGGGTACTGTCAATTTAGGACTACGAATTGCCGGCCCGGAAATTTATAGTGCACGCTCAGACTCAAAGAAAATCCCGTACGAGAGATTTTCTGAAACTTGAAGAGACCTCAACATATTAATATATTTTTTTAAGCATAAGGAGAGGTGAGGAGTCTCTCGAATCCTGTCGGGTGAAACGTTATTCCGGCACGAAAAACGCAATTTAAGTTTATTCCACATCAAAGCGGGGATAAAATGAAACCCGATATACAGGCGCATGTGCCCTTAGAACTTTTTTTTTAAAGGATTTCGAGAAAAGAGAATGTCGGATATAAAAGCCAGGAGGAAAACAAAAACTATCGGGACACCCACAGCGCTTTCTTTTACTCTGGAAACACACAGTGCATGAACTGGGTCATTTTCAAGTGCACATATTCACGGATTACAGTCGAGGGCCAAGTGTTGATATGGGGGGTGGGGAGGGATGTGGGGAGCTGTGGGGGCTAATTGGATGACCCACGACCCGAGGATGCAAAGGGCTTTGGGGGGGGGGGGGGGGGAAGGTGAGTCCACGTTGGGGGGGAAACGGGAGGAAGAGAGCGGAATTAAAGGCCAAATATTATTACACTACCTGAATTCCCGCCATCTGTTAATTAAATATACATACAATCACAAGCACGAAATAAGCACAAGGGATTGGGGAAGCGAAAATTAACGTCAACGCGGGCTGCATTCGAGCGGGTTGAATGCCATCCACGTGTGTGGGCCAGAACCGAGGGCATTCACCGCAAAAAAGCCGACCTTTTCCTCTCCGTTTCGTTCCCAAAATGTAACACTGGACAGTATTATACCAGAATTTAGAGAATATTTTCATTATATTGCATGACTTATGGCGCTCACTGATAGAACACGCCAGCTCAAAGGCAGCACTGAAAGACTCATATGACGATGGCATTCGTTCCTTAAATTATGACAACTGCAACCTGATACTCTATGTCTTATGTAATAACAAATATCTGAAAATTACTCGTATTAGGCTGGCCACATTGTGAGGGTAAGAATCATTCCCTTCAATATTCACCAGCAAACAACGGAGCCAGAATGAGAGTGAGACATTATTAGCTTCTACTACTAGCTCAATAAACAGAAACTCCAGATGGACTGGAAACCAAAAGTTCAACTATACACATGCGGTAAAAACAAGATGCGAAGTTTCCTGCATTACTATTTCTATACTAAATATCAATTCTGGCTCAAAATTGAAAATAGAAACGCATAATTTAACGCTTCCAGATAAAATACTTTCATGTAATTTCAAGAGGGTCAGCTGATATTTTATTCAGTACATGAGATTTATTTTCAGCCACGTAATTTGCAACAAATTATTAAAGATATTTTAAATAAGAACATTGCAATAAATAGTTAGCTTCAAGGTATTATCTTCAATCCGAAGGTAACTATCAAAATAACGAACAACTTCTCCTACACTAATGAAATTCATTTCCTGGTGAATTTTCTGTTACAGTGAAATATGGAATCAGCATTTGCATTTAATATAAAAAATGTCAATACTGCCAAATTTTTACATCAACGTAATCTGGTACAATTCCCGTTCTTCATCCCACATTGCCATTGTGATAAAACCACAAAAATACAAAGGAAAACTAGAGCCGTAGTCTATTTACTTACATTATACTCTAGGTATTAAGGCAGTTGGAGCGATATATCATTAAGTTGAGGCCAAATTCAATGAATCATCATGAAATGAATGATTTTTGGCTGTGAAGGCGTTTCCACTGAACGGTGTTAAAAACTGAGTCAAGTTCAAGTATGCACTTTGGTAAATGACAAGGAATGTCGATCATATATTACAAAGTTATTACCTCATATATCTGTATGACTGCATTTATTTCATGATTCACACAGACGTTTAAAATAAAAAACACATTACAATATGCTCTCGATTACGACTCTAGAATAATCTAGCCTAAATCATTTTAATTCCCTGCCTCAAAATCGAAGCATTGAAATTTTAACAACGAAAACACGACTTTTCCATAATACGGCGGAAAGAATCACGAGGTGGGGATGCCAGCATCATGGAAATGACGAAAGCAGAAACACGCCAACGAAGTGGAAAGGAGCTCAAGGGAAAAAAACTTAAGAATAGATATCAGTGGCAATGACAAATAATAGATATCAGTGGCAATGACAAATCCTGAGCCATCAAGGCCGACGGAAAAAGAAATATAGCCGAACAACATTACTCCATTCTAAACCAAAAAATACAAAGGTCCTCGAGGGAAGAAGAGTCATTAGACACGTCAGACTATATTTTTGAAGCGACGTCGCGATGGCATTGAAAGTTATTTCACAGAATAAAGCGAATAACGAGCGAGGAATGGAGCCTCAAACCGTAGCGGCCACATAAAAAAATCATTTGGCATATTAAAATTCCAGGGGGCATTATGCTAAGCGTGTTAAAACTATCACTGTACAATGCTCGACATTCGCTATGGATTCAGAGACTACTGGGAGAGGTATCGCTGCGGAAGACGTGGGAATTTATTTCACGAATTAGTAATCCGTCGAGAGATCGCAAATGCCGTAGGCTAACTCTCGGGCAAATACATCCCGACATGGCTGGACAAAGATACGGAACGTTTAACAAACTCTCAAAGTTGATTTTTGTACCCGAAAAACTTCCAAGCGGTGGATTTTACAAATCGCTAAATGACTCGAATTACCACATCTAAAATGTCTCCCAAGATCTAGGTTTTGTCTGATATTTTTTTTCAACTATGTTCTCATTACATTTGTCGAAGTGATTATTAACTATAGATTAATTAACATTAATAGCAGAATAAAAATCATCATATTTTACTTCCTCACAAGAATTTAAACAACCATGGTATTAATAACTTGACCTATTACGTACTTCATATTTCAAATACCTTTTGGATGTATTACATAGCGTGTTGCTTTCAACCATTATGGACACTCAAAAGAGATTATATCAATCACTGAGTTAGTTAATATTAGTAATTCCGGAAACGTGATTAGGCAAAAGTGGCAAATTGCTTAAACTGATAAGCATTCGCATATAGCATGCTCGGACAGGCAGACTTTGTAAAAGCTACTGCATAAAGCTACAACTTAAAAAAGGTAACGACCAGAACCTGATTTTCAATCTCCAACGGATTAAAAAACTGACGTTTCGAAGGATTTAATTACTTCGCCTTTGCGGGGTAGAATAATTTTACGCTGAATATAAGATAGACTTACTTATCTATGTAACTGTAAACCACACACTATTTAAGAGAAAAAAACTTTCTAACAATACCACACACATCAGGTAGATTCAGGGACAGGAAAGATCACTCCAAAAATTGAGCTCACCTGGAAAGAAAGAAAGTAAGGTCAGATAAGAAGGCGAAAAGGAATGAAAAATATGGTTACAAAAACATCACAACCAGAGTTCGTTAAGGAAGCAGGTATGATATGGACATACTTTGACAAATTATGAATACACTTATTCTGAATTAATATGCTTACTAAGGTAAAGGATCCTCATTAAAGAAAGGTACTTAAGAAAGATGAAGGAAATAAAGACATTTCTGTTAGTGATTTTCTCAATGATAATTGAAAAAAGTATGAATTTGTTATCAAATTCTTATACCACAAGATGATAAGTCGTTCAAACTGAAAGGAACTGAAAACACACTTTCATTTTTAAGAGTGAAACAATGAGAAACGACTACATGTATTTGGAATACTACCATTTGCAACTGCCAAGAATTCAGCAGAAATGGCGTATTCCCACCTACGTGACTGATCTAGACACAAAAAAGAATGCCGTACATCAAAAGGCCAAGAAAAACAGCGGAAATCAAATAAAGGGAAAATTGATCCATATATAATCCAAGGAGCTTTTGCACGAGAAAGACAGATAATGCGAACCAATACGGTCTCTCAGAAAAAATAAAAGAAATATGATGCAAGAAAAGAGCCTGGTGAAGGATGGGGCCCGTTGGAAAATGCAAGATTAAAAACGACTTGGAAAATTATGGCGGAAAAATAATATTATTCACACGAATGGAAATCACAAAAAATAGAAACCGATGATTGAGACGACGTTGCATTGAAGGAGTTCGATGGGTAGTACAATAAAAAAAATTGGATCATCATCCCTCTAATTCTAGCTTCACTATGCACCAAAAAGGATATGAAATTACCCACCATGACCAAACAACTTCTATGGTTGGACAGCATCCATTAAGACAACCTGTAACGATTTCGTGTTTCAAAGATACCAAAGAAGAATTTCCAATTCAAAGTAACATTCGTACTTTACACGTAGGCGATGGGATTCACGTTCTAAAATAATCACAATTGCTGGAATATTCGTACTCCAGATTCACTATTTACTACAATGGATATTTTAGACTGTCCCTCTGGAAATACGATCCAATCAAAGAAAAAGAAAAATTAATATGTTAGCTTTAACAGGATATGAGAAAAATTAGTAAAAAACGATCTTCCCTTGAATTTCAAACAGAATCTATATCAAACACCAAAGAACGCAGTTTTTAAGTGCTGGATTATAATAGAAGTATACAGGACTACAGAATAAACGGCCCAATTATTGCTCACTAAAATTATTGCCACTATCACTCACGTAAAAAATAAGTTTATTCCATTGAGTTTTCCCTTGCACTACAGTCTACTTTCTCTAACATTTTTTCCTTCTTTCATAGTTCTTATTCCTTCATTTTATGTCCAATATCCCAACTGTTTTCCTCCATCATCCCAAGTAAGAGCGCCACTCAGGAGGACATAAAACTTTCTCTGATTTTATTAACAACCCTGGAAGCGATATGATGGCTGACGAATTTGGAAATAAGATTATTCGCAATACAAAGCATTACAACGCCCAAGCGTTATAGAGGCACAGAATTGAAGAGATACAAAAGAGAGGTGCTTCATACTAAAAAGAGCACACCGAGAATCGTCAAATAATAAGTTTGGACAAATCCAACTTAATTAACAAATATACCTGTATCTTGATAAAATATACCTGTATCTTGATAAAATATACCTTTTTCCTCCGTTCCTATTCCTGCGTTATCCCATTTTTAAAACGTTTTTTCATCGTCCTGGGTGTGGCAGCAAGTTGTCTCAGTAGGCATACACTGTTCTGAATTAAATACAGGGATGTATACTGTGCTGAGATACTTTGAAAACTCCTCAGGCAATGGAGAATGACAGAGGGGAAGAAGATTGGCTCGATTCGGATAAGCACATGAAGAGGAAAAAATCAAAGTCACTCCAGGCACTCGCTCAAGCGGGAAGAGTTATACTTCAGGAGTGTAACAAAGGAAGTGTGACTTAGCAAGACTAGGAAGCGTGAGCAGAGAACATAAAAAGACTATAAAAACCCACGATGACGGTGCGTAAGAAAATCTGGAAAGTTGCCCGAAAGAAATGCAGATGGCTCGCATCGACCGATTAAAAAAATGTTGTATCCATATTAACATCATTATAATTGACAAAAGCACATATGAATTACTACCAAACCAAAAGATGCCAACAAATCCTAAGGAAAAGCGCCACAAGTAAAAGAAAACGGAATGGGTAACAATTTAAGGGATAGGAAAACGAACGATATCCTGAGGACTTGCATGTTCAACAAATAGGAATATGTAATAACAAAAAAAACGAATAATTGCACAAATGCAGCCGTTTTGCACATTGATCAAAATTATAAAATTATTCTAATGATCTACAGGCATTCCAGGAAGTTCGTGATCTACATACTTCAAATAATTTCCTATTTATTAGATGGCTCGCATTGTCCGATTCATTGTGCTCAAGAAAGTCGCCGAAAACTTACATAAGTAATTTACGTCAGGAACTCATCCAAGTACAATTTAACTTAAAAATTCCTTTTTCACCCGGATTCAATTACAACAAAGAGCACTACATTATGCCAAAGTGTAGCAAAATGAGAACTTCTATCATCAGAAAATGAAGCATTTGGCTTTAAAATGACCACAAAACTCTCGGGAAACGAGACGTAAAGACGCATAAGGGACAAGTACATAATGAATATGATTCTCCGAGATATGAATCGACTTTAAATGGAGTATAAAAGCCTTGATAAAAACCTTGAAATCATACTCCAGCGATCGAAGCGTCGCTTTTCGGATGTGCAGCTAAACGTACCACGGTATTTTCACCACTTAGAAGTACAATGCAATTAGGGCTAATTGAAAAAAAGGACCAGCGAAATGAGAAATGCCGACAAAATTTTTCACGATCGCCTCGGTTCGCCGGCCCGCCGCGACCCGCCCTGGCGCCGCTACCCTCGCTCGATAGCCTAGGTGGCGAGGAGGAAGAGACGCAAAAAAGTAAGAAAAAGGGGAGGAGGGGGTCTCCGAGGGGGTGGGTCGATGGGGCGGCGGGAGGAGGAGGGGTGGGTGGGAGAGAAAAAACTAACACGTCGAGAGCTGAGAAATGGGTTAATGAGGGTAAGTGCTGTAGGGACAGAGGGGAGGAGAGGGAGGGGGGGGGGCACGGAGAGAAAACTAGGCGGATGCTTAGACGGGAGGGAAAGTAATACCCTTATACAAGGCGAAGACTTTATTTTACATTGAAAGAGATCTCTTCACATTTTTCGAGGCCCGAACACGCTTTGGTACACATCGCACGCCATGCTTCTTCCAGCATCTTCACGCTTGATTTATTTGTCACAAAAAGGTTTGTCTCTTTTACTGCGACACTGAGGGGCAACTAACCAAGATGCGGTACTACACGCAAGGAATACGCTCAAGAGAGCACAAAAAATTCGTAGTAAGTCATCAACGCTGTAATAAGCATCGACATTTAAGGTATGCAAATCAGTATGGCATTGAACTTCGAGGGGATTCTAATAAAAACCGAGGGTCAGAGTGAATAGGATAAACCTATTAGAATACAATTAGGCGCTCTGAATAAATGCAAACAATGCAATCCATGATGGATCATTAAGCTAATAAAAAACAGTAAATGTCGCAGTGTGCAAACGGAATGATAGACGATATTATGGTCCGATATTTGATTTTACTCACTCAAAGCCGTACGAACATATAAAAAATTGCACGATACACTCTCGTTACGGCTGACCAGAATATCACAATTTCGCGACTGCAATGAGGAAGGCTATTCTAACGACACTGTAAATCTGTCAAAAAATAAATTTAGCAAAGCAGACTGAGAAAAGCGCATTGAACCACAAATTTATGGAAAAGGACACAAAAACTTAGAAGGATAGATTTCATCGCTTATGCTGCCACAACTGTTGGCACAGAACATAAATCAAAACGACGGCCGTTTAATTATCAGATTACAATGAGTATGAACACATCGTTTTTAATATTGTGGATTTAACAGGGTTTTCTTAAACTAAAGAAATATTATTGCTGAAAGCTTTTACAATGATCAACCTTAACGGACGCAAATTAAGAAAACAAATGAGAAAAAAAGAGAAGAAAAGTCCAGGTAGAAGGGATGAAGGTTGACTGGAAGTCGGAGAGGAGAGATGGGTCAGCATCGCAAAAGGAGGAGGTTTAAGCATTAGGTGGAGGGCGCTGTTGGGAGAGGCTAGTTGGCGAGTGGTAATGGTCATTTAAGCGACGGGATTGTAGTCGAGGAACTGGAAGGGACGGAGGGCTGGGGCGGGGGAAGGGAGAAGCTCCGCCCGTCAGTGGAGAAGGAGAGCTTAAGCGCAAGGAGAAGTGCGGACGAAATTAGGACGGGGCGAGAGGAAGAGCGGTTAAAAAGATGGATTGGGAAAGGATTAGAGATTTTGCTTCACACTAATTACTTACAGAGGGGGAAAGGCCAATAAATCCACATTAGTGACACAAAACCCTAACCAAAACCTCAATTAGTAAAAACAATGTCTTTGGAACTTTTTGGTATTTTATTATAAAAAATTTAGTTGCACCCTTTACTAAAACACTTAAAACAAAAATTCGACCCCGCTTTCGATACGGGAGAAATATCTTCACCTGAAGATAACGCTCACGCATTGAAAACCGGGTCGTGTTTCAAGTGTTTTTAAGAGGTGTAGTTAAAGTTTCCATTAAATTTTACTCAACAATAGAACCATATTACGAATATTTTAAGTACAGAAATGAAGCTGACAGTCTCCGGCTTTACGATGTGAAATTCTTTTATGATGAGGGACAATAAAATACTGCAATCCCACAAAATTGCAGACTTTTTTCAGAATACCATGGTTTCGATGTATTGCATCAGCTTCTGAAGAATTTTCATAAGTTACAAGTCCTCATATGCACATGCGGAGGGAGGTAAGGGCTGCAGGGGTTTGTTGTTAGAGAGGGTATTGGGTAGGGGACGACCAGCGGACTTCTGCGGTGAACTTCAGCGGACCTGAAGAAGCCAGCTGGAACGCTGGCGAAATAATGTCCATCAAAAATGGATAAACGCGGAAGGAGACCCAAAAAACCATTCTCTACATCAAAACCTGGCAAATTCCGCATTATGACGTGAGTTAAAAATAGTTAAAATGACTCATAAAATGGCGATATAGTACCTGTTTGAACATTTTATTGTCGACCCCACGACCAAATATGGCTAAAAATATGCATTAACTTATATACTTCAGAAATATGTACTGATACTTCAGAAATACTCGTTATTTTGCGACCGCGACTCCGCCCTCAGGAAAGGGGATGATGGCCCTCGGACCATTTCGAACCCACCTCCGTTTACCGAACCCATCGCAATCGCTCCGTTTGAGATTCGGAGATTGATGCCAGTTTTGTGTTGAGAAGGATGACAACGAGGAGGGTGACAGAACGAGGGACATGAGAGGGACGGAGTCGTCGATGGGCACTGGAAGGAGTCGGATGTTAAGGAGCTAAGGAGAGGGAGCTAAACCCTTGGAGGAGGAGGAATTCAGTTGAGTGAGTTCGAATGCCCGACGCATAATCGGGAGGGGGCTGGAAAAGCGAGGGGCTAATCCGATGATCCCCTTGCAATCCCCCGCCCCTTTCCCCCAACACTCTACTCCCGCACTGAAGGAATTGCGAGAGAAAATAACGACTCATAATTAATGTGCAGAGGCGGGTTACCTGTTTGATTAGGTTGCTCGTCGGTGAATTTGTAAATTAATTCTAGCGTAATGAGGTCGCATCCACGGTGTGAATATATTAAACAGCGAATTAACAGCTGCCAAGAGCGAAGGTGCATTAACGACGCACGTCCATTGGATGAAAAGCGTCATTTCAGGTGTGCCAACACCGGGGCAGCAATCGAAATGAGCGAAACTCGAGAGCTACGTCAATAAACGGGCGCAGCCGACTTCAGCTCAAAATTCGTTAGTGAAACAAAAAGAACGATTCTAAATCTAGCAGAAGAAATAAACATTGAATTAGAGATGAATGGGTAAAATATATCCAACTCCTTCATCAAGCACCACGCTCCGGGGTATTTCTCGGAAATGTTTAGAAGAAATAGCATATCGTGGAGGCTGCTTTGTGTTGATTATTCCGAGCAATGATTTCTTCTTATCAGTTTAGTCAGATCATTATCAAAAATCAAAAGTCACCATAATTACATAATCAAACAAGCATACATATTCACTCGTTATTTCAAGCGATTTGCGCGGCACGGCGTTGAATTTAATTCCGAAGCAATCCTACCATTATATCGATATCGACAAACTATGGGTACTTCCTCGCGAAATCCTCATATGAACTAAGTGAAGGGGAGCTTAAGAAAATATAAAGTAAACTCTAAATGATGCAAATATTGAAGTCTGCCTACACGCCCATTACCAGACGCGTACTTCACATTTGCCGATGAAAGAGAAGATATTGCGCAAGGAAACGGGCCAACGCCTCAAAATATTCGAGAAGAGTATCAATCTCAACCATCTAAACCAGCCTCAAGCAGTACCTCCCAAGAGTAACTAACGTACCTCATGATAATCATTTGTCAATGCAAACACAAGTCAATTATCACCCATCACAGATTATCAGGAGCTCTTATGGTTCTATTATTGGAACTATATAAAGCCTATCGCGAAACACGTGGAAAACCGCAACAAGACAAAACAAATTAAGATCCTAAACGTGATTTTCAGTCATGATTTTGTTAAATGACAGGCAGGGGAGACCAAACAACTCAAAATGAATTTAGGTTAGCAACTGACGACGGTATTAATGCTACATAAGCAAAAGGATTGCCCCACCCGGCGTGAGGAGAGGAATGTAGACTACCATACACAATAGGAGCATTTTGCTGTCATAGAATCCCTGACACTTATCAAGACCAACAGTTGGGAGGGCGTTGGACAGAAGGACGCGACCTCAGCGAACGACACTTGACTTCGGCTTAAGCACAAGTACGAGGCGCCCCGAGGAGAGAGAAATGCCACCGCCCTCCATATTCAGGAACGGGTCACACAGCCTGCGCAGTATGGACACAAACACACTCTCGCGTGTTCAGGGAACGAGCGAATCAATTTCCATGTCTGAGAGGCATGAAAGAAACAAAAGCATAACGAGAGAACTTAACGGGGCCTCGTGCACCACGGCGTCGGGACCACGGCTGATAGAAGGAACGGAGCACCTACCACGAAAAGATGTACCTCACGTAGCAATATATGCCGCGATAGCAACAATTTCATCGCCTTAGGAATTGCACGAAATGTGCTGGTAACAGTTTTTTTAATAAAGCCTTAAAATATAACCGCTGGATTTCGTACTTTAAAAGGAATACGCTTGCGTATTAACGTTCAATACACGAACTCATTGTCACTAGCATCCTTTTAAAAGGCATTTTTCCGTAAAAAGGAAAAAACAGCAAATATACGCGCATTTGAATTAGTCCCAATCTCTGTTCCATGAATGAACTGCATTTGCAAGATTAAAACACTACTGTCTAAAAAAAAAAGGAAAAAATCATGAAAAACTTTCATTAAATTAGGCCAAAGATATATTTCTAGAAAACCCTTCTGGGAGCTAGAAATTTTCGTCGACAATATTCTATTTTAATTACAATCAAGTTTATCAATTATTATCCTTATATTATATTGATTATGATCGCATAAAACCACCGCATTTTTGGCATGGAAAGAATTATAGATATGGAACTTTTATGAGGAAAGACAGCGGTGAGAGTAGGTACCAAAGACTTTTTATTTAAAGGGGGCTTCTCATTAACCTGGCACACTACACTTAGAAAAATGCCACAAGGCTAATACCTAAAAAATATTGATTAATATTTAAATGTAAATATTGGTTCATTATCAGATATCAATCCTAAAGTCTTCCATTAGCTTTCTCCTCACCAATACCATTCCAATTCCGCTCGTCATCCTCAGTCCATTGCATTGTCTTCGCTCTCCTCCACACCCACATCTCAAACGCCTACCCTCAACCTCTTTTCTTGGCGCCCACATTTCTCCACCGTACACCGTCACCCTCCATATTTAACTCTTCACCAATCTATATAATTTCATCTTCCTTATATTCACAACATCCAAGTGTCCCCGGTATTAATGCCCTACCACAGCACTCCCTTGGGCTAAGAATCAATGACATGAGGAGAAATGCGCTAGCGGGAGAAACGTTAAGAAATAGGAGGGAACTGATGACTGGGACGTTGGGGAAGGATATAAAGAAGAGGCTGATGAAGAGCTTTAAATTGAGTGTGTAGCGCTGCATGGAGAAGAAACGTGGGCTCTGAGAAAAGAAGATGAAAATAGGCAGCAGGATTTTGAGGAGTGGGCGTGGAGGAGGGAGGAGAAGGTGAAGTGGACGAACAGGAACACTAAAGTGAAAGTGCTTAGTAAGTATGGCGAGGAAAGGAGACTTCTGGATGACATTAGGAGGAGGCAAAGTAGGTGACTGGAGGAGGTAATGAGCGGTAAAGAGTTGCACAATTCCGCGATAGAGGGAATGATGCTGGGTAAACGCTGAAGGGGAAGACAGAGAAAATGCTTCATGGATGAGACGAAAAAGAGTTGGACGTCCGCTGTAACGAAGAATGAAGCACCATACGTTAACAAAGCCCATCATTAGTAAGAATCCAGACTACTTTTACTGGCTTCCACCTTAACCTACCCTTACCGGTAGTGTGCTCAATAATAATAATAATAGCTCCACCAATGAGATGAATAAATGTCATGCAAGTTTCCTTGCGATGGGGAACAAGAGAAGTAGAGGGGCGGAAATAGATGGTGGTGGTGTTGGCGCCGGGTCGGCGACTGCGGGTCGCCGCGGGGGGGCCGCCCTCGCAGCCACCGTCCGACACGCTCTCAAGTATTCCTCGTGCGGAGGCGGCGTGTGACGTGGGAATGGGTTCTCGCCTTTAGGCCAAGGGGGGGTGGATTAGGAGGCGGAGCATTCGTTAAGGACAGCGCGTGGGCAGGTGAGGAGGAGAATGGTGGCCGAGGCGGGAGCTACCCTTCTTTTTTCTTTAATGCGCCCATCGCTTTAAATTAGGGATACGCTGCAAACAAGGATCTAATGAAATCCCTCTCCCCCGGCGGCGGGTGACTCCGCCCCCCCCCCCCCGCGCTGGTCGGCGAAGTCTCCCGAGCATCGTGGAAAAGGATTATGGCCACGGCAGGATTTAATTTCACGTTCCCCACTTCGCGCGAGATAGTTTGCTACGTCCACCCAATTTAAATCACGCCGTAACAATACCTAAATAATTCGGATAAGTGTGACTGATCAAGTGCTCACGGCTCTCTGGCGCGGACACGTAATCACCAGGGAACCACGTTGCGAGTTTTAGCACACCGCAAATTAATTCAGTACAAACCGGCATCGTATGCAGCGAACATCGTCGGCCACCTCTTCCATGCTGTTTAAGAAAATAAACAGACGCACATTTCCATCAATGAACCAAAATTTATAGTAGATTTCCCATTATGTCATTGCATATGCAAATGATGTAGTATGCAGTCTTTCCCAAGGGTGCAAAGATACACTATAATGGGATGTAATTAGTCCTGAAAAAATCATGTGCATTGACCGGGATTCGGATCTTCATCTTAACACACCTGGCTGACATGCCTGATCAGCAATTAGGAGATCCGGGTTCGAATGAAGGCGAAGTAAAATGATTTTTACTGGCGAATTTCATCCCATTGGTGTATTTAAAATATTCGGTATTATATCCGAATTTGATGGGTCTCAATCAATCGCCATGTGAAGTGATTATTTAATAAATGATAAAACTTACATTGTATAAATGAAGTGGTGCGCAGTCTTTCGCAAAGATGCAGAGATATTGTACAGTGGGATGTAATTAGCCATGAAAAGATCATGTTCATTGACCGGGATTCGAACCTTGATCCGATTTTCCGCTGTTCACTTGAATTATCTCAAAAGACACGTCGATGTATTTTAGTTAAAACAAAAGTCAGCGATAAGACTACTATTGACTGACACAAATAGTAAAACTGAAATATTGGCACAGGTTGAAATAGTCGAGGAATTTCCTCGCCAAGTACATTTTCCCATTATTACTTGCTCTTAACCATTTATTCAAATAAAGAGAGTTCACGGCAGTGAAACGCTAATAAATTCCTCAAGAAATATTATGTATTGCACAAGAGATAAAATACCTGGTTAAAGATAATCTTCTAATATAAAGCAAGCGTTTAAGAACAGTTAATTTTGTCGCAGATACTCAGCCAGGAAAAGCTAAACTAATTCAATGACTTGAATCTATTAAAACCAATGATTTAGATATACTTGAAAAGTTAGAAAAATAAGTATTCAAGGACCGGACCTTTTGTGCTGAATTTTTTCAACACCAATGCGTATCCCTTGACCCATATGCATACGTAAGGAAAATAGCTGCATTGAATTAAACCCGATGTTGAATGCTTGAAGAGCTTGAATCTTCACCTCGCGGTATTTAAGACAAGTGCGACGAAGTCAAGGCCTTCTAGGTTACTATCTGCAAATCCTCATAACGGGAAATGGCCTCGGTTCCGCTGATCTTGGATAGACCTTCCTAAATTCCAACATGGAGGCTTCGATTGTTCGCCTGCATTCCACCATCACGAAAATGGATTAAATTATTATGCAGCCCACGGCAAATATATTTTAGCCAATAACTTTCTAATCATCTTTAAAAAATAGTGCTGGGCACGGACATTTTTACCTCATTGTTTCGACTGTGGATAACTCACTGTCTTCTAAACTTCAACCAGAGGATTTTAAGGAAGAAGGCTAATTTCACTTCATTGAAAATGTCCTAGTATATGGAGACAACGTTACCATTCCTATTACCAGAATCTGCTCCGGTTTTACGCATGTCTAAAACATAACTTTCTGGGTTCTTTTACAGCTGCTCGACAAATTCTATTTCCATCGAGGATTAAGAAGCGCTTTACAATTATCCCTTTCTTCGAGTCCACCTGAATATATGCAGGAGCCAGTTATTTAAAATGTACTATAAAAAAGTATGATATAAGTGACGTATAAAAATAATGTGCAGTGAATTATAAAAACAGAGGTTAGCCGTGGACCTAGAAAGAAAGGGTAAGAACATATTGAAGGCAATTGAGAAGTGATTGAATCGAAATCTCATCGGACATAGAGGAAGACTAAGAAAAAAGAAGCTGAGATGATATTTTCGGAGGCGATTAGGAGGAGACAGAGCAGGAGACTGAAAAAATTGATTATGGAATAGAGAATAATATATTTTCGCTATTTCCTTTATTTCCAATATCCCGAAAACAGAACCATTATTGTTCTTTAACATTTCGCCCTCGAGCGCATGAAAAACAATGGACGAACACCAAGACCCGAGTCTCGAGTAGTGAAAAATATATCCATGCGGGACTCGTACTTGCGACACTCGGTCGTAGAGGGAAGGACTTCGTCCCTTCGGACCCCGTCGCCACCAACTGGAGGCAGTTATTGAAAATAGAATTACAAGACGGTGTCAAATTAGTGAATGGAAAAAGAAGTTTGCCGGGCTAAGTAGAAAGATAAAGTGGGAAAGAGACAAAGATAATAGCCGAGAAAAGAAAAATTTCCTTACAAGATTATACCCCAATCGATAACCACAAATATAAAGTCCTATCAATTCCTTGTCAGTTATAATATCAAACCATATATTATTCAGGCAAAAAAATACAAGATTCAAAGTCCATGATTCTCTCGGAAATCTGCATTAAATAAATGTATCGCTAACTGGCAAACATATCGACCAACAGGGTAATCTCGCTCCGTTTCCCCATTAAGCGAAGCTTGCAGTAAGCTTTCACAGCTTTTGCCATAAAATGATATTGTCAGACATAATTCACAAGAAAAAGGTAAAAACGAGGGCACACACTTCAGAAACAATTCTCATCATCCTAAAGCGGATAATCGTAAAATTTTCACAGCAAAGATTAGTGAGAACTTCGATATGAAACATGGAGCTCGACGGATCGGAAACTCGGGTCATAACGGAAAGAAAACAAGAATAGGTATTTGAGGCGTGGGTTCGGAGAAGAAGGAGAAGGTGTGTGGTGTTGCAAGGAGGTGAACGAGAAAGCACCGGAGATAAAGTGGAAGAGGAGACGAAGATGGTGACGGAGATTCGAGGAACGCAAACAATATGGAAGGAGCTGAGATGAGGAGGCATCTTGAGTGTGATTCATGGCGGAATGCTGGGGGAGCGTGGAATAGGAAGGAGGCCGATGAGAATTATGGAAGACAAGGAGAGGTTAGCATTCGACAGGGAAGGGTGGAGGACTGCAGGCAAATAATCAACCAATCTTATTCAACGACCATTGATATTGATAAGAAGAGGTAGATGGATTGAGGAACTTGATGAACTCATGTTCGTGAAGCAAATAATTTTGCAGGTAAGTACAAATAATAAGTATTACATAATAACTAGGTAAATTAAGGTAAGAAATGTCTTAAAAACTACCATTCGACCGACAGAAGACCTAATGATGACGTGTCGGGTCATAATAACATAGTCAGATCAATGAACGCGTGAGGAGGGAGTGCGTACGCGACAGTAACCTCGGATGCACCCAAGCCCGCTCCCTCCCTCAGCCTTGCTAGGTTCGCGCAACGCCGCCAGAGCGCGCGACGATTCCCAAAAGAAGAGAGACGGGTGAATGGCAGGACTGTACCGGGAGGAGGGGAGAAGTTGAGGTGGCGCGGCAGTGTAGCCGGGCGTGATACGAACCACGGACCTTTGGATCCAAAGGTCCGTGGTTCGATTCCCGGTCCAGTCGATTTTTTTCTGCTTGGAATCGGCCATCTTTACATCTTCACACCACCATTGTGTCTGTTGATTTTATGTGTTCCTATCCACTTTCTTTCTACCTTTCTGTATAAACATGTGAGTATTTGCCGCTGAGCGGTCTGAGTGAATGAACGAACGATTGTATGGCCTGAACGGCTCATTTCCTACTTGGATTAGCGTACCCCGAAACGCCTGTTCTATATCTTTCACCACTGTCTGTGTGCTTGAGTTATTCTTTCATTTCGCCTTCTGTGTGTGTCATTCTCTCTCTGACGGTGGGTGAAAAGCAGCCCTGGCGCCATCTATTGGCCGGTCTCGTGGGTCATGCCTTGGGGAGTGTCTGTTCCTATAAACCCCCCGCCGATTCCAGTAGATTCTTAGTAGACTGGGTGAGCTACTGGGTGGTCTGAGCAGTGGACGCGACATCCAAAGGTCCGTGCGTATATATATGCGTATATATATGCGTATATATGCATATGTGTATACGTGATACAATGTATCACGTATCAATGTATGAAACATATGTGTATCACGCCCACACGAGAAGGGGAGTGGGGGCAGTAGAGAGTACGCGAGTGAGCACCGATCGGCACAGACAGTGAACGGCGGGGACGACACGTGGGTTTCGCCGGGGCGCGTGCGTGCGGGCGTTGATGTTGCGAGCGGCATCCGAGTCGACGGGGCGGCAAGCACTCGGGGATAATCGGGCGTACGGGGTTGTACCAGACTGGTGGGGGGGGGGGGGATTGGCATCGCGTGGGCGGTGGGAAGGCTCCTCCTAGCTCCTCCCTTTCGGCTGGCGCGCACATACACATGAGAGAGCCTTCCAGTTGTGGGGGTGGTCGGTGGGAAACTCTTTGAAGGGGGAGGCAGGAGGACGGAGAGGGAAGTGGGTCACTCGGCCAACGGCTGAGTATAACTTTCCCCCGCGCGGTGTCTTCTTCTCCCGCGTCCACTGTCCTTCACGATTGAATAAAAAAGGTCTCGTCAAAGGATGGCGTTTGTTCCGCGGGCCCGATGTTGGTATCGCACCCGACTAGTAAATGGGTCTAATTGGTGACGTAGAATGGTCATAAAAATGGCACACTTTTCCGTAGAAGGTGTTAGACACTGAATAATCTGGTAACACGCTTCTCAAGGAGGCGGGAGTGATAAACGTTGCGTCATTGAGAGCATATTTTCATAATTTTAATCAAGCAGAATTCAGAGAATTCTTGCACCTCATATCATTTTAAAGCACTCATTTTTTCTTTGGAATTACCATAAAAGCAGTTACGGGAATAATTTTTAAAATGCTTAAAAATTGAAAATTAATTACAAAGAAATGTATTTGAAATTTTTCACTTATTTGAGACATATTAAGACCGGTTTTTTCGACGGGGTATTCGAAATTTCAGCAAAATAATATTGAAATATTACTTACTAATATTGGACTCCGCGTGACATCTTGACATTTGTCACCAAAAAATTTAATAATATGACATGAATTACTTCACGTTTAGAAAAAAAATGGAAAACTATGCAACCGAATTATTACAAATAAAATGTAAAAAGCCATAAGGCTACGGGCTAAAATTACATCTGATGGCTAAAACAAACCAAATCGGTGTAATACAATTTTTATCAATCATGATATTACCAGTGAGAACGCGTTTAGAAAGTTTCACGCAAATCTGCACATAAAATTCGCTTACACCACTTAAAAGTGCCTGAGCGAGGAAGGCTAGCGAAGAAGCGCTGGATGGTGAGGGAAAAGAAATTGGGAGATTCGGAGAAGGTAGACGGATAGAGGACTCACTGAGAGGCGAAAGCAATAAAGACGGTGATGGGGCGGAGAACGCTTAAGTCACGTAGAAGGGGGTAGGTATGACGAGTGACATAAGGACAGGAAGGGAGGATGAGGAACTCACGACACCTGACATGGGGTAAGTTATGTGCGCGAAAATGAAAAGGTCCAGAAAGAAAACCACCAAATAGAGTGGGATTCGCAACGAAAAAATCAGTAGTTGACCGGGAACAAAAGCTCGATCTCCCAATTATCGACAGGTGTGTTAGCAAATAGAAAACGCCATGCCATTCTAATTCAAGACGACATTCAGCGGGGGTGTATTACTCACGCGTGCGATCCTGCTCGAAAGGGAAATTTATTTAAAATGCAGTCAAACAAAATAATGGGAGACGTAGAAAAGAAAGTTGTCCGAATATTTAAACGCTTTGAATTCCTCGCACTCCTTCCGTAACGTTAGAAGAAAACATCGGCGGAGATGTTGTCGTGGCCGACTGCAGTCTGCAGGCTGGTACTGCTCTGACCTGACAACCCAATTGATGCTTGTTCTGAATCCCGCCTGAGGCGTGTATGTCGTTTTTCCTTCGATATGAACTTAACCTTCGCAGCTACAGAATATCAAAACCCAATTCCAACATTTCTGCGATGCTTCTTCACGCGGCAAAATCTTTCTGCATACACAAAGGGATGAAATTTGCCACGAAAAAATCAATTGACTTGACCAGGATTCGAACCCGGATATAGAGGATCTCAAAACCAAATTCCAACATTTCTGCGATGCTTTTTCACGCGGAAAAATCTTTCTGCATACACAAAGGGATGAAATTTGCCACGAAAAAATCACCTGCCTTGACCAGGATTCGATCCGAATTGCCGGTCAGGTGTGTGTACACGGCAAATAACATGGCCGACAGTTTGGAGATCCCGGTTCAAATCCCGTCAAATCAAATAATGTTTTCACGGTAAATTTCATTCATTCACGTATATGCACCCATGGGAGGGACTACGTATCATAATTTGTCCATGCAATGGTTTGAAAACTTACGCATAAATTCATTCGTTTTTGTAGTAGAAATGTTAAATGCGTATCTCAATATACTCTTCTGATATTAACTAGAAATTAAAATTAAATTAAAGGGGTTGAGTTAAATCTATAAGTGTTGCGCTCATTTGTTCAATGAACACAACACGTTAACTGCCCTTGATTGTCCGAGGGGCCAAGGCAGCGGGCATCAGGGCGCTGGGTGAGAGTGGGTCGTACTTGGGGAAGGGGCGGGAGACGTCCTCGAGAGGCACCCGAGTCCAGGATAATAGCCTAGAGATATCTCGTCCTTACTTTTTTCCTGATTCACAATTGCACATGGCAGAAAGTTCTTTATGTCTCAAATTATTACACGCATTAGACAGAAATAATGTCATCGGTTCGAGCCCAGGACATTTCTTAAATTTGTGCACAATGTACGAAAATTTATTCAAACAATTTTTCCCATTTTCGACGACTTTTGAAAGAGTATGAGATCCAATGAGTTCAAAATGATTTACTTATACCAAACCACGATACTATTTGACGGCTGGGATACTCAGAATTGTACATGCTTAAAAAAAGTCGAGGAAAATTGGAGTTACAAAGCTTGTCTGGGAGTGGGGATAGTTGTGTTTTTCCGTTTATTATACCTGACTTATCCAAAAGTTTAGACAGGAAAGTTAACAGTATACACACTATGAAAACGAGGAACGATGAATATCAACAAAATTCAACAATACAAATGAATGAAGAATCTTGAAACCAAAATATGTGAAGTGAGGGCGAAAAAACAGGCAAGGCATCAGCATATTACCGTTGCAAAAATACGCACACTAATTTACGAGGAGGAAATTAATCAAAGGTAAAGTATACTAATCATTAAATGGGAAAGGAATAGCATGGAGCCATGTAATGTATCCCGGCTGCAGAGTGTACACCATTTATCACTCATTTATACGAAGAAAAATCTCCACTATTTAACGCCACATTCGAGTCGAAAGGACTGAAATGAGACTAAGCCTAACATTTCCAGGCTTAAAAACTTAGCTTTTCTAGAATACCAGAGCAACGAAATGCTAAGTTCTAAAAGAAGAAGTTAACGCAGGAAGTCGAGAATAAATCGCTGAAGTAGAGGCACAGAAAGCATGTCATGTGCCATGGACTGTCTCCTCCCGGGGAACGAACGATAACTTTCCATTGAATGGAGAATGCTTGAACCTTGAACCTCGTTTGACACGACACAAAATAGTAGGACACCAAAAAGGCTGCATTTAATGCAATACGACTAACGTTAAAGGAAAAATCAGTCGTAGGGTCTTAAGACTTTTTACAATTACAACCCAACTAAGAGCAAGGCTTTGTTAGGCATCCCGGAGATTCCACGGATAACGAGGGCAAGAACTAATTTTTTAAGTTTTTTTTTAATTTTGCGGGCCTGGCCGGTTACGCTGTTTCACGTCATTCTCAAAGATAACCTTCGATAAAGATGGAAAACATAGAAACCGGTCAGGTCAACCACAATAAAAACGTGTGAAAAAATTCGTAGGAATTTCCGTCGGTAATTATTCGCAATTTCGGTTAGAGGCAAATTGAAAGCACTTGCTCGTTCACGAATGCGATATTTGACCGATCTTAACCCTTTGAGTGCCAACCGATTTTCTAGGTATTATGCTAAAATTGCCGAGGCATTTTTGCTGATTTTGCAGTAGTTTAGGAAAAAAATTATGTCTCAAATACAAGTGAAGGTAAATATTCAAAAACTCAAGGAAAACTTTATTATATGTGGTTTCACCTTTTTAATATATTATTTGACGATTTTTTTTACAAAATATGAACTCAGTAAGAATTTACGCCATTTTGACGTATTGGGGTAGCAAAATCTAAGTAAATTTTATAAAAACGTAGCACATGTAAAACAAAAGGAAGATAAATGCCAGTGGTCAATTTAGAAACTACAAAGGTTAAGCTTCATAAGTAATCTGCATTTAAGTGCCATCTGTGAACAATCAGTGAAATACCAGCATCTAAGAGTGACATTGCAGGAGGAGCGCTATCGCGCTCCTGGCACTTTTCGCGAGAGACAGGAGGAGCGCGATAGCGCTCCCCGGCACTCTAAGGGTTAAGGGTCACCAGTTCCTTTAAACCCATCCCATGTTGCCTTAATAATCAGGAAGTCTAAATGTTGTTGTGGCATGGGCATTGGCACGTGGATCGATTCCTGGTCCAGGCCAATAACTCCATATTTTCAATGCCGTTTCAGACTTTCAGACAGACAGCACCAAGATCGACAATGAAACAATCGCCGTATATCGACATAACAAAGATAAGATGGAACTGCTATAAAAAAGACTACCTGATACAAAAATCAACGACAACAAGGACACCTGATGAAATGAGAAGATGCCGCAGTTTCTCCGAAAAGCTCTCCGTGGAATTCTTTTCAAATTCACTTGAGTACTCTGCCAGCTGATAGGTAGGTTTTGGGACAGTTCTCAACCTGACGTCCTATTTTATGGCAAATCGTTCCGTTTCCCCTCCAATAGATGACCCGCGATTAGATCCCTCTTAAATTCCACTTGTCGTGTCCCTCGTCTTACTCCGTCTAAAATTCATCTTCCATCCTCTTCCTGGCTCCCCCAGTTACCCTTTTGAACATTTCTTTCAAAACGTCCTCCGTCCTCCTCTTCTGCCTTCTCCAAACGTCCCCCACTAGCTTCCTCTCTTCAGCAGCCAATTCCAATGTCTCGTCGTCCGTGTTTCTATGGAAAGCTTTTCGCGTCACTAAAAACGTTTGCTTCAGCTCCTCATCGACGCCTCCCTCAGAGCCCAGAGAGAAAGGGGGCGGTATGCGTGGCACAAGAGGAGGCAACCCTCTCAGCCCCTTTCCAGCCGTTTGTACACAGACTGTGTGTGATTAAGGATTCCCCTCCGATAATGACACGATTTCCATTAGTGCGACGGCACCCAAGACAACAATGCGACAGCGCCATGACGTGAACAAGATCGAACGCTACTTTGGAAGAAAAAATCTCGATGGAATCTCTTGCATACTTTCGGGAAACGCGCCAACTCCGGGCCCCGCCTTTTTAATTAGATAATGGACCGATGCGAAAGAGCTTAAGTGGAGATACACACCATGACAGAAAATCTTTTGAGTAAGAAGAACACTACGCCAGAAATTATTTACTGCATTTCATTGTGAAGAGCGCAAAATCTATCAACTCGTAAACATGAAAAAGGAGAGGAGATCTAATTGGTTTCTCAGGACTTAAATCTCGATAAAATAAATCGATTTTTAACATTACAGCCAACGATCAGAACTTTTAGAAAACATTAAGAGCGCCGCTTAGAAGAAAACACATGTGCGTAAAAAGATTTTGGGTAAAGAGTTCACCAAGATACGACTAAATTGTTCACCAAACTGCCTGTCAGTTTTTACAAATAGTTATGGTCATGTATTTACAACAACTTTCGCACAGAAATTTTCAAATATTTAAACCACTGAAACTAAACTCGATGAAAAAAGAACTTTCCCAACGTTGTCAATATAACAAATTAAATAAGACATCGTTTGGAAGGGTCAGGAATTAACATAAACATAATGATGTGCCCATTTCCTAAAACTAATTAGAAATTGTGATCATAGCAAAAACAGGTTTTCCTGGGAAATCCTCGGGATATTTTTAATTTCTTTTTTTCTATGGGGTGGAGTTTTTAGCCCCACGCCAAACCCCCAACCAGGAGGACCAGGATATCTCTCTTTGTCTAGCCTATCACCTCTGACCTGTCCGGCTTGGGTGGCCCTACCAGGAGCTCCCGCCGGGATAGCTCGCAGGATCCATAGGCACGCAAGCCTCCTCATCGCTCTGAGACGGAGATACCAGCGAGCGGGTGATGAATAAACCATCATCACAAAATAAAAAGATGACTCCTACACATAGTCTCTACCACAAAAATAACACGAGAGATATAAGCGCAAGTCGAGTCTCTTCAAAGAGAAAGACTCGAAAATCTGAAGAGGAGAAATTGCAAGGCATTATACCACCGATAAATTAAGACGAACAACATTAATTAATTGGTTCTCGCATACAGGCGCGCGTGGGAATGGGGAAATATCCCATCGCTCAAGCTGGCACATGAATCGGAAAAGCTCCCAACGATGCCGCCGCATCCAAGACGGCAGGAAGCGCCGACCATCCTCTGCTACCTTTCCATTCGGATCGCAGTTCCCTCGAGTCCGTCCGAACATGACCACTTGAAGCACTCTTCTCCACGAGAGGATTAAACCCAGGGGGGAGGGGGGGAGGTTGGGGATTTGGTTTGGGGCGGAGAGCACAGACACCGCTTAAAGCGACCAATCACATCGGTGACACTTTATTGACGTCTCCGAAAAACCCTTTACCCGCTCACGTGTGGCGCCACAGAGGCGCTTCTTCCTTCCCTTCCCCTCCCACCCTCGCCACCCCCTTCCCTTCCACTCGAGCGCCAACCGACTCGCAGAAACCAATCCCTTTAATTCCACCGCTCTCGAACGCCCACCAACAAGGGACTCTGCCGACTACCCCCCCTCACAACCTCCCTCTTGCCACCCCGCGCTCGAATACCCAAAATTAGCCCTCTTCCATGGTTATTAGGTCTCCACAAAGGGAAGTAAATAAAGGCACGGTAAAAAAAGGGGCCCTCCTTCAGGCTGGAATGGAAGGACACACAATTCCAATCAATGGCCTTTAAGTTGCTCACATGGATTACTAATATAATAGCTGTATGAAATATTAGCGCATATGAGTTGACGAGTTTGGACATGACTTCATTAGAAAATATCGGAAAAGACCTTGATCTCAAGTGTATCGTCTCTAAGGGGGAGGAAGTCAATGATTATCGCGAGGTCACAGGTGCTACAATCCCGAGAAGTTGAGCATAAAAAGTTAGAATATGAAATTGATATTCGGATCTATTGAACTATTCATAACATTTTACCCAGCATTACCTCCACTGAAATCACTGTTCCAAATCTATAACTAACATCCCACCCACGAGAATATAAGTTAAAAAAGGGAACACGACTACATTCTCACACACAAATACTAATTGACTGCTTACGATTTTAATTGGAGATGATAATTAATTTTTGAAATAAATTCTTATTGTCTCTGCATCTCTGGATCTAGCCTACGCTAATTCTAGACGCATCGATTCAATAACTTTTCAGAAAACCCAAGGCCAAGCATGTCTGAATTTTACATCTCTTGTTCATCAAAGAGGGTCCAAACAGCAGAAGAATCCACCTTTTTCAGTTAATACTTCGGATTAGCAGAAAACACTTATTGATATTTTAATTATTTAGATGAAAACAATCTAAGGAGACAATACAAGGAATATAATAAAAATATTTCATAGCCATACGGTTTCAACTTCCGATTTCTCTCACAAGATCTAACAAAAAATTAAAAATCAATTTTAATTAAAACATCTGTAGAGTGCTATTCTTTGCACCAAAACAATTATCCTCGATAGTTAATTCATCCCAGAAATTTTATGGTCGCATGCTTAGAACCTGCAAAGGTCTTCTGAACAAAGAGCGGAAATGACTGCAGTCCAAGAGAGTTCGAACAAATCAGAAACGGGGAAGCCCAAAAATTATGGAGCAGGAAAAAACACACCAGCCACTAACAAGAAGTTCAGCAGGATAAAGACTAGTAAGCGCCCATGATTATTTCGGTGGAATATTTCTTTCAGATTCCGAGACGGAGAATAAGAAAAACTTCCGAGAACTACCGTCAGACTTTCCAAGTAAAGCAATCTCTTGGGGATTCTCTCCATTGTCCATAACTCCACGCGGTATTTCCTCCTCAAAGCGTTTGCCCAAGCGGCCTAATTCATTCCTTTCCCGAGTATTCCGTCAAGGGCTTACATAAAAAAAGGGGACTGAAAAACAAGCGACGAATAATGGTATGAGGCAACTTGCACAGTAAATATAACGAGTGGATGCACAAACAGGAATGCTACTCCTTCCAAACTAAAAATTCTTTTCTTTCGAACACTCATGTTTCTTCATAATATTACAAAAATCTAGGTATATACTTATAAAATACAACCCTAGAGGACCGATTCCGCATATGTTCCTTTTTAAATAGAGGTGTTCTGTCCTTTATCAATCTCTTATAACCAAAGGCCCATTTTCCCAACATGGTTTCAGTCTTCAACCCGACATGCGTCCATCACCAACCAAACATCCATAAAAACTATTCAATTTATACCCTTCCCGTCATTACCCAACATCATCCTATCCTACCCAACATCACGGCTTTCAGCGTGCTTTCGCTCCTCATTGCCTCTAGGAACCACAAACTCCGCCTCCTAATCTCCTCCTGTAGATTACTCTTCACCACATACTTCCTCAAATTTCTTCCATCATCATACCTAAAACTCCTTCCATCCTCAATGCCCAAGTTTCTGCTCCATAAAGCGCTACACTCCACATTGGACCCTTCGCCAGTCTTCTTTACATTCCCACGGAAAGTCTCCGCCATCAATTATCTCCTATTCGTGAGGACCACCTTTGCCAATGATAAATCTCGTTAAAATACTTTAAATGCGGTGCCCACTTTCGTTTGATGTACTCCATATATTTCAGTGTTCAAACTCCGCGAGTACGTGCCCCCCACCTGTTACGACCGGCCTCGAATTATGTGGCAGAGAAAACCTCTATTACTGAGTTCTCTCATGATTAACCTTCGAGTAATATTACTAGCAATACAACAGCTAGAGCAATAAACTTTGCTGTCCAAGGGGACCACTCTTTCCCTACCTTTAAGATACCCAGTTGTTGGCCTCTCAATGGAAAAGACACTGGTCAACCAGAGGGTCAGTTTTTGCCCAGATTACACGAAGCTAAACAAGCACCTTTACCACCTAGAGGCAAATTCTTAGGTTTTTATTTTCTCCTTACCCTCCTAGAGACCTTTTAAGCACGGACAATTTGTATTACATCGCCGATATATATGAAAAACATATCCTGGTTGAGTTACTCATTCGTAAGGCTGGCTAGAATAAATGAGAATTGAATCCAACAAAATATCAGCGTGTCAGTGAAAGTGGCTCTGACAATTTCAGCACGGCAGTCACCCGCAGCGTAACAGATGGCGCACAAGTAACGCAAAATTTCATCGATCAATGTTAACAAAAATAAATGTAAACCGCATGATTCATTTGTATACTTCCCCGAGTTGACTTGACAGCCAGGGTAATATTCTTAGGAGACAGCTCCTATGCCGAATGCTTAATAAATGTCAACCTAATGTATCACCTTGTCTATAATCGCCCATTCAAATTACTAGGGGATACTTCCCCATTCCTATAAATCAACATCATTTGACGTGAAGAAACCGTTACTGCATGGGGTACTAAGGCAACATCAACTCCTTTCCAACTCGAGTTCTTCTCAGCTTTACACAGTGAGCTAGCCACCCTTCATCTGCCATATGGGGGCGCGACAATCGACTTAAGGAGAATAGTGGTTTGTACTTACGACAAACACCAGAGAAAAATCACGGAGGCCACAGGGAAGTTTGCCAGTAAAGATCCCAATGCTTACCTGAAAGGAAAAAATAAAAATTATTAAGAAAAATGTTCAGACTATTTTCATATTTCATGAAAGGTAGAAAAATGAAAACAAGGAATATAAAAGTAATCACTAAGGCTATACTTTGGCAATGTATTCAGCGTTTACAATGCATCTTTCATTTTCCTTGACGGGTCTGCATTTGGCTCAAAACAGGCATAATGACGCTTCGAAATCATCACATAAATTAATATGAATAACATACAGTCCTCTGTTCAAAATCCATAAGGCAATGAAATCGGTTATCGAAATATTTCAGCGTTCAAATTTTAAAGCCGAAAACATTTGATTTTTTAAAGGAGAACCCACAAAGCCCCACATTAACAATCGGATTACTTTTCTGAATGATGGTCTAACCCTCACCTATTATGTAGATGGCATTTCATAACCTCACTCGCGTACGGACGCTAGTTTAAAGTTTGCATTTTCCTGTCGCAAGAATTACCCGCCAGGTTTTGAGGCTACTAAAGAAGTTGCACACTTGACGAACTTCCACGTCCGTCCAAATGTGTCGAGATTAAAGAATGAATAAGGGATTTGGAAAGAAATAAATAATTGCTCCTCGCAGTTTGCCAGACAAACTTTCCTCATTTCATTCATTAATCTGCAAGCGAGGAAGAGAGTGTTGGGCGGGACAGGCGGGAGGATCAGAAACAAACTACAAAAGCTCTCCGGCAAATGAGTTACGGTCGCCTTCACCCCCCCCCCCCCACCCTCTTTCACGGCAGCCCTTCTCCCTCATCAGCGCGGCGTATTTTTAAAGGTACACACGGACCTTGTCACGAGGACGATCGAAGCAAGACTACCAGATCGATGGCTGCTCTTACGCACGTGTCCTCAACTCTTCCCTCCCATCTTCCTGAGAGGTCAAAATGAGCACCATCACCACGATACGTCACGCGGCAAGAGGAAAGTAAAATATTGTGGAGACGATGGACGCAAAACTTAACGCTTCAACAGAACCTGGTCAAATTTGAACTGTTACAGGGGTACGAAACAAATGGTTCACCGAGGTTTGTTACGAGTTGAATCGACGAATAGCAAATGAGACGAATGAGACTCATTTTATAAAACTGTGCTAATGATATCCTTGAAATCTGCGAAAGCGGGGCAATACGAACTTGGGAGAAAATTAATTATCACACAAACAAATGCACCTTAAGACAGCTCGAAAGATGATTCGATTGCTTAAGAATAACTATCAAAGGAAACTTTTAAACGGAAAAAGTGCGTAAGCGTTTGAAAGAAGTTCCAATAACTTGGAGCGTAATCAACAATCATTTTACTTAGAAATCACTGAATTTGGTCTCATTTTAAAGAAAAATATCTCACCCTTCTAATGACACCAAAATTCCAACCCCTTACTACATTACTTTCCGAGATATTTGCCACAAAATACCAGCCCTTATACATGGGAAATGGTACATGTACGCACTCCAGAGAGACATTATTTACAAAATGAGGTATTTCTAGCAATTAGATGTCGTAGGAAAACTAACAGTTTGTAGTTTGTATGTTTTCTCAACTATATTAGAAAATTAATCATATTGTCACCGCAGTAGGTTCTTGGGTAACACAGAAAACCTTCCCGAATTGAAGGAGTTTCAAACGCCCCGCGCGAAAAAATTGAGTCAAGTTAAAGACTTATTTAGATATGTTCATTTAATTACTTACAATTTCTGTCATTAAAACTATATTGTTGCACCATTAATAATGCAATATTTAATTGATGTGTCCTACAGCTGGCGAAATTAAAACGTATAATTCGAATATGGTCTCTATTATGACTAGTGAACTATCTCACTCGGAGGACTACCTTTAGAGAGTCTGAAACAAGTTTAAGGGCAAAATTGTTCCTTTACAACATTTTTCACCCTAATTCAGTCTTAATGACGAACAAAAAACCACCGCTAATGACCACATACTATACAATACATTCATCACATCATATTTTTTACACTGAAAATCACATAAAAAAGACCTTAACGATCGATAAGAAATGGGTTTCCACTCCCATTTTTGGGAAAAGGTAATTTTGTGTCATTATGAAGAAGTTACAACAACAAAACTGCAATTCCACAGAATGTTTTCATAATTTCACCAAGTTCCGCGACACAGCACCGCCTTCGGAAAACAAGCAACATTTTGATGAAGTCATCCTTGAGGACAGGTGTGAGATACATTACGAAAATATTCACTAATTAGTAATATGTAAATTTACATTGTAAGCAATGATTACGAAAAATGATGACGGCCGCTGTGAAACCACTATCCGCTTTGACCTAATCTGAATTACAGTTGCCCGAGTGATCAACTGTATGCGTCCAAATTAGCCGACGCTTCTTAAATTGACCCCAAAAACATTTGAATTAGGCTCTATCATTTCACTTTCCTCAGAAATGTAATTATTTGAGGCCTCACAATTACAGCTTCAGATAAGACACGAAGCCATTACAGCAATTACGGCACCATCATGGCAACGTGAAGATGAAATTATGCAAATCACCCTTCGATGCAAGAGAATAATTACATCAAAGTAGAGATTAATTTAAATTGAACACTTGCAGTATCTTTCTGAAGACAACGGCATAGAAAAGGGGAGATATTCATCACCAAACAAATAAAAGAAACTGTAATGATATAAACTGACGACGCGGGTGAACGCGATGGCAAAAACAAATTATATTACTATAGCTGAATTGGTACATGCCTTCAAGTACTACTTAATACTTACCTCACAACGTCATACCTAGCTCGTGTAAAACACAGAAATAGTCACACAAGTAGGAGCACAATGCGTCTAAAACCGTATTAACACGATGCATGTATCCGCGCGGTAGATGCACCAGCACATTCACCATTTAAATTGCATCGTCTAAATGCCCAAAATTGCGCAAATGCATGCATGTGTGGCCATAAAATAGTCCGTTCTAATTTGGAGCATTTTCCCATGCATCTGTCCAGGCGGGTACATGCATCGTGAAAAGACGCCTACAGAGAGAAACCGTATCTTTTTTTCATATTTTATTCATCCCCTTACTTCCAAGAAATTGCACTGCGAGAAGAGAAAAACAATACATACCTACATCAAATGCGGTCCCAAGGTACGTCAGCTTTTGAGTTTCGTCTTTCATAAAATCGAGTTCACATTGAGTGTGATCGTAATGGCTAACATCTTTCGGATAAAACGATAACACCAACGGCGGTATGTTGTTCGCCACGGATATACAAGCCCAAGAAGTTATCGACTCAACAATGCCACATTTTCATCCTCGCATATTCGAATGGGACCCAAACTAAAATTAGTCCTCAACAGTGGACTCAACCTTACATGGAATGAAAACGACTCTTTCAAACAAGTTAATAGTCTCCTTTCTCTTCTCCCAATAAGGGCACGATGACGCGATATCATGATACGTAAAAACAGCAATGCAAATTCAACTTCTTTATTGCTTACATTTGTGGCAGTTAGTAAAAACATTAAAATAGACAACAGGAGGTCATGTTCCTCATTACAACATGGAAATTACAAAGATGAATTTCGATACACAGATGCAAACGTATGATTTACGCAATAGTAAAATATACAGGGTAATAAAACCAAATAAAGTATCCCCTTTTAAGGATGCACAATTCTTCACCACTCGTCAAAAATATGATTACGGTGCCATTAACTGCGGAAAAAATCATTCATTCGAATGCAAAGAGGACTCATAACATTTTCCACACTGATACAGCTGTGCTCATGTGCCGTTCAAGATTATTGATTGAAAACCTGTTAATTTAATACGACTTACTTTCTCACGGCTATATCAATCGTTAATTTTTTTAGAATTAATTAATTAATGAAATACACCCAACGTGATAAAGGTTTTCAAGCGTAGACTTTACTTGAATAGAAGTCTTGAGTGAGATTTTGTATACGTAGCAACATGATCAAAGACTTGTTTCCGTTTAACGAGACTTCCTATTTCAAGAGGAAGGCTATGTGATTTCATAGAGATGAAAAACCAGACGAAAACTCGTCGAGAGCTTTCGTCCACTGAATTCTTTCATTCTCCAAAGGTTGTTAACTGTGAAGACTGATGATTCAGCTCGAACGTTAACTAGCAAGATAAATTCCACTATTTAGGAATAGAGCTTTTACCGGTCTTTCTAGAATCATCTATTTCCTCAACGTCATGGATAGACGGCCCGCACTAATTCAATCAGCGATATTTGCATGGTGGTGATTGATGACGGGCGGAAAGCGTACTCAACCACGTCGGCATTCAGTAGGCTTGAACTGGAATGGGGATACGATTATCTTTGCTCACATCGACAGACGTGAGAGAATTAAAAATAGGACTGCTCAGAACGGTATTGTGCAACGGCTGTTCTGGGAGCATAACCGCCATAAAATCCCATTCCCAAAGGCATCAAAAGGCACCGTAAAAGCTGCGTTCAAATGGTGGGTATTGGCGTTCAGTCTATGGGGAGCATAAATATTAATATTTACAGCAAACTCATCGGATTCACGGAACACCTGAAACGTACACCAAATAAATATCCGTAATAAACTAGATAAAGCAATATAGGAATATTTTCAATTAATTTATAAATTGATACAGAATATAAAAAAGGGATATAAGGCTATTAATCCAATTTTTCAAACATGAAAGAGGATCGTTGTACTTTGCACTAAGACTAAGAGCTCACTTTCCTCTGGAACTGTTATTAAAGCGAAGCCAAAAAGATTATAATACGAGCTAATGACATGTGCACCGCTAGTTAGTTTCAAAGAGAGCACTAACAATTCATCGGATTGTTATCAATCAAAACACATTAAAATGCGCAATATTTGTTAATACAAAAACACGATAAGAAGCCTCTCAGGGCGAAACTTTATTATTTATTTGCATGAAGGTTAAAGTGAATTCCTGATTGATGAAATACGTCTCAAGTAGAATTTGAAATAAGAACACGACCAAGTGTATATACAGACATCAGCATATTACATATAAACCTTATGAAAGATATCTCTTCAGATAAGATTTAGACCATCAAAGAGAATAAGATTCCGTCAAAAACAATAATCTAATTTCTCTTGAGCAAATTGTTGAGGATGGCATTCCCATCACTCACTAGTTATTGAGTTATCGCAACGAGAAAAAAACATTCACATATACACACGAATGGAAGAAAATTGAAAGGAAAACGTAAGATATGAGATATTTCCTTTGAAGTCCGAGAGTTGATTTTTTTTTCAAGAGCACATCACTTTCACTCGTTCGAATAACGTGAGACATAAGAATAAGAAGGAAGGAGAAGGGACGGATCGATAGAGCGGCAAGAGAGCGAGGCAGACGGCCGATGTCATCCAACCGATCAGCCACCTCTCTTCGATCTTTCATACGCGAGAGGCGGTTCGGATGCACGGGGCTCTCGGCACTCTCGCATCCATCCACGGACGAAGACGACGATTAATCGAGGGAGCACGTGGGCAGACGTTTCACTTCCGCGATTCTCATTGACAATTCACCCGCGCCTCGCATCTCATGCTCCGTGTACCGAGGGGCCACTTTTCCCCGAGGAGGAGAAGAAAGAGCGCTTCCCAAAAAAAACCGCCAACGGGCGATACCCAAGCAATACCTTTTCACCCTGCGCCACGCTCCATCAATGATATCCCTTTGCCACCACACTCTTAAAATTCCAAAACATTTGTCGTACCCCCGGGCAAAAAAGTTGAGTATTGGTGGAAATGTTGACAATGAGCGTGTAATTACACGGAAGTGAAACGTGGGCTGACGATGAGCATGGATAGGAGGCAAGTGAAGATCTTCATTTTACGACTAATGTTTCAATAGTCATTATTATCACTGAGTGATCTACTTTTAAGGGTAGGTTCATGTGGAAGTCAGCAAAATCATCCTCATTTTTACAACTGAAGACCTCTATAACATACAATGATTCATTCTTCATCTCAGCGGAAGTCCTTCCCTTCTTAACACCATCCATTAAACCATTTCCCTTTCCTCCCCTTCACCGTTTGCCCAAGAGAAAAAAAAACTACACCGGGACCGAGAATCGAACCATGGGACATGTTTCCCAGTCATAGCGCATGCCAATATACAACCCCCTTCTCTAGGGAGTACCATCATCTCTTCATCTCGTCCATAAACCCTATTCTCTTTCTTCTCCTTCACCTCTTACCCAGCATCTTCCACCGGTCGTGCCCTTCAAAATCTATACGCCTCACCTATTCTGCCTTCTCCTTAATTCCTCAAGCCTTTTCCTCTCCTCACCCACCATGCCGAGCACACCTTCGTTCGTCTTCCTATTCCTCCATCGTAATTTCATCCTCCCGAAGTTCACCTTCCGGCACCACACGGCACCAACTCCACAGCAGACTCTTCGCCCCTCTTTCCTTCACACTCTTACTCAACTCCGCGTCACTATGCCACGCTAAAGGCTAAATCTATTTTCCGGAAAATATATTTAGTAAAATCCCATTTTACCCTAGCGTAGTGAACAGATTTATTATTTATTTCTTATTCCTGCCCTAGTTTGTCCCCTTCGAATTTAATGATAGGTCTCACTTTCTATGTTCCGAAAAAACCCCATTACCTTCTCTTTGAATCTTAATCGATGTTGATCAGTTATGTATAACAATTATCAGTATTTCAATCTCCACAGCCATCCGGTCACAACCACCACGCCAGAAGCGAAAAGGTCATCTGTTTTTCACATTTAACAATGAAAGAAAAAAGCCAATTAGTCAATTCGAAGATGTTCGTTTGTGGCACACTTGTTTGGTTAACACATTCTAGTTTGGCACGCTTCTCGGTCCTCGTTTAAACTCTTCTTGGACCTCCTCGACAACTTGAGAAATCTTATGAATAATCGAAAAGCGAGAATATATGAGGTGCAATGAATTTTATCTATCATCTACGGTTCGCTAGAAAGGCTAATTAAGTCTTCAGAGGTGAAAAATAAAACACGTCTATAACGAACGACTAACTAGGTCCGAATTTTTTAATGTCTAGTTAAGAAAAATACTGCGTACAAGCACGCAAATCGCAGTCAAATGGAACAGAGCACGAAACATTTCCAACGAAGACGAGTGAGCTATTAACCACAAGTCGACTTGAATACACTCAATCATCCGCGTATGAAAAACGTCCACCTTGCAGAGCCACAACTTGCTTTAAGACTGACATGGAAGCACATTCAGCCTCACGCAAGCAACAGCCTTTAATTTATTATAGGATTACTCTATGGCTATTTCGTGCACAAATTTAAGATTATGCAATATGCACCACCGAAAATTCATGGGATTGTTGGTTGATAATCCCTCAAGCCAACCCATTTAAAAACGGAGCAATGGTGTTTTATACCTCACTACTAGTATTGTAAGAGATTCATTAGTCACGTACTTGGTAACAAGTTAAGAATACTCTGTCCTATGTCTCAGTCTGTAAGTGGCCACTGATAGTCCATGGAACCGTTACACACGATTTCTTCGCAGCCGCCCTAAGAGAATCAACTTCCTACAACCATGCTTAAATGGAGCTATTTCCAGACAAACAACACGTCAAACTTTGTTGAATAAGAATTTTACTTATGTGAAATGTGAGAACGATCCAAATATTACACGATACCAGAAAAGCATTAGATGTACAAGATTACCTTTGGTTAACTTACTAGGAATCGCTCCTTTGGAATAACAGCGGAACATTATCTATTTCTCCCGTTTTTTCACCTCTGACGTGGTAAAATGGTTCTTCCATATATTCACTACTATAGCCGGGGGAGAAGACAGATAAGCAGGGTTTCGAGGGCGAAATGAAGGAAGAGAAGCAGTTTTCTCCTCTCCTAATATTATCTTCTTCTTAGTACTACTATACTTAACAGTACTCTTATTTCTGATCTCATGCGTCCATCTGCGACAAACGCCTCCAGCAAGTTTCGAAAGCCTCTCATTTGTTACTGCTTCCTTGTTGGTAATTCAATTTTCTTTAACACAGTCGTTGTATTGTCATCATAAATGCTTTCTAACCTTCATCTATCATTTACTTGACGTCCGTTAAGATTCTTCCATCCTGAAGACAATAACAAACAGCGACAACAATCTACAGAAGAAATGTACCGTAAAAATTGCGCAATGGCAACCTCTTCCCTAGCAAGCTAGCAAGGAAATAGAAAGATTAAGAAAACAGGAAGTTGTTACTTACTCAGCAATACTTTCTTAAAATGTTTATGTCTCCCTTATTCCAAAAACTAATGAAAAACATTCTGGAATGCGAAATATTCCAAAATATAAATTATAAAATGCAAAAAAAAATCAAAACACGTGCAGCATTAAAACAACATTTTTGGAAAACTAACCCATAGCTTGGATAAATCCACTGTACGTTTAAGCGCCGCTAAAGGATGGAAACGAAAACTAAATTATAACAACCGTATTTTAGGTCCAAGGGAGCGAACCTTCTCGGGAGAAGGAGCTGGAGTCGCGTAGGAGAACATCGCATCCCTGGCGGGTCGTTCTTCGCACGCTTCAACTCCGGCAAAGAACCCGAGGTTCCATCTCGCGGGAGGACATGGGAGCCACCACCACGGGCGGCATTAAGGCTGGGACAGGCGATGAGGCATCCCGCGGAAGGAACACCGACGGACGGGGGAGAAATATTCACGTGGGCGGGGGGAGGATATAGAAGATGCTCATCAATTATTCGAGAGATGACACGGGTTGCGTCATGAACGGAGCTGCAGGTGGCAGTCTCCGTCCCTAGCGCGGCTCACAGTCTAATCCTATCCCTCAACTCTTCGAGTCCTTCACTCTTTTCCTCCCCTTCAGAAAACCCGATCCCCCGAGCCGCCTCCGCTTTCAATTGAGTGGCCCTGTGATTGTTGGAGGGAAGAGCCCGAAGCGCCACTGGATTCTCGCATGAACTTCCCCCTCAAGTACGTACGATCATTACGGCATTGTGAATCTATATATGTACCCACGCGTTTAAGCCTTTGTGTACCCAAGCCTTTTTTATCACGCGGTGCGCCCAATTTGCCACCCCCAGGAAGTTTAATGCCTGAGACTAAAGACAACGCAACGAAATATACGCCAGTCAGGAAACGTCATCCGTAAATACAGAGGAGAACCTGCGGAGTAGATTTGAGGATCTATTATTCCAATGAAATTGAGACTTAACAGACTGGGACTCCCGGATCGTTTAATGAAGCAAATCCGCAGCTGAGATAGTTGGAAATCAACATTATTAGATAGTGAGACCAGAACACTTCAGCAATTCAAAAGTCTGACAACGAAACATAACATGCTATTCGATATATCTATACACACTTCATCCCTGTCATGGAATGGTAGCAATCATTAAGTCCATCATTCATTCAGGAGCGATTACCTTTCGAAAATTTTAAATAAGCATTAGATAGCACGCGAAATATGACAAGGAGCCGAAATCATTACAACAGTATAGCCAGGAAGGAATAAAGTGCAGGCAGGGAAAAATCAAGAAAAAACTAATAACACAACGAAAAAACTCTCCTACAGCATGGACCCATGTGGAATTGTAATTATTCTCTATCTTTCTCCTCCTGTTCCCTGAAAGATGATTCAGCACCATTACTCGAGAACCGACCGAATGATATGTAGGCCTTCTCCAGCCAGACCTTCCATATCTCAGGGTTGATGTTCACACTTTGAAACGAACAACTATCCTTTAGACCGTCATTCAGTCTCCCTCGACCTCTTCATGCCTTCTGCCTGCCCTTGGATAATCATAAATGTTCTTTGACACTAGACAAAAATACATCGCGACTTGTACACGACTTCCTTACACGTTGGCTTGACAAGTTTCCACTTTGATGCACCCCAGTCCCCTCTCTATTGTAATAAAATTATACTTTCACGCCACAAATGGCCGAGTACTATCGCTGGTGGCAACAAAAAACCTAAGAGGTCAACAACCGAACTGCTCATGAATTAACCTGAGTGCGACCGCGGGGTCACGCATATCCACCCAGTCACCACGGGCTAATCTTCCTTTTAAATCTTCCAATCGTGCACACAGCATCGTGACAAAGAGTATCGAATACAGCGTGCCATCCCTCGTGATTCCCTCGCGTACGCCTGAAGAAGAACACGAACATGAGGGAAAAGGCGTGGTTCCTCTCGAGCAATACGTAACAACGCCCGGCGCCAACAGCTCCTCACGCGCGGAACATCGAAACCGCAGGGAAAAAAGATACACGAGCGAGAGGAGGAAATGTGAAAAAAAACATACCACTCGCGTAATAACGTTCATCACAATGACCAATGTTCCCAGAGACGAATAACGTGGACCACTTCGGTCCGAGAATTTGCGCGTTCCGTTAAGTTGAATACATTTTTTTCCAATCTCGAAATGATGAAAAGGGTGGAGGGGGGATAAAAGCGTATTTAATCCACTTGATGGAGCCGTTTCAATCACCCCACACTCCGGACGGGAGTCGGGAGACCGTACACCCTCCCGCATTAAAACGCCTCGCACCGAAGCTCCACGAATCGCCCACATTAACGGCGGAGGCGAAGCGCGTCACGAGCTGGAACATCATCTCTCAATTCTCCATGCATCTTAAACCAGCGTCACGACTAAATGCCTCCACTCCACCCCCCCGCCCCTCCCCCCCTATATCGGATGGCCTACGAGGATGGCCGGCAGAGCCCGACTAGGAGCAACTTCACCCACAGGTTAAAACTCCCTATCTCACTCACGGGGATGCCACCACCCGCCATTACCCCTTCGCCACATCCATAATTCCTTTCCATCCTCCTCTCTCTCTGTCTTTATGTATCTCCCTCTCCCCGCACTCAACGCCGGCTCGTAAAGAGGCTCGGGTTTACGACTTTACGATAATGCGATACATCGATGGAGAAATGCGGCACCTTCGCGCGGCATCACACCACGAACGCCGTGCGATGCGAGGCACAAACACGTGATTGCGCATTTCAGATGCGCGAAATTCCATCCAAAAAAGACTCCGTATTTATGAAAAACCTTATATATTCGACATTATAAGGAGATAAAATTGTCTTGAAATGAAAACAGTCTTGCCAGTGACACAGTATTCACAGAAACTTAGCATGCATATTCAATCATCAATAGGGCTAACATATTCTGATACCTTAAGCTGAGACATATCTAGTTTTGAATAGATTGAACCCGGAACGAAATCAGAGCGAAACCTATGGCGTCAAGTCATTCTATTCTTTGATTGAAATTCCAAATAAAATAATTACAAACACCTGATGCGGCTTATTCGAGTGACGAACTCGAAGCATGTAGAACTCTAAAGTGAGGAGAGGAAAAATAATGATAACACCCACGAAGGGAATCAAGGGCGGTAGAGAGTATTCTAAACTGAAGAGCGAGATTAAGAGGGGAATAGACGTTCTTGAGATAACAAAGCAAAGTATTAGCTTTCCATCGCAGCCAAACCTAACCGGTACTCAACTGGTAATAATGTATGCAATACCCAGTTCACATTTCCAGGCCACGGTCATATTCAAGCATAGCCCAGCCGTGTTCGTGGCATCACCCTCTGCCCCAACCCGTAACGGTCCACTCGCGATACAGCTGATCGCGAATCCGAGGCGTGAGCACCATGGACCACCTCTGCGGAAGCCATTAAAAGAGGCGGCGAGGAGCACTTCATTAGCGAGGGAAGAGCCGTCGCGAGCCAAGGGGAGAGGTGGGCGACCCTCTCAGGAGGCTGAGGGAGTAGGGGGAGGAAGACGCTGGGAGGCGGAGAGGGAGACTATCCGCGGAAGGCGATTTAATCGCCAGGTGGAGACGAACGAAGTCTCCAGGCTTTCTTCCCGGATACATTTTCGGCCTCCGCAGACGGCGTCTGCGGCTCCCACCTGTCGCGCGGCTCTTAATGGCGCCTCAGGTTCGGGGCCCAATTGTGGCTGACAACTACGGTTGGATGTTCACGGGGTATTTCTGTTTTTTAGTGGGATCAAGCGGGCAGCGAGAGGCACGAGCGCCCCCGGGAGGCCCTTGGCACGTGTTTGAGCGAGGGGCGACCGGACCGGCGTGAGCGGGCACCTGCCTTGGCCCGGGCCTCGAAAAAGTGCGACCGGCATCTGTTGCTGCCTCACTCAACCAGACCGACCTTCCGGCAGGTTCTCCTGTCTGTGGACTCCGGAGGATGGGGATGGAGACTTGGAAAGGAGATGAAAAAGAACCTTGTTTCACCGCAGTCCACCTCGTGGGATGAAAAGAAGTAAGGCTCACGAAATGCAGCCGTAAGAAAAACACATATTATGCGCCAGTGGCCGTCTGCCACTAATACAATTGTTGTAACAGAAGTTAAAAACAACTTCGTGCATATTAAAGTGCACTCACTACATCGCCACATCTACATAGCGAGTCGGGCGCAATAGCTGGAACTATTATAGCATATAATACTTTCGAAGCTTGGACATACAGACCCCAAGTCGACACTATCATTACAAGGAATAGCTTTGGCTTAATACATATCATATAATTGGACCATTCAGATGACATGCGAAAGCAGCGAACTTCACTGCTCTGATTTTTTTTTAAATTACAGTCAATTGCAGTTTTCATCGTGCGCACTCAAGTCAATACCAACTCTCTTTGCGAGCCTATCAATTTTCCTTTACGGGTCAGATAACGTCACATTCTAGCATTCGGTGAATCATAGGACAGATCGCTTCCTAGTTTCATACAACACCTCAAGGAAAATTATTTTAATGTCACCGCTACGCTTCACGGTGCTATTTCATCGGACGAACATCTGTAAGAGATAAGCCACCAACTGCCGCCGCAATCGACCTTGCTGAGTTTACGATCGGTCTTAGATACGTTCACTCATGGAGCTGAGGTCAGACGGATAATTGGAGAGACCATATTTTTTTCAAAATTTAATAGCGCAAATGCCATACAGGATGTCGCATGTGAACAAAATTATAAAGGAAAACTTCAGGGTCAATAAATAATTTTCAGCGCCTTCCCATGAAGCTTCACTCATTTTCTACAATCGTAGACGCGGCATATTCTCTCGGGATAATTTTACTGTTTCGACGCTAAAGTTAATACATACAATAATACGACCAAATGTCCCATGGTCAATTGTTTTGAACACGAGGCATGAGAGGGGAGACTGGGACACATGAATGAGGGATTATGAGGCGGCAAGGACGCGCCCGGACAGTGAAGAAAAATTAGTGTAGTCAGCTGAAATGCAAAACAGACTCAAATAACCGGCCAGCCGTCGTGTACAACTTTAGTAGAGAAAAGTAATATACATTTATTTTAAAAAATGTAACACAAAATTTAAAAACACAATAGTAAAGTAACACAAGAGGGTAACTGAAGGCTATCATACAAGAGAGAATGGATGCTGGGTAACTAAGAATGGGGAAGAGAGAGAAAAGGCATTATGGACGAGAATAAGACAGAAATGACGTATGCCAAACTGCAGAAGAAATCGTGTGAGGAGATACGAGCATGCACCTGTATAAGTCAAGAATATTTTAACTCTGCTTCATGCAAATTTACCTTGACCAGTATCTCACTCTATAAATGTTAACTATCACTCATTACTAACAAAAACAAATTGAATTACTGAGAAGCGTATCAAACAAACTCAAAACTTAAACGGAGAAAATTCTACTCATACTTATTTTAACTTCATAAATGAGATTATGTAGCCTCAAATTAAATACATATAGCGCTTACGGGTAAACGATAATATATCAGAATTCAGGCATTTGAAATATCAATAAATAAAAGTCATCAAATAACCTTGACTACTCCAGATGAAACATCCAGAAATTTGGGAGAGGATTGATTGTTAATTGCTTCCATTATTTCATATACAAACTTATTCCTTCTAAGCCAAATGGCTTGTCAGAAGGTTCTACAAATCGTGCAAACAAAGCGGCATGTATATACAAAAATGTTAAATTGCAATCTTACAAATGGCATAGAACAACAATTTTCAATGTTCTAGTTACAATACATCTGACTACATTCAACAAATTATTCGATATATGAGCATAGCAGATTACTAGTTTTAAACTAAAAATTTTAAATTTCATTAATTAACCATGATTCTACTTTTTTCTTTACCTCTGCTATCCCTTTTAGGTCCTTTAGATGATTGGGTATACCATTGAGTGTGTTTGGTGCATAATATTTTGTCAACCTTTTATCATACGTTATAATAATTATATATTTCCAACACAGGAGAATTTCTTTTTAGCATACAATGAGTGTTTTTACATGGAATTGCAATAAGTAAATGTCAGAAGGTTCTTTAAAGTCCAGCATCGAAACCAACCAGTGAAAATAATGAAAACGGGACATGAAAGGTATAACATCACATTCGTAAATAAGGAAAAGGCTCTAGAACTTGATACTCGTAGAGGGGTTAATCTTTTAAGTACACGATCCTTTGAAAGACCGGCTATATGTCAAGTATCCAGTGGCATCACATAGAAAGAGCAAGACACACTCGGTTTTTCATCGCTAATGAACTACAAAAGCTGAATACGATATTATTCCGGAAGGTTGTATTAATGCGACGTGAATATTTTTCAGCAGCCTGACATAATCTAAGATAATAAAATTATTTCTGCAAGCTTAAATCTTAACGGGGTCGAAAACAATATGCGACGGGCTCCATTATTATTCAAACGAGTCGACGAGAGTGAAAGGGATACTGATCATGAATGACTCCCTCGAAGGCCTCACGTAAACCGCAGGCAGTGATGAAACAAAAGAGCATTGTCACCTCACCTGATTTCCCTCTTGTTGAACGAAGATAAAAGACCAAGAACAACGATGAAACACTATCGCGAGTCTGAGCCTTTCACAGGGATACAGTTTTTGTGGGAGGGAAAAGTAATGGTTTAACTTTTTCCCCCCTAACGCTCTGCGGATACACAAAGCGGCCGGGATTTTATCCCGTCGACGCGATCATATCCGTTTATGGTAACGTCGATATGGGTCAACTCGTACATGACAGAAATAGTTTTTAAAAAAATGCGTCCAACTTCTCCTTTACATCACAAAGCGGCGGGAAAGAGGATACGGAGAGACCATATCCACTCGAAGAGCGACCGGAATAAATTCACTTAACCCGGGAGACCTTGAAGGAAACTGCCCTGAGCCGCGGGCCGCATTGTCATCAGGCTACCTGAAAAGGAAGGAATGCCCGAGACAAGATAGGACGTCAGATCAGATCCTTTACGGCCGGGTTGACAAATGGGTTTAAGAGGTCGGAAGGGGAATTGCGTGGGAGGGGACGGGACCGATGGAGGGAAGTTTTCGAGTTCTCCCCCTCCCCCCTAGAATAGATCCGGAGACGAGACGGGTTCCCAATTGAAGCCTGGGGCTTAAAAACCATTCGACAATCTCAACAATTCCAAACCACCTCCAAGATGTCACATCGCATTCGAGTCACTCCTTAAGGTTGGCACAGGACGCGGCGAGGAGGAGCATTAGGGGGGAAGAAAAGGCGGTTTACGTTGAGGCTGTCTCGAGACGTCTGTCTCGCGGCGGGGAAGCTCTCGGCGATCGAAGGAGCGGAGGAGGGCTGGCTGAATGATGGGGGCGAACACATGGGAGTGCCAGATATACAAAGGAGTTAATTAGGAGGGAGGGACCGAGGAGTAGCACGGAAGAAGACGACAGTTCTGCCCTCGTGGTCACCACCCTAAGAGGGCTGAGGGGCCGAAAGAATTATACAGACGTATCACTCATAGGAAAATATTAACACTGGAGTTGGCATTAGATTCTCACGGTTATTACCGAAGCCTGATTTCCGTAAAGGACATGAAAAGGGGTGGTAGATAACCCAAACCTCAGCCACTGAGACATAATCAAAGGGATGTGTGCATGGGCTTGTGAATGACATTTATTACTGCTGAAACCATTTAGTTTCCAAATTATACGCGGCTTGAGATTGAAGTTCTATACCCTTCCACCAAAATGCGTAGACCTTGTCACAATTCATCATAGTGCAGTTTTTACAACTTCACAACAATTAAAAAAAAATAAATCAGTTACTCACGGAAGCAAAAACAATACCATTCACGACGCCACAAGGTACCCGTTCCAATCGCAGCAAAGACACGGCCGCGGCGAGGGTGGCCACAGCCATTTGGAAGCGCAGCGTATGCCTCACTAAGTAACATTGCACATACATACGGTGAGTTACGAGGGGAGGACAAGTTGCGTATTTTTTATGTTAATTAAACACGTATTACATTTTAAAGGGTATTTATAGCAGTAGATGTTTTAAGCCGTTAAATGTAGTTAATCAGCCGGTCGTAAAAAAGTGAGATTTTTAATCGACGAAACTTTTCGAACTAGAGCAGACTCTAAAATAATTGCCCATTCAAATATTTATCATAAATATTCAACCACTGGATGGTTTGAGCGAGATATCAATTCACATAATATTAAATGCATTTGGTCTCATCATTAAGAAAATTATCGGCCATTTTCAAGGGAAATTGAACAGTTATGCACGCCAATGGGATTGTATTAAAAAAAAGGAAGTTGAACCGCGTAGATCTCGTCATAAACTTAGCATAGTGTAGATTGCGTCACTTCTCAACTATTAAAAAAATTAATCGGTCACTCACAGAGGTGATTTTAGATAGGAAATGAAAACTTTGGTTGCGTAACAGTTTTCTGCGTACGGCAATACAATATGAGTCCAGTTAAAGACTTGTGATTAAAGAAAAGTCGCACTAAAATCATCTCAAGGTAGGTATGATAAGGTTAAATTTCAAATTTATATATCTTCTCAAACATTTGTATCTTCAGCTCTAAGCCTATTTATAACATTAACTACCTAAGGTAATTATGATTTGATAGAAATATTCTAATTGTGTTATTGTGTATATTTATGTGATTTCATTACATTTTAGGTTTTTCATCTATTTTTAAAATATGTTTTCTGATTGATCTATGTTACGCATTTGTTTAATTAAAAAAAACTTTTGCACTTATCCTTAGGCAATTATGATTTGACAGAAATGTTCTGATTGAGTTTTTGTACATATATATGAGTGTTTATTAAATTTTAGGTTTTAATGTCTGTTTTGCTTCTATATTTTATTAAATTCTGTTACCTGACTAATATTCCCGTATCTTTAACACAAGATTTTTATTTTATATATTTAATATTTAAATCTGCTTTGATTATTGTCGGAATACTTGATTGATGTGGACACTAAAAAAGAGCACCTGCTGACAAGCCACGGGCTTAGCAGGACTTATCCGTTACATACTGTAGGAAGAACACAAATTATATTGAATTAAATTTTTAACAAATATCGTATTGAATTGTAATAAATTGAACACATACTGCATTGTGTCGAAAAAAATTAAAAAATATGATGCTTTAAAATTAAAATAACTACTACCAGAGAGACAGGAGTTGCAGGTGTGCACACCATTGCACGCAATTTGAGGGGTGGGAATGAATGCACAATGGATGCACGGGGGAGCGGCTTCGTGGGTTGGAGAGGAAGGAGCGCAGTGGGAGACGGCGACTCGGATGGCCGAGCCGTGTATTGGAAATAAGAGGGTCATAAGGGAGGAGGAGAGAGATAGAGAGCCCCTTGTGGGCAGGGGCAGGAGCAGCAGAAATCGCTTAAGCCAATGACTCGAGGAGAAGCACGGATTGTAAAACAAGGGGAGGCGGGGGCTCGTGGGCGTCGCAAAGCTCACGCTCGCGAACGGGATGGGAGAACGAAAAGCGACGGGAACTGGAATTCACGCGGTGAGGTTTCCGTAGGAGTTGTGTCATTCATCCCAAAAACATTGTGCGAGCACAGTCGAAGCTAAAATAAAAAGGAACATGAGAGTGGGTTGGTCGGGTAATGGCGCTGACACCGACGTGAGATCGTTCTACAGTCTATCGTCTATTTATTTTACCGTGGCACATTCTGTGTATTTCATCGCCGTATTTGCGCCAGTTTGAATATCTTCATACGTAAGTAACCGTGACTAAAGTGCTGATATAGGATGCAACCGCAAGGAATGTGGCCTCTTTGAAGTTCTCTACTCCCTAGTGTTGCCATCTTTGATACACTGCAAGCGCTAAAAACCCTCCTAAATCGCCTTGGAAATTCGGAATCACGAGTAGCGGGCGGTTGGCCCGGCAAGCTAAAGGTCCGATGTTCAATTCCCGATCCAGACTGTTTTTCGCGGCAATTTCTACGTATTTGATCGCCGTTGGCGCGACGCAATATGAATATCTCCATTCTATTGTCTACAGGATCTAGGAGCTTGGTCACAGCCGATAGAGAAATAGGTAACGCTTGACAAAGGAAAAATCTACGAGGGTAGGCTGGTGAGGGTGGTATTATTTGGGGAATGGGGGAAGAGTAGAGAGGAATTCGGCGTAGGGATTAACAACCCTACTCTTAACGAAATGCTCCAAGGGGTCTACAGTTTAACGTTCCATCCGACGGATAGAGAACTGCACTTGAAGAGCACTCAAGTAGGGATTGGAATTCCGCTAAAAATATCCGACACTGCTGAGATTCGAATCTCACCCCTTCGGATAAGGAGCCAATACTATAGCCACCACACCAACCTAAATGTCCAATTGCATACAAACTTGCTGCCAAACAAAAATTTTTTAGCATCGTCTCTTTCTCAATGATCGCTTATCTAAGAGATAAATATTTAATAATAATACTTTTTCCATAATTTTGCAGCAAGTTTTCTCATTTTTGACCGCAACAGGTAGAATACCAACTAAAATGAAGTGCAAGATGATAAAAAAATCATGTGTGACATATATAACTAAAATCAAATGAGGATAACTCTTTATGATTTTTCCTAAACACGAGCGAATGATGTCATTTTCACCAAAACGGTCCGCATAGCGATAATAACACTGCAATATGTTTTTTGCTAAGCTTGAAAACATTACACTAATTCAATTGAAAGGGGTGATTGGAGAGTATTCGTATCAGTAAGTAAATATTGGTAAGTAAGACACCCTTCAAAAGTTCAACGCTCAGTAGGGAATACACTAGAACTGGTCGCTTGCAACCTTAGATCAAAGACAACACTGACTACTTTATAGCAATAACACTAATATAAATGGCCATGAAAGTCAAGAATTACTCTCCAAGATCGCCAAAATTAAAGCATAGAGCGATAAATGTTTTCCTTGCCACAGAACTGAAGCATGCAGACCTGTGGAAGATGAAACATCTGCCGCTTTCCGGCACAATGAACGCGGGAGTCGGCCGTAAAATAAAAGTTACAAAAAAAAATTGCGAGTCCAAAGACGGTTAAATTTTCTGCAAACTCCGGAAAGAGGGGTGGGGGCAGTGAGATCAGACGGGATGCCATAAAGGTGTCGCGAATCGAATAGCGGCGGTCAGCGATATAAAAGGCCGATCGAGTGAGCGACCCGGACCCCCTCTTCCTCCGTCTCGGTATCGGCGCTTGCGCTGGTGGGCGGGATCGGAGAAGGGAGGTGGATGGGGAGGCGGCCGTTGGTGGGGGGGGGGGGGGGAGGAGGCCGGTGCTCGGTCGGTGAAGCAGCGGCGGTCAATGGAGAGGAGGTGGAACATTTCTTTGAAGCGAGAACGCCGAGGGACCTTGGGAGGAGGGATGTAAAACGGGAATAAAAAGACTAAATGGGGAGGGAGGGACGGAGGAGGTGGGAGGATGGGGGCAGAGAAGGCGGAGGAATTCATTTTATTTCCTTTTATCATCCACGATTGGTTTGAAGATGCCGTGGGAAATGATTTGTACGCCCTTAGATAGGTAGGTGGTGAGCGCAGAGAGTCGAAAGGAGCGGCGAGGAGGGACAGCACGTGGGCGTGGACGGAGACTCATGAAATGCGAGGAGGGATGAGAGCGGGAGGGAATAAAGAGACGAGGATTCCCTCATTCTCCTCGCCGTGCGCTGAGTTTGCGCTATCCGACACTGCAAAGTCAATCTCTCGGCTCCCATTTAGTCTTTCGTCGCTCGAGTTCTCAACCCATGGTATCCAACCAACTTACGTAGTGTCACGTAGGCGTGATGAGCCTACTGTCCGTTTGAAAATTGTGCAACCCGAGCTTAAAGTGTAATATCTCGAAACCAGAAAGGCAGTTTCTGTCATCTTTACATAACATTAAAGCGTATTAAATTCTACGTTGATTAATACTGGACAATGTTGTAAAATTCTGATTTCGGTTGGCATTATTCAATCAAGAGTGGAAAATTGGCCCGTTTTTCGCGCTCATAAACGGGTAGAGTATGATTAGTACTTTATTATAATGAAACTAGGATTCTACAGTAGAAGCATTTTCCTGCATTGACTTTGTAGCCCATAGCAAATACTTGTGTGAAATGAGAAGCATAAACTTTATCTCTTTAGCAATTATTAAACATTTCATGAAACTGAACTATCTTCTGAACCGCGCCCTCGCGAAAATTGGCTTTTTCAACATTTTCTAGATCTCGACTTCAATATTATGGGAATATATTATTATATACACGCATGTAATATTGAAGTGAGTACTTTTATTAGTAAGTGACACCATGGAGGCACCAACAAATATTCTGAATAGAGCCGCTACTTCAATTACTACCTTTAAACCAGCACGTAAGTAGCACAAAAATATACCCCGATAAAGTTACCATCGCCCGAATCTTGAGTATAATACCTGCATTTGTAATTATTCGGACATTCTCTGAGTTTATCCTCCCTTCCCTCCCCATACAATCACTAGATGAACTAACCTTTCCGTGCATACGACACTCCGTTTGCTTTTCGTTAACTCCCTTTGCAGCAGATGATATCATTCTCTTCCCTCTCAGGGCCTTGTATATTCTATCCCTCTCTTGCCCTTTAATATTACATCACTTTTTCAACCATTCATTCAGTTTTTCTACCATGAACTCACTTCCTCCAACTAATTTCATTCCCTCTAAAGCAAAATTTATCATTTCTTTGTTTCCTCCATTCACCTTGGTTTGTCCAATTTGTTTCCATACTCGCATCTCTAAAGCCAACAAATGGTACTCATCTCCGACAAATATCAGTACAAACCAAATGAGTCATTCTACTCTACCGATGTTCAGTAAAAGATTTTTTCTTTGAGTTTCCTTTACAATCCTCCCCAAAAATGCCCCGCTCCTTCCAAATGCTTTCTAGCGCTAGGCCAAGTAAATGTAATACATCATCTGCGCTTTTCGTAGGCATTCTATCAAGACTGATTCTTCTGTTACAACGAAGTGCTACACAGTGACCAGATGTTGCAGCTACAAATGTGGTACCATGTTTGTCATGTTGCAAAAGTCTACCTCTCTCGCTCAAATTCGAAATAGGCATCTTTTAGTCATGAAGAAGCCCTTCGTTGGTGGCCCAAGAATTCTTAAAAAAAAGCTAATATGAGGCGCAAAAAAATAGCCAGGTTGGAGGCTCCCCGAGAGGAAATAAAGGTTAGAAGAAACAACTCAAATACTTTCTAACATTAAGACATCTGCAAGTTCCCTTTCTCCACCAATGACTAAAATTGACGTGGGAGTAACTATGATTGTCGACCGCCGTTGTAGAACTTCGCTATGTGTTCCAAGAAATCTTCGTTGATTCATTTACGGACGTAATCATCTCGCAAAGTCAAAAGACATAAGCCGGCAATTACCGGTGGCGGAGGATATAAAACTGTCATGCACACTGCTCAGAGTGAGGTTACATTCTTTAAATGCTTGAGGGTGGTTCGAAAGAGACGAATCATTCCGGCTGAGCAGACCCACTTCTCTTCTGTCAATTTGCCTTTTTTATTGAAGCCATATTTTCAGTTTCAAGGCGCTCACGATAATAATATCGTTTACCCATGAATTAAAGTGACGATCGAATGAAAGAGTAATATTTATGAACCAGAAGGAGCTTACTTAATAATAATATCAACCAACTAGTACATGCAGTTCCATAAATTCCTTTCTAAATAATAGGTATTGCAAATACGCTACGATACATAATTAGATTACATTTGATTAGCCCCCATCGCTTCATTGTCAATAAACTATTTGAATTTAACAATATAATTACATAGATGTACGCCTTAAAATTTAAATTCATTGCGCGAGAACATAATTGATTATCATGATAGGGTAAAAGTAGTTTCTTTAAATAACCGTTTAAATAATATTACAGCATTTCAGATGCACAATTTAGACTACGGACGATAAAAATGGGAAAATGCAAGGGAAGTTAAGATTTTGGCAAGAAAATTTGGTTAAATTGGACCGCGTTCCATGGGAGAATAAAATATACGTCGATACGTCTAATAACAATAATGAAAGAGATCATAACATAATAACAAAATTTGAACAAAGTATAGCTTCAAGTATTAAGTAAAATACTAGTTTCATTCTGCTAAACATATTCTAAGTCGACCACAATCCTTTAAATTATAAATTCAAAGGAGAACACGGCAAAGGCCAGCGACTCCCAATAAACTCAAGACGTTTGCGTAGAACGCTTTGGATTTGCATCGTTTAAACGCGGGACTCGATTTTCCAGCCACCGAGCAAATCCCGCGTCTTTACACGGCGGTGTCGTCGCTCCATCCACTTTGAATTCGCATACGGCGCATCGCCGATCAATCGCGGCCTTCCTCGCTCTTCGTTGAACTTGGAATCGAGGGAAAGAGGGGAAAGGGGGGCGCGTCCGAGGGACCGAGAGGGAGGGGGGGGAAACCTTGGGGAGGCCAATCTCACCCACAATGCCAATGACGCGGGGAGGGTGGAAGGGAAGGGAATACAGTGCAGGAACAGCGGAGCTGTGGAAGGTGGACAATGGACATGGAGAAAGCGGACGAGGAAAGCAAGAGCATTCAACAAACCTCCTCCATGCCACGGTGTCCATTAGGCAAAGCAGATAGGGCTCCGAATTTCACCCATTGGATCTTCACGACGCCCTAGTAAGGGGCCATTCAAGTATTACGTAAGACTTTTTTGGAGGTATGGGGGTTGGGGTCATCTTACTTTGTCTAATGAAGAGGGAGGCAGAAGTTTGAAAGCAATTTACGTAAGATTTTTGTCCGTCTTGAACATTGTATCGTTTTCAAATATCCTGGGTTTTTTCAAATGTCCTGTGATTGTTCACAACTTCATCAGCTGTGGTACTGTTTCGCTCTTAATGAATCAAGTACTCCAACACTGCATAAACATACGATATCCAGTGCTCAAACATGTACGATTGTTTCTATGGAAAGATGACACTGTAGAGAACGATCATTTAACGAATAGTAGATACAAATATCTAACGTCTTACATAAGAATGATAAGGAGGGGGGAGTTAGGAAAATCTTACATTGTCTTACATAGAGGGAGGGAGGGAGGTCAAAAATGGCATAAATCGTCTTACGTAATACTTGAACGGTCCCTAAAGGATACCCTTCTATCGTCATCATTAAGGGTTCTGAAATTATTTAAGTTACACAAACATAGATGTCATTTTTGGCGATGGAGTTGATGCTCTCCACTCCAAGACCCCAGGTTTAAATTTCGGAAATAGTGACTTTTTTCCTCAGAGAAATCCATATCCCTGCTTTGATCCCATGCGGATAGCACTTAAACAATGTACAGTGGTCATTTCAAGGAACTTAAAACCGTAAACACCCTTGTCAACGTCCGTTAAATCATGTTTTTCGCCAATTTTTATCCACCTTATTCATTGCATAAACAATCTTCCATTCATATAAGACACTGTCTCCCGCGTTACTCTGTGGAACTCCTTCATTTTGATAATAAAAAACACTTGGTTGTTATTCCACACTTTATTGTAAGGAAACGACCCGGATTTCAGCATGTCATGCCATCTTCAGGCTTCAGGTCCTGAAGATGGCATGACATGCTGAAACCCGGGTCGTTTCCTTACAATAAAGTGTGGAATAATAACCAAGTGTTTTTTATTATCAAAATCTTCCATTCATCAAGGGAGTTGGATCAAGAAGTGTTTTCAGAAAAGATGAGAGAAGATTTTATGACGGAGTCAATTAGCGTAAGTGCCACAAATTTATTTGATTTAACAACGAATTAATGTATGGATTTTGGGGCTAAGTTGATACAAACTTGTCCAATGATTTCAGTGCAATGAGCTTACCAGGAACTGTTCTAATTGACCGACAACTAAATGGATAACAGAAATGGCAATTTCGTTACGCTGAACTTTCACCATATCACGCCTGATACTTCTCTTTTTGGATCTACAACTTATTCCAGAGCAAATTTAGTACTGTAAGGCCTTTTCTTACGATCAACTCGCCACTACACTAGCTCATACCCGGGTGAAAAGACCACGCAGGAGGGGCCTCTGGCATCATCAGTATGGTACCTCTTTACCACATCACCATTGATTTCGCCAAACATCCATTGTCAGATCACCTACGTAGATACCAACCTACCCGCCCATCCTGAATGGCGCAAATGATCTACGCTGTCGGGGAATCTCCATCCCAAATCACTAACACGGCCACAATACACACATCTCCTGTCTCGCCACCTCCACGATCGCCGCATGCCATGGGCTCAGGACTCCCTTTTCCATCAGAACAGGCGACTGTGAGAGGCTGGAGAAGAAAGATCGCCTTCCTTAGGGAGGAAGTGAGGGGGAGAGAAAGATGTGCCGGAGGGTGTATATGTATTTGTGGAGGAAGGTGTGACGGGGAGATGGATGAGGGACAAAGGCGGGGGAGGTGGAGAGGTGTGGGAGGGATTACAAGGCCCACTCATATCGGAGGGGTCAAGGGAACGAGGCGCTCACTTGAATCGAGCGCAGGTGGGCAAGAGGGGATGGCTTGCAATGGAAGTGCCGAGGAAGGGATCATTGTGTGTCCGCCGCTGCACGGACACCGGAGTTATCTCCGGCGGCTTCGACCCGGCCGCACGGATCGAAGAGAGGACGCCGATTCAGCCTGCCTCGTCCACGGGACATCGAGACACCTCACCCGACCTCTCGCTTCGTCGACCACCTCCGTCGAGATGCATCACAACAAGACTAAACACCAGAACAATAAAAATGTCCTCCTCTACAGTAAAAGTTTTGATCCTGGGAAATAAAAAAAACAAAGGTAGGTTTTTAGCACCTCAGCACGCCCTGGCCAAAGAAAAAGTGCTATGAAAGCTAGACAAATACTTACACAAATAAAACAGCATTCACCCCTGAACAGCGTTGAATAAAGTTGTGGCGCAAGCCAAAAACGCCAATAAATGATTGCATACATGATGAAGTAAAGAAAGCATAACGTGGATAGAGAACTAGGTGAAGTTTGATCAGATGAAAACTGTGTACATACAATGGTCAAGAGTGGAAAATGAAAACCATTTCCACTACATGGGAGGCGTATTAAACAATCTTCGTTATGAGTACCAGAAATCTCAGAAGAATAGCATTCTCGACTGACGCATTAAAACTATAAAATAGGACACCTAGCCCTGAGTAAACGAAAAAAACGTATGGAAAACCCCTATTCTTCTAAAAATTAGGCATTAATAATAAAAAATCAATTTGGAACCAATACTGTAATGCGTAGGCAGTTGACGTCATCTTGAGACATTATTAGAAGTTAATTAAAAAATATTTGCACCATAAGCAAGAAATCATTCACCGTGAAATAAAATTTGAAATACTACATTAGAACGGAGGTAACATTTCGTTCCGACCAAGTGAAATCGTTGAAAACCAAGGTCAGGTAACTATTGGCACCTTAAAGAAAACGCTAGGCGTTTAAAGTGCCAACTTCGAATATTCCCACAAATATGACGTCAATCGATTTTGTCAGGAAAGTGAGCGAATGCTCTTCATTAAAACCGTCACGACTTGCGACCACATGGGTAAAACAAAGGGATCGAAAGGTAAAGTGGTTTACGGCGACATGTGTTTGACGGTCTGTCAAAGGAAAGTGGTACGACGAGCTAGAGAAATGTGGAAACTCGCTCGCTTCAGGAAACCCACAGCATTCTGCATGCGGGTGCGAACAAAAAAACGTGAAACGTGCACCGAGTCACGCTCTGCACTCGCGCGACGTCAAAGGAGAACGAGACGCACACGTTGCTCCATCGAAGGCACGCAATCCTCAATAAACAACGTCACGGCGCAGTGGGACCCATCATTATTTCTAAAGATTTACTTCCGGCTAGCCCCAACCGCCCTTCCTCTCTCATCGCCGCAAAACTTCACATGTATGTTCCACCAAACCACGAGTGGGCATCATGATTGGGCAGGCTACAATACGCTCCTTCCAACACATCAACTAATTTAATTTAAATCCACTCCAGTGCCCTCCCAAGCAGGAGTTTTCATGCAGAATAACTAAATCAGAGGAGGAAAATTTGGTGTAAAAAGAACAAGAGAGCGTATTTGAAAAAATGCATCAACGAAAAAGGAACAAAATGAGCACGCAATGATAGGGTAGTATGGAAAAGAAACGGCCACTTCTCTGAGTTAAGCTTCAATTTGGCAGAAAAATTGGCCGAGAAAGTTTTTGTGACAAAGAGAACGGCGTGAGGGGTATGAATTAATGGCTTAATTAGACAACTAAAAACATTTCGTATTGCAAACATACACAATTAAACGTATTGGACGTACTTGCCGTTGACCGTATTTCTCCAGCATTATTACTTTGAAGCACGAGATAACAAGTCGTAAGTATTTTGGGTCTTTTGTTCGGTGACTTCTTAAGCTCACTTTATATACAAGCGGATAACTTAGTCGACAGGATAATTCTACATGTTATACGATGGAAAATATGATCATCCCGAGACTAAATCGTAGAAATGATTGTACGCAACGTTACACACTGGGGAGAAAAGCGATTACGTCGACGAAACGCGCTTCACTGGGGATGTATAAACCTTTACTAGCACTATATTATACTACACTCAAAATTATATTTCAGCTGGTTATTTTTGCTGGTGAACAGTCAGGACCACAGGCGGAACCTATAAAAACAACTAAGGAAGTAAATGGATGTCCATTTAGATACCATAAATCGAGTGGGCTCTATTTCCCAATAGAACGTGATCAACTACCCACCACTAATCGGCCACATCCTAGAGAGACTTAACTGCAAGAGCTGAACGGATAGAGGGAAATGACGGGCAATCATCACACTCCCCGCCATTTCCGTAACGTACTACCGAAGCACAATTAGTGCCACTGCAAGCTCATACTTTGATACAAAAGCCGACGGAGTATGAAAAAATATTTCAGTATGATCAGCTATTTTGCAACTCGAATTAAAGAAGTCCGGCATTCATTATAGCACAAGTTTCACTTTTAATAGTAATCATCTGTTTAATGAGGGTAACTGGACGTTATTATAAATAATATTGCAACGTAATAGGGAAAAAATAAACTTTCATATTTCTTAAGGGCACCAAATTTCTGAATAAAGCTGAAATGAGATATTTGATATCGTGTCCAAACATCGGCGCAACTTAAATATTTCTTTCTTCAATTAGATGCAGGACTTCATTCGCGAAAAAAAACTTACGAGGGTTTCTACGTCGAACTGTCTATATCACTGCATCATTGAAATTACCCTTGCTAGGTTATATTTTACACATAAGGCTTTAAAAAAACTTAAAATAGTACATAACCCTCAGATTGAATGCAGATACGGGATATTAGACAGCTTTTCTCCGATTCAAAATATTTAGCATTGACGCGTTGATTTTCAATCCATGCAGATGTTTATAACCATTGGATATTCTTTCAGCAACACGCAGGTTTTTTCGACAGTCCTTATCCTAACTTCCCCATTACTAGAACACCTTTTTTACTTTCACACAAATGCCCTGTTCGCCAGCGGGTCTCTCATCAGGTACTCCCAATTCCGTCGCAAATGCCTATCTTCTTCGTGAAAGGTCGAAAGATGAGCGAAAATTTTGAAACTACTTCAGGATTCTTGAATATACTGCAGAGAAAGATTTGAATGGATTCAGTGCAGGGCATCTGAGAGGCTATCGACAGAGATCGTGATGGACAGCAAATGGACCAGAGGTTGCTACTTGACCAAAAATAAGAGAGCGACAAGTCACACCTCAAAACACAACCGCGAGGAGGCAGCCAAGAGGGAAAAATCACTCACGATCACAGGCACGGGAAATACGCTTTTATCCAGTCCATTGCACCCATTTTGCGACGTAACAGCGCCTCATGATAATATCCGGAAGAGATAAAAACCACAGCACCAGACAAATAGGGCAGAGACGTTTGAGCAAAGAAGGCGGAGAGGCGATGAACTTTTTCGCAGCGCGTTAACCTCGATGAGAGAGCGGCAATTAGGATTATGACCGGGGTTGCCTCCGGGCCGGCAAAAAAGAAACAATGATCTCGCCCAACTATAAAAACTTCCACGTAGTAAGCTCACCCCAAGTAGCTGAGTGATGAATTTCATCATAAGGGAGCAAACCAAAGATCGGATGAATCCAGAAAAATATCGAACATAAATAACAAGGCAACATTTATGGAAAAACGTTAATGCGAGAGCATAAAAACGGTTTCGATGCTTATAATGTTAGTCTAAGCGCATCCTGATGTTGCATACGCGTCGAAACGCGCCAGGGTCCATGGAAACAATTAGAGGGCAGCACTACTATTCCATATGAAGGGTCGGAATTTCAACGGTCAGTTTTCGAAGTGGTAATCGCTACTTGGCCCATGCTGAGAACAACAGGTAAGGCTGCTCCAATACATTTATTTCTACCTCCAACCCAATGCAATATTGTCTATAAAAATGCAACTGAGAAATAATAATATAATAAGGTATGAATTTATGAATTTTTTCGGGAAGGAGCATATAAAAAGCTTCCACAATTAAACAATAGCACACATTGGACAGAAGATTTCACTTTCATTCCCCGACATCCATGCAAATTTAATGCTGAAGCATTTGCGTTATCATGCCAACTAAAATTTCAACGGGGTCATTGTGTCTATTCTCAAAACATGTGCCGAAGCTTCCGCAACAAGCTTCACCCCTCTGGTGGGAGAGAAGTTCAAAGTGTATGTAAATTGCTGCTCTTTTGACAAGACGAGGGCTTAAAAGCAGAGCTTCCCGACCAATTATCTCCATCGTGATAAAGTACAGAGAATGGATGCTTGGAGATCGTCAATATAAAATGAGCGCCACCTAACAAAGACAGGCGGCATCACCAAATACCGTGAAATGACTTTATGTATTATGTAATGTGACCTCAACTAAGCTCATGTAAGCTAGACCAAGATTCATACACCAAATTACAGCCTTCCCGAACTGGTATTCCTTTAGCAATAGTAATGTCCGCTTATTAGCCCAAATTGCGAGTTATTATAAAAGTCCTCAGATTATATCTCAACTTTTCGAAATAGTTCTGTAAGTCAACCAAAAAATTACCCCAAATGAGTGGGAGAAAACCTAGTTAATCATTCAAGGTTATTAAGAGCTGTGCATGCTGTGCACCTGAAAGTCATTCACCGCTTAGAGAAACCATTCCCGAAAGTTCTTCCCTCATTTTGCGGGCTAAGAATTCGAAGAGCATCAATGGTATTTTATCACGATTTGCCGCATTGTATGAGAAAACACAAGAACTATTTCTTAGCTTTTAAAGATCAAAATAACTTTCTATGCTCTTTTTTCGGGCTCAATAAGACAAAATCTGTTCAAACCTTAGCAGTAAAACTCAACGGAGTTGCAAATTACTTTTCTTAACACGGCGTAACAATAAGCCAAAGCGTAGTACAACCGGGGGGTGGGGCAATAGATTTTGAAAATTGGCGTAAATACAATAAAAAAACATCTAGTTAAATATCTTTGCACTCATTGGAAGGCAGCTCCTGACAACTCATGAGAAATACAAATGGTTCAATAAAACATTAAATATTTAAATTCGAAGAATTTTTAGACGGAATTCCTGAAGATTTAGCGGCCAACGTCAGTATTACATTCCATAACTTTGCAAGATTTTCATTTCGCGCGAGGGTAACAATAAGCTGTTTAGTGATAATATTTCACGAAGAACAAGAAAATAATTTCCCACCGTATCATTTCACGAGAGGGAAAAAACAGGCTGCTCCGTTAAGTCACTATCCGAAAAGGCGCTTCTTCAAGGGGCCGACACACGAAAGCATGAGAAAAACTGCACTTTGCGGTCGCACGTCGTTCCGAGTGAACATATCCAAACCTCACCGCGCACCCGACCAGTAAAATCGAGTGGAATAAGCGACAAAAAAACGCCGTGGGGCGTAGCGAGTGATAACGCACGCGATGTGAACCCATGCTCGCACCCACAAAGGTCCCTTAATGCGGTTTGAGGCCGAGGAAGTGCAGCGCATGCATGCAAGCGGTCCAGCGGCGGAACACCTGTTATATGCGTGGGGCCACTTGATGCTTTTTATTTGAGGACCCACTGGGGAGTGTGTGTGTGTGTGTGAGAGGGTGAAGGGAGCTACTAGCCTTGGGATGCGAAGCAAACTGCTTCCACGAACTTCGCCTCCGGTTTGACTGAATGGACCCTGGGGGGCCGTTGGTGGGAAAGGAAGAGAGGGAAGGGAGTGAGTGGGAGGCCAGGTGCCGGATGGTGCCAGGGTAACTCGGTCTGGGCTAAAAAAGAAAACTTGGACGGGAATAATAACGAGTTCTGACGATGGTGGGATCTCTGAACCCTCAGGCGCCGAATAAGATCTGCTCAGGTAGAGCGACTACAGCGGGGTTGCTGAAAAAGTGCAGAAAGAACCAATATCCCCGCCCCGTTTGAATATGATACCACTGAAATTCACTACCGGTCATATGAACTACAATATTCACGGAGGAAATTGGGGAATTCGCGACTTTGTTAGGAAGAGAGATTTCGCTTGAACTGAAGTGAGAGATAAAACCAAAACAGGAAAGAATGTTTAAGCTTTTGGCAACTTATTTAGCAACACTGATACCTTACCATCTATCAGATGTTCTCGAATAGCCAATTTAGTCATTTTCCAAACATATTTCGCACAACGAATGCAAATTTACGAAAAAAAATACTGCATGGCATTAAATTCAAAGAAACCATGGTGAACAATTTCAGAGAAATATCAAATAGCCTTTTCTCTAAAATACAATACCTTGTAAGTACCTACACACGTTTCTCGAGAGAGTGTGTAAAAGAACTCTATCAAGTTAGGCATATACTGTTCATATCGCAATAAAAATGAGGGTTAGTTTGGAAAACACAAACAAGGGGAAACGACTGTTTGGCTTAGTTTAATATATTTCGTTTAGCGCCTCATTTTTCTACAGATTTACTGAATTCTTACGCAGCCATTCCACCTTGCCAAGGAGAGCAAGACATTTGTAACAACCGTAAATTAATTTTATGAGGACATAAAAAAAAGTTTCAAGTTATTCAGTCTGATGTAATTGAATCATAACGAGCGCAAATAAATGGTAAACATACATTACGAAAACAAGTCGGATATGTGATTTAGTTGTATTAATCTAAGTTTTCAATTCATATACTCAACGAAAATATGTGTATTGTGATGCTACAAATAACGAAAAGCTTTTTTTTCAAAGATTCGAAAGGTATTATTTTTTAACTGCTTTCCACTTTTGACCCTAGACACTCCATTGCTAATCATGGAGAGAAAAGCGAGAAATTAGCAGTCCAGATCGCAGTAACCAAAGTCTATGTCACGGTAACTGTATTGATTTACAGGGAATGAATACCTTAATTACATTTTTACAGCTCTAATTTGCAATCATTTTCCGCACAAAGGCCTTCATTTCGTGAGTCATTGGGTGTAGAATGGGATACATGTAATTTTAACGTAGGCCAGGGAGATATTCGCTTCTCGCCATACTAGCTATTCGCTTCATTAAATACCAATTTAATGAGTTATCCCATTTTAACGAGAATGAATAAAAGTGATAAGGAAGTTTCATAGGATTTCCGAATTCGTTGAATTAGCATTGTTGCCTCCGCTCGCGAACGGAAGCTTGCAAATGCGAACGACAATAACGATCTAAGTGACAAGTGCTCCACGTCGACATGGCGATGGTCAATTACTCCATCAGCCGCAAATAAAATACGAAGAAACTCGTGCATGCGACGTGTTGGTTCAGCAGAACTCGATTATTAGCCGGAGTTCATCGGAATACAAAAACACTTCGCCTGCTTCAAAGAATTTCGACTCAATTGAAACGACACCGCATTCCCACGACTAACACCGTACGTGATACTGAATCCACAGGCTGACAAGCAGTAAATGGATTGGGCGAATTTTAATGAGTGATGAAAATCAATGCTTTGAGATGAACACATGAATGTCAAATAAACCGCTTCAACACCTTGACGTGATTTTTTTCACAACCCAAAATAGACGCGGGTCTTTACCGTTCTTTAGGTGCGTAAGTTTTAACAAATATAGGAGGGACAAAGACAACAAAATTCAAAGCCAATGAAGCAAAAAAACTTATCTGAAATAGGGGAGAGATAATACCACACTTACGGACATGCCCCTTCACCCTCACAACGGGAAAACCATAGAATCTAGATAGGGAAACGTATTGCCCTGAAAGACCATACCCAATGATTTCGCTAGAAATGAACGATCAAATTCCAAAAATTATCCTTTCAACATTAATGGGAACCATATATCTAGATATGGCAAGACAAATTATTGAAAGAATGACTCGGACTAGGACGGGAGGTGGAGTTGTTCTTTGCGTGTGGGCCACTTATATTTCAACGACTGCATGATTGGAATGCAGTAAGGTTAACGCCCTTAATTTCAATTTTTTTACAGATGAGCAGATCAAGGGAAGATTCGCACTCACTGCACTATCGTTCACATTATCTCGGATAGCCTTGAGCGAGAATCAATGGTCGAGAGAGAGGGAGGGACAAGAGAGAGGAAAGCGAGTAATCGTACATGTAATGTTCCCAGAGAAAATTGATGTAGTCACGCGAGAATTTTTTTTTTTCAAAACTATTGAGACCCTGAGACTTATTTTGCTCTCTTCGTACAATAGTGTAATAACTGAAGTCAACAAGATAAAAGAGGAAAGTCGGAAAAAGTTCCCTTTTTTCCCCGTGCTTTTTTGCCGAAATCCATGAGCCGGTGGTCGCATGCACCGAGCGCCTTGAAGTAATGATCTCATACACATGCCGGGATAATGAGCTCGAAGCCTTTCCCAGGGACGGACGCGGCCGATAGCGATTGCTGCACACGCACCTCCTTACTCCGCGACCAGGGGAGACGGGGAAGGTAAGGGCGCGGGTACGCTCAAGTACACGGGCGAGTCGACTCCGCAATCAGCGGGCTCCTTGAACAACAGGTGCAGGTAGGCTTATGCGGAGAGTCGATAAAGATGGCTGGAGCGGTTATCGTGAGTCAATGAGGGCACTTTATAACAAATTTTCAAGTAAAAAAATAATCTTGGACCAAGCTTCACTTAACCTCCTCGGTCCTGGCGTATTGTATACAATACACAGAATTTTGAATTTTTTCCCGCTCAGCAACGCAAAATATTGGCAACGCCACTAGTTCAGCGCTTGCTGATGAGTGTCAGCATCATTAAGAACCTTGATTCACTGAGATATTAACCCTGCAAACATTGCTTACAACGCAAAACGTAAGTAAGAAGATTTTTCCAAAAATAATGCTGGATATGTCTCGGGACTGAGGAGGTTAAGTACATCTGTTTTCACGATGGAAATAACCATACATGTACTAATATTAATGACGCAAGAAGAATTATATTTTACAATTTTCGTTTTGCTCAAGGCACTACTTTGACTTGAGTTAACGGCCAGGCATTCTAAATTTATGCCTTTAAAATTTTCAATTACAGCACGTAAAGCACGTCTATTTAACGTAGCTGAGGTGTTATCGATTTGCATTTACCTCACACCTTTTTGATGTGCAGGTTCAGTTCGCTGATTATGCAATGCGGATATTGTATCTTTAATTGATAACCCTTTCCTTCCTCAATTACGTTTGATCAAATTCCATCTTGACTTACTAGGCACACCAAACTGCCACGCCAGATATGTTGTATCATCTATCATTGTAAATTACGGATAGAAAACAAACAATTAATGATCGTCGAATAAGGTGTGAAATAGAGGCATTTAGATAATCTTTTTCCACCGAAAACTGATTGGCACAATCGCTCATTGCACAAGCCTAGGTATCAAGGCGAAGAATATCGAGCTGACTACCAATTCCAATAGCACAGGTAGATGAAAAAGACTCAGGATTTTCAGGAACAGGAAGTTTCCAACTTCGAGAGAAATTAATCGTAAACCAAAAGGAACAAAAGCTAAGTATAATTTTAATCGCTCGTCGATTGACAGTGTGCGAGTAGATGTCTTAATTAAATAAATTTTCAAATACAATAAATTCAAAATAAAAATCATATCAAATATTCTTAGCAAAAATTTGCAAACAGAACAACAACAGTCGAACAATTTATGAAATATGCTTATCATGACACGTCATTTGATATCAACTGAAGCTTATGTCAACACTTTCAAGTTGTCACCTCATTTTTGAAGTACATGACACGATACAACTATACGATAAAAATTTCTAACTCGAAAAAAAATTCAACAATAGTAATTAACTGAACAAAAAAATAACGTCATCGGAAGCGCATGGAAAACTCCGAGGCATACACCGTTATTTGAAATGCATGCATACAAGCATGAATTTAATGGAATATTCAACTACAGTCATTATAAGCGATTATTCCAATTTTATACTAACCCAGACGATGAATTCCACATTATTCAAGCAATGATTGCAAATTAATTTATCATGTACAATTAACTTTTCTCTCATGCATTTCACCAATGAAAATTTTAAACGGAAATTACTCTCGTTAAATAATAATTCACCATCGAAACCTGAAAATCTACGCTAAACTGAGTGCGGACATAACTTTCTGGATGTAAGTATGAGTGTCTCCAAGCACTTGGTGGTATCAAAATCACACCATAGTCAGCTTTCCAAAAGACAGATTGTAAAAAAAATAAGCTGAAAAATTTCTCAAGGAGCCATTAAAGCCAGCTGCAAGACAGACAAGATGTCCTCGAGACTAATAACAGCACGAGACTGCATAACCATTGAACATGGGCAATCATTAGTTATTGCATAAAAAAATGCCGAATGAAATTAAATTTACATCTTTTTAAACTTCAAAGGGAAGAGTCAAGGCTTACCTCAAGAACTGAAGAGCCGACACGGGTAGGCGTGGAAAAGATGTAAAGGTTTTTCGTTTTATCCGCGGAAATCCCGGCTGAGAACGAATTAATAAGTGCATTCCACTACCCATTATTTTAGTCATATTTTCATCGCGACGCGACTTCATTAAGTGCGCTCGACCTTCGGAAATAGCCATAAGCGGAAAGTTACTAAGTTCCCCGTTCCAACGTGAATTCAATTTATCTTATCTGGCTAGAGCACACCACCTTGTACTCCCGCGTCCGTCTGCTCGAAGCTGCCAAGAAACTTGTTCTCCCAAGGGCATAACCGAGTATTTGGCGACTTAGCTTCCTTTTAAGAGGGTAATTGTACATTTCCACTCTATCCGCGGGAGACCTTGGCAGAGTAAACGTGCGAGAGATTTTCCTTGGGTAGAGAGGACAGCGATTCAGAATTTACGAGTGAAAGAGAGAGAGAGCAACAAAACTAGCCGAGCGAACAAGAGACAGGCGAGGAGAGGAAGGCGGGTCTCGTCGCTGCTTCGCCCATCAAGGCAATCTCGATGGAAGAGCTTAGCCACCCCCGCCGGCTCGGACGTACGGGAAAAAAAGTGTGCCCACACTGTGGCGAGGACGAGAGCTGCAGGAGACGTGGTTGGACGAGCCAACTCAGAAGGAAAAGCCTAAAGGTAGTTTGAGCGAGACATCATCCATCCAAATATGTAAAAATGTACTGGTGTTCGTCTGTAGGTTCGTTACTCTTCTCCTCGAAAACTACGGAACCAATTTACCTAAAATTTTGAATGATCCTAGCGTATTTGCTGAGGAGTGCTGTACACTTTATAAAAAATTAATATTATAAATGGGAAATAAGATACTTTTCCGTACATATAAAATTACAGTATAACGTCAAACACATCACTCCCATTGAGAATGAACGGCCATTTCCGCTAGTTTCACATCAAATTTAATGAATTTTGCCTCATCATAAACAAATATCTCACTCTTCCAAAAATACAAAAATATCAACCACTTACCGATCAACGTTTCGAGATATTTTCCGGAAAAATACCAGTCATTTTCCATGGGAAATGGTACGGGCACGCACTTCCACGATTATTTTAAAATTGTGAAATTTCTGACACTAACCTCACGTCATTAATTGAACGGAGTGTAGTTTGAATAATTATCAAATATTTACAACAGATATCATGAAAATAAAAACTTTTCACTGAGTCACAAAAAATCTTCAGTTGTGACTGCCGTTACGGTGAGAAAGAAATAAGTTTAAAACTCATGTATACATATAGAATTATTCACCGAAACATTTGATCATTGAAACGCAATCATTTTGCGCCACTAATGCAACAATATTTACTTCATGCTTGTTACACCAGTTGAAATAGATGAATAAAATTCGAACAATGTCTTATTTAGAATAGGGACGAATCTCGCTCAAATCACCGCAACCGCGACTGTATGCAAGCAATAACATCCTCGTGCTTCGACTTGCGGTGCTGATTCGAGAGGTGCATGAGGTTGAGTTTGCATCAAACCGAATCCCACTCCTCGACGTGTGACATTCAATTTTCCATCGTGCGGGCGGGAAGCCCTCCTGCCAATCACGACGCGAGATAATGGGACTATAATCCTGCATTCCCACCTGTGAAGCAGCCTGTGGTAGGAGATACGTGTTATTACCAGCGCGCGGGGGTAAACTTGTTTCCGAGAGGTGATGGATTTCCTTCCAAGGTACTCGTAAGTCCCATTAATGGAAACAGAAAGTGATAACTGGCTACAAGAAGGTTTCCACACTACGGAAATTTTTAAGTTCATCCCGGATCTGTAAACCACACGGTAGGGAAAGGACACCACTATTGTTGTGTACAAAGTTCCTTAAAATAGAGGAGGAGTTTTTGGTCTTAAAACATTTTGTACCCACATTGTTTGGGGGCATGGATTACAAAGTGAACCACAAAAATATCGACGAGGATGGACGAAAATATTTCACAAATCAAGGAACCTGCAATTCAATACATATATCAGTCGATTAACACTATAATTTTCCATTAAAATTTCTTAGCAATTAAAGAAATTTTGAATGAGTCACTTGCAAAACATTTTCTCGTTCAAGAAATCTCGTCCTTTTTCAGAAATAGTCTCGAGGTATTGTATGCAATTTACAGCCAACAAACACAAAAATATACCCAAATTACAGCCAAAATGGACTGTCACATACTAATGGACCACCTTGAAGGTCAAACTTGGAAAAAATAATTAATACTAATAAAATAAAGAAAGGGGTCAAGTACTGCAGGTAGGTGCTATATTTTAAAATTACTAATACCAAATTACTAGAGAAAATAGTTCACGTCAATTAATTTTCCGAGGCAAATATTGCTGGTTAGAGTTCATAAAGAATTTTTCCAAAAAATTTCTAAAAAAAATTAACGTGAATTAATGAGAAGTTTCCAAAAAATAACCCATACAGCTTCTAGATACTGATGGAATTGATCCATAAACAAGAAGTTCTGCGCCTATCCTATCTATGGAGCAATGTGTAGTGATGCCAAAAACAAACCGTCTTAATAAACGGGATAAAAAGAACACTTGAGACGAAATATTTATAAGAAGTGAAATTTTGAGAAGCAAGCACCTTAGAATTTATTCATTCCCCCCAGTGCAACACATGAATGATAGCGGAGGAAAGATTCCATAGAACGGATAAAAAGCGCGAGAAAAACCGAGTCGCAGACAAATGCACGACGGAGATCGGGAAAAATAACATTTCCATGAAAAATGCAAATGATATGAGACATGGAATGGAGAAGGAAAAAAAATAACGTGTTTAACGAGGGGAGTTACAGGAAAAGGGGATTTTTCCCGGCTGCAGTAACCGCGTCAGAGGTCAAGAGGCGAGTCTACATGAGCTCGAGTCCGAGAACGGGGAGGGAGGGGCGCATGGCAGAGGGGAGGGGGGAGTGGTCAAGGCGGCTTTGAGACCGAGGAAGAGGAGACAGTTGAGGAGCGGGGGAGGGCAACAGACGAAGTGCATGCATGCACTGAGAAGAAAGGGAGACAAAGGTAGCGAGGATGCATAGGGTTAAGGGCACCGTGACCCCTGCCGTCCCTTGTCTGGGGGTTTATTTTGTAACTCCTCGGGTCCTAAAAAAAAATCAGTTGCTCACGGAATGGATGACGAAAATTCGGGCAGAAACCAAGGAACACTTATCAGCAGGAAGTTAGAAAATAGCCCGATTCGGATACAGCACTTGAAGGTAACGTAGATCACGATTAATACCCTTTGTAAGATCAGTAAGACAGTTGTATAATAAACCCCCATAACGGGCCCGAGGAAGGATTGGAATACTGGATCCAATAAGTGGCACGACGCGCACCAAAGATCAGAGCCAATCGTACATGGTTTCAGTGAATTAAAGTCCTTAATGACTGCAAGTACTTTATCATCGACGGTGGTCAGGAATAGCGGAGAGTTACTTTAATTTTAACTAACATTCTTTCCAATATGATGGTGAGGGCTGCTAAAAAACGAATATCAAAAATGAAGGCCAAAGGGAAGTGAAGTAAAGGCAAATGCATTTTGACCCCATTGTGGGAATAAATAGTAAAAAGTAAACGGAAATACATCAGGAAAGAACAAGATACTAGGAAAGTTTCACAGCAGATTACAATGAGACAAGACCAACAGGAAGCTATGAAAACTGAAAAAAAAACGACGACACATCAGGAAAATAAGACGAGCGGCAGTTCAATTCACACGCGAGGGAAATAACGAGCGAGTATTTGAATAGCACATTTAATCTAAAAAAAATTAAAGCCCTACAGTAAATATAGATTTGATTTCTGTCCATCTTTCCAAGGCTACAATGATTTCCTTCTTCCTAATTAGCATCACCAGATAGGAGCATGAAATACATGAATTAAGCCGCAAAAATTGGCATGTTTCTAATCCTCTATGAAACATTCAGACTTGACATAGATCGAAAATCACTTGGGCGAAACAAAAATGTGAATATAATCAAACACAAATGAGACGAGTGAGATAAACTCAGCTTTTTCCTTTTTCGAAAGCGTGTTATCTAAATCTAAACCAAAAAGTTAAAAGTATGATAAAGGAAGTACGATGCGTAAGTATATTCCACCGCAAGCATCAAGTGAAAATTTGGACGAGAGGTTCCGTATTTCCACAATGTAGAGCTGATCAGAATCATGATTTACTTCCCAGTTTAATTAAATCATTTCAGCACGACTGATTCCCACGGTCCAATTTATTGCAAAACACCCGAGCGCGTGCTTATGTTTAATGTCCTGATGCGAAATTTCCCTCGAGGTTTATGCATAAAAATTGTGGAGGGATATAAGGTACCCCTGGGCGCCATGAATACGGGAGTGCTCGAAAAATGAATTGAAACATTGGGCTAATTTATACAGAATTTTCTTCATGGAATACATCCATTTTTGAATCGACAATCTTCCTCATTTTCTCCTCTTTGATATTTTATTTTACAACATCACGTTCCACCGCGCTGCAATCTCTTCAGGTAAAAAAATTTAAAGACCAAATGAAAATAAACCGAGCGTGTAGGCTCTGCATAACTATCAACTACCTGTAATTAAAACATTTTTTTCTTTGCAAGAGTTTATTTTCGTTGAAAAATAGGATTCAATCCCAAACTACTTCCCTACGACGCGTTATGGATAAACCTTGGCCGGCATTAAAATAGAAAGTGACAAATGCACTACATTCGCACTGAAAAAGAAAAGGTAAAGAAATACATGGTAAAAAAGTGGACCGTTATCACCAACGTGCAGGGAAAAAAATTGAAGTCATAGTGTTGTTTCACCAAAACATTATTAAATATCCGTTTCTTTGGTCACATCGACTATATATCATCCAAGCAAAAGATCAAATTTGCGCTTAAAGTAATATTTTTAGCGTGAATAAACACTCAAAACTTCTTCAAATAAAGAAAGCATTATCCAGCGAAATAGGGCACTTTTTATATTCTACCGGTAAAATGAAGGTCATGTTGACATTCAGAAGAACTACTCCCGACTTAAACATTTGTGAAACGGGGTCCTATCTACCTACAGTACTTCCTTTTGCGCCTCAACATACGATCTACCCATCTTCATCCCGCCCATGAGTCCCATTATCATTCTTCCCCTTCCTCGCTTGCTTAAAATCCTTCCCTCTATCACAGTCTTGAGCAACCCATCGCCCGCTATAACTTCCTCCAGCCACCTACCCTGTAAATCCAGGATTTAATTCAGAAGTTTCATTTCCTCACCCACCATACTAAGCACTTCCTCATTCGACATCCTTTCGGTCCATCGCACCTTCTTCATCTCTCTCCACACTCTTACTTCAAATGCCTGTAACCTACACACACCCTCCCTCTTTAGGGTCCACGTTACAGCATCATCTTTGGTTTGGTGATCTTCACCCCCTGCCACACACCCTCGTGGTGGCTCGCAGGGTATTACGTAGATGTAGATGTAGATCATACAACGCTTCCCTCCATAAAGGTCTTCAACAACCTCTTCTTCAAAGCCTTACCCAAGGGCCCCTCAATCAGCTCCAATCTATTACTAAACGCTTCCTTGCTAATTCGGTTCTCCTCCTTATCTTTACTACCATGACTATTTCCTTTAGCGTACTACCCAAGTAATTAAAACTCTCGACTTGCTCCAATTTGTGTCCTCCTACTTCTACGATAAGCCACGCTTTCTTTGCCTTTCAGAATGCCACTCCATTATTTTCTTATGATTTACCTTCAATCCGTAATTCCCGCACAGATATTCTGAAGTACAAACTAAAATTTTTGATCCCTTCGACTAATTGTCCAATCAGCGCCAGATCGTCCGCGGATATAACCAACCATATCCGCTGGGCGTCGTAACTCCCTTTTTTGTCGGCGATTCTCTTTACGTCCCAACGCTTGCAGTCGGTTCCCTTGCAGTTGCATTATATACTATATTCGTTCGTTGAATCAGCTTGAGACGAGGTGTTCGGATTCATTTCGTATTTTTTGGACCCATATGCTCACAGCCTACGTGAGTATTGAGTCTGCCAAACAAGAAGAGCAGTACTAAATAACTAATATATCGTATGAGTGCATTTTTTCAGAAATGAGCTCTTTTGAAATACATTAAAAGCTCTTAATCTGAATAAATGATTTTCTCACGGGCGTTGCAGCACTATCCGACTAAGTATATACCTGCTCGAGGTACGCATGCTAAAAAAATCTTGTTTCAAAACCATCAGGCGCAAGTAAGACACCATTTATATTCTACCGTTTATATTCTAGTTTCTTAAAAAAAGCCCCGGGGGCAACGATTTGAACCCTCCCACATGGAGTAGTTCCGTGCGGCTTCTCCCTTTCGACCACGAAACAGCCAATTGGGACCCGGGATGAGACCGCGCGCCGCACCGCACATAATACCCAAGAGACGAGATCATGCCGGGGGATCTGTCGCCGTCGGATGGGGTTTGTATGGGTGAATCTGGGAAGGAGGGGGGGGAGAAGGTACGTGACTCCTCGAAAACATAGCGTCCTCAACCGACGAGGACTTAAAAAAAAGCTGGGAGAAAAAGGAGGCACGGGAAAGAAAGAACATCCAAGTGAGACGAAGAGGCCGGACACCTTTAAAGTCTGGGCCGTGCCCTCTCGTCGAGACGAAGTACTCTTTTCCGACCTAACTCCCTTCCCACTCCGGGACAACTCCTGCGCCCCCCCTTCTCCTTGCGTCCCTCAATCCGCGGTCCCCGACCCCAACACCCTCGCCCCACTCCAATATGCAGCCGCCGCCGCGTCAATGGATAGCAGCGCCCTCTGGGGTGAGATTCGAGGACGTTGGCTCCGCTTCCCGCGCCGCCTCGATTACGTAGCGCCACGCTCGGTGGCTGCGATGACGCATAGGAACCGCGCGCGCCGGTGGAACAAAGGAAGGGCGGAGGGCGACGACACACCACCCACCCCGTCCAAATCGTGTACCCTTCTCCGCCGAAAGAAATTTAAAAAAGCCCACCATCCGGCTTTCTCACGCACAAACCCGACTGCAGGAGTTTACCAGGACGACACTTTCCTTCCGTCTACCGAGAGAAGAGATTACAGAGATTTAGGGAGTTCGTGCATGATATTTCTTCACATAAAATTCAGTGAATTTGGCCTCACTGTCAAGAAAAAATTTCTGATGATTACAAAATATGAGCCTCATATCGCGATAAGAGATCTTCTCACCAGCCACTACCAGGACTCACGGAAAATTCTAAAATAAATACTATCAATGTAATATTTCTACAAGGAGTGACTCCTAAGCTCGAAAAAATTAACAAAAATATCACGATGAAAATAATAAAATGGTGGCCATGTTCTCGAGAGTGGACCAGGACATTAAGGAAGAGATCATAAAAAATCAGATGATATATTCTATGCACGCGAAAGCATTCATTTTGCTAGACCTGTGTCCACTAGTATATGAATATTATCCAAGAAATTGGCTAACTTCTTATGTACATCATATAAAAATCTCAAAGCTAACTCTGGACACATTTAAAATGGAAAAACAACAGAAAAATGAACCAATAATCATCCCGGTGCATCACGCATAGTGTCTCATCGTATCAAACATAATAAATTACGGACACGAATACAAAAATATGCAATTAAAATAAAACCCTCCCTAGCAAACGCAACCGGTTGTCTGCTGAGCTTACAGTTTAACGAATCCAAAACTCCACTACAGCGTTTCAATTATCGTCACCACAAGCAATAACAGTTAGTGACCTAGTGATTCTATATAACTTCATTTGGAACGACCCGAGCTCCGACGCTCATTGTCATCTTCAGGTGAAGAAGCTACTCGCATCCATCGAAGTACACAAGTTGGTAGGGGCGTGGAGGATGGTCCTCGCCCTACCCAGAATACCAGGACAATCCTACCTGAGAGTAAATGTGGAATCACCAAGTCATTAGACATCTTTATAATGTTAACAGACTCCATAAAGTTACGCCTGAAACCACCAATTTATCACGAGTGTTTTCTCAGAAACGCATTAACCGTCGAGCCAAACCTTTCCTCTGACACGACACAGAATGTGTTTCCGAGAAAGCGTTTGGAAAAAATCAAACTTGAATCAACATCCCACCCTCCACTTCCAGAGGAAGGCTATTTCTACATAAACGATAAAATAAATACCATTTCTACCTTTTTCATCCAAATATGTCGGTTGAATCACTTCTGTAATGAACGCTGTGGCGGCTGCATAAGTTCCGGAGCCGTTAATAGCACAGTATCAATAAATATTAATAACTGCGAAAAATGCCATCTATCACCTCTGTAATATTGTAAGAGGGCAATTATTTATGTATACAAAATCGAAAAAATACATTAATTTCCCAGAGAAAATGTATGTCGCTAATTATCTCGACCGAGTATAATTTCGACTTTGTAGTCATTATCAAGAGGTTGTGGACGATCGGCGAAAAAAGATCAACAGATTCAGTTAAAATGATTAATTCATAGTGCCACTCTTTGAAATCGTCAAACTTATGTCTTCTGACACATAAAAGTATATGATTTCATGAGAACTCCGTGATTAGCTCTCATGCACTAACTAAGAAGCAGTCCTGTAATTCGGAGTTCTAGGGAACCACGCCTACGGTGCCTCCTTCGCTCTTCGGGGATAAAAATAAAAACAAAGGAAAAGAAATCGCCATCAAAGCTAGACCGCGCAACTCTGATATTTTATTGATCCGATAACTAATCACCAAAATTTAGAGCATGTCCACCATGTTAGAGTATGTTCTACACCACTCTTAAAAATGCAACATTTTTAAGAAAATCTGAGTGCATCGTGCAGTCACGGCCAATACATGTCGCAAATCCCTACGGATTCAGATTCAACCGGGGGTTATGGAAAAGGTCTACGAATATTCAAGGGAAATCATTGATCGCAACGAACCCACAATTATAGCCGGGACTTATCAAATTAACACAAAGCAAAGAAGTTGTGCGGGTCGTAAAAAGCCCAGAAAAGTAAAAGAACAGGAATAATTCAATAGTCAGTAAAATTTAGACAATCAAAAACCTTGTCTTGGTCTTTAATAAAAGAGGTAAAATATAAATATTTATCTTAAAAGAGTAAACGATAAATGAATTGGAAGTTCAAACACTCGAGATGATTTTACACCCGTGGGATATTTAGCAACATGTAGGTACTTAGTATTTCTTGGCAGTGAAACAATGTCCTCAATAATTAGCCACATGACAACATTACCTTGCATTCATTAAATCGATTTCATCGACAAAACAATCCAACACGTTCAAATTTTTGAACACTACATAATTTTTTAATCAATAACAATTCAAGTAAAAATATCCACAATGAGAATCAATACAAAGAGAGATGTTTCTGTTTTCAGGCGCTTTTGACGAACAAAATAAAAATAATGTTCTATTTAGAATAAGTCTTTTCTTTACTATCCATTCTCTTCGAGAACAGCCTTCCAAGCCTTCTACGTAAAGAAATTCTCCCCACACCAGAGAATAAATACAGACAACCACGGGAAACGAATAGTGACCGGGCAGGATTCGAACTTGAGACGTCAATATCAGCAGTGCAGTACAACACCCCGCTACCACAGAGGCCGACAAAAATAGGAAATGATGAAACATAAGGAAGAAAAGTCAAACATGTTGACGAGTAAATATGTAATTCTTGAGAATTACCACACTGCAGGTTAAAACTTATCAATGATAACTTACCGCAGAGAGAGCAGTGCTACTGTTTCTGGCACAGCCAGATATTTAACCCATAAATACTGCAGGAGAAAATATAATCGAGGTCAACTGCTCTCCCAATCTCCAAGAAAAAATCACTTAAACGAATCTTCTGTCCCTGAATACTGAAAGTCAGTCGCACCGAAGGAGCTGGAGGACAGACACTACGAGGCAAGACAAGATTCCCCCCCACTCTCAAAATCCGATGAGGAAATACAAGAGAGACCACGAAATGCATGGAACACGGACTAGGGACAGCAAGACTACGGGACGGGCGGGAAGAAGAGGAACGAAACCGAGCATTCCCAAACGTGCCCTATCTCACTTTAATCGGCGTTCCCCAGTTTCAAGACCTTTTTAGGCCTCACTCGCTGCAGATTTCACTAGTTGAAATAGTACACGGGAGTAGTAGGATAGCCCTATGCGGATATTACGTGCGCGACCCTGCCTTACTTAACGCCGCGACGCTTCGGGGAAATGGACGGAAAATGGGGGATGGGAGAGGGAGCGGTGGGAAATGAGCAAGTGGGAAGGGGCGGTGGGAAGGAAGCCCACTAAAAAGATACTTTTTAGCCTAGTTATTTTTTCCCACGCCGACGGAGGCAGCCCTATCAACTTCCCTAGGAATGGGATGTGAGGATAGAAGCGCGCCCGGCACTCCCCTGGTAGCTTCCGTTCGCCGCGGCACCCGGTTGGAAGCTCAAGGAGAGGAAATGAAACAGTCCGGGTCGAAATGGGAATGCTATCGGGGGTTGAGGGGCGAACGCGGGCAGGACTGAAACGTGGCGTGGAGCACGAACACCTAGAGGAAGGAAAGGTTTGGAAAAAAGACGAGCAAAGAAATTTTCCCCCTCGGCAGGTGGACGCGCGATAACTGCATTGTGAGGATACGCCGAAATGCGGAAGGTGGATCTGGGGACCTGTTCACCAGATGATTGGGAATCGGAAAAGGGAGGTGACCATCAGAATCAAGACAGTTTACCGGTAAAATCCGTAAAGATCCTATTCACCGATGGTGGTGAAATTCTGACGGTCAACTTGACAAGCAATTGGGTATCCGCATCTCAAGTGGAAACTTCCCCGACCTTATTTCTTCCCTGAATTACAGAACCCGACCTTCCGAGACCCACTCTTTGCTCCATATCCTTACTCTTAGATTCTTCTCACTCACCAAGCGCTCCCTGGTTTTCGCCTCTATTCTAAATTCATTTATGTCAAAATGAATCCTTTCTCCTTATCTCCCTAAGTCTTCGCTAACCAGCCCACATATCATTTCCAAATAAAATAATCCTTTCTATCTCGTTATCTAGGGATATAATTGTTTAACCATCTTCAAGTAAATATTTCTGCGAATATGTCATTTCTATAAGTTATTTGTAGCACTATAAAATGGCATCGCGCTGTATGAGGTATCTTTTTCAAATAAATGGATAAACAAGTAAAATAAGAAATACGTCATGATTCACGAAATGATCCCATGAATTTCTAATCACTAGATGCAGCACGTATCTATGAGAATAATCCGCTCTGGTTCTCGCCACCGATGTCTGAAAAATTCTAATAGATTACACTGGTGAAACATTGTATTTCTAAAACATTCGTTTCACCAATTATCTTTTTTGTCCAGTACAATGGAGTGTAGAGATGTTTGGCGCAGAAACATAGAACACGAGGAAAGTGGATGAGAACAGGTTTCGTTTGAGACGTATGTACGAAAGAGAATGGAAAAGAATCGATGGATGAAGCGAAAGACGAACTAGGACGTGGTCGGCATAGTGGGAGAAGAGTGGACTCTGATGGAGGATTAGGAGGAGGCAGATTAACCGGTTAGAAAAGGTAATAAACGGCGAATTAACGCTTAAAGCCGTTATAGAGATTAAGGCGCTGGGTAAGCCGGAAGGGGATGAAAGAGAATAGGTTCAATGGATGGGATGTAGGGAGGCATGTAGGCATGCTGAGCTGAAGAACGAAATCACGCAACGGGACAAGGGCAAGAGCAATCAGTTTTATTCCCACTCCATCTAAACCTAGCTTTGCCTGTAGACCGGTAGATTCACCTCTAGAGCTGCAACAATGATATTCCATGTTTTCATAGACACGCTAAGAATATTAAATCCGTTGAAGGGCAACGGAAATGCCTTTACATACAAATTCCAACCATCGGATGTAAGCTCATCCAAAAACGAGATTCAAAATCCGATTAATTCAAGAATGGAAGCGTCAAACTCAGGGAAATAGACTGCAGAAGCGTGTCTGTGTTATAAATATTTATCACCATTAATTCTTCTCCCTTAAAAGTGCTTGTTTCCCCGAATTTCATGACTTCTTCGGGCTAACAAATCCCATCGAGATAAGTGTATACTTAATATTTGACGAATAAATGACGAAAACATCAAAAAACTACTATTATAAGAGTCCTAAAAATATTTCATCTGTGCGGGAATGCTGAATCGGAGACAGACCCCAAAGTAAGGGGTAAAAATCGCAAATCACACAAGAGAAAGGGGATTAGCGTGATGCTACATGATTACTGGATAAATCGATGACGAGAATACGCTGCAAGAACGAGAGATGAAATTTCCTGACGAGACGAAGGCCAACATGAAATCATCAATCATCACTACCTTGTAACATAAACGCGAATGACCGGCAAACCTATTTGGTCGACATTCCTAACGACTCTGATTCTCTAAGTAATGTGATAAAATATATTGTCAGAAGTATGGAAAGATCTCAGTTACGTAAAATTCGCGATGACGTGAAAACATTAAATATGTGAGACAAAGTCGATTCTTTTCCATCCATTCACATTTTGTGAGGCATATATACTTGTCAACATGTTCTCCAACATCTGAAAGTATTTGGTGTCACTAGTGCCCTACAGGCTACACGACCGAAGCTGTTTCCCGCAGAACACACCACGCACTGATATGATTTACGCCATTGGAGAGAGCCTTTGGGGCAGCCCTTATACAAGGACACGTGACATTAAACCCGCTCTCCCCGGGTGAGAGTACTAGAACGAGACATTCGTGTCCGGAACACACATCATGTCCGTCGGGAAACATCATTTTCGCGACGCAGGCACTAAATCATTTGAGAGAGCAATCAAAAAGCATTTCACGGCAAAAAACCCTCTCACCCCGTCGGAATCAAATTAAATCCAGGAAAGGAAAGGAGTAATTCGAATAATTTGCTGATATCGAAGATTATGACTAAGTTGGTCTACCGATAAATGTAAGCTTGGATGCAATTAAGAACACCAATTATATAAGAAACTGCTGACACGCGAATAGTATACTAATTTTTACTACAGAAATAATTCAGAAATTTGACTTTATTGATAATATTCGATATTTACACCACTGCAAGGAAGTATCACCGCATAAACTAATGCACGTAGGACAGCATCATATTCAGCCATTAATGACTACTCTCAGCCTTCATTGAGGATATTTAGGATGAAGATACTTTCAATATAACCAAGCGAGATTTCGCCAACAGCTGGGATGGAACATACTTACATCGGAAAGACTTTTTTACGATATTATATTGAGGCAAATTTGAAGAATAATATAAAGAAAATCAAAATCATGGCTTTAGAAATAAATCATTCTAAAAACAGTTACCGTTAAACTTGGACAGAAAAACATTTGCAAAGGGAAGGATTTTATAATATTGGAAGTAGCTTATCAGCGATGTAGGGAGTAACACAGTTATTGGGAACAGAAGTGTCCAAGCAAAGATAAAATTCTGAAAAAAAAGTCTATCAACAACCAATAACGGAGTAAGAACACAAGTAAAGCATACACTTGGAGCATACTCTTACAAGGCAAAGACGCCTGTTGGCAGAAAATAGAAAACTGAGAGGAACGGAAGAAACGTGGAGAAAAAGAAGACGAAATAAGACCCGCGAAAGAGACCCCCGAAGAGTTAGAGACAGATGCGCATATACTGACGACTAAAAAATATTAACAGCATAACATATTGGACACATACATACTCTCAAAAACAATACTGGAGGGAAAAATAAATGGTAAAAATTACCAAGGAAAGCCAAAGGTAGACAACATCAGGCAGATAATGAAGTATGTCGAAGTCAACACTTAGTAAGTAATGCAACGGCTAGCTGGTATGAGAGTCTAATAGAGAGATGCAGAAACCTAATCTTCGGATTCATCACCGCAGATAATGGCATATCTTATGTCAAGAAACTGGCATGAGTAGGCATTTAGGCTATCGTGCGGATGAAAAGCACGTATTCACCTCCCCTCTCACGTTTATTTATGCCAACAAATGTATCTCAGGTTCGAATTCCCGGGGTAACTTAAACAAGACTGAGATAATTGAGAAAACTTTCACACCCCTAACAAAAATTAACAGCAGATGTTGATATTGTGTGGCAGTTGAAAACAAAAGAATTCCTCAATGATATAAACACCGGGAGAGAAACACAATCATTTCCTCTCACGATCCTCAGGCCCTTTACGAGCTCACCGAAGACGACTCCGAGAGACCAGCGACGTGCCCCCCGGGGAAGGGGAGGGGGGACACGTCCCAGCATCCAGGGGAAGAGCCCTCGACCATATTCACATTCATTTCCACGAGCATTTTATAATTTATGCTCCCCTCGCCTCACTCCTTCCCCTTGTCTCTTAAGATAGAGAGAAAGACACGCTCTCCTCTCTCTTCAAAATCCATTCCAACCCCCGGTTGCCCTTTGACCTTACTCCTCCCCGCCTCTCCTCCTGTTTGTCGCCCTTTCTACCCCCGCTTCCCTCCCCGTTCTTTCCATCCGGTCCATTCACTGACAAGAAGGAATCCTTCGTCCGTATCCTTCAGCCATCTTTCCATCCGTCATCCTCACCACTCGACCGAACGAAGCACCGCTTGCTGTGACAACTCCGAAAATGATCATCACCAAGGGCAGAGGTACGGGGGTGGATCCAGGGTAGAGATTCCCCCCTTTGGTCAAAGTATTGTTTTGCATCCACGTCAGGGGTTACCGAAAATAACTGTTTTCCGGCTCTTTTTTAAGGAATCAATCCAATGGATCAATGAGCAATCGTGGGAATTGAGTCCCAATAACATCCAAATAACATGCCGAGTATGAGCATCGGGGTCATGTAAAAATTTAGAAAATTAGGAGCAAAAATTAATTTAGGTAACCGTCAGATTTTTTACTGAACACAATACCCCTGGCCTTTCACGCCTGGTTATCTGTACATGTACGAAAAGGCATGCCCTTCATACGTTATGTACATGCATCTCAAGACTTTTTACTTTAAGAGATGTAAAAGTTCATTACAAGTTCTTCACACTTCTTTATTACAAGCCCTTCACACTTGATAGCAATGGAGACTCGCAAAGTGAATCGCAGGGAGAATTTTACCCCACCACACATCTTAACAATGCCTAGCAGAACGATGAATACATAAATACAACTTCAAATTGGAAATGAAAAAAGGAACAATACGATATGAGGAAATGCCAAGTTCACTATTCATTGATAACCTAGAAAAACAGGAGAGAATGAAATATATCGCGAACACGAGATCCAGACAAGTCAACATTTGAGTCGAAAGTTCACGCGCCTTCTAACCGCGTTCCCGGCGTCAAACAACTTTCACACGGTTGATCTCGGTGCTTACCATATTCAAGATAGTCAACAGCCGAGATAGTAACTCCGCGTAACATTTCAAGTGAAATCCTCTTTCGATGAAATGTTATAAAATTTTGGTAAGTCGAACACGAAACACAGACATTACGAGACGCAATTTCGAAACAGCCCGAGGTGGAAGAAACGCACGAGATGAATCTAAATGAAAAATAACGCATTCCTCAATGAAAATGTAAATTTCAATTCCGGTTTCCTTCACTTTCCTCCAGCTGATCATTCGAGCGATTATTTTGGACACTTGTGACAGCAAGCTCAAGATTTGTGTGATACCCACTTTCTCAGTCCTTAATTTCTTCGTTCCTGCATTCGTTAGACTCTTCTCCAAATCTCCTGGAATCTTTCTACTGCTTTCGCAATAGAAGGGAAAGGCCGATGTCATGAGGAAGGCCGAGGGACAAATACATAGCCCAACCAAATCGGGATATGAAACAGAGAAGGCTACTTGGACATAAAGGAGTTAACAGGGGAGAGGGTAAAATGTAGGGATAAGGTCAACGAATTTTACGATGGAATGACTAATAGTGACGGCCCTAAAGAACTAATATTTCTTCAAGCATACAACTTCGGCGGCCTCGAATCACCATTGCGAACAGGCATCAAAGAAATTCGTACCATATGGTCACATACTGGACAGAGGGGAAACTACTAGAAAGAAGCCAAGGAAAAGGAGTCTCCCTTTTGGTCCATGGGGGGAAAGGAAGCCTTAAGAAAACAATTGGAAAGGGACACGGTAGAAAAATAACGTATCCTTATTTTTCTAACCCATTCCAGCTCAGTTCCAGGTCCATCCGAGGACATATGAAAGACAGGATGAAAAACAAGGTCGTAAGGAAAACATCGTACACTTAGTCACCGGCAATAGCTTCAAGGACGACAGGGTATAAAGAAACATTCATCTTTAAGCATGAAGTTTGCCCAGAAGCAGCTGATATTTTCACAGATCCTCAACATCCGATCTACGTATTGATCTTCAAGTGTATACGCAACTTGGAAAGAATTTTAAAGGCATTTAGCTCATATTTTAGTTCCATCCTAACGTTGTAATTTGTACACCAAGGTTTACACATTCACAGCAACTTAATACGATAATTTCGTCAGCAAAACAACGGCAGGGTGCAAAATTTCCCCGACCACATCTACTTCACCTAACAAATGAACGCAATGAGAGAGTTTTCAACGATCGGATATTTCTTTATTAGTTTAAAACTTCGCCTTCTCAATTAACACAATAAAGTAACAGCATTTCTAACGCCAAGTCAGTTCCGGTAACTGGATCGCTAACTTTTTACTTACTTAATTGAAGTTCAGAATGATCCTGTCACTGACCTATGGGAACAGATGAGTGTCATTCATCACTGCGCCGCTGGAATTCCCCAACGCTATACATATTTCGTTTTACAGTTCCGCTTTCAAGCATGGATACCGTAACTTCCTTTGAAATCGTCTTAGAGTCGCCTTCCCCTCGACTGCCACCCCTGCCGGCCAGACGGAGTGATCCGACAGCCGCCCGTGCGAGGCACGGCACGAGAAAAAAATACCACCTTTCAAAATAAAAATATCGCCTAGGAGGATGTCGAGTTCATTAGCTTGATTAAGGACCGTCCATCGCTCCAAAATATACACTTATACCATCTCTCATTTCTTTCGAGGTATTCTGGCCCTCGAGACAAAGTTCCATCCGATAGTCCTTTCTCTTTACGTCACTCATGACTCATACGCGGGCCATTTATATCCGCATGCGTGAACGATGCACGTGCCATCTTCCGTCTCTCAGGGGAGTAGCGTGAGAAATCCAAGGTTAAGAATGATATGCATTATTTTCCACAACCATTCATCTTGACTGCTGGTAATTTCGTCATTTAAAAACGGAATGTGATCGTAATTCATACAGTCGAGATCTCAGCTAACTTTCCAGTGCACAGAAAGCAACGCTTTGAGCGTTGAGCAGCAATTACACTGGAAATTAAGAATAAATCATGACTTCCTATACAATGAATGTGTGACTATTTGTCTGCAAATAAGCTTCGCTGGAAGAGAGTTACTTTTTACTTCGAAATGTGTTTTCAAAGGATATAGAATGAATCCCCATACCACCACTTGTACAATGATTGAGTGTAATTGAAAATTTGAGCGTAGTATCGATCGCGCGTCGAGGACACAAAAACTGGAATGACAATTGCCCTGCATTCACGAAAGGCGATATAGCCGAGTATATATTAAATTTTCATTTATTACACCGTAATATCAGGTTAAATACCCATAAATAGAAGGAAAAATTTGAAACAATGAAGAATATTCTCCCGATGACCACTGTCTATGAATCTGAACTCAAGAAGACAACAAGCATCCATGAGGGGGGAGGGTAGCTCCATCGCATCTCTATCTACTTACGCCCAAGAAACTGTTGAGGGGCTAAATTATTTCCGGAATACTCAAGCAAAACTCAAGAAAATGTTCGAGGATTCCTCAGAAAGACAGAGAGTTTGAGATCCATAATAAAGCAACATCTCCTTAAACGCTGCTGTCCTGCCTACCTAGAGGTCTCGGGGAGGTCGTCCATCCCAGCCGTCAATGCAGCAGCGGGCGTAAAAGCCAATCAAACTTTTTACGGCTCTCCATTGTGCCTCTTCGTCGGAATTGCCGGCGTCGCACAGATCCCTCATTTCGGGCATTAAAAAGGGGAAAATTTCCCGATCGTGAAATGTAATCTAGTTCAGGACGGCGGACATTTCTCTCTCCATGGCTTTGAGGATTCGACCGCGGCAGTCTCTCCAAACGCGCGCGCGCTTATTTCGAACGCCGCACTGGTATGGCCTTCAGTACCCCGCGTAGAATGGCGCCCCTCAAATGAACACTGCAATGCTCGCCCGCGTTCTTCAGGAGACGGCGGCGGACGCGGAATTACCACGCGGCCCCGCGACTCTCCTCCTGCCACGGACGTCCACCGAAGGTACTTAGATACACGCGCGCGAACATCTGGTTGAGTACGCAACGCGAGCTCGGCTCTCGCTGGGAGGAATTTCCCGTGAGGGGGGGGAGTTTAACGACCGAGAAAATTTCACCTCGTATCCTCGGGTACGACATAGCTTGCCGATGATCTGCCGTGCGGCGTGATCTCTATCCCTTGTGTCCCACCTGACACGACACAAAGAGCAATAAATAAATATGCCCTTGCTTACATCCTGGGGACGGTTTTCAACACAGTAGGGTGTACTATCTCCCCATGTTACAGCCACGACAGGTGTAATCAAGCTATTAAAACTCAGTTCCAGCCCTAAACTCAAAACTCTTACCCTTTGCTCAACAGTTTTTATTGCTATTTTGCTCACGATAGAAAAAAAATAGTTTCGCGATAAGTACGACCGTAATTTGTGACATATTTCTCCAAAAAATTGATTTAAAAAATACCAAAGAAACTTCTACTTCTTGGTATTTTATTTAAATATGGCGGCTGAAGCGGCTAAATGTTAGCGGATTTGGAACTCAAAACGCCGATAGGTTTATGATTCTAACGGCTAGCATTCGTTCTCATACACAGTTTCTTCTCTATTTTTTCTTCACAAGCGTCTCGTCTCTCATACGCTTTTCTATTTATACCTCAGATAGCAGACCATTTATCGTCGCCCCATGTAATTTGCCTAATATATTGCGTTTCATATGCATTCTACCGATAACCCCTCAATACTTAAATTACTCATTCCACATTGCCCATCATTGCTTGTTCCACCCAGATACCCTACCTTTTTGTTCCACCTGTTCTCTATGCCAACATCCCTCCGCTGCTACATCTCTTAATCATAGTGCCGACAGCTATTTCACAAGTCTACTGATATCATGCAATCGGCAAGAATTGAGGCATATTATTCACTCCTTTCGTACTTTTAATTTTTCTGGGTCACTTCAATAAGTTACCTGACGATACGGCGAGTGTGGAAAACCGAATACACACCTATACTACACACTGCCTTATATAAGTTCGGTTCCATTTTGGGATTCGGGATCATTCCCACCAAGAAACGGCTGGATTCATTAATGTGTCGACGCAAAATCGCGCGATCTCCTTTGAAAAAACAAAGGGGTGGCAAAAGGCGTCTTCCATCCGAAAACATTGGACGGCTCCGGCGATTAGCTTCCTCGAAGCGAAAAAGGACTCGTCAAATTAAAAACACTACTTGAATGGGGAAAGCAACTTGCTTTAATGTTTCACTCGATCGCTCCCGGCTCCAGGACGAACAGTGTTTTCATTTAGTTCACATCAAGGGGAAGTGAAAATGTCACCCGCGGTGGGAGGCTGCCGCCCGTCCGCTTTCGGGAGAGGGGAATTGGAAGCAGCGAAAGCAACCGAGGGCGGGGCACGATTGGATTCGGTCCTCTTCCAACGCAGGAATTGGCGACTGGAGGAGGGGAGCGTTAAAAGATAACAGTATCCATTTTTTCTCCGGCTTGTTTATGTACGAGCACGTTTCCACCTTAACTCTCGACGAGAAGAAGGAGAGGAGGTGGAGAGGAAAACTGCTTTTAAGATTTCTTCGGAAGATACGGCCACTTTGTTTTTCATAATTTTTTCCAAACCTAGAAAATTTCCCTCTCACGTACCCTATTTCTCCCTTCTCCATCCCGGCGTCCCCCTCCTCCCCTTCCAAGCTCGCCCGTCTCCCTCCGCTCTCTACCTTGACTCCCCTATCTACATCTCCAGTCTCACGACCCCTTGCGCCACCACGATCCCTTCTTCCCACACGAAAACCCTTTTCTTTCCAGGCTTCCTTTCTCTTGCTATATCCTTCCCTCCCTTCCTCGATGCGTGGAGCGTTCCTAGCTTTCCCCCAAGGAGGCTTACCTATATCTGCTCCGTCAAAAGGAAGCCCCACCATCGTTTGAAGATCCGCAGATCATATCCATAGCATCTGTGGATGCTTTGTTTGGTCCACTTTAGAAGGAATTCAAGAGAATTTTTAGGAACGAAAAACTTTTACAGAACTCTCGCTGGTACAAAAGTGGAGAATTCGGAAACTAACGGTATGGAAGGCATTTTAAATTTGCTTCCTATAGCTCTTTATATTTCAAGAAAGATATGTTTAAAAAAAATACGGAAACATTTCCTTGATGTTCAACACAAACGGGCGTATATCTGGTTTTCAACGAACCCTGAAGATAAAATCTCTCCAAGAATACGACCGTATACTGGGAAATTTTGGTTTATTCCCACCTTTAAACCAGAGAGTTTTCACATTTTTCTAGAAACATTTACTACATGTCTAAAAAACCCTAAAACTTATCTCCCTAAGATCCCCATCCAAGTACGCAATACACTGATGCTTTGTAACAAAAAGTAGGTAGTCAATCAAAGTCCAAAACATTGCTTGGCCTAAAACTACTCATGGAAAGTGTGAGATCCGAGAGAATAAAAACAAAGGTCATATCTAAGAATACAAATATACTAGCGGAGAAGAAGAATGGCCCATGGCTATGCCCACACTGAAATACCAGCGTCCCAAGAAAAATAATGCGCATAACTTTACAGAAGAATATTTAGGTCAGACAACCATTAGCACACAAAGACTCAAAGAGATAATTAAATAAATATATACGCATCAGTGCTGCAATTATGCGATACAATACGTACATGTTCACCTGAGAATAAATGGTTCAGACTATCACAAAATTAATGAACATTTAAAGCAATACTAAATTATACAACATCAACATGAGAAAACAACAGTAGCAACGATATGAAGTAAGATGCTGCGGATGAGAATCGGGAAAGTAGAGACAAAAATCGTACCGACCACCAAGTTATCAAGAAGGATTAAAACTAATGGAAACCAATGAATGTCATCGTCATACATACAACTAATTCAAGATGTTTATTGATGGAAAAGGTGCCGGTAAGTAGAATACGTAATGGAATTGACAATTTTGGAACAGAACATGAGAACTTTCATTTAATAAGGAATAACTTTCACTCACATAACGCTCACTGGGGGGCAGAAATCTCAGAATCACAATTCCTCACTCTCCTGGATTGGGTTACCTCACGTTCCAGGATTGATAACCGTCAAAATCCTTTCCAGTAACTGGTACTTACCTAAAAAAGGACAGAAGTCAAATATTAGATCATGTAACTACTTCACACATAGTAAACTTCCATAACAAATAAAAAAATGTCAGTTGATGAGACCGGCATAAATAATTACAAAAATTCCTCATCGATTTGAAGAGATTGTGTTCACGATGTAAAAATGAAAATATAATAACCCCTAATGAACGGATACAGTGAGGTCCACCAGAGTGGAAAAGGATGGAATGACCTTAAGAATCTATAATCCAAGAAGATATGCAGCATTTTTACCGTTTAAGATGTGCATAGGTAACATGTAACAGCTAAGTACCGACGCTGAAGCAGTGAATTACTGATAGTGAGCCACGAACAGCCTTATTTTACATGGAAAATCTGCTAACGTTCGGTCGATGACCTTGGTAATGAGAAACTCTAAAGCATATTTTTTACAAGCATGCAAATTGATTATTCTTCACACATTTCGCCCATCAGAAATACCAAGAGCGCATTCTCAGGACACCCGATGAAAGTATGGAACTGGTCACTTGAGAACCACGCTCGCCAACACAAAAGATGCTTTTAACAGCACTGTTTACGACATGCAACGGGAGAAAAAAATCTTATTGATGCATTCGAAATGTTTTATGATACCCAAGCCCAAGCTGAACAGGAAAAAAAGATGAAGAAACTCCTTCACGCCAGTGACTTCTTCCGACCCTGGCAACACAGTCACGTCCTTCCACAAGTTTGCCTCTTCCCGAGAAAATAAAGGAACTATACAATAACGAGGACAATAATGCCTCTTCTTCAAAGAATATACACCACTACAATACGATATACGAACAATAGGAAAAGCATTCTTCTATAGCCTATAGGCACCCGCCTCTTCAACCGTAGGAAAAGATATCATTTTAGTCCACAGTTTGAAAGCGAAAAAGTAAGTTCGACGACCGGAGTTCATTGAGACGATTCTTTTACGCACACCATAGGAAAAGGCCAGGGAAAACAGTATTCAAATAATTCACTCACGCATCAGCTTGGCCGACCATTCACTCCAAGGAGAGTTACATCCGAAAGTCCACAATTTAGACATCAGCAAAATATAACATGAGAATTAGAAAAAATATGCCATCACGAAATTCAGAACTTTTCACTTCAAATTCAGAATCACTGCCTTGATTCCCCAAGAAATAGTTCTTTCCAAAATTTTATAACCCAAAAAATAAAGCAACATGGGATGTGAAGAAAACTATCATTCAAAAGCTATACACGCGGAGAACATCTCTAGACAGCAATGGTGTGAACGTTTGCGCAAATTATATTCACATTTGGTTTACCTCCACTTCACAAATCACCCGCCCTTAACATAAATTGCAAAACTCAAGTCAATTTATTCGCTTTCACCATAAAAATCCATGGGGATCAATGGCAGGTCAGTTTACAAAAAATTTAAATAATAAAACTATAGCAAAAAATACAGAACTAACTTTGTGAGTATATTTTCCACAATATGTAAAAGCTATTTTATACCTTTTAATTATTTAATTGAATATTAGTACTTACTAAGAATTAATAAAAGGATAAAAACGTATTAATACAATAGGTTAAACTCGAGGCTACGCGTGATGTTGAAAAATATTAATGCAATAGAACATCGGAAATTGAATATGAGCAATGACAATTGCGCAAATATTGGCATCCACCAAGCCTAAAACAGGTTCTGATTCCAATGGATTTGAACGTAATATCATAATAAAATTATAGGCATGTTACACCTAAATGAAAGTATTTCCCATTTTCCAATTTTTCACTCCAAAACGCTAGAGGCTAAAAGGTTGATTTTACACGCGAAATATTACGAGATCAAAAAAAGAGAAGCGTTTGTCCGCAGTGACCATATTAATGTCCCTATAATGAAGACAGATAATGATAAACGGAGTCGATAATGAATAGAGCAAACACGAGAGGAAATTCGAAAGGACAGAGAGTGAGGGACGTAATTGCTCAGTTTTCTCGTCGAGAGAGACAGAGAGAGAGGAAGAAAAAAATAAAGGGGAGAGGAATGTGCATAAGCTTTCACAAACAAACTCGGTGCGGGGCCGAATAAAACCTACTGAAAGAAAAAAATTGAAAAAAAAATGGACGTAGACGGGAAATAATGAAAAAGACGCGACACACGATCCGTCGCCTCACCTAATTCCTCACGTATTCACCCTGCAGACCGTCCTATCCTCCCCCTCCTTCTCCCGCCAACCATACCCCCACCCCCTCTCCCACCCTCCTCCGCAATCGATATGGCCACCACACCCACGCCACACCGCCTCCCCACCATTTCCTCAGGAGCCGCAGAAGAGCGGGGACCTTTTTCTTTTTCATTCTTCTTCCCCAGTACATCTTCTCCCTTCCCTCATCTCCCACGTCTGACTAACAGCATGAACTTCCCCAAGAGCGGCGGAAGTGCACACGGAAGAGCGTAGCCCGAATAATACCCTGGGATCGTCCCTGCTCCTCACAGACTGCCACATGGAGAGGAGGCAACATTTATTTTTCTTACGCTCCCAGAGAAAAAAAACCTCCGCGATGCAAAGGAAATCTCAAAGAAAAACATTAACACGCGCAGCGAGATGAATAATGATACTGCAAAGCCGGGATGCTAATGAATTGCAAGCGACTTAAATGTCTCACGCCAAAGGACCCTCGAGTATTTTTCGCTCGAGTCGACCCGATTGCATTAAAACGTGATGAAATGTGGCACTCATTCGTGAAATATGTAGCCAAGACCGTAACGCAGCCATCCAAACAAATACGCTACGTGTAATTTCGTCTACGACAGCAGTAAGTGGGAATAGTTCACAATTGCGCGACCCGGACGGTGGTGAGGGATTGAAGTCTTTATCGAGAACCATTCTTCTAAAGGAAAGTACTAATAAGAGAAGGAAAACATGGCTAATTTAAAATTCAACATACGGTTAAAAGGAAAAAGGTTTACTAAATAAAGACCTCACCTAGAGCAAGACCGATAAAAACGGTCAACATCTGTCCACTTAAACGACGTAACCGACAGATAATGAAGATATGGTCGGGTTTTACCTCCGCGTAATCTGCGTAGAAATTGGGGCACAATAAAAATGCTTCCGCATGGCTTTAATTCCTTCGGATGAAGATTCAGCAGAATATTTATTTACCTAATGCAATTGATACCCCATATCTAATTTATAACAGGTGATTCGGGTCTCTCCGCGAGGTCTAAAAAACCCCCACCAGGTCTGCAAGCCTTCGCTTAAACCCTAGAGGGAATTAGTTGGAAAAGGAAAAGGGAAGGGAAGGTTAGCGAACCACAACCCCTGCGAGGCCAACACCATGAGGCGGATTGACGTCAAAAGGACTTCAATGGGCCACCGCCTCCATGCAGTGCTCGTATCTGTTGGGTTCCCCAAACAACGTACGACGAGTCCCCGTCAGTCTCACTTTTGCGAAAACTAAACGCACATCTAATGAGAGCCGGAGGAGCCCGTTGCCCAAAAAATTGGGATTAGGTATCCCCAGACTCCCTTTTACGGGTAGACGCCGTGCGGTCATCCAGAGTACGTCATCGAATCAGGGACCACAGGGAATCAGGGACCCATGGAGGGTCAGTTCGGACCAATTCTGGTCGAAGCGTGGGTACATCCGTCAACTCAATACCCCTCGTCTACCCATTTTCTACTTTAAAACAGTAAATCTGGTGCCGATATTATCCACAAAAATAAATTTTGGGCAAAATTGAGACGAGCTTATGAATCATACGATGAAAATCTGCGCCATAAATTTACTAAAATAGCGCCACATATCGCAAAATATTGACCTTTACTCTCAAAAGTTTATTCAGAAAACAAAGAACAGAAAGCTAAAGCAACGGAAAACTTCCAAAATAACGCTAGAAATAAAAATAGGGAGTGGAACTATCAGAGGGCAATCATCAGACTCAAGTCTCATTTTAATTCGTTAGTCATGCCAAAATGTCACATGATAGGTGAGGCTGCGACGAGGACACAGGTCAAGGACGTCAGAGGAAGGGCACTAAATGGCAGCTGACACATGGGGTCACAGTCGGCTTGAACTGGAATTTCAAAGCCACATTGAAATGAATACCTGTTCCGGAAGTTAATGCTTTTGCTCTACCTTCCAGTCCCACATCACCTTAAACGGTCATTATTTCACCTTCCCGATGGTTATTCGTCTTTACGATACAATTATTGGGAATACTGCATGCAACGTACATCGTACCGTTTATGTAATTGTCTTCCTTTTATTTGCACATATTTAGTCTCAGTGTGCAAAATTTTGATTTAACATCGAGAATAGTACTCATTAAAAAGCAAATGAATAGCCAATAAAAATATTAACTGATGATTTATAACGTAATAATTCTAAATATGAGATTCTTAGGGTTGTGAGAAATAATAGGAAAGTTTAAAAACGAAAATAGCCGCGAAATGATTATTTAAGCTTACTATATAATTTCATCCGCGGGTTGGAAAATTCGGGTAAAAAGTCGAGTCGAATTCTTGGGGGAACTAAATCGAAGGCGAATAAAAGCAGTCTCAAAAATACCACATCTGTTCCAAAAAAGAACAAGCAGTTTCTCTTACTGCTCCCGGCATTTATGTTGCTCGAGAGCTACACGCTATGGATATCGAACTGATAAAGACGCTAAATAGAAGCGAGGGAAACTGGCTCAAGAAAAATGTGGAAAACAAGACAATGAATTCTAACCACGCGGTTACCATTTGGAATCTTGAATAAAAAGTGTGAAAGCAAGAGCCCCCACTTTCGACAGAGCCCGACTACCCTTGGACGAAGAGAAGCAAGGGGGAAAATAATTAAGAAAATCCATGTGGAGAAGCTGAGGCGTTTCTCGGGAGAGATTCCCATTGGATGGAGGGAAAAAAGGCGGACGTTTAACATCAGAGACCCAACTGTTTCGGCCGCCGCTCAAATTCTCTATTCCGAGGAACTGCAGCAATCGGACGGGGCACGAGAAAATTATTCCCGAAAAAAACAACTAAGAGACTCCAGAAATGCGATTCTTAGAACATGTGACATTTATGTCAGCATAAGGCTAACAAATATACCATCTGATGCGTCAGGAAGATTATTCATCGCCATAAATCTAACAGCTGCCGTTCGGAGATCACAGTTTATAGCTAAGTAACCAGTGAGTGATGGGGAAGGAAAAATTCATTGAATTTATTCGTCACGTGATGGATAATTTTGAAGTCATTGGCAGGTTTCTTCTTTCAGGCTTCAACAAGCAAGCAAAATATTGATAATGTCAACAACTCTAAGGTTACAATCGTCATTAAGTACCAGAAGTATGAGGAAGACAACTTGCCCATTGAAGAGTTCACACGGATCGAAATGGCGAGATAACTACTCATGTGGCGGATGCAGGTAGCGTCTAAATTTGATGCCGAATCACCCTATGGCACACACTTTAGAGGTGGCTTGCACGTCAATTCGTGAGTGCAAATGCGGAAATACAGCGTTTATCAATGATACAAACGTTTTGCAAAGTCAAAAGGGTGTATATTAAAAAATATTGTAAGCAAACTATTGCAGTCACTAATGCAAGGACAATTGCATTACTTTCTGCCACAAACGTGCGAGGAAGTATTTCTTCAGGGATTTTCAATGTCTAAGGCATCTGAATACGGTGCATTTGTAGAAAAATACATTATCACATGGACGAACAGATGAAGACGATATGTTACCAGATAAATAGAATAGAAGAGGAAAGAGGCGGTGCAAAATTATTTCAGCTCTTTGAAGGCGAGGACTTTTTCACACCACCGATGATTGCTTTCTTAGAGCGTTACTCTCTCAAATTGCTCCCTTCCCCCAGCAATGCGTCCTTCCTTCCATTTGGGGAGTCCTCGAAACGATTGTTTCCTTTTCCATGGTCCCGCACTTCCGTCCGCCGTTTAATGTCTTCTGCTCCAGCGGACTTTAAATACGAAGATAAAAACTGGGTGTGGGTGCGATTTGCTGCGTCGATAACTTTTTTCCAGTGCAACAGGGGAAGCGGATGCATTTGCCAACACGACATGCCAGTGTAACGCCGACACTCCTTCATTCATCGACGCGGATAGAAGGCGAACTATAAAGATAAAAAGGTGCAGGGAATCCTTAATCCAGCAGGTGAGAACTTCAAGGCAGCCACCGTGAACAAAAATACATCATAACTACCTTGGAGAATGAAGAGATTCGAGATGTGTCGCATGTTAAACGAACCGAAGGGACAAAAAAGCACTTTTACCGCAAAAAAGTCTTTCAAGTGATCCAAAGATTTCCTACTCAATCTTGTACAATACTCATCCCTCGGTGCATGACGATGGTCTTCCGTGCCTATGGGGGCACACATTTCTAAAGCATTTGCGACGTCGAGAACAAATGTTCTGACACCCGCCATCCATCGTCGAGCATAAATCTTACGATATCGATAGCATAAATCTTACAGTATCAATAGATAAATCTTACGATATCGAAAAAAATGCCGAATTAGGGTAACATTGTACAGAAATTCATCGAAAACGATTTATTTTATTTGCCGGCTGTAATAGGTGGAAAATTGAAAATACTAAATGCTCTAATCCACCCAAATCTCATCAAAGAAAAATGTTGAATTACGTTCGTTAATTAAGCATTTTTGCACTTAAAGGTATCCGGTCGTATCAGCGTTTGCAACAGGATATACGACGCTTGAGCTGCTTCCCAAAGCAGCCTCGATCTATGTTATCAAAACAAAATAAATAGAAAAGACACTGGGACAGAAAGCCTCTCCGCTTGGACATTCGCCAAGTAAAACCTCATCTATGATACTTCATATGCCTTCCTTGATATTCATGCTACCCTTCAAATCGAATGCCGTACGTTATACAGTTCATCACACCTTCCAAGAATAATAATTTAGTTTACATCCATTCTCAAATGACCCAAAATTCTATCCTTGTATCAGCCTTAAAACACTCTTCCCACCAAAAACTCCACAGAAAAAATTTTGTCTCAGAATTCACACTGTCAACCTCCTCATCATGTTTCACACAACTGTCTTCCCCTCCACGTACTTGTCTCTCGTGTCCTTCTCAAAAATCATGAACATTATGGACAGGAATAAAAAGAATAAAAATAAAAGCACTCCAGAGTGCTCATCAGCAAAGCCTCAGCCGAAAGGGATCTAATAAGTAGGTTGGCTCTAACAGGAGTGAATCTAACCCCGAGTTCAAAACCTGGTAGAGGTGGATATTTTTCAGAGGAATCCCGATCCAAACTGTGATGTCTAGAGAAGAGCACTTCGAGAGTAGCACAGTACTTCGACCATTGGATGACAAGGCTTAATAATGCCCCCCCTGGCACCCATCGTTAAGAGTATTCTACAGTACCACGTGACAAGGAGGAACAGCATCTAGTAATGAGTAAAGACTGATATAGTACTGTTCACTTTATTGAACCAAATTTTCACTACACATGTTTCGGCTTTCACGCCTATCGTCATCTGGCACAGTAGTTTCTTGCGCCAGATGCTGATGCTGCGTGACTGTCAAAATACGTGTAGTACAAATTTAGTTCAATACAGCGGACAATGCAATATTTGTCTTAATTCATCAAATTAGTATTTACATGCGGGCGCCACCCTTTCGTCATGTTCCCAGTGATTATTTCCTTTCCATCTCACCAACCTATCTCTAATAAGCAAATTATCTCAGTTTTCGGTCGCCTCTCTAAAAACTCAACTCGCATGTCTTTAATCCAGTTAAGTTTCCACTCTAGAACAATAGTAACTATTTATTTACTGCTGCAAGGATAGGTCTTTAAGAAAAACATATCGACGGGATCAACGAAGCTCAACGATGATGACAACGATGGGAGCGAATCTCCGTTTACTGTCCCGGAGACGATACATACCGAGGAGATTCACTCCTCGGGAACAAGGAACATTCACTCCCCGTCCCACCTGACCATTTATGGAGCTCGGCGGACAACTCATGTTTCATTCCCTAGCCAGATCTCCCAAGGACTTGTCGATCCATAAGCCCCGCGAAAGAACCATCCCTCACTCGATCAAGAAAAAAAAATAACGGTAAGAAAAGCGACCCACCCTTCTCGAAGTCTCTCCGCACTCGACCCCACCACAGAACCACCACCTCCCGACCGCCACTCGCCCCATCACCGCCGAAAAGCCAGAAGACCTCCTACCCCCCCACCTCCAACCCAGTAAAGCCTTCTGGACTTCACGAAAAAATTCACCCGCGCTCTTTCCACCACCCGGCTCCACCCAACTCGAGAATTCGCACCCGTCGGAGAAGAAAAGAGAAGGAAGCCGCCGCTGAAGACGTGATCCGAATGAGAGGAGGCCGGCCCGTCGAAGAGGATAAAGAAAGGGTTCCGCCCGAGTTGAGAACCACGGCAGCGGCGGGGAGAAAACGAGATACGCGTAGATATATATTGAATTTGGTTCCTGCCGCATTCCTCGATGGTCTCAATGGCACCGCGGAGGCTCATCGATAAAAGGTCGAAAAAGAGAAGAAGACAAAGCATTATGTGGCACGCGGTTCGCGAGGCCCACAGGGCACTCTCGAAGAGGAAGCCAAGGGAGAGAGGCCCGCCAAACAAAAGCCGCATCATGTTTCCCGTAAGTCACGAGCTCGAACGAGGCTAAAAGGTCTTTAAAAATCCCCGTCGAATACCGAAAATCAACCACGTGGATGTCGACGCCGAACTGAAATGCTGTTTCGGGATCAGATGCGAAGCTCAATTTTCGTTACTAATCAACAGAAAGATCACCATCATCAGTCATCAATTCGAAGATATGTTTGCTGTAGCTATCCATCCCACACTCTCTCACAGTTTCATTCCTATTAATACCTCACTTTGATGACCTTCATTATTTGCCTAATGTACTCCATCCTTGACAATCTTCAATTCATTCCTCCTTCCACTGTTTTCCCAAAAGGCTGATATGGCGCAAAATTTGTCCACTTGTCTCTTCCTCTAAGAGTATTAATGAGCATCTTGATGCTGTTAAACAAGTTGATCCTCACAAGAGTGGGATATGAAAAGGAAGCGCTTAATGTCTAATATTCCAGCAGAAAAAAATATTTCCCGTAAAATTCAAGGCTTTGATGATAGGGTGAACCCAAAAAGATTCACCTGACTTTAAAGTAGTAGTGAAAACCCTCATGATTAAATAATAAATGCTTTTTATCCTAAATCATTTGCACAGCAAATTACATGAGCGGACTGAAATATTATTGGCTACAATTATCGTCAACTATCTGGAGGTGAGCACTAAGCGCTCCCTACCGCATTATCTTAAAAAGAGCACAGAGACTACAGAATTCCGAACTGATAAGTGGTAAATTAGTGAAATAATTATGAGTCTGAATACCACAGGCGGGACTAAATGTAGATACAAATCGGAGGAAGTTGCCGGAGTCAGAATTATATCGATGGTTTTCGTGTTCTCCTTTATACTCCGCTTCTTTCCTTATCCAAAACGGATGCGGTTTTCGTCGGGAAATGAAGATATCCCAAAACTGTTGATAAAACGGCGATTACAGTTAAACCTCATAAAGCAGTGGCATATTACTTCTTACGAAAACACTTCCCTCTGAAAAGACTCCTATGAAGAGCAGCAAAAATGAAGTTTTGTCCCGATGGGTTATTTGACGCAACTCAATTTTTCTAATTAACTTCGCTATCATCATAGATAAAATAATTTTCATTAAAAACAGCTCAGAAGAAAGCCTAGAGTGATGCAATGTACCACTGAACCATTGATTCAAAATTTAGAACATTTCCGTTCGTGCTTCACTCTTCACAAACCAACCTAGAGAGCAATACACCCAAAGATTCTAAGCCAAGAGCGGAATACGGAATTTAAACGCTAAACAAGAGAGCAATTTACGCCACAGTGCCTACTGCATCTATTCATCAAAGTCCGTAAAGTACTTTCATGTTTGGCAGTGAGCCTGGGCAGTTTATATGCACAAGAATAGATTTCAATTTGTTATTTCCATCTGAGACATGTGCAGTCATGAACAGTGGAGCCAAATCGACCTTTAGGATACCACACCATAAAGGATGCCTAGCGAACAAAAAAGATGCGCTGGTAAGAAAAACGAGAGCCACAAAAATCACAGCACAACGCCCCGGATAAACTGTTTTTACCAAATGAGAGCTTACAGAAGCATTTCAACGAATTTTACCATGCGATTCCCCGGAATGCACATTAAATGGTTTCATGATTCCTATTAAACAACATAGCAATGCTCAGTGAGACTAAGGCGGAGAGGTTGTGGGCAATAATCGAATATGTGATTAAAAGAAATTACAGCATATAGAAACGGAAACCATTAATGTAATTGATCCCTACCATCAAATTTTAGAGCCAAGTTTTGTACCATTTCATTGTCATCAAGGTAAATAAAGCAATTTCGAATTTAATAAACAGTAATATGCAAACAATAATCAAGAAATCCAATTCAGAAGACTTAAAAGACACATTTTTCATACTTGTGAATTAAGAAGACACATTTTTAACAAGAAATGAAGGACCATCGTTATAGAGAACAAATGCCCAAGCAGGCGTGAATTTCCACATGAGAAAAATCATACGCCTTGACCGGGACTCGAAACAGGATCCTTCGATTCCCGGCCGAATTCTTTAGCCAGTTAAACTACCGAGGCGTCCTCTTACTCGGTGGATGTTTATGGGCTTTAGGGGACAGGATGGTCTAGATTGCCGGGTAATTTTATGCAGCGACCAGCCAAAGTCGTGCGCTAAGCGCCACAGCCCGAGACGTATAAGCCAGAACTTTGAACACAAATACGTGTTCGCTCTTTTGACCGATTGTGGGAAAACGGGGACAAGCCACGGATAACTCTACCGACTCTACGGAGTCACCCGCAATTCACACACGGGCTTTACCTCTAGGGCTATGGCACTTGGCGCAAGGGTAGCCTCGGTAGCTTAACCTGGTCAAGTAAACGGCCGGAAATCGAGGGATTCGGGTTCGAGTCCGGGTCATGGATGATTTTTTTTCCTCGGGGAAATTCGAAACGTTTGTACATTGCGGGTGACTCATCACCCGCAAGTTATCCATGGCTAGTCCCTGCTAGTAACCATAATTGACCAACAAGAATTATCATAGTACTGCGCATAGTTGGGAAAGTTACCAAGAAAAATTATCTGATTAAAGTTCAAGTTAGTCTCTGTAAAAAGTGACTTGTTACAGTTAAAAGTTACTTTTCTGAAAAAGTAACTAATTTAAGTTAAAGTTAAAAAAGTAACTTTTAAGTGAAAAGCTACGTTTTCAGTTACTTTTAAGAAACTTTAAAAAGCTATTTTTTCGCAAATACCCCCCAAGTTACATTGTCTCAACACATTACACTTTCAATTCTAACATATTGTTTTGATTTGTAGTTGAGTCTATCCGGTTTATTCCCTCCTCACCTCATATTTCTGACTGCTGGCTTGAAAAACTTCCTGAGGTCACTATTTAACATGCAAGAGGGTTGGTATGTATACCATGCATGGTTGGAAAAGTTGCCAAAAAATCAACTGATTAAAGTTGAAGTTAATCTCAGTAAAAAATAACTAGGTAAAGTTAAAAGTCAACTCTTCTAAAAAGTAACGGTTAAGTTAAATAGTCAACTACATTTTCAACGATTGATTTTAATCGTTAATCCCAACTATGGACCTGTGTTACCTATACCTATCTCGCGAGAGAATAGCTAAGTGTATGAGCACACCTGGAATATACGCATAGTAGTGTAACCAGTCTACTTACGCTCTAACATGAGATAACCCCAAAAAATCGCTTCGTTTTTAAGATTATAAAACTCCTCCGACATTCAGTAACGAGAATCCACCACCCGAATGTCATCTTATTATAGCCCCAGATGTGTAGAGATCCAAGACTGTAGGAGTCACACAAAGTCCTCCTAAAGTATATAATACAATCAAACGATTGAATTATCATTAGTGAACCCAGTAAACTTGTGGAGATTTATTAATTCGAAGGCATCCGCGGATTCGTTGAAATGGCAGTGAAGGTTTTTCGGGCTCTCTTCCGCGTAGATCCATTGTCTTAGACGACAGTTTCGGTAGTATTACGCCTACTACCTTCAGGTCTGAAGAGAGGAAGGTAGCTGTAATGCTACCAAAACTGTCGTCGGCGACAATGGAACTACGTGGAAGAGAGCCCGAATAACCTTCACGGATGTTGGGTGGATTTAATTTAAAATAAAGCAAAGGAAGAGAATGAATGCTAGATAAACGATATGCTTGTTAATTGGCCATGACAAAGACGCGATATCAATCATTTATGCGTTCAACGAAAGAGTTTACTTGGCGCTCAAACATTAAGGACGGCAGCCGTAGTGATTTGAGTAATGAATTTACGAACCTCTTCGTAAAGCTCAATACTGCCAAGCTAATGCCCAATTCTGGATCCCTCCACCCTTCCCTCATTGCCTAAATAATTTCACTATTTGCAACGAAACAAACCTTCCCATAAGGCGCCGATCACCCAAGTTGTCGATCGCCTCCACAACGAACAGACAAATCAAACGCCCAAAGAAAGAACGCGAGACATAGAATCACTCGATCGATCTCAAAGAGGGGAACGCCGGAAGCTGGAGACTCATTTTCATCCGACGAGCGAGACACAAGCGAGAAGAAAGCTGCAACACCAAGAGGGTCAGGGGGATGGGAGAAAAGGTGTTAACGGAAGAAGAGGTTTCGAAAGGTGTTGGAAAACGAAGTGTGTGCAAATAAAAGAAGCAAGGGTGGTGGGGCAAGAACGAGGAAGGAGCTAGCGAGGGGGAGAGAAGACGGTAGGGCGCTGGAGAAGAAGAAGAATAATAATAAAAGGCTTTGTTGAGCGGGCGCGAAATCTCGCACCCACTTCCACGGGCCGGGCTCTCGGTTACATTCGGACGGCAGCGTACGCCCAGTCCTCTGGCACCTCCCGCCGTCGCCGCCGCGGGGCGCGCTAAGTGCGCGGAAGCGATTCAAATGGGAACAACCCTATTGTTCCTCTTCCCACCCTCTCCCACTCACTCACTCACTCACTGTGCCCATTCTTCTCTTCCGTTTCGAGCACCCAACACGTGCTGCTCCCACGTCCAAACGCCTATACCTCTCCTCCTCTCCTCTGTCTCCCGAACCACAGATCACTTCAGGTCTTGTCACACTGAACATAAAAGCAGGACTGGAGATCAATTAGTAAATTAGGGACATGTCGTAGCTTAAAATCAGGCAACAATTGCACTTGTCTTAAAACCAACAAATCATATTGCAGGAGATCGGAATGGTAAATAGTAGAGCCGCGTTTTTGTATTGGAGCTACACACACAATCCGATAAAAACGAACATAAACGCCATCCGTTTACTGACGTATAACGGTTCCAGTATCCACAGGCACCGCTGGAACCTTGCGTTTCGGCGGAGTATACCGATTAAGGCAATGTAAAATGACCAACTACAAATTGTTGCTGATTAAGTGTTTGAAATACCATCGATATATCAATGAAAATATAAAACTATAAACAACATTGTTTATTCTTGTTCTTGGCCGTGAAATAATTACGATCACGAGGTTTCATGTACGCGGAAGAAATAAACGAGAACTTCCGGAAAATATCATTTGAAAAATGCGCCGTTATTCTTGAGTAAACAATTTTAGAAATATCATTTTCAGAGTCAAACTTGTTGCACGAGTGTGATCGCTCGGGAACAATTAAAACGATTAGAGACACCAACGAAGAAAAGACTTTATTAAACTTTTAAAATTTCACTTCCTCATCGCAGGTGGCTAATGTATGCGCGCCAAGTCAGGGTCTGCAGGTTAACTTAAGAAATCACTTTCCTTCGTGAATGAGTAGCTTAACGGCATAAATTAAGAAATGAACGAGAGCAATCTGTTGCGATACGTGGTCCAGGCGCTTCTCGAGCAGTCAATAGGGGACACACATGCACAAGCTCAACCGCCGTTAGTTAGGATCTTAAACCGGGTTCAACGGAACCCGGCTTCACACTTGAGACGTCCTCTCTTTTGCTCTGCTCTCCATTCTAAGAGAATGCTGCAAACACAATGAAAGGGTGTCAAAAAGTGGGCGCTCATTCTCTATCTTCCTCTCGTATCGATTAGCGGAGTTGACACGTGAGAGAGGGAGCGAGAGGGAGAGAAAGAGAAGAAAATAAAACAGAGCCACTCCACTCTTGCCTCCAAACAAAAAATCCCTCTCTCAAACCATTAGAGAGAGCACACTTTCAAAGTTGTAAACATTCGTTCGTTACCGCTCCTGCTTCCCGCATCGTCCATTCGAAATCACACGGATACGTTTCCGTTGTCATGCGACCAAAGGTCCTGTCCGAAAAAAGAAGCTAGAGTACCCCAACTCCAAATCCCTTTGTCCACTCGAGTTGTCCGTTGCCCTCGTTGACGTAATTTCGGCAGGCGCGGATGCGGGGAAAAAAACTACAACAAACAATCGGTATACATTCCATTTTGGCCGGTGGAAAATAAAAATAAGATCGAACACATTTTTTGCTCCACTATGAAGTTACTGCACGAATTAGCTCCTTTATGCCACAAAGCAGACTACGGCGACGATATTTAGAGTCGAGAGAAACAATTAAAAATAGTGATTTTTCAACAAACATGTCCGCAGAAGAAAGCAAAGTTAAAGCCTCATTTAGAGAAGCAAAATTCCGTCTAAGGACGCCTACTTCCATTAAATATATCGAGAAGCACTAGCCTCATCTACGCCACGACACCAGCAAACGGAAACTAAAATATCATGCGGAGTAACTCTGTGAAAGGACAAATCACGCCGAACAAAGAAATCAGTACAACCCGTTTGCATGCCTGGGTTGAAGCTTCACCGTCACTCCCATTGTCCTACGCCATAAGTGCCTATCCCTTCGATTCGGCAACTTTGTCAAGGTGGCGTCGGAAAATCGTCACCTAACAGGCCAGGATACTTTAAAGGATATACATTAAAATAGGAGATACATTAAAAATTAAAAAGGAATAGAAATGAAAGGATGAAAATGAAATTTAACCTTGACTGAAAGTAGGTAACAATAGAAGGGAAAGGGAAAAATTCCTTGGTAAGGAGCAACTTCTGGTACAAGAGTAGTGGTAAAACCGAAATTTTCTTGGAAAAATTCGTACCTTGCGTATTTTATTTCTCCTCTTTGTTATAAATTAGCAGGTTTAAATATACTAAACAACGCACATGAAAAAAACGTGATACGCAGGAAAAATCTTCCGATAAGACTTAATATATTTCTTTTAATTACCATATCGCCGATACTACTGCAACTAGTTATATATGAACAGTTCACCCCTCTAATGAATGGGCCACTCACAGAAACGATATACGGTATCCCTTGAAACTTTACAAGACAAGTAAAATGTAGGAAACGTTAAGTAATATGCCAGGAAAACGGATCAAACATTTGGAGGAAAATACTTTTTCTAATAGGCGCACCACAAAATTCTGAACATAAAACAATTAAATAACCATAACCATAGGTAATAGACTACGCCACTATTTCTGAGAATATCAGTACAACAATCTCCAATTCTATAGTCGGTATGATCGGTGAGGATAGTATTCTCTACGTAGAAAGCCTAACGACGCAAGAAATTCACACATTCAGTATTGGAGAGCTAATCGCTTGAGGTTTTAAAGCAATGCATTGTGACATTGACATGTTGCACAAAAAGAGATTAGTAGGGCCATCTCAGAAGTCCCACTTCGATTTGAATCAGGCCAATAGCCCAACGCTCTACCCACACACTACCACGTCATTCTGGATTTACCAATGAGTAGACATAAATCACCGTAATTTGTCCCCTCGGTTTCAGATTTTGAAATTGTCGAATTAACTCAAGAAATAAACGTGGAAAAAAGAAAATGCAGACATAACAATGGATAATGGGGAGACAGTGGAGTATAGATCGTAGTGACCCCAAAATTTACGCAAATAAGTATACAAGCTTAAGACAATCCATCTCCATCAAATTGTTCCGCAGGCAATGGTTTATTTTCAAATGAAACTCTTGCAATGAACAAAAACGTACGGAGAACTTAAGAGAAAAGCCGCGAGCACCATAGTTGTGTCATTCCAGAAGGCAGGAGGAACAGATTATTTTCGCCACGCAAATTCGAGAGAAGATTCCGCAAATCGTGGGATTCAAGCTACGCAGACCTTGCTAATGACGGGTCTAAATGGAGGAACACTGCTCGTCCCTCAAAATCCAAACGAGAAAGCGTAACTGATATGCTTCGTGGGGTTAAGCAACGAAAGGTTATTGCGAAATGAATTACGTCGCCAAGAGAGGTATTTCAAGAGGCAAACATTTCTTCGGTCGTACAAACCCAAGAGCTAAGCCTCCTACCAACAAGGGTAACATTTCGCCCGACAATTCTATTTGGAATCGATAAAAGGATTACAAATTAAAAAATTGGAACATTTTTAGCGTAATAGTTAACAATGAGAAAGACAGACGCTTGAAAGATTAAAGCAGATTCTCATAGATAAAAAAAATATTCCGACAGAGTTTTCCCCCTTATTTTTCCTAAGGGGAGGAAAAACTAAAATAATATTATTGCCCCTGACGTTCGCTGAGACTAATGTAGCACAAATTTTTTTTTCTTAGATTCCCAACAATAGCGCAAATGCAGGTGCCACGTGCAACAGAGCGCAGTTAATGGCGAATGAGAGTGAGTTGCTTCCATATCACACCATTTCATACAGCTCAACATAGGCAAGAGTTTTAACGACTTACTACTGCACATAGAGAAAAAAACATGATAATGAAAATCTCAGCTAGCCACAGTAACTAACTATACCATCTGACGTCGGTCATGATCCAGCAGTTCTTTACCCAAATATACGGAGCAGGGAGTTCAGGAAGCACCGATGAGTGACACTAAATTTTTTCCGGCTGGCAGAAGAAAACAAAGGACTATGACCCCTATCACCGTTACCAGTTGCCAATTCGCCCGCTTCTGCACGTTTGAAAATGGAAATTCGGGGAAACAATAGCGGCCGCGTCACAGAACGTGGTCACCTACGTCCGTCCTATCCTTTATCCCGCGTCAAAGCATCGGCCGTTGACATTTTTCAAAATAAGCCCGCGCCTGCGGGACGTCCTAGGGACTACGGCATTCACTACAATCACTTCCAATTTTGCAACGGACCATGGGAGCCCTGCGAACTTTTAATTCCAAATTACTCTTCAATATATTCATGTATCGCACAAAGAATAGCGAATGAAACAAGCTGGGCCTGTGGGGCTTATGAATATCGTCTAGAGACAGGCAACGCGAAAATCTCCACTGATTGGTAGCCCAGAGTTTTTTAAGCCACCTGATCGCCAACTAATTTAATTAGATGAAGGAAATGCTATTCTAATAATAAAAACGGTGTATATTTTCAAAGTGATTACTATATCTTGATTGCGAGAACAAATGAGCAATTCAAAATAAGTTTTAATAAAAAATAACGTCCTAAAAAGTTAGGCACCCTCATTGTGGGTAACTATCCTAGTACGTCTAGGACTACTCACGATCTACCCGATACAGTTCAATGAGTTAGATATTCACAGATAACGATGGCATTTAATTGACATATCACTCACAAAAACTGACTTAGACAATATCTCATTGAATAGAGTTAGAAACTTCTAATACCTGGTAACTTCCTTGATGCACACGACCATGAATTAGTAGCAAGCATTCCATGAGCGAAGAGTCTATAATATCACGGCACAATCATCCTAAAACTGCTTCGACTCTCTGATTTCAGAGAAAGATTAATGATACTGCATTCTGGTTTCGAAGTGTCAAAGTTAAGGAGGCACCGTCGGAAACCTTTACTACCTTCATACTCCCCGTCCGTGCAAATTTCTCGGTAACCCTAAAACGAAATCGGAGTTCGCCTTCCACGGATGAAGTGTTGCCGGGGAAGTGGAGAGGCATTTCCGAGCGGAGTTATCAAACGCTCTTACGCTGCGAGGTGGTAGCGCTCAGGCGAAGAGTCGTAAATCAGCGAGTGCACGTATGCATGGGGGGAGAAGAGGGACGAGGTCGCGGAGGGAATGCAAAAGGAGGCGGCGATAAGACGCGGTCCGGGGAATTCGGGAAAAGGAAAGCGACGACGACGCAAAGAAGACGATGAAACTAAAGAGAAGCTTCGGAGAGAACATCTACATCTGCATAATAACCTCCGAGCCACCTCAAGGGCAAGTGGTGGGGGTTGGTTATCACTGACACGCATTCCACAATGCACTAGTTAATGTAACTACTATCACTGATGCATTTGCGAAGAACTACCAAAACTTATCAGGAGGCAAAACTTCTCAAATACGCGCCACACTAAAGGCATGCTACTTTGTCCCATGCTTCCACAGCCACACAAATGCACAGAGATACAAGGGTTACACCGCAATCATGCACGGCCTGCCGTTAGTACGATGGAACAGGTGAGGATACAGACATCAGTGAATAAGCCAACTAGCTAGCTACACTAATTATTGAAAAAACTAGTTATAAGTCTAATTGGCAACTTTTCTGGTCCCTTATCATTCGCGGGAAAAATGACATTTTCAATCTGTGCGCTCTGCAGTCTATTACCCTTCTTCCTCAAATAACAGGGTAACCCTGGACATAAATGAAAAAATGGCGGAAGGAATCCAAGAGCGCAGGGGGGAATACACAATTATCTTCGACTGCCTGCCACCACGAGGCGAGCAAATCTTCAATGCACCGAAAAAATATACGCATATCCTGAAAACTGATGATGATTAATACAACTTTTCCCCTTAAAAGGAAGAAAGTAAAAGAGTGCATCCTAAATTATACTTAGGCTCGGTTTTATAATGTCCTGTTACCCTTCACTGCAAGAGGAAGAAACCTTAAAAGTAATAAAATTAATTGTTCATACAGGGACACCATTTAATAGACTAAAGGTAGGTTTCACTAAGTTTAGTTAAATGAAAGGTAACACAGAAGTAACATCTATGTTACCTCCAAGTTAGCCGAGAGCTGCGGTTGTGCTAATTGATCTAACATTCGGCTAGTTCACAAGGGTGTTAGTGATGTGGCTACGCATGATATTCGTATTTCATGACGATAAAATCTTGAACCAAAAAATTATAAAGCCTAGCCTTCGCAAACGACAAAATTTCAGCCATTTAATATATCAACCTCAATTTCAGAACTCTAACAAAAATTTGAAGTGTAACCAAATGGCGATAAAGTGAAAGTTTTTTCCAAGCCACTTTTTTTTTCAAGCCAAATTGTTTTTCCGGGAAACATAAATGTATCCGACATATGCATTTCACGTATAACTGGCGTACGTACAGTCCAGGAATCACCGCGGTGAGTAGTACCAGAAGATGAGAGAGAGGCGGGAGTGATAAAGACCAGAGGGGAATGGAAGGAAAAGAAACTGCGAAAAGAATGCATGAGAAAGCATGAGAGACACCGGGGAAGTATAAGGAGGCGAGGGGGTGCAATGCATTTCGCAGGCGGCAATGGAGATTCGCGAGAGGGTGGAGGAGTAAATGAAAGAGGGATGGGGGAGGGGGTGGAGAGAGTGATGAGTGTAGCTACTGAGATGATTTAACCGCCGCTCTTTTCATTTTCCATTATTTTAGCGAAAAAAAAGCAAATGGGTGGGCGGTAAGCGGGCGAAAGTGGGTACGCGGTTGGTTGGGAGAGTGCGCCGCTTCTCGCTCTGGGGTAATGGGGCGAAAATTTTTCCGGAACCGCCACCACTACGACACCGCCTCGGCTTATGCAAAATGAATGCGGGACGAACGGTTAAGCGGATGACTTTAATAACGGAAGGTGATGAATTTACGGCTAATTCCGAAGCGGAAGAAAAAATGCGATACAACCTTATAGGAAGAGTAGTTGAAAGAAAATACGGTGCCTGGCTTCATCTTTTGTAAATACGAATGATGACATGCGCTAATGGACAACCTGGATCAGCGGATTAAAGTCAAACCATGTATAACGCGGCCGAAAACGCTTCCGCAGACGTTTACGCTCTTTTATTTCACGATGCTGCTTTGCTCCTTGATGCAAATCTGTTTGCTCAGGCCTCTGATTTAAGGGTTAATATTAAGAGTGAATGTTAATACATTTTGCATGATACGTAGTCATTTTGACAGCGGAGGAAACGTAAATTTGTCGAAAATCAGGTAATCGCCATGGCGTGTACGACTTTTTTTGTTTAAATAGTTCTACCGGTTAAGGTAGGTTTTATTTAATGTCAGAGAATCTCCGACCACTTTTACTTTTCATGGGCCTATCTCGCTCTAGAATATCCTTTTTCGCCTCAGCATACGGTCTACTATTCTTCATCCTGTCCATGAAACCTATCCTCCTCCTTCCTCTTCCTCGCTTGCCCAACACCCTTCCCTCTACCACATTCTTCAGCAATCCCTCACCCCTTATTACGTCCTCTAGCCACCTCCTCTGCCGGTCTCGAATTTCCTTAAGAATTTTCCTTTCCTCGCCCACCATCTCAAGCACTTCCTCGTTAGTCCTCCTCTCCGTCCACCTCGCCTTCTCCATCCTTCTCCAAACCCACATCTCAAATGCCTGCATCCAATTCTTGTCCTCCTTTCCGAGGGTCCACTTTTCTGCCCCATACAACGCTCGCTACGCTCATCAAATCAAGTTCTCTACCAGCCTCTTCTTCACATCCATACCCAAGGTCCCCGTCATCAGCTCCCTTCCATTACTAAACGCCTCCTTAGCTAGCACTATTCCCTTCCGCATGTCTTTGCTACTTTGTCCGTTTTCTTCTAGTGTACTTCATAAGTAATTAAAATGCTCTAATTGCTCCAGTTTCTGTCCTCCATAATCACCAGCCTCGCTTTATTTGTCCTAGAGTGTACGACGTATATTTCTGAAATATTTTTGCACTTATTCTAAACGAGAATCCTGCAATTCCATGAAGGATCACCAAAATGTTGCAAATCGCGCATTATAACGTCACAGTGAACGTTCTCCTGAACACATGCAACGAGTATTCCACTGTGCTGTTTGTGGCGCTGTTGTCCGGTGTGGGTAATGGAGGGGAAGGCGAAGATCTCGCCTAGGCTGCGGCGGACGCCAGAACTAAAAAGGCGTTTTCGGCCGAAGTATGCAGCCTAATTAAGTCAACGCAATTTATGAATCACACCACGAACCACTCACTACCGGTGAAGTATTGCAGTATCACAATAAAAACGGATAATGGAACTCGCAATCAACACTGAGGACGTTACACTGCTCCAGCGTAACGTGACTGCTCGAATTTTATGCTGAAGAGGTCACATGGACGCATATGGGAGTAAACTTAAAATGATGAATTGATGTTATTACGCTGAATGAATATTCTGTTTTCTCGGGTAATTCTGAAACAATTAATAAAAATTGATAATTGATACTCTTGACAATGCACGCTTAAGCAAGAATTATCGTTTTAAAGACATAAGCATCTCAGTAGGAACTCGATCAATATTCAGGGTCATGGAACTCATGCCTAAAAACGCAATTCCCGAGATATAGAAGACTAACCTACAAAGGTTTTCACTGATGTCCTTTAGCATTGTCGATATCATAAGGGATTTAAATGAAGGGCATCACGAAATAGAAGCGACGAAACAATATATATAAGCGCACTTCCTTGGCGGGCGCACAACCAAAATCTTCGCACACATCAAGAGAGAAGTACAAATTAGAGAAAGAGAGATGTTACGATTTCACGATAACCGCACAGGAAAATGGGGAATGACCGCGTCAACACTAATGACGGTCGGGCGGTACCGAAGCGCGGGGAGGAGAGAACACTCCGACCGGACAAGGGCCGTCTTCCAGTAAATTACAACCCAAATCCTCTCCACATTTCCCTATCGATTCTGTCCACCTGCTTCTGGGGGAAAAGCGAACAATCCCTCTGTCGACAGCCAAGGAAGAAAAGGCACACCCACACGGTCGACCCTACCAGAGAAGGGACTCCACGCTTCCCGAGGCGAACGAAGGAACGCAGAACCGAAAATCATGGGGGCATGAAAGGTCACTGCGAGACATGACCCCAGGCCGATGGGGAAACCAGGTCACGTGACTGGCGTGAAGAGCATAAATCCACCGCTTTTTTTTTGAAGCGCGAGAAATGTGACGTACGCTTCAAGCGAGCGAGAGGCGTGGGTGGGTGACGCGGGAGAGGGCTCCCCATCGCGACGGACGATGCTCGGTTCCGAGCCCGAGAGAGAGAGAGTAGGGACAGAAGAAGGCAGCTGAAGGAAGAGCCCAGGGTGAGAGTTCAGGCACGAGGAATGACATACAATGGTCATTTGAAAAAGCCTCCTCTTTCTTTTTGAGCTCCGCAGGGTACAAAGACTTCCTCTGAGTGACGACCGTTTAGTTTCGCCGCAGAGGAGTTCATTCCGATGAAACTTGCCACGAAAGAATGCGTGGAGCTTGATATTTGACGAGAAGGATGACACTTAAAACGACATCACACTTTTATTAATCGTCTAAGAGGGCTGAATCGAATCATTATTCCACGCATTTATCTTTTCGGCTTTCTCCAGGCTCTAAAAGCGAAACAAAAACAAGATAACAACCACCGCGTGAGATTCCGTGTCGCTTTTCTATGCACCTGTGCGTACTACTAGATAAAAAACTATTGAATCCGCTCTTTAAATCTAAGTTTTCCGTTTTCAAACTAAGATCGCTAGAATCATAAAATAGGAAGGCCTCTTAATTTATAAACGTACACAAAGACATATCGATATTCAATGGTCCAAAATCTTCAAGACTGACAAATGGTTTATTGACATTACTGGTGAAACTCCTACGCTCAATAGCATAAAATCAACCGTTTTATTCAGTAATAAAATTAGAACTTCAGCGGGTACCTTCCAAAGACAAAGGCTCCGAATGAAAACAACGATAAAATTTCCAGCAATTCAAGAATAGTATCATTCTTGTGAAACTAATTAGCGGTAAAGGATTTAAAGGAGGGCCAGGAAACTACTAACGAAACGCTCGCACGGCCGTTTAGTTTCGCCCAAGAGGAATTTAGTCCGAAGAAACTTGTCACGAAATAATGCGCGAAGCTTTACATTTGACGAGAAAGATGACAAATAAAAGGAAATCACACTTTAATTAATCGCCTATGAGGGCTGAATAGCAGCATCATTCCGCGCCTTCATCTCTTCGGCGTCCTAGAGGCTTGAAAACATAAAATAACGACCAAGACGCGAGTTTCCGTGTTGCTTTCCAATGCACCTGTGCGGGCTAATCGGTTAAAAACTATAAATCTATTCTTTAAATCAACGATATCCGTTTAAAAAAATGCTCACTAAAAACACAAGAAGACAGGCCTCTTAATTTAGGAACGCTAGAGACACATCGATATTCTACGATCTTAGCTCTTTAGGATTGCCAAACTACGATTTATTGACATTGGACGGTGGAGGGCTTTCGCTCTCCATCATAAAATCAACCGTTTTCTTTAGAGATAAACTTAAAACTTATCCACATCCTGAGAACAAGGACCCCGAATGAAATCAACGCTGAAATTTCCAGCAATATTTTTTTTTAGTATATGAATGCCTTTATTTGCATTAAAAAAACTTGGTCCTTCTAAGCCATAAGGCTTGTCAGAAGGTTCCATTATTATATTACATAGTGGCATATTACAAGCATAACATTTAATAGTCTAAATAAAAATTACCCTACTGGTATATTGCTTACATTACATTTATATTACATTATAATTTTAAAATCATAAAAATAATTCAATGACAATAACATAACATTTAAATTTATAAGGAATATTGAAACCAAAATAGGAAAAATTATTATTACTTATAAATATCAGCTATTACATATTCACAATTTCGCTAGTTAACCATTGTTTCACTTTTGTTTTAATTTTGACCAAGGATTTTAGATTATGCAGAGTCTTAGGCATACAATTAAAGGTATGAGGTACAACATACTTTAGCAACCTTTTACCTAGGACAGCATCACTAGATATGTCAACTATAACTACATCATCGGAAGTAGAAACCGAATCTTCGGATTTCCGGATATAAGTGGATCGGGCGAACACTTCAAATGAGAAATGCGTGACGGAAATACACGTTCACATTCCGGTCAGGTCAAGTAATATTAATGGGGATTTTATTAACAAAACTATTTCCAATTCCAGTTTTCTGAGCCCTCGACCAACATTTTAATGAAAAAGAATACTCTCACATCAAATACAAGACGTCGACTATCTTCCACAGCAAGAGTAACTAGAACTAGCTAGCGCGAAAATGACATCACCTCAATGCTTTGTCAGGGCGTGGAAATCAGTCGTGGATCGACGAGAGATCGGTGTGAGAGCATTCGCGCGGAGAAGGGAGGGTAGTTACGGAGAGCCGAAGTTAAAACACTGCAAGGCAAATGGAAGCACGTAGCTCGAGGGCCTCCTCATCTCCGCCTCAAACTTCAAGGAGATAACGAAGGCTTTGCGGGCGGCGGGGTCCTCGAATGCTCGCTCTCCTCGATGGCGCGAACACAAGGTCTTAAGGAGCGGGTAAGTGAGAGTGGGCGGTTTAGGCATCTTGAGATGATGATGATGAAGCCGGGGAGCATCGGAGGAAGGTAGAGTTCGAGGGAGGGGAGGAGATGGAGCGAGAAATTAAAGCGATGATACACATCACCATTTGAATATTTTACCGACTGATTTATCGATTTTTTAAATAGTTTCATCCATACATTCCCCATTAATAAGGCATGTTTTTGTCAACTGAACTGCGAAGTTCGTCGTTCCAACGTGACGAAGTTGTTTTTTTCCTCCGTGATAGTGGCTTGGTTAAGCACAACGCTTCCTGCGCCACAAAGTTAATTTGAGAACACCCTGTTCACATACACCCTCGCCAAAATTCGACTTGAATTAACCCTCTTAGTGCTGACTCATGCCAGCGGTTCCAGCGAGCAATGCGGAGGGTAGCTAAATGAAATGTATCACTCTAGGAATATAAATATTATAAAAATATTGTTTAAAATATCCATATGCGGTTTTCCTTATTGTGTATACATTGAATTAGGTAATAATCAAAAAAGACTTATACACCATACAAAAAATAATTGTAATTATATTTGTGTGCTTAAGTTAAACAATTTTTTGCCTATAAGCCGATATATCGGCCCGCCGCACTTTTCACCCTAAATGCCAAAGCCGATATATCGGCTCGCCACACTAATAGGGTTAAGATGCAATGGTGGTGTAAATGGCTAACACACCAGTGACCGGAACGTGGGAGATCCGGGTATAGGTTCTGGTCAGGTCAAACAATTTTTGTTAATGACGAAGTTAAACCCATAGGTGTACATGGGACGTCTTTTCACATTTCTCCACACTACTTGCTCGTCAGTGGGTAACTCATTCGCTCTCTAAACCTCTCCCTCTCCTTCGACCGAAATTCCTATCCAAACCACCCTGTTCAACGCATAGCAGCGATCGTATACTTGCAATAGCGATTCAAAGATACGTGGGGACCCTAAAAAGAGAGGAAAATGAAACGAACACCTTTCCAGTAAATAAAAATGACTTATTTTACCCGAAGCACTTATAAGGGAGCCGTTAATACGCATTTTAGAAACTAAAAATAGCTTATATATCTCTCAACACAGAAATGACAAAACAAGAAATAAAAACAATAAACAATTAAATAAAAAGGTCTTTATTCAACTGACAATTTAAATAAATGGGGAACCATAATTTCCCTGCGTAAACCTTGACAATAAAGTCATGATGGAACGGCAGTTTTCGAATATAAAATGTGCATTAAAGAAAAAGAGGTACATTAAAAGAGGTGTATATTACGCCTTATGAATGAAAAAACATCACCCGTTAATTAAAACTAACAGTTGTGGGAAAACTCAAAGATGAAACGTTCCGGGGATGTTACAACAATGATGTCATCCGGAGTGGATGAAGGCATTTGCACGAATGAGAGCGGCCAAGAAGGCCACTGAGTATTTCGAAAGTAAATGCGATAAGGCGTATTTTTCTGGTAAAAGAGACTGCACAGATTAAATAGCGGCGGAACCCATCGAAACCGTCGCGTCGCCGAGCACGCGGAACAAGTTACGGATCGAGTTAACGCCAAAAGGAAGCGGGGTGAAATGCCGGGGAGGAAATACACTGGAAGGGAGAGGCGCTGAAAAAACCAGGCGAATGACAAGCGAGAGGGAAAATAAAGAGTAACGAGATCGTGTGAAATGAAGGCGGTCATCCACTAGACAGAGGAGCGTTTCCGGAATACAAAGAACAACGGAAAGTGTAAGGAAGGAGTTTCGGATGGCACCGACGACCTTAATTCCACGTTTGACGCCAATATTCGCGACAGACCGCTAAAGAAATCTGGACGGAGAACTGAAAAGGAGCAGAGATGGCTGATGAGGGGAAATGGAAGGAGAGTAAACGGCCGCGATAAAATCAATTTCAAATATCGACGCTCGATATTGCGAGTTATTGTAGCTACGGTAGAAAATAAGTGTATATCAAGCACTACTACAAAAATCGACACAAAATACATATGGTCAATATAGCCTACCGGAGGCAGTATCGACAATATCTTCAATACCAACCATGACAACGACAAAGCGTGCATGAAAATCACGATCGAATACCATCCAAGGGCACAGTACACTTATTACAAAAATGGCAGAGTGGCGACATCAACATTAGGTACACTAATAAGGCTATGGTACACAAATTACCAAGATATAAAGATTTAAAAGGTATGAACAAAGAGATAATGATGAAAAAGAAAGGGTGATCAAATCATCGTTTCTTAAAAGTAACTATACACGGAGGGAGGGGGGAGGTTTTAGTAAAAGAACTTATCGCTATACCGGAAAATAATATTAGCATCCTTTCCAAATTCTCCTCTGACATGGTTGATATGAAAACTTACGACTTAGCATCGATATGCAGCCATGTTGCCATACGGCTACCAGAATAAATTCAATCGTGGATGCCCATCGTTGCGAAGGACGAGCTCGGAAAGATGGACGGAGTGCTAAAGGGACCGATACCCTTCGGCGGAGTCAGAGGACCCACGAAGGAATGGGAGGCTTCCTCGGGCAAAGGGAAAAGAGGAGAGAGGTGAGGACGGAGGAGGAAGAGGAGGCTGAGAGCGTTTCCCCTCTGGATTTGAGTAAAAAAATGGAATCGCACACACTCTCCCGTGTCGTGCAGATCCAGCGCCCACGGTAAAGGACCCAGTTGATTAATGAGAGCGCACCGTTTCTACTCTGAGCGCGTTTAAATGGAAATGCTGGAAACGAAACGATTCGCGACCAAAAAATCATAATTCACCACGGGAAAAAAGCACATCCTCCAAATGAATTAATCAGTGGATTAAAGGGGGCGGATTTTTTCACGCTTGAAGAGAAAAATATTCGTATTCTCCCGCCACAAATATTATATTTTCATGTGCCCTACCGTCCCCTATAACAGGGTAAGGACTTTCCAAAAATCTACCAATCAGTAGGTAGGACACCCTAAGACGATGAGTCCTGGGCACAATAACAAAAACGACCGACGTATTCTTTTTCACAAGAAATCCGGAATTAGCAAGTGGTTGGATGCGAAACTTTCTATAAGTGAAGGTGCGAGCAACTGATCAGGCTTTTCACAACGTTCGTGCAACCTCAAGCGTACAAGGATTAAAGGGAGTTAACAGTCTGGTACCATCAATTTCACTAGAAATTACTCCACACTAACTGCTGAACTGTGCGTAACGGTCTCAGGGTTTAAAAAACTCATGTCACAAGCGACTTACATTCAACGTGTCGTTCGCAACTCTACTTCCTCAAGTAAATTACACACCGACTTATTAAAAAAGTTTGATATCCCATATTGTCATCAATGAAAACATGTATAGCATTAAATAATTGCTACGGTATAACATTCTTTGGCAAGATATCCGAGGGAGCCGAAAAAAAGTCATCGTAAAAAAAGAACGTCATAATCATTTCATCGTAACAATGGAAATTAATTCCAGCCGCACGCAAACTTGGATGAACGATAGCCGGGAAAGGCACAAAAACAGACAACGATGTCGTTCCGGCTGGCAAACATCATCCCCGCTGGAACGGGTAAAATGAGAGGAATACGACAATTCCACCGGAGCGACAGAATTCTTTGATCAACACCGCGCGTTCCAAGGAAATGACGGGCGAACTCAAAACTGAGGAAAATTTCGAGAGGGAGCGGATGGACTAACCATTTCCTTTTACTGCGAAACGTATGCGGGAAGCCTATAAAATGAGACACAGGTAAGGGAATGCGGGGATATTAACGGAATCGGTTCAGGAAGGACGTCTACATAGTATACAAAGGTGACAGGAAAGACGCGCCAAAGATGGGGTGGCAGTGATGACCGACTTGGCAAGTGTTATGAAAGTTACGAGCAGTTAGGAGAAACCCATGGGGAACAACATGACACAAGTAGAAAAAAATAAAGAAGAGATGAGAAAAAAGGATAAATAACCGTGACGATACACGCTTGTCACTTCCAGAATGGAAGATCCTAAAAAAATTTAGTCCGTGACATCTTTCGAAGCTTCACAACCGAGATAAACACATTTGAAGGTGTTAAAAAGGTAGACTAGAGCAAGTATAAGTGGCCTTACAATCAATGAAGTCAAAAGGAAGGAAACATTATGAAAACCTAACCACCATTATTATTATTGAATAACTATTTAATAAACAAAATTGTCATTCCGGGTCTGACATGGTGGTTATTACACGTGACGAGAGAAGAACCGCTTTATTGCAATTTTTCATCTTAAAAACAATTACTGCCACTAGCACATCATAATTAATTTAAATAACTTTCCATCACCGAAAAAAATAGAAAATAAAAGTTCTCGCCATCAGTTTTCTCCACACACCAGAAAAAAACTCCAGTCTCCATTGCTATTTCGCAGGATTTGACATCATGATTTTTTAACGAACTGAGGAAATGGTATAGTTATCTTCAGGATTTAAACATTTACCAATTTGCATTAAATTCCAAACAATGATACACATTAAACTATACATATATTTGGTAAACTAGGTAAATAAGAGAGGTTTCCCTGGGCAACGTTGCCACATTCGTCACAATATGTCGTTGTCCTCCGACGATAACTAGAAGTGACTTTTTTAAACCTAAATACTCTTGTAATACGCTTCGAAAGCTCGTGCATAGTCGTGTTATAACATGCAATTAGATTTAATCAGTTTGCGACAGTGGTTTGAATTCAATAGAATTGGTTGTTATCTTATCACGGAAAAAGCTGTCTCATGACTTCATACAATAGATGTTTACCCATTGATCGTGTATCCAGTTTTAAACACCTGGGAGTAACCCTGGATGAATCCTTGAAATGGCAACAACATATTCACAATGTAATAAATATTATGCGACGGACTCTACCAAATTTTTACTTTATGAGAAATAAATGTCCATTATATTTTTTGAGGGTAATATATAATGCTTTAGTCCAATCCAGACTAAACTATGGTATTTTATGTTGGGGAGGAGCTTATTTAAACCACTTAAAACCAGCCGTATTTCTTCAAAAGAAAATTATTAGAGTTATGTTGAAAAAGAGCCGTTTCGAAAGCTCCTTTCCAATTTTTTTCAACTACGGTTGCTCCCATTGAGAAATTTATACATGTATAAGGTCCTACGATGTTTTTATATAATAAGTGGAAATGCTGGGTCATTACTGTATTTGCCTTCTCCCTTCAACCTTCGAAAATCTCGTGTACCTTTGCCAAAAACAAACCTAACGTTGTTTAAACGATTTTTTTGTGTCGGACCTAAATTGTACAATCTATTGCCTACTTCATGCGTTATATCCAAATCTGTTAATACAGTATTGAAAAATATACAATCTTGATTATTTACTCAAGAAAGAATAGAGGATACCTTGTTATAATTGCATGTGATAAACTTGATAATTTCGCTTTTAGTACTGATAACCTCATGTAATGTTGTGTATCTATTCCATGTTCAATTATGTAAAAGACTAACGCATAACTATTGACAAAATGGTAGTAGTCTTAATACAGGTCCTCCTTTTAGGCTTCCTAATATTACTCATGTAAAGATTAATGTACGCCTAATTGTGTTGAGTAATAAGTATTATAATTATACTTATAAAATTATATTACCGATGACCTCAGCTGAAAAAAGTATGTAAGTGTCTAAATATGTAGTGTAAGTTTTTGAACAATATTTTTCGGGCGGAAATTGAGATAAAAAAGTTATGTGAAGAGATGACACGCCAATGCCATAAAGGCGACGTATTTCAGCGTTCAACTTCATTTCTTAACCAATAACTAGACTTTCGTTAAATGACCTAAGATCTAGAAATATTTTTGAAGCATTCAATATTAGAAATCTTACTTTATAATATATGTTAAAATGAAGGTAGGTCATTGGGCATGTCTATCATGAAAGTTCCTTCTTGAAGAAGTACTGTGGTTAGGAAACGCTTTATTTTTTTTAAATTACTCCGAAGTCATGCAAACTACACACCATAAATTTGTGACTAGATCCGCGCGTCAGAAATAACTATATTTTTTAAATTAAGTCCTTCTGGATTGCATACCCGCGCCTTTTCCATTTAAAGCGGCTAATATTTTTGGGCAATGATCTCGAAAATTTGTGCGGTATGTGGCTGATATGTTAGAATAATGGAAGAAAATTTTTAATGTTCACTTAGTTTTTTATTGGTACAACTGGTTTTAACGATTACATCGTCATCATCAGGTACGTCATCTACGCACGACAAAATTTCTTTCATTATTCAGAAATATGTTCCACAACATCTCGCCTGATACAGTTGAGTATATCTGATATATTAGTATCTTTTGATAGGCGAGATAATTTCTCATGCCGAGGCCATATTCATCCCTTAAGTGAAATGAAATCTCGCTCGAACTACCTCAAAACAGGAGAGCAGAAAACGAGTGCGTGATTACGAGGGAGTGTAAAAGGGAAGAGGGGGCACGGAAGGGTGGGACGCAAGGACGATGAGGGGGTGTATGCGTCCCCCTCCCTCTTCTGACCCCCGCCCCCTAGGCGTGCGCGACCTTTTCGAAGCCGTCGACCCCTTCCCACACCCTTCCCCTCACTCTCCTCCTCCCGACTGTTGCGCGCCGCGAGGCGGGAGGTTACTGGAGGTTGTCGGACGAGGAAGGGGGGTCAGGGGGAAGAAGAGACGAGAGAAAGATGCTGGATTTCAAAAAGAAATTATTTTAAAGGTAGTTTCAGCGAGATATCATCACTCATGAAACTCAATATATTTCGGCTGATTTTAAAGAAAAATATCTCATCTATCTGCCGGTGATCACCAATCTCTCTTTCCGCACCATTTTTCGAGATATTTTCTTCAAAATACAGAAGCCGTTTTTGCATGGGATACGGTAAGGCTGTGCGCTTCGGAGAGACAATACAGAACAGAAATAAAAATTTCTGAAGCATACACCGCATCACACATATAACGATGGGCAAGATGCACATACCTACGTAATCTCAATTATCTTTACAAATATTCAGGATGAGATTAGGAGGCTGAGTAGGAGGCTGGCAGATGTAATATGGAGCGAAGGTATGCCTAATTCCGTGATAGAGGGAAGGATGAGGGGAAAACTGGGAAGGGCAAGGAAGGTAACGTTTGATGGAAGGGTGAAAAAGGGTAAGAAACGCAGAAATAAAGAATGAAACATTACAAATCACTTGAGCTCTCTAATTGTAAAAATCCAGAGAATTTTTACTGATTTCCAATAAAACTTCCCCATGCCCGTAAATTTCTCAATAAAATAATCTAAGTTCCACCGCAATATTTCATAAAATTAGCAAACAAATTCGACTTTGAAGGTATTCTCTGCGTAAGACGTGAAACAGTAAAATCAATGACTCAAATAAGTCTACACATTTAGCTCATCCTCGAGACTTTCAGTCACTTCAAACTTATTTCCTGCGTCACTGAAGACACTACATTCACATCTTGCTTAATTCAACTGCATGAAGGTTAAAGCCAAATTCGAATATGGGGTCTATAATGGCTAAAAAAAACCTCACGGCAACCGCGAAAATAAGACCAGGGGAATGCACGCACTTACAGAAAAAAGTGCGCGACGAGCTAGGAAGGGAGGGAGGGAGTGAGAGGGAGAGGGAGGGAGACAGGGAATACACAAGCCCCCTGTGAGTGGAGGTAAGAGACACCAAACGACTCCGTCCCAAACGATCGAAAGAAGGCTGTTAAGGCTCGCCTCGAAAGGATCTCGGGTGAGGCCCAACGTGCATGGATAATTGGATTTGCGAAGGCAGGGATTAAGCCTGGCGGAGCGGAGGGACAAACGGAGAGACGTCACCTGAAATATTTTTAGCGAACACCTGCCGCCCAGTTCCCTCGTGAAATATTTAAATTGCACGCGGGTGATAAATATTAAAGGGGCTCACTTGCCACCTCATGGCCTTAGTCTGACTGATGACGCCAAACATGAGCATAACTTGACGTTAAATACCGAGTGCATAGTAGTTCTAAAATGAGAACTACTATAGAAGTGACGATATTTGTCCGCCCCGAAACACCAGCAAAATAATCTAAGCCTATTCTAAAACAAGATGTTCTGTGACTGAGTTATCTTTCAATATCACCTCCATTAAATGCGTACTATTTCTTGAAATAAAAAAATCAATATATTTCCGCAGGGGTAGAGGAATGAGGAATATATCAAGCTAACGAAGGTTAGTTTGTCGCCAAACCCCATGGAGTGCCCAAATAATGAGTTCGGTGGATACCAGGCCATATTGGATATCATAGTGGTATCTAAAAATAAACCCACTCTCAGTATTTGATGTCCAATCCTCGGTCAAGGCTACCAACGATCAAACTGTCTCAACAACTAAATATCTACCCATCGTTGGGTTTGTTAAAAATATAGAAATATAATGATAGGATTTATTAATTCTAACGCTACCACAGATCTGGGACGATTTTAACTGATATGACACAGAAATTCTAAGAAATTAAGCCATAAAAGTAATCCCTAAACTACACGTATAGCTACTAGTACACAGCAATATATTCGCTACACCTAAATTGACGGGTAAAATACTAACGGTGGAATAAATAAACTCCAGATGGGAGCATTCAAGAGGGGAAATAAGCAAGACCACCTTATTTCACTGGGGTAAACAGAAATACACAGATGGCTAGGAAAAATAAAAAAAATCGGCAAAAAGAAAGCATGCCAATGAAAGAGAATTGTTGATTGAAAAGTTGGGACACGTGCCTGCTAACAGCACCAAACATATTACATTCGCTTAGAACTCGAAAAAAGAGCGGTTTGTCTTCTCTTATAAAAAAACCGACTAAAAATCCGTAATTAACGTAACTGTTTAGAATTAATCAAAACAGAGGTTATACAGCTTCATTTGATGCTAAAAAGGAAGAAATAACCTTTCTAGTTTCCTAGAAATTACGCTTCAAACTCGGGTTACAAACAATTTTCAAACGGACAGTATATCCCGATTACACAAAAGAAAGAGACGGCCCAGTGTGTTCAATAAAAAATGCCCGAGAGGAGGACGTGCCGAAGGTGGAGGAGATTCGGAGAGAGAAGGTGGAGAGACAGGTTTGGGTGGAGGGGGAGGGGGGAAGCCGGTAAGGAGCGATAGGGAACTTGTGCCGGAAATAATGCCGGACACGGACCGAAACCGCACAGCGAACGCTCTCCATTGCAGGCTCCACATTAACTCTCCGAGGGTGACAGGATTCGAGCGGTGGAAGAGAAGACGCGGGAGGGGAAAAGACACGGCAGAGGGTGCGGGGGGAGAATCGGGAAAACACCGAGGAAGGGGTAGACGAGGACGAGAGCAATGGATCGTCAGGGCCGAGAGCCGGCCGAAGAAAGCCACAACTGGGCCCACGGCCCTGCATTTCATGCCCCCAACGGTAAACAACTTCCCGACAAAATTAACTGATTTATCAACACAAAAGCACATAAAAAATTAATACAAATTCTTTGCTCCACAGTCACGTGCTCCGTTCTTTTACGAATGGATTCACTATTAATATAACTCTCTTCCGCAACAAAATTTCACATAGTGACAGGAAACCTAAGTAAGGTCAGTAAGAGCAGGGTAGCACAGAGAAAGATAATAAAAAAACTGCGCCAGGGACAATAGTATAGATACCCGTAGCAGTGGGAGTTGCAGACAGTAGATTCTCCTGCCAATCTTTACGGCGCAAAAACTGCGCTGTTCAGCCGCAAAAAAAGGCAGCACCACTTTGATGTTGGTTCGAGAGAAGCGCTGGAATTCTTCAGGATAGACAGCAGAGCTAGAATCCTTAAGGGCATTAATCCTTAATCCTTTTCACATTCTACGACAAAATATGACAGTCAACTCGATAAACAAATTTTCAGATGAAATCATTCAATTTAAAATTTTTTTTTTAAATCAATCCGTGGCCTACGGTTATGGCTACTGCTATGGCTACGCTATGGCTACCGCTGCTACGGCTGTGGCTACTACGGCTACTGGATATTCGATTGAACGAGGAAGAGGAGTCAACGAAGGATGAAGAGCGATTTAACGAGATACATGTCAGAATTCTCATCAAAATTAAGTCCACTCTTCCACGGTAATAAAAGGAATTTCGGTGAATATGAAGCCGATATTACCTCTTCGTATTTATGGCAATAAAAATGATCAAAAAATAAGTCGATAGAAGATAAAATACCAAATATAATACTTTATTAGGGCACTAAGAGGGAAAAATACCATTCCCATATACATACGCACAGTGGAGTAAAAAATTTTATAAATAACATACTCCCAATCTAAAACAAATATTACCTATTTTCACAGGGTATTTTCTTCAAAAATTGAGCAAAATGTCGAGGCAACGGAATAAACTGGAGCTGAAAAAAAACTTGAGTTGTTCGAGCTTGATATGCAGTAGTTTTTGTACCAAAAAGAGTAATCGATAAAAAAAAACAAAAATCGCATCGAATGGGAACCATGGACAGAGTCGGGATCGAATCGGTGCCAAGTTGCACAAAAAAGCAATATCAACGGAGATGGATGCTCTGTAGAGGCGACGCATTCGAGCCGGGAGGGCAGAGCTGAGGTCGAATGGAACGGGAGAGGGAGGCTGTGGGAAAGGAGGGTTCGGTTGGGAGCTTTGGACGGTGGATCTCGAGGTGCGAGCGAACAAACACGCTTAAATGATGAACGGCCAAGCGGGGGGGAGGGGTGGGGAGGGGGATCCCGGAAGGTGGGAGGAGGAAGAACGGACCGAAGTAACGTGGAGGGGAGAGAATACGGCCGGACGAAGACAAAAGAGCGCCTAGGGAATCGAAAACGAGCTTCATGGAAAGGGAAAAATACTGATTTCGATAGAAGAAACGGAAGAATAGAGGGAAAAGAACGATATCTATTCACATATTAGTACGCAACGATTTTAGGTTCACAAGAAGCACATCTCACCGAAGACCTTAACTCTATGACAAACAAAAGACACGTCCAATAGACGGGATTCGGACCCGCGATTAGCTGGTTGCCTGGTTAAAGAGAAAATATTTAATGTGAGGAATACTTATACAACCGACTGTCTACGAAATAAATTAATAAGAACAGCTGGTGGCTAACACCTATAAGCCTAAGATGAACCTATAAGTATGGGATCACTCTCTGCCACACGCCCATGCGACGCATTTAGATGTAAAAGAGCCTATATAAGCATCAAATTAACCCATTCAGCAAAACAATAGCTCCCTCATGCTGTTTATAAAACTGAAACATGAGTGTTTAAGAAATGTAAAAAATACGGATGTTTCAATCGCAGCATAATAAAAAGCTGCCGTTTACAAAACGAGGAGTCCCCAAAATTCAAACTCATTAGCCGGTAAGAATCGCTGACGAAATATATCAATAAGTAAGTCCGGAGGAAATTGATAGATGCAATCGATAATCCGACAAGATATGAGGAACGCATATCCATAATAATAATACTTAAAATTTATCCGAGAACCGGCATGGCGATAAAGATATAAGACAACGGATCGAGTGAGAGAGCTTTGGAGACTAATAGGAGATGATTAAAGACGGGGACATACGAATATAAAGAAAAGCTCGGAGAACTGTCTTATATGGAGAGTATCGTTGCATGGTGCGGACACGAGGACTCGGAAAAAAGAGGATAAAAGACAACTACATTGAGAGGTGGGAGAGGAGAATAATGGGGGAAAAGCGACGGATGGAAATAAAGACGAACGAGTATATGCTAGGCATGGAGGATGTGAGATGAAAATGTTGGATGAAATGAGGAGAAAATAAAATAGGTGGTTGAGAACGGGTAATTAGGGATGCTGAAGGCAGTGATGAGGAGAAGATATTAAGTAAACGGGGAAGGAGAAATAATATATCAGGCGCGTCATGAAGGGGATGAAATGGAGTAGGGTGCATACCGCGCTGAATAATAAAATGATGGTAGAAAATAATGACTTGCAGTTGTTAAATATTTCTATAGGTATTTTATTTTTTCCATTTAACGCTAAGTCTACCCGCAGATAACCTCTAATAATAATGATTTGATTTTACATGCTCGGGTACCACGTCACATTTTCACTAATATTGTTCACGAGCCTTTCACAGTGATAAAATGTTTGTCACTTCTCAGGATAGCAACTCTGAAAACACGTTTCAATGAAGTGATTTCGAGCGTTTTGTTCCGCGCGAGTTCTACAGAGGCCTTTGGCGTGCCTGACCCCGGGCAAGCGGGAAAAGTCGAATCCCAAACTCTGGTCACATCTCGATATGTTCCGCTCGATGGAGACTAATATTTTATCCCGCTCACTTCGTGCCCTGATTGTACTCCTCGCGATATCGCACCGTTGGATTTCCCTGAGAGACTGAGTGGTTTACTGCTAGCCCACCCGTCGTGGATACTAATGCCACCTCAGGATGTGACGCCGGTAACTCCATGGACCGAATCGATCAATCTGATTGCCTCAAGCAGAGCTGGATCGCACCGCAGTATTTGCTCAAAAACAACCACCCCAAAAGTCCAATAATTTTCATTATATATTAACTGATAATTTCACAATCTCAGAGGACTTCACTAACTTTAGCAGAATATATGAAAAGAAGGGAAATGATGAGGTGAAGTCCCAACAAAGGCACAGAAGGTAGAAAGAAACAAGAAAAGATTAGTTCGGTTCACTGAATGCTTCATCGAATAACGCGTTTCTAAGCCAAATCGTCATCGTCGGGCGCAATATACCAGAAGACTTTTTATATTTAATTTGAGTTCACAAATTCTGTTGTGCCTCAACAATTCATCAGACTACGTTATATACAAAATATAAGCTTAACTTTAACTGTAAGCGTTGTATTCGACGTTCGGATGCTTGGTCCGTGTGGAGGAAGAATGTCCTTTGACTTGAATGAGAAGCGGGTGTGCAGTGGCGCGGATTACCAGGGTGTTCTGAAGATAAACGAAGTAGGGTTGCAGGCGGAAGACGAGGACATTGTTGACGGAAGTTAGAACAAGACAAGAATTAAGGGCCCACGTATTGAAAGGGAACTGGCACGTAGAAAATGGCATATAAGAGTACTATGAGGAAGATAATACGAAATTTGGACGACAGATGAGAATTACTGGGTATGAAGACCGTGAAAGGCCTTGGGAGTGAGCTAATGCAAGGCAAGAAAAACACAAAGTCAAATTAGTTCTGAGATGATACCGCAGTAAGGTAAATTTCTAAACTAACTAAATAGCGAATCGGCAAGTAAATAAAGCTTGAACCTGACAGAAAAAGACTTCTACATGAATAAACGTAACTTCAAAGCGGGACAAAGGTAGAAACAAGGCTAAATTCTGAGAAATGAGACAGAAAAGATAACAAATCCCTGAAACATCTTGATCTGAAATTCCCTAGTTGTGAAACAATAATTCATAGCGATACCACTCCTTTGAACTTTCAGTCAACGCCGGAACGTGAAAAAATGCATTTTACGACCGATTTTACTTCAACACTAATGCCTGCCAATCAAATGAGTCAGACTTTAGCGCAAAGCAACATCATTCCAACGCATTACTCTTAGGGAAACAAAGAAGATGCCTTCTGAAGACGCCTGTAATGTCAGTAATCGGTTCACACGGAGTGCCGGACTGCTTCAGCGGGCTTTGCAAGGACATTTTCAAACCCAGCATCAGGACAGTTAAGCGAGCTTTATTTTAAAAAATCATTCCCGCAAGGGAAGGCAACGGTGACGCAATTAACGTCGACCTCTGATATTTCGAGCCTTTGCCGAAAGACTGTAAAAATGGATTGCCGGCGGGCGCGATTTTCGCATCCGTGCAAGGCAAGCATCCGTGAGCGAAGGCGTCGGCGCGCAAGAATTTTGATGAGCACGAACACTCAAGCATTTTGGGGAATGAATAAGGGGAGGAGGAATGTCTTCATCAAGAGGTAAAAGAGAATGAAGATAAGGGCGAGGATCGCTTTGAGTATTCCCTGATACGCAATACAAGGAGCACGAGAGAGGTACTAATAGAGGCATGATCTGTGACCGCACAACGATTTTTTTTATTTCCACAGTCCAGATGGACCGGATACGTAGATAGCTATCTCGCAAAGATGAGGTCTACGTCATTCCTAGCCACAATCCACGTTCGAGATAAACATCTTCAATTACAGACTCACTATCCAACATACATATTTTCATACCTATGCAATCACACCCGTAACCGCTGAATAATATGAACACTGGCAGAGAACTAGGGCAGTAGGGTAAATTTCTACCTCTGAAGAAGACCACAGATGTCGTCGAAAATTAAAAAAATTCACGTGTGTTGATAATAACGGCATAATAATACCATAAGACAACGATACCACGTGCAGCAATACCATAAATATTTATTTCTTAAAACATCACCTTGTGTGTCAATTACCGGCTGGGAGATTTAAACAAGAATTTGAGGGCTTCACTGATTCAGCATTCGATCCTCTTAACTCGTAAACAATTGCTGCAGACATTCATTTTATATTTTAGACAGAGTCTGACATTTTCCACTGTAAGAAAAATATTCTTTCCATGGTTAACCATTAAAATCTCCTTAATTACTTCACCTTGATGAATTCAGATGGTTTCGTAGATTAAGGAATAATGTATATACTTTAAAATGAGCCCACTCGCGAACTCTTCGCACGTTATTTTATCGGGCAGCACAACTTTCGAGCTGTCGGCGATAGGCGATTTCACACTCATACTTGACGGCTATTTTATCCAGTATTATTACGAAATCACATCAACGATTAATTACTATTTTACTATCTCAAAATCCGTCTTATTAATGACATCTGGCTCGTTCTCGTAGCTCAAACATCATTTGAGCCATAACTAGGTTAGTCATTTTGTGTAATCATGTCATTTCCAAGTTCTGGAGAAATCTATGCGGAGAAAAAGAAAGAAATAATAGAGGTAGACAAGGGTCTTCACGCGTAAAATGCTTGCATAAAATGCAAGTAAAATGAGATCTTACCCTGACTTTCAATAGAACCTATATTTAACATGTAGGTTAATGATTGAATAATTGTTTGGCCCATACCAAAATGTATCATCGCCACCAGCAATTGTCACACCGCATCCCTACGGATTACTAAGAGGTTTCAGGTCAAAAAAGGCAGGAATGTCGGGAACCAGGGAGTGAATGAAGCTGGGGGTGGGAGGAGAGAGATGGCGGATTGTCGAGGACGAGGAGCGAAGAGGAATTTGGGCAAGGGAGTAGAGTTGATGGATGCCCGCGCGCCGAGGGAGAGGGAGTTCCGAGAGGGTGAATGAGTCAGGAGGGCGGGCGGGTACACTTGCCGGAGCCGCCGAGGACTCGCTGCCATCTCATTAAAGGATTGCCGCCGGGGCCAAAGTGCGAGTCAGGAGAGGAGGCGTAATGGAGAGGATGGCGGGAGCGAGTGGAGGATTATTAAACCGCGTTTCATCGTGCCACGAGAGCACTCATTAGGTCCATGGGTGTCCGATTTCCTCCCATTGCGCACACAAACGTTTTCAAGCTGAACAGAATATGGTCAACTATTGAACATATCATCTACTTTGTATAGACCTGTGGAAACTTCGCTCCATGTAAAATCACCAAATTCGTGCCAAATAACATTTATACGACTTTAAGGAGCAATAAAGAAGGTCATCCTCCTGTTCTCCCAAGAGAAAATTACACACAAAGTTCAGATTGAGTCTCGTGGGGTCAGGTTATTCCTCACATGTAGATTATTTTCATTAACTCAACGTAAACTCTAATTTTGTCGTGAAACATCAGAATATATATAATTTTAATTTCCAGCCCTTCTTTTAATGTAGCCCAAATAAAAAATAACAAAGATATGAGCGACGTATCAAAAATACAAACATCAGCACAGAGGCGAAGCTTCAGGGGCATTCTAAATTACGTATTATAAAGAAAACTCTACAAACTAACTCAATGAAGAAGGAAGAAACCGGGAGTTGACAACTACCTAAGTATTTTACCATGGTGGCATTCCCTGGTCAAATTTCATCCGCCCAACTGCAAAATAAATCAAATTGATAGCCCTCAACTAATGAGGAGCTCGAGAAATACTTAGACAAAAAGGTGCGACAAATTCTTGATCCGCTGTTTGTTAGCGAAAATTTAGATAACGATGTTAAATCAAGACTTCCGCCAAATTGCTTGTTCTCAACAGCTGAATAAATAATAGGTGGAGAGCTACTTCTTGCCTTAAGCTAACGCTTCAAGTGTGGGATACATCGCCTTGGAATTGTGAGGGAATATAGATAATTCAGACACGGTTGAAAAGGATCGGAGGTGAAAGGAAACATGAGAACTAAGATTCTGAACTGAAAACCACTGAGCGATGGAGGAGGAAAGAGGGTGAGAAAATCAGAGAATTAACACCAGAGACCTTAAGCGAACGCTTTAGAAAGTGGCGAATAACATCTGGAAATTGTGAGAAAAAACTTCATCTTGACACTTGCTAAGGTTGTGCTAAGTTGCGAGTGCTAAGGTTGATGCATACATGGAGAAAACCTGAGATTCTTAACACGAAACCTACGAGCAACGAGGAGAGATGGAACGTGAGGGATTCATGGTTAGTACAGCGAGCAGAAATACTTTAGAAATGCACGACTGTCAAAGATTCGTGATAGGTAGGGGAGAAACGGAGAAGCGAATACGGGCTATCGGAGTCGCAGAAATGTAGATCGTGAGCCACGATTTATCAGATTCCCAACGGATTTCACTCGTATCTACATCATATTTCTTTTTAATAGAGGATAAATGGCAGATTTATTCCTCGAGCAGCAGAGAGGACGACGACCACATCTTGTATTTCAATGAATTGGTCGGTCCATAAAAGGATAACAATGATTGAGAGAGAGCTCCTAAATCGAGAAAGTTTTGGCGAGTTTAATCTTCACATAACATCTCAACTACGATAAGGTACGTCCCAATAGCAAAATAGATACAAAATAAGCCAACTCTCCCCTTTTGGAGGCGGAAACATGCGCTCACTCCAATTGTTATCATTCACCAACATCAATACATCACCCCAGAGTCGTTCATTGAGAAATGTTACGGCAAGAAAATTTACTGATTCAATTATGGTAAAGAACATTTAGTAATGATTCCAGGAGTTATTGCGACATAAGCGGAAAAGAGGCAGTACGAATCAGATAAGCTATATATAAATGAGCGAAGGGGTGCTGTAGGCCGTGATGGTGGGGAGGATGTTGGATAGGTTGAATAGGTTGGAAAGGGAACAACGGTAATTAACTGGGATAAAGAGCGATGGGACGTATGTTGAGATGATAAGAAAAATGGTTAACATAGATAGAGGCCTGTGCTCGTGAGAGTCACGAAGATTTTACACTCTTATTATTCCAACATTCACTATTCAATTCACCGGTTATCAATAGATTACTCGAATAATAATAACAAAGCATCAGTCAATATCAGGCATTCACAAAGACCGTGATGAAAATCCCCCACAAATATCCTTCCCGCCAACAGAAAGGCCCAGAGTAACAAAATTCATCTCATTTGAGTTACTCTCCGTACCTAACGTAAGACGTAAGAACGTCTCTCAAGTTAATTCATTGAGCTAGGGCAGTGGTTCCCAAACTTTTTCAGCCACGGAATCCTTTTTAATGCAAAAGTTCCTCATGTAACCCCTAGGAATATTTAGGACTTAGTTCATCAATGTTCTATCAAGCACCCTACGGTATATACATTATGCGGACACAGAAGTGTGTATAAAAAGGTGTTTATATTAATAACGGAAAAATTAGTAAAAAAACGCTAGATAGAAGCAGGTATTTAACGCTTGTGATTCTCGTAATCTTCGTTACTGCAGCGGGCGGAGTCCCAAAAACTCAGTTTGGGAAACGCTAAGTTGGAGAATGAATTCCAGTGATTGAAGATGGGTTTCAGCCAGGCATAGCACAACAAAACTGCGGTTCTATTTATTATATCTTGCAACAGAATTTCAAGAAAAATCTTTCGGAAAGAGACCAATTGACTTCATTCGCAGTCGAAAGAGGTAAATTATGAGAGAATCGAGATATTTTTAGAAACCAGTACAATTAACTTTTAAGTACTCTGACAAGTCAATTATGAATACAATACAGGACACCCGCGTCATCTGATCACTTCAGTACCCCACCAAAAGTTTTAAATAGAGGTTGGTCCCATCCAAAATTCAGTTTTCTAATTGAGCTATAATTCCCGGATCCCTGTTTTGTCGTCACCCCATGACACACACGATCAGAAGCACAACTCGACTCAGGTTTGACGAGGAGACAAAAGATACACTTTCCCGTCACGATGCGACGATCCGATCCCTCAATTACGCTCCACCCAGCTGCACCGAATGTGAGAGAAACTCGAATTTTCTCATTTTTTTAACGACAGTCGAGCGTACGAAGCACCTGGAAGGTGGGTGGGTGCACTTTCGCTCCCAACAATCCTTCAGATATCGATCCGATTAGGTGACATGGGTCGGTGCCTTTTCTTGAATTACGCATGAACGTCGGTTCCATAATGAATCAATCAGGGAGAAATTGAGAGGTGAAACAACGGCAAAAGAGCTTTATAAAATACATCGCACGCGGCGCCGTAAGCACGGGAGGATGAAGAAGGAGACGTCAGATTGGACAAGGAACTATACGCAATACGTTCGGGAGCAGGCGTTCGTAAATAAACAGTCGGATTGGGGTGGAGGGGAGTTGTTTATGTGCTTACTTCCTCGGCGAAAAGCCGGGTCATTACTCCGACTATGACGCCCTCACCGGCGAAACCTCTTATAATGCATCTCCCGTATCTTTAGCGTCTAACCCTACCTCATTCCACGGACGCCTTCACTGAGGCGGCATTCTCACTGGTGGCAATAAGCGACCCCCCCTCCCCCCCCATATTCCCCCCCACCCCCATTACCAATTGCAATATCGCCACCGCCCTTTCACTAAGAAACCATCTACGTTCCCCCATGCATTTCCTTTAAACTTTTTTTGTAAGATCATACGCTCAACTAATCTCTGTGGATGAATATCACTTAACATTTGATAATAAAGCGACTTGGATTAGAAAGTAGAGACATAGTTCTAGGAGCACGACTAACCTGAAATTCACAGCGAAAGTGTCGTCGGGACGAAGAATAACCACCGGCGCGTGTCGCAACGGGCAAAAGACAGGCACATGGACATTAAAAATGGGAAAGCGCGGAAGTCGTAGAGAGCTATCTCAATTAGAAGCAATCGTTTTATATCATGCCCACACGGCGTCTCTACCGGCGCGAATTAAGCAACTTTATTAGACGAGCAAAATTACTTGCCGTATGATATGAAGCAACCAATGGTTGGCAAAAATTGTCCATTTGGGAGTTCTATAGAAATTACGAGAACTTTTTTGAGAAGTGTTCATCGTTAAATGCCCACCTTCAAGGGTCATCTTAAAATATTCCCATGCTGCATAATTTGCGCTGTATAAATTTCTTAAACGCAATTCGAACCTTCTGTCACCCTTCATATCCACAAAATTCTGAAACCATTTTTAGAATACCGTTCCCTGTCAATACTGCCTCGTGCGAAATTTGCCACGTTATCCGAAGGACGATTTCTCTAATACCATATACAACACTAATACTTACATGTCATTTTCCCATCCACTATATTTACCCTCGCCATTCTTATCAGCAACCTCAAGTAGAGAGTCCTTTCATTCAATATTAAAACTCACTCATCATCAACAACTGGCATCAATCCTTAGATTGGTTAGATGCATTACTCCACTGCTAACGCTTATCAGATAAGCCCTTCGATCTCTGCTTTTGTTTTAGCATCCATCATAATTATCCTGCTGAGTAACATCTTCCGCCTTCCTCAGTTATTTTTCCAACAGTTGTTCCTTCCATTACAGTACTCAAAGGACAGTTATGCCAGAGACTAGGCCACTCCATATCTATTCCATTACCATGCTCTCATGAACTTAATTTCTCAATCACGACTATTAAAACTAGACACATCCTTTTTTTGAATGCACGATAACAATCAACAGATAGATGATCGATGCGATACCGTCAAAACACGGGCAAGTACCAACGAAACTGCAGTATTAAATTCATTATCTCAAATTAAAAAACCTACACCAAGCTAATGTACAGTGGCGGAAGAAATTAACGCAAAATTTTTCGCGCGCCAGAATGCGGCATTCTTGGGAACTTCTGGGAGCAGCATATACTTCGAAAGACTGGCAACACTGAGGAAGACATCGTCTACTGCAAATGTTTGAAATCCGCAATGGAACTCACATTTGCCGGAGCCTAGAACTTACTCATCAATTGCCTCTTTTTCGAGCTTTCTTCTTATATTATTCGTACATTCAGTCGCGGTGTATCGCTGTGCATATTTCAGCATTTTTCTTACGTCGAATACTATCATTGTTACTGAAAGACTGTTTATAACAAATATTCACTATCCCACCCAACTCGAAATATATGCTGAAGTCTTCATCTGCTTCCACCAAGGGATATTTATTATGGTCGGATTTTTGAGGATCTTTTTGCATGACGCGTCCTGAGTCTCTTTCACCGAAATAATATAAATCGAAATTTATTCGCACCAAGTGTTGATACAAAAAGATTTAATTAAAATTGATGTAGTCTAGGTGATGTAATTTTTCACGATTTTCAATTTGTAGATTGATGAGGTTTCGATCTCAAAACGAATATTTAATAATGAATCGTTCATGACCAAATATAAATCCGTCCTTAGTTTGTCAGGATGGGATTAAACTATGAAAATATACGTAAATAAATGATTTCATGAATTACAATTTAATGAGCTCACATCGATACCGAATAATATAGATGTATTTTTTCGACATTTCTTTCATTTTATCAAAGGAAGCTTTCTGATGAGCCGTTCACTGTGAAGCTTTATCTAGTAAATGCAGAGCATACGAATAAACTTTAAGAAAAATTTCATCCAAATTAGATGTAGTTATGGATAAACAACTCTTTTACGTCTCACTATATAATATGTTCTTATATGTATTAAAATTAAATTCGCCGCGCATATAAAATTTAAAAAAAGCATTTTTAAAGACTTCAGTTCAGAGTAAAATGTCATGAATGAAATAAATTAATAGTAAAGTATAAGTTAAAGAGTAAAATGTCATGAATGAAATAAATTAATAGGTAACGGTGAATTTCACAGCTGTCAGACGTATTTGGCTAGTAAAAGAGTGGTCCTTGTTCGATTTTTATGAACGCAGATGACTTTTTATACGAATTGTCACATATTGGTGATATGAATTAATGTAATACGTAGTTGCAATGACTGGCTAATGATATGAAATTTTATAAATACAAAAGAGAATATTCACCATGTAAAAATAATTTTAATTGACCATAAATTGAATTCAAAACTCAAAAATGTCTCGACCAGGGGTGAGATTACGGTTCTTTCCTTCTCGTGGTCGTTATCGTCATCCATAAGGCAAGCCACATTGGTAGGGCAACGCTCAAAGTCCCGGGAGCGCACTACACTGCTATGAAGAACCTAATCTTTCATGATGACGATCACGTTTTCGAAATCGTGAGCGCAAATGAACAATAGCATTATGAAGAACCATGATCGAAATTCAGGTTTGTTACCCAGTTACAACTGCCGAGCTTTCTTATTTCAAGGCGAATTTCAGATGGAGTTTCGTATCCTTTCGGTGTATTTATTTATGTCCGTATGGTTTACTGTGAACTGAGTCCTTTTTACAATGCGTGGTGATATTGTCTGCAAACGTTTGATGGAACGATAAGGAAAGGAAAATTGAAAGCATACTACTCTCACTGGCAAACATACAGAAAGCAGTAGTTCTCGGATTTCACCTCATCAGCCCAGAATATTCCAATCAAACGCCATTAGTTCCCACCGTGCACGGGTTTTGAGGCCAGTTTACAGTCTTTGTTAAAGCAACGAGTATTCTTGTGAGAATCTTGAGAATCTCAAAAGGTTTCCCCGTGTCGAAACAAAGCTTCGCCAATACTAATCCAGTCAAAAAAAAAGCATGACATTGATTTGGGACGCAGAGTGCCTTAAATAAGAGATTATTTTCCCCTTATGTTGCGGGCGATACCTTTTCTGCCAGAGATCATATTTCGGACGCCGGTCGTTTAATCCACAGGAAAGAAGTGGTAATTGACTTCTTTCAGCCCTTCAAAAGTATTCGACGGGTGCCTCCGAACTTCTCGAAGCGCGATGAGCCTTTTCTTTCTGGCGCATCAAAAACCTCTGCGTCATTCGCAGCAATAATCTACCCCGACCACCACCACCCGGAACTTCGCTAAGGTTTACTGATGACTACTTCATTGACACGAGCGTCGATAGACGGACAAGCAGAGCAGACAGCGCAAGCAGGGATATTTTTCAAAGATTTAGCTGCTTCTCCCTAATTCTTGGTGAAAAAAGATCTTATTAGCCTTTAAGTATTCCTCATCTCTCCCAAGCAAAGGAATCGGGTAGTAGATTTGTAAAAGGCAAATATGTCAGTCGAACAACTACCCGAGTAGATGTCGCTCCTTCGACTCTCACCCACTGAACTTTTATTTGGTTTTTAAATGTAAAAAATCCTATTTATCACTACCATTTAACGACAGTCATCAAATTGTCCGATATAATGAGAACTATTTTTATTCAAATGTTAATCAATATTCATTTTTCGTCCGCAAGTTGGAATATTTGCGAGTTCACAAACGTCTCAATTCTAGATGGTTCAAAACGAACCATTTAACACAGATGGAGAGGGCTGCACGGAGCCCAGATCTCAAATCCACAGGAAGTATTTGGGCGTTCATTATCAGGAAAATGCGAGAAACAAACGCTTTTTACTCCCTCAAACGAAACGACCCCAAATTGAGATGCAATATGGAGAAATGGGGGAAAAAGAATGGAAAATGGACCCAGCATGATGATGTCAAACAGTGGGCAACTCCATATCTCAGAGACTTGGTCAGGAAATGGAGAATGGAGGGGGATGGATTGATTATTAGGCTAATAATAAACATCCTCATCCTTTATGTAAATACCAGCTCAATTCTGAAAGATAAATTACTGTTGTCATGTGCACACATGACTTAGGTTGAGAGAATTACGAATACATTTTAACCTTTTCGAATCGGTCATAACAAAGCTGTATAGTGTCCCTTTCCAATATCCGTGAACGTTCATTAGCACGAAGAGATGAAATTTATGACCCTTTTAAGTCTCTAATATCTTCATGTAGGGCACACACAACTCTAACCTCCGTAGAAACAATAATATTACGACCTATTTGAATAGGAATAGATTCTTTAGGGACGTATTATCTAATAGTATAATCTTTGATGGCGCACATTCCCAATTTATACCTCATTAACTATTCAGCAAATTTATGAGGAGTATACAAATAAGCAAATGGAAGATATCTAATCACTGCTTAGTCACTACGTGGAAAAGGTGATTTTTAGTATTTTATCACTTTCACAGGGGAGATACGTGATGTATTGTTGTCGGAGTATTACTTACCCGTGAGTGGAAGAATGCTCCTCGTAAAATTTAACTACGTAATTTTAGAGAAAACATTTTCACTGCAAATATGTCAACAGGTAATTAAATGATTCAGGAATTTACCTTATCCTCCAACTACTATCCTCCATCCTCTAAGTTGAGCAGTTGAACTACACGGCTAATGTATAGCCCATTTCAAACCTAGAGAATAATGCTGGGAAAACTTCAAAAACAGTTTTAATGATAATTTCAGGAAAATTCCACACTTCTTTGATCTCTCACTCAGATAAGTAATCGATATTTACAAATTCGCCAGATGGAACCAAACTCTAATTCCTAATATAAATAACTTTCCTCTTTACTAAATAATTTCAAAGTAATGTAAAAGTGAAAGTAGCCTCAGGTTAATTGACACAATCAGAGATCCAGTCTATTCCCTCGTTCATGAATAGTTATTCGTTGATTGAAATTGGCGAGTGAGTAGATATAAACGTCAGAAGACAGGCAGGACGTAGAAATCAAGGAGCAGAGAGCCCGAGAATGGGAAGTAAACATTTCATTTGACGTTTAAGGGGACCGCTCTCATTCCTATACAATGCCCGAAAATGTGTAAAACTCACATTCATGGTTGAGGTCAATATCCCATTCTCTGGGCCTTCCGCAAATTCCTGTGAAGTTTTGGCAACAATAATATCACATCACATAGAATAATCATAAGGGCACTAGAAGAGGCCACGCCAAGATTTGAACTCCAGACTTTCGTGGCCGCAGACAAACGCTCTCCCTCTAAACTACTGAACCATTCAAAATAATTTCGCGTCCAGTGGTTCCTACTTTACATCGAAAAGAAGAAATTCCAACGTTGTCATTAAAAACTGGGCCAAATAAGATGTTCTGGACTTTTGAAAGTAATTTTCAGAAAGTAAACAATACTATGTATGGAGGAATTAAGAAATTTAAGTGTTTGAGACGACCTGAATGACGACATTTTACGGAGGGTGTTAAGATATCGGCAAAAAGAAAATTTTCTCCTAATGGAAACAACTCTATTCTGTCAGGTTTCTCATATTTTAACTTAAAATTCTCAGGATAATACACCAAAAAGTAAATTGTAATGTGCAATATTTTTCTGAAGTAGTTTGAGGCCTATTAAAACAACCGTCATCGACAGCTATTACCTACACGCGGAAAAACTTTTTATTGTAAGTGGATTTGATCTGGAGAATATATGCATTTTGTGTCCCAAGTAATAATTCTTCCATCGTAACTTTTCCTAAGTTTCAATTGAGAAAAATGTTTTTTAAAGGGTGCAAAGCTCAAAAAAATATGGTAAGCATCTCTACATATTGATTACGACTTCGTAACCTCGACGAAACAAACTCATCACGTTTATAACTCCACGACGGTCTTGCGAACGTGAACCTTATTTGTATTCCTATTTATGTGACGCATAAAATCGATATCCATTCATACAGAATTTGAATATTCCCGGTTTCCTTTGGCTGTATCAACGTTGTCAAGTTGTTGCAGAAAAAGCGATTTCAATTAGTTCCCGCGTACGCCGCATTCAGACGCCAATGAGTTTTGCATTAATTTTTTCCGCCACTGTACATAGACAAACTTGAAGTCCACAAATCCTCCAAAAATTTCATCAACGGTGGTTGAATAATTCCTGTCACTGTCAAACCCAAGATGTAATCAAACTTCAGGAATCGGGATTATATTATATTTAACACACAGGATGAGTTTTAAATGAAACCTGACTGCGCCGCATTTAAACTTTGTTTTCTGTAAAGAATTTCTGTAACGCCGTTGTAGCGTACTCAAGAGTGAAAACCACTGATAACTGCTCTACCGGAAAACAATCAAAAAGAGACAACTGCCGCACCAGTAAGATACAATGCTAACCAAATGGAATCACGATAGTTCCTATCGATGATTTTCCAAACAGAGGACAAACAAAAATCATTTCACCACACCTATGTATATACATAACGCCATCCGAACATGAATATTTCAAGATTATTTTATTCAGATTCGAGCCTTGAAGCAAGAACCTATGGCAGAAAATTCAGCATTCACTTATGCAATGAAACTAAGCGCTACAAAATTGATTATTTTCAAACAGTAGAACATAGAACTTACCAACAAGTGGCAAAGGGGTAAAAATCTAATTCTTGGCCACGCTGGGATTTGTAAGACTCCAAACCAATCGAATAATGAACGAGATACCTCGCCGGGACTCCTTACGAGCGGGAACGGTAAAAGGTTAACGAGGATCAATGGGTAAGGCCAGATGTTGTTCCTGAAAATCTTACGGTCGTTAACCATTCGTCTAAAAATAAGCGTAAGGCATAGACCCTTAACCAAAACATTCCTCGAGACCTCTCCGCGTCTCCCGTCTGCTCCCGCAGAAGGACATGCAGCAAATGCACCGACGGAAATAGGTTGTTTTTTCACGATTCAGAGGTCTTCCCTCCCTAACCATCCCCAAACAAGTTCCACGCTCCCGACCGACAGTGCTCCGTGTTTCCTAGTAACCCTCGAGCGAGAGTTTCAAGGGGCAGGGGCGCGGATTCAATTTCGACACGGGGGAATGGAAAAGGCACCGTAGGAGGAAGGGTGAAGAAAATACCAAGGAGGGCAGAAAGAATGATAGGGGCACCTGACCGCCGAGAAAAAAAGAAAAAAAATAAAACAAGAGGATTCAAATGCAGTGGGAGAACACTGACGACAGCTGAGGCTTGACTTGTTAGTCGCGAAGCAGATATCCCGACTGAAAACGTTTCAGGGTTTACTTGCAACAACTACCATCACGCAAGGCATCGGACAGAGTTTATCGTATAAGATACACATTTTCGTTCATGACATGTTAAGTTTAGCCGCATCACAGTGACCAACTCATCCAAATAAGATTACTCGTAGAAAAAACACCGAGATATAATGAGATTAGTTCCCTGCACTTCACCAATTTTCCGATACGTCGCTGTTCTCTCTCGTGCATAAATTTTACGCGTTTCTAAGATGGCACCGATGTAAATTTTCGAGCGACTCTAAAAATGGAAACAAGCTATTAATACAGATTAAACTTCTTCATTATTCTTTAATACTTCCCATGAAATTTCCGACGTGAATTCACGCGAAATTTACAGAAATTTGGCACCCAAAAAATGCTTGAGATGATGAGATGTAGCCAGGTTTCCGGTTCTTTCACCACCGTCAAGCAGCATCCTACCACGATTTTGCTCTGATTGAAATCTTAGCTACGAAGCATTGCCTACTAAAAAAACTACACAATACTACAGGTTAATTACGATTAAACTTCAAGTTTATTCAATATTAAATGCCAAAGAGAGCGCTCCGTTCGAAAACGGCAAAAAACCTGCACTTTTTTTGTTCTCACCGGAATAAAAAATTGTGAGTGTAATGTAAAAATAATCGGCAACCACAGCTAAACGTAAAATAAAACAAGATAAAATTTGGTGTAACTTGCATTCATGTGAGTACCACGCTTCATTTTTAATCAGTGTCAAAATTCGAGTCTACATAATTTTTGCACCGACAGTAGGTCGTTCAGCGATCTTGCGTATCATAGAAATGAGACACTAATGAACCTTGCAGAAAAGGAGTAGAAGCGTTTGGAAGGGTAGCAATAACTGGGAAACTCGCATGAGTGGATATGAAATAAACTGGATGGCCATAGATTAATGATAAGGAAAAGGCGATAACCTTGGGCAAGAGATGAAAGGAAAGCGTACGAGTGGTGCTAACGGGGAGGAGAGATAGTGACACCGCATGGAATAAGAGGAAGTCAAAGGAGGCGGTAGGATGACAGGACGAGAAGACTGTGAATTAGGAAGAGAGAGGAAAATGTGGGAGGTGTCACTGAAAAATGAAAGGCGAGACGAGGGGATAGGCGGGGAACTTCAGCGCACAGACACACACGCGGGGACCTTGCCCATAAATATTAATCTTTTTTTTGTGGTCGACTGAATTGAGTTTTACGAGGCTTTCACTTCCTAAGGAGGAATCCGATTTTCCACTCTGCGAAGCGGCTTCCACGAACGTAAACATATTTACGGACGTCGTTACCAATCGGAAAAATAATATATTTTTGAGAATGTCCAAGGGTTAAAGTCAGCAAAGTCATCGGGATCGAGGCAATGAATCATAACGTGCATGCTTATAGAGACTGTCACAGATGTAAACCGAATTTCCATTAGGACTAAACGAGAAGTTTGTGACAAAGAACAAAATGAAAAACTCCACAAGGGTAAAGGAAATGGTGGGACAGATTGTGAGATGTCAAAGCGTACAATTCGCCCAGCTATACTTCGCTCAACCATTCTATAGAGATTTTAGAAAAGTATCAACTTCCATTTAAGAGTCCAGGTACGTAAAATATTTCCCTAATTCGCCTTTGTATGCATTTGCAGTTCATTATTATTACAAGACGCGCTCACAGTATCATAGCCTTGAATATTATAGCTACAGAGAAATCTGACTCCGGATTAATTTTAGTTCGTGAGACCTCTACTTTGCATCAATAATCAATTAATAACAAAACAAATTTATCACCGAACGGAGGGGAATATATGAACGCTACTAACTACATTCTAGCACTCTCTTTAATGGTGGGAATCAACAATTGCAAGACAAGTCTTCAACACTAGATCAACGTTAGAATACTACGTTCTCAATAAATCGACCAACGCTTAGACTAGCAATACTTATACAGAAAAGGATGACTTTCACAGAGTTGTATTAGGTGCAAACTATGTTAAACTATAAGGATAACAACGCTTAAAGTCGGTAATTAAAACAGTCAGAGAACGATTGAATATTTTCCATTTTATATGTGCCACTATTACCGGTAACAACCACACTAACGAGAATCGGAATATAAAAACGAGAAAACTAAGAAGAAATTGAATGAGGACGAGCGAGATGACACACAAAACCACGAGATGATTCGATTTAGCGCAATTGTCGGCTTCCTGCATTACTGATCAATGGAGACCGAATGGTTTTGTAACATACCCAATCATTATCCTCAAAGCAACGGTGTGACACGATGGAAACAATTTTGGTTTCCGCTCAGTCACCAAATTTAAGCATCGTTTGGCATCACCTCTAATTCCGAGGGGTGATCCTCCTATTCGCCTGAGTGCTATTGCCCCCGTCTGTGAGTGGCGGACAGTTTTAAGGGCGTAATGAACTTATCCTTGGAAGGACGCAAAAAATAAAGTGCTACAACTCACTCCCCTGAGCTCTTGGCCAACCTCTCTCAAGCCTATTCATTTTTACTTCGCCTCTTCGTTATAGAAAAGTCCCTCCCTCCTTCCGACCGAAGCCCAGCTTGCATCGTGACACACGGCGAGGACACACGGCGTCGGAAATAGATTCTCTCGCGCAACGTCACTGCGCGTGTCCCTCGAGCCCCGCTCCGCTCCCGCTGCCCTGCGCACCCGTCGGAAGGTCAGCGCAACGGCCGCACGACACATTGCTGCTGCCACCGCCGCTCTCAAGCATTCAGCTCTTTTGACACATCCGCCGCGTTTCATTTCCTTCCTCTCTGTGTCTTTCCTACCCTCCCTCCCCGCCCACAACTCTAGGCGCGAGCCAAAGGGTGAAATAATAATACTCCCCATCCCTTCGCGGCGGACATCGACCGACCTCTGGCAGGCGAAACGCGAAACGCTCACATCTCGCTGGAGCGACGTGCATGCGAATGTGAGTTACCTGTATCTCATAGGCACCCTATCTTGACTGCATAAAAAGCCATCGTGTATTTCACAAGTTTTACTTTTCTAAAATTGGAAAAAAAAACTTACCACAAATTTTCAGCACAGCACAGGGCTAACTTAATCCACGGCTAGGCACGCCGGAAGATAAAATTCACTTAACTGAAGATTGAGGAGCTCGCGAAACCTTACCCCGCGCAGGAAGTAGAAATCATGGTCGCACAAAAATTCTTTCTCCGATAAAGGTCTTCGCAACGTAAACAAGTCCCCCATTAATATGAATGTATTGGTGTGTTCTTCATAAGCATATAGAATAGGTTTTTCAACTTTCTTTGTTGATTTAACGGAGCAAATCTATTCGAAATAATGATTTACACCGATTACTTGCCGATTTCATTGAATAAACTCTAGAAGTAAATGCTCAGTAAGCACACAAAGAGAGATGGAAATGGTTGCGACGAACCATAAAGATATAGCAAAGGACATATCAAATCGAGCATCTCAGCTTGAAATACTATGGGAGTACTTTTTAGGAAAGTTTTGGGCAGTAATATAACCGACAGTATGCGCCTTAGTTTCTTCATTCAATTTACCTCCATTTCCCAAGTATAACATTCCAATATTACCAAGTTAAATACACAGGGAGGATACAGTATAATGTAATTTTTCATTAGTAATAAAAATAAACAAAGATTGGCAAAAATTATGGAAAACACTTGATTATTCAAATGCATTACCAAAGTTAATCAATTAATCATTTTTTATTTCATAGAAGAGTATGTGGAGAAATTTTGATTCATCCCTGACAATTCGCAGAAAAAGACATGGATCAGATAAAAAATATCGCGCAGCGGCCGTGCCCGATGAACTTAACATAATATTTAGTCCCCATAACTAGGTAGAGTTTCTGACAAACGTAAAAAATATTGGTAATGAAGTCTTCTGGTAACACTTCTACAAAATGCGTCACCATTATTCCTCACCGCGGCAATATTTGAACACAACATCTAGATAGAATTGCCCTCCTGTTATACGCAGCCTAATATAATTAGTAGAAGGGATTTCAAAAGGTAAATCCCGACTACACTTGTCGGGTGAACCTTTTGACTGTCATTCATTCGCGAAAATCCACCCTTTCCTCCGGAGATGAAAATCTTGGAAGCCGACAAGATCCAGTCAACGACAAGACCGAAACAAACAACTGCTTCGCCATTTTTTATATCATCAGAGACTTTTTTTTAGCAGGGTAAAGATAGGATTTTGCTTCACTATCATATTATTCCCAAAGCATATGATTAAAGCTGTGTGCTTTCAATATCCTTATTTTGAGTTCGAAGATCATTCGATTGCCTCACATAATCGTTAATGTCATATAAATACATTGGAAAATGAAAAAAATAGACAAGATCTCCAACAGAAGCTTACAAGATAATTCAACTTAATACAAGTAGATTCCTCACATTTGAATCTATGAAACCTCCAAGGTCAATGAATGGAAATGGATATTTTACCCGAATTCCATGCCATTCAAAGTGGAATAGCCACTACATTCCTCATATATTAACACAAGGGTGATGTTTTCTCCTCTCTAAATTTCTCAGTTCATTAAAATCGTTTGTACTCTTCAGCAGAGCCACTTACGACAGCCCTGCAAATGTAGTACTCTGGTCCTATCTATGACTAAAACGCATAGCCTGCCGGTATTTTCGGCATTAACACCTCATGGGCCACGGGCGCCTTTTATGAGATTGTTTAGGGGAAGACAAATCGTTGACACCCGTCGTTTTCGCAGGTACTCGTCAGAAACAAGATCGTAGAGTTTAACGCTCTCGGTTTCGACTCGCATTTTGGCTACCAAGCTTCCGACCCCGCGGCGTTCCATGCCGGCACTTACCACATGAATAAGAGAAATATTTCAACGGTCGCGCCAAGTTAATAATTTTAGCAGTTGTGGCAATATATACGTTACCTTTCAGCATTCGTTGGATGTTGAAGTTGATAATTCATGCACATTTGACGGAAAGCAAAAAAAGTTACACAGGAAAGTTCCTTTGCAATTTCCACAAAGTATTAAACCACACATAATATTACAAGATTCGGGCAAAAAGATTCCTCTATAAACGATAAGTACCTCATGAATGATGTAATGTGTAATGCTTTAGCCTTTATGCAAAACCAATATTTTTCTTTAATAGAAACTTCTTGTTCAACCCAGAGTGAGAACTGCAGACGCGCTAGGCTACACGTGAATACGATTACACGAAAAAGGTATTTACATATTTATCTGATAATCAACAAACACACTCGAAGTTCTTTAAAAATAACAAGGCAACGTTAACCTAAGTTCTCTTGAAAATAATACAACTGGCGTCAATATCAATTGGAGCAAAATGAATAGCGTAACGGAGCAAATGGTTACCTTTTCCCATCCTGTTTAAAAGTCTATTAGAGATCACAGAACCACGAGAACCTTCACCATGAGGCAAAAAAACACAGTCCAAAGGCGCAAAACTACGGACTTCAAAGAAAAGATCTTCATTTCCATGCACTGATTTTGAAGGGTTCATTGATGATTGCAACAGGCACCCTATACAATTAGGCTGAACGATTTCGTAAGCTTCTGTTTAAGATTTGATATATTTTTTATTAACTAGTACAATTAAATTACAAGAAAGATTGTTGGTAATCAAATGATCTTTGAAATCAAAACAATTAAGCCGGAAGTGTGCAGCCTTACACGTGCTTTGTGGCAAGTATAACAAACATACTTGAATTCATCCGAATAAATCTTCATCACCATTACCAGAATCTTCCAATGAACGCTTTGTTTACTTCATTAATAATACTAATTTCACTTCTTTGAGAATCTATTTAGATACAGCAAGCCTTGCAGCCGTGCATATTACTTCGTTGCCTAAGTAGCCAAATACGTTAGGTATATAAAGTAAATTATACAAGGAGCACAAACGCCACTTTCGTACCGTAAAATAGAGCAGAAAAACGAATACTCCGTTTATGTATGACAAAAAATTACTTAAAATCAACGAATGTGTACGGCATTAGAATGATCGACGACACCAGAATAAGTACAAAAGTACAAAATTGTAGTATATAGCTTTAAACATATGCTCTTTTGGTTAGCATTATGACAATGCCTAATCTGATTCATACACTGTTGAAAAAGCTTTTGAAGATTAAAAAATGATGAAGACTGGAATATACCAGGGTGACGAGGGGGGAAGGAAAAGTAGGGAGAGAGCAAGCAGGAGAGCACAGCTCGAGAAAAACGCCACTTTGTGAGAGCCGTGCGGTAAAAATAAGGAACACGGGACACGAATATGATAGGAGCGACTTAAAAGCAAACGAGGGAGGGAACGAGAGGAGAAGAGAACGCGAGTCGAGAGACGCGGCTTATGCGTGAACGGAAGAGTAGAGCGGTATAAATAGCGAGACTCACGGAAGAGGGGCGGGGGACTCCGGAGGTGATAGCAAAGCCACAAGCCATGGGAGACGCGAGACTAAAAATACGAGAAAGAGGTATTAATCACGGGGACGGGTTTCAAAATGGGAATGCTTAAGAGACTCGGCCCACCCCAGACACAGATTCAAGTGTGATTTCTAACACTATTCACGTTCGCATGACAAGGGATGGCTGGCTGTTGAGTGCTTGACCTCATAACCGTGACCTCGAGCGGCAGGAGCAAAGAGGATATCACGTCACATAGTGAGACGGTCGAGTTAAAGGAAGAAACTCATGTATCCTAGCGCCATCAATGTCCTTCTCACGGATTGAAGCCTCTTTGGCGGTGTCCCCAACGATTCTTATAACCATCCCTGAGCGAAGGATTCGTGAAGATGACGCAGGCAGTACAAAACTGCCATTCGTTGTCTAAATAATGACAGCTGTTTTGCTAATGGGAGGGAGGGACAGCGACTAGGCGATTCGATCGACGAAATTAGTCCAACTCGATCAGTGAAAGCGGCAGGAATTGGAGATATCTTCGTCCGCTTCAAAAAGCGACGGCTACGTGGCACGTAGGCTCATATAATAATATGATTGGAGGGAATTTTAAAGTCATACTTGAATACATTATTTTTTAATTCAAAAGAACGACGATAGCATTCAACGACATAAAACTGAGGCGTTGGTCGCTCCCTTTGATAAAGACGAAGTTAATGTCTCGTAGCATTTATAAGCTTCCGGTAGGGAACGCCGGCTAAATAACTTATAAGTTCATCAGCCCTCAATGGCTACGTGCCAGATAATTAATAAATTAACGCCTCTTAGAGAAATTAAACTTTAAACTGAGGATTGAGGAGGGATCGGCTAATATCTGGGCCAAGAGAATGCACTCCAGGTCAAAGCACTGATCATCAAGGAGGAAACATTTATTAGTGGTCTGTATACTCCGCGCTCTCTACCTAGCCAATCATTAACTGATATGGAATGAAAGCTACGTGTTATTATTCAATTGTTCCCACCGGTTGAAGAGGCGCTTCAGTAACCACAAATGTCAAACGATTCTAACCATCAGAGCACCATGAAACTACAAGACCACGTCCAAATGAAAACACCATGCACGAACATGACGAAAAAGAAAAATCTCTTAGTAAATGCCACACTTAATATTTTATTACCGACCTAGGTTTCGACTGCCTCGCAATCATTTTCAAAGTTCCTTTGAAATAAATTTTTAAGAGTGGAATTTACTACGAGATTTTTCTTTTTCGTCATGTCTGCGGTAGCCTTCCACAAAGTAATGCCTTCGACCATTAATTTTAACCATGCACGAACATAAAGCGAGACGACAACTCCTTTTGAACGTAGTTCGCTTTCATTCGAAACATATTCCACTTACAAAGCTAACAAATATGACACATACCTTTCCTTCTCTCCTTGATACAATTCGAACAAAAAGTCACGGCCTTTCTCTCATGGATAAATCTCGCTAGATATCACGCAATACAGTGCCATCAAGTTTAGTCAAACCCGACGTACTATAGGTACTTGATACTTCCAGCCGCGTAGCCTTTCCGCATGACCCAATGAGCACCGAAAGCGGCTCACACGTAAAAAGCGTAAAAGCCATGCGAGAGGACGGCTGAATATTTCAGCGAGCGGTAGGGACGAGAGCAATGTGCTACGTAGCGCTGGGAGGAGTAATGTATGAGTGAGAGAGGGGGAGCGGGGGAGAGGTCTGCAGGAGGATGCGGTGTGGAATTGGCTGGGGGGGGGAGGGAGGGGAGTAGAGCGAGTGAGTGTACGTCCGCGTGGCCTTGCCCCTTGGCCCGCCACCAAAAAACAAGAACGGCGGCGCGTGCGAGAGGGCCCGCGAGGAGGGAAGGGGTGAGGTCGGGGGGGCGCGAGAGTTGGGAGGGGGCTGTAAGGCCGGGAATGAGTGAAATAATGAGTGGATGCAAGCGGGGTCGGGGCACGAGAACGAGTGAGGGATGCTGGGAAGGGATGGGGTCGAGCGAGTGAGTGGCCGAAAATGAAGAGTCAGCACGCGGCCGAGATTGAGAGAATCGTGGGGTGGAGAGAGACGACGCGGCGGCGGCAAAGTGGAAAGGAATGAAAAAGGACGAGGGAGGAGGAATGGGAGGGAGAGACGAATGAGCAGAGAGCAGTGAGGGGCGGCGAGTACGAAAAACGGAGATGAAGTGCGGAAAGAGCGTCACGTGCATGCGTGTTCACTAATGAATGATGCGCAAACGAGGTGAAACGAATTTCACCCGAATCGGTGTGGTATAATTCCTCCATGAAAATAATTTCGAAACATTAACTATCGCTTGGCAGGACCAGCGCCTTTTCTCAAAGTGGCATTAGTCACTTAGTTTTAAAACTAGACGGAGATATTTCGACGGTTGTAAAACAATTGATAGATAAAAGTCACCTACCGCTTAAAGATAGGTTTTATTGAAAGTCAGATACAATCCTCCAGATTTTCTACACCTGTAGGGACCGATCTACCTCTAGTAATTCCTCCTTCATCTCAGCATACGATTTACCCCACTTCATCCCTTCCATAAAATGTATTCTCTTTCTTCCCTTTCTCTCTTGTCCAACCACACCCTTCCCTCTATCACGGCCTTGGTAAAACCATAGTATCTCAATAACGCTTCCAATCACACAACCTGCCTCCTCCAGATCTTATCCAAAAGTGACTTTACTCACCCACCATACCAAGCACTTCCCAATTGTCTTTCTTACCGTATAAAAAAGTTTTTAGATACAAATTTGGAGCAATTAATTGGAAACGGGGTTTGGAAAAGAATGGACAGGGTGAGTTAGTAGTGGCAGCAAATTATATTTCGCACAAGAATTTTAACATAAATTGAAATTGCAATCGCATGTAATGAGAACGAGTAAAAACCAGACCCCCGTAATAAAAAATGTCGGAGATGGGAAAAGAGGCTGAAATAATTATTTTGGGATCTACACCAACAAACCAATAATCGCCCTTCCGATCACGTTTGTCACCTTTCATATTTTAAGCTGTAATTTCAAGAATATAAGTTGAAGCAGTAAGACGATACGTATTGCTCTCTACTAAAAATGGGCATGATGAATCAAGAATCACACAATCTCACAAACAAGAAATAAACCCTACATAATTGCGATTGTGAACTCACAGGTCACAGCTCTATACATATACGAGAACAATACCTCACTAAATAATAGTTGTTCCCCAGTCAATCAAGCAAACACTGTAACATTCAGAGATTATTGGACCTTGGGGATAACTAGAAGCAAGTACAGAATTTCACGCTTAGGGGTGAGAATACTTCCAAAGAAGTAGGATCTTTGTTTCTGGGAGAAAAAACTCGGCAGTTGACAGCAGAATAAAAATGAAACATTTACCCAGAAGATCCATCATAAGCAAAAGAAAAATGGTTAACTGATAAAAGTTGGCACTAGAACAGGAATGGGGGTTCAAAATCATAATATGACTCCTGATCCGTTAAGGGGAGCGGACACATACTGCGCCATGATGTGTTTGCAGACCGCTTGGGTTTTTCTATGTCACATTTTCATACAAGAAGAAGAAAAAATTGCTTCAAAATTAGGTTCTTAAAAGATGGAACAATTGGGCAATCGTTTGTTCGAATATTGTCACGTACAAAATGGTAAGAAAAAACCGTAATTTCACTGAAAATATACCACTTAAACGCAGCAGTACTTTATAATAATGTAGGAGTCATGCAATGATCCTTCACCTCAAAATTCAATCCTATCTCGAGAATATCAGTGTCACAGAATTTCCGTTCTTCCGATATCCGAGGAGGTTACCCTACGGCTTCCTCGACAGGACGATGTGCAGGTAGTGCCGTTTTCCGCCCAGGGCACCGCAGAGTCCCCGCTTCAACACACCCATCACTCCTTGGTGAAATCCTTAAGCATTTTGCGAAGTTCTATTACCATTTTCGAGAAGTATCCGGCCTCCTGACTATAGGAGCGTTGGGACAGGGGTGAATAACGACGTCCATCCCTGCAAAAACAAGGGCTCTCCTCTCACTCGGATTCAACCACCTCGCCCGCTAAGGTCAGGATTCGACGAGAAAACACCCGGGATGAGAAAAACCAACACAATGAAAGGTTTGCCGAAAGAAATCGTGCGGACGGGTGAGGTGGGAGAGAGGTGCTGCGGCCGAGAGGGGAAGAGGAGAACACACGAGGAAAGGCGAGGCCAGCTAAACGAGAAGACGGAAAAAGAGAGAATGTAGAGGCCAGAATTGGGAAGGGAGGAAAGTAGAGGTAGAGATAAAAGGAGAGGAGGAGGAGCATAGGGCACACTCTCCGAAGCAATCGCTCTTCTCCTCCACTCGAACCCCTCTAAAGGGTGCTCCCGTATCGTTCGCGCTATATTCGTCTTGATTTCCTGAAGAGTGAAAAAATCTCCCGAGATGACAGAGGGACGGGCATCCGGCGAGAATCCAATGGATCCAGAAATAAAGAGCGGAAGAAGTCCGATGAACGCCTTCGTTTGTGACGGCCGCCGTAAAATTTAAGAGCGCTAATTTTATCTTAGATTTGAGAGTACCGTTCAAAGGGTATGAATGACAAACAAAACAGTCATGATTGGCTCCTCAGTTTCAAACTATTCTCAAAAGTGAAGACGCTTTTATTCTGTGCCGCCTATCAGCAATAATAACGGATTCAAACAGTAATTCATACGAAGCAGCTTCAGTCTCCAATGCATAAAGAATCATTTGAACCCACCAGTTTCCAAGTTTGTCGGCGTTATATTCATAACAAAACACAAATGAGAAAAAACACGAAGTAAATGCCAGTCTAATATATTTATTAGGCGTTTAATAACGTTAGCACATCACTCCTAGATGCGCGTGTATTTCAAAGTACTCATTACCAAGGTCGTGATTCACACACATAACTGACGACAAAATCAAATGAATGTAAGGAAAAAGCATTTAAAATTAGAAGAAAGGCAAAGAATATATCCGCGGGGAAAGAAAGACTCCAAAAAAACAGGTATCCTCTCAGGGAGTGAACCACATCTCTCCTCCATGTTTCTTCTCATTCAGCCTTACAATGCAGCAATGAATGTAATTTTTCTGTTCGTCTATTCTTACCATTAAATACACCATTCAAGGAAATCCAAGATCTACCTAAGCACATCAATACAAATATAATTCTTTCTTTCAATTCACAAAACGATTCGAATCGTGTCCACTGTAAATATTTCATGATATTCTCAATCTACATCAGTGAGACACTTAAACAGAAAAAAATGTAGAAAATTATTCACACCTAAGTCCAAACGCAAAGACGATTTTTAAGTCATTATGCAACGCAAAAATCTATGCCGCCAGATAAGATTAATCCACCTTCCGTTGTGCTACCAAGAAAATGCAAATGTAATGCAGGAGTAGGCATGCTTGGAATTGGTATCAATATTGCCATTTCAAAATTCTGAAGTACAGACTGATTGACCTCAATAACCAGGGCGAGGAAAAAAAACGCAAAAAGTAGAACAAAATTCCGGGCTGGATGGGTACGAAAATTGTGAATGTTTTAAGGCTCTTATGCTCCGAATTACCTCGTACGAGAGTTTTTTTTTCAAAAAAAGCTCATGAGCTCAAACCTGGATTGATTTTAATGAAAAGTTGAAAAAATTCAAACGAATTCTCAGGATTCATACGTGCTCCTACGAGGCTCTAACGAAATCCGAGATCCCGAGGAGTTCGTTAGCTCTTAACAGGAAATTTAACCCTCGCCACTCGCTAAAAGGTCGTCGACCTATCGTATGGAAACAAGAAGAAAAAGAGAGAAGTATAAGTGAATCACCGCGAGCAGCGTGTAAAGCAAATCCGCATGAAGAGAGGGGGGAGCGGAAAGTATGAAGTGACACCGGGACCCTTTTTTCCACGGACGAGAAAGATTTACCACCTTTTAAAAGAGGGGGACGGTGTGTCCGCGAAAGAATTAGCAGCATTCGGAAAGATGGGGGGGGGGAGGGGGAGACGATGTCGTGCAGGATAGGAAGGGGGAATGGAGAATGATGTGCAAGCCAGTACTCGACCGCCCCCCCACCGACCACACAACAAGGCGGCGAAAAAGAACAAGGTGGCTCGGGAAGAATTTCTTTCCGGCATGAGGCATGCAATCGGCACGCAGAGAGCTAGAGAGAGAGAGTCGGAAAGGGGAGGAGAATATAAAAGAAGTGAGCGTCCAGTTCACGAAAGAGAGGGAGGATGAGGGTAGGTGGAGTCCACAAAAGAGGTGAAAGAAGAAGTACAAAAAGGAGGACAACCATCTCCCCCACATAGCACTCGGACACAGGGCTTATTGACGATAAGAATCACGGATCTTCGGAGTCGGCGCACGACTTGGGACCCTACGCTGTCGAAGACGCGTGCACCACGGAACGGAGAAAGGATAGGGGAATGGGCGGAACGGGTGAGGGAGGACGGGTGGCGAGTGTGAGGAGGAAAAGAGGTGTTAAGGGGTCGCTGACACGGCAGGCGAAATTACGGCCGGGGGAGAGCGGTGCGTCCGGTGGACAATTCTTATCGAATCTGCTGTAAGAGGGAACGCAAACTCCCAGACATACTTACACCACCCCCTTCGAGCGTGAGGTGAAAAATGGTGGGTAGTTGAAAGTAGATCTTGCAATGGAGCACGAAATCCTCAAACAAAATTAAAGCGGACTTCTTAAAAGTGATTTCCTTGGCTATATAGCCGAAGGCAGCGAATGGCGACAAAGTGACGCATGCCATACGAGAGAATGCCTTGTTGTTTCTCTGCTTTTGCAAAGAAAACTGAAAAAAAGGCATGCTTTCAAACGGAAAATCTATTTTTCTCAGGTCCTGGGGGGGGGGGGGGGTGGACTTGAAGCCACAGTTTCATTCAGACAATACATTCATTCGCTGAGAGGTAGAGCTGCAAAATAAGGAGCCGAATTCTTTAAAGAGAAAAGTAATATCTACAATGTACAAGTTCTAACGAGTGGCAGCGCGTGATTTCCTCCACACCGGTGAAAATTATTAACACGCTTGAAGAGACGATATGTGAAATGATAACCTCTGACAAGAACCTCGCATACCTTCTTACTTGGCCTCCAATGAGGAGACCCGCACGGCATAAACCCCATTCAAAGAAGCGATTCCATTATTTATGATGGACATTTTGACGAACTTATCCCCTCGAATCTCCCATTAAAGGTAATGAGGCAGGATTGAAAGAGTCACGCAAGTTTGTTGACCCGAGTGTCGGTAATAAAAACATGACGGTTTTTAATAGAGATTCCTCCAAGGGCTCCAGACCAATCACGCCACACCGTCACCCGAGAGGGAGATATGAGCATCGTCGATTTAAATCCATCCACGCGAAGCGATGGGTTCCCACTGATTGCATGAACATGGGCCTTCCGACATAGTACAAAGAAGAAGAGGAAGATGACGACATTATAATGGTCTTCAAGTTCCGAAACGACATTAGAACGAGTCGAACACCTAATCGATACGATCAATCGGAGGGGCCAAAACCTCTCAATTTCCGGCAGTGCCTGAACGCTGTAGAAAATAATAGCGGTTATTACAGTTTACAGTTATTACATAAGTTCACCAGATAGTCGGAAAAGACTATTAATAAAAAGCGTAAATGGACTTCCCAACTCACCCTACACATTCAATTGACGTTTGTCAGAAACATTTGACAATTCTTCAGTCGGAGTGTTTCTCCTGTTTAGATGGGTTAGAACGAACATATGCAACTCACTAACCCTCTCAGGTTACTTTTCAACAGCATACACCCATTACTTACACCATTTCGTCCATTAGTTCCTCACATTTTCTGCTGAAACTACATCGATCGCTCAGTTGTATCAGGCGTGACTTCGTGGAATTTACTCAACATTGTAATTGAAAGAAACTTGTCATTCCACATAAATTTTACTTCAGACGACCCGGGATGCGTCGTGGTACGTCACAATTTACAATACATCGATCGCAAATTTAGACTGTTGCAGCAACCGCATAACTCCGATTACAGGAAAGGATAAATGCTTGCACCTAATTGATGAGGGGGTCTCAGAAGAGACGTAAGGAATAGGCTGGTGAAAATTCTAATATGGAGCGTGGCGTGGTGTATGCGTTGGAGACTTCATAGGTTATTGAGAAGGAAGGATATGCGTAGACTCGAGGCGTTTGAGACGTGGATTTTGAGGAGGATGGTAATGGCGAGGTGAGTGGCGAGGACGAACGAGGAGATATTGACTAAGGTAGGAGAGGAAGCTAGTGGCCAAGGTGAGTCAAGTAGCAGTGGTACGGAGAAGGCAGAAAAGGTGGACGTACGGCAAATTGAAAAAAGAGGATATACTGAGGAAAATAGAGGGGAGAACACTGGGGAAGCGTGGAGTAGGAAATCTGCTCGACATGAAATGGAGACGATATGATGAATTTAAGAGGGATCTGAAGGCCGGTCATCCACAGGAGGGTAAATGGAACGATGCCCCAGAACTTAAGACGTTCTCAAAGAACTGTCCAAAAACCTACCAACTAGCTGGTAGAATGCACAAAAGAAAAAAATCTGTGCGATATAGTGTCTCTCTCTTTCTTCTGTCAACTTTCTGTGACCTAACGACTTAGTTTTTGGGATCATCGTCGCCAAACAGAACGACATTTATTCCGACAGGTGAAATTAAGATGAAAGAATTGGCATAAAATTAATACTAGAATTAGACCACGTAAAGATCACAAAAAAATGGCGATCAAATAGCGCGCCGCCGTGAATTCCAGCGCCCATCCACCGGACGGATCGGCCGACAGGGAAAGTTGCAGAGGACCTCCACCACGCCGCCCACGTCGTTATAATGGCCGTCGCTTAATTGACCGCGCCGCTCGTCCCAGACACGCCCCCGCGGCAGAGATCGCATAAAACTTCGCGCGAGAAGCCATTCACAACCCATCAAAATCCCCGCGACGTCGAGAAAAGGAGACCCGAACGAGCGGGTGGCGGTGCACTCTCTTCCCACATTCACCTCACAACCACTACACTCGATTCCGACCCTCTTCCCACCAATGGGGAACCGTTGAGTGTTCTAAACATAGGGCGCCACCTCCTCTCTTCTTACTAGACGAAAAAAAGGAAGGGAGTCGAGGGGAGGGAACGAAAATAGAGGGCGAGTAGGGGAGAAAGCCGTGGGCGGAGGTTTCCCGCCGCAGAACTAATCGGAGAGGAGGAGCTACGGCGGGAGAAAGAGACAAGGAATTTACTAGTGGTGGTAGTAGAAACACTGTCACTACTACAAGTAGTGACAGTGCTTCTTTGAGGTATCTGGAGCAAGATATCATTTCAACTACAATAATGAATTTCATCTCATTTCAAAGGAAAAGTCTCAGTTTTCCGAAGATAACCAAAGTATTCACCACTTACCTCATTACTTTTCGACAAATTTGCCAAACAATAGGAGCCGTTTTCTCTGGGATAAGATACGCGTGTGCACTCCAGAGATGCGTTTTTTCTAAATGAGGAGATAACCAACGCCTAGATCTCGTCAGAAATTTAAGATTATGAAGTCTGTACGTTTTATAAACTAATATAAAAAAATAATTATTCGCCGCAGCAATTTGAATAGAATCGCAAAAGACCTTCTGTTGTGAAGAAATTTTCATCCCACGGCGCGAAAAAAATTAGCCACGTTAAAGAGTTATACGGACACATTTATATAAACTCTGAGAATTTCAATCATAAAAAACCACATTTTTGCGCAATTAAAATTGCAATTAACTTTCTGCTGCTTACAACTGCCGTAAAAAAATTATATACGAATATGGTCCGTATAATAACTATGGTAAAATCACGCTCAGCATACCTAAAAGAGGTTTCGCCGAAGAATAACTAAAATTTCATTCAATTCACATTTCAGCTGCTTAGAGATAAACACGCGTTGTTTGATGACTAATAAAAACTTTTTAAAGTGAGTAATGCACAATTTTAGGTTATTTTTATTACGACGAATCTTCTGGCTAACTATCCCGCGGGTTTTCCAACGGGTCAGGTTTTCCATTGGATTCCAGAATCTCTGATGAAGATGAACCAGCCGCCTTTCGGAACTTAAGAGAAAGAGTAGAACATGACCCGATGGAAATCCCAAGAGATTTAAAATAAAAAAATCCTGAATATTTACACAATTTTGACCCATTTCCAGGTGGAACAAGTAAAATCTCAAATTGGTCGAAATGACTAACAAAAAATATCACCTAACGGGTGTGAGTGTCGAGTGATGGGCAGAAATTGAAGAAATTAAGTACCGAGTCATTGTTTAATAAATCAATGAAATTCATGGAATAAAATCACGTTTCTGTCCAATTCTACCACTCACACGGCACCCAAACTCGTCTGATCAAATGTTTATCAAACCTTTTAACCGAGGGACGCGGGCTTAGGAAAAGAATGAAGCACGGCCTGTATTACCGCGAGGCACGGCTGTTTCACCGGCCACAGGCCTGTCCCGCCTTCCGCACCCGCCTCGCCACCCAGACGGAAAGGGAGAGGAGCGGCCGGAGAGATGCACGGGACACAAGGCAGGGAAGCGGGCCGGAGATCGGGGCGCCGCGCCGCCGCTACGGGTTGGATGGCGGCGGCCGAGTGTGGCCGTGGGTACGGAAATAGGTGGGCCGAACGAAAGCGAGAGTAGTGCCGAGGAATAGGCGGGCCCGTAGGGGGGCAGTCGTAGAGGGGAAGGACGGGCGACTAGAGGGGCGACGGAAGGGGAGTTGCTCTCCCGCCGATTCAGCCCAGAGAGGATGTGGGGAAGGGGCCAAGCCACTCGGATACGCGAATGGAGGGAGCGAAGAGTCCGGACACTTCACTCCCGACAACAGAGACGACCCAAAAATCGAGGCGACATCAGCACGAAGTCTTGATTCAACAGTGCGCGCACTGATTGACGATTATTCAACCGAGCAATAGAGGGCGAGACCAAACCGCCGAACCAGTCTCTCTCCGTAAATTACGTGAATAATAGATCCTCGTCTCACTCCTTATCCCCAACTATCACCACAGCGCCTAGTCACAAAGGTCACATCTATACAGTCGCTACTCCAGGTGAATAGATGAAATTATTAATAGTCAGCCGATTAGGGTAGGTTTTGATGAATCATTACCGCTCGGCTTCTCAGAACAGAAATCAAAACATCAGACATCCCGGTCCACAATTATATAATTCTTTCTTTCTTTGCATTCATTTTACCTTCCTTCACCCCGTCAAAATGCCTATCCTAACTTCTCCGCCTTCCCAGCATTTTACGTTCAAGTTATTCCATTGAACAATAAAAATGCGCTTGAAACCGTACTTAAGAAAGTGTAACAAACCGTACATTTTATAGGAGACTGAGAAAAAGGGAAGGACAATTAGCTGGCCAATATCGAATGTAGATGCGACTCGACTACAAGGTAATTGCAGATGAATCGAATTTCGGATGGTGCGAAGAGAACGAGGAAACCAATACATAATTTTTATCGAGCGAACACCTTGAACACTCGATTTTAAACCTTAATAACTCCAACATGACCCATTAGATTTTCACAGACGCTAAGACTAAAGATTGCCACCTGGGGACTTCATTTCAGAACCCACAGAATTTAGGGATACCCCCATTTTGGACATCGTGACCGTAAGTATGGCTTGTCTATGAAGACCAACGGTTCAACACTGACTAACATGGATGGTTCAATAAACTAATATACGTGCCTTAGGACCCTAAATTGGTAACTCCATCAAGAGAACAGTCACTCATTAAACATTTCGTTTTAAAACAGGCGTATAGCAGCAAGCAACAGAAAGTCGAGTATTAACGTATCGTTCAACACTGCGTCGCGCCTATTTAATATCGGCAAAATAAAAATAGCAGACAATAAGACATCATTCTAATACGAACATACAAGAGAAATACATCTCAGAGTAGTGGCCACATCGACATTTTATGTACTTCCAGAAATAAATAATTTTGTGTATTTCAACGTGGTATCACAAGTTACGATACATCATAACAGCCACTAATTTTAAGCATCCAAACAATAATTCAAATTTTAAATAAACAATGGTACCATTTATCCCGATCGCATGATGGAGACAGACCATTAATATAGCTTAAAGATAAACTACTGAATACCGAGCTCTTCAATTCCTCATTATGTCTAAATGTTAATACGCCCATTTCTTCTCAGATATTCATCTCAGCTTAAATTTTATCATGTAGCAACTAATATGCCGCGGTAATGCATAGCGACACTCAATATGTCTCACTTTTAATGCAAATACAGAACAAAACGGAGGCTCGTCCACAAATCGGCAAAATACATGCTCACTAGCAGAATCTTTGACAAATATATTCCATTAAGAACTACAAACACTGGGTTAATCCTACAAACACGATATTTATTTCGACCAAGGTTTTGCTTATTACAGCACTATCAGGTGAAGGTAATGAGCGAACCTAAGGACGTAATAAATCTCTATTTTTTGTAATTTGTCCATTTTTTATAATTTCTAATAATATTTCGTATCCACACAATGAAGCATCGCCTGAAGCATCAGAATTTGTCAGATATATCCTCCCCGTAAGATTTTACCTTCTAACACCGATTCGTCTACTCACTTTTCCTGGATAATTGCCATTAATTTATGGGGAAAGCATTTAATACGTGCAAATCTGAACTGCCGCGACACTTGAGGAAGGAATACACGAGGAGGGTTCATGCAATTTGCTGGGAAGAGGAAAACGAACGACAAAACGACTCCCGCTTTATTGCGGAGAATCTTAACGAGGTAATCTTGATCTAAAACCGCGGGAGGGAATTTCCCATTAAATAACTCACAATTAACGCTTCGCGACGTCTTCCTCATGCCAGGGCAGGCACAAGTCTCGATGCTTCGAGTGACCTACATGCGAAAAGAATTGTAACAGCTTTAGACGGGGCTCCCTGGTGGAATTTTATGGGATGTATAACAGCACGTGTTGAAATTTCCTTTTTTGTCTTCCTGGTTACCTAACAGCAGAAAAAATGGGTCCTTTTGATGACACGTTCTTCCATATAAGATCGCTATAGCATTGAAAATGCTCCAAGGAAATCCTGTAAAGGACGGTTAATTAATGAGAGGAGCAAAGTGCAGGGCGCGCTCCCCTCTGCATCTACGCTTCAAATTCCTCCGGGGATCAAATTTCAGTCAAAGGCCCAACGTCTCCTTCATAATTACGTGTAATTGGGAACAAAAAAATAGCTGTTCGCATTTGCCGCTGAGTGCAGGAAAAAAGGTAGCTTCACAGGGAAAGTAGGAGTAAAATAATTAACCCCAAAAGAAAATTCCCTGGCTAGACTAAAGCAGGCCCTTCCTATGACTGAGAAAAGAACAAAACATCCAATGATCAAAGGCCGACAATGGCAATATAATGCAATTGCTAATGGCATATCAGGCACAAAAAAATGAGAAAATTCTTTTCGTTTAGAAGATAAATTATCCATGTAGTCTATAGCATGCTCACAGTACGATAGTGAATAGAAAATGCTACAAATGACTTCTACAAAAATAAGGTTGTAAGATAAACAAGCGAATCTTCCAGATAATTTAAGGGAGACTTTTCTCCGCCAATTGAATGAGTGAGGAGAATAGTGTGACTAGGGCCTAATTTTCTACTGATTTTTAAAATATCGTAAGTGGCCTTGTCACGTGTCAAGCAGCAGGAATATGAGTGACCAACGTCGAAAAAGAATGGTTTCCGTAACGCTCCTCTCTTCGATCAGTCTGTCAGAAAAAATACCCCTATCTATAAGAGGACAGCTGCAGCTTGTGTCCAACATTCACATAAATGCCTTTTATTGATAAATGCCGTCATTACTTAGCAGTGAAACGAAAGAGATTTTCATTCACCATATAACTGAAGACATAAACATAATAGTGAATCGCAAGGCTTCATTACACTGTTTACTCATCTCATGTTATTCCTATACCAAAGCAGAACTCTCCTTCAGGTATTGGAATTGAATCAGCAGGTGGCTCTTTAAATGAGCAGTAGAAAATAATTAGAGCTAATGGTGCTCTACGCCATGCTATCGGAAAAATTAAAGAGATAAGAGCGTGAAAATTTCATTGAAAAAATATGACATCAATATCAAGTCCCAAAAACGTGCAAACAATTCCCTATGTAAAGCATCAAAATGAGAATATTTTGTTTTCAAAATACAAATACATGAAACTGGGATAGTCTAATTTACTTACGTAATATTTCCCCTTGACGGGCTAAAAATCGCGAAATACAGAATTCAATGCATTGCCGTGTAATCCATTATAGAGATAACATCACTGCACTGGCATCTAATGAACCATTACCGTCTCAGACGAGCCTAAGTATAACAATAGTGAATATAAAACATAATACCCTAATTTAGCACTAGCGGAAACGATAAAATACACTTTGGGTTCAAAACATAAATTTTAATTTTCCGTGGCGATTAGGAGTGAGCATAGTCCCAAGGAAGTTGAAACCAGTAATTAATGACAAACGATCAAAAAAATTCTAGAATACTGATACCACAAACAGGACACACACACGAGCACATGGCCTGATCAAAATTCTTCTTATGCATTTCCTTTTTATCATGTGAAAAGCATTCCGATATGCACCATTTCCTATTATAAGAGACATAGGACTCTTTCGAAAGATTACGCCGATATTGCGAGGAAATGAAATACTATGGATGGATCGAAACCCAGGTCGTATTAAAAATTGACCATTTCAATAAAAATTGAAAATCTCTTCATCCATCCATTGTTAACAACTCATTCTATTAAACCTTTCAAAGCGGTAAACGAAGAAATATCAAAACTCGAGGGATAAATTTAATCAAAGCAATATGAAGTCATGTATTTTCATTTATATTTTCAAAAATTCACGAAACAAGACATTACAAAGTAAAATTGAAATACAACCGGAAGTCGGTTAAAATGAAAAGGGCAGGTGTAAAAGGGAAAACGTACCGGCAAAGGGATTAAGAAAGGGCACAACACCGGGAAAATTTTCAATCCAACCCCCGCATTGCCCTTTGGGGTGCAATTGTTCGCCAGGAATTTATGCGCGGAACGACCGCGATACTGTAACTTGGTGGCGTTCTTTATAGGGGGCCATCAATTCCGTGTTCGCCCCTCCGAAGAGGGCAGAGATTTTCCCAGCTAGAACATTAATAAGGCGTAATCTACACCCATCTCCGGACCATTTATCCTAAACCACTCTTCCATCGCTCGACCACTCCCGCCCGCGAGGAAGTGCCGCGATTGCTCACCCCCTCCGCGGACGGCGAGCACAAAATTTCTTCCGCACGGAAAACCGCTCCGACATCGCCTCGGAATCCCGAGGACTTTATCCCGGCACTGCATCGAGGCATGTGCCATATCGTGCGGCGGTCACACACGCCGAGCCTGGATTAATTGTTCGCATGCATAATTCCGCCGTTTATCTCCCCGCGGGAACTTACGAGATCGCCCTCACGGCGGGGCGTCTATTGCTCCATGCTTCAATTGACTAATGGATGAGCCATCCCCAGAGCGTGGCAATCGATTGTGAGCGATTTTACGGTCACCCGAAGGTCGGAATTTTTTCCATCGGCCCCCTCTCGATCAATGTGGAATCACTTCAACTGTTTTAACAAAAGAGCTAAAATTGAACGCTGAACGAAATTAAATAAATGGCGATCCATATGAAAACTAGTAATGCTACAACAAAGTAAGTGTATCAGCAGTTACACAAAAGGTAGTCATGGCACGTTATCCTAACGGTTCATTCGGAATGTATTTACATCAAGTATCGACAAGCACTCGGAGAAAAACACTGCAATTATACTGTTTGACGCAATACATGGGATTTCATGGCCCAACCATCAATGCTGATAAAAAAATTCTTAGAGACAAGTTTAATTATGGTTAAAATACAGAATATGATTCATTATAGTGACAAAAAATGAAACCAATGGTTGGTAATGCGCCTGCTGGCAAATGAATCTGCTCAAAAACTTAACTTCCCAAAAAATAAATCAAAGTCGGGCTTTACCACCGTTTTATAGATATGAATTGGAGCAAAATCAAGCAAGTCGACAGAATTTTCCATCCATGGGACCAGGATTCAAGAAAAAAAGGGCGAACTCGATCTCGGCAGAGCCGTCTTTTTGACCACATAATGAAAACTGGCCAAAGAAAATAATTTAAAAGTTTCTTTTTTTATTTTGAGGCACTAATATTCGGGACGTCAAAAATATAGTAGTACCGCAGTACCATATACGTTCTCCCCCTTAAGAAGGCATCTTAATTTCTAATGAGCGCTACATAATAACTAAGTGACAGAAATCACAAAATCGCCATAAATAACCTCATAAACCGGACTGTTTACAACGTCAAAACACTCATTACTCGGTTACCAAATCGGACTAAAAACGCGTAAGCATATATCCACCAAACAAAAAACCCTACAGAGGATGCTGTAGTATAAGGTTTTGGAATCCACGCGGAAGGAAAACACCAACTTCTACCATGAGAAGTCCATAACAGTAAAACAAGAATGAGACATATATTTGAAAACAAACAAAGAGCCAACACAAACTGCAACTAAACGTACACAAAAAGGACCAGATAGGAAAGGAGGATGGGTGAAACTCCTTCTTTCCCGTCGCTTAAATCACGAAAATTCTCCCCATTTCCCACCCACACCAACCTCACCGAACGCCTAACACTTCTCTCTCTTTTTCTCCATCTGTTTCTCGAGATCAAGAGAGAAAAAAAAGATGGAAAAGGAGCTAACGAGCAAACACTAAACCTCCCACTCACTTTATTTAGTTCCACTATCTGCCGAGAGAGGGAAAAGGGGGGAAGAGGCAAGTGGAGCCCGATCGGACTAGAGATCGCGGTTTTAAGTGTTAAGAGACGATGGAGTGGGTTGGCTCGGGATACCAATACAAACAGCCCGATGAAAGAAAAGTCCAAACATAGAGCAGTTTTCCATCGACAAGGCTGCTGAGTGAAGGTAGAGGATGCTGGATTACGACATATGAGAAGCCTTAAGTTAGTCCGAGCGAGATAGTTCCCTAGTCATATTAGAGACCACATTCGAATTATACGTTTTAATTTCACTAGCGTTAGGACAAATGAATTAAATATCACATTATTAATGGTGCAATAATATAGTTTTATATGACAGAAATGGTAAGTAATTAAATGAAAATATCTAAATAAATCTTTAACTTGGCTCATTGTTTTCGCGCGGTGCGTTTGTAACTCCTTCAAAATGGAAGGTATTTTGTGATACCCAAGAACCTACTGAGGTGACAATATGATTAATTTTCAAATATAGTTGAGAAAACATACAAACTACATTCTGCTGATTTTTTGACGAGATCTAAATGTAGGGAATGCCTCGTTTATCATATTAGGTCTCTCTGGAGTGCATACACGTACCATTTCCCATGTAAAAGGGCTGGTATTTTCTGGCAAATATCTCCAAAAGTAATGTGGTAAGGGGTTGAATTTTTGGTGTCATTAGAAGGGTGAGATATTTTTCTTTAAAACGATACCATTTTCATTGATTTCTAGGTAAAATGATATTTCGCTCAAACTATCTTAAGCGCGTAGATCGAAGAGAAGCCGTGAAGAAAATTGGTAACTGGGAAGCGTTTTGTCTCTAGCACTCATCAAGGAAAAATCTCTCTTGTCTAGAAAAAAAAAACGAAAACTGCAAAGACGATAGAGAGAGACTAAATGCACCCGAAGTATGGGTGATACCACGTCAGAAAGAAGGCATATAATTCAAAAAAAGGGAAACAAGCGAATAAATTCAGTTATCAAAAATGCGGCAGGTTAATTTGAAAATATGCTGAAGAAGGTAATGTTTCAGATTTTTTTTATGGGGAAAAATATTAAAAGTACACTCGTGAAGCTTTTCCGTGATTGATCGTTATGCATTATCGTCGACAAGAAAAACAAAGAGGTAAGTTACCCTAAGCCTTCACTAAGGAACCGAAAGACGTCGCAACTGCCTTTCACTCGCAAGCGATGAAAAAATCAACAGAGCAAACTAATGTACAAGTGAAGCCATCAATCGATTCGTTTCCGTTGCACATCAATCACAATTACCATTTAAAATCACTATACATTGAAAGACAAAAGGCTAACTACATCATCCGCAAAGCACCAAAACCACACAACCGAGATGGACAACTGGAGGAAGGACATCTATATGACATTCCACAAAATGAGCAACCGGTCTACCAAAAGGAAGACTGGAGTGACGCAGTAAAGGCAGCGCAAGCTCCCATTCCCATTCATTCAAGGAAATAATCTGGGGAAGATTAAAAACATGATCGCTTTACTTATGATTGCGTTGACTCTGAATTATTATAAATTATTTGTTGCGTTGTAGCTCTTCTAAATAATTAAGAGCATGACTGTTAACACGTTGAGCTTCACACATTTTAAATATAATTTTTATGTTTTGTGATGGTTAGGCTTAAAGTATTTGGATAGAAAAATATTTACAATTTAAATACCTATACTAATTGTGGACCCCAGAAGTCAAGGGGTCTAAATGACATTTTTGAAAAAAATAAGTTAGGTACAGGAATGGGAGGTGAAAATATAAATATTTTAGTTGGTAAAGGGATCCAAGTGATTTTCTTGAAAGGTTGTGCTATCTAGGGTAATGCCTCTTAACTACTTAGTGGGTAGTACCAAACATTTTCAACTTTGACTTAAGTTTTTTCAAAACAACGATTTTGTTACTTAGACCCCTTGACTTCTGGGGTCCTCAATTACAACTGACATTATTTAGTAGTTCTGTTTACTATTTTAAGCGAATGGAGGATGATAACTTCTATAGGAATACAATACTCAATACATCTAATAATGTGTATGGTTATCCAGCTCGAAAGAGTACAAACTACAAACGCGCACTACAAAGCGCAGGATCACTCGATAATTCATCAGGCGTTCACGTCGGGAGGGAGAGCGAGCGTTCACGTTGGTCTTCCGGCAAGAATGGTGGCTAAGCTAAACGGAATCACCCATTTAAGAACGAGAAAGGAAGTAGCTTCATGAACACATTTTACTTGGCGAAGGTAAAAGAGGCGGAGTTGAGAAGAGCTGTCAATATCGCGCAGCGTGAGCTAAGCTCCCTCGCCGCCCGATAGGCTTCTTTTTTCCCCTTCCTTAAGTCTTCCACCTGTTCTTATCTGCAGCTCCCAATCTATCTCTCCTGGGGCCCGGGCGGGCCAACTCCCGTATTAACTCCACCTCTCCCTCCCCTCGCCTTCCTCCTTCCCACGAACACTTTAATAAGCGACGAGCGAAAAAAATGACCCTTACGAAACGTGATGAGACCCATTTAACTGCCACCGCAGAGTGGGGCAATTGTGTTGAGCATTTCGATGATTTTCCGATCTCGATCTCCTCACGTTCGAATCAATCGAATCCCTTCGAGCTAACAATAGTCAGGAAATGAATAATAGTCCGATTGGAAATTACAGCGATTTGTTAACAAGGAAGGAGTAATGGACTTAAGATGAAACGGAAGGAATATGTTGCAAGCGATCCATTCATTCTTCATATGAATAAGTCTCGTCCATTATTTAAATAAATCATCATGGGCTATTGTTTCCGAGACAGAAGAGTGTACCATTTCCATCACGCCACGCGAAGAATAGGTGAGAAATAAAATACTTAGAGCTCATAAAAAAGATTACATTGGATTGCCTTGGTGAATTAAAATATACACCAAATACCATATATCTTACCTTACCTAGCTCCTCTAGCCCCAAAAGTTGAAACTGTTAGAAATTCAATGCCATTCAATCATTCACAGAAAGTAACATCAACATTAGAGATGATGATGTATATCACTTAAATCGCAAGATTAATTCAAATAAATAGCGTTCCCCACGGCTCAAATACCCTAGCCTTAAAATGAATGTTTAAAATTAAAAAAATCCTCAATGAACCAGCAATTATATATTACATACGATAATGATAATATTTGGGATATTGTTCAATCATAATCCTCTAGAATAATTAACCTTTGGGAATTATATAGTCTAAGACACTACAAATTCAACTATTCAAGAAGGAGAGCCACCACACAGCTGAAGTCATCAGTTTTCTTCCGCAATGATAAATTCAAGAAATGGAAAACTTCTAGAAGAGCTAACGGCGCCACGAGCTATCGCAAAACGAAACTCCATAACATCCCTTTCCTACGATTACAACCTAGAAGTATCAGGAGCAACTATTATACCACATGGGACGACGGGTGGGAGCCAGACATAAGGTGGTTCACGAGGTGGTGTCAAGGTTAAAACAAAGTAGGGAAAAGGGGGTGGGAGTCCCTACCAACGATCAACAACCCAGAATATGAATTTCATTCATAGAAATACTCGATAGATTAGCCGCACTCACGAAGCTAACTATTCGCTGGTTCACAAATGAACACGAAGATACCAGGGAAAATATGAACAAAAAATCATCAAATTCAATGAAAAACTACTCCACAGTCACACAGAACGATGCAGAATACGGCGACGGCAATCAGCCCAAGAGCGAACTGATAGCTAGTAAATAAGAAGAGAAGTTTCAGGCTTGATGTTGTGGAAGGACTCCATCATAATGAATGAAAGTAATGCAAGTTTTCACTTAGATAAATAAAATTTATCTTCCAAATATATATTTCCATTCCATGCCTTCCAAGATATGTGGTTACCGTTTGCTACCATGTAGTTCCACTTACTAGCTATCATAAAGAATGAAAGTAATGCAAATTTCCACTTAGATAAATTTTAATCGACCTAGGTTTCGATGTACTATCATTTAACTAACTTTAATTTAATTAACATTTAATTAATTACTTTAATTAAATAACGATTAAAATTTATCTAAGTGGAAATTTGCATTACTTTCATTCTTTATGATAGCTAGTAAGTAGAACTACATGGTAGCAAACGGTAACCACATCTCTTGGAAGGCATGGAATGGAAAAAGACACAAAAGACGGGAGAGTGAATATCGAGAGATAAAAAAGCGCCAAAGGCGGAAAATGTAAAAAAAGACAAGCGCCTCTTGAAATTCGGTCGTGAGAGACAGTCTGTTCCGTCTCATCCACGGTCTGGAAAGCGTGGACCACACAGGCTTGGAGAAGGTTATAACGCACGCATTGAACGGATCCACCACATGGAATATATCGGTCTCCATCACGCAATGGCCACTCCACGGGCCGCGAGGGCTAAGCCTCGCATATAATTACGCAAGAGCCCTGAATATCAAAGGAGGAATACGCAATGAAATGATATCAAGGCCGTCGTCCAGAGGATGTGTGGGAAAGAATGGATTTCTCATGGGAATGAAATTTTGCCCGCAGGGGACTGGAAAACAACCCGCTTTAAGTACTAACATAGGTTTTCGTACGAGATAAAGGTACGGTTTGTGGAGAAAAACACGAATTAATTGAAAAACAAGAGCAATTTTGCGTCCGGAGCAGTCGAACAAAAAAATGGAGAGCAGATTTTAAATCATGACGTCACAAGGCTGAAAGTCACCAATGGAAACTGGAAATGGAAATGGCAACGGAGGAGTCAAAACATTTCCACGGGATTAGCAAAAAATTTAACTGAGAGGAATTGGCCAAAATACATATCTCAGGCAGTGAAATAACCTAGAATGAAAAACAAATAGGGCAAAAAAAGTTTATGGTAACTTTTGTTTAACCTGGCAGAACCAGAGGTAGAATTACCTGGGGTATATGCTAAATGTAAAAATCTCACATTTTGATACACTCATTTCCGGACCAACACTCCCGATTTTGAATTTAATGATCCCACGACGTACTATAATTGAATTCATCCATTTATTTTAGACCTCCATTTTCACCTGCACCATAACTGACGATATGATTGGACTCCACAAAGAGGGGAGTTAAACATAGTAGCTAAGTGAAACATCCATCAATGATACCTTTTAATAATATAGTAAGAGTAAGAACTGTAACAGCAGAATACTCCCAAGCTCAACATCGATATAACTACCAGAATGAACTATTTATTTGGTTTTTAGAAAATGAATCCTCAGGTGGAGGAAAAAGCCGACGATTCATACCGAATATAATATCATATTATGCTTCTATTATTTCATTCAATTAACCCTCAAAACGTTCCCCCAAAATGCTTTTTCAACATGATTCTTTACATAGACAATGAGATACGCACCTAAACACGCATAAACATAAGGAGATAAAGATAGTACTTTACCAACTTGAGCACTAATCTCCGTCATCATGGCTGCTGGATTAGAGAATAACTATTCACTAAAACACCACAAACAGCACTTCAGCAACGAAAAACACTCACCTGAAAGAGAAAGAAAATTAGCATTAAGATTTTTCCCGTCAGACGACATTCTTCTAATGACATAGACAAGCAAAACAGTTTTGAAGTCACGTCTTTAGCATGAGAATAGCAAGTCACTTATAGCTCACTCCACATGTCAAGAAGAGTAAATGCCTTCAACCGACCAATATCATTCTTAATGCGTTCCAGAGAAGCTATCATTAAGAAGAAATATAACTCCAGACAGCGTCTCTGGCACCAGGAATGGGCTCCAGGAGCAGATGATGACTTATTTGCCAAAATACGTTCATTAAGGGAATGGGAGTCACGGAGGGGAAAATGTAATGGAGCAGATGTCATCGGCCAATTAAGAACACGGGGATCAGAACATACTTTGACACGAGATAGAAAGGAGCCGCGTGATAAGTCGTTTTCTTTCGAAGAGCGCTCATTTTGATTAAAAGCGAAACTCTACCCCGCACAGACTCAAGCAGGACATCTCAATTACTGAATCCTAATAACGCGATTATCATCAAGAAAGGCAGGCAATAGTGAGAAAAAGTTGCACAAAAAAGAAGACTGCAATTAATACTATTAGGTCTGATTTTATAATGTTAGGTATTTCCTCAGTATGATAACAGATGCAGATAAGAGCTTCCGTTCCTAAAGCTCATATCAACTAAATGACAACCTGATGAACTCGAAGAGCCTGAATTTCACCTGATATCCCGTTAGCGTTATGGTTACATAATGTATCGGCTAATGAGACTTTATAAAACCAGTCCCGGGAGTTAATTTTTATTCCCGCATCAACTATAGCAAAACCAAAAATTATGACTATAAGCTCATAGTTTAGCTATTAAAAGAATAATAATTCAATCCAAAGGATTTAAACAGAGTCTTTTTGAGTTGGCTCTTAAGAATTTTCCCGAAACTAACGCCACGAGTCGTTGAGCCATTAGCCTACCCTCCGAGAAGCTATCGAGATTCGCTCAAAACATTATGGAATAATAAGTGCTGACAAAAAAGAGAAAAGATTATTCAAAGGTGAGCGGAGGTGGATGCTCATGAAATGCCTCTACACAGAAGATAGCCCAAAGCGATCGAAGTTAAGGGTATTTTTTTAAGATATTGTAAAAAATACAAGAGAAAATGAAGATAGTCCCTCGAGGACAGTCATCACATAAAAACATCGTGAGACCCATAATAATAGGGACACTATTGAATTTTTTATGAAGCTTAAATATCTGGCATTTGAGGCAAGAAATAATTCCTTTTTTTTAATTCCCATGCAGATCAATCATTGCCATTCCGATCTCAGCTGACGCAATCACAATGACCGATGAGCAGTAAAAACAAACACAGCAATAAATGTACAATGACGAGCTGCCGCGCACTTGTAAAAACATCCGTCCGAGTAAGCCACCCCGGGGGAATAAAACACTTCTTTGGAGGATACAAAGAAACGAGAAGGAACAACGGGCGCGGAGGAATAAAGCGAGAGGAAGGCAGGCTCCACCCAAACGCTCTCGACACGAAGGCGAAAAAATAAAACAAAACAAACGCGATCGGTGGAAGGAACGGGAGAAAATACCATTAAGCGGAGGGAGCGGTGAGGTGATGGGGGGGTGGGATGAGGGTAAATAGGAGGGGGATGAATAAAATTGGGATGGGGAGAGGTAGGGGTGACTGGGGGGGAGAGGGTCGGGGGTTGGGTGGAAGAAGCACTTCTGGCGTAAGCGCAACGCGACGAAGAGAGTGGCGTTTTATAACTTCATATATATTGGTCGGAGGGAAACGAGGGAAACTTCGGCGTCGGCATCGATAAAAGGAGGAACAACTTTTCCGTCGAGGAGGGGGCGTGAGAGAGTGGGAGGCCAGGTTTAAATAAAACGCATAACACCACATAGGTGCACACACCCACGTATACTCGCATGCACATGCCCACACTGAAGCGCGAAATATGGTAAGGGAGGCAAGGATATAGAGGGTGGAAATAGGAAGGAGACAGCACAGAGTGAATGGAGGACACAAGGACAAGTGACGGCATCCTGGAGTAGGCGGTGGGAAGAAAGGTGGATAATCTAGGACTAGGAAAGCAAAGAGTAGGAATTTAGGCCTGATGTAGGGAAATAGAAGATTCATGTAAAGAGTTAAAAAGAGGGATTTTCTACAATGTATATACATTAAATAATATCTACCGGTACTCTCTACCCCTCTTCATCCTGTCCATAATACACAAGCTTTGTCTCACTCTTCCCCGATTCCCCCATATCATTCCCTCCATCATGGCCTAGGCCAAAATATCGCGCCTCATACCCCTTCCAGTCATCTACTTTGCATTCTCGTAATTTCATCCAGAAGTTCCCTATCCATATACACGACACCAAGTTACTCCTCGTTTATTGTTCGTTTACCATTCCGTTTTCCACAATGGGAACGGGTACTTTAGTAGGAGAAAGGTGAGAAGTGACCCCGTAATTGGGAGGAATCGATGAAAGAGGTAAACTATTGTTCGACAAATAATGGTAGCATGCATTTGATGACTACATATATACCATTCTCATCTTTAGTTCCATGGATAGAAAGGGTTTTCATTTTTCATGCTTGTCTAGTGTTGATAGGGGCTGTAAACTGTGTTATTTTTACATTTTGAATTTATCGTTATCATAAGAAAGGGACATCCCTCCATCTTAAAAATTGTTTATTGGAACGACACGTTTCACCGGGGAGGTATCTTTTGCCATCAAAATATGTAACGCCCAGAACTCGTTAGTATATATAATTAATGTAATCTGTTTTCACAACGTGGTAACAACGGACATTCACATTGAAAGAATAAACTTCGTAGTTTCCACAAACTTATATTCTGTTTGGCCTTTCAAGATGGGCACCCAATTGGGATGAACCTAAAATATCCGAGTAAAACACTATATTTATGCCGAAAAAAATCTTAAAGTGGATAAATACTTCGTTAAACTGAATGTTCAATAATAAAATACCGGTGTTTCATTTCATCCTCGCACTGATCTTGTGCTTCTGCCAATTTCCTGTGCTGTCAAGAACATTTTTTCCGGCAACTTTTAATTCTACTCTTCGTAGTAAATATCTTCGACCGCATTTACTAGTTATTTTTGCTATCATTACCTTCATAATTTTTCAAGCTGAATCCCGTATCGTTAACATTATACGGCATTCCGCTCTCGTTCATACCATCGACTTGACCAACCAACTCAAGTACGGTTATCACTTTCATAATCAACATTACCAGGGTATTAAAATACTAAGTAACCACCGATATATCTCCGCTTCGATCGAAAATATTTCCGAAGTATCTGCCTCAAGCGCTACCTATGAATTTTCACGAGACATTCAAGTTAATTAAAGTATAATTCAATTCTTACTTACGATAAATATTTCATTATCCTTACCACCAAACGGAGAGAAGTAAAATTCATATAGAGCGATTTTCGTCAAGAAAAAAAATAATTATTCTTTATTCGACAAATTACTATAATTACAGGCGATCTTTCTACTGGCATTCGCAAACATACTCCTCCTCTCGTAGCCTTTGTCGCTTAATCGAGAATACCCGAATACTATCAAAGGTACGCGAAAGATGTGACTACACCCCCATCCTAGTTCATACCGAAGTCGTGAAGTGGGTGGAATAAGGAACATCCCGAGCGCAAGAAAGGGGCGAAAGTGGCGCTGGAGCTGGAGAGCGTGTGCTGGTCGTCTGATGACTCGCAAGGGCGTAGGTCGAACGGGGAATGAGAGAAATATATAAATACATATACATACATACATACATATAGATAGAGGGGGTTGAAAAAGCGATCGATATCAGGAGTGCACGTGGGTATCGCCATCGACGGTGGGAACTGGGGGTGGGGGGATGGGGTCGGAGGAAGGAAGGAGAGGGGAACACACTTTACGCGTCGGGTTGATTACATCGATGCCCCTCCGGTGAGCCTTCGATTCACTCCGACTGGACACGATTCACATCCTCGACCCCGCGGGATCGATTCGAGCGCTTCGGTTGATTATTTCCAGTGAACCGAGTTGTTACAGATCAAGATGGTTTACGCGAGACATCACTACGCACTAAATTCAACGATCTCGTAAAAAGGAAAAAAAATATCTTTCTATTGATACCAAAATATCAGCCATTTATCGCAATACTTTTCGAGATAGAAGCCAAAACAACTCCTTCCATTTTCCGAGGGATATGGAACGATAAGCGCTCAGGGGAAACAAAATTTAAAAAAGAAGGAAGTTCTGACACAGAGACCGAGTGGGAAATTAATCGGTGCACAGTTTGAGTGTTTTCTCAAAGGTAAGAAAACAAATATATTTCCTAAACAACATAGTAATTATTATATTATATATATATAAGTAAAATTAAATATAATCACAAAAAAAACCTTCGGTCAGGTATGCGTTTGCTGCGCACGGCAAGAGACAAGTTAGTCATGATAGAGCCTCAAATATATATGTTCAGCTATTAGGTACAACTAATGACTGAGAATTTCAGACATCATATGAGGTATTTTCGTTATTAGCACTACTCTATTTTAATAAATTGGCAGACATTTTTTAGGGGGGGTTAGTTCAACAAACGCTGAATGACTCCGTTCGCCAAGGACAAGCATCTATTATCAGGACCATCCTTCATAGGAAAAACTAATTCCTGAGAAATTAAATTAATTAACTTAGGAAAGACCTCGGCGAAGGAGATATATTCCGATAGAAGACGTCACCTATGTGGACCTATCGCGGATGAAACAGGTTGGTGCAACGCTACTTGTTTTGACAAAGATCATCAGTCCACACAATTACCATCCAGAGAAGCGTATTTTCTGGGTCAAGACTAAACGAAATTACAAATTCGAGGAAGGACTGAACGCAAATAAATACCCTGATTAATCGGATAAGAGATTCTGGGCCTACTAATTGCATGTGCCCAAGGTCATTACCACTGCGGTTAACATAACGAGGAGATGGTTATAAAAAACACGAGGGATGATTAGCATGTAAGGCATTCATGACATGGACAGGCAATTAAAAGTGAATGATTGTGAGTAAAACTGATAACATGACGCGATTCTGCGAAAGAACTCACAATTACTACATTGTATTTACTTCCCCTTTACGTCTATCAATATAAAAATCTCGGATATAATTATTCAAATAATCATCATATATGTATTAGGAGGAGGTTATTGTAAGAGATGGATTGATTTCCCAACTAGTTCGCCCATGAGAAAGTATCCTGATCTACTGATTCTTAACAACGAAGTGAGTAACCGAGTATGATTTTTCACTCCATTACAGTCACCGACCCAGGTTTCGGCACGCGATGCCATCTTCAACCTCGAAAAGAGTGGAATCACACTCAGACACTTATTCCATTATGAAGAATATCAAAGTTAAGATTTGTAGAGAGTAAAGTCAGAGATAGTGTTTATAACCACTGAACTACAGACGCCTGCCTGAATTGCACTGATAAATTGATTGCAATGAACCCATCAGTAAAGAATAAAATACTACTAAGCAAGCTTGCCTCTGTAGATCACCAAAGGTAATGGCACTAAGGATATTAGGGTATAAGAGTCAGATTGAATAACCCGCATTCCTCTCCAAAAATTCACGCTGGATTATATGTTGTGACGCCCGAGACATCACAAATGACGGGGACGATAAACCAATCTTTGAAGAAGTTTTGGATGGGAAATTTTCCATGCAATTACAGTAGTTTAAACAAGACCACATAAAGAGCCAACCACAGTCATTGATATGAAAACATTTCCGAGAAATAATAATGACTTTCATTTCCTGGAGGCACGCGTCATTCTAATGGAGCGCTGAACCAAAGGTAAAAATTAGCAGCTAATGTATGAAGTCAAGAGATGTGAACGAAAATTAAACTTGATGAGAAAACTCCTAAAATGCTATCATTTGACGGGATATGAAGGGCGGATGTAGAGGACTAGATACCGGGACACAATCCTGAGGCCTATTCACAGCAAAAAAATAGGAAAAAATATAAATGAGAGAATCCTTACAGCTATTCTTGCGTTTTAGTTCTGACGACTTTGCTTGTATATTGTAGGTAGCGAATCTACATATAAAGTTATACTGGTAATGGTTTTGTGCCGAATCGACGCACTAAAAATTGCACAAAAAAGAATGACAATAACAATAAGACGTAATTGCTGCATATTTCATTCGATTCAGTCCAATGATATGCATATCCCAACGTTACTTATGTAATCCACCTCACTGATTACTAGGAAATATATTTTATTCTCCAAACGCTGATTCGACTGAGCGTTTACGATTAATACTTGGCAGGGAATTGTTGATAGGTATGCAAGGTCACAGCTCTTCAGAAAAAGTTGTTTAGAAGTAGAGCCTCTACAAATATTTAGCGTACAAATAAATATATTTACGTTATACATATTTACACCAAACCCAAGCGTCATAACGAATAAACACCTGTTGAGCACCTTGGCAAAATAACATCCAAGCTTATACCACATGTAAGAGCATTACTTTAGATACCATTTAGCAGGATGGCCCCCTATAAAGTCGAAGAACGAGCTAAAAGGTAAAGTAATCTAACCGTCACGGTTACACAAACGAATGTGGAACACCTCTCCCCCGAAAATCAATATGGATGTCAGATGAAATACGTAACCCTCTCGTGAAGGTCTAACGGTAAAGCACTCACAATTTTCGCATGACCTGATTAAAGTGAAGCAGATCTCATCGATACCAACTGAATAGATCGACAGCTGAAACAAGGAACAATGCTTACAGAGAAAAAATAGTGATTGACTCTGTCCCAAAATTACACGCACTCAATAACTATATATATAAAAGTTGCAAATAAAAAGAGCAGAATGAAGTGTAACACAGTTTGAAAAATTTAAAGAGGGAAAAAATCGAACTTAAATACAATAGGTTCAGAGATAAAGGCAAATACACACAATATACCGACAAAATTGATAAAATATAAGATTTTTAATTAATAATCTATGTACATGCGTCGGCAGGATAACAACGTACGTTACAGATGTTAAGTGAATACTAAGAACAAAGAGCGTCTAAGCATTATTTTCCATCATTTAAGGATCAAATTTAGACAAATGAGTAAAATAATTCAAAGTTTACATTTCCATTAAATAGTTAAGCAAGAGACCATTTACCGGGATAAAACGGAGGTCATCAACAAGACCTAGAAAATTCCAGTTTGGCGATATCAAACCCCACGGCCTCCAAGATTCCCTGATGCAGCCATGCACCATTCAAGTACTTGTAAAGCTAATTTATAATTAAATCATCAAAATGACTATTGACCTTTAAACAACCACAAAATGGCTTGGAGAGAGAGTATTTTTCTTTCTCGGTTATTCTTTTTGTCTGTATTCTTCGTCACATGCAAAACTTCCGCCCAACTTATGTCGCTAAGAAATATATTCGAAAAATTTATAAAAATAAAAAGGTCATACCTCTCGCAACTTCTCTACCACACAGTTTGAATTAGTACCGGCACTAGGCTTCAACTTTACACGGCTAAGTTTTTTAATCCCAGCCATGCAGAGCTCGAACTTTGCCAGGCATCCCCCGGAGTCGAACACGATCAAGGTATAAGAACATAAAAACTGGGGCGTCGGACGTCATAAAAGAGGACGAGGGTCGGGGGAGTTGAGAGTGAGATGCGAGAGAGAGAGAGAGAAGAAAAACATCTCGACACGAAGGCGATTAACAGTACCGCTCGACCGCTTCAAACACTTCCGAGGCGTGAGAGACTGACTGGAAGATGGAATTAAGGGGATCCGAGGAGCAGTGAGGAGAGAGGCGATCTCTCCGAGTCGAGGCGGGGGTCGGCCGAGGCTAAAAACGTGGTCGGCAAAGAGAGAGCCTTCGCGGACGGGAGGCGCTGTAAGGGATGGTGGGTGCTTTGGATCGGAAGTGTGAGAAGTGAGAGAAAACGCCGAGGGACGTGATAAGGAGATCGTGATGAGGCGCGAAGGACCGCGGACGGGAGGTCGGTGGAGAAAAAGGGCGCCCTCTCACGGGGCGGACGTCATGTTACATCGATGGGTGGATTTAAAGCCGCGAAGATGAATGATGGGCGAGCATCAGGTGTGTCGGGATCCTTAGGAGGAGGCGGGAGCGGATTGAGCGCCCTCCCACGCCGATCGCCTCGGTTCGATCCTCGGCGCGCTTACACAGGAAGCATATAATTATTTCATTACGTTGGCAACCTTCAATTCCCGCGCTGATGTAAACCTAAACATTCGAACCTGGATAGGCAAGAGTCCAGGTGACCGGGATTTTTTCCCACTAATAGAGGTTTCTCACTGAGCCGGTTGGACTCAAAACACGCTTACTCTTCAGATGACACGTTACATCATACACAACCAAAGAAAACAGATATTTCGAGCGAAATCACGACATACTAATGAATCTTCAAAGAGAAATAGAAATAAAAACAGAATAAAACAGCAAACCAAAAAACTAAAATTACCAAACACAGATCGGGTAAAATTGTATCATGCCAACTTGGGTATAGAATGATTAGTAGTAGTCATTGAAAACAATCTGGTTATAAGGTCGTCAAAATCAAACAATCAAAGTTTTATCAGTCGGGAAAAAAATGATGCGAGGGTCAAAAGTGTGTAGTCGATAAGATAGCACTCTTTCGGACCAATTGCTAGGATCGTCAAACAGAATACGGAGAAACAAGTCTATTTTTTCTCAATCAAGAAAATATTTTACGCGTAGATATAACATACAACTTATAATCAACATGAGAGGAAATATCGAAGAAATTTTCCAAAAAGGTGAAAGGATTCCGCATGTTAATTAAGCGTAATTGCCTGGAAACTGTAAAGGCAGCAAAAAAGTCCCGGGCACATTCGGCTGGAAAACAAATATTCCCTGGCGTTTTAGTTCGGCTAATAATGAGCAAAGAGCCTTATTTCAACAATTGAGGCGTCGAAAGGAAAGAGAACAAAGAGAGAGAAGATTCCTTTGACATGAATATAGAGAGCAAAAACTGAATTTTTTACCAGTAGCTTGATCCGTTTACTATTCTGCAAAACCATCATGAGTTACTTCAGTAAGCTCTCAAGCACAATGATAGAAAACATGCGTCGTGTAATTTAAGAAAAACCAAACATTTATCATACATCCAAATGTTTCTAAAAATCCATTACGGACAAGTTTTTAAAAAAATTTGACATAGATACATCGTAACCGTTGAAATCGATTGGTCATCGATAGTTGAGAAACTTGAGAAAGGAGAAGAATCCACGAAGTTCCGCTTGAATAGATTATTTCAACTTCACGATCATTAATGCGGAAGATCCGATCTTAAATAAGCATGTTTTAATAACCATGGCTCATAACCACTTGAAATAACCACTTCCTCTTGGCTCATAGCCACTTGAAATGAGAGAAAAGCTTCATTCTGTCTCAGAGCTGTTCCACACAAGTGTGAACGGTGACGGCGTTCCACCGGAGAGAATACAATCCGGATTCCCAAAACTATCCGCGCACGCTACATCCGAGCGGATCAGATTAACTCAGAGGGCGGACTCACACACTAAATCGTACGACGTTGATTAAGACTCCGCTCCCATCACGCGGGTGTGAGCAGTTTTTCCTTCCAGATTGGACGAACGGTGCAAAATGACCCTGTGGCACACAAAAGGCCGAAAATCGCCGAGTGACGATCGTCGGTAGGGTCTTGGGGTCCACCCCCCCTTGGGACACTTCTAAATGAGGCGACGCCAAGGACAAGTTTCGCTGTCGCCGAGTACACAGCGTGTTCGCCCCACAAAATCTTTTATAAGGGAAGGGGACACGCTAACTGGAGAGAATTAAGGAGGCTTCTGCGCGGATGACCAAATCAGAAAATAAATATTACATATTTTACCTTTTTGTTTGTTTTGTTTGAAAAGTACTACTTTTAGAGATGGCATACACGCACGCATCCCTTGGCTGTACCATACATACAAAATTCAGAAAAGAAAATATTCAGATTAGTCAACGAATATACTATTAATGAACATTTTTTCGGGTCAAAGGAGACACTTTTTAGAAGCGCCATTTTCCCTTATTAAACTTCTGAGTATTAAAAAATAAGCAACTTCCACTGAGATAAAATTTATTGCGACCGGTTTCGCTTTTGACTGCATTTTCAGGTGCTGAAGACCTGGTGATGAAGGTGACCTGAAGATGCTGTAAAAAGCGAAACCGGTCGCAATAAATTTTATCTCAGTGGAAGTTGCCTATTTTTTCATACTCAGTTATGTTCCGTTTCCACTCCATCAAGCCTGAAACCATAGAGTATATTATTAAACTTCCTTGGACTTCAATTATTCCAGTAATTTACATCCAACTTAACAAAATATGAAAGGTAAGTGTCTACATTTTACATATACGATTCCCTGGAGTAATTCGGTTCCTACAGACGGTTTTTCTCGAAAACGGCGATGCTATTGAAAGGGAAAACTGCTACGTCACCCCATTTTTCAACCATTCTCACATTTAACACCCTGTATTTTCAAATTTAATTCGCACAACTAATAGCGGTGAAAGGTATGATTTCGTGCTCCATATAAAACAAAGGAAAAGTTCCTCTATGAGAAGCCAGAATGGAAATTAAGTGGCATTTACTCCATTTGACGGTGAAATATGCGTAATGGGACAGGATAAGAGGCCCAAGAGAGCGGATAGCGGACGACAAAGACACTGACAGTGAGTGAAAACGAGTGGGCACGAGGTGCGTGAGGGCAGGGTAGGCGGGTGGTACCGTAGGAAAAAACAATGATGAGAAAGAGGGCCAAAGAAGCCAGGAAAAGATAAAGGGCTGGATGCTGTGAGTAGCGAATGGGACTAAAACCCGTGATACGAGGGGGAGAGGGGTAGTTGTAAAGAGAGGTACCGGAGGAAGAACAAGAAGAGAGAAGGAAAAGCCCTCCCCGCAGACACCTTCTGAATTAAGCCAGAGAGAGTTAAATTGGAGGAACAAAATAGGGAGGAGTGTTGGAAGCGAGGGAAAGGAGAAAATTACCAACTCGGGGGATGGAATGAGAGGGAGGGGGTGATGGGTTGACAAGGTTTCAAGGCGAAGCTCTCCCCTGAGAAGATTGGCAGTTTTAATGTCGATCGATTGAGTTTCCATTTGCGCACCCAAGGGGGATGAGACCGCCGCTCCATCCTCACACTACGGTTTTGATATTCGCGGCAAAAATCATGGGGCCAACGAATTTTTTGGCGACCACGTAAAAATCAAGATGTTACCTTGAAATGGCTAGAATTTCGATGCAACGCGAAAACATGGCTGCGATTGATAAGGTTTAATAGATGGAAGCGAGGGGAAAATGATTTAATCAATGAAAGGTATGGAAAGCAAATTCTAACAACTACCCTTTGATTTCCTGTACTTGGAAATGCTATCTGCACGGTTTCCAAAAAGGGATTGGGATCCCGGTGAAAAACCTACGCTACCACCGAGAGCTAAACCCAGAACCGCAAGTTGAGATGCCAATGTCTCAAGCCACGAAACCAACCCTATACGCTGACCTTATATTTATGAGTATCATTCTATTGTCAATAATCAACCGAATTTGAAAAAATAAAATATAATATTGACAATAAATATCAAAATATCCCAATGTACAGAGGGAAAATCAAAGAATTTCACCCATGAATAAACAGTGACCAAGGCTCTCACTCGTACGATTTTGCATATGATTCCAAATAGTTAAAATAATAATTTCTATCCATCGGTGTGCGGCACTCAGAATTTTAAGAAACGACCGAAAAAAATGGTCTTCACTAATGCGCTTAAATTTCTTGTCACATCATTAACGACGCGGTACATACAACTACAAAGGTTCAGGGATAAACTCAAAGGAAATTAAGAAACGCACACAAAAGAGTGGAAAACAATATCTCGGTCTTCACAATATATAAAAGAGATAAGCATAAGCAATTAATCAGGGGAAAATTCTCACTGGCCGATTGCGTGAAGTCGCACTTCATTTAGTAATCACCCAGTAATCGACGAAAGTTGACCGAGTAATTGGAGGTAATAAAAGCAGAACGCCTAGGGCACGCGAGAAATTCGTATGCGATCGAATATAGAGCATTTACAAGCACCCAAACCATCAGTGAATTCTCCGCTCACCAATTTTCGGGCATCGTTCGCTTTTATCCCTACTAATTTCCTAAGTCCGTCCAGTGAGGATGGAAAAAATAATGAGTTTGGCAAAAAATTATTCGAGTAAAAACGCCTTACAGAGGAAATAGGCCAGAAAAATACCGCCCTAGAAATGGGCCACTTCTCCTTCCTGGGCCTCAGAACTTGACGAGGCAGGCAGGAAATTTGAACAGAGCCAAAAGAAGCTGCTGGCACAAAAGTGATAGTCTGAATGCGATAAATTAAAAGAAAAAAGACGAAACATTCCTACACCCCCTGGAGGTGAGATGATGCGGCAAGAGGTGGCATTATTCAAAAACCAAACACCCACGAAACGCAAGCCGCTTGAATTATGCATTCCGGCGCATCGCTCGGATGACGCGGAACTGCACGGCGCAAAGCGGAAGGACGAAAGGGAAGAGCATTGCGGTAAATAGGATCGGGTAAAAATAAAGGAGTCAAACGGGGGAGGCGAAGGGGTTAGCAAAGAGAGAGAGAGAAGGGGTTAGAAGGCTTTGGTGGGGGGGGAGAGAGGTGGGGGAGAGAGGTAGGGGAGGGGGTATAAGGGGTGGGTGGAAGGGAAGGGGGGAAATCCACGCCCACTCCGGGAAGGCGAGTCCATGCATTCACCCTTTCGGCGAAGGGGAGAGGGTACCCCCCCCTCCTCCCTACCATGAACCCGAAAACGCCGAAATCTGGCAACATCGCAGACGTATCGAGCGGGCAAGGCGGTACTTTGGGGGTGGCTGGAGCGTGGGAAAGGGGGGAGCGGGGAAAGATTGGGGGGGAAAGGGATGAAGGGGAGGTGGGGATACAAAAGGGCGGGATAGGGATGAAAGGAAAGGGCGCGGAGGTACACGCGGATAAAGGGATTCGAAGAGGACTCGAGGGGAGTGGCGAAACCTAGGAATGGAAGCGAGAAAGAAATAAAAAAATTCGACCATGCGGAAAACTATCCACATTAATGTGATATCCTAAAAGGAAATTGAAAACAAAATTAAGGGAATTAACAAAAATTGATAGTTTTTTTCTAAGCCTAGGAAAATGCAAGACGGAAAAAAATTATCAAATTCTCAAACTATCACGATTCTAGGATGCTTTAAAATTAAAAAGATCCGCGAAGCCTTATCACAATATTGGATATAAAAGCTAGAAAAGAGTAATTTTAAATAGATTTAAAAAAATGATTTTAGGCAACAGAAATATAAGATCAGAAAAAATAAAAAACTTAGGATCAGAAACTTAAAAATAAAAAAGCGATAGTAAATTAGCCAATGTACACATGTCGATTGAAATAAGTTAACTAATATCAGATTATTTAAAACTTATTTCAACTAAATGAGAGCGCTTTGTCTACAGACACTAATACATATATTTATATCAAATGATATAATACACTCATAAATGTCAGCTTCAGAGAGACAATTCATGGCATATGAATGAAATGAGGGTTAAAGTCTGAAAATGATAAGTACTGCTCCTTGAAACAGACTCTAGATTCTTCAAAATTACTCAAGTGCCACCCGCCAATGCTCAGTTATTTATGTACTAGCAATGTAAATTTTACACCATTCCCCCAATATCTTGAATAAAAAACATCGAGAATAGTAAAATGATGTAATCTGATGTCTTTAAATTGGATGCAATAAAACGAGAAATTATACTAACCTTTTTTTTCAAATCTTAGTTGGGAATCAGAGAGCGAAATACGATTTCACGCTTCAAAGAAATCATGAAAATATATCTACAACCTCTCTATAATAAAACCCAGGCAACCGTGGAAGGTCAAGAAATTCACATAAAAAAGTCGCCAAGAAAGGACGTATGGGTCTGGCGGATTCTGACATTTCTTTGTTTCAATTTTCATTTCATGTTTATTTAACACCCATAACTGCGTCACTCGTAACTGAGTCACTATACATCCTACTGCATGTAATATAATAACTAAGAAATTTCGACACCCAGGAATAAGGAGTAAAGTAAGACATGCAAATTTGAACTAGAAGTACGATACTATCCAATACCTTAGTTCTAAAGTGACTTCTCTGTCAGGCAAAGACGATGGCCACATTCCCGAGAAGCCAGTATCATCATAGATAGTGATAGTGAGCTGTAAAAAATCCTTAAGTTCAGCCGAATGCAGTAGTTGGGAAGTCGCGTTTGTGCATAACCCGAGAATTAGAACGTATTCTCCCACCCACGAACACTTGGCTATAAGAAAATATACATTATGTCTGTAGGCAGATGGGTTAGACGCGACTTGGTGACATGGACGTCAAACAGGAGAGAAGACCAAAAAGTTTTAACTCGTGTGTCGAAGATGGAGCCCAAAATCTCAGATTACCACGTCTCCCAATAGGGTTTCACGTTTCGATCAAGGTTTCCACCAATGAAAATAACTAACAACCTCCTTAAAAATGAAACTGGGGGGTTTTGCGGGATGGAGAGGGGTGAGAGACTGACGAGACAGCAGGAAGATTACATACGAGGACCGGAGGGAATGTAATCCGGAGAGGATAAGGAAAACATAGCCAGGGGAGTGGTGACAAGAAAATTATTCAGATTTTTTTTCGGGTTGAGTGGGGGAAGCGCGCTACTGAGACTTTAAATTTCAAGCAAGACATATACAAAGCCTCTAGAAAACGCCAAGTGTCGACAGCGTAGCGAAAGATTTGAACGAGCGATCTGCAGTAAAAAAATTGCGAGAGTGAATTTTCGAACAGGATAAAAACAACTTCTCAGGTTCTTCTCGATTCTAGACAAGGTTCGATACCAGACCAAAAGTCCAAAAACAGAACAATTCAGAATTCTGATTATTTCTGCGGAAATCGTAACCTTATTATTAATAAGGTTAAGTAATATTTTGAAGATTCACAAAAAAATGTCAACTGATGGACGAATTGTAGTGGATACTATAGGCGCCTTGCCTTTGGAAACAATAATTACAAACTAATACAGCCGGTTTTTCTATTCGAAGTCTTTCTTCACAATCCAACTAACTTCGACGGCTGGTGGTTTCGTTATACAGTAGTTTCTGTGCTATAGAGACTCAAAGTAACTGCAGGAAGTATGCCTCATTAGCACAGGTACAGGTAAATACTTAGCTATTTTTTTGAAGAAGACTACTGGGGCGATTATACCAGAGAGTTAAGAGTTTATTTAAGTATTTTGGGCTGTCTAATGTCGAAGCAATCTTAAATAGTGATAGTGTATATCCATTCGGCTTTCACAGGAAAAAAGTATCTGACCTGACATCATTTAACTGGGCTTAAGCTTTCACCCATAAAATTCGAAGTGCAAGATTTTTTATGTCACCGATGTTCATTAGAGAAAAATTTTTGTTGTGGTTCAATATGTTTATCTTCTTTAGTTCCCTTAAAATTCAGTTTCCTTCAAAGACAATACTGGTCTACAACAAGTTAAGATTGCTTTTTAGCGTCACTCTTCTTTCTTCATCATTTTTCTATCCGTCGCTACTGTTAATATCCTCTTTTGAATCCATTTGGATTGTAGGCTAAATGCTTTTCAAACTCTTTTCAGATACAATACCCGAGCGAAGAGGTTGGGCAGGGAAGCAATCGGACAGAACGGAGGAGAGCTAAATAATTTGCAGGGCGGAAAAGGACCTTTACCGAACATGCGTCTCGAATGATGGTACATCAATTGATTTCAGCAACCAATAGCGATTCCAATCATACAATTACACTCAGCGCCGGCGTTCCGAATTAAATAGCCAACAGGATGGTAAGAGTTGCCGGGGATATGAAATACGATCCGCTTAACTTGAGAACAGGTATGAGCAGCGGAAGGGTGACTTTCCTCAAGGAAAACACGTTGCGTCACAGTTCGAGGCCAGTGAATTATTACGTATGGGACTCTGTCAACCTACATTTTAGGCCTGACGCACGGTTGAGACCATGCTAAAGCGCCCATGTCGTGGATATTAAAGAATGGAGCTTCATTCCTGAGCCCGAACTCATTGCAGTTGAATATTTAAAACAAAAAAATCTCTTTATTTCCACCAGGTCATGAAGGTTTTAATGCCTCGGATTCAGCTAACATATGCTGCCATTCATTTGGACTACTTACTTGTACCTATGACTATATGCAATCATATGAAAATGTGAAAAACCTAAAAAATCAAGGAGAAACCAAAACTAGGAGAACTAAAAGAGGGCGTAGTAATAATTTGGGAATTATTGGGTCAATGAGTCACATTCTACCAACAGCTGAGGAATTTAAGGACTTGAATGACAGGAAAAGCATGCGCAGTCCCAGAGAAAGACTTTAAAACAATTTAACATGGAAATGATACAGACTCCATGTAAACATGATGACAAATAACTAGGACGTAAGCGAAAGAGGACGAATACTTGTAATAGGAGATAAGATTTATAACTAGAAAAATCTAGCGAGTTGCCGAATGACGGATTCAAACCCCAGTCCAGGTGAATTGTATGTTTTGAAAATGATATCAATCGATAATTTCAAGATAATATTCTTAATAAGCGACAGAGGCCAAGGGGTACACAGAAGCGGCCCCGCGATTCGTGCGCGGGACATTTCCATGAAATTGGGTCATTGCTTTAGTAAATGGCACGGCGAGAAGAAAAACCCGAAGCACAAATCCAGCTCTCATATTTCAACTACTAAAGACGGGCGCCCACCAGAAGTCGTGAGAGCCGCCCGTTCATTGATTGCATTTATTTCCGATCCACCGCATACGGTGCTGAAGCGGACAGAGCCGAGCAGGGAATATTTCCGTCGCCCGGGGGATGTTCTGGGGCAAAAAGCATTCGCGAGATAAATTTCTCTCCACTAACCGAACATACGAACGGCGAGAAAGAAGGAAATTGAGACCGAAAAGAGCAATGAACAAAAGACAGAAACAAATCCGGCAATTTACATATCGCAAAACGCTGGAAATAAATTGAGGAATCAGAAATATACCCCGAGTATATGTCCGGCTGAGAAACATTTAGAGTGTAAAATAGTGACCAGCTAATGAGGTTATAAAATAAATACAAAGTAATGATTGCATATGGTCAAAGGGTAGTTAAAAACTGATCAGAGATGTACCGCTCAGCGCGAAAAAAATGCAGTAAATTGATGGAATGAAATTGTTTCCTTTTCCTTCACTTTTGCGGAAGAGAAGAGTATTAATTTAAACAAGTTTTCGTGATATTCAGTCAGTTGTCTTTTTGAATAAATAATTTTCAATCAATAAACTGTTTCCCTTTTTCACGTTCTCCGTATTTACTAAAAGATTAACTATATATATTTTTTTAATGAACGCTTAGAAATGAGGACAATCGCGACGAATATTTCCGCGTGCATAGAGCCAGCAACTAAGTCTACCATCAATATTTTGCAAAATTTACAAAAATTGATACATACACTTTAAATTACCTCAACAATACCATGTTTATTCAAGGAGTGATACAACTCTCTGTGACTCCGTGCCATTGGCATATAATTTCAGTTTATGCAATTCCGTTCCATCAATAAATGAATCAAACCAGAGATGAAAAAAGGTTACTCAACCCATGGACTATTAAAATACAGGTCACGTATAGTACAATGAAATCAGTGCCTACGGCTTTTTAAAGAGTCTAAAGAAGAAATTCAAATACAGAATTAACGCCAGGAAAAACGACAAGATAATTTGATGATTTTCACGCATTGGATAATTCCGCATGATATTCCCTACGAGGGAGCTCAGTAAAATTAACACGATTTCCACACATTTCCTCCAATATGAAGTCCACTTATTGTCACAAATATTAAAATAACACGGGAAAATAGCCACTCCGGAACCTTGGAATACAAACATAGAAAAGGTACACAAACTTTCAAGCTTAAGAGTCATAGAGCGCCATAACAAAATACCAAATTACTTTTCAGGAGAAACGTACAGTGGATCCGAAATTTAATACAGAATGATACGTTTTTCTCCTTTCCCTTCGACTTTAATGAGGTTGTTACGTGATCATATGATACACAAAGCAGTCCATAGCGATCTTCCTTTCACTCCAGCGACACCGGCACACTTCATCACAGAGGTATGCATATACGTTTCGACGGATACGCCCTCGAGAAAATATGGAAATCAAACTGAGTCCGCCCATTCACAAGAGCATTATTACCCGGGCGACGAAAGGAGGATGCATAGCCGAGGGGGAAGACGAGGGAAGAGCAAGGAAACGTTACGGACAGTCCACTACTTTGCATGAGTCTAAAACGAGGAAGGGAAAGAATTAACCAAACTCTATGAACTACTGAGCTATTGAACTATGAAGGAGGCGTGTCAGTAAAGATACGAAGTTGACCACACATTCTCCAGTCAGAACAGGCACCAATCCTTCAGAAATGCATCCGTAAAGTTGAAAGCTTTAGAGCCACACAAAGCAAATGAAACAGGTGGCAATTTATGAACATCGATGGTATTCACAGAATCATGTTTCCCTAAAAAAGTGAACAGCTTCACGGTATCATATTTAGTAAATGCGCTGGCATATAATAATTGGAAAAAATAATTTCACGTCAGAGCATTTCTACGGAAAATAAAACCAGTTAGTTAATTTCAACAACGTTTCCACGTTTCAAGCTATTACGCACCATAAACACTCGATATCCCTGGCGTATGTCACATGGTCCATTTTTCCGGCAAAAGGCACGGGTCACATCCATATTTGTATCTTCATTTTACCCCGCGAGCTGCTCTAAGGGCACACGGATCAAGCCATGACCACCTATGATCAAGCGCAGAGACTTCACCAATTTTTGTTGGTGTTCATAAACGTGTGGATACTTTCCCATAGTATTTTCGTTGTCACGCTTTGAATGAGGGAAAAATGAATATTGAAACCTTATTATTCCTCATTCCTGACTACCTGTTATTAGGTAAATGAGAGGAGGAATCTGCCTTGTCCGTCGGAGTCAAAGGTAAACTCGGATATCCTGCTACATTCTGGGAGTTTCAAATCTTGCTTGCACGATCAACAAACGCCTATTCAATGATGTGGTTGGCACGTAATCGTCAATTTAAGGGAAAGACAGGGAAAACTGGATGCAATTCACAATTTTTAGGTAGTTGTACACAAATCTTCCGGAGACGTCAAATAGAGCATTAAGAGCTCCAAAAGTCCGCAGGAAAAGACCTTTCCCAGTTAAGTTCATTGGTCATGGAGACAAATTTTTCCTAGGAAGAGCATTAATGCTTATGGTCATCACATATAATCTTCCAAATACATAAATAGTAGTTCCACGGGTAGCCACGCCTATTATTTAACCAACCAGGGAAAGAGTTTTCCTACATTACTATATTAAAACCCACTTCCAATAAAAAGTCTCCTTCGTGACTCTATCAATTTTTAAAACCCCTTCACACAATTCAAAACTCCCTTTCATCTTATCCCTTTTCTAATTTTAACCAGAGACCTCCTCTTTAACACCTACTTCAGCACGTTGTCACCCCTCAATACATCCACCATTCAATTATGCTGACACCAAATTTTACCCCACCCCTTCCCTCCATTACTACATCCATACCTTCCCACTAGTTTTCCTCTCAACCCCTTTACTCTCCCCAAGTTTCTCAGAGGCTACATCTAAAAAGTCTCTCATATTATAATAAACTCTAATAAAATTAATCGTTGACGAACAAAAAAGGCATAGAAATAGGTTTAACAAGCAATTGATTTAGCACAATCATTCCTCTAATTTCAAATATAATACACTCCATACTTGTGGCAAAGGTGTTGAGTTAGCTTTTATGAGAAAATTTGGAATAGGAGCATTTAATTAGATTCGAGGGGAAAATATTGACGAATGAGGTTTCGTGTAAATAATTTTCCATTTCTTTCTCATTTCATTTTTCCCCTCCCTCAATCACTTCTGCATCACCTTGACCTCACCCATAGTTCGTAATCACCCCTAGTACTTCCATTCACACCATATCACCAACCCACCTCTCCTTCCTCCAGCCGTTGTTTGAATAATTAAGAGACAGTGCATCTCTCTTTGCATCAGTAGTCTCTTAAAAATGACGTGAAAACTTAAGAGACCGGTTGAGATAATATAAATGCTATAAAAATTACAAAGGGAATACTTCTTTTTATTCTCATCGTTCCTCAAGCTTCCGAGCAATACCAGGTTGTGTTCCGTGAAAGGGCATTGACAAACCTTTTCTAATGTCATCACTAAAATGTCCCTACATTGATTCGCTATTTCTCATAAGGTTTGATTTTAACGCATTACTCGGCCGTATAGTTGATGAACACTGCATGGAGCTATGTCACGTTTAAACAATCCTTTTCTTCACGTCTTTCCTCGCAATTGCCCACAGAAATACCCTCCTCTCTATAATACTTAATTTTAAAACTCTTTGCTTATACGTATAATATAACTATTGAAAAATACTTACGAATAGAGACCTTTCACAAAAGCTACGTTACGTAGCAGGGCTTCCACAACCTTTGCTCACGACAATTCCCTCCTTCGCACGTACAAAATTAGTATTGCAAAATAATTAGAGTTAGACAGATTTCACATTACCTATGGTCCGTAATAGGGCTTTAACAGCCCTTTACAGCATGTCAGTACTGGAATTTGCTCACAGCAATGCCCGCATTTCCATAATGCTAAAATTTATAATGTAATCCTTGAACGAATACACAACATTATTGCTGAAAACTACTTATGGGTAGAGGCTTTTCAAATTACGACAGATTACTTGTAAACGTGGGAGATGTCGAAATAGAACGCAAGAGAGGGAAGACACACCCCTTCGAACTCCCCGCAACATCCCCCAACCCCCAATGCGACGCAAGAGGGTGAGGAAAGAGACTGGAGAGGCTCGCAGGAGTCGGGTTGAGACAATGGGGGCGGCTGGGAGCTTTTCCAAAGCAGCCCTGATTCGAAAAAAAAGGGGTTGTGAGCTTGGCGAGGGTGGCAAACGAGTTCGATGGCAGAGAATTAATGAGAAAGTTTTCCCGGAACTGCCCAAAAGCGTTGACTGAAAAGAGGACTGAGCGTACACATCGACGCAACGGAAAAAGATTGGGTTTCCTGTAAAAAGCTGCCGATCCCATTACGGCAGAGGAGGGAAGAGCGATCAAACCTCGGCGTCTTGCCTCTCCGCCTCCAAATCCCCCTCCCCCCCAGACGGTTAATGGATATTACGGCTAGATAACACGACCCGTTTTTTTCGTCACTTAACCGAAGCGTGCAAAATCAAAAACCATCCCCACGCACAGATACCACAGCCAATGGCATCCAAATACGCTTCCTACAGCACTGCGAAGCGAGATAAGGCACGACATCACCTGATGCGGAGTGGTGACGGTGTTATTATTAAACGCTTGGATTTTTTTCTTCTAATTCTATGAGCAAGCAGGGATGGTCACCAAGCCACACAGAATGGTCTCCTCCATGAACTCATCTCTTTTTGTTAAAAGTAAGGAAGAACAAAAGAGTGTCGACCGATGCGGTAGCGAAAAGACCAAAATAGCGCAAAGCAATTAAAAAATTCACCGAGCTCAAGTTTAACCACCACTGCATTCGAAGGTCCCAAATGGATGAAACCTAAGAACTCCAAATTTTATAAAAAAGTAGCACAATGTAAAATACACAGTATAACCAAGGCAGCGCCGTGTAAATGCAACAACTTCAATTCACCGACATAAACATATGTCAACCTAAAGGACCCATATAACTGAAAAAATGTTCATATGAAGTGTCGTTTTCGGTATTCCCAGAGATTAAACAGGAATGAAGTTAACAACCGGCCCAATTCCTACAACAGGTTTCGGCAAAATAATTTCTTTCATCACATTGATCATAGTTTCCTCATTTTATCCTCACGATTACTAAGATTTCACTCATGATTCCATGAAGAATCCATCCAAATCCACCACGCCCATGGATGGAAAAAAATGGGCGGATAAACCATTTTAACCAACAGAATTAGCGGAAACGGGAAAATACGCGGGCACATTTTCGGTTCCGAGAATCCGATACAAAACAAATGACGGCGACGAAATAAGCGACGAAACGTAAAATCGTTCCACTGAATCCTTCGAGGAGACGATGTTGGTCGGCTCTTGGGAAAGCGTAATAACGGAGGAGGAGGACCAATGGAAAACGATTCAAAATTCTCGTATGACCTGGAGGCTCGTCTCACCCAGAAATCGTCAGCATTATCTTTCTCATTTACATTTGACTTCAAGTTCCGACCTCGATAGTCTCTGAACAATGGCCTTTTATGTGAGCCGCTAGAACGGGCATACAGCATGAATTCTCGATAGTTCGGACATGGTGCACGATTCCATTGTTTGTAGCGGCATACCGAGCGATTCTGACTAGACAGTAGCCGTTAAAATTCAAGCCCCCTCTCGCCCATACACCACTTCAGCGAGCGTAACTTCGCCCTCGTAACACGATGAAATTTCATCTAAAAGGACGGATTACCATCAACGGACATCCCTTAACTCTCACACAGCCTCTCCACACCATTCCGAAGTGAATCCTGCCACAATTCAAAATATAACTCTACCTATCAAGGATTACGACAAGAAACACACCAAAATAACCATTACCATTAGTTAACGAGATAACCTCATTTGGAGAAAGGGAGGTGACAAAACTAAGAAATTTTTAAATGGAAAGATAAAAAAATCCAAGAAAGTACAGGAAATATCGCCTGACGTAAAATAGCGATCAAAGCTGAAAATATGAGCGAAATAATGTTAATATCAAAACAACTCAAAATACTAATCGTGTCTATATAGTTAATAACAGTAAATTCTATTAAATTGACTGCCAAATATGTTCCGATAAAAGAAAACAAATTATAAAGCTCTGGAGAATGAATGCCACACACTTTTTAATTAGCGTACGTACATTGTAACCACAGCGTTCGGAATATAATCAGCTACGAGTTAGATAACATTTAACTTCCTCGGATGTAAAGCACAAAAATTTTAATCAGCCTTTTTTTTTATTACTTCGCAACCCTCCATACATTTTATGGGATTCGAGACTGGTTAATACTTTATTTTCCGTGCAACGGACGACTGTGTATAGCGACAAACCCAACCTAAGCGTTTGGCCATTGCCTAGAAAGGTATCTTCTACTCGCATATAATCATATTTTTAACTGTCAATGCAACTGTGTAATTTCCGTCCACACGCTATTTTCTCACACTCAATGTACATTAAACTTAACAGCGAAATGCAGCTATAAAATTGAATAAACATATTGTAAATAGTACAATAATCATCATGGAGTGAAATAGTCATCAAATGTTTACAAAATAAACACTCAACTTCTAAAGAAGAAATATTTTATTATATTCGAATCTTAAAAGAAGCGTATCCTTCAGCTAAATCCAATCGGAGAGCTAGGAACGCGGTGAAAATATTATAATGATATTTTCCGATCGCTAGCGTTGTTCTAAATGAGAAACCTCGGCCCTATCCCCTGGCTTCGTCTCGGCCCAGTAAGCGATAACGTCACTCGTCACGTGACTCGCTTCCCAGGAGCGAGCGTGACGAGGAGAGCAGGGAAAGAAACAATGCGGCCCGTTGTATGAGATTACGGTGCAAGCACTCCCGTGGTCGGACAAGCGAAACCACGGAACCGCTTGCCAAAGAAGGAAGAACACGCCTCTTCATATCGGCACCGCGTACTCAAGGGACTGAGGAAGCTGTGCCCAAGGGAAGAGAGCCAACGAAGTTAGAAGACAAGGGGAACGCACAGACGAATTCCCTGGCTTCATTTTTCGCCAATTAGTGGTTCAACCACGCCTCACAAGAGACCATCACTGGCCTAGTAATTCTCGAAGAATCTTAATTTCGTAAATTTTGGGGGAAAAGTACATATTTTCCTGGAATTTCTTAACGAACAAGGCGCATAGTGCATGCAGGGGATGCGGTGAACATGTTTCCATTACATAGCATGGTGGGATTTTAAGGATTTCAGGGGAAAATGGGAAGAATGGAAGAAAAGGAATCACTGCAAAAAATGTAACAGGGAATGAAGGGATGAGCTGAAGGGAAGAATAACCGACGGGAAATAATGCTTGCAAGAGTTACTCGGCACTTGTGTGACAGGGATGCACAGAATCAACCGCTATGTGGAATGCCTCTATGCGCTGTTGATACCGGCTCTAACTTTTCAACGAATAAAGTCTGGGTTTAAGTAAAATGGGCATCAAGAACAGCAATAACATTAGGTAAGTATGAGCAGTTGGGAAATCAATTTACATCTTCCACGGTTTAATACCAAAGCGAGAGTATTCACTATGAAAAAATCATTGGAGAAACACGGGAGTAGAACCCGTATCTCCCTCTCCAGGAGAAGTATGAAGGACATTTTAATTCAATTTTAAAATATGCAAATATACGAAGAAATATACGATTCTCCCTTCACTATACACTGTACCAATTATGAGGGGCAGTAGTGCTTGCTTAGCCACGGCAGTGCAAGGCGAAGCCCAACCCCGCCGCATTCAGCCAACCCTTCCTAGTCAGGGGTGTGTGTACACGAAGGTGCTGTCTGGGGTAGGCGATAAAGAGTAAAATCAAAAAGAGACATGGAAAAAAAACAAGGGATACGGTATCTACATTTGAAAATTATGAAAAACACACTGGTAAGAGGTAATATTTAGGGAAATCGGCTACCAAGGGATAAGAAGAGAAAGCTTCGTGACTGCTGCTTTACCATTTTTCAGCCCGCAAATTACTCAAATGATACACGTAGAGAGCGTATTCGTCTTCTGAGAGCACTGAAGCCCTGAAATGCGGACTATCGCGATGAGAAAAAATCATTCTGGTGGATCGGGTCGGAGTGGTGGCTACGGGTACTGGCTAACCATTTTGGCGGCCAGGGTTCAAATCCCTGCAGAGGAGGATGTTTTTCAGAGGACACCCTATCCCTATTTGAGTGTCTTGTGGAGGGCACTTCAAGTACAGTACTCCCGTCTGTCGTATGAAACGTTAGCCGTGGTCCCCTTGGCACCTTTCGTTAAGAGCAGGCTAATGCCGACGCCGGACTTCTATCCTTCTTCCACCCTTCCTCCCTTACCTAGCCCTGGTGGCGGCGGGGTAAAGTCCTCGCCTGCTAACCCGAGGGTCGCCGGTTCGAATCCCGCCTCGGTAGAAAATTCACTTCCTAGGCCATGGATGTTTGTGTACGTCAAATTAGTATTTTGTAAGAGAGGACTATAAAGATCTACATTCGCTCATAATAAAAAGACGAATTACCATTATAACTATTACGGCGCAAATGACTCTAACTGCCGGTCGCTTCCCCCAAAATCCAATCGAAAAATTATTTTCCTTGGCCGATATCCAAACCGGCACTGCAAATTACCGGGCATAATAAATAGTTACACCATCAACCCATCTCACAAATATTCGTAATTCCTTCGCCAGTATTCCCACTAAAATGAGTCAACTAAGAAGTTAGTGGAGTTGGCATGACTTCACCAAATAAACTCACGCAAGAGGAGCACGCCCTATATCCCGAGTCGGCAACAAAACTACGCGACATAACGGGCGGCGACTTAAATAGAGCAAAACGCCAGGAGAGTTGAATGACGCGCAGAATTTACAGCAGCTGCCGCTGGCATCCCCATGGAGAAGGGGGGCTCGCCGAAAGAAAGCAGACCTTAAAAAACCTTTTTTCGGGGTTTCTCGATTCCACAAATCACCACTCGCGACGAAATACTCAACAGTGCAACCTCCACCTCTCTCATGATGTTTATCCGGCGGCGGTGAGGGAGATGGCAGGGGGGGAGGGGGAAGATGAAGGCGGGGCGGGGGAACGGAGCCGAGAGCCAGTCGGTTGGTTGGCGAACGGAAATGAACGCCACCAAAAGAATACAAAAAGGGAGACTAGAGGGGATGGATGGGGGAAGAAGGCTTCTGCGAGCCGAATCCTGACGCCCACTTTTATGCACGGAGATGAAGAGCAGTATGAAGAAGATGTGCGGTCCTACGAATCCCTCGCAGTAACTTCCCTGAGTTCGGATCAATTATCACCATCGATGAGAGAAGTTGGTTTTCCAGGTCAAATATAAAGTTTTCCTCGCCTATTAGTTTATTCTTTCTTTTATTTATCCTCTATTACTACGGAAACCAGACCCATGTCCTTCTACATGGATTAAATAAACATTAGTAACAGACTAACTCACAACCATGCCCCTAGTGGTGAAAAATCCACCTAGCGGGGACTCGAATCGGTGCTAGTAGGCAAGGACTTTCCCCTGCTACCACCAAGTCCTTCGCCTCCACAAAACACTGTTTACCCTCAAAATTCGTTCCCATCAATATTCTCATTCATCACATACTCGGTTGAAAAATGTGCAGGAAATGTCCTGGTAGTTGTGCAAAACATTTTTCTTCAGAAAAATTCACCATCAATCGCGTGGTTTGAGCAGAGATAGATCTCCGAACTTAGCACTGTAAAGCATATGGATATTTCGTCAGGGAGGAACTTGGTTACGCAAGTTTCCAGGGGAATTACCATTACGAGCGAAACTAATGACATAACTCGGAATTCCAGGACTTTTCCAGGGGGGGGTTGTAGTTTGAACTGCTCCAGATGATTCCGACCACGTGAATAAGAAGACACGTTCTACAATCACGAAGGGTTTGACATTTCTGTGTATTTAAACCACTAGTTAGAATATCAAGCATCCTTCCAGATCGAGTTTTTCTCGCGCGAATTTCGCTAATGACGCTGAATATCACGATTAATGTCGCTATAATCAGTATATCCGACGCTTTGGCTATCCATCAAAGTGGCTCGAACAAACCAGAATCTCGAACCGTTTGCCGTTGCACCACGTATCCCATTAATCATATGATCACAATTATCTAGAATGTTTCAAATACAATCCGCCAGTCTGTCATCCATTTCCGCGCGGACCGCCGACGTTATATCCATTTTAACCTTTAACTCGCGACGAATCACTACTCTCCGCGCGCGTCACGCTCCGACGCATATTGCTCTCCGAAAAACAAACGAAGTGAAAAAGATAAATAAGACGTGAAAAAAATGAAGGGGCAAGCAAGGAGGAGGCGGCCCTTTTCGCATTGGAAGCGAGTGGCCGGCGAATATCGACGAAATGATCCGACGGCGACGCGGTGGCTGAGCGCAATTTACATCCGTGAGTGGCGAGGTCTACACGAATGCCCCTCGGGATCAAGAGAAACGGATCACTTCCACAGTCCAAAAGTTCCAAGCCGCTAACGAACTGATTTTCAAAGAACGTCTTACTCAGATCTGCCAGACTGTCCGCCGCTCTTTTATCGCGGTTCCCCATACCATTCGAGGTGGCCGGAGCGGTAATCGTGAGTTATTGAGTACATTTATTTTTGTTATTGAGTTATTCAGTGCATAATTTATACAACAATTCAGGCAAGTCAAAACAAATCTTGGAACATACTTCATTTCACATACGTTCATACGTTGGAAATAACCAAACATATATTAGTATAAATGACGCGAAATTATATTTTCAAATTTTCATCATAATTCAAGCATCGTCGTGGCTAGGGTGGACTTAAGCGAAAACCATACATAAATATTTTTTTTATTCGGCACCAAGGGGTGAGGGATTGCTGAAGAATATGATAGAGGGAAGGATGTTGGGCAAGCGAGGAAGAGGAAGGAGGAGGACAGGTTTCATGGACAGGATGAAGAAGGGTAGATCGTATGCAGAGGCGAAAAAGGATATTCTAGTGCGAGATAGGCCCCTGAAAAAGTAGAAAATGGTAGGAGATTCTCTGACATTCAATATGACCTACCTTAACCGATAGAACACTTTTTAAAAATATCTTGACATTTTTTAGCACCTATTATGATATTATGAATCGTATCATTTCAAGTTAATGGGAAAAGTTGTACACATAGAATGGAAACATTTCGAAGTGTACAAGTGCCACGAGTCTACGGGTTAAAACAGCATTGAAGGTCCAAGAAAGCAAACCGGTAACAGAGATTTTTTCACTTTTATCAATACAAAAAACTATTACGTACGCGTATGCAAAATTTCACGCAAATCTGTACATAATGGAAAATCTTTGTAACTACCTTAAAAATATGTTTACACTTTCGATGAGAGGGATGAACTTTTGGCTGATCATATGGGGAAGCGACTCACAGCTAATATCACCACTGCCTAGAACTTTTCGGAGTGCTCAGGAAGCGGAGACAAACCTGACGTACCCATTGCCTAACTCTTAGCAAAAGGCCCGCGTAGTTTAAAGGCTCTTCACGATGATAGAATGCTAAACAACTCAAGTAGATATTAGTATATCATTGAAAAATATCCGCCAAATCTGGGATTCGATCTCAGGCCTTCGGACTAGGAGGCCAGTACCCTAGACACCACACCCACCCGATCCCTGAATAATCATTCTTTACGATGTCGATTGACCCGAGGAATCAAACTGCATCCTGGTTTCCATTAACTAAGTAGACTATTTCTGCTCAGATTTTTTAAAATGTATACTCAGCGATAACTTACTCGGCGAAGCCCCCAAGCTTTACTCTTTGCATTTCATAATACTTTCTGAACACTATAAAAGGTAGATACGCGCAAGAACAGGATTAATGGGAATATTTGGCACATTCATCTACCTTCAGGAAATATTGTATTTAGCTGAAGTTACATGAATATGGCAAATATTCCTATCAATCCTGTTCTTGCACGAATCTATCTTTTATAGTGTTCAGAAAGTATTATGAATTTGCTGAAATACAAAGAATAAATAGGGTAGTATGTCTTAGTATACATCAATCGTTCACATGCAACAATTTTCACGTTTACAAGCTACCCATTTTATTTTTTTTAGATACCTTTATAAACGCTACAAATTTTATTTTTTTAGATCCCTTTATATTTTCTAGAGTCTCAATACTTTCTTAACACACCAGTATAATAATTCAACAGTGACATATTTAGTATTCATTAAAATACAGGAAATTGAGCATGGTATTTGAAAAGAAGCGGATTATAAAAATTTTATCATAGAGCCAAATGTCATACTACTAATCTCAATAAAGGCAGTCCAAACATTATACCCTAACATACAATTCATTATAAAAAATTAAGTCAATCAAAAACACAACAAGCCAACTTTAGACACAAGACAACTTTACAACATATCATTTTTGAGCGTAGTACGTCAGGTTCACATGACCCTTCTCCATCCTTTCACAATTGAAATGAGCCTGCACCCGTTTCCTGTAACATTAAAAAGACGGCGAAATCTTTGGACCAAGTCTGCGAAGCTTATTTCAGAGGACTTCACCAGCAGCAACAAATCACTTACTCCGCTCACGAGTTCAGACTTACGCCACCGTCAGCCTACCACGAGGAGTGGAGAAAATGGGTCAGGAGGGAAGGAGATTGAAGCAGTGCCCCCTCGACGCGAAGTGCGAAAAGCATCGCGAACGGGCAAAACAGACGCCGCGCGAGAGAATGATGAGGACAGCACATGTGCCCCACTGGGCCTTATTTAGGATTCTGTAAGTGAAGCGGGGGAGTGGAGAAGAGGTGTGAAACGGATCGCTTGGGAGGAGCGGGAAGGGGAAGAAGATGCGAGACAGATTCTGAGATGACGAGGAGATGATGGAGATAACCAAGAGAGGGAGGATCGAGGAAAATATGAATCCCACCACCTCGCATTGAATGAGTCACATCTTCCGCTTCGCGACTCCTGCAACGACACGGAGGCGACAGAAAACGGGAAGTGAATTCCCATGAGGTTTCCCAGGTATCCTGAGTTTTTCCCGAAATACCTCGAGATTCGATGCCTACATTCAGGGTTGCTGTATGGATTTAGAGGTCCGGGGGCGCACATACGGCATGGCGTCCCAGAAAATAAATCAATGAATGAATGCATTAATAAAACTCTAAGATAATTTTCTAAACAAAATGGTAAAAATGTAACATTTTTTTCTTATCTAAATTGTTATCATCCAGCACGCGACTATTTTGCATTCAAGAGTGAATATCACTATGGCCATAGAAGGCCTAGGGAATAAGCCTGGTTGTCCGACCTTAGGGTTGTCTACATCTACGCTTTCTCCCGCCAATGTGTACGGAAAGGTCTTCTAAACACTTTGGCCAACAGCTAACTGTCCAAAATTTGCAAATTTTGTGTTTCCCTATTTTTATAGTAACCATGGTTTCCACGTCAACAGTGATTAGTCGCGTATTTATCATCATCATGCAATGCCCATGGGAACATAAGTAAGGCCTGAATTATTTTATTACTGTGGACAGAAGAAGAGGGGGGTAGGAAATACAAAGAAACTGTCTATTGAATGAAATACAAAGAAGCAGTCTAGTTAGGGTTCCGCAATTCTGCCGTAAATAAATCAATGTATGGTTATCAGTGGCTTCTTATTGATCAATTATCGAGCGCGGAAAAACCTGGGGTTGTTGGCCTGCATTTAAATATTTCTGTTAATCTAATTTATTTTCGAACCAATGTAACATTGAAGGCTAATAAATACTTGTGTCAACAAGTTGCCGACAACAAATAGCCTATGTGCTGCCGATCGACGCTAGCAGCAAATGTACGAGTTGTAGCTTCCATAATACGATGGGATGCGACACATTAGCCAACAATCACGGTCAAAACAGTTAACTTTCAAAGGGTGGCCCTGGAACATTTGTTGATGTGCACGTTTTTCAAACTTTTATAATGATATCGCAGGGGCGGCAGGGGTTATAAAATTTCCCTAGGCAAGAGTTCTATGTCCACCATGAACCACATCCTCAGAGTGGAAGGAAGAGAGAACACAGGCGTGGATCATTAGATCCTTGGATCAGTCCCTTCTGATGCACGATTCGAGGCTGGAAAAAAGCTAAGTCGACAAGCTAAGTATGGTGGACGGAGTGGAGGAGAAGGGAGAGCAAGGGAACGCCAACAGAAGAATGGCTGGCAGTTCTCTTCCCACTGAGGGATCGGAAGCGCTGCGGTGTGACCCTGAAGCCAAGGGGTACATGGGGAGGGGGACAGATTAGGGGGAAGAGACGCAGAAAGAGAGATGGGGGGGGGAGAAATAAGGGAGGAGAGAAGCGAACTACATAGCCTCAAGGCGGAGAGAGCTCAGCAGCGGCGGCATTTTCCGTCGCCATGGTAACTGCGCTCTTCCCTACCGGCTGAAGGATTTGTAGGGATGGAAAATGGAAGAGGCCCCATTCGATAGGCAACTCCCACACAAAACTCCCCCTCCCACACCCTTGCATGGTCGCCCGGGGGACGGGGACGTAAACAACCGAATCGGCATCCTCAATTCTTCTCCCCGGTGGTACAAATGCGATCTCCGCGTTCCACGACCCACTCGCAGTCGGGAGGGAATCGCATACACCCTCGGAAAATTTTCGCTTAAGTGCATTCCAATAACGTCGGTCTATTCGCGATCTGGGGACGCGCCGCTTGGATTAAAGCTCGACGACGGCGAGAGACAAGTGAGGAAGAAGTAGCGGAGAAGGATAATGTGAGTGGTGTGAGTGAGAGATAAAGGTCGACCAAGCACCACCACCTCTAAAAACAGTCGACGTGGTCCATGATCGAATTTCATAAATATCAAAAGACCTGTGATATCCATAAACAACTTTGAAATCATTGGAGGAAATTGGAATTTCATTTTCAAAAGAATATTTCATTCTTAGCAACACTGAAATAATGTCGATAGTTAAGAAAGGACCATAAGTACAAATTTTACAGATGGAATTGGAGAACATCAATCGAGAAGAAATGAAATCTCAATTTTAAGAGTTAATGAATTTAGAGGAGCGCTAAGTCTCACTAAGAACGTATGATCAAAGTGAAAAATCTATAAAATCGCCATCGGAGGCGATTTATCGATAAAAGTAGGTTTCAAAGGAAGTAGGAGTACCTATATTAAAGTCAACCGTTGAAGATGTCACTTGGTGGAAGTTGTGCATTGTAAGAAGACAAACTTTGGAACTTTCACAGTTTATTATAGAATATACTAACGGTTTCGGCAGTTACGACAACTTCAGATACACTCACAATTGAGATACTTCAGTGTACCTGAAGATGGCGTAACCGGTAGTATGTGCCATAATAAATTGTGGAAGTTACGAAGTTTGTCTAACTACAATATCTATATAAACCTTTATCGCTGTAGGTCCTTGACTCCTTACACTAGTTCATTCTTCAGCCAGGCTACCGCTCTTCATCACACCCATTAAGCTTTTTCTCCTCAACCCCCTTCCATGACTACCCAATATACTCCCCTCTATTAGGCTCTCCAGCAACCCCTCGCCCCTGATCACCTGTCCCAAACTTGGCTTCCTAAAACTCTCCTCAAGCAGCTTCCTCTCACAGCCCACCATGTCAAGCACTTCCTCGTTCGTCTCCCCTTCCGTCCATTTCACTATCTCCATTCTCCGCGACAACGACATCTCAAACCCAAGCGGCCTATTCTCATTCTCTTTCCTCAAAGACCACGTTTCTGCAACATTAAAACTGTTCACTGCGAGTTAAATTCATGGCTATCCTTTTCTTGATATCATTACACCAGGTCTTCATCATTACTCCTATCTTATTGTGAGTGAATCTTTTAAAAACGCTATTCACCAACTATGGAATTATTCTCCACCATATGAAATAGGAAGCCAGTTACATAAAAAGGAAGAAAATGTGACAAAAAATACAATAAATAGTTCTCATTTTATGACTATAAATCAGCTAATAGCCTTGTCTCTGTCTCTTCCTACACTCGCAAAGAGAGAAAGAATTGCGAAAAATACCACATGATAAATTTAGCATAATTAAAACGACTCGTGACGTCCCCGAAAGTGTTGTTAGAAAGAACATAAAAATCGCATTTCGCAGCAGCGTGAAATAAAACAGCGCAGCTCTTCTACGAAAAAAGGGACGCAGAAGGTTACTCGTCAAAGATCCCTTTAAAACCAACCACGACTATTCTAAAATCTAAAAAAATTAACAATCAATCCGCAATGAAGCAAGCTTATCCTGATAAAGCCGGGATCCTGCTCCTGGAATTCAACCCTAGGAAACAAACGTCCATCTAATAAAGGCGTCCTGTTCGCCTGACTAGCGGGATGAATTGGTACAGGGCTTAGAGGTGGCCGCGAAATAGAAATTTATAGTCCCGCGATGCCGCAGAGGAATGAGATTGAAAGCCCCCTTCTCCTAAGGAATATAGGGAGATGAAGTTGTGGGAGGAAAGAGGCTGGTATCCCTTCCCTATCTATTCCAGCGCATCAAGAATGGTTAGCATATAGAATAATAGACTGGCCACGACAACACACACGAACAGGCCTTCGATAAACGACCGCTGCGTGCCTTTTGGTGCACGTAAGAGCACGTCTTCCATAAATGCCTTCCATTCTATCGGCGCACTCGGTCGGGAGGAGGGAGGCGGAGGGCGGGAGGATAGAATTAGCATAATATTCGCATGAGGCGTTCATATGAGAGAGTGAGGAGGTTATACGATCGATATTGCTGGCTGGCCCCTTCTTCGGGAGATTATGAAGGAAAAAGCAGAGAGGTCCTCTATCGCGCAAAGCCCATCCGCGGATGATCAATTGCATCGCAGTCATCCGTAACAACCTTCGAAGCGATTCGAAAACCGTTAACGGAGGAGCATCGCTCGAGAGAGAGGGGACGGGGGGTAGGAAGATCTGCACTCCTTCCTTCGACTCGCGTATAAGAGTGGAGCGGACTGCCCATTCTAATCACGAGGAAACATCGCGGCTCAGCCTTAGCAACAATCGCGCGAACAATAACATCTTTGCCATTGCGGCGTTCCCAACCGCTTTTCCTGCCTCACCTCTTCCCCCGGCTGCCCGAGCGGTAGAGCGGGAAATAATGACGACCGGCCGAGGTGACGGATAAATATCACGGCTGGCGAGCCGTGCGACAACCGTAGACGAAACACGCAAGACGCGGGGAGCGGGAGTATGACAACCGTCGAATGGTTCAGGCCTCGGACGACACGGGAAGCGGTCCGAATCTCTTGCGTGGAATTGTAATTCTATGCAATGGTTGGATATAACGAGGGGGACGGATAACCAAGGTCATTTAATGAAATACATAAATTGAATTCCTTCAAATTGTTTTTACAAAATATGAAAATTAGCACCATATGCGGGTAAATTGCTGAGAAAAAATAGTAGAAATAAACACATAAGTAACCGGGGAATCTACAGTTTAATTTTTCATCTCACAGAGGAAGTATCGCACTTGCATTGACCCAACCTAATGATCAGGATTACGCTGAAAATCTCCAAAATTCTAACATGGTCCCCCGGGATAGTAGAACTGCTTCAGCTACGCACTAAACCGAACCCCTCAAACTTTATCCAAAAATTAGTTCGTACTTCAACTCAAGAACGAGGGGGGTTCAATTTTAGTCATCATAATTAAACGCAATGACAACTTTACTCACCACTGAATACACCAAGTTTTCAACTAGGCTAAGAAATAACGTTCTCGAGAGTCAGAATACCGATAAGAGAAGATGAAAAAGAAATAAAAACAGTCGTCACGTTTAATGCAACGAATGCACCAATCTGTTTGATCATGCAAAACTCACATTCGTCTCCTTGAGTGGAAATTTACACATAGGTACTTGATTTATGCGTGCTATCAGAATTATATCTGAGATGAGTAAAAGTTAATCATGTATATCACGCTCCAAAAGGTGTTAGTAAATAATAGACAGAAGTAGGCTGACGTGATTGATTTTGATTTTGGAAAAGTATCGGATTTTTTTACTACAAATTGAAAGCCTGCGAGAGGCAACCTTGGGTAGATAAAAAAGTATAAATGAGTAAAAACTACGAGAATGTTGACAAACAACATACTATTTTAAATTTTCAGCCTCTAAAAATAATACTGGAATGGAGACAAGTATTTACGATGATAGTTTTGACTTAAAAGAACCCTTTAAAGAGCGGCGAAGTGATTGTCGTAGAACTTTCCGCCGACCGTGCGAAATAAAAAGATAAAATTCAAAGTGCCGATGTAAGCATCAAGCGAATCGAGGAAAACAGAAGATTAGACTTTCCACTCGCAGCCATTCCGCGCTGAGGCGAAAGGCGACCACCATAAGGTAAACACGAGGGACGACGACGAATGCGACGCAGATAAACGCAGGAAGACTTCAATTCCGTTCGAACGTAGCACTCTTGCCCCAACCTCCTCGAAAAGAGGACCGCGTCCGTTACTTCGAAACGGATCTACGAACAAAACTTTGCAACGCCCGCACCAAAAAGTCGCTTCATTCAGCTCACTAGGGAAATGGCTCCCTCGATATAGGGGCCAGTCGGACCGGCGGAACGGGTCAGAATGGGAAAATGCGGGAGGAGGAACTCGCATTACTATCTTTTCGCAGAGTGTGGATGGTGGTAATGCCAGCGTCTTCGCGGAGGGCTGTTAACTGAGAGAATCGGATCGACGTCCATCGCCCATTGTGCATCGGTCCACCGGTGCTTCGTCCGACGCGAAGAGACCTCGGCAATTGCAGAGAGGAGCACCTACATTTCGAGGCAACTGTGCGCCATTGCTCCGACCGCAGAGATTAGATACAGCCGCAGTAAAGCGGGGGCCTAGAACGTAAGGGAAAACTGGAACGAGGTCCCTTTACCATGTGAAACAGGTCCATCGGAATAACAAGGTATGGTTGTATCACCTTTAAACTCACCACCGCGGTTGAAAACAGCAGCAGATGTTTCATAGAGATTTCTATCCCGATGCCCAACGCGAATTTCGGAGATTCGTTTACTTAATATTGGAGCATACGATCACTTAAGTCCTTGTCCCACTGAAAATTTTTTCGCAAATTTATTCACGAAATCCATATTCATGAAATGTGTTTCACGACCGTGTATGTCACCGCGTTCCCCAAGGAGAAAAATTTCCGGAATTTGGCGCTGAGCGGCTGACGGCTTGAATTTAGTTTCTTTTTGTGAATTTTTGTCGTGAAGACATGTAAAGAGGATAGTCAGTGCAAAAAAGGTTTTTAAATACCCTAAGAGAACAAGAATAGTAATTACATGGGAATAATTAGGGCCTGATGTACCAAATGAAGGAATAGCATGGGCAAACATTGCCTTACGATTATGTACACAGAAGTACCAATGTGGCAGTTCCCTAATAATAATGCGTGATTCATTGATCAAATTACTAGAGGGGACTAAACAGCAACTATAATTTTAATTCCGGCAAACAAGGATATAATATCAGCCATCCGCCCAAGTTACGATGAGTAAAATATTAACCTCATTACCTTATATCAGCTGGTGGTATAGATGGCGCACTTCAATGGCGTTTTCTTTTCATGTAGTCGAAGTAGTCTCCGACTAAGGTATTGGTCAAAGCACACGCGAGCGGGAAAACAAATCATTTTTTCACGATAAGTCAAGAATGTACAGATTTACCAAATTTAGAGGAATTCACTGAATATATCCACGCACATGCCGATTCTGTGAGTTTTCATGAATTATTCGTCACGAAATTAACAAAAATATTTACGATGGGACGAAGAATTTTACGCAAAAACATCAAGTAAAATACTTTGCAAGGAATTGAATTATTTTCATCTGCACTTACAGCAGTAACAAGGCCGCTGACGCGCAGGCAACTCAAGAGGTCGTGGATTCGAACCCCGTGACGGGTTGAAACACAAACGCCTCGGATATTTGCCCTAGAATTAAAATTACGAAATGTATGATAAGTCGAGGTTCAAAAACCAGAGCGAAAAGTGAAGTAACTATTGAAATGAAAACTGAAGCCCTATCTTTCCTCTCACAATCCTATAGGCTTCTATATAACGGTAACTTATCTTACGGTAACACCTGAGTTTCGAACGCAAGAAGAGGGTAAAACTAACTATTCAACCCGAGGGGGATCACTCGGTTTCATCTTAGGAATTACCATTCTTTCTCCAAACACAAATACCCGAAATAATGTTTTATCTACGACCGACCTGAACCAATCCGGGCTGCATGTCCGTGCACAAATTCTTTGGGGACGGAATTAACAGTCTGTATCTGAAATTCACCGATTAAGACACCAATCATCAGTTACGATTATGTAAAATTGGGGAGAATTTTAAAAAGGTAATTCTCCTGCTTTAAATACAAAATACTATTTCGGCACTGTGTGGTGTCAAGGGAAGGTGATCGAACTTACTGGAAGGAAAAAGCAAACGTAGTGATTTTGCTACCAATTATCACGAGACATTATAAGACCTATACGGGGTTTGAGAGAAAAATTAACACTAACGAGGCAGAGTCTAAGCACGAAAATGTCTCTAGCACGATCGCCCTTAAACACAAGCGCGATCGTGACTGCACGTCCGAAGCACGACACACTGGAATGGGTGACTTATAAAGGAACGAAGAATTTCGACGGACCGATAAGTCAGGGAGGAAACAAAAGACACCGAACGCTCGACAAGTAAAGTCACGTGTAGAGCGCGATAATCACAAAATACCACCGGCGAGAGAGATGACACTAGCAGGTAGCGGCGACGGCCACTATACGCGCTGCCGTCCACGTGAAGGTGAAAGCCAAACTACGATCACGCAGACAAAACGGTCACCTCACGTTCCCGCGAGTGAGGAGTTAAATTTCCAGCCGTTTGAGGCGACACGGACGACGACAGTCACTGATGATACTAAGAATTAGATTCATATTCATCATTGTCATTAGTAGACACGTAAAAGAAAGAATGCTTAAAAAAATCAAACACGTCTGGAAATAAGAAAAAAAATACTAGTAACTAAAAACATGCACTTAACCACTCTGGTCCATCAGCCGCAAGCATGAGTAGAGCAGAGAACAGGACATGGGAGGACACGTACTTACCTAGAAATGAGAAAAAGAAATATCTTTTAGTAAACCAATCTAGAACTGCAAAAATAAAATTACATTTCTTCAATAATAGCAAAATGAATTTAAGAAAAAATATCTAGAAAGAAGAGGCTATATCTAGAAAAAAATAATATTTTAGGCTAACATAAAATATGAAAGTTCCAGTTGTGGAGAAAATAAGACACTTCAGTATAACCACCATTCCAATCCAATAATTCCGTACAAATCCGTGATATGATCTCCATGCGAAAATACAAGCGCGCATCCAAATATTAAGAGAATATTCACAAAAAATAAAACACACTCGGATGACACAAACAATTATGTAGATTCTGGGAAACTTTATGGTCCATCCGCAATTAAACAATTTTCCAAATTAAGTTGACAGTGAGACCCTCAAGAAGAACGCTGCTGCCAAACTTACGATCCGCGTACGCCCTTACGGGCCGTGTAGGCAACCGTGCTAATTTATGCTATTTACCACAGGGAATATTTGAACATATAAAGACTTTTATGTTTAGCTAGTACTCAAAAACAACATTTTCATTTGCAACTTCTTTTTGCAACATTGCATTTTGGAAACAACTCCCGAACACCTAGTCTTATGAAGATAAACAGAGACAAGGAATCTTCAGAAGGGCCACAGTGAAAACTGAACATGGGTGCCCTACAACATTATACATCATACTTACATGAATTATTCCCATAAAAACCTTCCGAATAGGATTGATCGTGTCCTACATACGGCTGATTTGAACCACCAAAAGGTTAGGCGAGCGGAATGCAATAGGCTGGCGTTTTCATCAAAGTACCTCATTCCACCCTTCAAGTGGAACACAAATGCCAAAAGAAACAAGAGCAGCGAACGGAGGCCGGCGCACAGTTCTCTCGAAGAACGTGAGTATTTCCTCGCAACCCGGGAAAGGTCACGATGGCATGCACACAGCAGATGACAAAAAATTAGCCTCAAGGTAAATAAATCAAGCTACATGGGACGGGAGAATAGTTTACGCTCACAAAAAAAGATCTGCGGATGCAAAATAAGAGGGACGGAGGAATCGAAGTATGCGAAGGAGGGCAGAGCAGCCGAAGAGAGAACAGACGTCGATTAGCACAGAGACACGTGACGCGTGAAACTAACAGAGATTCCACAATAGCTGACTGAAATGAGGCGAGAGACGCGTTCTCGGGCATAAGAACCCACTCGCAGCGAGCCTCCACCGAGAAGAATTTTCCCTCCCAATTAGGACGCCTCCTGCGCCAACTACTTCGTCACAGAAATAAATCACCATAATGAAGAAACATACGCAGATCGAACTTAAGAATACCAAAGAAAGGATTCGGAAAAAACTGCGTTCTCGCAACACCAAAATAAAAGATCTTATACAAGCACCATGATTGGAGCCTGTTCAAGAGAATGCCGCATTTGAAATATACTGATAAAGCTGAAAATAAATTAAAATAAAAAGAAACCTTATCACGACCTTAAGATTTATAGATAGGCAACCATTGTGGATTCTTCCGTCATGTGATTCCCTTCCCCAAACGGCATTGGACGTGTGTACAAATTGGCTGCATTTCTAACGCCAAACTGCTATTATCTACCTGTAAACTTCATTGACTGGGATTACAAGTAATGAGGACAACGCCATGTCTAAAAAGCAGTCAATAGCAAAGGATAACTAATTCTCAAAACTGCTTACTAGGCAAAATATGTCCAGGGGCATCGGCACTCGAGCGGGTAACGCATCCCCCAAATATTGTTTAGGATTCGCCAGGCCATCAAGGCAAGTATGATGAGTGGCCACCGAAGCTTTTGGTGCAATTGAATGACTATCGCGATCCTAGACTTATCACCACGTCCAAATAATTTCACGGTCCTCATAACAGAACAAAAAGCGAGATGAATTTGATTTAAACCTGTTATAATGTACTATTTATTTAAGTACCTCATTCCTTGATAAAGACAACTTTTAGATACTAACCCAAGATTTCAAATATTAATAATAAGAATGAAACGACAAACTACGTACCTATATCACCGTCACGGGGGAAATGGAACAATATTAACAAAAAGATGTCAGCTTCTACACCGAGAAAAATATAATCAAGCCATCCGAAGCAACATCAATCAAAAGATATCAGCCACTCTGCTGAATAAAAACATAATAAAGCTGTCCCAAGCAACATAAATCATGAGATATTAGCTTCTCTTCAGAGAAAATATAATCAAGCTAGCCAAAGCAGCCCAGATAACGCTGCCAGACTCAGCTCCTAATGGTGGCCATTCGGTCTTTTGACCGCCGACTTCGCAGTTCAGGGCAAGTAAAGGATTACACCCTGGGCTTTAGATACGACCTTCACAAGGGGATTGCTGAGGCGGAGTACGAAAGTTTCGACAAAGAACCAAAAGGGTGACGTGATCAAGACGCAGAGGAATCCGTAACTAAAGTTTCAGCCATTATTGAGGGGAGGGAGGGATCAATGAAGCCGAATCGTCGGCAGCAAGAAGCCGCCATCTTGAAATGTATTGGTGAACGGTCCCCGGACTAGATTGAAGCATTAAGGAGATTTAAAGAACAGAGAAGTAAACAATAGCAATACATGCATACAATAGGTCGATTAAGATGGTTGGAGCGGTAATCGTGGGTCGATGAATGCACTTTTTAATGACTATTCAAGTAAGTCGAAGAAAAATTCTCGGACCACATTTAAGTACATCTGTTTACACAGAGGATACAATCATATACGTGAAAAAAAGATGTAAAAATTATGTTATAAAATTTTCATCTTAATTTTTATCTTGGTTATATGGCACGGCATTCGAAATCTAGGCGAAAATCATATGCAAATATGTGATTACTACTCGGCAGGATACAATGATATCATCTATCAACCATTTGAATAATACAAAATGTATTATTTCGCGTTAATGGGAGAATCTGTAAAACAGAATCGAATGATTTCGAAAAATATGTCAAGTACCATTAGGCTACGAGTTAAAGTGGCATTAAATCGTCAAGAAATCAAATCCACTGCATCCATTATTTTCACTTTAATCAATAATGTGAACACGCGCTGAAGTTTCACGCAAATATATACATAAATACAACTTGCTCCAACCCCCTTAAACAATAAAACTACAATTACAACGAAAACCGCTATCAGTCCAACGGTAAATATTTATACCACATCTTTTGAGTCAGAGCGAAACCCATATCTTCGGTGATGACGTCAAAATTAGATTGCGAAACCTAACGTACTGCAGTAGATTAGATCATGAGCGAAATATTTTGAATAGATATTATAATTAGTACTAACAGTAAGTATGGCATGCTTTTTGCATAATTTATGTATCTCTATGTATTATGCAGATGGAAATGTTCAGTAATGTTCAATTTCCAAAACAGTAGCAGCAGTGAGAGCTACGGGAGATTGTATGTTGGAGGAATTCAGCCCAATTTCCGACTACTGCCTCATAGGTCATTGAAAAGAAATGTAGATCGCCGAAAAGACATTTTTAATATTATTGAACTTATCCGCCAATGGTTACCTGCAAAAATGGCTTTCTTTAAGATTAATAGTTTAGTAGGACTTACGAATAGTTTTCTCGATGGGTAGCCTAGTTGGTTATTTCGCCACAAAAAAAACTTACTTTCGCTATTACGTTAACTTTGTAATTGTATCTCCAAGCACAAATTCTATTTCCCAACCAATAGGCGAAGTTCCTCCAACTTATGTAGCATACAAAGCAGCACATTTGGGTAAAAAATCCACTTCTTGCCACACGCCTTAAAGGGGACTATCATAGAACTACGAGGAGATAAAAGAAAAGCTTTTAGAGAGGTGAGCGCGTTTGCTCGGGACGGTGGTCAACGGGGTGGGTGAGGGGATAATCACGTGAAGAGAGAACAGAGAGATGGGCTGCGCGTGGAGGAAAATTGCCCCTGGTGGCAGAGACGACAGCGAGCGGCGGGATAAGGGAGAACGGAGGGAGGGTTGATGCGATTAAAAATGGTAGGACGACGGAGATGAGGGCTGCGAGGACCAAGGGAAGAAGAAGGTTAGCACAGCCGCGTGGGCGGAGAGGGAAGGGCAGAGGTGAGAAGGGTGGAGGGAGGGGAAGGGGGTGTCCGGGGTAAAGGTCAAAGAGAAACCGATTGAGATTCCACTCGAAGGCGTAATGACCAAAGGCAGGGGAGAGAAGGACACAGCGCAGAGAATGCTCGAGTCTCCAAGGAAACTCGATGAAATGTTGAGGTAAACGACTTCTAACGCGCTTCACAGGGAAATACATTTACGCTCACCGACCGTTAGCACTTGACGCTAGTCTCCCAAGGAAACTAGGAAATGCGTCCAGCTGAATAGAAATATAATGGGATATGAGTAGGCGGAAAGGGAGTATTCAGTTTCATAAGGACGGGAAGCAAATTACTAACAGCAAGGTAAACAGAAAGCTTTTCGCAGTAAAATGAGGCTCCCGGATGAATCATTGAAGGAAACTAGGGTAGAGGAAAAACAATGTTATGGCGCAAAACTAACTAACTTACCTTTCACATAAACTGATCGAGTTCGGCATTATGGTGAACCGATGAAAAGGTTGAAAAAGTAAGGCCGATATAGAGATAATGACGATACAGGACATACGGTAATATGCATGATGTTACTGTTGCGTTGAGGGAAGACGGAGAAGGTCTAAAATGGACTGAAAGGGCGACAAACGAGGAAGTGCTAGGTATGGTGGGTGAGGAAAGGAAGCTTAAGGATGAAATCAGGAGGAGGCAGGGTGGGTGGCTTGAAGGGGTGAGGATTGGGTTGATCAAGACCTTGATAAAGGGAAGGGTGTTGGGAAAGCGGGGAAGGGTAAGAACGAGAATAGGTTTTATGGGCAGGATAAAGAGGACATAACAGAGGGAGTTACGGCACTTCACGAGAGGAAATCTGGAGGATCTTCTATGACTTTCAATAAAACCTACTAGAATAATAATATGTCGTTCGTGAGTCACTTGCGGATTCGACCGATAACTAAAACAATTTGCGCAGACACGCAGAATAAGATGGAAGGGCATGGGAAGGAGAAGAACATTAAACCACCACGAGTCGGATAGAGAAAAACACCCGGACGGGGCTCGCACCCGCGACCTCCGGGTTGGCAGACTCAACTCCGACGCCACCAAGGCCGAACAAATTAATGAGAGAAATGAGGCAGGGGAGCTGCGGAGAGTACAAACACAGAGGGGAGTGGTGGGGATGGCGACTTGAGTGGTCTCGCTGATGATGCCGCGACGAGGAACAGGTTGTGGCAAGAAATGGACGGTAAACTGACGACCGGAGAAGTGCAGCGGCGAGGGGGGACGATGCTAACGGAAACACGCAAGTTGGATTTCGCATTTCTCTCTCCGAGGATGGAGTACGAACAGGTGGGTCCAAGGACGGACGTGAAGCCGGCCTCATTGGAGAGGTGAGCGAGAAAATGCGGATAGAGGTGGCGGGACCTCTTCCAGAAAACCATCCAACCTCTCCTTTGAGGACCTGGACTTCCCTTCGGCCCGATCCGAAGACGATAAAAAGAAGACCCCAATAATAAACTTCACGAACTTCCTTTTAATTAATTATCGATCCAGGTCTCTTCGGATATCACAAGCGAGCTCTGAAACAAGAGTATCATTACTCTTCATTTAAGAAATGGCGAGGCATCATTAGATTGCAAGACGAGCACAGTATCGCAAGCTATCGATATATCCAGTAATTTCACAGAGTAAACTAATTTAAGTACAGAAAAAGTATACAATTATTCATCTGAGCACCTTTGAATGTGATTTATTATTTCATGAGAGGCTATCTTTTGGTGGAGGTAGGTTTTTACAGTATAAGAAGTAGCTATACCCACTTTCTTTCATAGGCGCATGCGCTAGTCTCCTTTAAGTACCTATCTTATTTGTTTTTCAAGGAGATGACCTTTTTAATTATCACTCAAACGGAACGCTAAATAAAAGATGCTAGTATTTGACTCAGCTGAATTTCACGAGAGAGCAATTCCCTGATAAGGAGCTGTATGTTTTCGTAAGTAGAACTTCACGAAGGAAAAATGAGAATGTACTTCGGGCGTATGAGACAGACTGGAAGAAGAGTGAGAAAAAGAGGTGGACAGAAGTACTAACGAAGACGCACTACTAATAGCATCAGAAAAAAGCACGACGTTAGAGCATAAATGAATGGCAGATGCAAAGGGAAGCTACAGGCAGTCGTGGGTGAGAGAGTCGGGGAAGCAAAGAAGAGGAAGTATAGGAATTATGGGTGAGCAGAAGGGGGATAGAAATTTTGCTCGGATAACAAGTAAATCATTAATGATACAGGCATTCTCGGATGAAACTGAGCATTTAAAAATGGACAATGGTTTTAGACACGTCAAAAACTATTTTAAATCGAAATGATACCCTTATTTCTGGCAAATGAAACGTTCGAAGAGCTAGTGACATACTCTTTTTGGACAGAAGAGTTAACGGGCAAAGATATGAGTATTTCCGTTTCACGTTCACGAAAGAGGTAGAGCAGGAAACTTTAGCGTCCAAAGAACCAGAACAACTTGAAAAACTAGTGACGTCGGCTCTTCTCGTCAATATCCTTCCAGATGTATACAGTCCCAGCGGCGTCAGCCGCTGTTTGACTTAATGTCCACGGCCAAGAGGCTAGAAATGATTTATAATCCAGTTGGTTGGAGAGAATTCATGTCAACGTTTCTATTGAATGGAGTAGACGGAAGCACTTCTCAAGGACGGGCAAAAAAGAAAGCGCGAAGATGGATATTAGCATAAGAGTATTCCATCTTCGCATTACATACACACCATCACTTTAAAAGAAGATGTCGTGAGGCGAAGGGAGAGATTTTCTAACACGGTGAAAATTGACGAACCCCGTGGGTAATGTGATCATACAGGCAAGAGGCAAAAGAAGATCCGATAAAAACAACAAAGATCTCTACAGTAGTACTTGCTATAATGTTTCCTTGAGAACAAACTGTTTTGCACATTATTCTCTCCATTCTTCTCTTCTCGCCGGAAAAAGATTCTCACTCATTCAAGAAAGGAATGCACGAAAGTTAAGAGGGTAGGTACTAAACCGGAATAGTCATTTTCAGACCGCGGGGTTTTCCATGCCACGAAAGCATCGATGTAGATCGAAAAAAAAATTGAATTGAATTTTCGCCATTCGATGCTCACAAAGAAAGATGGAGATAACGTTTGTAGGTATATTATAGAAAAAAATCAAAGATGCCAATAAAAGTAGAGGAATTAACATCGACAGGGGTCCTTTTATTGTCGTAAGCAGGCACATGTTCACGATATTTAAAAACCCTCCTTGATGCTGATCACTTTGATGTCCAAAATGCAATCATAGGTGTCAAAATTCCTCTGCTCATATTGGCAATTTGGATTTACGTTTAACTAAAAATTCTAGTCAAATGCTCCTCGTCCCAATCGTGTGTATGTAAAATTGATTCTAACTATACCGTAAAGAAAAAAATCACAGAAGTTCGCTAAGAATTGACCAGACTGAAAGGAGCAGTACATCGCAACGGAAGGCGAAAAGAAAACCACCCAGCGTGTGTGAAATGCAGCAATGCTTCAGCTCCGAATTCAGTCATTTCTCGAGAACTTATACCTAATGGAATTATTGCGACCGTAATAGCCAAAAAAGGTGCCATGTCCCTCTCGACTACCCGCCGTTTAGGCAGCGCCGTTTTCCACCCAGGGCCTCGTAGACTGACCAAATTGCCTCATGTCCACCACCTCCATTACTACTTGCAATATCCTTCGCCTTCAAGTAAATATTTATTTGTATTTCCTGGTAAATATCCATTCCCCTTAAGTTGCTGGAGCAACAAAATCAACATCAAACGAGTGCAAGTTTCACTTCACAACGTGACCTTCTGTCCTCCTACAGCACTTAATCTGGAATTAAGTTTTATCCGCACGACAACAGTGTTTATCATTCCGATTCGTTATGACATGAGAGCAAATAATTTTTTATTCATGAAAATATTAATAAAACGATTCGCAAAATTCAGTCGCAAATAATTTCTCCAACTGATAATCAAATACAGTAATTTACGGGAGGAAGGGTTGACTTCACGGAAATTCCGAAGACTGGATAATAATTAATGCCGGGAATAATGCAAGATGAAAGTAAACATGCGTGGCAACTCTTCACTGATTACGAAACTATTGCAGCGTTCAGCGACCGTCATAAAATCCGTTCCTATGTTAAAATCAGGCCCCAGTTTCTGGTATGATTTACACAAAGGCGTTTGAAGGTACGTTTCATGAGAGCTGCAGGTGTATGACATATCATGAATATCAATTAATTCCGCATCGTCGCAATCCTTCCATCGCCTTAATTACATAATGCCAATTCATTCACCAATCCATTCCCCAACTACAACCAGGAAGAGCAAGGATATTCAAAAATAAAGGTAATATTATTGACAGCTATCGCCCATATCGCGCTTCCTTAGAGTTCATTCCGCGACGTATTCGGAATAAATATCCATAAAAAACACCAATGGAACAGAAATACCTATGATGACAATTCCCTAATTTTACACAAAATTTCCCATGAGAACTGAACAACTGAGGACAAACATATTAATCAGAATGATTTAACCAGCCTCTAATTAATCAGGAAGTCTGTTTTTTCACCGAGAAGGTAAGACCCAGCAAATTTGCGCAGCGTGAAAAATTTGAAACAGAATTATTTACTACAATGAGGGGAGAATTAATTTACCAAAGGGAGAATTAATAATCACAGCCTTTTTTATCCCAGATGGCAGTCATGGGTATGAATTTTACGAACTGAACTTACGAAAACGGTGGACGGGATTTTACAATAAGAATTTTCACAGCATCCACCTCAAGGCGATTATAATATCGACGCTCCGCGTGAGCCATTTTAATCATTCGAATGGCTGGCACGCACATTACACATTTGGAATTCCACCGCCACAAGATTTCCCGATCTTTCGACGACCTTGAAGCGATCAGTAAGCGATGAATACCTTCGAACCGCAAGCTAACTGGCTCGCGGCGATCGGGGTGACAGATGATCGCTTACCGCTGGAAATTTCCGGACTAAGGTTTCCGCTCCAATCAAGTCCGCCATCAGCGTAGATTGAGCTCTTGACTACGAGACTTGTGCTCGACTGACAACAGCGGATGCAGAAGGATTAGCTCTCCTCTGTTCTCCTATCCCTGCTTACCATAAAGCTTACCCGTTAGCAAGAATTTCTACTGCTGTGCAATAAAAATTACGTCACCTTCAAGACGAGCATTTACGGCAATCGTTTCTCACAGCTCTCTGCTCTCCAGGGCATTGTTTTCAGATACTAAATAGAATTAGATCTGAAGTGCAAATTACTCGGCCGTTGGATTTCACGATACGTAGGATGACCTAAGATCTCTCGCTTAGTTGAAGTAGGATGCGACCGAACAATAACAGCCCCACAGCAGCAAACGTTCCCAGTAAATTTCACGAGAGCATGCTCAGGGAGAGAAACAGGTAGATTATTCGTTTAATCTTCAAGGACCACGAGACTCGACTAAGGAAATTTCCAACCTGCGCAAAAAAGTCTTGCAACCGCCTTCGTTTTTTCCCAAACCTTATTCCGCCCAAATTTCATTACTTCGAGAGGAGTAACTCGATCAGTGCAACGTCATCTCGCTCATTTCCCAAGTAGAGACTCTGCATCAATCTCTCCTCCACGATTCTCCAACTTCCGAACGACTTCGTTGAAATTACTTTCCAATTCTTTGTAATTCGCCCATTCGGTTCGAGACAAATACACTCTCGGCACCGTGTCCGACAATCGAGGGGAGAGAGGATTCGAACGGAAAAATGTTGGCTTAGCGCCGTAATTACGGACCGTAAGCTCACCGTTCCACGGTCCGGGGAATTTTCCACCACCGTTCCACGCGTACTTAAAAACTCCCCACCTCCTCCACTTCCCCTACTCTTTCGTCTCATTCGGCGCTTCCTCCACCGAAACACCCCGGGAGGAGGATTCTGTTCCAATCCTCCCGTCGGCAGGAGGCGTGTCGTAATAGGGGAAGTAGAGCCGTGCATTACAATACATACATCGTCGACTGAAATTTAGGACGAGACATTTTTCCCTTTTTGCATTTAATATAAAATTAGAACATCAAAAACTAATTATTTTGAGCAAACTATTTTTCTCTCAATTTTTACAATTTTCCTCCCATCCCTCCTCCAACAATAATATAATCAGTGAAGTCATGATTCAAACCAAACGATATCTAGGGTGTTAACAAATAAGCACAGCCAAACATTCATGACACATTCCTTAGACGTAGAAGGAGAAAATATGTTACACGGATATAGGTCCGGAAGCTAGAAGCTATAAGTTCGCCAGAAGATGTGCCTTTAATAGGGAGGAAATGTGAACTTAATGCATAATGAAATTCCTCATTTCAGTATTAAAGTCCGTCGGTTTCCAAATATCAGATTCGATGACAGTTGGGTAGGAAGAGGCGGACCAGTTCGTCGGCCTCTACGATCTTCAGATCTAAACCCACCACGCTTTCATTGGTGGTGGCATTTAAAAGCTGTAAGTATCGAATCTTGGTACAAGATGCTCAGAGTCTTAGTTCCCACATTTTGGAAGGCTGCGAAACCACAAGCAGGGCTCCAGGGATAGATCAGCTAATCCGGCATTCAAGGCGACGACGGGTTGACGCACGTCTCAAAGCTGAAGAAGAACATTCGAACTTCTAACCTTTGGAAGAGATTCATGCGGTTCGCCAGTTTGTTCTATTCCTGAGTATTCCCCGTTATTATTCCAGTTGTAGATAAGGAGATAACGAGGAAATATTGCGTTTCTGGACCTATATTCATGGATCATATTTTCTTCTGTGTGTGAGAAATTTGCCCTGAAAGTTTAGCCGTACCGTTTTGCAACACCCTGAATAACAAGGAAAAAATCTACGTCCTGGCATGAACCCCTTTGAAGATGATACCAGAGATAGTCACCAAAACATCAGCGCCTGAGCTCCCGACCCGGTTTGAAATCCGTGAGGAATATTTTCACAGAAACAACCTTTTCTCACAGGCAGCAGTCCCCTGCTTTGCTTAACGTGGAAAAGACTCCCCGCGGCTCGCAGATTGGAAAATTAGACCGGCGTCAACTGGTGGAAGGGTAGGTTAGAAGGGCTACAAACGAGAGAGAACCTCATTAACTCTTCATGAACGGGCGAAATTAGGGGGGAGGGTAGCGGGGAAGGGAGAGGAAATAAAAAAACAGTGATTCATCACGGAGGAGGAAGAGAAGGGTTCACAGTGCCCTGCGCCGCCGTTGAGGTGAGCTGAGGAGCCACCGTATCGAAACGGGGAAGGGGGTTAGAGCGAGAGGACCGGGGGAGCCCTTATTCCGTGCTTTAGAAGGGTGGAGGGCGAAGGACGGGCCGCGATGCAGAGGGCAGGCGATGGAGGGAAATATGAAGGCACAGACGGAGTGACCCTCTTTCCAGGTGACCTTAACCTGGAGAAGCTCTTGAGAACACCCAACCCACAGAAATGTGGGATGTGTGCGAGCGAGGGGAGAAATTGAGGGCAAGAGGGAGGAGGGTGGATATATGGCAGTGAAAGCATCTCCGATTCCGAATGGAAAGGACGGAGGACTGAGCGAGAGGATGTGACGAGGGGTATCTTTCCTCGCGCGCATCCGTCCTGGTCCACATGCACGCGTAATCAACCAACCTGCACGCAAGCCTCCAAACTAATTATCCCAAGGGACAAATTAAGAGAGAGAACATCACCTAAAAGGATTCACTCGCTGTGGAAAGACTCAAATTTAAACAGAGAACGATAGATTAAAACGTATTCCAGACCAAGAGGATGACATTTCCGGCGTCAATTTTTCAGGTTCGTCATTCCTCCAGACGACGATAAGAGACTGCAGAGATGTGGGTGTGGCGCAGGATGGAAAAGGAATACAAACAATGAAGTGCTAGGCGTGTTTAGTGAGGAAAGGAAGCTTTTGGATGGGATTGAGAGGAAGCAGGGTAGGCAGCAGGAAGGTGTGATGAGAGACGACGGTCTCATTATATCAGTGATAGAGGGTAGGATGTTGGCCAATCGGGGAACAGAAAGAAATGAAAAGATCTTATGGACGGCATGACAAAGAGAAGGACATACGCGGAGATGAAGAAAGAAAAAATAGATGGAGATAAGGCCCTTCACGTGAGAAAATCTGGGGGATTGTGAGTCAGAGAAAATCTGGTGGATTTTCTCTGCCTTGCAATAAAATCTATGTTGACCCATATATCATTAATATAAACAATATCTCCAACAGAGGATGACATGAGCGCGGTGACGATTTCTTGACTTCGGCAGCCTACCCTCATATTCCACCGGCGGTGAGGACCTCAGTGAAAGGTTCACTTATCAACGTATTCAGGGCTTTCAAATACATTAATGGTAATAATGTATTAACGGAGCTTTAAAAAATTAGATTAAGAGGACTAACGACACCAATAGTTATCCTCCTCACTGATTCCCTTCTCTTCTAAAATGCTTCCTCGGCAGGAGCAATTAAGCCATACATATCCCTGCCACTAAAACCATTTCCCTCTAATACACTACCGAGGAACGTCAACTGTTCCACCTAGTCTATTTTGTGCTCTCCTGACCTAAAATCCAGCCCCGTCACCTTACTTCTCGAAAATCGTAGCAATACAGAAACAAGTCCGTTAATATCGGTACTGGAAGCTAAGTTCATTATTACAGAGAAAATACCACTGGCCTCACGTACTTGATCGGCAGATTCGATGATTCATATAAAATGAGGAGGGTGAATAGTCAGACATAAAATGTACATACTCATTTAACTCAACCACGTGGTATCAAAGAATGTTCTTAAATTGACCTTAGAATTCAACTGGTCTCACCAGGTAAGTATGGCACCTGTAATCTACATTGTTAAAGTCGTGCGTTCACAAGTCTGAGTCGAAGTCAACCTTTTACTTTAAGGAATTATCCGAAGAAAAAATACGCTGCAGTATTGCTTGAATTGATGTACGGAAATTTTTACGAAGTATGCATAGACGAATTCAAAATTCTACAGGTAGATACGGTCTCGCTCGTGTAAAAATCTGGAGGATTTTATCTGGCTATAGGTTCAGTGAAAATTTACTCCCAAAATAATATTTGGCCCTAATGAAACCAAAACGTCATTGGACAAAAATTTCATGCATGAATTGGAAAGGATTTTCGCACCTTAAGGCCGAGATACGGAGAGTTTTCTTGAAACACTTTCCTGGTCCTCACTCGCAATTTATTTTAATTAATGCGAAAGATTTAACCTTGGAGGTTCTTCATTAAGTTGCCGACATTTATGACTCGAGAAGAAGACAATACAGAAGGATTTTGCTAGAAAGTAAAACCTTGAGATAAAGTGAAATGAATAGAAACAATAACGGCTATTCATCGCAGAGGCGTACAATCGTTTCCCCCTCTACGACTCACGTCATGCTCATCGACTAAGTCTAAGTACCTTGAGCCTATTGAAATATGAGAGATGCATACCTAGGTCTTTTTCATACCGAACGAGATGATTTGTTACTAATAACAATGTCACGTGGCGGGAGCGACCCCGAGCGCCTCTGAATTACGAAAAATATGACTTCCACAACATTATATTTTTATAAAAGAGAATACTAGCCTTAATAAATGAATTTTGAATGAAATATCAAAGTAATACTACCAAAATAAAAAGATGAGCTTCAACCATTGGGGAAAGTTATCGCTATAAACTAGGTGAATAGTTTGATATCAAATAAAATAGTAAAAATTCGATATCAATTACATAGAAAACGAATCGATTCCCGGAATAAGGAGAAACGTGAGTCTTAGATATGCCAATGTATTCATGAAGGACGAAACAAGCTTGTTATCTGGGAAGGTCATCGAAAAAAGAAAGGCCCAAAAAAAAGGTGCCGAATGCGACCATCAAGAGGGTACGACGACAAAGCACTGAGAAAAGCAAGGGTGAGTTGGGGGCACCAGAAAGCCGCATGATGCCCGCCCAACCCCACCCCTATTGGTTGAACCTGTTTGCGTAGAAGAGTCCTCGCACCGAGCAGCAGAGACAAGTAATAAAAAAGAGCAAGAGGAGAGTGAGATAAGCGTGGGAGGAAGATGGAGTGTACACGGGGGAGGGGGGAGGGAGGCAGAAGGCAGTCCGGCAGGCGAAGCAACACGATCTGTGCAGGATGAGGAGGGGGTGTAATGGTCGCTCCTCTTTCAGTGATGGGGCGGTCGGAGGGAAGGGTTGAGTCCTTCATGACCATACCTCCCTCCCCCCCCTCGCTAGCTTTTAATCCCCTTCCTCCTCGTCCACTTACAGCACCACTTGCTTCCCCCTTCCCCGCGGTCTCGACGCGCAGCGGCCATGTGCACCCACGAGTCTCCTCGCATAGCCGGGCCCATGAGCGCTCCCTCACCGCGGGGCAGCGTCCATGCATCATCGGAGCCCCGAAAGGGGTTGGGCAAGCGGAGAGACGGACGGGAGAAGCAATAAACTGCAGACGTGGACGCCCCACATATGTGCAGTTTTTTCTTTCATTTCCCCCTCCCCCATCGCAGCGTTACGTTACCAGTGTCGCCTCTCATACTGATCGCGTATCTTCGCGCGGGAAAAAATTAGCATTCAAATTATCTCCTCCTTCCGATCTGGTTCTCGTTTTATCCCACTCATCTGCAAACGTCGTCCGCGGACGCAGACCGAATCATTTTTCCCTCCAATCTCTTTCTTGTTTTCCATCCTGAATCTTCTAACCCTTTTCCTCTCCCGTTAAGAACTAGGGACGTGATAAATTCCTGTTGCCATTCTTGGACTATGATCCCATTTTTCTCCGTCTCCTTCACTCGATTACAATACAACAGAGGATTCCCTACGATCCAACACGCATCAAGCAGGGTTGGAATCCAACAAGCATCGGCTCTAGTAGCGTCAATCCTCGAACAGACTCCGGTGTAATCACCTCCTCACGTTACTCGTTCGCCAACGCACATACCAATAGCAGACGGGGAAATTCTCAGAAATATTTGATATTCCGTACCGAACCATTAACGGCAACAGGAAAAAATGACACTATTAAAAAGCCGAGGCAGCCATAAAAGTTCAAGTACTGCCACCACCCCGCGCTCCAATATAAAGCAAATAAAAACTCGGTACTCTTTTCCGCCTCTCCCCACAATTCCTCGAGTTAGTGAACTCAATTAGGTTCCGAAAAGCCTGCCAACCCTGAATTAAAGCGGGAAGAGGAACTTTATGCACGTGGAGCCCAACTATGGAGGAAAATCACGGAAAGGATGAAGCGATTAAAACGGAATCAACGCGCAGAAAAATAGATAACAACCACGTGGAAGACCAAATTGAAATCGAATATGCAGTACACCATTATCTGATCCTGTTCAACCTTTTTCAAAGGGCACGACGGAAATGGGTGAATTATTACTCAGATTCAGCGAGACACTTGAAAGAAATAATTCCCCATCCCCGTGACCAACGGAGCTAACGACCTTGATGGCTGAACACAATATCCCATTCCATCCCCTCCCACTCTCCCGTCTTGTCTCCCAGCGGTATCCACTCGTGGACTGCATTGCCTCCTTCAGTCTCGAACATCTACGCCAATATTCCATTCCAATTCCTTCCTCTCTTCTCCGCCCTTAATGCTCACCTGAAGCTATCGTTTCCCTACTCTCTCCCCAACGCTTTCATTCCACGCTCCCAAGTAGAGACAAGACGACCTCGATTTCTCTGAAATTAAGTTCTTTTCACCCTATTTCCAATTGCTATCCTGATATCACCTTCTTACCGTCACCCTTGCTGTCCTCCACTCTGTCTCCCTATCGCCCACGGGGCAACTTCAGGAGATGGTTTCACATGCGAGATGAGACCAAGGAGGCATTTCGAGGAAATGTCCCATTAGGCGAATAGAAAAGGCTCTGATTGCCGTCAACGTTCCTTGACTTTTCGCCAAGCCACTTTTAGACTCCCTGCCGCGAAGTTTTCAAGGTGAAGGCTTTACCCAGCGTTACAACCTGGACTCAATTCTCGTAGACCTGTGGAATTCCCCCATCTCCCGCCACATAATAGATGCTATCTCCATTAGCATAATTTTAGGAATTGATGAAAGAACAGAGCATATACTTAGTTTGCTCTCTCAGGAATGGATTGAAGATGGTAATTACTTAATTAGTAAAAATCAGGTTTATAGGTATACGTGCATATTTGCCGCACACTTCGAAAGACGCACGGACCTCGATTACCAAGGCATCACGCTACCAAAAACTCACCCTTTCGTGCATTTAGAGATTTGAGAGGTGAAGCCTCCTCAAACCTGATTAAAAGCAAAGTTTGTTTCCAAAACCATTAATGAACCGTGAAACCCAAGGCTGTAGCAACCGCGTAAATACAGGTCCTTTCGTAGTACTAGAGCGAAGCAGGGGAGTAGTTTGACTCTAAAATTACGCTGCAACTCCGTTCACCCATTACCTACAACTAAGTCCCCATTTTCCATTCCCATCGATACACAATAATACCCTCAACAAGACGCAAAAAGTGTTGCAAGAGAATACGGTAGATACTAGAGTAGTTAGTGACTTTTTCTAACACCACGTAAGTATTTTTTGCCAATCCTATTAACACTCCGTGTCGAGATCATTATTTGCAGAGCACAAGGAAAATATTTCTGCGGCCCTTTTCAGATATCGAGAGATTTGTTTACAATAAGATTAAAAGCTTCCCTTCGAATGCCCAAGGTAAATTATTCTTTAAGAACCCACAGGACAAAAATTGGTATTAAGTACCGATATTTCAAAGGACAAATTATCCATCGCCTTCACGGTAATGCCGTTGATTTTAACCCTCTTAGTACTGACTTCTGTCGGCGGTACTAGCGAGAAATGCGGAGGGTAATTCAATGAAATGTATCATTTTAGGAAAATAAATATTATTAGGTTATTTTTTATAAAATTCATATACAGCTTTTGTTATTCTGTATGAAATGAATTAGGTATTAATCATAAAAGGCTTTTCCTTCATCTAAAAAATAATTGTAATTTTACAGTGTACTGAAGTTAAACAATTTTGGCGCATGAGCCGATATACCGGCCCTACGCACTAAGAGGGTTAAGTGCAGCACGCTCATATTCCGAATCCAACAAATAGGTGACTCCCAATTGGTCAGAAGATGAAATTTTAAAATTGAAAAGGTGAAATGGAGGTTCGTTCCTGTATGCCTAATCATCTTAAACTAGAGGAATTCCAGAGATGAATTTACCTTGAAAAACATTTGATTTTTAGATGGACAATGCCTATCCCAAGAGATCATGAAAACTTTTATTGCTGTTATGATTGGATCTCTCTCTCTCTCTCTCTCTCAATTCCGCCAACCCTGTAAACGGCCCCATCCCTTTGCTCCACACCCGTCTTCTGCCAACCTCCTCCCCCGCACGGCCCCCCACAGTCCAGACTACCCCCACAAAAGAAGACGACCTCCACGAGCAGAAAAGAACGAGTCTGCACTGGACTGGAGAGAGAGGAGGAGGAAGAGGAGGGGGGGGAACCAGAGGAGGGATGGGACAGTTGCGGAGGAGGATGCCGTCGGCCGATGGTTACTGCCCCGGAGAGCGAGAGGTGAGTGAACCGGGGGGCGGGGAGGGGGGGAGGAAGGGGTCTCTGCAGAGGGAGAGTGGGGCGGAGCGGGGGAGAGACGTATGGGGCTGCCGGGGGAGACAAGGACACGATCTCGCGAGGATGCAGACGCGCAACGACCCGGGAGTGCGAGAGGAGGCGGGGCGGGGGGGGAGGGGAAGGGGTGGGAAGGGACAGCGGACGACCCGCCGCCGACGCAATTTCATGCGATGCACCGGGAGAGAGAAAGGTGGGGGGAGAAAGCGAGGGTGGGTGCACTGGAAGGAAATGCAATGGACACGGACAAAGAAAGGCGCATCAAATCAATCAAGGTGTTCCACCAATTAAATGGAAGATCCGGCGAATTTTCTCTCACGTTCCCTTCGCAGGAATAATATTACACAATGAACAGAGATTTCTCGAGCTTCACATCCAGTCAGGTTCTCCATAGTTTCCGACGTTTCGACGAGTGACCTCATCCTCATAAGACATCCACTTTATTGGATTCCTGGATCCACGATGACGATAAGCGAGTCGCTTATCGAAACATCGGAAGTCATGGAGAACCTGCCCCGGTGTGAAGCCCTTCATTGATTCTTCATCGGAGAACTCTTCATTGATTCTATTCGCTGAGAAAGCCTGTTGTCACACTTCAGGAACATCAGTAGCCTCTAGCTGCTGTAACATTGGCCAATGAGACAATGAAGCAGGTTTATCGTTAGGTAGTATAGCTGATTAGTTGATTTACTCTCTAATTCATGTTTCAAAATCTAAAACGTAAAGTTAAATCACGTCTTGCACGATCCCTGTATGACTCGCGTATCTCGTTCATATAGTTGCAAAATACATTAATGCAAATAGTTTCTGTAGCATTGATAGCATACCTATTATGTGGTGCATATTAGCGAAGGTTACCCTTTTGACAAGTTTGTGCATGTTTTTGCAAATGCATTATTAGTCGGAGTTCCGTAAAATATATTAGGGTACATTATAGTGCCTGTTTACTCACACCCTGCTACTCACCCTTGAGGAGGTTGGCAAGGTAATATGTAGGTATCACCTAATAATCCTATTCACATCCATTCCTCCGAACATTCGCAGTACTTACCTACTTTATCAAACTTCAAAGACATTAAAAATATAAAAAAATTGGATGCTCAACTTCCTCCCACAACGACCTAATTTCTGAGATATACAGCGCTAAGTTCCTTACGAGGGTTTGAACAATCTTTTGCTTTCTTAATGTTTACCACGAGAATGTAAAGAAAAGACTGACGAAGGATCTGAAACAAAGTGTAACAGTGGAAAATGCAGAAAGACGAGCTATGAGGAAAGAGGACGAGAAAAGACCGCAGACGTTAGAGACATGGGCGTGGGGGAGAGTTCAGAATGAGAGACGGATGGAAAGAAAGGCGAATGAGGAAGGGCGGTTGAGGAGATAAAACTGATGGATGAAATTAGAAAAAGGCAGAGTAGGTGTTTGGAAGGGTGAGCTAGGGGCAAGGGCATACTCGAAGACGTTTTAAAGGAAAGGATTTTGGGTAAGTGGGAGAGGGAACGGGAGAGAATAGGCTCTGTGGGATGAAGGAAGAAGAAAAAAATAATATGAGGAGACAGGTGCGGTAAAATTTTAGTACACGTATTCCTACTTCCATCTAAACCAACGTCCCCAAAGTGAAAGCCACCGCCCCAAGGGGGGAGAGGCAAAGAGAAACAAAGGGTTGTCTAGGGTGCGCCGGATGCAGGGTCCCGACTGAACGGAATCATAAATACATGTCCGGGGATGAATAAACTATCCCTCTCTAGGATTCGAAATAAACATCAATTTAATCACGATTGCTTTCCTTTGACTCTCACAATTTTCCATATCTATTCATGAAGTCTATGATTTTCAATCCTGCAGCTGGTGGGCGTTGGGCATAGGTTTGTGGAACATAGGAGGCACGAAAAAGTATGGGGAAACACGGATCTAAACCTACTTTTACCGGTACATCACTTCTAATAGTTATAAACGTTTTAGGTTAGGTTTCTCATCATTCGTTGTCGCCCATTGGTACACACTTCCCTTGCTAACGCAACCAATCACCTTACTCAACAGGATGAGATTCAAATTTAAAAAAATAAAATTGGGGGACGGGGGCCGAAACGAGTGTTTTTTGGCCGGGGTGAAAAACCCCGGTAAGGAGGTATGCATGCGCATCACGATAGAGGGGGAAGGGGAACAAGAGGCCACGCAGGTGAATATATACCAAAGCAGCAAGTATTTTCTTTTCTCCCGTCGGGGGAGGTCAAACGTTATTTTATCGTCACCCAACGTAGGGACGGGTGGGGGCTATTGAGGCTTCGTAACTCCACCACTTCTTCCTCTTGGCTCCACCGATTGGTGGGAGGGAAGAGCCCAGGCGCCGCGCCGCCCGTCGCTGGGGCCGACTGACTTTATGGACGCGAAAGGCACCCGAACACTTTTTTCCAACCCTCTCCGAGATAAGCCGATAAGTTGTCCTCTGCAATCCACTCTCCACGAAGTGGAACACGACAAAGACATTTTAGCGAAAAAGTCTGTAAGAATCAAACCTCGATGAGACTTATTTCAAGCGAGCTACAGTTTAGGCGCACCTCTTCTCTAGCTATAATAGAGACGGTTCATTCTCATTGAGCCTGGAGAATCAGGGGACATCTCAACCAGCTCAAGTGTTGATCAACCTAATGGAAATTTTTTGAGCCTAGAAAAATATTTTCTAACTCTAGCTATCCGTGCAATAAATTTCTTTCTACGCTAAAGAACACCAGAACAAGCCTCCTCTTTCAATAAATCTATGTCTTAAATAGCTTGAATTAATACTATTGGCAATATGAGACGAAATCCCTCCCCCCTGCTACACATCTTAGAGGTGGCTTGCCGGTCATTGCTAAGTACATACAGATGAAGAAATGTATGCTCCATAGAAGCAGGCGTAGGATAACTAAGGGCTAGGGGATTGGGCGAGAGCATGATGGCTAGAGATATGGATTCCCACCTTCATCAGTCGCATGCCGGCAGTTGCCGAGGTATTTCAGAGGCACTCCATTCCCTGCTCGCCAGTACCATTCCAGTTCCACTGAGCCTGTTCGACGCCGGATTCCCTCCACTCTTTCTCCTCTACATTAAAAACATAAGTTTATCAATCCCCAAATGGTGCAAATGACCTCAGCTTACGGTCGTCAGAGATTTTTACGACTATGGAATGATTTCGTGTCCTTCGACGAGGAAGAAAGAACTCGAAACCCTCTTATTGCATCTTCTTACTTTTACCGAATTCGTATCGAGATGAAAACGGAGAGAACGAAGCACAATAGTGGTTTTTATCGGTTGGAATGACTAGGTGCGTATAGCATCATTTGGATAAAGGCGGAGAGAGAACACGTTGGTGGGCCGGGAGCCGCGAGGTGAACGTGCGAGCAGGAGAAGGGGGTTTCGCCGGGGGACGTGAGAGTAGGGTGTCGTCGAATGCGAGACAGGTGAAGATGGACACGGATAAGCCCGTCTTCTCCGCCAGAGAGGAATCGTGAGCAAAAGGTCTTACACATCCCATTTCACGAATCCACCCCTCCTCCTGACCGAAAGTTGAGGGAGAAATGAGCAGAAAAGGAACGAGAAAGAAGAATGATTCGGAGATTCATAAAAGAGTAAACACAAAATCATAGCATAGTGACTAAAATGGGGATCTGTCGCCGAGAAGAACGTATTATTGTGCGACTTTGAAAATGACAAAAGCATTCACCGGGACGGGAATTCGAACCCAGAGCCCTCAATTCCGCAGCTGAGTGTTTTATCAAATGCAACTCCTCAGTAATTCGATTGGTCAAGTATCTGGTGTGGACTCGGCGGGTTTTATTTCAAATCCTGATCCAGGTGAACCTTTTTTTTTCCTATTATAAATTTCGCATAATTTGTGAAGGGCCTCAACTACGACGAGTAAAACACGAAAGCACAAAGGAAATCAAGAAGAACTATTACCGCATTACTAAGCAGTAAAATCATTAGTGCAATATAATTTTTCTATCTATGGAAGGTAGATAGATAGTTATATCAAATGAACTATAGGAATGTTTCAATTTGACTCGAGCTAGTTCATTCCTTTTGATGAAAAGCTTCAAAGTGATATTGATCAGCTTGAAGATATACTCAAGGCAAAAATTGCCGAAAAATCATTTGAATGTTTTTGCAAGCAATAAATAAACCAACACAGCTCATCCATGGAGTAAAATATTTAAACATGTGTTGAGCATTTAGATGTGATAAAGGACCGAATCTTTGTAAAACAATAGCTTTTAAATACATTCTAAATAAGTCAAATATCATTCATTAAAATGAGCATTCAATACTGTCTTAACATTTTGGCGTTCACTTTTATCATTTAGAAAACAGTATTTTCCTGAAACATAAGACCTAATGCCAGTTCAAGCAAAGCCACTGGAATGCATTCCACTAGGAAAAAGTGACTAACGCCGATTTCGTGGATATCCCCGATGATCCATGGTTTTCAAAGCATGAATCACGGTCACTTCAGGAGGAAATGTCATTCCAAGCAAACGATTGCTCGTAGTCACGCTCAAGACCTGTGTTTCAACGGCAATGCAACACGTCATCCTTCCCCATTACCTCAGCCCACACTTAAAACGACAAGACCGCTCAACTTGGCTTTCGTTCTTTCCTCTATTCAGATATTCTCCAATATTCAACTCTATAAAGACAATTGAGAATAACTTATACTGTGTTTCAGCAGCTAAAAGGACAAAGATGACGTCAAATTTCGGTAGAGAGAACGAAGCATACTGGCGAAGCATACATCAAGACCAAAAGGCAGAAAATATCTAACACGAGTCGAAGCCGAGTTATAAGCGGCTATCCACTATGCAGCAGTGGATTTAGTGGCTGCATAAAATATACAGAACCATAAAGCAAGCATTACGATGAGACTCAAAAGCTTCACTAAACTCGATGCACCGATCACGAAAGGGCCACGATTAACAGAAAACGATGGTTCACCATAACTATCAGCCACAAGAAAGCGAGACATGATCATCTTAACCTTGAACCTCCTTAAGTGATCCGTTACCTCCAGCCTTGAGTAGCCATAAAACACTCCCAGTCTTTTCAAAATACAAATAAAAAGATATCAGAGAGACGGGGCACACTTGACGCCAACACTATCCTCGCTCCCGGACGCGCCGTGACATAAAAACATTCCATCCGGCCACTTAATAGCGGCCTCCCGCCTCAGACGAACCGCGTAGGAATTCGGGCACGCGTCCGGCAGGAGGCCCCTGCCACATTCCGGGGGGACACCTGCACAGCAGACGCGCGCTGCGGGGAAGCCTACTCGCCCCCGAAATCCAGGGGCGAGGTGGTAATGCTCGCGGGAAATCCTCATAACTTCCGACACATTCCACCGCGACGGCACTGCAGATGTAATCGTGATCACGATTTATTGGTGTGAACATACGGACGGTTATGGTAGGTTTCGTACGAGAGGCGAGTAAAAATATCCAAGACTTAAACAGGCGCAAGCCCCTGTCATTTTCCAACTCTACCCGAGTCCCATCTCTTCTAACCATCCAATAAGCTAGATCGAGATTATTCCCTAGTCATAACGAAGACTATTTTCGAATTTTCTTCTGAATTTCAGCGGCTGTAAGAAGCATGAAATAAGTCTTTATTTATTATTAGCACAAAAATGTTGTTTTATACGAATTAAATTGCCATTAATAAACAAAAAACGCATGCATAAGTCATGAATTAGATTTATTTTTCCTCGCCGCACGGGAGATAAGCCTTGAGATTGGAAAGTTTTCTGCGATTGTGTAAAAATATCAGCGGTGAGTAATTAATTTCTGTTTTAAAATAGTTAAAAGCATGCGGGGTACCCATTCTGATGAAATCTAGGCGTTATATTGCCACAGTAAAGTCAATGGAGTGCATGACCGTACCATGTTCCATATAAAATACCAGGCATCTGTTGGTATATATCTCAAGAAGCAGTGCGATAAGTGGGAGATATTTGGAAATATCTCCCACATATCTTTGGAAAAGTGAGATATTTTTCTTTAAAATGAGACCAAATTCATTGAATTCTTGGTGAAATCATATCTCGCTCAAACAATCTGAAGCCCATTCCCTTTCTTCCTCTTATCCACTTTCCCCACATTCCGTATCCACTTGCCACTCATTCTGTTTCAAACACCTAGTCTGCCAGATAATCTAAAAAGTGTCATAACAGATGAAAACTCCTTCGCCCTCGATTCATATGCCAACAACGGCGAGCACTGACGTTCTAAGGTCAAAAAACTCCTCAGTAGGCGCCCTTCTCCCTTGTGGATTTTTGTGGCCAAGGTGTTAAGATGCCTACGACTGCCGGACAAACAATGGCACGAAGCAGGCGAATAGTGTGCACGGCGTCACCGTCAGGAATGTTAAAGCCGAACTTGAGGGAACCGCGAACAAGCGGCGGGATTACATTAGAGTAGTCACCCTTAAATGCAGGGTAAAAGCAAGGTATTTTGGTAAATGAGCTCCAGTCCCTGTCAATTTTGAGTCACAGGTGAGTTTTCTCACTTCTCTTCATAGCCTGGTGACTACATAGAGGTCATAGCAACAATCGAAAAATATTTAATCATTTGGCGCTCTACCTACTGACTGGTAGAACATCAATGAAATGAATTATTCATGTTTTTTCTTAGATTAAAACTATTTTTAGGCTCTCCACCGCCAGGAAAAATATTTCACATGCTTTTAGGCAAGACACGTACGTCTAACGTCTTTCTAATGTATCTCGAGGAAACTAGGATAAGGGAAAATAAACATTGCTAAAGAGAAACAACACCCAAAACGATACCAATGAAAATTATCCCAAGATCGCTGCATGAAGTCACTTTTTGGCCTTTACTTGTGTCTGAAAAGAGAATTTCTATTACCTAGGTCAAATTTGATCCTCCGATTCAGAAATTTTCATGGTCACTTAAAGTGCGCATTCCGCATTTTGGCCAGAACCTGAAAACTCACGTCCTAAAGTGAATTCATTAGAGATCACGTCAAATTTCTTCAAACGCATTTCATAAGCGATAAATTTAGCACCATTCAGATATCCATGAAGTGTCTCAGAAGCTAAGTAAAATTATTCTTCAGGTTACCGCAATTTCTAATTACAGTAGACCCCCGCTTTACGATGGATTCGACTTACGATCTGAGCTGATTTTGCGCTTTTCAAAATTTCAAATTTTTCCGATATTGTTTTAAATATCGATAGTGCTTTAAATATTGGTTTAATAATATTGTAAATAATTTTAATCCAGGATATTTCGTATGCATTGGCTCTGTTGCGTACACTGAATGGATTGGCACAGGTGCTCTTTAAACCATTTCCTCGTCCGGAAATAATGCCGATTCAACATACGACGGAATCCGCTTTACGATCGGTCCTCCGGAACGGATTAATATCGTAAAGCGAGGGTCTACTGTATTACCTTTTTTATACTTTCGGGGTCCATCGTGCTTAGTTGCTTTTTTCACAACATATCGCCTCACCTCCTGGAGTCGTCGTCAGGCACCGGATGCCTTACCTGACGACGCCTTCGGGAAGAGAGGCGAAATTTAGTAAAAAAAAAAGCAACCAAACACGGAAATCATAAAAAACAGGTAAAATTGCACGCTATCAAGTCACAGCCATGATAAAAGCGAAGTTTGTTTTTTAATTAGAACACAGAAGTAAAACGATTACTCTTTGTCAAAGCAGAATTGCAATTTTTCTGCAACGTTCCGCATTCTGACTCACTAATTTTTTTACCTTGCAGGGCAGAGTAAATACATTTGACCAGAAGAACCTCACGTTTAGTTGAAAAATTATTTTAAAACATTTTATAACTAGGTCGTTTGGAAATTTTTTATTGGAAATAGGAAATTGATTAATAGACCATTTATGACATACAAGCCGACTAAAAAAATCCGGAATACAGAGATCAGGAGTTATTTTTTTTCAAAAGGAGGATACATAAATCATTGAAATTGAACGAATCGCGTTGTATTCTTGAAATGAAAAACTCACCATTCGAAAATCGGGGTGAAAATAAAACAAAATATGTTAAGTAACATATAGGAAAATAAGTCCCAGAAATTGGAAGTCATGATCAGTATCGTCCAAAAACCTACCAAACACCTAACATAATTCGACTCTACAGTCAGATTTCGGCAACAAACAACAAATAAATTACCTGCGTAAAATATAACGTAGTGCAACAAGATGAGGTGAACGACATTTCATTTAATCAAAATTTCAGAAAAAAAGACCAACTTGATCACAAGGAGGAATTCAGTGCCAACTACCATCCTATAATCTTCGACAGCAATAGAAATTGCGTGAAAGAATGAGAGTTCTATCCAAACATCCTACAGCGCAAGCAGTAGTTTTTGGATAGCAAACAAATCCAAAACTTGGGACAGCAGGAAAAATACCATTAATATAGTATTTTCAAGTCAGGGTAGGTTTTCATACATTGCTGACTGTTTCGTCATCCTATATAGGGTTGCACGCATTTTTGGCACGATCCTTGTCTTCAGTTCGGAGATTCTTCCGACCACTCGTCATACATGTAGAATAATGCATGCCCACCTCCTCTCGTTCCGTCACTACCCACGAGGCCTCCCCACTGAAACGGAATTCATCACGACCGAGAGGAGAGATCAACAATGCCGTACGTATGGGACGTCCAACACATGGAACCTCTTTTCGCGGATCATACGCTCGCGTAAAATTTTTCCCAGAAGCATTCCTTCGCTGGAAAATCTCACCAATAAAACAATTAGGTGGATAATCTCTTTTCTTTGTCCTTTTCTAGTACTTAACGGCAGTGACTCCAAAGAAGACAGAATACGAGTCTGGGGCAACTAAAACTTTATGCAACGCTCTCCCTTACGACCGGTAGCCTTCCTACTCCTTATAATTGGACATTAAAGAGGGCGAAAGTCTTGGAATATTACTAAGCGACGGATAGATGACCTATGTAAAAACTGTAAATAGTTAAGAAAAAAAATTATAAGACATAATTCGACCAGCACGTGCAAGTTTCGTTAACAGTCAAGTCTCCACATTCCTGGCGAAAAATTCATCGCTAGAGACAAATTATTTAGTTTGACGGATTTTCGTTCTTAGAATTCACAAAAAAGCTACAAAATACGCGTCAAGTAATTAACCATCATTAAGTACTACAGTAGGCTACACCACAGAGAATCGAATTCAAAACCAAAACTAATGTTTTACGCGTGAAACAGTTAAAAACTATAAGGTGAGAAGGAAGGAAAAAGGGATTACCGTTACTACCGAATAACATCTAAGCCACCTAATTGAAACTCCACCGAAATTTTCTCAGCGATCCTTAATTATACATTGGACTCCAGTATTAGGTAAGCAATAAGGAAAGTAACACGCCTCCATGCAGAAAGCAAGGACGGATTCGGAGGATACACAATACTTAATTAGATAACGATTCCCACACCTGTTGTCAGGAGGAGCCCAGGCACGTAGTCGAAATTAGGAGTTAACGTCACACCTGGCATTAGATATTAGATGAGACTGATCTCCTAATACGAATTATTCGTGGCATTTTCACGTACCAGAACAAAAATTTGAAATTAATCAGAGGCTCTTCCCAATCTGACAATTTTCTTTTCACCAAACTCTGACGGAAGTGAATGCAGCACTACTCTTGGAAATAAACCCACAAATTACGGATGTGCACGTAAATAACAAGTTCGGTTAAACGGATTCAAACACTTGGGTAAACCCATTAACAAATGATAGCGACGGGATATACCAGGCGGAGAAAACGAAACACCCCTCTATCAAACCGTCCACTTTGCCGAGTGTATCAAGACGGATAAGAGAGAGAGAGAGAGAGAGAGAAAACGGCGAACGGGATGTGAGAACGGAGATGATGAGAGAGGGGGAGGGAAAGCAGAGACGGAGGCGAGGAGAAGACGGATAAGAGAAAAAAAGGAGACGAGAGAGAGGGGAAGGGGAAAGGGATTTCCCTCCCCCACCCCTTCTCGCCCCACCTCTCCCCCCCACCACCACTCCTACGCATGCCAATGACCGCGCAGGTGGCGCCTCACCTGCTCGGGACGGTCCGAAAATGAAGCAACAAAAATAAGACGGGAGGGTGAGGGCAGAGAGCAGACGGACTACGCGCACGAGATACGAGGAGGAGGAGGAAGGCTGATGGAAAGGTGAGGAGGGCGGGAGAGAGATATATAAAGAGAGATGGAGAAATGAGGAGAACGACCCGGCATAAGGCGGGAAGGAACGCGACTGGAAAGCGTGTGGTGTCTCACAACTTTCAGAGGTATTAAGGTGGGAGCCCCTAGAGACTTGGGGGGCTACACTCTATGCTTAGGTTACTTGAGAAATTCAGAACGGGCGTGTATCAGAGCGGCACAGAGAATATTACCATCACGCCTCAATACACCTCTAGGTCTGACAGAAGCGAAAAAATAAGAGAGATACATTGCCGAACAGATAGGAACAAGAACTCGTTCTTTCCGCGCACAATACGCGACCAAAATATAAACTGAGCTCCATTAAATACACTCCCATAATACGCGTCACCATTTCGGCTCCCAAAACTTTATTTAAATCTTTACACGGCTGGTTTCCTAACACCCCCTGCCACACGCACATGCGGCCGCTCGCGGGATAGTATGTAGACTTAGGCTTGAAGATATGGCCCGTTACCATTTCATCCTCGCCGCTTCACTTTAGGAAAGGGAAATAAATATTTTTCCTGAGTATTTTTCCAGTGTTGGGACATAGAGGTACCACGCAGTATATTTCCATCACTCTATAAAAGCACTTAATATCGAAGTGGATATCTCTGCTTACTACTTTATTTTTGGTTAGTAACATTTCGCTAACTGCAGCAAAGTTGGTGGGGCGAGGGAATAAATGCGGGAGTGTCGGAGTGTGGTGTATATTCCAAGGGCGCGTGCCACGGTGGGGGGGGGGGGGTGGGAGCGGAGGGGAGGGAGATGGGATAAGGAGTCAAGCATCCGGAGGCGCTCACTCCAGGGAATACACGTGGGGGAGGGGAAGTGAAGGATTGGGGAGGTGTGGGAGAGGAGAGAGAGAGAGCATTTAAGCCCCTTGTCCCGAGACGCCTCGAGAGAGGAGATATGGGCACATAAAAATACGTAAAAAACATACTGGTGATCCGACAAGAGGGTGGACAAAGCGTGGGGGAACTGTGTGGAACACGATTATCACTTAGGGAATGAGACCCTTTGTCCCGCAGTCTCGCTGGGGTCAGGATAAGCTCCCATTTAAAGGAAACCCTAGCCCGATGACATTCGTGGACAATTCACGCCCGCTGGCAGTGTCGACACCACCGCTCTAGACCTTTGTGGCCGTGTCACGCGTGGCTCACATACTGAAAGTCCAAAAACGTTTAATGTCACTATTTCAACTTGGCTGAATGATGTCTCAAGGTATTTGACTAAATTTTCTCCTCGAGAAAAAAATATATGAAAAGCTTTTCACTTATTGCAAGGAACATGTGTGCTTATTGAACCGTGATGTATTCGAAATAAAATAAGAAATATTAGGCGTTTAGCAATAGTGCGCAAAAATATGATGGCAAGTTATCATCAAACGAACCTAAATATCAAAGAACGTACAAAAATAATCAAACATTAAGAGTTACTAAATTCATTTTTGAATATATGGATATAACAAATGAATATCATCTTTCTTCGGATCTATGCATTAGTTTCAACTTAAAACCAGTCGTCTTACTGAAGCATTACCGTTATGCATCGATTCAAAAAAGACAGCCCAACAATATTGAAAAATTCGCAGAAGGTGAATTCGTAAACTCGCCTAGTATGTACACACTCGTCCTCCTCCACCGCAGGATTTTAATACTGTTTCCAAGGCTACCATTCGAGGTGACGTATTTAAGGCGGTCGCGTCAAAAGAGGAAGAAAGACTAACAGACATTCCGTAAACTGATTCACTCTTAAGCTTCAACTGAAAAGATTTTCAACTCTAAAACTTTAAATCATGAAATTTAATTTTAAGCTCACTCTCGCCAATGTCAACTATACACATCCCCTCGCAAGGTTGGTGGTCGTTAGAGGAGTTATATTACTGTTTCAATTGAATGAACTCCAGGGCGTCATTAAACACAGTAACAACTTTTTCCCTGCGCCAGCAGATAACTCTGACTTGCGCGACTAAAAGAATCCGCAGAACAATCATTTAAGAGGCGTTGAAGTGAAGACGCATCGAAATGAGGAAAGAACGACCGAAAGCCCGGCCACCACATCGCCAATGGATGAAGGTATCTCTTGTGGGAGAATCTCATTCATCTCATCTCTGACACCATACGAAATGGTAGGAAACATTTCAGAGACGTTAACTTTTAAATTAATACTCACCAAAGTATATAATTTTTTTCTCTGAATTAGTAACTGACGCTCAAAACACATAACAGCTGCCTTATTTAGCTAATGACTTTTTAACACAGCCTTCTGACACCGAGAGACGTGCTTCTAAAGTACATATTTTGGACGGATATATGTCATATTTTTGAGTGAAGAAGTGCATTGCTTCCATCCGCCCTGAAAGCATATTCAACACCAACTCTTTCTAATCAACAGACGCCACGAGATTACCCTTTGATCCTTAACAGTAAAGATTTAATCCTTTACGGAAAAAATGTTAAGATTGGCGGTTGCAATACAGACTGGGCCCTTAACGCATTAATCAACGTTTACTCTTCCAAAACAGCATATATAATGCGACGGCGAGCACTGGAAAATTTCATTTTCATTTCATAATTTGGACAGTCATCTTGGTTTGCATTCACACAAATGTAAATGGGTTGATGGGCAGATGACAACAAACTGCACATAGTAATATACAATGCATTCCTCAATAGCACTATATCTACATTCATATGTTGGGATTAGATAAACACGCGATTCATGGCGGCACATGTACGGATATATACACTTGTTCACCTGAATTAATCCCTGAAGAGGAGTCCTTACTGTCGCCCTTAGATCTATTTTGCAATAGGAAGTAAGGAAACCCGGAAAGTAAACGAGAGTTTTTTCATTCAATTCAGAGATGAAATTATTAACTCCGAGGACATGCCAATCAAACACAAAACCGAGTCCGCTCAAGGACAGACGCTCGATGGGAAATGACAAACCTTTTAAATCACAGTATTGCGAAATCGTCTTGAGAGGCGAGGCAGGCTGCAGCATCTAGACTGCACGGCTTGAGAGGGAGAGAGAACGTTTCGTACGTCGACGGTACTGCAGCCATTAAAATAGTCACTTTACGAGCGAGAGCAATGAAAAACGATGGGACAGTCGGGAATGACATACATGAGGTCAACGGGATTATAACTCACCGGTACCGGAGGTGCGGCGGGGGGGGGGGGGTGGGGGAGGATGGGAGCGGTGGAAATACCCTCTTTAGCGTTCAAATCCCCGAGAGGTCGCTCGCTCTCCGGCTTCTTCTTGGACGCAGACTTGAAACGCGTTCGCGGCACTCGAGAGCGGAACAGAGCGCCGAAACACGTCGCTGCACGGGATCGACACACTACTCATCGCTCCGAGTGGAAGACAGAAAGACTCACGAGAGTTGGACAAGCCCTTGACGAACACGGCAACGAAACGAATGTATCTGTAAGGAGGGGCAAACTCGTGCGAGAGACTTTCAGAGACAATTGAAGTCAAAAATCGGAAGAACTTGAATGTGGCTGGAGCGGTAATCGTGAGTAATTGCGGGCAAATTTTAACAACTTTTCACGTAAGTCGAAAAAAAATTCTTGGGAAAACATTTTATTTTAGGTCATTTATTTATACGGTGGAAATAACCACATATGTAGCAATATAAATGATGCAAGAATTATACATTAAAATTTTCATCTTAATCATTGTTATGACTTTCGAGCGGAATTCTAAATCTCAGCGAAAATCATGTTTTTTTTATCGGGATGGTACGTTGATACTAGTAAGCATTCCTATTAATGATATGGAAAGAATTATTTTGCCTTTGTAGGAAAATCTGTTATTCGAAAAATCGAATTCTTTCGAAATGTTCACATGTTTAATGCAAAAAGACGTGTTGAAATGGCATTTAACCAAAACCATGAAACCAAATCGGTAGCACGCAACTTAATTCTCTTATATTATAACACGTCACTAATGAGTACACGCATACAATTTTTCACGCAAAACTGCACGTAAATGAAAATTGCTCCAACTAACCAACTACTTTAATGGACGCTAAGAACGACTACACGTCGATGTAACATTTTATGAGATCGCAAAGACAAGGATCATTCAGCGGTTAAGGTAGGTTTAAATGGATGTCAGTTAAAAATCTCAGGATTCCTACATTTGCTGGGCTCTGTCTACCAGAACAATGTCTTTCTTAAGCTGAGCATACGTCCCATCCTTCTTCATCTCGTCCATTAAACCAATTATACTTCTTACCCCTCACCTGCCCAATATCCTCCCACTTTCTTGTATTTTTTCAAACATTTCCTTGTGCTTATAATACGCGGACACTCAAGGCTCCACCGTAGCAAACGTACTAAATAAATGAGATCATATTTTGTTCAGATTAACAATGAGGATAAAATTCAACTCCCGAACTGCATCTTTTGGACAGATAAAAGGAATAATCTTCGAACAATAGCAATAATAATCCCTTTCTCCCAAGCATCATTCAGGACGAAAAGAGAAACAAATCAATACACAAATAAACCAAAAGAGAACTTGCTTCCTCTCTCGTCTATCCTCCTATTCTTTTTCCTATTCACTTTTGCATTCCAGTTTCCAATAAAATCTGCTACCCACCATATGTCAAGCTGGGAAAGCACACAGATCCCCCATACACATACAATCTAATCAGAGAGCAGTTTTCGGAAGGTTTCCATTGACTTTTATGCGATCGTTAACGCATCAATGCAAACGACTACACTCACAGTTCCTAGTTCACAATTCCTTGAATACATGCACCTAAATTCACCTAAATGACGAAAGTCAATTGACTTAGTTTTGCAATTATTTTTTCCAAGACTAGAGAAAAGGAAAATGATAAAAAGTGAGTTCATTTGTCCAATGGAAATTCCCAGCTTCAAGCTGATGTCTAAAGGTGGATAAGTGCCACTTTAAAAGCACGTGAGCCGGTTGCACCACACAGACTTCGGCAGATGCAACTGGTCGCGTTTGGGATTCGACTAAAGGCCACAAGAAAAAAACCTCGAAGGAAGCATTTACCCAGTGGACTCGGAAAAAAAAGAAAAGCATTCTGCGTTCCCCAATCAATCCCAGGCCGGTTAAAGGGTGGGCGACGGGGTTAATTAGCGCTCGGCCGGGCCGTTTTTAAAGGGCTCTGCTTGCATCTGAACGGCCTTGGGGCGAGTCACGTGTCCTACAAATCCCCCATTTCACCTTTTCCCCACCCCGCTCGCACGCTTTAATTCGTCCGCAACGAGAACTCCGCAGGGACCTATTTAGCCCGCTCACCTGACGCGTTTAGGGGACCATAAAAAGGACAACACCTAATCCGCTAAGAAAAGCAGTATTTTTCCCAAAAATGTTCGCCCGTTTATGACAAAATAAGAGCGTGATATAATTCTTCACGGTACGCATAATTTCTACATCTACGTCTACGTAATACCGTGCGAGCCACCGAGAGGGTGTGTGGCATGGGGTGAAGATCACCAAACCACTTTCTACTTCATGGGGAGAGAATGACTCAGTTCATCGGAAAGCACAACGTTCTAGAAGGAAGTAATGAGAGACAATCGAGGAAGCAGAAGGCAAGTAAGATAAAGAAAAACCATTAGAGCGTAAAGAATTGAGTGTACTAGTGTCATTAGGTAGAAAGCAACCGTGATTACAGAAAATCCTGGATCCGTACCCATAGGAGATAAGTAGACCCCAAACAACAGGCTGTCCAATAGTCATTCATTACGTGCCACAGGTTTCTAATTGCATTTACAAAATACCCTGTGAGCTACTTCAGGGGTGTGTGGCAAGGAGGGATTTATAACCAGCGTGAATTACACTATACCCAATTAAAATCAAAGTAACCACGAATATTAATGCATAAGCCAAAACCTGCTACAAATTATCAAGAGTCGAAAATTCAAAAACGCGCGTCACACTATAGGCATGCAACCGGTATAAGATAGTTTCAATTAACTTTTTTTTAAAGCTACACAAATGCAGACACTAGAGTTACACCGTAAACACGTAAGGCGTGCTGTCAGTACTAGGTAACAGATAAGGGTGCATGCTTGGGACTTAAGTCAACTATGTACACCACCAATCGACAAGCCTAGCTGAAAATCTAATTGGCAGCTGTTAGTCTCTTGTAGTACGCAGAAAAATCGACATTTTAAATCCGCCCGTTTGGCAGCCTTTTTCCCTAACTACACAAATAAACCATATTCCTACGCTTCGACTGTTTAATAAAAGCACTAATGGTAGCTGAAATTTATTATTGATACGAAACATCACTCACGTAACTCCACTATGCCAGACTTGAAATCCGGTACAAGCTACAGCCCCAGTAAGAATGAAATCAAGAATTTAAATTGCGCGAAAAAAAGGCTGAAGTTTTCTATACATCCCATTGAATTGGTAAGAAAAAAATCCACTCACCCTCCATTTATCTGGAACAAACAAACTGACAGGTTGAAACCAATAACGTAATACAAGTTTCTCAATGCGGGCGTCAAAAGACGATAGGGGATAGTAATGTCTATCCTTCCTCAATATATCAAAATTTCCACATAACATGGCCACCAAAAGGTTATCATCTGAGTAATGAGAAACTCACATGCCTTTAAATTGCACGCTAAAATTGATTAGGTGATGTGATGGCTTTTAAGAAAAACCAGTGCACCTTGTACACCAATTCCCCGATGAAGACTACTGAAAAGTTTAATTAGTATACCCAGTCAAACTTAGTTTCAGAGCACTGCATGAGTGGTGACTATTGTTTGCTTATACGTTTTTTTCTACGTTATAAACAGACAGTACTCACGTAAGTCTTGAGGGTTACTCTCCAGGCAATGTGCATACAATTTTTTCTCCACTTTTCAACAGCCAGAAGCCATACATGACTCTACGTGAGCAAAATTTACAAAAAAAGTAAACAGAAAACATTGTGGGAGTAAAAACTGCGAAGGAAACAAAAATGAGGTCTTATTGACTCAATGCGATTCAGACCGGTTGCGAAAAATACGCAAGGAACGTGTTTGCTACGCACGGTCGAACCCGGGGAAAATCTCCGTGGGGCCAAGACGGAAAGGAACAACAATGGGCATAGCTGAGGAGCAGGCGCACGTGAAATAGGACGCCGCCGCCCGCCTCGTAGCTAAGGTGTGCACCGGAGGGAGGGCTGGACGCAAGAGAAGGGAAAAGGGGCTTCCTGGAAGAAAGAGGAGATTGCTCCACTCGCCAAACTGTCCTCCACCCACGAGTAACACAGAGGGAAGCAAAAGGGACCGGAGATAGAAAGGTGCGAAGCAAAGGAGGCCTGGGAAGCCAAAATTCCTGATGTCCCGAACACAATACCAAAATACCGACCATTGTACGGACATACCATCGCAAGCTGAAAACGCCGTCGGAATGAACGCCATAACCATCGTAAGTTTCAGTTCCTAAAACAGCCAAATCACTAGCCATTACCAAATAATTTACACCTATAATCGCGCAAATACCAGAATAATTATGCACAATAATTACAATCGAAACAAACGAGTGGACAGGAGCATTTAATGATGAATACGTACAGAGAACCACCATCGGTTTATTTAATTATTCTTAAGATTTCACAACATCATTCAGATGGAAGATTTCTACTTTCGTTTGTTATTAGCCCCCTCTCACTGTTTCTACTTCTAAATTAAGGTAGGTATCAAGAAACGACAATCACAACTGATGAAGTAGCGAGTCGGTCGTAATACGTGTCAATTGGAAACACTGGGATGCGCGATGGTTTTGCAAACGGACCGAAATTCTGCCGGCGACGAGGAGGAATATTCCCACCGCAAAGGAAGGCAAGAAGACTGTTTCCGCAGGTGAATAAGAGTGAGCAGACGGGGAGAGACCGCCCGAGGGCCGGAGGTAAACTTCTTTCGGGTCCTACTTGTGTTGGGGTGTGGGAGCGGGGGGCGCGTGAGATGGACAGGTAAAGCAGTCACCCACACACGCACCTAAGCATGCAAAGGAAACCAGCCACTCGCGAGGGGCAGGCAGTGGGTCTCAGGAGTAAATGGGTGGAAAGGTATGGAGGGATGTGTGAGGGAGTTTAAATGGAACGACCCAAAGGGAGGAAGACTGGAAAAATGGAAGAAAAGATGGGATTTGGGGCGCAAGAGGGGGGTTTCAGGGTAGAAGGAAAAACATCTCCGGTAGGGGCAGCAACAAAAGGAAGGGCATGCAGAGGGGGTGGAGGGGGGGCGTGGATGGAGAGGACTCGAGGCACGCAAGAAATATGAGCAGGAACGAGAATTTAAAAGGCCTCCCAGAAGAAGAGACGAGCGTATGGGAGCAGTGTTAGGTGGGTGGCGAAGATCGCGAAAAAGTGCACACGTTCATTGATTTTCAATTAAGTTTCCTCCTTAAAAGCCTCACTCAGAGTAATCTCATACAACGATAGTGCTTCAGGGAAGATTACGGATTTAAATTTCGACAGACAAACTCATGCTGTTTAAATTCACTTGGCAAAAAGCGAGATACCTCAAGAATACGTGCCAAGGAGTAATTTTCTGCAACGAAAGCACTATTCTTTCAACATTCCACTTTATTAAGAGGTTAGGCACGAGTACTAATGAACCGTTAGTTCAAAATATGAAATTGACCACAGGTACAGGTAGAATAACCAGCACTGACAGTGCGTTAACCCAGTACGTAGTGCGTACGGCAATCTACATGATACCGGGATTCAAAGCCAGATCCTCCTGGACCCAGTCTAACTAAAACACAATGTGAGAGATCTTCTGGATACCAGGTTCTTCTAGGAAACCGCATAGAGAATGTAACTGATGACTTGGATGAGCGAATATTACAAGCTGTTGGGCTTGGTTCTCGTTTGATTTTGCTCAGCACTAACGGATCAGGCAGAGCTTCCGGTAGAAGATTCATTCGAAAGTTTACCAAGTTCACTAAGACAGTTACCTTGTTAAACATTAAGTTTGAAATATTTCGCTAAAAGTCATTCACCTCATCGACCAGCAACAAAAGAGTTGAAACCATATCACAGAATACTCATTTGACGATTAAAATTTTTAACCTTCGCCTAATTTGAATGGTATGAATACACGTACGCCCAAAATATCTAATTTTGACTATCTCATTTAACAATAAATGACATGCTTAAACACTCAACGTCTAAAATACAGTTCAACACACGAGAGAAATACTTCCAGATGTAAAAGTTGCATCAGACGCGAACCTTGTCCCACCGACTTCAACTGGTATTTTCAGCTGGCTCCAAGAGTCCACTTAAATATTATAGCTCGAGAAAAGAAACCACTTAAGAAGGGTGCTCCTATCTTTAAGGGTGCTAAACCCACAAGGGAAATTTATAGCCTCATAGGTGATAGTGGAAGCATCCTGAAAGAGACCTGGTTCAAAAGAATTCTACTATGACAGAGAGATTTAACGGCAGGAGCTAAATCCGTTGGATTCTGGATAAGTATTTAGAAAACCCTTTCATTTGTTTTATAAACATAATTCCCATTTCCTTTTGAAGAACTGCTAAGGATACTTCTGAGGCTCACACGAAGGGTCGATAAACTCCTATTCATATCTAAGGTTACAATCGTAAGTAATCTCTCTCACATTCGCCACTTCGCTAATTATAACCATAGAGGTAAAAAATACCAAACGCATCCATGGAGTGACACACACGTTGAGATGGGATAAAGGCAAAATGACAACTACAGTTTACGAAAAGTTTTTAACCACTTACCCCACGGAATAAAAAAATAATGCTTGGAATCTCGATGTAAGGTAGGATTGATCTCCTTTATGTATGCTGTTAGTGTCACCCGGAATTTTGCCACTACTTAAAACGAAATAAAAAAAATAATGACATACTGAGAGCGTTACAAAGAGTGGTTTTCATCCCAGAGACTCCGCATTAAAGAGTCAAATTTAAGGGATACGATTCAGTACAAACCAAAGCAAGAAAGCATTTCCAAAGTCAAGCTGATAAAAAAATCACACAGGGAAAAAGTAAAGGGGACAGCCCACCGATCTAAATTCGCAACATGAAACATCTGGGAGCAAGGACAAAGGCAAGAACTTATAAGCGCAACACTGAACGAGAGCAATTCGCTAAGGACCAGTCCAAACGGTAAGAGAAAAAGGATACAAAGCTTTGAAAGTGAGACGTCCTGGAATTGAAAGAATCGTCCGGAGAAAACAAACGGGCGAGACACAAATGGATCACGAAAATTGAGAGGGAAAAAAACAAGGATTGACGAGGGGGGAGGGGGACAACGAAACTGGGAACACCCGCAATCATCCCCTTTTCCAATAAAAATAACAAGAGCGTCGGGAAATCAACCGATCCGAGCAACCCGCCCCTCACACTCCCGGCCGCAAAACAAGAAGGCAGGGAACGAACGAATTGGAAGGACGGCGGCGGGCAGACCACCGGCCGCTCCCGTGGTGGCCGCAGGGCAAGACGAAAACTCTGCCCTCAAAAACGTACACCTGTCCCATAGCCCGGCTGCCTCTCCCCTCCCACCCACTCTCCCCTTCCCCTTAAACCGAGGCCCCGCTCTCCGCACAAAAAACTCTCTCCTTTCTCGTGCCTCCCCCCTCTTCTCATCCTCCCTCGCAAACCCCGGTGTGAGCCCCTACTTTTCCAAAACCACCCCTGCCGTGTACAGCAGCCCCTGCCTTAACCCCTTCCCTCACCCCATTCTCAACTCCCCCCACACACACCACTTCCCCTCCTCCCCACTCTTTTTAAGACCTTCGGGTGGACACGACATCTGCTGCAGCTGGCTCCAGCAGACGGCACCCATTCGGAGGAGTGGTGCCGAACCACCACCTCGGCCATGCTTGCCTCCGAATCCGCCGACAGGCCTCTCTCGCATCGGGAGAGGAAACAAGAGGGGTGGGAGAGGCCCCCTCCCCCCCACCCTCCCTTGGAGTACTTTCCTCGGCTCCTTCCAAGGAACGGGAGGTCGGAATAAGACGGTGGCGGGAGGGAGGGAGGCAGAGACAGGACGACGGCCACGGGATACTCAGCCGCCTCAGGATGCGAGACCGGGGCCACGGTGACATTGTAAGCAAGCGTACACATCCGAAACCTGCCAAACCTCAAAAAAATATTACACCCCTCCGGCCAGCCCATCTCTCTGGTTGAAGATTGAGGTGCAAAACAATTCAACACAGCGAGTTGCCCACTCTCGTGGGTTTTACGGGTAATTTGATTTTGGAATATGATTCTAAATACTATGGTTCAGAGACATGGACCATGAAGAGATCAGACGAAAATGCCATAAGAGTATTGGAGCGACAAATATTAAGGAAGATATATGGACCTGTAAAGGAAAACGATGAATGGAGAATAAATATAATGCAGAGCTGGATCAATAAATTAATTGAAGGCCATGACATAGATATGTGAAAGCTCGGAGAATGGAGCGGCTGGGTCATATAGAGAGAATGGCGGAAGAAAGGATTCCCAAAAGAATAATGAGGGAAAAGTTCTACCACACCAGAATGCAAGGCAGACCAAGAATCAGATGGATATATGATGTTACTGCAAACCTGCAGATAATGAACATCAAGGGATGGAGGAGTAGGGTAAAAGATAAGGATGACTGGAGGCAAATTGTGGAGGCCAAGGCACACCAAGGGCTGTAGCGCCATGAAGAGAGAAAGAGATTCTAAATACCGGAATAAAAATGCACCTTCCGGATAACTGTGTTTCCCTCCCCTTTTTACTTAAAATAGAAATGCATCCACTATACTAACAATTATTACCCTTGGACTCTATTCATTATTTTTGCACACTTTAATTGAAGGACGCCAACATTTTGAGATAAGTGATTCGTAAATTATGATGAATGAATGATTATGTCAACCGTTGAAATTCGTATCACCTGAATGAGAAGTATTCCCAAAAAATTTCACAGTTTATAGAAAAGATAGAGTGGAAAGGACCGGGGGAGGAGTTTTTATTGCAGTGAAGGATTGTTATATTAGTAGGAGGGAGTCATTTTCCGACGACCAGGTAGAAAGCGTATGGTGCTCCATTCAAAATCCTAAAGCAAAAACAATCTATGTGTGCGCATATTACAGACCACCAGATACCCATATAACCTCAATATTAGAACTAGAAAGTCAACTCAGTAAATTAACCACTCAAAAAAACGACTGTCATATTATAATCGGTGGGGATTTCAATCTTCCGTCCATAGACTGGGACACGTACAGTTTTATCACTGGGGGGAAAGACAAAGACCTTTGTGAGTCACTCCTGTATACATTCACATCTCACTCACTACATCAATTAGTCACTGCTCCAACTAGAGGGAAAAATACACTTGATCTTTTAGCGACAAATATTCCACACATGGTTGTAAACATAGGTACGGATAAGGGAATAAGCGACCACAAGATAGTTAAAGCTAATTTTTCCGTGAGCATGATACCTTCTACATCTACATCTACGTAATACCCTGCGAGCCACCACGAGGGTGTGTGGCAGGGGGTGAAGATCACCAAACATGCACTATTGCCAAGTAAGTAGGATATATAATGTAGACATGCTAGAAAATAGGGTCATAGTTTATTAGTTACTAGTTAGATCAAGAAACATAATCCACAAAGAAAAATCTACTTATATAATAAGGCTGACTACGAAGGTATGAAACGAGAGTTCCAAAAGTCATTTACTAATTTTCAAAAAATAAGTATCAACAGTAATACTGAGGTTTTGTGGAATACTTTCCTCAACGTTACACGATCAGTAGTTAGCAAATACATACCAAGTAAATGGAAAAGAGCCAATGCAGAGCCTAGGTGGTATAACGCGGAGGTTAGAAAAACATTAAAGCACCAAAGAACATGTCATGCTAGGTTAAAAAGGGCAAAAATTAACAAATCCTCCGAAGAACTATACACAGTCACCGAAAATTACAAAATATCTAAACTCTTAGCAAAAAAAGCGTGCCGAAGGGCGTTAGCTGATTTCAAAAGTAAATTACTGGGAGAACAATTGAACGATAATCCCAAGGCATTTTGGTCGTATGTTAGGGACACTCAAGGAAATAAATCAACAGTACACACGCTTAAGAATATCAAAGGGGAAAAGATAACCAACAGTCTACAAAAAGCCAATTCGTTAAACTCATTCTTCAAAAGCATTTTCAGTACTTATACACCACATCTTTTCGATCCGCAGCCAGTTCGTTCCCAAACATGTATGCCTGAAATTATTATAAATTGTCGCGGCATAGAACAGCAGCTAAAACATATTAACCCCAACAAATCCCCCGGTCCAGATCAAATACCTGCTCGCGTATATAAAACAATGGCATCAGACATAGCGCCTTACTTAGAATTAATATTTACCAAATCTTTAGTAGATCATGTAGTGCCTAAGGACTGGAGAGTAGCAAATGTCACACCTATATTCAAAAGCGGCGACAGGGAAGACCCTAGTAACTATAGGCCTATTTCTCTCACATCCATTTCCTGTAAGGTATTTGAACACATAATCGTAAGCTCCATTATGAGTCATTTAGATAGGGAGGAATTGTTAATAAATAACCAACACGGATTTCGAAAGGGTAGATCTTGCGAAACCCAATTGGCCCTCTTCGTTCATGACATCTTGCTCTCGGGTGAAAATAATGTCCAAGTTGACGCGATATTCCTCGATTTTAGGAAAGCTTTTGATAAGGTACCTCACGTTAAGTTGCTCTCAAAACTAGAAGCATATGGAATAGATAAAAACATTATTAGTTGGATTAATCAATTCTTACATGGGCGGGAACAAAGGGTTGTCATAGACGGTATCATGTCAAACACAGTTAGCGTTACATCGGGTGTTCCTCAGGGAAGTGTAATTGGTCCACTTTTATTTCTCTTGTACATTAATGATATTAGTAACGTCGTTAAAAGTAAGCTTAGACTCTTCGCAGACGACGCGGTTGTGTATAGGGATATTAACAATTCCGAAGATAGCGACTCGTTAACAATCGACCTACTTGCTATTCATGCTTGGTGCGAAAAGTGGCAGATGGAACTAAACATAAAAAAGTGCGTAGCAGTCAGCTTTTGGAAAAAGAAAAATTGGCCATTTAGGGCATACAGAATTGAAAATACAGAAATTATTCACGCCGAGTCTGTTAAGTACTTAGGAGTCACAATTAGTCACGACCTATCTTGGGGAAAACATATTAGGGAAATATGCGGTCAAGCATATAGGAAGCTAGGCTTTATCAAGAGAGTACTCGGAAAATGTGATGAGAAAGTGAAAGAACGTTGTTATTTTTCAATCGTTAGGCCTCATCTGGAATATGCTGTTAGTGTATGGGATCCATACGAAACGGGCTTGATATCAGAGTTAGATCGCGTACAGCGAAGAGGAGCTAGGTTTGTGAAACGATGCTACGATAAGTTGGCTAGTGTGTCTGGACTGTTAGAAGAATTAGGATGGGAATCGCTATCACAGCGTAGATTAAATTATAGGCTTAACCTCCTAAATAAATTTCAGGAAAATCATTTTACTGACGACGTAAAAAACATACTATTAACCCCTTCGTACTACGGCAGATTAGATCGCGCCAATAAAATTAGAGAGCTAGATTGTAGAACCGATAGGTATAAAATGTCATTTTTTCCGCGTACCATTCGGGACCATAACAGCTGTGATCGTCGTCATGAATAGTTCGAGTATTGACAATAGGCAGGCAGTTAATCTTTCTCATTATATTCTCCTCTTTCTTATTTATGCATGATGTAAATAATGATGTTCTTATTTATGCATGATATTTTGAATCTGTAGTAGTAGTCTTTGTATCCCTTGCATGTTAGAACGATTGGAGATACAATGTTTCTTGGGTATTAGATTTGTAATTGGCGCTTTGCATATGTGGTACGCGGGTTTTAGTGTAATGTCGGTGTTCTACCATATCATTCATGCATGCCTGGTGCGAAAGCACCCCCTGCCACACACCCTTTGGGTGGCTTGCAGGGTATGACGTAGATGTAGATGTAGATGAATGAGCAGAGATAGTTTGTGATCCACTAGCAGAATTTCAATGCTCATTTATATGGACAATACGTATGATAACGGTAGCCATATCAATGCTTTCGATCTCAGGGAATTTCTTACTCTTGGAACGGACTTCTCCCAAAATTAACTCCACGGGAATTGGCAGCGACTTCTGAACACAATGAACTGCGCAGGAAAGCCATGAATTTCATAAATAAAAAAGGATAATAGACAAAACGAAAGGAGAATAGACAACACGGCCATTGGATTTTCTGGAATGAGAGTCGGAATAAATATGAATGAAATACGTTCCATGAAACAAAATCGCAGAAACTTTGGCAATAGTGTCAGACATACTCGACATCTATAGGACGGAAAAAGTGTGAAATAATAGTTTCAACAGAATTAAACAAACAGCTTAGTATAAAAATAATAATTTGACAAGTTTGTATTCGTCAACTATGTCACAACTGCATAAAGATACTTCGCCAACCATTACTTTCATGAAACAAACAGGTTTAAAAATTTCCCACACACAATTCATAATTACTAACAATTGAGACACTAATGTTTCTAAATGAAGATCCCATAATATCGGCTCCCTTTCTCGATGTCTTTATCCTCTTCTTTCACTTTTTCATCGGAGTTCAGAGTTAACCTGGCACACCCTCGTACCTCGCAGACTTGGAGATATAAAATATCAAACAGCACCGGACTACACCTTTCCGAACCCAAGTACTGGAATTAATGATAAGAAGAAAACGAAGAAACTCTTATCAATGGCGTTCAAAGAAAAAGTAGATGCCTATACGGTGACTCTTACAAAAAAGGATATGCGCTTCATATTGAATTCTAAAAAACTTCACCTGCTGATGAAGGAATGACACTAGAATTAAAAACAAAATGAGTTACCAAGTAACTCACTAAACTTGAGGAAAAATGTTGGGAACCTGAAAGCATAATCAAATCCATCTGAAAGCAACAGCATGATAACTAATACAATATTTTTAGCCTCCCTCATCATCGGAGAACGATTTGGTTGTTGGACTGAGACTTAGAATTGGGAATGGATAACTACCCATCAGAACAGATTATCTCGGGCGAAATAAGTCCAAAACTTGGCATGAGATCATAGAGGGAAAAGAGATAAGAACTCCTTATGCATTAAAACTAGAGAGATTCAGGTAATAACGAATAACTAGAGCAAAAGAGCGAAACGTACCTATACAGGAAGCAAACTGACGTTTTCAGTAGCTTTGGAGACAGCTGGGTGCGGATTAAGTCCCTCTTTGGGTACAGTGGGGATACACAGTGACCAGAAGAACCATGCTTTTGACACTCTCCGGCCCCAGGTCGGTACTTAAAAGAAACAATAATGAGAAAGGGGATGTGCGGCCCGGCGGTCGAAAAACATACATAAAAAAGACATGGGAAGAACCAGGACGGTCGCAGAAAAGGGATGGTTGCCATGGTAACCGGGGGAGAAACCGCACCACACGGCTGCCTGAATTTTCCTTACTTCCCCGCCCCTTCTCTCTCCCTCTTCAAAAAAGGTCTCGGTCAGACGGACGGACGGTCACTCGGTGAAAAAAGGTTCGACTGTCTGCGGCAAGAGGGCGCGTCCTTCGCTTCGATGCCCCAAAAAATTACCAACTACCGAGCCTCGGCAACAAGCTCTTCTTTCATTAACTGTTCGAACCGCAGGATATGACATAAAAACATGCCCATAGTACACTTGTTCTCGGACTGCTAACTCCACAAGAAGTTTCCGAGAACTCCAGGGAACACACCTCCGCTCTTTACCTTTCCCCTTTTAAGTGGGCCGGAAAAATTGATTCATTATAAAACCCTGCGTGCATTTTATCGCGAAACCCAATCGGCTCATCATCCACTAGCTCCATTTATGGAGCCAGCCCCCAGGCAATGCCCGCGAGTGAGGAGGGGAAAACAGAAGAGGATGGAACTTCGCCGGACTACGCGGCGGCGAGTCGAAGGGGTAAGTTTTTCGCCGAACCATTTTCTGCTGAAAGGAAATGAGCGATGCTTTTTCTTCGTAGCAGTCGGCATGAGGGATGATGGGCGTTCATCGTGGAATTGGAAGAGACGGAGGTCAAGAGGGACCAACAAGGAACCCGTGCGGTCCAGTACTGGGATTCCAGGGACCTGACAGCATTTACAGCTCGCTCGCAAGTTAAGTTTGACCGGCAACTTACGGGCAGTAGACGAGGTAAAAGCGACCTCCTAAAGCACCCCATCAATAGTGTGTTTCACATTAAGTTGAAAGTATGGGGTTCACGTAAAATAGTTGTCAAACTTAAGGTTTCCTGTGATCACCTCTCAGGCTCATAGGCAACTGCTCAGGAATTAACAAAACTTACAAAGTTTTGCTGATTCCTGAGCATGGAAAAGTTTTACAAAGTTAAGAATGAAACTATTGAATTTATATGCAACCATTTCCAACTCGGCGCAATATTACAAGAAGATATCTTATTGAATAGCATTTGCGCATTGGAAGACTCCAAGATGTGCAGTAAGCACACTGAGAAGCACGATGTTCATTTTTTCTGTTGCTAGTAGTAACATCACACTTCCGGCCTCGGGGATATTTATGCAGAAAACGAATCTTTTTAAGATCCCACACTATCAATTTATTGTGGAACGCCCTATAAAAGTTAAAAGAAAATCACTTGATTTCCCCCCTGAACTGACACTTCCGTGATATCATAATACCGTGATATCATAATAATCGTTGATAGTCGAGGCAGTGATTTAACCACCAACTGGGACAAACATCAATTTTATTTGCTTCTGAATATTACGACTACCGGGTTTTATGACTGTATACTATGATTAAAATTTCTATACGCTTAAGAAATTAATGCCGAGGTTAAAATGCCTGCATGCTTAAAAATAAACGCTTCAGAATGAAAAAAATACTTCATAGAGGATTTTCACAATTTTTGGCTGATTCACTTCACAAATTTTGGTCACAGAGAAAAGCGAATCGAAATGTTCGCTAGCATAGTAAAAAATACAGACAGGATCTCTATCTATGAATTATAAGAGAATTTATCTTAAAAGCAGCTCAAGACTAAGGTTACATACTCCACCAAACTTTTTCAAAGTCTTCAACTAATCAATAAGAGCGCCATTCCCAAAGTAAGATTTGAACCCACGACTCAATAATTTGAGTCATTACATAAACAAAGAGTAAACGCAACCATGAACAAGGCAGAGCGGTTAAATGGAGAAGCACACACGAATGGGCCTAATGTAGATAAAGAACACACAACACGCAGAGGAGGGAAATACCATAAAACATACAATTTCAATTTTTGTCTAAATACGATGTCATGAGAAGAACTACGATTGCAAATGTAAAGTGAAGAAAATCCGCACAATTAGAATACATCTACATCTAGGTAATACCCTGCGAGCCACCACGAGGGTGTGTGGCAAGGGGTGAAGATCACCATTGCACCTTTTGACATGCAACTGGGATATTTAATGGAGACATGCTAGATAACAGAGTCACATGCAGCTAGATGGTTAGTATCCACATAATAAGAAAGGGATTATTGGTTGTTATTACATGCAACATGCACTATAGACTACTCTAACTATATTTCACCTACCTATCCCTGTGCTACGCTGCCGATTGTTCTCTCTTATGGTTCGCGGGAAAAATGACATTTTAAGTCTATCGGTACGACAATCTATCTCTCTAATCTTGTTAATCTGATCAAACCCAGCATAATACGCAGGGGTTCTTAATATATATCTAACGTCATCTGTGAACAAATCGGTTGCGAATTTACTTAAAAGTACTTTGTGACAACACTGAGGAAAGAACATGTTGCTTTGACATAATTCAACAATACCACAAAAATATCGACCGTCAGCTGGCATTACGTTCGAAGCAAAAAATAAGAGTATATTAGGGTGCACATGCAAATCAATACTCTTAGCCTAAAACACGGATTGTAGCAACAGGTGGACGTACAACAGGATTGTTCGTCGCGGAAACCCCACATATCCAACAATCTAACGAGTTAATGAACACTTAGGTAACACGCAACAACATCCAGTACCGACACATAAGACCACGCTGAAACGGCATGGTAATAGAAAGGTAGATTATCCGTTGAAACGACCACCGACTTCAAGTAATACCCTCAAAGGCCACCGGTAGCCCGAGGATGAAATCGCTCCCCACCCAACCGTCATGATAAGAGAAAAGTATTGCAAGAAATGAATGAGAGGTAATGACACGGTCTCTCTCGGATCGTGCCCTTGGGTTCCCCTTGACACACGCCGCCATCGCGGGGAGCAAAAATTCTCGTCGTTAGTAGGAATTGGGAGGTTAAGGGACGCAAAGCGAGCAGGAAGACTGCAGGAGATTTTTTCAAAAGGCCTTCCGACGGAGTGAACGGGTCAGAACGAGAGCACGGATGATGAGAATAGAGCGGGTCGGGAAGTGGAGAAGGGAACGTGGGTGGAATAGAAGTTCTAATTCGAGATCCACGAACCCCAAGAGGCGTCCCGAGAACAAGAGTGCTCGTGGCCGGTCACGAAAGGTAGCTAGCCATCGGAAAAACCAAGGTGACCGCCCGCTTTCGAGAACCGCTGGCCAAGGATCACACGAATTTGGGGAATTAATCAGAAATGACGCTATCTTGGCAATATAATTTCCCACTGCTTCGTAATACGCACGCTTGGTATCGTAAGGTTTCGGGGACGTTCGCATTGCCAAGGATTTATAACCAAATTATTACACTTTCAATCCAGCAGGTAACGCATATCATGATTAATTCAAAAATGGCACAGAGGGAATAAATACAAATAATTTTCTTCCTAAGTTGATTCTCAAGACCGTAAAAGGTAAGATGTAGTCCACAAAATTTGCATTAAAATCCAGCATAAGAAAACCAGAGTACACGTAGAAATTTCAGGCCGAAGTATAGCTGTAGTTTCAGAATTAAATCTGATTTAACCGGGACTTGCAAAATTCGCAAATAACAATAAGGAAAATGGTGCTTAATTTATTATTTCGAGATTTTATTTTGCGCGTTTTCTACACCAAATTTCTAGCCTTTAAACTAACACATGGCTGTTCCGTGGAGGCTGTCAGGGTAAATTATTCATGGTGCTATCAGAATAACCAAAACTGCCGATATTGTGTAAGAGTTTCATTACCTCCGGGTCGTGAGAAGTTAACTACGGTTAACTCTGCTTAGACACAGTCTTAGGTCTCGCTAGTCCTCTTTACGGCGAGAGAGCATTCCATCCTCGTACCTTCAATACCCAAGAATCGGACTCTGAAAGTTTACACAGCTAAAGATACGCGACGACAAACGACTGTTCCAAGTTATCTTCCGAAAGGTGAATTCCACACCTTGCGGTTGCGCAGCTCCGGTTGAAAATGCCATTTTTTGCAATCCACCATCCAGTTACACAAAGGAAACTAAAAACTGTGACGCGTTCATAATTCGACTCATCAAATTCATCAGGACGCACGGCAACTAATTCTGTGGCTTCAACCGAACTCGGAGGCACAGCTGCCTGTAAACGCTGTTGACATTGAACCATGAGCTACACCATACTGGCCACGTTATCTATTTCTCCGATTCTTATTTGGACCTAGATAAAAGTGGGCGAGTTTAATATTTCATCAAAACTTCCATGAATCATACCAAGTTGCTATGAGGTGATGATACCCCGGCTAAATATTTGACTTTAAAATCTTTAAAAAAAAATCTGTCCTAGGTAAACCTTGGATGTGACAAACGTTTTGATGCGATGTAGACTTGAGGTGAAAGGATATGAAACATCGGCAGATTAATGGGTAATGAACGGGAACACATTCCTGGGTATCGAGCTCCGGTGAAAGGTAAATAAACCAATGCATCGCACCTTAATCCCGGAAGAGAATACCAACAAAAGACGGACAATAATAAGGCCGTTAGCGATGAAAGGAAGCCTTTATACCGGTCACATATCAAATTTTATCGCAAGGTGGAGAAGATTAGGACTCGACGGAAGAGGATGTTGGAAACCTAAGTTCTAAGGCGAGGCGTGTGCACCAAAGTACACAGCAACACAAAAACACGAACGAGAGAAAAGCACAGTGTCAACACCTCTTGAGGTGTCCCCCAGTCCCGCATCCGAGCCCGAAGCACTCACTTTCACATATCGCACCCCTTTCCGTACGCTTCCACCCCCCTCCACCCACTTCCCCATCCCATTTCGATAAGCCCACGTGATGCGCGAAGATTAGGAGAAGGGGGGGAGGGAGGTTAGTTGCGCGCGGTTGCCATGTTGCGCCGAGCGGGGATAGAGATAAAGCTGTTGACGCTCCGCAGCCGCCGCCGCGTGTGGCGTTGAGCCCTTCGGGGATGTATGTATATCTTTGACACCTTCCTCTCTCGCGAGCAAATACATACGCGTCAGCGTGGCAGAGCGATCGACAGTCTCAAATGCGCGTACGCGCAAAATCCCTCGAGGGAAGTGGGGCCGCGGATCCACTCAAGCGGGCTCGAAATATATACGATGCGCACACTGCTTGTTACTACGAAATGAATGACTCATTCGAGCGACAAGTACGAAAGAATACTATCGTCAGGGTACGGAGTGGTGTGGACGTTTCACATTACCACGATTGCACGTACTGTAAACGTTGGCTGTTTCCTCAAGTCACGGCTGGCGATGGATGAAGCGTTGAAACGTTGGGCCTCTTCACTACTCAATACTCTAGGTCGAAAATTAAATTAGAAGAAACTCTGAAGCCATTTTCCGAACGATTTTGTAGATTTTGTCAAATTAATGGTCCTCATAAAAATACCAACAACTAGAATACCATAGCAGTTACGGTTCAACCTTTATAAACGATGGCATATTATTTTGCTCTGAACAACTCGGTTCATTTCATCACGGTCATCTACGATTGAACAAAATAAATATCGCCAAGAACATAAAACTTTTCGTATTCAGTACGCGTCCCATTACACTTTTAAATTACTTATGGACATTATCTATCTAATCTTGTTCATAAGGAAGAAAACAAAGGGAAAGCTGATTGGAATCAATTAGGGCACGTAACACATTAATAACTTGTTCATAGGTGAGTTCTGATTTTCGTTATCGCGATCGAGGCATTGTTTTGAAATTTGTTTTTTTTTAATCAGATGGAAGTCTAACTTGTGGTAGTACGAGGCATATACGTTCACAGATGACGTTAGATATATATTAAGAACCCCTGCGTATTATGCTAGGTTTGATTAGATTAACAAGATTAGAGAGATATATTGTCGTACCGATAGATTTCAAATGTCATTTTTCCCGCGTACCATAAGAGAGAACAATAGGCAGCGTAGCAAAGGGATAGGTAGGTGAAAAATAGTTAGAGTAGTCTGTAGTGCATGATGCATGTAATAACAACCAATAATCCCTTTCTTATTATGTAGATACTAACCATCTAGCTGCATGTGACCATATTATCTAGCATGTCTCCATTAAATATCCTAGTGTTTGCCGTTTCTGTGTCCCACTTCACAGACAAGCTATTACGCTGTATAGCTTAGCTTCTATCCATAACTTAGCACAGGATCAAGTAAAGATTAATGCGGGCTTAGCAGTTAGTCTCTCAGGTACACAGATAATTTGGAAAGCTGGGAACATAACACTTAGACGCTCACCAAGGACAAAAACTGCTCGCGTTGCTCACTATCTTTACGAGGAAAGTCCACCATCATCCCATTATGTCGCGCCTGACGGTCAACAGACGCCTGGGGCGGTTTGGACTCCCTATCCCAAGGAAAGAAGTGAAAAGTGTTTTATGTAGAGAGGCAAGTGAGAAAGAGATCATTGGGGGGGGGGGGGGAGTTCGCGGGGAAAGGGAAGGTGGCGGAAGAGATGGTCGCTAGCACTGCGTGGGATGAGAAGGAAGCGGATCGGTATCTGTCAACCGCATTTACGTCACGAACACAGACAAAACACAGTGCACAGACGGGCTGTGCCGGGACCGCTGCCGCCTAAGGCGACACAATCGCCGCTCCACTTTCCGCACCCGCAAACAAAGTGCCGCTCCCCCTCCCCTTATCGCTTGCCTCTCTCGCCGCCGCAGCTGAAGCAGTCTCCCCTTCTTCCCAATCCGTTTGTCCCCCGAACCCTCCTCAGCTTAAACCACGGAGGCTGACATGCTGGATGCGCAATTTAGGAGATTTATGTACAAAAGAAACGAAAACGCCAACATCTTGACTGATCAGCCTCCGTCACATTTCTTCGAACTTAATCTTGAGCACTAAACAATATACTAAGAACACCACCTAATCAAATTCCCGCGAAAATTCCGAAAATACATGCCATCCATGTACATGCGCCTCTTTTTCACGCCGCCAATTTCGTAAAAACGTCTTAAACGACATGATTTCCTTATCATTTTGCATCAGAATACATAATACACAGTAGTTACATTTATTATCAAGCAATGAAAAAGTCAAATGTTAGTAATTTTTAACTGTTTAATAAAATGTCTGACTCCTATTTCTCCCGGAATCGAGCAGCTGAATTTACCCTGATTGAGTTACCTCGAGTTGAGATGGCTAAGCTTCCGTCAAAGTGGGTGTGGACTTCCTTTCCCAAGCACCCCAATTCCTGTCACGCCACGATTCTAAGCATGGGACCAGCGGCGTCCTCTCAAGGGTATTCTCACTTCCCTAGTCTCCACTCACCGTTTCGAACAACCCTTAGCGAATCACGCTTGTGGGTAAACGTCGAATTTCACGCAGGCAGCGATCGACGCCAAGGCACTGACTCGCGGTTGTAAGCAAGTAACACCCAGAAGGGAAAGACGAACTAACTATACCAGGAAAATGTCTGCACATCGAATACTAGAGACTCCAACTGCTCATGTAGTATCGCAACTTCTAGCCTATATCCCACAACAGACCATCTAGCCTAAATCCAAGGACAAACAAGTTCCACGCGAGATTCGAACCCACGACCTTAGGCTACCAAGATAAATTGCTGATATCAGAGAGAATCAAATGAATTTATCATAAGATAATTATTTATATCAATATTAATTATCAATAGATATTCGTGTATATAGTCATATCAAATTACCAGAGCGGGAGGACAACTATCGTCTGAGATGTGGAATAAATGTGATCTGCAAAATGTATGCTTCGATCTGCACTATCCATTATCCATAAATATTGAACTCGTTTTTAGTCAAATTTAGTCACGTTAATGGGAGAGTATTGCAAGTTTCACGAGCAGGGGAATATTAAGAGCAAATAACCTACTCCGTCACTTCTTCTTACGTCGCAGTCATAATTGAGATAAAATTTGAACTATAAGGGTCCTTCAAAATTTAAAGTACCCATTCTTGAAACCTGCAAAAAGAGCTTCGTTGGTGTAAATATTCAGCATGCGCACATATCAACGCGCGAAAAACCTACCTTCCCATGGTATTTCTACCCTGATTCCCAAAGAAATTGCTCTCCATAAAGTGAAAACAAAATAATTATGTTGCCTGGGACATGGGTCGGGCGGAAAATATCAGGAAATTTTTTCTTCCCGCGGAGACTTCACCATCATTGAACAAATGGTTACTAAATAAATGTAGTTTCGTAGAGTGATTGGCTGAGGGATTTTCCTGTCATGTTATATTCACATATTGAAGGATATCACTCACAGCCCACACGGAAATACGTCAGACCGATCCGCTATCTCGAGAAAAGCACACACGCACTTTAATAAGATAACGCTTTCCCGGGCAGAAAGTTAACACCAACACGGAAAGGCCATGACAGGCAGACGGCGCAACCGGAATAGACAATGCCTGCGAGAGGTACCGCATAAAAAAACAAGGCAAAAGAAAACGACTAGCGATTATGACAAGAGAACTTTCCAATACATGTCATTTTCAAAAAACTGCGAGAGAGAGGAACGTTGGATTTCTTTCAACTATAAAAATCTGTTGCGTTTGAATGTGGTTGAGGAAATTCTTAGGAGGAATATTAGGAATCATAAAAACAGGAGGGCGTGTATGAAACAGTGTATGGAGGTAAATGAGGCAAAAGAGGTTTGCAAGGATAGGTCAGTATGGAGGAAATTATTGAACCAGAGTTAGGTGTACAAATGTGTGTTTGTGAATGAAACTCAGTGACTGTGCCTACCCCGGAAGGGAACGGCGTGATTGGTATGTATGTATAAAAATCTGGATTAATGCAACAGCATTTATTGTAGCCAAAGGGACTTCACCATGACTTCGGCCATTTTGTAGGCTCAGTTTTCATCATGCCACGTCTTCCTGAAATTTCTAAACGACTGCATCAGGGTTATGACGTCACATCCACTGATTTTCCGAGGTTCGACCGTATCGAGCCGTAATTGAATAAGGTTCCTGACATAGGGGTGCAACGGCCGCCGACAGAGCTCATCCCGGTTCCTCCTCCGCCTCTGGCCGCAGTGGGTAAGATCACGGAAACAAACCCGAGAGTCAATTTAGCTCCCTTAAATTGGCACACATAATAAATATCACTGTTTGCTGAAACAGAGACGAAAACGGCTTACTCTCACTATTAAACAATATTTGCTCAGAAATTAACTCCTTGTCACGAGAGGGGATGCCAACGTAGAGCCGCTTCCAAAATGTTCCGCCTCACAATTAACAATGTTAACTATGGCTAAAATAAATTATCCAAAGTACCTCAGACACATAAATCAACCCTACTCGCTTTCTTTAGATGCTAGAAGAATTCTTAATAGTGACTGATGATGGATAACGATAATACATCTACATCTACGTAATACCCTGCGAGCCACCACGAGGGTGTGTGGCAGGGGGTGAATATCACCAAACATGCACTATTACCATGCAAGTAGGATATTTAAGGGAGGCATGCTAGAGAACAGGGTCACATGCAGGATAGTAGTAGGATAGCAGTAATAGGAGCACTTCAGGCTGTGACCATCAAGGATAAGAAGTGATAGCAATTGAATCAGCGGATACAATCAAATTTTGAAGCCTTAACAACTAATTATCCCAACAAACGTAGCTGCGGATAGAGATTCGAAGACAGTAATCTTGTGATGGAATACATATCGCACATTCCCACACGAGATTCGTGACGAATAGTTTCCCCACAGCCAGGAATTCATCTCCAACTCCCTATTACAACGGCGATGAACAGATACTTATATCGCAAAAAGAATCAGGGTGAAGTTCGGGTCACGAAGATGTGTCCCGCTGAGTAAATTTCACCCCAAAAATGGAAAAAGAGAGGAATTTCAAAATATTCGGAAATCATCACCTTAGTTAGTGTAATTGAAGACTTTTATAACATGTAGGACGTCGGATGGGCCACGTGAAAAAAAGAAGGCATGCTCAGAGAAGGAGAGTTTCAGTCATGATTACAACCAGTTATTATTTACACATTACCTTCGCATTCAAAACAACCAATTGAAGGGTAAGACGCACTAATTACAGAAAAAATGTAATAATAATGAATATAGCTCCTTTAGTAAAGGCGCTTCACCGATAAAGTTTGTTAGTCCCTCGAAGACTGAGGTCAGAGTTTACGGTAGCAATTGTTTAACTTCTTAAGGTAACCACTGTTTCGATACAAAATAGTAGCTTACCTAAAGTTCAACATATTATTCTACTGTCAACGTAAAAAAAACAGTTCTCTGATCGTAAAATATGACCAATATCGCTGACAAACCGGAATTCCATTTCGATATGTAGTGAGTTACCTAACTTAAAGTGACTCGAAAATATAAGGCAAGCGAAGGTGTATGGGGCGGAAGTCTTTCTCAGTTATATAGTTCTAAGCAAGAGCATTGGCTACGAATTAAATTACTTTTACACTTATTAGGGAGTGAGTTTCCAGCCATTTAGCCAAATACTAGAATGTGAATCATGACTATGTGTAAAATACCTACTTTAGAAATTCTCCGTAAAAAGTCAAACCAACCAATTTGAGCTTATAGATTATTATGTAGGTAGATATTTATATGCCACGGGAGGATATGAAAAATTATCCCAAAGCATTATCTAAATTTGGCAGTTCCTGCTAATATCATCAAGATTATGGCAAATTGAAAATAATTATTAATGAATCTGAGTAAAAGAATATGGGGAATCCTGGGAGAGTATCGAAAAAATAGTTGAAAAATAATTTAAGTAAGAGTCACAACCACCTACATTAGATGACAAGGAAGCGGAGGGAGTGACACCCTGAACAAAATCACTCAAAGAAATTTTATAAATACACTTTGGAATATGAAAAAATTAATTTAGACAGGAAATATACCCATTTAATACAGACGAAAAAGGATAGCAAAGCACTTGAGACATTATCAAAGTAATAAATCATCAGCATCTCAAAAATGAATTTATCTTGAATTGAACAAATAAATTCACGACACGACTAAATGAATCTTTTTCTCTACAAAAGGGCGAAGATAAAAATCCACTCATTACATGAGACACCTCAAGAGAGTTTCTCAGGACTATAGAACACCAGGAAAAAGAAATGCCAAGGCTAGGGCAAAGAAATAACAGCGATGCATGTGGCAACGGGCTTTAGCCAGCCAGCTTCCATCTGCATCTCTCAGCCCACGCTCCACTGGAGTCCTCTAACTCCAAACGACGCCCAGCTGCCACGGAGAGTTCAAATGTCACACACCAGCCGAGTTGACGATTATCTCCCGACTAGCGTTCAAGGCTAAACACGCGATAGATGCGAGAGAGCTTTCCTGCCTAAGGACGGAAGATAGAGAAGAGATAAATAAAATAAATGATCGATTTTCCTATTTTGAAAAATATGGAAGGAACAGAAAGGCGAGCGTGTTCTCAGCTGTCGATAAGACAGGCGAAGCAAGTTGTGGGACAGTTGCCTCCATACGGACATGGACCGACGATCAACTGAGGTAGGGAGGAATGTACATTACGTTTTCACCAGGCCTATGAAAAGGAGTTCAATTAGGCAATGAACAACGCGAACAATCTACACGGATGGTGATCGTTGAATCAGTTAAAATTGCATGAAATAACTAGTGTAGAAAATCGTAGATTAGGATTCGTAAAAAGGGTTCTAGGCAAATGCGATGAGAGAGTACGAGAAAGAAGCTATTTTACACTCGTCAGGCCTCATTTAGAATATGCCGCTAGTATATGGGATCCGTATGAGGAAGGTTTGATAAAAGAATTAGAGCGTGTGCTAAGGAGATCCGCTAGATTTGTTAAAGGCCGTTATGATAATTGTATAAGTGTTACGAGTTTAATAGAAGAACTAGGATGGGAATTACTATCAAAACGCACGTTAAAATTTAGGTTAAACCTTTTAAGTAAATTCCAAACCGATTTGTTGACAGATGACGTTAGATATATATTGAGAACCCCTGCGTATTACGCTAGGTTTGATTAGATTAACAAGATTAGAGAGATAGATTGTCGTACCGATAGATTTAAAATGTCATTTTTTCCGCGTATCATTAGAGAGAACAATAGGCAGCGTAGCAAAGGGATAGGTAGGTGAAATATAGTTAGAGTAACTGTAGTGTATGATGCATGTAATAACAACCAATAATCCCTTTCTTATTATGTAGATACCAACCATCTAGCTGCATGTGACCCTATTATCTAGCATGTCTCCATTAAATATCCTAGTTGCATGTCAATAGTGCATGTTTGGTGATCTTCACCCCCTGCCACACACCCTCGTGGTGGCTCGCAGGGTATTACGTAGATGTAGATGCATGCCTGTTTCGGTAACACACGGTAGCACACATAATACCAGAAAAATAAAAACAAGAAATTTATTCATCGATGTGAAAATCGACTGGCCTCATTTTGCAATAGAAGATTTTCGATTTCTTCAATGTAATAATTAACATTCTCACCTAGAGGGAAGAGGTATCAATAATTCTCACGGGAAGAAGGATGTTAAAGGCATAGAGATGAGAACTTCTTCTCAACTTCTCGGTTTCCATTAGCTTCTAACCTTGTTGTTTTACTAGTTGTGTTACACTATTTGCAATCTATCGGTCAAAGAGGTTTCAAAAAATGCTTGGCTTTCCTCATTACTTCGTTCGCGAATAACACTTCACAAGAAGGATCTAAAATCCTTTAGCGTACTCTAAAGCAAACCAACAAGTCTCAGGTAATTACATGGTATTTTGGATAAAACTGGATTCAGTGGAAAGGGCATCAGATGTTTACGGCTTGAGTCATGGAATCTTTTTTGAGGCGAAGGGAACTGATAATGGGAGGCCTGACAGAGGTAAAAAAAAGAATGGTGGAAACCATTATATAGAGCGTGACAAACTTGTAAATTTTGGATACTGTGCGAGAGGAATGGAAATTGGTAGTGGAGATTCGGTGGAGGCAGAAAGAATAGATGGAGGACGTGTTTAGAGGTGAGGACAGGTAAAGAGGTTGATTAAGGAGAGTATGCTGAAGAGCGGTAGAGGAGGGAAGAGAATATGCACACTGTGTGACAAAGGGTATGAGGAACGTAAAAGGGTAACGTCGTGATCAAGCCATGCGAAGGAGAATGTTTATTTACCTGAGAAATGGAGATGTTTGAGGAAAAAAACTATCATCAGCTAATGGGATACCAAAAGATTATTTATTTGTACGAGGATCATTCCACTAAGAGAGTAAGAAGGGGTGGATAAATTGGCGCACATAGACTTAATAGCATTCAGCATCACGCACGTGACAAATCTTGAACTAGAGTGTTGAACAAGAAGAGTATACCGACCGCACGAATACGATTCGTCCTTGCTCCACTTACTACGGGTGCTGGCACACGGGACCAAAGCGTGTGTGGGTGGGCATATAGCCCAAGAGGAGGCAATAAGGGGGAAAATTCGTTCGCGGCTGACTGACTTGTCCCCGAAGAGAAAACACGCGGAGGAGGCGGAGAAGTTGTGCGTATGGATGGCAGGGAGGCTCGCACTGGAGCCAAAAGCCAAAATGGGAACGCCAGCGAAAGCTCACTCCTCGGCATGTCGAAGAAATTCACCACACAGACGTGTCTAGAGGTGAGGATTAGGGGGTTTACGACCAAAAGTGTCCGTAACATAACATAGGGAGGGTGTTCATGGAAGCACGATAGCTAAGGAAAATATAGTATATTATTCATCCCTATTGACATTTCTGGACGGGCCTTGACATGTAATAAAAACGCCAAAAAAAGAAGGTATTACTGGAAGAATTATCGACATACCAAGATGATTCATCTGAGCCCACATAAACTGATTTTAGCAACAAAATGAGCAGCTACCCATGCAACGCAAGTGGACAAAAAACACGCGCTGCTTTTTTCATTATTTCGCTCGCTAACTAACACTTTACCAGAGGAATCTCAAATGCTTGAGCGTACTCGAGAACAAACCAGCAAGTTAGGTACCAACATCATATATAGGAGAGTAGTTGCTTTAGTGGTAGGGACACCAGATGTTCATTGCTTAAGCCATGAACTAGAGCTGAAGCCATGCCTCGCACAACCATGTTGGCCAGATCATTTAAAATCCTAGAGGCAATAAAGAGTTTCAATTACCTTCGCGAAGATGTCATAAAATCCTCTAGTGATAATTCCACCACCGACCAGTAATTACAGCTCGTCTAGGATGCATTGCGTACTTTCAAAATTCTTACACTTCTGTGCATGTAGCTGCATTATTTATGAAAACTGGTAGTTCCTTATTTTGAACAGAAGAATGAAGTGAATGACTCAGTTAATACTCACCCCTTGCCACATATTTGAGAATTTGCAAGTAGGTTACAATGCAGACGCAATATCCTATTTAAATGGTTAGTTACTTGATGAGGCGACGACTGAGGCTATTTTCTCAGTTAAGGATAAGGGTGCATGGTAGAAATGGAAGAATAAATTGGGAAATGATAAAGGGATGGAAAGAAACCCAGCGTCGTAATTACCCTACCCTTTACGGAAGTCACCCAGGTACCCCCAGTATCAAGAAACATACGAGGGAGGGAGTATGGCACTTGAGTTGCTCTCCACAAATTATAGTTGGAATTCTACATAAAAATCTCCGCTTCTTTCAGGGTTCAAACCCGGACCCATTGGAATGGTAATCAAGCACGGTGGCAATATTAGTTCAATCTCATCCTTCTTTTTAATATATTGTCGAAAACCAGTTCATCAGTTTTTAAATTACAAAAACTTTCCAAGTAGGCGCGAATCTATATTCCCTCCTCTGCATCGCCAGGAAGACTTCGCTCGAGCGCGCATGCGCCGCACACGCAACGCATCGGACGTTCCCCCCGCGCGTGCGTTTTCCATACGATCAGTCGACGACGCACGTCAGTGAAGAGCGATGAACTTGCAAGCGAGCGCAAGAGTATCTGGCGCAACTCACGGAAATGAGCGTCGCGTAGCGAGTTTCCGGTTTTTACGCGGCGAGGAGAGAATCCAAGGCCGTCCTCGACGGAGAGCCCTTGGGATAGGGATTTTTCTATCGAGAAAAAAAAAGAGTAATGGAAAATTTCCCGCACAACGCAACAATTCTTTCCATGTATGTACATTATACGGTTCTACACAAGCACTCAGTGGGACGACTCATTTTTCTCTTCCGCATCTAGATTTCTACAAGTTTTTTTTACACGTCAATAGTTTATCGGCTGGTCTTAATGTGCTACAAGCCACACAACACAGTAGCGAAAGGAATTGACATAAATTTTAGTTGTTTTGACGTAAGCTACGGAAAAGGATAATCCGTGGGGCCGATAAGATTCAACTAGGTGTGCGAAAATCCCGCCCATAGTGCTTTTTACTCACCCTTGAGACGTCAGAAGTAGTACATTAGCACAAGATTCTTTCAATAATATCACCGGAGATAACATTTGAACAGAAAGATATTTTACCATGCATTCGTAAGAAAACTTAATCACCAGTAAGACTCCCTATAAATAAAGTTATTATCCAAAAGATAAAACAACGCGGTTAAATAGGCAAAGGAGAAAGGGCATTATTTTATTTTTACGTTTGACAGGTAATTAATACAAGTACCAGGTAAACACAATAGTAAAACGTCAGCACTACAACACAACATACTCCATAACACGTGGTGTTCCGCGCACACACTGTTACCAGTCAAAATTAACACAAACACGACTGCGAGACGGGAAAATGTGACGAAAAGAGACAAGAAGATGTGTAAACTTAAAATTATTATTCCATTAGGGCCTTCAGTGCCATCGAATCAGTCAAGATAATGACCTACACACGGGAATTTACTTAATGCTTGCTATTACCGAGTTATGATTTACCAGATAACAACTAATTCCATGCTGTAGCAAATACAAGGAATATCATGTACTTTGGTGTTCAAGAAGCAGTACTGCCTCTAGTTATTGCTCAGCTAATTAAATGAATGCAATTAATATAGTAACATGTTATTTTCCGTTTTCTAGTCGAAATCCAAAAAAAAGTCGAAAGAATTGAAAGTAGCCAATGCCATTGTCATATTATATTTTAACAACGTTTTCGTGATAAATACTAGCTGCTGAATTTAAAAACGTGAAATCATACCATAGTCCGTAAAACCTATAAATAAATGAAAATAAATACACATAATACTGTTCATACACAATACCACTATTCCTTGGCTTTCAATTCCGAAATGCAGTTCATTTAAACAAAAATCTTCAGTCTGAAACATAAATAACATAATTAAATGAAATATTTTTTTTAAATAATGGACTCTAACAAAGTACCTAAATCTGTATGTACTTATACACTGTACCATACATGCATGTAGTAAACGATTGGAAGACCAGATCGCGATTCATTAATATTCACAGTTCTCAGCAAAATAAACGCATTTACACTGTCTACTGTTTTCCTTCCGTATTCCTTTCCTATGAATTATGGGGGCTTAAATTTATCTACGTCCCGGTTGGCTTCGAGAATGACAAGCACACCTTGGCAGAGGAATCAAGGTTCTCCGCCATCCATTCCCGATTTAAGGCACCGTGCCCACAAAATCCCTTTTCTGCAAGCTACTCCCGTCGGGATGACTGTCGACTATGATCGCGGCACCGGACGTCTTAGCTAATGACATCGTTAATACGGCGCCTAGATCATCAATATCTAAGTCCTTCCTCCCCACACACGCAATTAAGATCACTTATATAAACCCACACAAGACCTAGTTCAGCCCCACTGAAAGATAGATATCCATTACTTTATTACCCTCGTCATTCATTTGTAATTAAATAATCTATATTTCCACGACATACACGACCGTAAGAAATAGTATAGAGAACGCCGTAACTCTTGCTATCTCACACTAACCAAAACACCAAATGGCTTTCACAACAAATATTTGCACTACTTGATATCTACGGCAACTATTCATAATTTTTCAGGGCGTTACAAATTACGTGGACTAACATTGACTAAGAAGGCACATCAAAATCATTCATTATGTTCTCGGCATAATAATAAATTCCCTCAGCAATTAACGATTAACAAATTTCTAACTACTTCACAAGCGATACAGATAGCAGCACGCCTATAAAACCACTATCAATCTATCCAACCTTTTATTTCTCTAACATAATGTTCGCTCTTAGACATCGATTCGTGCGCGGCATAGAGCAAAGAAAGCACACCAAATGCCCCAATTGAGTCCTGAATACATTGATACGGATCGTGGATAGCACTCACTAATTTAATATTTTCCAGTGTGTAGTTCAACCTTTACTATCAAATTTATTTAAGATTGTCCTAAATGATTTTAGATTCCCAATTACAAGCATCAATTCTCACTTGAAAATCATTCAATAATACCGCAAATAACAACCAATATCGTTTCACTTCAATGAAAACACACAACCGCCTGTTCCTACACACCCAATAAAACGCCACTCAACAGGATTGCTACGACTGACGCAGATGCGGAACCACTCATTATGTGCATATTCAACTACCAAAGTTTCTAGGCTTAATTTGGCACCACATAGCAAGAACCTACGCCAGAAAACCAAAATCACAGCAAGTCAGTGCCTGAGTTACTTGTTACTACCACAATGGGCATTATTCAACCTTCTCCCGCCGTTAGCGTGAACTCATTCCCAGCTAAACACTCCACAGAAGTGTGACATCAAAAATGCTTCTAGCAAAATGCCAATCCTCTAGAAAAGAAGATTGCCGATTCCACTAAATAGCTAAGGTACTTCGAGCAAGTTTTTTTCAGTCGCCATGAGCTATGCATTCGAAATTAATTTTTTAACTATCCAGTTTAAAGCATATATTGTATGTATAAAGCAATGTTATTATGGCAGACTCCATTGCAGCAAATATTTCTAAACGATGGCAGACTTCTCCGAAACTTACAATGTGCATATTTGAGGCTTTAGCTAGCCTTATTTGTATCACGCCGACGCTGGAAACGCCGACTAAAACGAAGGTTTTAAATGCGGCTTTATATAAAGTATTTAGGCGAATATTTGAATCATAGATGAAATATTTAGGAATACATACGAGTTACACGCAACTATCTATCTGACACACGAGTATCACAACTGCTCCGTTTTAACAAGTAATGTCTCTCACGGGAGCACACCATATCCCTAGGAAAACGGCTTCCATTATATTTCGGAATAATTAGAAAGATGAGATCTCATTCTCCATGATGAAACCAAATTAAATGAACATTAAACACAGTGATATCTCGCTCATACTACATCCAAAACCGTAGAGGAGAAATGAATCCTATCATCTGCTTTATAAACTATAAGGAAGCACGCGGAAAAAACGGCTCCTTGGAAATCAGTTGTTTTATGGGAAGCGTCCGTGTTTTCAAGAAGGAATTACTCATGCTTCCAGATCCAAGGTTAACGCTCGCCGTCTCCAACGAACGGCTGACTTGATGACGCATCCAATAGAGTGTGTTCTTGAAAAACCTCAACGGCTTAAAGGCGGCGGAAGGGTGAGAGGGAGGTGGGGTTGGGAAGATGAGGGAGGGGAGAGGGGGGGAGGGATGTTGGACGTATTCCGGCTGTGAGGAAGCAAGAGCGACGGGAGAAGAAGAAAGACATTCGGTCGGGCGGACGCGGGGAGACAATTCACTTTTATCGCGAGCCACAAAAAAGGAATTCGGAGATAAGTCGCAGAGTAAACGACCTGTGGAGAAGATTGAGGGGAACGTCATCGAAAGTTCATCGATGCGCGATAAATGAAACTGACGAGCGAGGAGTGAAAAAAAGCATCACTGAAAAAAGTTAATGCCCACTAGGTATGTAAAACGTGTATAGTACAGAGATGAAGAGGAGGATGCAGTCCCGGGTACGTTCCCATTGAAGCGCAGCCATATTATTCCAATGAAGAATGTTTTGACTGATTTTAAAATTGACACAATTCGGTCGTCGTATTCCAAAAAAACGGAAAATTTTACTTTCGATTTTTTCTACCCCCGGCCACTTCCTAAAACAAAAAACCATATTTTTGTTTAATCGAAAAGGAATCCAAGCAACTAAAACCTCATTAAGTTCGTTCCTGGAAATGTGACAGTAACGTTGGGTGGAACACTGGACAAGGGTTAAACACCGCATTCACATGTTATTTGGCTCATATCACCGGAATCTTCGTAGATCATTCACATGGAATGATCTACGAAGATTCCGGATTCTACAAAGAATGAACCAATGTACGAGGTTTGTCATATAAGTTTTTATAAACTTTGTAAAATTAAAAAATGATTTTCAAGTAGTCAACAACGTTTTTACACTTCCGTTACTTCATGTAAAAAGGACATTTTTTGTCAAAAATAAACTATTTTGTTTCATAAAGGGTGTTTCAGCTGTGAACTTTCATTAACACAAGTTATTTGACTAGTTCGCGATTGCCTTTCCTAAATTCAAGGACAAAGCGCATTTAGAAAGAAATATTACAACACCGTTAGGATATTTTCACCAACCATGACTATTAGATGCGGACACCGAATCACTGAAATGTTGATCCGTAATATGAGAAGAGCCTTGAGGATGGGGTAGACATACATAAGAGCTACTACAGATTAGATTCCTAAAGATGTAAAAATGTGACACGGATGATTCGCTAAGAGTAGATTTAATTTTTTTTCAAAACAGAGAGAACACAAAATGCGGAAATTTCCAAGGAATCCTCCAGCGATGACGTTATCCATCAGCGGCGTATTTTGGCACCAATTAGAGATATGGAGGATCCTTTCAGAAGGTTCATAAGCAGACCGAATGATTAGATACGCGGAGAGAGACGCGGAAGAACAAGATTTTTTCACAAGCCACGGTTAAGAACAGACACAACTTTTATTAATAAATTCTTCTAACATACGATCGTTGATTATTGGCTGTTACCTTTCCTTTAAAGCTTATCAAATGACAATTACATGCTGAAAATAAGATTATGCTTCTGGAAATCCATTAATGCCCCCAAAAAAAGACCATTCGCTCAGGGAGAAAACTATTTCATTGGCTTACTCTCACCTGAGCTTGAAGGGTAAGTAATTGTGAAATATAAATATTTTAATACCCTTCACGTCCTTCAGATTATAATGAGGTTATTAATAGCATTTCTTAAGCGAAAAGGTCTTAGCGTATGGAGCGTTGTGTGTTGGAAAACCCATAACGGATTCTACTACTTCTATTTAAGAGTGGAATTAGGCTTTGGTATCACTTACCCCACAACAAAAAATAGCACGGATCAGGAAAATTTCATGCACTTCCAGTCTCCAGAATACAAAAACAGAAGAAACTCACCTGCAAAAGAAAAGTAGCAATGATTATAGATATTCATATCAAAATAACACAGAATATTTGCTGAAACCATCAATACATGTATAATACTAGCAATAGAACGTTTAAAAGAACAATTGCCACTGGAGACGACATAAAAAACGGCGAGAGTAAAACAAATGTAGGTTGATTACATTCAAAATAATAAAAACAAAAAAATACGTCAAAGAGGCACACTTTCGGATACTAGCTTAGCCCAAAGAGAGGTAAAACTCGGCATTAACTCCACATGACTTGTTAAGATATGGTAAATTCCTGGTGAGAATCTACAGACGCCATCGTTAAGCAGGAATAAGGGGATGCAGGGACACCTAGCAGTGACTGCCAATATTTTTCAACTGTCAAGCTTCCAAATAGTATTAAGATCGTCAACCCAGGCTAGATGATAGATAACAAAATGGTTGATCACCCGCCGCCAAAATACTCTCAAAAAAACGAAGCATACGCCCGAGGGCGAAGTGTACTCAAAACCCACTCCCTGTAGCTCTGGTGCCCAGAGCGTCATCTAGTTAGCTCCCCTCCCGGGCTTAATTGATGAAGCATATACATCCTCGTAGCCCCTTTTGTTGCAACCAAATTCTCATCAACTCGGGGTTTTATGCCTTTCCTCCACTTATCCATGTCTCCTCCATCACCACCATCCTCCACAACAGGGAGGGGGGGGAGGAGCTTAAACACACGGACGTGGAGATTTTTTCCTCGACGTTCACAGCAGTCGTGATGACTGGACGAGGGAGGCCGAGAAACTGGCACAAATGAAAGTTTACAGCGGCCACTGAAAATCTGAACGGCGTTAACTATTAAGCCCACAACACCTACCAACTTTACTATCGGTAATAATCAATTGGGGAGTTGAGTGATGTAAATCAAAAGGAATTCTCTAGACAACTTTCATCAACGAGTAGAGCACAAATTTGAGAAATTACACGGTTAAAAAGAAGATACACTTGGTAATATTCTATACAATGTTTTAATGCACTGATCGGCTACGATGTGTCGACACCATCATCAGAGCTATAACAAAAAAATACCCTGGAATATAACCAAGTATTGCATAATTAACGCAAGTCAAAATTCCAACATGTTACTAGCCCGAATGTAACGTTATTAAAAATTCACGGGGAAAATAAAGGAATAGGAAGTCCACCATTCGCGAAAAAATAGCTGATAAAGCTGACTTATGCAGTTCACACATCTAAATTGTATGAAACGAGAACACTGTAAAATGCACTAGAAGCCAGTCGTGTCACACTTTGCAAAGAAGATTGGACTTCTTTGAAATGTATGAACTCGGATTTCAAAGCTGACCCCTGAACAGCTCCAAGAAGCACGTCATAGTCATTAGTTATCCATTCGGCTAAAGTATAATGAAAATTCTCCAAGAAGAAATCTTCCTGAAAGTACCTAAAATATTCTTAATTTCAAAAAAGACAGCTGAGAGACGCTGCTGAACTCAAAAATGTCGAAATTTGCATTTTCACGAAGAATTATCGCTGCCGTAATAGTTGCAGTCAATCCTTTACAATCAAGGATATAAAAATATTGGAGCCTCACAGCTACCAAGACATTTGATGCGAGATGAGAGATTAAGCATGTAGTATTCGCGCAATAGAGAGCTGAAAAGGAGAAACGAAGGCAGGCAAGTAAAATGCACATCTCAGCACCCAGCCCGCATTAAAAAAATGATAAATAGTGAATTAAACGCTTCCCTTTTTTCCTTTCACGACACGCCCGTAATAAATAATAATAATGAGGAGACAAACGTTTCGCATTAAAAATAAAAATAGTGGGCCGTAAGGATCTACGAAGGGAAAAAATGCATGAATAAACGCTTCAGGTACGGGACTGCACACAAGCCTACGTGCCCGGCGAAGCAGTTTTAATTTTCCTCCGGCCCTCAACACAGCTCGCGGCGTCAGCGGCGTGATTCTTATTTACGACCCTCCAAGACTTCCCTGGAGCCCTCTGTGATTCACATGTGACTCACCGGATTCGCTCGCTGAAAATCCTGTAACTTGATTTATTAATCCACTCACATTTCGCCGAGAGGACGAATGCACGGTACGGGGGCACAAGAGAAACGTGTTTGACGCACTTGTGATACAAGGAACGCGTCCACGACCGGTGAAGCACAAACTGTGAACGATCACGCGTCGCCAGCAATAAAAGCAGAATAATTGATTCTGGCTTCGGCGGGGCTCACGTTTCAAATACAATACAATGTCCAGAAAGATTACATGACTGATTTATGTTTTAAAGATAAATTTCTTAAAATCCAGGATTACTTAAGTACCTTCGAGGCTGATAACGTACGGTAAAGAGTGGCGTAGTACTCATAATTTAGATGTTTTTGCAATTGAAAGTTAACGTCGAAAAAAAAACTTACGATAGTCAATAGTAATACTATCAGCGTTCCATAAGTTAGCTACAAAATTCTATGAAGAAACGTTGAAGTGTTAACGAATCCTAATATGCAAAACTTCCCAGTACCATTTTTTGAGGGTGGGAAATTGTAGCTTTGTTCTGCTGTAATATTCCACGAGAGTACATGTTTCCTACATTTTTCGTCACCCTTAATTGAGCGATTCAGCACTAAATTTAGGCTGAAAAACTTGATTAATACACACATTAATTTCACAATACTAATGCGGCGCCTAGGAGGGGTAGCACAATTACGGCTAGGATCAGTTTACCAAAAAATAACTGATTCAATCGCAGCTCGAAATTCAATGGAGGGCGAAAACAGATAGTGTCGTTCAAAATGTGCGTGTGGAGGATAGAATTTGATAACGCACCTTGGACCGAAAGGAAGACTATATAAGCAGCGACAGACATGGCAGGGAAGGAAAGAGGGAGATTTCCTGGAGGAAATCAGGAGGTAGCAAAGAGGTGAAAGGAGCGAGTTATACAGGGGAATGCGACAAAGGCCGTATTGTGTATTAAACCGCGCCCTGACATGTAAAGCAACAAATGATAATCAAGAATATTGTTCATCAGATTGCTGAAGTGGTTTTCCTCCACCAAGTCTACGATTTATACATGTTCACACCCATTCACAGCAAATTATCTCCAATAAAATTCCTTAGAAGGCAATGAGGTAAGGTATAATTATCCATAATGAGAGGGTATTACAGTACATCGGGGTTTATGTCATACATTTCGTGACTTGGTTAGGATTCAATATAGCGGGGAATATGATGAATTTTGAGGAGGTAACTCATGAACGAAACGCACTCATCTATCAGAAAAGCAGCAAAGCGAATCTTGGATGAGGATGAGGTCGGCCGTTCATGCCTAAACAAAGCTGCCGTCAGCTGAAATAGTGTGTCTCACATAATTTGAAAGACAGGCACACATTTTAGAGGCATGAATTTTGAAATTGGTGAGAGTAATAACAGTTTCAGCGGAGACAAAAGGGGAATTCTGTATCTCAGTTTCAACATAGAGTTCCCTCGCTCCTGTCTTACATCTACCATTTTATGAGATTATCACCATCAAATTGGTATAACTTAAACCTAACGCGCGAGGCATCAAATGTTGCGGTAAATTATACGTTCATTTACGTTCGCAATATCAGACACACATAGAGCATGTTTCATGGGAATGAAATACGAATAAACCATATAGAAAACGCCGAAATTAGAACCGATACGTACAAAGTAGACAGTGACGGGCCACACAGCAAGGCTTGTTATGAGAGATATGTTTCAGTGTCGGGTTTTACGCTCTTTTTCATGTCACTTTGCGAAAGGGGAAGTTTTTAGGTCATTTCTAAAGCGATTCGCGAGGTTTCACCGCGATTTCAACGCTCCGATGTGCGATAATGGGAATAGAAAGGAATCCAATTATCTCGGTGCCCTGTCACGAGGCGTGTTTCTCAGGGGAGGAAGAAAAGTGAAAACTCACATTTCACTTCACTCGCCGACCAAGATTCACATTCTGCGGCGAGCATCGCCAGAGACCGTGGGAAATTCGTTGAAGTAGAGAACATCAACAGACGTCGATGAAGTAACGGGTCTCAAGAAAAAGAGCATCAAGTAGGTTTATATACGCAGATGATCGAGGTAGAACTCTTTTTTCCGCTGCATTGCCAATAACTTTTATTAGTCATTCAAGTCAACTTCGAATTTCATCGAATGGTATTGTAGCTTATCTTGCATATTATTAGGAAGAATAAGGCCCAAATATTGCCCTTGCGCTGCGGACATGCGGTAGAAAAAAGAAAGAACGTCGTAAACGTCTTCTTCATTTGCATTAGCGCGTAACATTTACTTGAATTACATCACCTTGTCTTCCAAGCCATGATTCATTCATCTGACGACAGAAATGTGTTGGCTTAACAGCCAGAGCATTCAGATGATAAACATTTACATGGATCACATCATATAGTAGACTATGCATCAGAATAACTCACGAAATTATTTCATTGTGCCCTGAAAAAACTGTTTTTGAATAATTAATGGTCCTTGAATAATAGTTTACCAACCAATATGTTGAACTAAGGGGGAACTCAAGCGTTACAGCTTATTCGAAAGCTCGTGGCCCATGTGACATGAGAATTAAGCTCCAACACTGAGTTTTCACTTCATAGTCGTCGCAACTTTAAAGAAAATACTTAAGCAAGAATACAAAGACTCGGGTTATTAAGGGTTAACATAATATTCATTTTAGTACCAAGAGATTTGAGGAAAAAACATAGCAAATGAAATGGCACCTTCATCTTGCTTTTAATTACCTCAAAGTTGAATTATATAGACGGTATCGCTGGAATCAGCAACGCTCAAAATGTGCATATTTTTCCAAAAAACCTCTTCGGCCAGGTTCGAGCATTTCTTTACTCGTTCCCTCTCTGCAATTGAAAAACTTTCAGCAAACCTCAATCTAAAGACCCACGCACCTCTTCACCCTCGATGTGCGGAAATATTCGAGACTTGCACATTCCATTAAAATAACCGTCAGCGTTAAGAACGTCTCAGAATGGAAGCCCTTGTAAATCGCCGAGAAAAAGATTAGAATTTCATCTCGAAAAAGAGTCCCTCACCACAGAGCTCGTCTTCCGCCTAAGGAGAGACGTCCTTGGCGTATCGCGACAGCCGCTCATGCAGTTACGGCCTTAGGGAAAAAAAAGGTCGGCTGGAAGAGACTCAACTCGCCTGGTAGTTCTGTCAAGTCCCCGACGGACTCCACATCACAATTATCGTCCAGAGGAGGAAAGAGGGGGGAGTGAGGAGAGAGCACTTGCGAAACGGGGGTCTTGGTCGATTTATTCAGCGCGACAGACAAGGACGGGCTGGAAGAAGCAATAGGAATCGGTTTTCCGTCTGCTGGAGGAAGCAGCGTTCTCAACTTTAGAACGATATATCACCTGCGTTTTAGCGAGTAAAGGAGCCAATTCCCAAAAACTAGGAGAAAATCCATTTAACCATGGACCAGATAGAAAACAACTGACTGCCTCGCACTTCTAACTCAGAGGAAGATGTAGACAAAGCATTACACATTGTAGACAAGTACGACCACGATTAACGTTTCTTTAATAATATGGAATAATGAAATTCTAAAAAAAAGCAAAGATCCGACACTACTTACAAAAGCGACTGTAAAACAAAGGTATTTATCTGGTACAAAACAGTCGGTACAGGTAATTCGTCACCAAAGCAACCTTTCTAACGTTGATAGAAATTACCAACGAAATGGCCCCAGCCCTTGCAAAATTATCCGTGACAAAATTTCATACTCCGACCATCCACAAGGACATACCTACTTCCAAACTCACTTATTCTTATTATTCCAATTATTTTCATTAAAACGCTATAACAGGTTCACCGACGGACAAGCGAACATGTACATCTACATACTACTCCGCGAGCCGCCGCTTGGGCGTGTGGCAGGGGGTGGTAGGTCACCAGCCGTGTAAAGATGTACAAGTTTTGGAGGTGAAATGGTGATATGTCCTATGAGAGTGTGTTTGGAGGAGCTCAGTTTCTATTGTGGTCGCTTATTGTGCGCGGAAAGAAAGAGTTTTTGTACCTATCTGTTCGGCAGTGTATCTCTCTTATTTTATCGCATCTGTCAGACCGAGAAATGTAGAGAGGCGTCATGATAATATTCTGTGCGTTCCTCTGAAAAATATCAGTTCTGAATTTATCAAGCAGCCTAAGCCTAGCGTGCAGCCTCCGAGTCTCTAGGGGCTCCCACCTTAATCCCTCTAACAGTTGTGTAACACTATATGTTCTTTCGTAGCAGTCTTTAACTAAGCGTGCTGCTTTTCTTTGTACTTTTTTAATTGTTTTGGTAAAATATTTATGACCAGGGTTCCAAATGCTCGCCGCGTATTCGAGGTGTGGCCTAACCAGAGCGAAGTAGCATCTCTCTTTTACTTTCTCATCCGAGGACCTACCTATTATACGCTTAACAAAATATAGTTTACTTAATGCTGTGCCGCATATGTTTTGTATGTGTGTTCCCCACGATATATATATTACAGGACAACTTTTGTACACATATTAATTTTCCTATATGGCAGAATACAGCGATTCATCTAGACTAGAAAAATCTACCAGAACCAAAATATCGCAAAATCGTAGGATTTTCCTTACGTAAATAAGTCGTATACTATATGCAAGGGAAAGGCCAAATTTTCCCTAAAATTACGATTTCAAGACCGCTGTAATTTATAAGCAATAAAGCAAGGTGTCGACGAACTCGGAAGATTTGCATCTTCCTTTTTATCTATCCTTCAGTTAAGTGGATACTAAATTATTCCTGATGTTGAAACGGAGGTTATTCGAAGGGCCCTCGCGAAGATAAAGACCAAAATTGGCAAAAAATTCAACAGCGGCATGAAACGCATCACAGAGTTTACCCATGGCAAAAAGTTCATTCCTCAGAATGTTTCTACAGCTCAATATCATCATGACGAAGCCAAATAAGTATCGCGAACACGAATGTCAATAATTAGACATGAAACATGAAGTGCACAGCTTACAAACTCTCCACCATACTAGGTTTCCGTGAAGAAATATTTTTTTCTCCAGAACAGAACTACTCTCAAGCACTCTTATCAGGCGCAAGAAGAAAAAGCAAACTTTAAAGGGAATATTTAAGATTAAAAAAAAATACGACCTCTCATTTGTGCGAAATTCAGCAGAGGAAAAATCACCCGCCTTGACCAGCACTTGAACCCGAATCCATCGATTTCCGGCCGATTGCTTTGGCCAATTAAGCAACCGAGGCGACCTTATCCCTTGTGGATGTTTGTGGGCTCTAAGGGACTAGATATACCAGACTACCGGGAATACTATACCATGAGCAGTCCAAGTCGTGCGCTAAGCGCCACAGCCCGAGAGTTAAAGCCCAAACTTAGAACACAGACATATTTGCTATTGTTGACCGATTTTGAGGACACCGGGAATAGCCACTGATAACTTAACGGGGTCACCCGCACCCTCACCCGGTCAATGCGGATAATTTATCCTCTGTGGAATTCGCACCATTGTATACATTGCGGGTGACCCCGTTAAGTTATCCGAGGTTAGCCCCTGTGCACTCAAAATCGACCTTTTCTCATAGTTCACCGGCAGGTATGCGCTTACAATTCTGTTCACATCAGACGTGATCACTGGGAATCCTATCAATTGACCAGAGGGATTAAGGGGTTCTCAACGCAACTTCCCCATTTCTAGAAAATCTTTTCACATTTCTACACATTACCTACTCGCCTTCAGTTCCTCGCGTCTCTTCTGCCTCTCCTACACATCCTGGCAGGAACTGGGGAATTTATAAAAGAAAATGGGAGCAAATGAGAGAAATGACGACCATCGTGTAACTTGGTGAACGACTCAACAGCACCCATCATAAACAATATCACTTCTCTGAAGCGGTTCACCCAACGACAGCGATTGACAGGAAGAGCTCTCATAAAATAGGCTGGAAGAAAACTTGTAGTTTCACGATTGTTTCTTCTTTCCACAACATACTCCCCTTATATGAAAATCGATTCCTGCACGAGTGAAGGGAAAACCTTACTCTTCCTTGCCCTTCACGTCCTCGCCCTTCCCCCCCACTTGAAGTCAACGACAATTATCACGAAGGAAGGAGGCGAACGAGAATAGGAAGACATACAAGGGCATCGCAGTGCTTTATCCTTGACGGGACTGAACACGCGTTACCACCCGCGTGTGTGAGTTTTTTATACTGCGGGGTTAATAAAAGCGGCAGAGCACCCAAGTGGAACAAAGGCATTCATTTGCCCCGCCATTTATAAAGTGGAGGAAAAAAAATCAAACCGGAAGCGCCCACTGGAGTGGTCAACGCGCAGTGGATAACGGAAATACGAGGGGTGGGCGCGGAGCGACGCCAAGCTCTTTCTATTCGTTTGATTTTCGGCCAGTTGACTGTGAGATGAGACTCCTATTGATGGATTGTCCGTCTCACTCGTATATCACCCACACTCGCACGGTTCCTATCGCGAGCAGATTTCGCACTCTCGACCGAAGCTTTTAATAACACGTCAATCAGACCTACAGAGAAGAGTAAGGAAGACATGCAGACAAACTTATTAGTCCGCAATGACCTGGTAATATTCACGGACACGAATTCAGTGAATATGCTAGCGTATTATGCTAGGTTTGATCAGATTGACAAGATTTGAGAGATAGATTGTCGTACCGACAGATTTAAAATGTCATTTTTCCCGCGTACCATAAGACAGAACAATAGGCAGCGTAGCAAAGGGATAGGTAGGTTACATATAGTAAGAGTAGTCTGTAGTGCATGATGCATGTAATATCAACCAATAATCCCTTTTTCATTATGTAGATACTAACCACCTAGCTGCATGTGACCCTGTTCTCTAGCATGCCTCCCTTAAATATCCTTTTTGCATGGCAATAGTGTATGTTTGGTGATCTTCACCCCCTGCCACACACCCTCGTGGTGGCTCGCAGGGTATTACGTAGATGAATGAAACTACTGTGATCAAATAGATGAATATGACCGTACTTTTCAAGCAACCCCATCTGAGACAAAACGGCGACGACCAAAACAAAAATACCTTAAAAATAAGTCATGAAAAGAAAATTAATTGGAAAACTACATTTCTCCTACGCTACGATATGATGACGCGAAATAAAAGGACTTTTCAATGTTTAGTGAAAAATCGACTCAACGAACGAACGATACGTGACGCCCTAGCCTTTCACAAATATGGTAGTGCTCTATAAGACTAATTTCCACAACATAATACAACTGCATTAAATAGATCAAATAAATTATTGCCAGTTCAGCAGAGCTATTATCAAACACATTAGCTTCCACTTCTACTTCAGGCATTCCCTCTCAAACAAACCGTTATAGCTTTAGCTGTATCGGCCGTTTGTCCATCCTCATACTTCACACTTCATAACAAAATCACACAGGAAATTTCTCTGACTTTAAGAAGGTAAGGTGACGGACGTCACTGTGCAGAGTAAGGATATCACAGAAAAACATCCTTCAAGACCCAACATTATTTAAGATGACAGGAAGAAAACAGTAGTCGTACTCAAATGGTAACAATTTAATCTGCGAGAACTTAACTCATTATGGAACTGGACGACCGAATCAAATGATATTGATACATGACACGGCTTCTGATGAAAGAGCGCTATTATTTTTTTTTTAATTTAGTTTTTACTTACTTTGAAATAATATAATTCCCAACCAACGTCTGACACACTAGCTCATAATGTCACTCATTCACTACCACTCAGCCGCTTCAAAATATTAAATTTGTACGAGCCTGAAATGATGTTGTTGACGTCAATGTACCACGGATGGAAATGATAACGATGCTCGCTGCTCTCATTCAACACTCATATTTCATTTACGAGGAAAGATAAGAAAAAAAAACGACACTAATAAAGTTTAGGCAGAGGAAGCGAATTAAAGCAATATGGGCACACGCAATCCCAAAGGCCAACAAGAAGTAATGACGAATACGTATACGTTTCGCACTTCTGGTGATGCCATAAAATATTTTCACTACATAATAAACTGCAAAACGACTCTGCCACAGAAACTCCATTAACGGAATCCTTAAAGCACTCCAAGATATCCCATTTCCAGGCGACCTGTGTCGCTACAACCTCCAACTTTTGCTGGGCTTAACGACTCGGACCAAGACTTAGCCAGTTTACAGGGTGTTTGACTTTTAAAAGTGGTGGACGGGCCAATTTTATGCCGGGAGGAACTACGAAGGTCCCTCCACCGGAAGCGTCTTTGAGAAGAATAACTCCGAGGAAGCAGAGTGGAATGAATTATCTTGGAATTCCACGCATACAACTTCCCCGGCCTCCCTCCTTCATCCTTGGCCCACGACGTGCTAAGCGTTATGACGAGAAGTTTTGAGCAAGGCGGAGGGGGGAGGGCAAGTAAAGGGAATCTGGACAAGGGATGGGAGGAGAGGGGGAATGAGTAGAGGAATGGAGGAGCTTACAAGCCGGACAGCTTAAAGTTTCCTGTTGTTGGTAGCCAGAGTGCAGTTTAATAACCACGCTCCTCCCCTGGTATGAGCAAACGGTCGAGGCGGAGAGCGTCCAGCATTTACGTAGGCGAGATAAGACGGCAAGGAACTTCATCTGAAATTAGGGTAGCTCATTCGATGAGAGCTACCTCAAGAAAAAACATCTTTTCAGCATAGGACTAATATCGTTCTCACCATCAAGTTATCTTCTAGAGGATGGGGCAAATTAAAGTGATATGATCGACCTGAGAAAGATATTATTATTAAATGAAGGAGAGGGTTCGAAGAAAGGGGTGATTTTTCATTCCTGCAAATATAGAGCCACTAATTAATTAATGAGAACATTGATCAGACTTCCGTTTGCTATATAAATGAAATATTTTGAGAACTATACAACCGTTTTCCCCGATCGTTACAAAAAGCATTCTCTTTCAAATACAACTTACGGAGGTTTGTAACGCTGATATTCCCAAGGGATTTTTTTCTCGTCCCAATGAAAGTTAGAATTTTCATATAAAAATATAACTGACGATAAGGTAAAAGATCGGTTTTACTGATTATTCTGTTAAACCTAATTCCGAATCCAAAGGTGAAAAAAATTAACATTGGTTGGAAAGTTTCCGCAGCCTATTCCATTCAGCGCGGACCACCCACTGAATAGACGACGGAAAAACCAACGAGTAATCAAAAATCTTAAACTCTTCCAGCTCTCGCAATGACTCTAATTACAATCCAAGTGATAACTCACTCGCATATTTTACACATTGAAACTGCTATTTACAGCTCATAACTGATTACCATCGTGTAGCAGTTTGTTTCCTTTGGCTTCCTGCCACAAAATACATAAAATTCGACAAAATTTTCCACAATTTTCCACGGACGCTTTGGTATGAGGATTCTGCACGTTGTATTGTTTATTCGCCCGCAAGGGATATCTTTCGGTGCTCCTGAGACCATTGGAAAAGGAGTCAAGAAGGAATACAAAAAGCGGCAATCGGAATGAGACTAATCGAAGACACGGAATCTGCAGCAGAAATGGGCAAAAAAAACACAACCTATCACGAGGATGAGAGAGAAACTTGAAAATAGTGTCTAGCACAGACACAAGTAAGAATGTCTTCACGTCATATATAACATCCCTCCAACCTTTCCTATGCTATTCTTTAAATTTTCTTCAGGATATGGGAAATTTAACGGAAAATGGAAAATTCTACTCTCTTAGGTGTGCCAAGCTGACGTAAAAAAAAACTAAGGCCAATCGCGGGAACCCCAATTCACAGTGTTCACTAACTCATTCGCAGTTTCAAGTTCCGGCTTCACAGGCTTCGACCGAAAAACGTTTCATTGCAGAACATAAAGAGACGACGCAAGATGGTGAGATGACGGTCATTAACACTAAATAATTAATGAACTGGACGGGGCAATGCCGAAAAAAAAGAGGCCGAAGGTAGACGTCGCGCAATCGCGATTCATGATTCACTCCCGGAATTCGATAGCAACAGATAGCGCTAAGGAGAGCGAGAAACTTGATTGCTACGAAAATATTTGCAGTTGAAACCAACCGCATGAAATGCTTTGATTGTAAACGGGAAAAAGTCAACGTGAGAACTGAAAACCTAACGCCACATTCCCTGGTACTTCATAACACTTATCAAACGAAAATATTTTTTTTCAGTGAAATTCTTTTAAGAGGAAAGTGGGAGTTAATAACGCAAAAAATACGCACTTTTTAGTAGATGGATTAGCTTGATACGTAATGGTAGAGCTTAACCATAACTAAAGATAAATGAAATTGGATCAGCAAGGCTCCGTCAGATTGTTCCTTGAACATTTCTAGGATGGTATAGCGAGGACGAGATTTGTGGATTGGATTCAACATATTGCTTTCAAAGAGGATATCAGATATGAACTCGTAATCAGCCGCCGAACGCCACATGAACTATACGGAGAGCACATGGTTGGCAATCATGAGAACGACAAAAACGAGAAAGTAATTTAACTGAGACATCCCAGACTTGTCTGATGTTCCGTAATTCTCAGACTGACAAAGGTCTTTTCATTTCCCACGTAATAGAGCTATATTTTGGGATATTTTCCATCGGCGTCCGAGTAATATGTTGCACAGACCACCTAATGCCCATTATTCCCAGAAAGCCACCTAAAGGGTGTGTGGCAAGGGGAGAGCCATCACCAACATCCACCAAGCTGTATCCCAATAAAGTTGATGAAGCAACCAAAATATGAGGAACGAGCCAACAATACGAAAAGTATAGTACTCCACTATTAATTTCAAGAGCAGTCAAGTCCTTTCGTTGGAACTCTGTTATCTTTATCGCAGTACAAAGTATTTCACATTCAATTCCCCAACTTCGCAAATTTAGACATTTCTGGAGGTTTTTCTGATTTCCAGAACTAGAAACCAAAACATATTACGCCAGAAAGCACAAACCTATCGGAGCATGCAGTCGAATAAGGGCCATACTACATGCATAAATTAACGCACCAAACTTCTGCATGCTTCAGGCGCGGTGAAGGACAGTGAAAAGAATCGCTCATCTCGTGTATTCAACAGAGGGTGGAGGAAGGAAAGAGGTTTTCCGCAGTTGATCTCTGAGGGCATGAAAACGTCGTCGCCACCCAACGCGACGAAACCACATCGACCGCGAATTGAAACGGAGGGTTCGCGAAAAATTGCAAGAGCGTGTGCGACGGAAATAACCGGAGAAGAAGAGGAGAGGATTTGAACGGCGAACGAGTTACATGAAGAGGAGGGATAGAGGGAAGGACGGAGTTTTTCGGGAGACTGGTGAGTGGGGAGGTTTATGCTGCCGAGGATTGGCGGATTTGAGGAAATTGAACAAGGGCGAGGGTATGCAAGAGGGAAAGGGAACCGAATCGAATGAATGAACGACTTTTGACGCGCGACTGGTTGCCTTCGAGGGGGAGAGCCAGTTTCGGAAAAACCGCGCACCACAAGGGGAAGGTAACCCGGGGCAGAATGGAAAAAACATTATCTTTGAGACGGTGTGAGTGAGATATCATCTCATATTATACTCATCTAACTTTCTCTAATCAGAAAATATCTCACGACCAGAAAGGTTATCAAAATATGCCAGCCATTTTCAGGGTAACTTCATTTTAACCGGCAGCTATACAATATTCCTCCAGACATTAATACAAGCTACGCACTAATAATATTCCCCCAATATTCCAACATATATTTAGTATACATAGAGCATGGTTTACACGGGGAATGAAAATACATAATCTAATGTATGTAAGAACATACATTTCAAATTCCGTCGGTTTAAGTGGTGAATTGCAAGAACGCATGAACGCGAGACGGAAAAATAGCCACAGGTACAATAATTATTGAACGCCAGATTGAGAAAAACGTGCAGTTTTAAACTGTGCAATTTGGTGCTCCAAGTAAAACGGACTCAATAATGGTTTTACGAGCACTTCAAGGCGTTAGGGCAATCCAGGAAATGATACTCAGGATGCCCAGAAAACGGATGGCAAATAAATAAGCATCAAAGCGAGCTGACGCTACCTGATAAGAACCAGTTCGGCGTCAAATCGGGCGAGGTAAACTCAATAAAGGAGAGGGGGAGATAAGGGCTCTCAGCTAAAATGGCAACACTGTCAAGAGAGAAAGAGGAGTAGTCGCAGGGGGTGTCCAGGACAGAGGTAGCGAGGCCTGAGTAGAATGGAAGGGACCAGGGGGCTGACTGTGAGTGGCGGGAAGGGTCAGGGTGTGTAGCGGAAGAGTTATCAGCGGAGAGGGGAGGTGCCGGTTAGATTCGAAATGGATTGGGGGCTCCGCACAGCGTATGGCAGTGGGGAGAGGAAAGGGTCGAAGGCACAACGAAGGGTTTCGAGCACATAATCGTGGGGGGGGGGGGGGGTATAGCCCCGTCGACTGAGCTCAAGGCCTCACCCTTCCGCAGACACCAGCATTTCCCTTTTACATTTCCATTTCTATCAGTTCAGACGTGCATATGGAATCACACGGAAATAAAAGTTTCACAGTTAGAAATAAAGAAGAACCTAGAAAAACACAGTGAACCTTCAGAGTTGGCGGATAAACTACATATTCCTAGCTATTACCATTAACGACTTGATTAAGCCAGGAAAAGAGTAATTCATATTTATTTCAAATCATATACCTAATCTTTTGTTCGTGATTATTTCATTACATTCCAAAACGAACCAATGATTTTTGAGAGGGTCATTTTGCAGTAAGGTTAAAGGAGTGGTGAAATGCACACGATAAAATACTGGAATATAATTTGTATCATAGAATAAAATGATTATTTGGGAAACTGAAGGCATAAAAATACACGAAAAAATCGCAAATCAGGGAACAATAAATTATTGAAATTTCGTTACCGTCTCCATTATAATTACTAAACACTGATTTCAGCGACTTGTCTCTCAGTCACTCAACACACCAACTTGAAGGAAGGACTTCGCATGCATCTGATGACGTGGGTTTCATCGAACTTTGGTGCTCTGAACTTAGATGTTTAACATGCACCTAGTCTTTTACCATCACCACCAGCTAAATCAGCTAAAAGTCTAAGCGAAAGGCGACATAGATAATACAACGGAATTGATAAAAGGCGAGACAAATATACTTCACAATAATTCTCAAAAGAGGGATCAACTGTGCTGGAACGAAACGACCTTTGTAAAAGCATAATAAAGTCTTCAAAGCTCACTGAAAAATCAACGAACTTATTCAAAAAACGGATTTATTTGATGGATTTTTCTGATAAGTACGTATTTAGCCGAAGGCCCCATTTTCAAAACAGGCCAAGCATTTAGCTTTACCGTTCGTTACTTTTGTGCTCGAAACTAAATTTCGCAGAAAACTATCACACACAGACACCCAATGAGCGTTCAGTCCGGATTCAGCGTTCTGTTTTCGCCCCACGACTAGTTTTTCCGCGTTTCCCTCACAATCTACACGTGACTCATCAAGTGGCTCAAGACGACCTAATACCGTGTATTGAGCTGAAAAGCCGAAGCCCATGATTATATCGATTTGATCTCAGACGCTTGATAAAAAGGAAACCAGCCTGATGCTCCGCATCCCAACTGTTGGGTCTGACAAAGAGGAGAGGGTTTGGTTAAGGGTGGCCATGGGCTAGGTGAGCGCGATAGCATGTGGGGGAGCCACGATGAGGGTACAATGAAAGGGCCCTTCAAAGAGGAAATGAGACAGGGGGGATGAAGTCGATGGAGCCCCCCAACCACCCCAGCTGATACAGGAGACGGAAATGAGGGAGTGAGGCGTGGGAAATATTTACGATAACGTAACGTGCGCAAATCCCCGCTAGTTGGGGGATCGACGTGCTCACTAGATGGCCTGGGGCTCGCGAGTTCGACTTTCGTCTACTGCGATATATCTATTTTCCGGCAGTTTGAATGAAGCAGGTCGTGGGTGCACCTCAATGACTACAACTAAGGTGGCTGAAACGGTTATCGTGGGTTATTGAGAGTACATTTTAATCATTTTACACGGAAGAAAAAAAGTTGCAGGACCACATTTTATGTCGATACATCTGGTTATGCCATGGAATTCACCATACACACATTAATGGAACTGATACAATAGTTATATCATCAAGCCATAAACACCTATTGCCAAAATAAAGTAGTCCTCGGAGGAGGCGGGGTTAAGTCTTCGCCTAATACGCGGGTCGCGGTTCGAGCCCCGCCCAGACTGAATTTTCAATGCCTAGGGCATGGATGTCTTCGTCGATTTCTAATGGTTTTTGCCCCTGAGCAATCAGATGAAAAGTCATAAATGACATATCGAGAGCGCATATTAGCAATGGAGGCAGTAACTTTGAATCCGAACCGTATCCGCTTAAGGAAAGCTTAGAAATAAGAGTAAAACCAATAATAACAAAGCAATTCATTGAGCGGCCTTTTAAGTGCCGGAAGTGCAAGCATTGGGAGTGTCGACATACAGCCTTGAAAGACACATCGATAGTTGGGAATCTATGAACGTGGAATAACAAGAATGAATCACGGGAGACATGATCGTGAAAAGTAGCCGAGAAGCGATCAACTGCTTCACAGTAAATAATTACGCAAAGAGAAAGATATTTTGCCACTGACAAAGAATCGATGCTAAAGATGAAGTAAAATCATAAATTACATCTCAACAACATAGTCCAAGGCGAAAACGGTGCAAAATCTGGATTATGCGAATAGATGCAGCTATTAAACATGCACTTGAATACACTGTAATACTGAGTGGTGTTTTAGTAATAAACTGACAGAGATAATGGAAACACCATAGCAACTAACTATATTAGTTCTACGGCTTCAATGACGAAATGCAGACGTTGCCGGAGGATTATCAGATACTTTCTTTATGCCACCAAACTAAAAGTCATCAGTTCCACTCTTTTGTTACGAAGTGAAGTTTCAGCAAGATTAAGGCTTTTATTAGATTTTTGAATAGGGCCACGCATGTACACGGCATACTCCATATCCCTCATCTGAAAAAAGGTCTTAAGGCATAGATCATTGCGCTGACGGCAAATTATGTCGCATTACAACTTCAAAGCGCATAAATAATTTCTCGACGCCCCGCTAACCGCGGAAACGCCCTCTCACGTGGGAATTAAAACTAACGACATTAATTAATCATTTCGTCACCACGCCTGGGAGAGTCGTCGGGGCAACGGCAACTGGAAACGCACGCGAGGAAGTAAGTTCGCACCCAAGATGAGAATTGAAAGGGAAGGCCCAGGGGCGAGAGTGGAGGGGTTGAAAAGCAAAAGGCTCTTGAGGTTTAGAGAGGAAGCGAGGTGTTTATGGGGAGGAGGTGGATCGGAGGATGGGGTATCAAGTGATCGGGAACGCTGGGAAGGGCTGGAGTTGCGGAGGAAACAGGTTTGTGAGTGATTAGTCAGACGTGTCAGAGTTGTTATCCAGAAAGATGAGGGAGGGAGGAAGTTCGACCCTATCACTACGATATGCAATATGTATGAGGTCTCCCCATGAAGCATTGTACCAACGGGATATTCGATACCACACTTAGAGAAATCAAGCATTATCATGCACCACATCACGTATAATGAAAAAAACTACACGATTGATGTTTGATGTGTTGAGCGTAATGTGTCCGTAAACTTAAGGCGTTAATTTTTCCATCAAACGAAAATCGAATCTAATGTATCTAAATCTAATCCAATGCGCCTACCTAACAATTAATATTCATTTATTTTTCCCATGTACATCTCATACTTCTGGCGACAAAATACATGCTAGTTCCAAATGAAATTGTGCTCCAGGTTCTACGAAATTCGGTGTTTAGATGAATATTCAGCTCCTTCCGAAGACCTTTAAGATTGCCAGTAGAGTACACCGTAGGTATAGGCGCACTTAGTGTCAGTCACGATATGATTCTATTGAGGTAGGACATTGCTCGCCTATTTCGAGTTACAAAATTACATCGTGATGAAGTACGTAGCGAACATTCAGAGCAGGCGGGAAAAAGGCCTTCGTGGAAGGTAAGAACTGATTAGGGAACTTGACCCCGAAAATGGGATGTTAGGTCAGAGACCGTCCTACCTACGTCAAAAACCTACCAATCATCTGGTAGTATATCCAATGTGATGCGAGTGGAAATTCGAATACCGCTTAAACTATGCTTACCTCGAGGAAGTTGTGGGCAAGCTAGGGGAAAGGGATGTGTACACAGACGTCAAGAGTGTGGGCTTCGGGGGGTTGGGAACTATTCCGGTCGGTTGAGGGGAGAATGGTTTAAAGCGATGGCGGCGCGGACTACATCGAGTGGCATGTGTGGGCCGGCGGGGGAAGCGGGATCTGACAAGCGAGGGGAAAGGGGCAAGGAGATGAGTTAACCGAAGCCATCAGAAGGAAAAAGGGTGCGAAGATATTGCCAGCACTAAATAACGGTCGAGCTATAAAAATTACCGAGACTTACAGGTCGCACCCAGATCGTCCCGACCGAATCTGGCAAAATACGAGGACGTCACGCGGTGATGTTTTCAGGCTCTTGTATTAACATTAGAATTTAAATACGCCAACGCTATTACGATACTGCTAATGCCCGAGGTCCGCTGAGCAAGAGAAAAGAAATAGGGCTAGCTAAAAAGAATGCCAGTTTTCGATGAAAATAGTACATTAATTTCCACTGTTTCCAGTAGATATTACATCTACAAAGACGAGGTCCAGGAGGTACATTTCCAGGGTGTTGGCACGGGGTGATTTTCTATCAAAATATTTCAGACGCATTCGGAATCAACTAATTACTGTGGTAACGGAAAAACAATTTCTGAAAGAATTCACACTACTTCCAGGTTAAATTACAGGAAAATCGTCACACAAAGATATTGAACAAATAAAACAGTATCTTTATTAAGTTGGTGGTATGTTTCAATAGACAATGTCTATCGAAGATAATTGTTACCATGAGACTTCCGGCATTTTATCACCCCGCAAAAAGTAATGATATCACATAACCCACACAACATATGAACGGAACAGCACCAGCTGATCATTATCCTCTTGGGGCGGATTTACAGCAAACGTAGCCGACTTCCTAGCAAACTGAAGGGACGAAGAGGAGATGCTGAAATGCAGATAAACATTTTTACGAGAGAGCACACGGCGAAAGTCTCTCAATTCAACTTCATTCCTGGATGGGGAAATTTTTTTCCGTTTTCACTCACGTCCTCGTCTCTTTCTGAGGAACACACCAATGATACGTCGTGAGGAAGACGGTTGGGAAGCGCAGCAGATTACGGGGAGGATGAACTTTTTTCCTCCCTCCCGCAGGGATGGAAAATACATTTATGGGGGCGGCGGTGAGGGAGGGACTAAGGATGTGGCAGATGGCCCAGGTTTCGGAGAGCAGGATGAGCGAGGGGGGGGGTGCAGTTGGGGGGAGGGTGAGTGCACGAGAGAGACTGGTGGATGTGTACCAAGAGGGGGTGGGGAACACATGACTGGTTTCTGGAGCAGATAGGAGAACCGCGGGGGAGAGGGGGGAGAAACGGAGGGGTGGAGGGACAGACGAGAGAGGACCGGGGGTTGGGGGGGGGGCGAGTAGGTGGAAACGAGGGAGGACACATAAGAAAGAGTGGGGGAGGGGGTAGTGGGGTGACTTAAGTGGTGGGGGAAGTGGGTAGATGTGCAGACAGTCTGGGAATGGATGAGGTTAAGAGGGGCGGGGGATGGGTGGACTGGGTCTTTTACGGGGCACGAAAACTGAGATGCGTCGTCCTGCCCATCGATGATGGGGGCGCGTATAGTAGTATAGTATCGGGTCCACTGCGAACAGCCGAGGGAAGAGGAAGTGTTTGGAGTGGACGGGGAAGGGAAGCGGTCAGGAAGGGGAACGCTTGGCGGGAGGGAGGGAGAGCCCGAACTTGTCTTCCTCTATATTGTACCCTGAATGCCACAGCAAAGCTGTGTTGCAGGCAGAGTAGTCAACACTGACGGATTCTTCAGGGCGTTCATGCAGAGGCTAAATATGAAGTTTCCTTGACATTAATATGAAGTTTCCTTAACATTGTTATCATGCCTATAGTTTCGTGCACGTTGGTGAAATATCACCTGAAATGTATTTGCAGGTTTTTGCCAATGTAATATAAGCCGCGGTTTCATCAACCTTATTAGATTATGGTGTAGTGCATGTTGGTGATGACTCACCCCCTCTCATAAAATTGTTGCCACACATCCTTTGTGTGGCTTGCAGGGTACGATACAGGACAGGGTGCAGGGTGTAGATAAAATGAAAAGGCTTGCAGTGTATTGTGTAGATATAGTTTGCTAAGATTTATATCTGTTGTTCTCATGATGACTTTGAGGTGACTTGAAGAGTATGTTTAAGTCCATGACTACCAACCGCGGGATGAGGAAGTGGAGGGGGAAAGGGGCGTTAGGGGATAAAAGGAAGAGGCCAGGTAAAGAATAGGTCGTTAGACGAGAGAGGGTTGGGAATTTCAAACTTGGTAATGAGAGTGCGCGCGCAGAGGATGGCTCATCCTCGGCCAGGAAGGCAGAGGTCTTAGAGGTTGGGCCCATAATTCTTAAATTTTACCTTTCAATAGGATGTGATCACCAAAGTGATTTAAATAGGGAACTAGAAATGTTCTAACAACACCGAGAGAGCCTTAAAATGAAAATAATGTCTACATAAACTGCGGAATAGATACATCTGCAGGTCAAAATCACTTATTAAAGACCCACGCTTGAAGAGGAAAAAGGAAGTGATTGGGAAATAATTTTAAATATACTAAAAAGAAAACTTCCCTCATCCTCAAAAAGTGGGTCAACCGATTCATTCTTCACTTATTGGAACTAAAGAGGCTATTAGTTCTATCCTGTCAGAAACACTATGTAGTGAACTAAAAGAGAGGGTAAAAAAAATAAATTTAATAGCCAATTATAAAGAACCTCAATGAACTAAGGATTCATTGAATCTTTCGCTTGATTCGATTGTGATTGAATTAAAAATATTTAAGCTAAACTGTACCTCGAAAGTCATGCACACTTCAATACTTTTACCATATGACCACTGAAAGTTATTGATTGCATTTCAATCGGCATATCGCAGTCCTCCGTGTAATTGAATATGGGAATTGGAATTATCAATTCAACATTTAGGTCGGTAAATTCTACCCCCACATGAGCTACAAATGACAACGAAGGCGAAAGTTGAACAATTACAAATGAAAGAAGAGGGCTTGAAGAGACATCGTTAATTAGTAGGCCCCTCGATATCAAAATAGGACAGGGTTACGCTATCCCTTTCACAAGAGGCCGATGGTGGTACCGCCCGCTCCGTGGGAGAGAGGGGGGGTGTCGCGTGGAAGAGGCGTCAAGGTCTCCACTTGGAAAGGGGGTTAAGGGGGGCAAAAAACCCTCATTATTTGGCCAAGCATCAACGTCGCGTCGGACATCATTATGATAGGAGTTAAATGAGGAGTAGGCATAGCAATGAGGCCTAAGAACGATTTGAGGTCGGCAGGGTTATGATGTTTCGTGGAGTAGTTTCCGATGCTCGTGCAACAAGGAAGAGTGACAGTTCCATATACGAAAAATGGGATTCCCTAGGAAATACACCGTTAGGTATGAACAAGTTGCTTTTTGTAAATTTATAAGCTAACTGATTTTTCAAGCACATCGATAAACATGTTATATTTATATGACAACTCCTCTTGAGTAAAGTCACTAGGCATATCTTACACTACATTCGAACTTCGATAAATTGAAGTATATCGGGAAATTTCCAACAATTCAAGTTGTAGGAAAGGTTAGAGAAAACGTATAATCACAGAGTGTAAAATGTATAGAACGCTAAGGTGGTTCTAATTCATTTCGTTTAATCACAAAGTTTATCCACCAAAGTTTTACTAATGCAAGTTACTTTTAAGGATGTGAGGGTAGGGCTTAACCATAAAAAAGAATGATGGAAGGAAACTACGAAAATGGCAAGAATGAATATTTCATTCAAAGTAGGAAATGAATCAACCAACTTTCGCCACATTGGCCACTATTTTGGCACCAATTACTTAACACAGTTCACGTGTTTCTTCTCTGTTGTTTAAATATAAATACTTATAACAGAAGGTTCTCCCCCACCAATGTAGTGGTCGTTTAGATTTGTAATCCCCGCCCGTAGTCATTTAATCAGGTATTAGCGCGACACACTATACCTCACTATGATTACCAATACGAGACAGAAAGGCATATCGAGTATCGCGCAGCCAGTGATAAGTGTAGGGGACCTCTGATATGCCTTAACATCACCGAACGATATTGTCCCTTTAGTTTGCCCTCGACAAAATTAGAACGCTAGAGTTATACGCCGGTATTACACGCTCACCTGACAAATAAACTGGGACGATCGCAAAGAATGTCACCTGAAATTATGATAAATATCACCGCGTAACGAACGCGACAAAGCAGCGGCCTACATTGCTCAAGGGTGAATTCTAATTGAACACGGCAAGGTATACTGAACGGCCGCGACAGGTGCACAAATAAACCTCTCTGCTTTCATTCAATCTCCATTGATTGATGGAATGCTGTGGCACACACATGGACAATCTCCAAGTCCCGATACTGCAAGTCTTTTCCATCTAAATAATTCAAAACGTTAATGCGATTAATACGAAATTCCGAGGAGTGTTCACTCACCCAAGCTGAGGACTCGGGACTTGTGATATATTGATATAATCATTTAGATAAATCGAAACACTGAGGCCGCAAAAAATTCTGAAGAGTATAGTTGTACAAGTGACGCACGAATTAGAGAAATATTTATGTACCCACAATCTGAATGGCCATTTTATCATGAGAAATACATTCGCTGTGCGTGACTAGAGTAATTTACAATTTGTGTTTTGTTAATTGTCCAACCAGTTTGTCAACATTTCATGCATAACTTCACAAGTCCCACATACCCATACCATAGCATGGTACATACACTTTGAAACATCAAAAAGTTAATTAAAATACACACAAAAGAGGCAACTCGTTTTGTTAAATCCATCTATTAAAATTTTAAACCACTAGGAACTAATGCAGCAGATATCGCCGTAGGTCATTACGGCCACCGCCTTTCCTTCGATGAGAAATGGATTCCTTTGTCCCTTATGAAGTAGTTAGAAAGAATTTCATATGGATTCACACAAAAAGTAAACCTTCGCAAACGAATTAATTATTAACCACAATGGAATAACTTTACTTGCCAAGATACGCACTCTGCACACGTAGTGCTGACAAGGAGAAAACGTCAAATAGAAAGAAAGTACAATATTTTAAACTAACACACACAAATATGAAGTTTCCAAATATTATTCCTCTCGCATCGTCCTTGGATTCTTTTGGGTGCAGGGATCACGTCCAACGGAGAATATCGCTATTTTTTAATTGTTTATTTCTTGCACGCGGATACAATTGAAATAAGCTTAAAACCCATTGACCCGGATACGTGACTGAACATAGAATGTCCGCCTTCTCATTCCTAGTTTCGAAAAAATGCCAACATGGGAGGACTGAAAATGCAAATTTTTATGAGAGTTCCATTCCATCATCGGCAGCCCTGCCATTCGACTGCAAGGTAGAAAAATGAACGACTGCAAAATCAGGTCACGCAGAATTATTCTTCCCTGAAGTTTTTTCACGTAAATTTTATTGCGACAACGATGTCCCATAATGCTTTTTTAATAGATGGACGGAGGCAAGAGAATCGACAAAAAAGAGAAAAATAGGCAAAAGCACTGAAACTCGGAAATGATAAAAAATGTAACAGTTCCTCCGCCAGTTAAAACGCTTGGCTATAACTTTTTCTTTTTGGATGTACTTCACCGCCTAAATCCTGAATAAAAATCATATATGAGGATTGTATTAGTTTTATTTACCAGGTTTTGCAATCAAAATTAAAGTGTTGTTCTAAAAACGAAGAGGCAATGATTCGCAATCGCTGATTATGTATAAGACGCCTCGTTGATTTCAAGCATACATGATACGATCAATAGTTCACAACTGAACTGAGGTTCTAATAGTAGCACTCGCAGGCAAAACCAACCTTCAGTCGATCGGTAAATTGTCCAGATTAAACTATTTTTGGAAGAAATAGAAAATATGGAGAAAGAACTTTCAGTAATACATATTTAAAGCAGGCCTGTTTACTAAACAACGAGAACCGCATAAATATCTCATATGTTTTTCCTCGGTGTAAAATATGTCGAATACTTATACCTAACTCCAATTACAGTCCCTAAGTATTCAGAAAATATCTAAAACATGTAAAGTAACTTCCAAGAGAATCGCTATCAGAGAAAGTATAATGACATTACCTAGGAAAAATTCAAAGAATAAAATACTATTTAACAGTTCTTTTTGTTAATTTCACCGTTATTTCTAATCATTCTTGTTGTATGCGGAAGAGAGAAGATGAATACAGAAGTCACCCTGATAGGAGAGAAATTAGAGCAAATTGATTCCGTCACCAATCTCGGAAGTACCGTCACGAGGGACGGAAGAAGCACAATGGACATCAAGCGGAGAATAGCCCAAGCTAAGAAGACGTTCATGGGAAAAAGACAACTGCTGAACTCAAAGGAGATAGGACTGCAAACCATGAAACAGAACGTGAAAACATTCGTGTGGAGCGTAACACACTATGGATCGGAAGCATGGACCATTGGAAAAACTCACCAGAATAGACTAGAATCCTTCGAAATCTGGTGCTGGAGGAGGATGCTGAAGATAAAATGGACGGACGAAATAAGAAATGATGAAGTGTTCAGATGAGTAGAGGAGAAAAGGACCATATGGAACACCATACAGAAATGGAGAACGAGATAGATAGGTCACACCTTGAAACACAATGGGTTTGTTAGGAACATCCTTAAAGGTGAAATAGAGGGAAAAGTCTCCACTTTTCCCTCTATTTCCCATTATTTTTTCTCACGACAAAAAGACTTCCCTATTCTGCCCAGGAATAAGTTCATGGACCAAATAAAGAGGTAAGTACCTAGGAAGAGATACCAGGAGGTGAGGACTAGCATTAAATAGGGAAGGGTTGAGGGCTGGAGTCAACCAGTCTTAGGATTGAACGACCAATGAATGAAATCATTCTTGAAACCTCAACCCATGAAGAAGATTACGTGAAGCCTCTAAAAAGCCTTTAGCCTAGCCGACAAAAGGCTATCAGATAACATAAAACAGAAATTTCGTGAAATTCTGGTCATCACTTACCCAGTTTACCGTAAACATATCAACAACAGTACGATTTTAACAGCAACAAATAAATTAAGCTTAAATATGATACTCATCTTCAGTACTACGGAATAATTTTCATAGGCATAAAGCCTCTCCATAAAAATTTATTACTGTTCATTAATTTACGTCACCACAAGTCGGAAAAGAAATAATGATAGTCGAGAGGATAATTTAGTGGCGTCAAATGTTTGTCAGTAATGTTTATCTGAACTGATGAGTCCAATCACCATTTTGAAGTAAAGAAAGTTTACGGTAGTTAAGGTGGGATTTAACATTTTTCTTCTTCCTTTTGCCTTTCCTCCAGTTCACTAAACAACGAGAACCATATAAATATTCCATGTTTTTCTTCGGTGTGAAATATTCCGAATTTGCCAAATTCCCCATTGCATTTCGATTTAATCGCAAAAATTAAGCCATGGTAAGAAATATATCAAAGATCAGATGTAAATTTAACAAAACTTATCACGCAACAACTTCACAGTAATTAATAAATATTAATATTTGAAGCTGTAATTTTTACGCTGTACACCTACAACTCCTTCACAGCCGACGGTTTACACTTCTAGCGATTCTATACAAAGTATAACGGTGATTAATAAATTAATTTTTAATAAATCGAGAAAACACACGAAATACAAGCCTTTACATGTCTAATGTGACCCGTATGTCAGATTTTTATCAATTTTTAAAATCTCTATGGAGCATATAAAACTCCATGTGAAACGGCTGATATCAGGTTGGTTAGAACAAAAAGATGAGATCTTTTCATTCAGAACCATGCCAATCTCAATGAAATTTATGAGCAGTGAGACTCAAGCTAGCTGAAGAGAGTTCCTCAAGCCATCCCAAGTTCTCACCACTTCAACCTCAGCCGTTGCCAAACCAACTGAATCGAAAACAAATTACGACCACGAGTACTTCGATTCGAAAGGTAACGGGGCCGGCCTTTCGACGCTAGACGTGTGTATCGCTTCCACGTGAGGGGAAGAGTTGACGCAAAAGGAAGCGAAATACATCGGTGCCACTTGGGAGCGCAACTAGGTCGACCCCGAAAGACTCGAAGTCGGCGGGGAGGAAGAGGATGCGGTGGAGGGGGGGCATCAACGGAGAGTCAATGGGAGGGGGATGTGCCAGCACGTGAGCGGGAAGGAGGGTGGGGAGATGGAGGAGCGATGAGGGGAGGGGATCAGTGGAATAATTCGCGCGTAGAAACAAACGCATACACATGTATTTAGGAAACGCAAAAACAGTGGAACCTGTCTTAGGTGGAACCTCAGCTGGCTGGAATAAGTTTTGGTCCCGTCGAACGGTCCCCTTGCCGGATCCAAAATGGTTATACCTCAAGTGAAACTGTAAATAGGAAACCAGGAGACGGAATCTATTCCCCGATACGTTAGCCTGAGTTAGCGTATTTCCTCAAACAACTTCTATGGAAAATTTAATTTCAAACGCGTAAAACAACCGGGTATATCAAGAAATGTTTGTGACTTCAAATAGTATGGCAATTGTAATTTAAATAAAGGTAAATGCTTTAAATGAATATAATTAGAGAGAGCCATGGACATTGTAGAAGATAGCATTATTCAGGAGCGAGGAGAAAACAAGCGTAAAAGGCGAAATATTAGCACAATTTGTAAAAAAAAAACAATTCTGTTGCCATGTAAAATGTATGCTCAAGATGAAACAATACTCTTTCGTTATCATCGATGAATTACATCATCAATAAAATTCAAGCCAAACGACTTAAGCATCGGTTCTCATAAGCTTAGCATAATGAATTTCTCATGTCTTTTTTTAAATCTACGACCCTTAATGAAGCGAAACCTTTCACAGCTTGAAAAATACCACGGTTCTAAAAGAATGATGACAAGAGAAGAGTTCACTGTATAATAAATTGAGGCAAGAAAGAAGTTTTCGTTGGCGGAAGACGGAGAAGGGATACGAAGACAGAATCGTAATAAGAACAACAATCGCGCTATTACACAGATTTTTAGTTATAATTACAACACATTTCTACTCACGGAGTCATCATCAGATATTAGTCAATCTAGTACCTGATGAGGGATTGGTCTAGTTCCTCGTGATGACTCCGCGAGTTGAAACTCGTTGTAATTATACTTAACAATCTGTGGAAAAGTGCGATTGTTGTTCTTATTACGACGAACTGTAACCACATAACGCCTGAATCTGTAGAACTGAAAGTCAGCATCGACTGATGGCTGGTTGAGATGGAAGTGGGAAGGTCTTTTTAAACCGTTACTTAGTTTCTCACGAGCGCCCATGCCGGCAGGGAAGAAGTAGATCTCACACAAGCGGCCGAGGAGAGTCGGGTGCACCTAACTATTACGCGTCGCCGAGCTGGCCACGGAAGGCGAGGGGGGAAGGGGAGGAAGGGATATATAGAACGGAATAATGTTAACGGACGGGTATAAACGAGGAACGGTATTAATGCGGAGGATGGCCCACTCATTGGCTCCATAGGAAAGGTTGGGAAAGGGGTTGTGACGGTATGAGTGCATGCCGAGAAGATGGTAGGTAGCTGCTTGAGTCCTCCAAGCTTCAAAGGTATAACTCGGCCGGGGGTACTGGAGAATCAACTAAAGGGTACTAGTGCACGAAAAATCAATGGAATATAATTTAACGGTCGGTTAAAACGTCAAATTTATGGTTCACGGGACATCACATATTGTAAGGAACAAGACAATTTTTTGGCGCCTCAACAAAATAACAGAAAATTCATTTAAGCAATGAAATAATGATATTACGGTTAATATTATAGCTAAAACAGACGTTTCGCATATTATTTCAGCTGACAAGTCCACTGGAATGATATCAATGCAGGACAGGGTCCAAATGCGAGCATTGATCGAATGAAGTTCACCCAGTCATACTATCCACACGCCCATTAAATAGGAAAAAAACTTTTGATTTTTTACAAATAAACTCGCCAAATGCTTTCTTATTATCTATACACGATACTCTGCAAGCCACGTTAGGAGCACTTGTCCAGGAGAGATATGGTAAATAAATTTATTTCATTTTTGCTTTGAATGAGCTCGGATATGCATGGATGAATATTTTAAAAATACTCTAAGGTCTCGTCTAACCGGCGTATTTACACTTTTCTCGTTTTCACGACTTCAAAAACCGCAAGCTATTATATACAAGATGGTGAATTAAAAATCCGGGAAACTAGTACCAAGCACCATTATGCTAGCGATGAAACCCTTTCACCGAGAGAAAACTTATTAAATAACCTCCCTCGAGAAGGACGGCACTTTTAACTACGAAGGTAACTCCCATTACATGATGGCTTAGGGCGTTTACCATCATCTGGCACGCTATGGCCTATAAACCTCCATACGCTGGGTTGACACCGTGACAAAATGTCAGCGTATTTGCTAAAATGAAAACGTGGGTCTAACCCTTGGCACAGTATGTGAGAAAGACGACCGATCACACTTAAATATCACGATATAAAAGCTCATGACCCGAAAGGTTAACATGTTCCAGTTGTATCCCGATTACCTGGAACGACCAAAAACACATGTCAAGGACAATGTCTGAAACGAGGTCAAGCGTTTTGACTTGTTAGATTCTTTTTGGATTGGGGGCTCTCAGTCATTCCAGCTATGACTGACCATTAGACATCCAGCTCACGCTTCCAAAATTATTGATGCCAACGAGTTTACACTGAGCCTCCAACCGCATTATGTTCATGACGGAAGTTGAGAGGGTAAAATAACGTTAACGACTAAATACTGACAGAAAGATACACAAGGTAACAAAGAACAAGCACTAAGGCTCTAAACTGACACTTCCAGGAGGCAGAGATTCAACCCACTGAAGGCAGAAGGCATTCCATTTCTTTTGTTGGGAGTTCATGATTAAGGGACGACATATCTACTATTTCGGCCATTTTTATAAGTATCCTGAATAACTAAGCTACAGACAAAGTTTATTTACGTATAATTGCAAGGAAATAATTTTAACAGATAGGGCCCGCCCTATCTCAATTCGCCAAAACAAAAAAATATCGCCATGCAGTTTATGCAGGAGTTGGCATTTCAAATTTGGCAGGCTTTTAACTTCCATGGTTTAAAAAATACCACATGAAAGGAAAGGGACAGTTGACTTGTGCACAAAATTCTTCCAAAGAAAGTAGAACAATACACTCCATTTCGTAAACTATTCTACACAAAAATGCCAATACTAACACATGATTTTTCCGATGAAAATGGATGAAATTCTTCCCTTCGGTAACAATGAGTATATGTTTTTGAAACATAATTAGCTGTAAAAAATATATTCAGTAAAGGAAAGCTGTACTTTACACAGTAAAGCAAGAATTTTTATCGTGCAATACACTGCAAATCTGAATCAAAAATGAAAATGAATACGGCCAAAGAAAATCGATCAACTTCTAAAATTCTATCCGTTAGGTAGAGGTAAATTTCATCTTGTGTTTACGAATGGCAACATGCATTTTCAATCAAAAAGGTATGCCAACAAGCCCTACCATTTCACAGCACGAGGGCGAGACGACGAACGAACACCTAAACCCACATGACCTCAATATAAAGGAAACAGCGTGATAAGCAGTGAGGGAGGCGATAGAGGTTGTGCAAACAGCCGTGGGTGCTCTTTAAAATCCCCAGTGGAAATGGGTGGAAAAATTCGATCCTGACGTACCGTATACGGTCGTCGAGACAGAGGATGAAGTTTTTCCGCACCGTCGGCGACGACATCAATCGCCCCGAATCCATTACTACACCGGCGGCAAAGCGAGCTCAACGCGCGCGGTCCAACTCGCTTCATTAACGATCCACAATGACACATGCTTCTCCGGTCGGTTGGGTCGCGAGTCACGTGACGGCCGCCGTTGTCAGTGACGTCAACATACGCCCCTCGCCCGAAACTCTCGCGCCCGCGAAATACTTAGCGCGCACACAAAAAGCGAAGCCACGTGTCCCACGTGTGCGCGGCGGAAAGGCGTGAAGTGGGCTTCCATTACGTACGCGCGCGCAAAGCATCATCCATGAGCAAAACAAGGGATGCTGCGGAAATGCGGAGTGGACACCAACAGTTTAATACGACCTTTTTTTTCCCACCAAGGCCAACCCGATCATGCCTGCCACGCGCAGGTGACAACCGATCGGGACTGGAAAAAAAAGAAGGCAAAAACATACACACAGGAGCGGCAACGGTGCGTGATTCGCGGGAAAAACAACGCTCTCCGGTCCGCGATAATTTGCGAGATGGGAGAGCCAAGAGGGACTCTCCCACGGACGGTACTCGAACGTGCGCTCTTCGCCTCCCCTTTGGCGGAGCCCACTTCCGCGTCGCCCCCACTCGCCATCAAAGGACTGCCAATACGCGGAAAACTGACGAACCCAAAACCAACCGCGTTGGGAAAACCACACCAAACCCGATCAAAATGAAAGCGGTTATGCTTCCCACTCATCCATCACTTTGCGGAAAAAAAGAAATCTTCACGTCTAATTTTCAGGAGTTGGACGCATCAACCTACCACTGTCAACAGATATATCATAATAAATAGCCATTGGACATCAACAGGAAGAAACTAGAATCCGAATTTCAGATCCTGATCGGAAGATGCGCCCAACAATGCACGCGGAGGGTGGTACTCGAAAAGATGGCCCAACGCAGCCGAACCCGGAAGTTTTCCTCGAAGGAATCAGATGATTTTTTTTGTATTGGGAGTATTGTTTCACCTTCGACTTTCGCAAATTGCGTATATGTTCATAAAAATAATTAACAGATCATAGATATTAACGAATATTTCCATGTATAAGTACATTATGTAATCAATAATGCGTCAAAAATCGCAACAATGTCGAAATGCTTAAAGAAATACGCCATTTATAATAGTTCGCATCTAAAACATATCACTTCAAGGCTTTTATTAACATTGTTACAACAGACATTTATTAACACTGTTACAACAGAAAGATTTCAGACTACTTTAAAGACGTACTGCTACTTCACTGCGGAAAATTTCATCGAATTACACAATCTTTCCCAGAGACACTATGTTTCCTTTGTGACTTCCCACCAACCCTAATCCGTGATTTCGTCAATTCTTACTTATCGCATCTTGAAAATACAAGTCCGATACTTGGAATTACTTTGTGGTCGAAAGCACCAATTCAACGTCTAAAATCCAATAAAGGTTGTTCTAATGATACAGAACACACTGTACTTCCACAGGCAAAATTTCATTAAATTTACGGCAAAACAAGTATTTACAAATATAAGTATACCTCAAGATTTGAATTACTATGGTACTTCCAAGGGGTATTCAGAGAGAAAAGTTTTAGCAAGTGCTGAGATCAGCTCCCACAATAAGTCCACTAAACTGATTTTTTACCAAAAACATCCATCGAACTCCTAACACGTTCCAGTATTTTTTGTACACCACACAAAATACTCGTTTCTTCCTTTACATTCCTCCATTTAGTAACCAAATATAGTTAATGGAGATCAAAGATGGAATATGGTATTAGACCAAAATTTCGGCCGCCATAATTATAAATCTTGCATGGGAAACTGTTTCAGACGTAACTCATGCACCTAAATTAAATGCTCGCAGTAAAAGAGAAAGTAAAGAGAAGGACCTATACGGAGACTCGAATATTGCGAGAACGGACATGATAAGGAACACAAGAGACTCCATACCCCGCGCACACCTGTCCAGACGTAGAGGCAAAAGAAGTGACTTTTACAGCCTTTTATATCGCTTGCTTTTAGCGGCCCGTCAACTTTTAATGAGTACTTATTTTTTCGGATTCCCCGCACTCCTTGAAGAGTAAAAGACACTCCCTTTGGCGGGAGAATTTCATGACTCCTGAACACATCCAATCCTCCTCCCCTTTGGAATTTCGCCTTTTTGCTCCGATACATCGCGGTGTGGCCACACCCACCTCAGCATGCATACGTGGGATGGTAGGTGTACACGTTTTTTTTTCGATATGACCGCTGAGTAAAAAGGGTGTGGTTGGTTACGTTAATTTCGGGGAACGGAGGTGGAAAAAGGGAGCAAGGGCAAGGTTCACGGAAGGATGGGATGAGTACGGACTCTCACTCGGCTCACAAACGCACAAAAAAAAAGAAAAGCGACGGGCGGCGGCTGATTTAATGCAGGAAGGAGGAAATGGGGATTATACGGGGATTAAATGGACGTCGGTGCGAGAGAAAGAGGCAAGACGAGACACGCCCTTACCCTCACGCCCATTTTTTTCCCTTTTTATTCGTCTAGGCACGGATATGACTAAGATCTGGAAGACAGGAGAAAGGAGAAGAAACACTACCTCACTCGAGGAAACAAACAAGCAGAGAAAACTGGTGGCAATAGCCGATGAAAGGCAATTCGGACAAAAAACAAAAACAACGTAATAAAAAGCACATAATCATGAGTAATGCACCTTTTAAGACTTCTTTTATCGCCGCAAGTGGCTTTATTCCAACGTAAAACATTTTGGGCCGAAAAAAGCCTAAATATAAGAAATAATTCATACCGTAAAGACAAAAAAGAAAGACGCCTGCCCACACGGCGGTGCTTGAGGATTAAAGAGTAACAGCTTGGATGAAAAATGTTTCACCTCAATCCAGGGTATCCCACATTCTTCATGACTATTTCTCGGTCTGCATAAGTGTATTCTGCAGAAAGATACCGGCTATGTTCTTCTATTTCGATTTAAAACACAAAATAGCTTTAGTTATGGAACATCCTTGCTCCAAACGGAATCATAAAATTGTCTGTGAAGAGCGTTTGGAGGGCGATATGGCAGTTAAAATAAAAAAACGATAAAAATAAAGAACTTTGGATCACTATTCCCTTCGACCTATATAATATTTATTTACGGAATATACGCATATGTATGTTATCAGCAACACCACAACCGTTATTATTTCGTACTAACATGAAAGTTATAGTATTACTTTTAATTTATCTCACGCTAACGAAGGAATTTTCCTAAGAAGCTACTGGAAGAAGGAAGTTACTGGAGTTGGATACAGCGGTTATTACAAAAAATTATTCTTATCTCAATGTAAACGTTATTTTAATCGATGGATTAGCTTTAACAATAAAATGCTTTCCAAGTATTAACTCTGATCAATTTGAGTCGAAAATTCTCCAATGGCTACCGTTCACGCACCCATGCGACTTCACATACAACACTACATGCCACCAAAGGAGGAATAAACCCCTACGGAAGAGGATAGCAGAGAGTGAAAATGAGGCATGCGAGAAAAATGAAGGCATTAAGGAGTATGAGGTCAAAGTGGTTAAGTAGCACGACCCGGAATGGGCAGTTACGGAACGAAGGCGTTTAATGGAGAAAGGCGGTGAAGGAAGAGTGAAAGGGGAAGCTACAGGATGAAAAGGGGATTCTCGGAAGCGAAAAACTCAGCGGGGGAAAGCAGAGTGGGAAAAGATGTAACGGAGGAGTGGAAGGAAGGGTGCGCACAGGGGATTGGCGGCGAGAGGCCTTAGTAATCCCGAACCGCGAACGACTAAGACGGAAAAACTCAACGAAGCCCGAATGATATCATAAATTTCGAGAAAAACACGAGAATTAAAGAGATTCGAGGAAAACGTACAGCGCTAGATCAAAAGAAATGAGGGAATCCTCTCAGCCTGATTTTTTTATTCAAATTAGCGAGAGTATGCTGGCGTTGAATTAAACAAGGCTGCGGTTAAAAGTTTCCACCTAATCGACACGTGTAAGAAGCACTTACATTTTGGTAAAGTTCGCAGCTAGTCCAAGTTACTACGAATGAGTGAAGACTACTAAGGTATTTCCTATCTCACACACAAGGAGTGAGCGAGAATAATTAATTGAGCACATAATTAACCCGCGAACTGCTGACTACTAGGCAGTAAAGAAGCAGTGCGATTCAGTACAGAGCACCACTGCATGTCACAGGTGGCCTACAATGGCTTCTGTGTTTATTTCTAAGGTCAGTCCTGTATTACGTCACATCTATCTTTCACATAACGGGCTCAAATAATTTCCTATTCTCACTTATAAGGAAATATACCAAATTCATCCATATATGTTCCTTCCCTATCGAGTCAAACGTGATTTCAAACTTTGAAAAGTGGAAAGAGGGCCCAAGTTCACCTTCCCTACCTCAGGGTATTAGCGATGTAGTGTACTAACGTCCGTAGAAAACATCAATACCGAGAAATGTGCTATAGTCTGAAGCACTCATCACGAATAAAAGGAAGCCGAGGTAAATTTACGATAGAGTAACCACACATTTCAGTATGCATGGGTGTTTATCTTTAAAAAATTAAAACTAACCAACAGGAAACAAAACCCCTCACATCATGAAATTTCGCAAACTAAACGTAAATATCAAAACTTAAAATAAAAATGTAAATAAACTTAATGTAAATAAAACTCTTGCCTAACAAATTAAAAAACTTAGGGTTTAATTCGAGGAGTAAACTATACGTTTCCATTAGAAGTTTTCTTTCAGTAATATAGCTAAGATATGGCTAGAGGAAAAACATGAAATTTTATCAAGATATACAACATGGAAAATCGCGTTTCAGGCTAAAGGCTTTCACCGAACAATAACATCGCATTAGTTAAAATTTAAAGAATTTGAGAGGCGGTTTTAAATTTTTGGTTTTTTATCAATTGGTATTGAAGTCGCCACTTTAGATTCTGCACTTAATAAATCACGACAAAAGATAAAATATTTGGCTTTAAGACATGTTTTAATATTGCCGCTCATTAATTTGTAGACATCACGTTAACCAGAACTTCAAGATACTTATAGCCACTCGACGCAATGAATATGCAAAGGCTGATTATACAAAACTATGCAAAAATTATGATACGATTACTCTTTCGCGCCTAAAATGCCTAACCCAATACATACGGCCAACTCCAACGTAATAATCCTAAAATATCTCAAAAATTTTCGGAGACACTAAAAGTATATGTCCCATCACTTCAACTTTTATTCGCTACTAAACAGTTCAATATCAAGCAAAATAGACATCCGTTTAATGCATTCGAGTGGCAGCTAGATAGACGATATTTTAATCACATCCCATTCCCAGCAACCTTGGACGGAAAGAAAATTAACCAGAATTTGGGTGAGGGTAAGTAACACAGCTATGTAACTTCAATAGATATATAAAGTTTCCGCCGACTTAAACAAGAAAACCATCAACCCAATATTGTAATTTCCTCGATTATTACTCAGCAAATGACAAAGCAATTCCCGAATATTTGTCTTTCCTCGTCCATCATCGTATACGAGGAAATAATATCTATTTGTTAAAAGCTCGGTTTTAATAACAGGAAAAAAAATTCCTTTCACACGACCGTTTGTCCCTGTATAGTCAAAAGAGGCGCGTCGGACAATGGGATGAAATGACTTCTTTTGTCCTCGGAGCGACATAAAGGGGGAGCATCCCCATGCGGAGCGAGCAGGGGTCAGCCAGCAGGGGAGGGACACGGGAAAGGGTTGTGCGAGGCCATTATATGAGCGTTGATTCCTTCGGCACGCGATGGGTCCACGGGACAACGAAACGGGGAGGTGAGGAAGGAAGGTTGCGGAGGGGACGAGCGGCATTGAGTCGCTTTTGTTACGAGAGAAGGGAGAAAGTCAGCAGGACTGAAATTCTGCAGAGCCAAAGACATTTCCACGTGGCCGCAAAAGTCACGCGAAGAGTCGTACTCTCGGCAGCTCATTAAATAGGCACGTGAGCCCTCACATCACAGGCAGAGAGAGCCAACATGTGCTTCATTTTAAGGCAGCGGAAGGAAAGCACGAATACTTACGATTTTAATGAGACGACAGAAATATCACGTTTACACGCATCGGATAGTAAAACTAGCCAAATAATATATGAAAATCGCATATCATTTCTAAACTGGCAAATGAAGATCGAAGGGTACCTAAATGAATTACAATGGGAGGCAACACACGTAAAATATGAACTTGCCAACTTACGAGAAAAAGTCATTATAGCATGATAGCGTATAAAAGCAAGGACTTATTAGTCTTGTTTTATTTAGTTAAGAAAAACTCTGGAAATATAAACACTGGGCAGTTTCTCTGCGATTATTATTCAGTGTATTATTAGTAATGATGGAATAAACACAGCTCGAACGCAAATTACTTCTGAATTGATTAGCTCTTAAGCAATCATGATTGGGCACTAGTGTAATTAATATACCACTGGCTATAAAAGGTTTTGACGGATTTTCCCAACCTGTTTTGAAAAAGATATCTCAATTCTAGACTAATTCAGCCGAAGATACTTCCTACCTCTCTCAATATCGCCCGGATAATCTATCCTTCCCTAATCCCCAATTTCCCTGTATTTTACCATTAAAAACATCCTACGAGGTCCCCTCCTACTTATCCAACTCGCTTATTCTATCCATCTGCTATGCCTCCAATTTCCAAATATTTCTTTTTAAATTTCTACAGAGACCACCCAAATTTCATTTGCATTTAAGGAGTGAAAACCATTCTGAACATTTTCGCTTACCGACAACATTCCTTCAACTAGTTTTATGACACGACAGCAAGAATTATGGAGTGATACACAGGCTCACCCACTCAAGAGCGAAAAGTGGCTTGGTGCGAAAAGTGGCAGATGGAACTAAACATAAAAAAGTGCGTAGCAGTCAGCTTTTGGAAAAAGAAAAATTGGCCATTTAGGGCATACAGAATTGAAAATACAGAAATTATTCACGCCGAGTCTGTTAAGTACTTAGGAGTCACAATTAGTCACGACCTATCTTGGGGAAAACATATTAGGGAAATATGCGGTCAAGCATATAGGAAGCTAGGCTTTATCAAGAGAGTACTCGGAAAATGTGATGAGAAAGTGAAAGAACGTTGTTATTTTTCAATCGTTAGACCTCATCTGGAATATGCTGTTAGTGTATGGGATCCGTACGAAACGGGGTTGATATCAGAGTTGGATCGCGTGCAGCGAAGAGGAGCTAGGTTTGTGAAACGATGCTACGATAAGTTGGCTAGTGTGTCTGGACTGTTAGAAGAATTGGGATGGGAATCGCTATCACAGCGTAGATTAAATTATAGGCTTAACCTCCTAAATAAATTTCAGGAAAATCATTTTACTGACGACGTAAAAAACATACTATTAACCCCTTCGTACTACGGCAGATTAGATCGCGCCAATAAAATTAGAGAGCTAGATTGTAGAACCGATAGGTATAAAATGTCATTTTTTCCGCGTACCATTCGGGACCATAACAGCTGTGATCGTCGTCATGAATAGTTCGAGTATTGACAATAGGCAGGCAGTTAATCTTTCTCATTATATTCTCCTCTTTCTTATTTATGCATGATGTAAATAATGATGTTCTTATTTATGCATGATATTTTGAATCTGTAGTAGTAGTCTTTGTATCCCTTGCATGTTAGAACGATTGGAGATACAATGTTTCTTGGGTATTAGATTTGTAATTGGCGCTTTGCATGTGTGGTACGCGGGTTTTTAATGTAATGTCGGTGTTCTACCATATCATTCATGCATGCCTGGTGCGAAAGCACCCCCTGCCACACACCCTTTGGGTGGCTTGCAGGGTATGACGTAGATGTAGATGTAGATGAAGAGCCGTCCATAGGGCCAGAAAATAGGTCACGAGAGAAAAAGGGGGACGATGAAGCCGTCTCGACGCCGCATACTTAGCATTGAATAGTTTACGGTTCCCAGGGCTCCAACTGGGAGATGCTTAATGTATGACGTCAGAAGAAAACACGAAGCGGAAGGAGACGACTGAAAGAAAGATGAATTTTTACAGTCAAGGGGATAGCAGAAACTGCGCTCAGTGCGATATAAAACTGCTCACAACATGAACAACAGAAAATTCTTCATGCAAAATCAACATACTTACAAGAGCACTTAAAATAGTCATAGAATCAAACTAGTGAGCATGACAGCAGAATTATGGGCAAGAAAAAAGAAACTCCATAGGAAGATTGATTCGTTTGACAAATGATAAAAATGTCCTAGACTAACAACTTTGGCGGAACATTTCAAGGAATGATACATCGCATTAACTGCAATACTTTACTCCACAACCAGGAACTACATGGACGACTGTTTGCTTAATATTATGGTGGTAACTAGCACCGTGGGAGAAAATTGCGTCTCCCGTAATATTTCCGCCCTAAGCGATACAATCAAAGCACGTACAGACCCGTGCTTTCGGTACTCGGCGCGTGATGCTCGATGCGTACTTTGAGCAAAAGATGGGATGATAAGGCTCCAAGAAGCGTGAAAAATTCTCTTCCAATTCCGACAAACACCGAAACTTTTTACTACGACTTTCCTCGTAATGACTACAAAACATGAACAACTTTTAATTCACTACGCAATATCATTCACAGGAAAACGCTAGGAGAGCATCGTCAAAAAATTTAATCACACATTCTTTTAACATCTACACTTGACACTTCTAAGACAGATTTTTTTTTCATGATTGATAAACAAGCCGAAATAGAAATGTGCAATTTTTGTACGGAATAGAACTTTATAATTTCTATAAGTAATTTTGCCAGCCGTTGTACTAAGATGGTGTCGAAAATTTGAAAGAATTTAATGACAATACATAATTATAAATCGTATAATACAATGGTTGTATACCATATAAACGAATATTACAAACGTTGCAGTCATTACAATAAATTAACACAACGAATATGATAAATTATCACTACTATATATATGTCCTACCATGAAAACCGCAACGGGGACTAAGTGAAAGCCACGGGACATTGGAAGGAATTTCATTTCCGTAAACAAACGTGAAATGTCAATGAGAGCTTTCCCAAAAAAAGAATGAATTCGCACTTGAAAAAAATCAGCGTACTCGAGAAGTCAATACCTAACTCGATCATAAATCATTACCGTTGTAACGAGTAATGGGATACTAGCTTTCAGGAAGAGAACTCAATCCAGGCATGTATATAAATTTTCCTTCCTCTCACGAACATAACATTTATGACGATAGAGAGGATGAAACCCACCCACACCTAAAGAAGGAAAGAAAAGATAAAAAATGGCAACCAAAATGTATAAAACCAATACATGAAAAGTTAAAAAGAATAAATACGATAGAGAGAAGGATAAATATGACGAAAGAGTGACGAGGAAGGGCTAGAGCGGGAGATGAGGAATATGAGGGGTGATGGGACACTGAGGGAGCAGGTCAGGGCTGAAAAGAGGGGAATCACTCTGGGTAGTAGGACATACTGAGAGGAAAACTGTTCCAATAGCAATTTAGAGGTCACTCAACCACATACGGGCTTAATGGATATAGCACTCAATCGCCAAATGAAAGGCTCCCAGCAGAGGTCGGACATATGCCTCTGGGCACATTAAACCTAGCCCGACCCGCTTAATTTTCCGTCCGAGATTTCCTGAGAGACCAAAGCAGCCGAAAGTGAAATTCTTGATTCCTCTGCACCCAGATGCGTTGAATTGATGATGCCGGTTGCGTTTGGACGAAAAGTGGCGTCACTACGGTAAATTATCATTAAGTGAGTCACACAAAAAGCATTAATTTAGGCAATACATACATGCAAACCGTAGATTAGGATTCGTAAAAAAGGTTCTAGGCAAATTTGATGAGAGAGTACGAGAAAGAAGCTATTTTACACTGGTCAGGCCTCATTTAGAATATGCCGCTAGTGTATGGGATCCGTACGAGGAAGGTTTGATAAAAGAATTAGAGCGTGTGCAAAGGAGATCCGCTAGATTTGTTAAAGGCTGTTATGATAATTGTATAAGTGTTACGAATTTAATAGGAGAACTAGGATGGGAATTACTATCAGAACGCAGGTTAAAATTTAGGTTAAACCTTTTAAGTAAATTCGAAAACGATTTGTTCACAGATGACGTTAGATATATATCTTATATATTCAATCTTTATACAAAATGGCATATTATTTTGCTCTGAACAACTCGGTTCATTTCATCACGGTCATCTACGATTGAACAAAATAAATATCGCCAAAACATAAAACTTTTCGTATTCAGTATGCGTCCCATTACACTTTTAAATTACTTATGGACATCTATCTATCTAATCTTGTTGATAACGAAGAAAACAAAGGGATAGCTGATTGGAATCCATTAGGGCACGTAACACATTAATAACTTGTTCCAAGGTGAGTTCTGATTTTCGAGATCGCGATCGAGGCATTGTTTTGAAATTTGTTTTTTTGTGATCAGACGGAAGTCTAACTTGTGGTAGTACGGGGCATATACGTTCCCAGATGACGTTAGATATATACTAAGAACCCCTGCGTATTATGCTAGGTTTGATCAGATTAACAAGATTAGAGAGATAGATTGTCGTACCGATAGATTTAAAATGTCATTTTTCCCGCGTAACATAAGAGAGAACAATAGGCAGTGTAGCAAAGGGATAGGAAGGTGAAATATAGTTATAGTAGTCTGTAGTGTATGATGCATGTAATAACAACCAATAATCCCTTTCTTATTATGTAGATACTAACCATCTTGCTGCATGTGACCCTATTATCTAGCATATCTCCCTTTAATCTTAAATATCCTACTTGCATGGCAGTAGTGCATGTTTGGTGATCTTCACCCCCTGCCACACACCCTCATGGTGGCTCGCAGGGTATTACGTAGATGTAGATAGATGGCGTTATTTGCGAAGGGTATCCCAACTCAAGCTCACTTCGCCCAAGGCAGCCAAATATTCAGGCACCTTATCGCAATCACCCTAATGGCTAACGAGTTGGGACACAGCTTAAAAGAGACTACAACTCTCAGTGGAAATTGCTTGTGCTGTTACCGAAAAATGCAACCTATTTGTCCTTATGTATTGTTTGGAAACTGATATCGATAAAGAAGTCGAAACTCGAAAAAAAACGCCATGAAAATCTTTTAAAAAAAGTATATTGGGTCACCGCAGAGATACTAGGAGGAAGCGACGCCAAACCCTCGACCATTACGAACGCGATGCTTACGAGGTCTCAAAAAGTGGTTAAGGAGTAGCCGAGGAATGACATATATACATGCACACAGTGAAGAACCCGGGAAAGACCAACTGGTCGGCTGGGATGGAGGGAGCCCTGTGAATCTCCACCGGAAGAATAAGAGGGACAAAATACGAACGAAAACGCAGTACCGCCTCCTCCGCAGCTGGCAATAAAATATTTTATAAGCAAAAGGCAGGCACACGCTGGGGCAAGTTGCTTCCTTTTTACTGCATTACCGTCGTGCTCAAACTAAAGAGTCTTTAAAAAAAAAGGGGGGGGGCTGTTTCGAGCTTTAAAAAAAATTTCACCCGGCAACTTTGTGTACGCTACTCTCCTTCGCTCCAAACTCATTTTTGTCTTTTTCCCTTGGGAACGTTTCATGCCCCGTTGATCCTACGGGTGGAGCACAGTGAGATATCTCGGGACCAGCAGGCTAGCAAATGAAACGAGCACGTAAAAGAAACGGGACGCCCTCCATTTTTGTTTGCTTCTACAAGATATTTTCGTTGTCGTTAAAACTATACGCACTCTTTTACACCGCTAGAGATGAAAGACGTGCGCATGCGACCTAATACGCGAGGTCCTTGTAAAGTGGATTTATTTTCCGAATACGCTAGGGATTATGGAAAATAAGGCAGAATTTAATCAATGTAAAGAAGTTAGAATGCAATTAAGTTTGATAAATTGCACGACCGTAAGTAAAACAGAATGACAATCGGTAGCAGTTCTCAGGTAAGATGACGTCACCTTCACCTGCCGGCAGGGAAAACAGAATGAATTAAATCCCCTGACAAGTCGGGGGCGACTTCGTCGATATTTTTCTTCAAATTTAATAAATTTGACGCCAGTTTTATCTAGAGTACTCCGAAACCAAAGTTTGATACACGCCTAGGCCTATGCAGGTGTGGCATGATATATTTACAGTACATGGAGCTCTAAGCCTGTAAAAATCTAGGGGATTTTAATTACTTCCATTTAAACCTACCTTAAATGGTAGATAACCCATATAATAATACATAACTTAGGCGCCACTGCATTTTTCATACCATAAAGAATAAAACTGGACTCTAAACCAGCCCTTGTTGAGCCACAATACATGCATAAACCAATCCAATATTTAATTTGTATCTTTAAGCAATATCATATAATCGAAAAACTTAATTCATAAGGTAAACTAATTACACTGCAGTTTTCGGTAAGTTAACGAGGTGATGTTCCAAATTAATGCCCGACGAATACTGCAGTTATAATGGTGAATTTTTAGAAATCAGGCTAGAATTCAGGTTCTTTTGATACTCAAAACACTTTTTCGATTTCGACCTTAATACAAGACTTCATTTGTCCTCAAGCAGTGAATCGTTACTGAAGGTGTCAACATGCATAAACCAGAATGTCCTCCGCAGGCCAAGATATTTTAATCAATCGACGCCATAAATTAAAACGAATTCAAAATCTATGCATTCAAACACATACATACAGATATTAACGTTCTCAATCTTGAGAGTGAGCATTAAAAAGAATTAAAATACTTCTTATAATTACTTGAAGGGCATTATTGTCGAACCAGTAACTCTCATTCTCCTATATTAGACAATCAGCTAGATAATAGAGCTATAAAACCATAACACCTTTCAGTGAACAATCCAGCAAAATGAATCCAGTTTTATTTTCTGGTTCGAAAAGAAGGTCACATATGTTGCATTCCCTTTCCCGTTGAAACTAACCTCTTCGTATGTCTGCGAAAATTTCAATGCTGGCCCTATCTACTTCTACTTCTCTCAGCTTCTGTAAATTGCCTGTCGCGTATACAGGGTAATATCACGACGGGAAGAGACTGACTCGAAAGTAGTAAATGTTGACCCAAATTAGCGACAGCGAAACTTTGGCGAATCCATCCGCTCTTAATCAAAGGATAACATTCTTTGAAAACCGGCAGATCATCAGGATGAAGTGACCCGATTATTTTCAATTGGTCATGGCGCCGTGAATCATAAATGTCGACGGGTTGAACTGAATCTACACACCTTCTGAAAACGAGCGATCCTAAATTTCTTTTTAACAGAGTACGAATGGTGCTATACTTCAACAAACCTCTAGGATGTCTATTAATGAGTCAATCAATCAAAAACCGAATAACCACCTTCGCTTACAGCCTTAGCCCTGTGTATTCTGTAGTCTACTACCCAACGCTCAAAGGACAGGGGTCAATTCGAGAGGCCATTTGAAATAATGGGAGGGTTGTAGCAGAGAGCCAGGTCACTTGACCCCGAGAGAGGCCACTGCGCCGCAGAGGAAGCGGTCTAAGAAATGGCGAGGGCAGATTAAGAACGAGGGGAAGGATTCGAAGACGAGGCTTAATAGGGGTAAAGGAAAAAGACATGTATCAGGACAGCCAACCTCAGGAAATTTCAGCGTACAATTGTGGGATACAAGAAGTGGCAATTGCTGTTCTTGCCTTACTAAAGAGAATTGCATTCTCAAGAAACGTTAAACCGCAAAAAAGTACGGGCACGTACCTCATCGGAGATATGTACTTCCAATTCCAAATGGAAGAGCTATACATCTAAATCTACGAAATACCGTGCGAGCCACCACTAGGGTGTGTGGCACCGGGTGATTCCACACCAGGCATGCAGCACTCATCCCAGTTTAAATCAGAACCGCGCACGTTTCCCCGAATGCCAGGCGCAGGCCAAATCAGTCAGGACAACGGTACGAGGTCAGACCACAAACCAGGAGAGTGATACATAGAAGAACGTGCTACCATACAGTACACTAATGAAGATACAAGTACTGTTTAGTGTTTTTAATGCGACAAATAAATAGCACTACAAGGTACTAAAACATTCAAGAGTATATCATGCCGGAGATTGCATGCGAGGTTAGTAACTACAGTTCATGTTAAGATATTTAGCACTACTGAAAAAAACCTATTTAACCTAGTCAGTATCCTAGAACTGGTCTATCGCAACTATTATGGTCCCTTATTGTACGTGGAGAAAATGACATCTTAAATCTATCGGTTCTGCAGTCTATGTCCTAAATCTTATTCCTGTGATCGTTCCTACCATAATAGTTTGGCTCTAGCAAAATAATTCGTAAGAGCGTCCGGCAAAAATAGTCTACATGAAACTTTCGTAAAAGATTTAACATATATTTTTAGAGCTAAGCTACAGAGCTATATCAGCTATGGAGTCTGACTTTATTCAAGAATAATTAATTTCACATAAAAAAATAAAATTTCAGGAGATACCACAGGGGCCAATTCAAAACAGCATATAAATCTCACACTAACACCGTTAGTTTCACATCGTATGGTAATTTTTCTGAGCGAGTAGACTATCATCTGCGTTGGAATTCTGTTTAAATCGATAGTGCCACGGTCCAAATGACCCCGTGCCGCAGGCACCGTGGAAAAGATATAACACAAGTTTCCACTCCATAATGAACATGATACATTCACGCATTTTCCCTATACTTGACATATTTAGCGTTGACCCCGCATACATGATAGACATTGAAGCCAAAGTACGCTTATCGCAGAATTTGCTTCATAGACACGCATTTACCTCAATGAATCACAAGGTCCAATTACTCCTCTACAAGCGAAAAAAAATCGTATTCGTCGAAGAGCGTGTCTAGGGATTACGGAGTTTACGCCCTCTCCATAGAATTTGTAGCGTTTTATCAGAAATATTTTATCTTTAAAATAAATTCATGCACGAGTGGTTTCTAAAAAAAATTCCCGACAAAAAATGGAAGCAACACGTGACGCGAATACGAAAGCCTGCCCTACGTGCGCTTTTAGTGAACTCCAACACAGGAAAAGTCCCACGAACTATCCAAATATTTTTCCGAACAAACGCGCCAGAATCCGATTATTATTCCCGATAAAAACATATTCTGCATCAGTTTTCCCACGCGGCCCTCCCTCACCCCCCACCAGTCGTAGCGAGGTGAGAATGTAAATATAAGCTGAAGCAGATGCCTCAACAGGCGGGCAGGAAATTGTGTGAATGAGGAAGCTTTTCGCATTCTGTTATCTACATCATCTACATCTACGTCATACCCTGCAAGCCACCCAAAGGGTGTGTGGCAGGGGGTGCTTTCGCACCAGGCATGCATGAATGATATGGTAGAACACCGACATTACACTAAAACCCGCGCACCACACATGCAAAGCGCCAATTAAAAATCTAATACACAAGAAACATTGTATCTCCAATCGTTCTAACATGCAAGGGATACAAAGACTACTACTACAGATTCAAAATATCATGCATAAATAAGAACATCATTATTTACATCATGCATAAATAAGAAAGAGGAGAATATAATGAGAAAGATTAACTGCCTGCCTATTGTCAATACTCGAACTATTCATGACGACGATCACAGCTGTTATGGTCCCGAATGGTACGCGGAAAAAATGACATTTTATACCTATCGGTTCTACAATCTAGCTCTCTAATTTTATTGGCGCGATCTAATCTGCCGTAGTACGAAGGGGTTAATAGTATGTTTTTTACGTCGTCAGTAAAATGATTTTCCTGAAATTTATTTAGGAGGTTAAGCCTATAATTTAATCTACGCTGTGATAGCGATTCCCATCCTAATTCTTCTAACAGTCCAGACACACTAGCCAACTTATCGTAGCATCGTTTCACAAACCTAGCTCCTCTTCGCTGTACGCGATCTAACTCTGATATCAAGCCCGTTTCGTATGGATCCCATACACTAACAGCATATTCCAGATGAGGCCTAACGATTGAAAAATAACAACGTTCTTTCACTTTCTCATCACATTTTCCGAGTACTCTCTTGATAAAGCCTAGCTTCCTATATGCTTGACCGCATATTTCCCTAATATGTTTTCCCCAAGATAGGTCGTGACTAATTGTGACTCCTAAGTACTTAACAGACTCGGCGTGAATAATTTCTGTATTTTCAATTCTGTATGCCCTAAATGGCCAATTTTTCTTTTTCCAAAAGCTGACTGCTACGCACTTTTTTATGTTTAGTTCCATCTGCCACTTTTCGCACCAAGCATGAATAGCAAGTAGGTCGATTGTTAACGAGTCGCTATCTTCGGAATTGTTAATATCCCTATACACAACCGCGTCGTCTGCGAAGAGTCTAAGCTTACTTTTAACGACGTTACTAATATCATTAATGTACAAGAGAAATAAAAGTGGACCAATTACACTTCCCTGAGGAACACCCGATGTAACGCTAACTGTGTTTGACATGATACCGTCTATGACAACCCTTTGTTCCCGCCCATGTAAGAATTGATTAATCCAACTAATAATGTTTTTATCTATTCCATATGCTTCTAGTTTTGAGAGCAACTTAACGTGAGGTACCTTATCAAAAGCTTTCCTAAAATCGAGGAATATCGCGTCAACTTGGACATTATTTTCACCCGAGAGCAAGATGTCATGAACGAAGAGGGCCAATTGGGTTTCGCAAGATCTACCCTTTCGAAATCCGTGTTGGTTATTTATTAACAATTCCTCCCTATCTAAATGACTCATAATGGAGCTTACGATTATGTGTTCAAATACCTTACAGGAAATGGATGTGAGAGAAATAGGCCTATAGTTACTAGGGTCTTCCCTGTCGCCGCTTTTGAATATAGGTGTGACATTTGCTACTCTCCAGTCCTTAGGCACTACATGATCTACTAAAGATTTGGTAAATATTAATTCTAAGTAAGGCGCTATGTCTGATGCCATTGTTTTATATACGCGAGCAGGTATTTGATCTGGACCGGGGGATTTGTTGGGGTTAATATTTTTTAGCTGCTGTTCTATGCCGCGACAATTTATAATAATTTCAGGCATACATGTTTGGGAACGAACTGGCTGCGGATCGAAAAGATGTGGTGTATAAGTACTGAAAATGCTTTTGAAGAATGAGTTTAACGAATTGGCTTTTTGTAGACTGTTGGTTATCTTTTCCCCTTTGATATTCTTAAGCGTGTGTACTGTTGATTTATTTCCTTGAGTGTCCCTAACATACGACCAAAATGCCTTGGGATTATCGTTCAATTGTTCTCCCAGTAATTTACTTTTGAAATCAGCTAACGCCCTTCGGCACGCTTTTTTTGCTAAGAGTTTAGATATTTTGTAATTTTCGGTGACTGTGTATAGTTCTTCAGAGGATTTGTTAATTTTTGCCCTTTTTAACCTAGCATGACATGTTCTTTGGTGCTTTAATGTTTTTCTAACCTCCGCGTTATACCACCTAGGCTCTGCATTGGCTCTTTTCCATTTACTTGGTATGTATTTGCTAACTACTGATCGTGTAACGTTGAGGAAAGTATTCCACAAAACCTCAGTATTACTGTTGATACTTATTTTTTGAAAATTAGTAAATGACTTTTGGAACTCTCGTTTCATACCTTCGTAGTCAGCCTTATTATATAAGTAGATTTTTCTTTGTGGATTATGTTTCTTGATCATGCTCACGGAAAAATTAGCTTTAACTATCTTGTGGTCGCTTATTCCCTTATCCGTACCTATGTTTACAACCATGTGTGGAATATTTGTCGCTAAAAGATCAAGTGTATTTTTCCCTCTAGTTGGAGCAGTGACTAATTGATGTAGTGAGTGAGATGTGAATGTATACAGGAGTGACTCACAAAGGTCTTTGTCTTTCCCCCCAGTGATAAAACTGTACGTGTCCCAGTCTATGGACGGAAGATTGAAATCCCCACCGATTATAATATGACAGTCGTTTTTTTGAGTGGTTAATTTACTGAGTTGACTTTCTAGTTCTAATATTGAGGTTATATGGGTATCTGGTGGTCTGTAATATGCGCACACATAGATTGTTTTTGCTTTAGGATTTTGAATGGAGCACCATACGCTTTCTACCTGGTCGTCGGAAAATGACTCCCTCCTACTAATATAACAATCCTTCACTGCAATAAAAACTCCTCCCCCGGTCCTTTCCACTCTATCTTTTCTATAAACTGTGAAATTTTTTGGGAATACTTCATTATCTGCGATTTCGTTACACAACCAACTTTCCGTCCCTATAATTAAGTCTGCGTCAGTAGTTTCAATTAGATGGTAGAAGTCAGCTACTTTATTCCTTAAGCTACGGCAATTTACTACCACGACAGAAAAGGATTTATCAGTGAGCGTATTCCCGGAATGTGTATTCTCATTACAACTCGCTTTTTTAGGTATATTCAAAGTTACATTACTGCTATTTTTTGAAACTGGCCTCTTACTGTTCTCTTTAGACTTAACCATTTCTTGGATATTTTTTCTATTAAATATTGTTCGCGATGGTACCTGATTCGACCCATTAGCTGACCTACTCTCTGCCCTACCCTCTATCCTAAAAAAGGTCTACAGTGATCGAGTATGCTACTCGCTTTCACTCCTCGCCCTTTCCCTTTCACTCCTCGCCACCGACCAGCTAGTATCTTAGTAATCCTGACTGTCGACAAAAACGCCTCGTGGCTAATAGTCACCCCTTCTGCGTATTTGATACGCCCACGTTTTTTTATCGGCCGATAAAATCCGTATGTGATTTAAATGCTTGCATTCTCCGATCCGCCAAACCACGCCCCATAACCTGCGGTCAATCATTTTGTACTCTCAATACACCCTACAATTTTTTTCGGGAATACCACTGAAATGACAAACAAATATTAAATGCATAGAATTACCCACAAAACTTTTGAGAGAGATTAAAAATCACTAAAATTTCTACCTACTTATTATATATTGGGTAACCTATAGTGTTGAAACAAGTTCAAAGAAGCGTAACATAAGCCAGGCCTTACTCAATACACTTTCAAACCGCTCTCTAACTAAAGTAGTTAACGAACCGATGAGAGGAAATTAAGTACTAGACCTTTAAGTTATTAGTCACCCTGCAATGATTAAACACGCCGATATCCTAGAAACAATTAGCGACCATAAAGTAATTTTGACGACCATGAAAACAACAGTAGAGTCAAGAAAGATCTAAGGCTTTCCCGGTGTATCAGGTAACTCGGGTTTTCTACCGGGTTAAACTCTCCCTCTTGCCCGACGTTTCGATGACACTTATCATAACATTATCCTCCTAAAGGGAATCTTCTCCAAAGTAACGTCCCTATTACTGATTCTGTCAGGAATCAATGGAAAACGAAAAACACAAACTTAAAACGAGAATGTAAAAATGACGCAAGAAACTGAACTTATCCCAGCAGTATCGTAATCCCAATAACGCAAGAAAAAGATGAAGGTTATCAAAACGAAGCAGGGAATCAATTGGAAACTATCTCGACAAAAGGTACAGTGATTCTTTCTCAATTAAGATGGATAGGATTGGAAAGGAATGCAGTTCGATGAAGTCCTCCCGATACATCCCCAGCTCACATTAGAGCATCGACGAAAAGAAGTCTCTGTTTAATTGATGTGCTCCCGAATGCATGTTTCTAAATCTGCCGAATAGTGATAACACCATGCTTTGCATGTTCCCTGCATGACTCTTATATCTCGCTTACATAGTTGCATTTTCGATAGGTTTGGTAGTTTCTGTAGCATTTGCAGCATGCCCGTGTGCAGTGCATGTTGGTGAACGTTGATTTCTACACTGTACATCTACATCTACGTAATACCCTGCGAGCCACCACGAGGGTGTGTGGCAGGGGGTGAAGATCACCAAACATGCACTATTGCCATGTAAGTAGGATATATAATGTAGACATGCTAGAAAATAGGGTCATAGTTTATTAGTTACTACAGTAGATTATTAGTTATTGCAAGTAATTGCAGTAGTTATTACAATAGAATATTAGTTACTACGGTATAGTACAGGTTAAAATCTACATAATAAGGAAGGGATTATTGGTAGTTATTACATGCATCATGCACTACAGACTATTCTAACTATGTTTCACCTACCTATCCCTTTTGCTACGTTGCCTATTGTTCTCTCTTATGGTACGCGGGAAAAAGGACATTTTAAATCTATCGGTACGACAATCTATCTCTCTAATTTTGTTAATATGGTCAAACCTAGCATAATACGCAGGGGTTCTTAATATATATCTAACGTCATCTGTGAACAAATCGGTTTCGAATTTACTTAAAAGGTTTAACCTAAATTTTAACCTGCGTTCTGATAATAATTCCCATCCTAGTTCTTCTATTAAACTCGTAACACTAATACAATTATCATAACGACATTTAACAAACCTAGCAGATCTCCTTTGCACGCGCTCTAATTCTTTTATCATACCTTCCTCGTACGGATCCCATATACTAGCGGCATATTCTAAATGAGGCCTGACAAGTGTAAAATAGCTTCTTTCTCGGACTCTCTCATCGCATTTGCCTAGAACCCTTTTTACGAATCCTAATCTACGGTTTGCTACACTAGTTATTTCCCTGATGTGTTTCCCCCATGACATGTCTTCACTGATGGTGACGCCTAAGTATTTAATTGAATCTACGTTACATATTTTGTTTTCTTTGATGCTATAATTATTCCGGGGAAGGCCATTCTTTTTCCAAAAATTCATAATCGCGCATTTCTTCAAATTTAATTCTAGCTGCCATCTATCACACCAATCATCAATCGCATCTAAATCCTTAGCTAAACACTGTCTGTCCTCTTCATTTCTAATTTCTTTATACACTACTGCATCATCGGCAAAAAGACGGAGCTTGCTATTTTTTACTACACTATTCAAGTCGTTTACGTACAGAAGAAATAAAATTGGGCCTATCACGCTTCCCTGGGGAACACCCGATGTAACTTTTACTTCGCCTGAGCTGACACCATCTAATACCACCCTTTGAACGCGTTCATGTAAGAAATCTCCTACCCAGCCTACTATATTACTGTCTATTCCGTATGATGCTAACTTCGCGAGTAACTTACAGTGGGGAACCTTGTCAAAAGCTTTTCTAAAGTCAAGAAACGCTGCATCTACCTGTACGTTACCTTCTCCGGAAACTAAAATATCGTGAACAAAAAGACCTAATTGAGTTTCGCAAGACCGTCCTTTTCTGAACCCATGCTGGTTTGTTATTAATAAATCCTGGCTGTCGAGGTGTCCCATTATTGATGTAACTATTATATGTTCTATAATTTTACATGATAGTGACGTTAATGATATTGGTCTATAATTACATGGCTGTTCCCTATCTCCGCTTTTATAAATTGGGGTCACGTTTGCTATCTTCCAGTCTTTGGGAACCGCGTGTTCTTCGAGAACTGTAGTGTAGTTCTTCACTGTAGTGTATGTTGGTGATAATTCACCCCCAGCCAAACACCCTCGAGGTGGCTTACAGGGTGGTACGTAGATGTGGATGAAGTCCCAACCTCCGGGTTGGTTTTCGCTGTTTTTCCACGTCTTAGCGTTGCCCTCTTCTCATCTCCAGAGAGGGAAAGCGCCGCTTAATGAGACATCCCCTATGTATCCCATTTCGAGCCTTACTCTCCGTGAGCTGGTCCACGTCGCCCTTCCGCGGCGACGAGGGTCGGGCTAAAGCCCCGTGGTGTGGTGCTGGATGGACTCACGAGGGCGCTCGCGCACTCACGTGTCCCAGCCTGCTCACCCGCCACATAGTGCGAATGTCGGAGTCAAGGACGAGATGACGTCACGGGCATTTCGTCAGAGAGCGTGGAGAGCATGAATAAGAGAAAAATATCTCCTTCAGGAAACGGCGGGGATGGTAATGGATAGCGAAATGCAACGGGTGGAAGAAAGCAGGAGTGGGAATCGTGAGCGATGACCCCACCGTGAGGCCCACACGCAGTCGGACTATCTTTCGCCGAAGAAAATCTCGACTCTGACCGTGGTACATTTGGATAAACACTTGGGCCTATTGCAGTAAGTGAGGTTTGGCATACATGGTTTCAACTAATGATATTTAAACATTACGTAAGTAAATTAGCTGTTTCAGGACTGATGGAGTAAAACACATATATGAATAAAGAAGAACCTGCGAATTTCCACAGAGAAAAAATCATCCGCCTTGACCGGGATTCGAACCCGGATCCCTCGATTTCCGGCCGAGTGCTTTAGCCAGTTAAGCTACCGAGGCGTCCTCTTTCCCTGTGGATTTTTAGTGAAACTCCGTAGCTAGTCCCGGATAGCTTAAAATTTGTCAAAGAACCTTTTGGAGTTCACCTTTTGAAACAAGTACAACGTTGATTACAATTATTTAATGTATATTATAAATAAAGATTTATTAATTAAAATGTAAACTGCAAATAAGGCTTCTTCTTTCATTATAAAACAAAGAAGTGCATGAGACTCATAATTCGACCGATGTAGGGGATTCAGAGATACGACAGCTTTAAAAACTAAACTTTTTCTCTAGACGCATCTTATCCGAAATGCCCGTATCATATCTGTAAAGAAAAATGGTCTGTAGTCGAATATTTTGTTAGGCTCGCCTAAAGGATACGCTTGAATATGAAAAGTATCACAAAATGTTAACATGAAATAGTTAAAAAATAAAAGAGAATGCAGAAATACAAATTAGTCGAATTTAGACTTACATAACAAGAGAAACAGTAAGAACAAGGACAAACAGATATTACGAGTGATATTCTAGGTTTAATGCTCCACATGGACGAGCCTAACCGATCATACAACGAAGATTCTCGAAAAGCGATCATTGCGAACAAACTTGAGCGCCACAGGGGCTAATTACTAGTCTGAGAGAGACGGTAGGGATCGTTAGCACCCTCCATTGAACAAGGGGATAATTTAACTTGATAATAACTCCAAGAAGTGAAGAGTAACTGGATATTCAGCGACGACATCAGCATACCGCTAGAAGCAGTCAGGTCAAGTACCACATTTAAACACCTCTCCCCGCGGAAAGGAATAGTGAAACTGAGATGTGCCTTAGTTGAAATCAGAACACTACTGCAGCAACGTAAATCGGGATACGATGCTTTCGACGCCGAAAAATGGCAGAAATTCGATCATAGGGTTTGTGTGACGTAAAATGAAGGTGCTCGAAAGATTTAAGTGGAGGATTCCGCTGGCAGGTCTTTAAACTTGAGAATTTTCAGGTTTATAACCGCGTTAAACCATTTTAGAGGACCAAAGTTTCACAACTTTCCCACCCACTTCATCTGCCGTCCACAGTATGCTCGATAATTCAGCTCCACATTCGTTGATAGTCCCAAACAATTGACGTCGCTTCCACCTTGACGTGGACGATAGCCTCTCGATCTTCTGACATGAATAAGCAAGCTGAAATGCTCACGAAGCTGTCATTGTTAATAATGGATCAACGCGGATATTCACTAAAAAATCCCCAATTTTCTACAGCCAATATCACACTTAACCAGGAGAAAATTGGACCATTCCACTCTAATACTATGTTTTCAAAGAATAGCAGACATCAAAGGCAGTCCAATTACTGAGATGATTGATTAATTTGAAGTTCTACTTCCGTAGTTGCTCCTTGTATTGGCAAAAAGATATAATCAAATATCGTATTTTGTTCAGCAGGCCAAAATATCAAATGCAAAGAGGGTCTGAGCCCTTACACTAAACGATTATCAATACCGTCCGGTAGTCCTAGAAATATTCTCCAAGATGTGGCACAATGCGGAGAAAACCTAGAAAGAGAAATTGACGATCTAAGCCCCACGGATACTTACATAACTCATCTGGAGGTGAGTGTAGTCACACCTTCAAATGTTCGATTCGTATTAACTCCAACGCAGCAAAACGTCACCTTATCCACAGAAAATTGACATCGAGTTAAGGTCCTAGTCCTTAGGTTGGGCTAGTAATGCGAATGATAAAAAGGAAAAAATATCCTCATAACTATTCACTGGAACTTTTTCACTACTACACGTCTCAATTCTTGAGCGTAACATTCAGAAACAATGCAATACAACTCTACCTCAGTTTGAGTCTTAAGCGTAAAAACGTGTAGAACAATATAAAAATTCCGAGAGACAGTAGTAACGAGGAGTGTATTTCATTTTATTATTTGGCACACAGCTCCAACACATCTCGCGTGATACTATTGAAACAAATAACGACAATTATAAGGCAAAATTAGACTATCCCTGAATCGAGTCGATATTCTCCGCTCTACGGAGACCAGTTTCTTTTCCGGGACAATTCGAGGTTCTATTTTAGGCTCTTTATCACAAAGAATGCCATCGGTATGGAGGTGCTACTCGGTTATATTCACCCAATTCTTCAATATTAATTAATTCTTCAACTAAGCATTGAAAAACTGTCCAGTAAATTACCTCCAAAATTTTGAGGATACCGGGAATAGACCAACTTTCCGTTTAGAGACAACAAAAATTCAAAGGGGAGGAGGACGCCTTGGTAGGTAAACTGGCTTATGCATTGGGCGCGGTATCCAGGGATCCGAGCACGAGTCTAGACGAGTGATTTTTCCTCTTTCAATTTTCGCACTCACAGCATGTTTTTTACAATCCGAGTTCTTTACGTATTAAAAATGTGCACACTCAAGCACAAGTAAACTAGACTCGTCTTCCAGGCTCCTCTACACAGTAAAACATTTAGAGTGAAAAAATAACAACTTATTTATAAGTATACGCTATTGCTATAAGACAATATTCAGGAACATCCCGCTATTTCGAGATGTATTTCGACCCTAGTAATAATACGCACCACGAGATACAGGCTACAATGGAGGAGGAATGTCGAACTGAGAGGAAGGAATAAAAGGCGGGACAGTAAAGAGGAGACGGGAGGAAAAAGAAAAAGAGGAAGGATCCGGACCCAGCCGCACATGACGGGACGCCTAAATAGGACAACGCGGGAGCCACATGGGTCCTCATATTCCTTTTTCCCCGGGACGGAGAGAGAGAGATATGGTGGAGGGAGAAGGAAAAAGAAAGACTCGGAGAGAGATGAAGTTGGAAAGTGATGTGAGCACGATTGGAATCAAGCATTATACGAGTGTAAGTGGCGGGAGCAAGGGGGTTGGTGAATGGAAGACTGAATGCATTAGAAGCCAATGACGAACAACTTACGGGCGCACACAACATTTCTGTCCCGTCCCGGACGGTGAATGAGCGATAGGGAAAGACGCGAGCGAGGACAGGGGATGCGGATAAATAAAACTATAGTATCCGTCCCGCACGGCGGATGCCAACCTCAGCGGCGACGGCGAGCCACGGAATGGCTTACTTAATTGCCCGCCACATCGGATACGCGATGTTATATTTTTATTGGAAAATGTGTCCTCCCCCTCCTCCCTTCTAATTCGCGCGCCATCTGGAACAATTAAAGAGAATAGGAGACGGGGGTGAGCTGGGGTATCATTACCGCCCTCATTTGCCCACATTTTGAAGTTACAAATTTAAATATGTCCAAACTACCTTCGAGCACAATTCAAAGATGCACGGATACAAATTTCAGAGGGATAAACCGGAATTTTACGACGCAACGTTAAGTACCCACAGCACGATTTCATAGGAGTGAAACTGAATCTAATTAAAACTTGAAACGGTATCCCCATTGAACACTTAAAAGGCCGTTAGTAGCATTCCGAACTTGATGTCTTTAATGCAGCAATAAGGAACTGTACAACATGCCATTCATCCACTAAAGGGAATATAAACGAGACAATACTCATTAAAAAATCTAAGTCGCCATACATAATGAACGAAACTGGTGGCGTACATTTGATAAATGTTACTAACCTAATAAACCCATTCTAGAGGAGCAATCGGTGTATTTTGATTGCATCAATCTCCTTAGAATATCGAATATGTAAAATAAATAACCCAATCAGCCGTACCTATTACGGCACCGACTGTTAATTTAATTCTTCGAATTACTTTGAAGTAACAGCGACACACGAGAGCCATGAACAGGGCGAGAGAAAAAATATCGACAAAAGACAGTATAAGACATGGCTGCGAGACGATCCCAATTCTTACACGCATAAATAATTTACAGTCACTTTGCCCATTTCATGAGTGCTCCGGATGAACGCAGAGAGGGTAATAATTACCTTAGGTTTTCATCTAAAAATGCCTTTGAATAAAACTTAGAATATTGACCCGTTTCTCATATCAAGGATTCACCCGCGAGAGCACGTCGCCACCGAGACTTGTCAAATCGTTTCAGCCGTGCCTTTTACCTTTGACACTCGGCATTCAGAGTAACGGGAAATTTGAAATCCGCGACATTTACGGTCGTCCGTAGATCTCTTAGGTTGGCGACAAGTCTACATGAATATAAAACTCATTCTCAAAAAGGAGCAAAAATATTGTTATCAAGGATGAATTACAGTCAGTTTCCAGACGTGCAGGTCCAACAGGAGTTCAATTAACCCTCACTGGCTTCTAGCTTAATGGAGAGTCATCGATAATTAGTCATTACTTTGGGGAAAAGGACCGATGATGGAGTGCAATGCAGGAAAAATTTTGCCACGTCCCAGCAAAGCGACCTTACGAAATACCTACCACCCCATGCACTGTAACCCAAATGAAAAAGGTACCACTCGGCGAGTCGGTCTCTGAGGATCAGCAGGGGTCTAGTGCCGACGACGAACAGACGGAATGATGAGAATGGATCGGCCGGCAAACGCGAAAGGACGGCAAAAAAAAAGAAAAGGTAGGAGGGTGAAGGTTCGAGGACAGGACGGCTGCTCGATCAGTGGTTGGGCCGAAAAAAGTCGGTGACAATCATACGAACCAACGACAAGGACGAGGGCGATGAAGAATATACAGCTGAGGACAAAGGTAAAAGAAGGTGACGTAGGCCGAACCAGCTATATCCCTGCCGAAGACATGTCACCACACTCAAAAAGGAGCCTATGATAAAAGAGTAAGCAGAGCAGCGCATTGTATAAAGATGAAAAATATCCGTATGTAAAATGGTGGCCAATGGGCCATGCGGAAGATGATTTTTGAATGAAGGTAGAAAGCACCCCTGATTAAAGGTGGCTGAGATCAATAGAATACAAATATCCTCGCACATTCATAGGAAACAATTATGTAATCAACAGTTCAAATTTTAGGACACAATCAACAAAATTACATTACGCAAAATGAAAATCCAATTTTCCTAAGATACAAACTTTACCTAGTCGTTCCAAGGAAACTATTTAAACAGATGGTTTGATATGGAGTTCGAGAAAACGACATCTACAGCAATACAACTAATTCGGGAGATAAAATAATTTTGTTTCTAATTCAAAGACGAGGTAACTTCCACCATTCATTCTCTCAACAGGCGTATGTAACCTGAAAACCGTTAATCGAACAATTAAGGGGATTCCTTAAAAAAATGAGCTGTAGTAGAAACGCTGACAGCAAGTTTATAATTCTCCAATCAGATGACGAAAGAAGACAATGTGATCTAGGTCAACCCTAATTTTGAAATCTTTTTTGGAGCTGCTTTTCCATAATATTACTCGGCATAATATTAACTACAGGTAAAAAAAATTAGACAAATCTCGAAATTAAGCATCCAGGAAAGAAATATGTGAACCCGGCACGGCCCGTCCATTAAAACTGGGATTATAGAAAAGACACTGAAGGTGACGTCCAACGCTGAGACCTGAGCCGTGATTTAACAATAAAATGTGCGGAATCGCCAAGTTTTGAGCACTTCACTTCACGCATGAATAGATCCACCAAGTTACGCCAGAGATTACGAATTACTCGTAAAATTTAGCAATTACATAGGATAAATTTCCTCATCAGAGACATCGGTAATACACAGGAAAAAGTTTCCAACAATGAAACAAAGAAAAAGTCCCGACTAAAAGAGGGATTTCTTACGGGTGTCAGGAAGACCAACGCCGTGAAATAACCGAACCTTCCCTGGGCTGTGCAATCCGATAAAAGTCCCAGTTCTAGGGGCGAAATCACTCGTTCACAAGTGAGCCGCGAAAGATGTTAGCAAACGGGACGGCGCACGGCACCGTTGCGTGCCGGGCCGGCATCGCACAACCCCAATCCGACTCGTATATCCACACCATTACGCAGCCTCCTCACAATTCATCCCGACAGCACGCTGCCGCTCTTCCCGGGGCCACTTCCAAAAATCGTCCCGGCACCTCCTCATCCTTCCCCTCGCCGGATAAATCCCTTCCCACTTACCCCCGACGATCTCCTTCCCGAAACGAGCTACAACTTTCCCCCCACCCGCCGCCCCCGGAACACTAAACCACGCAGCCTTCCCCGTCCTCCGTTCAACTCCATTCATCTGCATCAGAGAGGAGGAGAACAGTAGTAGCGACGGGTACAAGGGGGGAAGATGGGGAAAAGACCCCCTCCGAGTCGCTTAGCAACCATCCACGCGCTACCCAACCCCCCAATCATTCCCGCAACTCACTGCGCGACTCAAACCAAACACGCCCCCCCCTCCCCCCCCAATCCCCTCTCACTTCACCCGCCACTCGGCATGATCCCGGCAAAGCAGCAGCGTCCCACACTCTCACCAACACTCCCCGCCCCCCTTAAAAATATATATCCCGCCAGTAGTCGTCCCTCTCGTACCCTTAGATCCCGTCCCCGTCGGAGCGGGCAGGACACGTGCAAAGCTTGCGTGCATCATCCCACTCGACCAACCCTCATACCCCGAACACGGGTTCATTTTCTTTTTATTTTCGGGGTCGCTACTCCTGATGACGTATGCCGGCGGGGGAGCCAGGAGAGGAAACCCGTGGGTTTGGCGGACTCGGAAAGAAATCCGTTATGGTATCCAAAACTTGAATAGCTGCCGCCGAGGCGGTCCTAATGCTCCTTTGGTAATGCCTACCGGGGTATTCAACTTTTTTGATTAGCTTTTGAGATTAGCTACATTGTAGATCTTTCTCTTTATATTTTCTACATTCTTATTTATGCTTGATGTAAATACTGATGTTCTTATTAATGCATGATATTTTGAATCTGTAGTAGTAGTCTTTGTATCCTTAGCATGTAGGAGCGATTTACGAAAGAATGTTTCTTGGTTAGTAGATTTTTAATTGGCGCGTTGCATGTGTGATACGCTGGTTTCAATGTAGTTTCTGAGTTCTGCCGTACAATTCATGCATGCCTGGTGTGGAAGCACCCAATGCCACACACCCTTTGGGTGGGTTGCAGGGTATGACGTAGATGTAGTTGTAGATTCAACGAAGGGGTGACGAGGTAATGCAGAGGGATAATGACGATAGGAAAGGAAGTAAGAGGCAAAGACACCAGGATAAAAATATAGTAAGCCGTGGTAATGGGGAGACAACAATCTCTCTATCAGACACGCAAGAGATCGTAGTCGCAGTGGCAACTCGTTCACTTCTCCTTCCAAAAAGTTTCGACAGGAAGGAAAGACAGGGCAGTCAGTTTAGTCAAACGAAAGACGAGGAAGAATTAAACCATGGTCGGATTTGTAGACCTGAGCAAATGTTCTATCTTCACCGCAAGATGACGAAAACACATTGCTCATTCAAAAGCATGGTTTCGCTCATTTTACGCTAATAAGCGGCAAGTTCCGCATTTTGTACCTTGTACACGATATCGAATTCTAACTCTCACTTCAATTAAAAATGCCGATGTTACCCATGAGTTCCGTCGTCTTTGGATAAATAAGGAAATCCCAACTTTAAAAATGCCGAATTCATCCTTTGATTCTCTTTTGAAAGAAAAAAAAGAGATCATCCGACACGAGTTTCCGAACAAAAAACGCAACACTTCTCAGGTCTCCCCCATCCACATTCGCTCCAATCCAATCAAACGATATGCTGATTATCAGAGCCATAGAGGTCAGGAGAGAAATGGCTGCGTCGATGAAACCATAAAATTTCATACATTTCGCCCAAAACCCAAGCGGAGAAACACCGTCGGCGGAAGAGCCAAGAAAAGCTAAAGGGATGAAAAAACTAGCAAACTCTAGGAATTCATGCCTTGATCTCCTCTTACCATAACAAACACCAGGAGAAATGCGAATATGAGTGGTTTTTTACATGAAGTAATCTTTTCAAGGTATACAGAGATTTCTGAAGTTCACGAAAACAACATGTGTAACGACACATGGGTTAATAATATAGCGCACGCTTGGATACAAAATTGAAAGGGATATGAATTGAGAATGAACATACTACGACGCCACGAAACACGCGGGCTATCAGTAAAAAGACTTCTGAAATTTCGGCAGAACAAGGGTAAGGCTTGCCACTGATGACAAGAACAATGTGCAAATACACATATCCTCAAATTTACCAAAGAAAAATCTTTATCAAGTACACGAAATTATACGGTAACAACAAATATATGAGGTAAATAAGTTTTTATTTATAATAATTAACAAATACAAAGACGAACTATAGAGTAGGGCTCAATGGGGTAGATGATTAAGTTACTGAGGATGCAAGCTGCTGAGGATACTAAAAAGAAATATAAGAGGCAGAAACGTGTAGAAAGGGGAAATGAAGGCCGCGATGAAAGGGAGAATGCTAGGTGAGGGGGAAAGACTTCTTAGAGAAGATGAAGACTTAAGTATACTGAGCCTAAGTCGCAAATTATGCGAAGGCATTAGTACGGAGGATCGGTGCTCTATATTGTAATCGCCATCAAAAACCTACCTTAAACAGATGAATACCCAACATGATAGAACACTAATTAATGACTACGAGGCAACTTTACGACGACAACTTGAATTTATTGAGTTCGGCTATTGCGATTACGCATGGGTGGGCTATAAGTTGCCAACGAGCAACGATTAAGCGAAAGGGACGTGGACCCGAACTTAATTCCACTAAAGCGATAGCCAAACTGATTTTTCATCAGCTTCGTGAGGCATGAAGAATCTGGAGGGCTTTAAGTGATGAACACATCAGACCTAGCCAACTAACTTACGAAAAAGGACTTACGAGCTCCACCCATGAAAGGCGAAGCGTAATAAATGATATCACTGCCAATCCTCATTCGATCCATTCCATTGTCTCCCAAGTTACAAAGATGATGGAATCGGGGAAACTAGTCGGAATATTGGCAGCGATCCCCTGATCTACCGCTCCCTTTCTTCATCAAATTTGTCTCCACATATACAAGCCCAATTCCGGCGTAAGCAATGAGTTCTACGAACTCATCATTAAGACTCGGGTAAATGCAAATCTTTCCCTTAATTGAAACACGAGGAGGGTGACGGGGTGGGGTATAGACGCGGGCCGGGCGGGCGTGAAGATTACTGAGGGGAGGTAAGACCCCCCCAGACGCCATTTACTAGAAAGGGGCAGAGAGAGGGATGCTGCGTAGAGGGTGAGTAACAGACACGGCGGGTTTTGTGGGGAGGGTCGTTTTAGAGGGAGGAGGAACTGGTACAAGAGGGGGAGTTGGGCGATGCCGGAGTGTATGAGTTGGACAAGGGGGTGAGTTTGAGTTCTTGCTTCCCGGAGCACGTGGTGGTTGGCCGAGGGGATGAGGCAAGCCCGGCGGTTGGTCCTCCATCCCCGCTCCACAGCATCAACCAACCCCTCCCGCCACTTCCCGGCGTGCTAAAAGCGTTGAGATGCTGCATCCAACGCGCTCCATTGCTTGAGGATGCCACGGGTGGGGGAGGAGGGATAACTACGGGGGAAGGGGGGTGGGTGGCCTGATGAAAAGCAGTGCCAGTGAGTGAGTGAGTGAGTGACGGAGGCAAATGAAACAGGGGTGAGAGTGTGTGGAGTTAGGAGAAGATTGACTAGGAGGAGATACGACACACGTACACGTTAGACCTACGATTCCTTAAATCTTTCTCTCCACTCCTTCGAGCTCATAAGTTAAACCAAGCACACACTGAGTAAGCGTAAGGAGCATGATGGGACAAATGTACGTGCGCAGGAGAGTGGCGAGTAGCAAACGTTTACGTAGACCGGGTAAGCCCTAGACTGATTAAGTGTGGCAGATTGGCAAAGCGTCGGCCTGGTAAGGTAGCAGTTCGACAGCCATCGCAGGGATTGACGTGGAACAATCCGAGGGATTTGGTCTTAAGTTAAATGTTGTGATGAACGTAAGCAGTCGGAGGACCTATTAACTCAGACTCAAGTCTGTGTCGAGTGTGACCTGCCACGATGGAAACTTCCCGCTCAGTCATCAAAGTTGAGACGCGTTGTTCATGTGTCGGATTCGGATGGGTGATCCTCTTATTTACCCCGGTGTTGCTGATCCTGTCTGTAAATAGCAGACAACACGTATGAAATAAATTCAGTCGTCGAAACACGTTAAACTTACTGCTTTAACCTTACAATAAAATACTACCACATCCAATTAGTCTTGCGTTACGATTACAGTACCCTATAACAAGTTCTCCAGGATGATTCATACGCTCAACAATATAATCTACGTCTAAATTCAGATGTCATTAATTTTACGAGATCTCATCCACTTCCTCGTATTCCGCGAGGTGAGTCCATATCACCAAGCCACTACTGCTTACTCCCCGAAAGCTTTTTCAACCTTCTCAAGTGAGGCTAAACAATCAACTGATGTTTGGGATAAACAAGGGGAGGTGAAAGACGGAGAGTAGCGCTTCACAACTCATCGACTGGGAAAATTTCTAAAAGATAATTTTTGCTAAGTGAATATTTATGACCTCTTATCATTGATGACAACTTCATCTTTTTAAAAGAAAAAAACTGAAGACATTTTTATTCATTTTAAGTTTCATTCCAGCGTTAAGAAGACATCTGATTGTACCCCATCAAACGGCTAAGGACGTACACTTTGGGAATATTCAGGCACAAGTAGCGGCATTCCTGCTTTCTTTGGGATCTTTACCAGAATCATGAAACGATTTCTAACTTTCTACATATGCTCCGCACCTTACTTTATCCGACCATGGATTCAAAAACGAATGTCATCATTACGGTCCAAACCATGATCGGAAACAATAAAAACGAGCGGAATGTATGTACAACTAAGCAGAAATAGCGAGCGAAATAAGATATTAATTCACTAGACTACGTTCCACAAAGGAAAGCCAGAAACTTAAACTTGTACACCGGAAGTGTTCACATTTGCAAATACGCTCGATCAGTACCACTTCGCATGATTCATAATACATAAAATATAGCACAAAATAATATTATACACGCAACTATGAGGCAAACCTGAGAGAGTTAACGACAAAAGAATGGCTTACCAAGAAGCAAAGGTATCATCCAAAACCAAGGGATTTTTTGGAGAAAGACTAACCAACGAAGCTTTATTGCGGTGCACACGTAATCATTCGCGGATTTTCTCTCTACTACCACTCCCCTCCCGAACACCCTCGCAACGAACATGATCAGAGGAGTTCACGATGGTAATGCTTAATTCCAATCACGGGATTTATTCTCAGCAAATTACCTCACTAAAATACAAAATTTATTGAAGATAATTTTGATTTGTAGAAATAACTCAGCATTTATTGGTTACTTATATATTATGTTATCCTGGGGAACTTCATTCAGGGATAACATTAGGCAAGAATTTCAATTTGAACTGGTTAAAAATTTAAGCAAGAATGGTTGACACTGGTAAGTACAGTGAGGCGGAATAACTTAACACACTAAAGCGTTTCAATGAAACAGGATTCCAGATGAACTAGTGGTTACAAGCGGGGGAGACAGATGATATATTTAATGAGTCGCAGAAATAATTGTAGAAAAAAGAATCTAAGTAAAAGGAGTATCCTTGGGGTGACGTATGATTTGGAAAGGCATGGTTTAAACGTATGGTATGAAACGTATGATTGGTTGTACCGCTTATTTAACCTATGATAGCGGAATAATACCGAATGAATAAGATGCTGACAAGGAAAGGGGACAGTCTTACCCATCTGGCATAAAATATTTTCGGCGTAAAGTAGGCAATGTCAGCGTGATTGTAATGTGTTCACCACGTGAAAAAGCACTACCATTTACACCGCGACTAGCTTCTACGCCGGGGCAATCCGCCTGCATCGCACGTAGTCACTTGACCATACCCTCTCCTCACCACACGTCCGCAATGACGAAAATCGCCAAATTTTGTGACCCCACGCCGCGCGATCCAGCCCTCTGGCCATTCCCCCCCTCCCCCTGGCCGTCCTCCTTTCCCTCTCTTCCCAACCCTTCGCTCTTCCCACAACAGCCTTCGCCTCGGCCAAGAATTCCCCACGGCAGGCACGAGGGGTACGGAATTCGATTACGGGAAGGGAATAAGGAACGATAATTCATTGCAAATCACGTTTTGATGGCCACAGAGACCACCCTCGCAATGGCCTTCCCCTGAAATTAAAATGGATAACTCAGCTCAGGGCCCGGCTTCTCCGCGCCCACATCACAACGACGGGCACGCCACGGGGTAGAGACGAGGAAAAGAGTGCACGGGCAACGCTCTCTCATCAGGCGAGAGGCAATTAATTTATGAGACCTTTAACCTGAAGACTCGTGCGAGTGAAATAAGCGAGGCTACAATTACAAATGATTTCATGTAATATTTTTTACCATCTTTTAACTGCTACCTTCGCTTCAAGCAGCAAACGACTCAATCCAAATATTTACGTCAAGAGTGAATGACCTCCAAAGAGCGAAATAAAAACATTCCTGCCACCATGAAATTATTCAAGTCTACATCAAATTATTCAAGTTCCTTCAATTTGGGGGGAAAAGATCAGTCAAGGAAATGAGCCGAAATGTTTTCGTAAAAGCCCATTTTTTGTCAGAACATAGAGGGACTACGAGAGAGCTGAGATTAAATTTTACAACGAAAAATTTAAATAACCTAATATAAATGTTTAGCAGGGTCCTTTTAAAAAGTATGAATCGCATTACCAAACAAGGGAGCGTGTTTAATTTCTAGGTTTTCATTTCAGTTTTTAGATCAAAGAGCAAATTGTATCTATGGTTGAGGAAACACCCTCATTCCTATCTTAAAACTGTGACAATGCCTTAAGTTTACGCCGAGCTATAATTAATTTCAAAGACATAACATTAAAATAAGTAGTCCTGGATACAATTACATTAAATTACATAAAAATAGGTAGTCCTGGATATAAAATTACATTAAAATAGGTAGCAATTACATTAAAATAAGTAGTCCTGGATAACTAAATGTTAGGAATAATCACCAATTATGATCCAATCAACATCTGCATCAGGAAGTTCAGGAAGTATGCACATCAAATAATAAAATTAAAACAACTTCTCATCCCATATTACACCGAGGTACCAGGGTCCACAACGACGGTGAGCCGAATAAGACCTTTCTTCGCCTAATTGAGTTCGAGAAACTGAAGTTTCCCTTTTTTATTCGACGCATCCAGCTCGAGATCAATCTCCATAATGTGACGTTGTCGCCTTGGGACTCCCGACTCGTACCCCACTTCACTCAATCTCCAGGCTCGCCCCCCTCGCCATTCTCTGCCTAACGGGCAGTTGTGTTGCCAACCACGCCCGCCCCGGGGAAAAAGAGGGGAAGAACGAGAGGGGAAAAAACCGAGAAGAGGCAAAGAGAGATCGCTCCAACATCTTTCGCCCTCTCACTTCCCGTGATGCTTTTCACTCATCGCGAACACCCATTCCCCCTTAAAGATTCCTCGCTACTCCACGTCTCTCATTTTCTTCCATTTAACGCAAACACACCTCCCGCTTTCGAGTAATTATGATAGTGCATCGCCTCGACTGAGTCCTGCTAAAAATAGTAAGGAGAATGCCCGAGCTCGAGAATAATTTCGATGTTCACAAAGCTCTCATTATTTCTCCATCGATTACCGTAAGGCTACCAGCAGACAGACCAAAATAAAAGCGAAAAGTAGCTCGGAAAACCCTTTCCGTTCACAAAAGTCTCATTTTATAAACAAGGTGATGTAAGGTTTGATTCAACCACTGAATAACGACGATTGTGCTCCATTCTATACAAACTTGACTGTTCCGTATTAACGGTCTTTATTGTATGAGTTAAAAACGCTGTTAAATGAAAAATATGGCAGCAAACATTTTTAAATATTCTGCAACAATGACGAATTATTTACTTCAGAGTGTTCCATTTAAACCAATCCCTTAATTTCACGAAACGTTTACGTTCTTACAAAACGCCTAAGCAATGAACACGAATGATCAAATAGCGGGTATACATTCAATTTAAATAGGAAACCCAGACAACAGCATTATCTCATATTGCTCCATTTAATCTTAATTTCCTTCATTCCTTAATTTTACGAAATGTTTACGCTCTTACAAAACGCCAACACAGTATCATTGAACAGCGGCTAAGCATTGAATTCAAATAAGGAACCCAGTAGGACTGAGATTAAATGATAACTCAATTAGAGCTCTAAGCATTTACACCGAGAAAAGCGTCAAGAAAACGGAGACAGATATGACTACCGCGACCGTAGAATGTTAAAGAAGGAAATGACAAATTAACGCAAGAACAGACTCGTATCCGTTTAAAGCGCCCTCAAAAAAAAAATTAAGTCACACCTTGGTCATGATTTTAGTGGTGCCATAAATGGCTTAGTTACTGGAAGTAAATGGATGGGCATATGAATATCACACTAATCTACGCTGTCAAGCTAGGAAAACCTTTAAAAAAAACACTATACACTACATAACACAGAGAGCATATACGCACGAAAAGTACTCCGTTTGCCCGTGGCCGGTGAAAACATGCTAGTAAGTAACGTCCAAAACTATTCGCATGGCGTAGTGGAAGAAAGTCGGGCCCTAAGTATTTGCAAACGAATTGGCGAAAGGCGCATCTCAAAGAAACGCCGCGGATAGATTGAGAATATGAAAGCAAAGAGGGGCGAACGCGAAAAGGCGATACAAACACGGGTACGAACACAGGTCTCTGAAAACGAGAGGGGAAAAGGAAATCCCGAGCGATTCCGAGGGGTCGGTTCGGCACGCCGCAGATTATGCCGGGAGCCCCTGTCTTAGTAAGATCGCTGAAACGCGTCACTGAACCTCACAGCGACAATCGTCCTCATTTAGGTTTCTCAACTATCCGCAAAAAAAATTGACGTAATCAAAACGCTACGAAGGCGGTCGGCAACTTTTTTTCATTTACTAAATCACTCGCTTTGCCGGCAAAAGCGGGCGGGGAGCGCGGTAAACGAGGTGGGGAGAAAGTTCATGAACCTCAACGCTTAAAAAGAAAAAGAAGAAAATAAAAATAATCTCAATGCCCTCTTACTCATTCATTCGGCTCCGCTCTCCTCTTACCTGCCCCTCCCCCCTATTACCCTCTCCTTCCGAACGTCTGGTTACCCCTTGCCCCCCACCCGCACCCCCGCGGACTCCCAGCCGTCCGGCGACGACGGCTAACACCCCCTCCCCCTCACCCTCCAGACGCGGAATGAAGAGGGTGACGCACGAAGACTCACGGATCACCCGAGACGACTTCGATCCGCAAAAGCGCCACCCCTCTCCACACACACTCACTCACTCCCCGAAAAACACCTCACGTTTATATATATTTTATTTTTCTCCACCTACCCCTCCGCGCCAGCCAGACCGGAGGGACTTGAGACGAAGGGTGGGTGGGAGGGGAGGGAAGAAAAAAAGCCACGAAAAATAAAATACGCAGGCATAATCGGAGGTAGGGAATTGAATCGGTAAGTAGACTTTTTCCACGAAATCGGAGACGGGAGAAAAGGGATGAGTTTTAAGTGTCGGGAGAGGAAAGGAGTTGAAGGGCAGGAGAGGACGTCTCGGTAGACGGCGAGAGAAAGACCTCTTCCCCCGACCTCGACGAGACTGCAGACATTCGACTCACGACCAGCGACCTTTACCCAAGGGATTCTTCCGCGGCAGTTTAACGTCTATAATGCTATTACATAAGAATATTAAAATACATTGATGCACACGGTGCTCACTTAGTATCTGAACAACTCCGATGGAGCATTAAACAATTCAGTATATTTTTTACTTATTACAACGAAGTAGCACATCCAGCTTTAGTTTAATTCCGGCAGGTAATCTGTGGTGCAATTATGATGTGTCAGCTGAATCGTTACTGGTTAAAACGACGTAAGTAACATTCACACTTTCCGATAATTTATAGAGTTCCCTTCAATTAAAACTCATTTAAACGAGTGGTTTCAATTAACTTGAGAAATAAAATTTGGAAGACGAAAATGGCAAGAGTTGCAAACCAAAGGAAAAGATTAGCGAAGGCTTTCGTATTCTTAAAGTGGGTTCATTAAGTATACGTATTCCGATTACCCCATAATATCTCTTAAGGCTGTTGAAAAGGGACATTTGCAGTAAACAGCATCGAATACAGAAGGATGTTTTAGATGGAGGCAAAGGATTGTTTAGAATTCAGTCGTCTCTGATCTCAAATATTTTTAAAATACTGGGACAGCAGATTGGTAAAAATTTGAAGAAGGTCCAAAAGATAGTTTCAATGGATTGACAAAAGACTAAAAGTCGGAAACTAATAGCAGCATACATTAGTCGGAGACCGAAGAAACATTCGAAAGTAACACTTTCTCCATGGCTTCGTTTTGCCCAAACAAGGGCAATGAAAAAAATAAGGTAAACTACAAACATAAGCAACAAAAATGGAATTTCCCATTACGAGATATACGATGACAGCATGATCAAATGACGAATATAAAACTTTCCTCGAGATCATATAAATTCCATAGCGTTCCACAATTTGCGCCCTCCAATATCGAAACATTTTTAATGTTACTACATCTATATCTACGTCATTACCTGCAAGCCACCCAAAGGGTGTGTGGCAGGGGGTTCTTCCACACCAGGCATCCATGAATTATACGGCAGAACACCGAAACTACATTGAAACCAGCGCACCACACATGCAACGCACCAATTAACAATCAACTAATCAAGAGACATTCCATCGTCAATCGTTCTGACTTGCAAGGAATACAGAGACTACTACTACAGATTCAAAATGTCATGCATAAATAAGAACATCAATATTTACATCATGCATAAATAAGAACGTAAAAAATATGAAGAAAGATATCTACAATCAAGCTAATCTCACTATTTGCACTATTCATGACGACGATCACAGCTGTTATGGTCCCGAATGGTATGCGGAAAAAATGACATTTTATACCTATCGGTTCTACAATCTATTACAATACTACTATAAAACGACACATTTAATCGCATAAGTTCATTCCTTTGCCCACTTATATCACCCACGGATAACACCACAGCATATAATTACGGAACTCATAATTCCGATCTCTATTCCCACGAAGTTTTCTGGTAAAGTTTGGTATTTTAATTTATAAATTCGTGAGGAAAGGCAATGGGCCAGGTAGAAACAATCGCCGACGAGAAAAGAGTCAGCCAGGAGAAAACGATTAATCACCCCTGACGTCAGCAAGCAGGGAGGTAAGTTAAATTCGAGTTGAGTAATTCAGCTCGGAGAGGAAAGTAATGCAATTGATTTTCCCTTTCAACGCCGAAATGTGATGATGCAAATTGATTGATAGAGGGGACGGGAGATAATTACGTTACGACGCTCGCTCCTCCAATCACCGTCGGAAGGGGTCTGTCATCGAAAAAATTCATAAATGTGGAAAGCGTGGGAAAGGAGACACACGACCCACGTCCATCTCCGGATTATCGAAAGCGAAATGAAATGGTAAAACTGATGAATAATACATTAAGATGGGGCACAGCGTTACAAATAGTCAGAGGAAAACGACACTACATTCCGATGCATAAAAAATTACTGAACATGAAAGCCATCACATCACAAGCACTATTGAGTAAGAGCTCGCAAAATATGAACACCCGAGAGAATTATAAGATCGAGGTAAACTAATGGAAACTGAACAGAGCCACTACAGTAAAAACGACTTCCCTCTGCTTAAATTAGGTTAGCGAATAAGTGAAGGTTATAACGGCTTAAAAATCATACGATGAACATATGTAGAGAGTGTCACATTTCATCAAGCGAAAAAAATACTAAGGTTTAATAGGCATAATGTGCATTAAAACTTCTTCAGAACTATAATGCCATACTCATTTCCTTGCATACAAAAAGGTCAGGATCTTCTGGACTACCACAAGTCAAAGCAATATTTCCAGTAAAAAGCAACATTCAAAATTATAAGAATAAAAACCTAGCAACTTTAAAATATTAAGATCAAAAGGTAATCAATGACTATGGTAACTCCGACTTCAGTGGGTACGCGTTAATTACACTATTTATACAGGAGTGGCTAGTTAAAGGACGCCATAATGGTGTTTCGTGGATATATATTAATTTCCCATCAAAAACTTGAGAGAAAATCAGAGCCGTCAGGAAACGATGGTGAAGAAAACGAAAAATTGAATGACAGGAAATATACCATATGTATCATTAGAATCATACTCCCAAGAGCCAAAAATTTAAACCTCATTGAAACCAGCATAATAGAAATGAGATAACAGTAATACCTCGGACTACGCTGACTGTCGCTTTCGGTGATCGTCGATTTTTTCAACGAAAATTTTATCTCAGTTTTTGTCGGTTGCCTCGGATTTTGTCGGTATGCCCACGTGACCTCGCAGCTAATTTTGAAAACAAAAGAGGGACCCACGCGTTCTCCTGCTCAGAGTGCGTAGTTTCTCGCTTTGTGAGCATCACTCCTCGCGTTTAGCCAAAAAATTCCATCGCTATCCAGTATTTTTGTACTTTTTTATTGAATAGTAGAGCTACTAAAATTAATGCTGACTAATAATAATAACTAGAGCTTACACTAAAATTGCATGTGAGTGATTACCGCATATTCATTGTATTCGGTGTAATGTGTTTATTTTGCGACCCCAGATAGTGCCTTCATACCTACGGTCCTTATGGAGGGGATTCCCTTTCAAAGCAATGTACCTCTCTTTCCCCTCCTCGGCGTCTTCCGTACATTAGCCTTTTGTATTAATTTCGTATATATTCCTTGTTGTTCTAGTACTAAAAACTACACTATTTCCACTTAAAAGTGTTTTTAATATGTATTTTGGAATGTCTAGAACAAATGAATTGGATTTACATTGATTAATGGGGAAATCATGCCTCGATATTCGTCGGTTTCAGATTTCGCCGAATGTTTTAGGACGGATAATCGACGAAAACCGAAGTATCTATGCACTCGCTTTCTGTATACGAACCCAGAAAATATGCCATAAGAAATAAAATATATAAAAAGTATTGGTGTAACGCGCTTTATGAACGAGATGAGACTATGGAGAATTAAGGCATGAATTAATGGAGGGAGGAAGAGGAACGCAACTTTGAGCAACCCAAGGGGAAGCTTGAGGCTTGTTGAACTTGAAAAAAAGGGACTTAACGGAGGGCAAGTACTTCGGCAGTTAGTGATGGACTCAAAGGCAGTGAATATCCAAAAATATGCAAGCTAACGGGTGGAATACCTGATGATGATGATGCCATTTACAGACAATTACCAGTACCTCAGTTACAGATTGCAGATAAATGGAAACACGATGATGAAATGACGACAAAGGTATGAACATACTTATACTCCTGCCATCCGCCCTTGAGATGGCTTGCAGGGTATTATGAAGATGTAGATAAGTTATTCCACAGTTACTTTAACCGATCTCCCAAGATCAAGGCTCTGGGTAGGATTCACATATGTTCGCCAGCGGAGACTTTACAGCGTCACTGAGTTCTCCAGCCGAATGCTGCGAGGAGATAATTCCATTTGAAGCTCGTTACCCAACAGCCCCGGGTGGGAACGTAGAAGTTAACAAAACCCTTACGACTGATTCCAACACCACGGGGAAAGAAATTATACCGACTTCACACGCGCTACTCTCTCCTTCCTTAACCTTATTTGCCTCCTCCTCCCCTTTCTAAAGCGGCCGAACGGAAAGTGGGTGGTCGCGAATGGCTGCGGGTGTATCTTCCGCAGTCACCAATACCAACGAAGGAGCTGCGTGCAGGGTAAAGGTCGGCGAGCAGGAAGAGTGAATTCGAGGAGAGATCAAGAGGCTAGAGGAAGGGGGGAGAACGAATGACGATACGGAGGAGGGAAAGAAGGGGAAGAGATACGGGGAGAATCCATGACCTTGATGTAGGGGTGGAAGCTGTGCGGAATTTGAGTTGAAGAATGCGGGAGGGGCATAAAAAAATTATTAAGAGAGTGAGGCGGCGGAGGTGGCCCACGAGGTTGAAGATGGCGAAGAGAGGGAGGTTAGCAGGGGGCGTCGGGGGGAGGAAGGGGTCGGGTCGGGGGGAGGAACGAAGGGCGAGGAGGCAGGGTCGGCGCGGAGCTGACAGGAGAGCGCACTCGGCCCGGGCATCGCCCCCTTTCGTAACCCCCTCTGCGACCCGAAACCCCTTCACGCTCCCCCGTCCTCCCACCATCCTCCACCTCCGCCCTTCTCGGCCTTTTCCTCTCGGATACGGCGAGCACAAACGCCGGCGATCCCGAGAAGAAAAGGAGGAAGAAAAAACCGACGAATAGCGCAACCTTCCCGAAAACGATGCAAGCGGAATACTATGCACTCCCTCCGTGGTAAACCCCTTTAAAAAATCGAACCATTTCCTAAGAGTCATGCGAGTTTAAGAAATAAGAGATTCTTCGACGATTTACAAATATTTTATGCAAAATTTTTTCATTAACCACAGATTTGTTCGCACTCTCACACGGCCCAGGTTCCAATTAAAAATACTCATTATCAAGTCATTCACTGAAACCCGGGTAGTGTGTGAAAAAATCTGTAGTTTAAGTGTATGTTTAAATAAAAAAAAATGTTATCTTGCAATACCGTATGGGAAAAAAGATAATGGTAATAATCCAGTATTCATAACCCCTCAAACCCCGGAAAATAGCATCCCTTCACCTAAAAAACGACCTTATTCCGTTCCAGTCCATGAAACAATTCTTATCGTTAGAAGGAACATACACGGACATCAATTTCATTAGTTACATGACAAGTCTCTTCAGAGCAAGGTTAATTTGACTCCATAACGTCGAGAAGCACTAGATATTCCACGCAGTATACAACTTGAGGCAGTAGTGCCTAGATTTTTCTCCGACCATCATGGAGACTACTAGAATTTAAATTAAATTTAAAGTAGTAGTAGGAATCATGAGGTAAATGTAATAATATCAACAGCGCCAAACCTTATTTTCATGAATGTTTTTTTCTCAGTAATATATTACATATCCATATTTGTGGTTTCACTTGTTTCATTAAATTAACATAATTATAAAAAAACACGTATTTTTCACGTGTTTAATATCTCTCTAAATTATTCATTCTAGCCCCGTTTGTCGCCATTGCATTAATTACATAACATTTCGGATACATCAAACGGATGAGCGAATGAATCGCTCCAACATTCTTTTCTCTCTTTATTCAGGTTACGTAGCCATGCAGAAAGCGGCACAGCGTTCGGAGAAAGTTCCTTTTGAAGGGAAATCATCCACTCTTCCCTCGTCACATGTACCCTTTCCCCGCAAGCACTCCTATGGAATGCCGGCAAACCTAGGAACCCACGTATCCTCCCTCGATGCTCAATGCATGGCTTCATCCGATTTAATCAACCGAATACCTCAAAGCCAAAAATCCACGTGCATACATATCCAATAAAAAAATCTGTTCCTCCGGCTACGCTCGGGAAAGAGAAAGGAAGGGACGCACTCGGGCGAAAACTTATAAATCTCCTTTCCAGACGATGGAGACCTACGGCGAGTACGAAGACTCGGCAAAAAAGTTTTGGGGGACGAAAAACTTTTCCCTTTTAGGTCTACTGAATAAAATGCGTCTGATACCGCCGAGTTGAGCGTAAATTTAAGAAAATGTCAAGAAGTCGAGACTGTATATTGCATTCATTTCGAAGAATACCAGAGCCTTAAACGCAGATCTGATAATATAGCTAATGACAAACAGATGATGGAGCAAGGGATTTTCCACTAAGCTCCGTACGGAATCACAGGAATCAATTATCCAGGGTCCTCTGTTTCCAGGTTTTGAAAAAGTCTAGATTTAGAATGCGTGTGTGCGGAAAAGACGAAATTATTATACAATAACTCGCAACCATGGTGGTTGTAATGTCGGCAGGTTGAATGATAATGACCATAATGATTCGTGTATTCACTCACTATATATTCGTAAATAGTGGTAGCCGAATCCATCAAGTTCATGAAAATTTTTGAAAATAATAGTAGCGTACAAATATATTGGAGATCACATTATACGGCAATTTATGACGCAGAACGATTTCCATGAAAGAATCTGCAATATTTACGTTAACAGTAATATTCTAGGGGAATAAGTTTCATTCACAAACCCATTGCAAAAAGGCAAAAGAATACAAAAACATGCATAACGCTCATTTTAATAGTTAGTAGGAATTTCTCACGCCTGTATGTCACTTGGAAAAAGTCGTAAAACCTTTTTTCAGCAGCTCGAATGGTTTATAGCCAGAGAATTTCAACAGTTTTGCACCAAATTCGAGTACTTCCGCGCTTTTCTATCCTCCCTCCGCGTTTGATGGCTCAAAAAGAAGCGATCCAAGTACACAGAAACGAGAAAGGCAACTTTCCTTTCCACCACCGCCTTTTCTCTCTCTCCCTCGTTCCCCTCCGCATTCCCCTTCATCAGTCTTAATCCGCATCATACGGGTTTGTGTCCCTTTCTGCGGGTCTTCCCACCCCGTGGCCTCCGACCCGGCCATTAAACATAATAATCCTCGCGTACCTTCATCACCGCAACTCAAACACGACACAATGCAGTGAAAAAGAAAGTAAGGCTTTATCATTCCCGCACCCATTTATTCGAATGAAAATAAAAAGAAGGAATACAATCCCTTGTGAAGAAGAACCTCTGAAAAATCCCACATTTTCGTATAAATAATGGTCACCCAGAAAAAACATACACCCCGGAGTTTTTATATTTTTTATCTACTCCTTTCTTTCCCATCGTTCCACCCCGCCGATTATCAAACACTGCCACAACCTCATGTCATTTAATCGCCTTCTCTCAACTACAAGGAAAACAATTTGAATGTCCGATATGAAACGAATTAAATTCAGAGAAAAGCATTTCTTTCCTATTGAGAGGACTTTTACTAACAAGATATATTTGGAAGATGTTGGTAAAATAAATCATCGAAATTTTAGGCAAGATGGCTTCACATTTTCAGACCAAGATCAACTCAGTAATCATAACAACTAAAAACATTTTACTATTTATTATCGAGGAGCAAGGCAAATTTCTTCAAGTACAATTTAGTGATAACTCTACATTTTAGCCAGCATTATCGACTCACTTAATTTGCCGGTTCTATGGGAAATGTTATCCTTAGATTCTAAAACCAAGCAAATTAATTAGGACAAGCTTTGCGATGTAGCAATGAAAAACACTAAGCTGAAAGCACCCTAAACTCTACATGTGTCAAGACCATGATATGATATAACTAATTTATCGAAGAAAAACATTTTTCAGGTCTAAAAACTCAATTTTTAATACACAAAGAAGTACCAAAAAATATGACACCTCGAATCGCCCAAAATGAAAATATTATGTTTATCACATGATTTGGAAGCAAATTTCACACTGCACATAGTTCAAGCAAATCGCGTGTGTCAATAGCATGAAAAATTAAACATGGTTTCAATCCAATGCAAATACCGAAGTTCAAACAAGTTATCCTCCATTCAAAGCGCCAAAGATATGATTCAGTAAATACTTCCGTCAACATCCGTCACTAAGATGCCCACATGAAAAGGAGAGCATGTTATGCTTGCAAGCATCACAGAATTCAATGTTAACACACACAGCCTTGTGCACTCTTCTTGGCAAATATGTTGAAGCTAATTCACTCTCGTCATTTAAATTCCTTTGATGTAAACTTATGGCACGTAGATACTTCAATTAACACAGACAACGATTATTTTATAACTGAATATGCGAACATGAATAATAAACATAGAGATGTTTATAAAACAATTGTTTTCTAATCGTATCATTTACGGTTTCTCTATATTCACTAGGTATACATTTGTACATAAATAGAATAGTCCTCCGTAAAAAAAACTATGCCAGCACCCTGTTGTAATTCCTCAATAGATATGACATTATACCAAGTTTATATCTCAAATGGGCTTCAAAATTCACGAACGCCTGCTTACTTAATACACTTCTGAAACTAAATTAAAGGTGACTATACACTTATAGATTGCAATTGATAATGGATAGTCCGGCGATGGTTCCGATATAGAGCGGTAAACGACGAATAAACTTCGGTTAGCCAAGTCAATTTTGGCGACGATTGAGCATTAGGGGCTTTCCCGACAAGCGATATCCGATAAAATGCGCGGGAGGATCGGTTGAAAGGAGAAAAGGGGCGGGGCTGTCCTGTGACGTCATGCCTTGAGGACGACAAGACAGGAGAACGGACGGGAGGGGATGGGGAATTGTGTTGAGCGCGGTGGAGAGAATTTGAGTAAGTAGCGGGAAGAAGAGAGAGACAATGAATGCGTAGATAAAAAAAATAGATAAAAAGGGAAAGGAAATAAATTCCCGGAAATCCCTCCAAAAGCAAATGACCCTGCGGTTTACTGAAGGAACAAAGTATTTGTCCACGGCTTTGTTTTAACTGGATTGTGAGGCGCGGTACGATGCTACGACAATCCTATGCTGAGCGTAGATTGAGTTTGAAGGTCACAACTACACCCCAACAAAGCCTCCATAACAGAATACTGCAAACACAAACGTATCGACACATTGGTTTGAGAGAGAAATCTGCTCCCAATCCGAGGTAATCCCTTATCCCTTTCGCGCACCGAAAACTTCGGGCTCGAAAATATTTCATCCCCTTTGTGCGAACGCTGAACCAACTTGCGTTTCAATCCATAAGCCTATCAAGTTCACCGCCTCGCAAACGCGGACTATCGTAATTAAATACAGATTGTCCAGCGCATGCTGGCAATAGGCAAATCACGTAGCCTGAATCCTATCGTTGAAACAACACACGAGGACCATTATTTAGATAATCCTCTTCCAGCTGACTTACTAGTAATAGCAATTTTAATGAAGCCGAAAGTCCAGCTATAGCCTAGAGGCCGACGAAGATAACTGCTGGTCCGTAATACACACGAAGTACTGCCCACAGTGAAGCTGATAAAGCGCATCAAGCTCGCACATTTCGAGCGAGAAGCGTATACAATATCTACATTAAATACATTATTATAATATAAAATAATTAGATTATATAATTGATAATATTTTATACCGACATCTATCATCCAAACATTACATCTCACACAGGCGACTTGAATGAACGATTTTTACACACATGCTGACACACGTGCAATTCTCAAATTAAAATGCTTGCATGAAAAATCAATTGGATGATATTTTAATTTAATTCTCCCTCATGAGGTAAATGCCAAAGATATTGACAGTCAATCCAACTAGAAATTAATCGTTCCAATTTAGAGATTTGAAGGTTCCGAAGTTTAAGACTTTTAACTGAGAGAGTAATCAACATACGAGACTTTCCATTACAACATTACGACCTCTTTAATTCCTCAAACTGGAAAATACGTGTATATTCGTGTGTATTCACGTATAAGCGCCGTGGTGAATATACAGGTGTACGTGTATATTCATCACGGCGTTTATTCCGCGGCAGTCGGAATCGAATAAGGTCAAAATTTTGGCTAGTCACCAGTAGCCATTCAATGCTAAGATTGTCACAAAAGAATCCTAAGTTTGACTGCATTCCTTCCTGTCAACTGCGATCGCCTTATTTCCTTGAAACTCATGTTTCATTATTATTATCATTTGGCCTATGAAGTAGTCCCCCTCGTTCCATTCTATCACGTTTCTCACTTTCACTCTCTCTCAAAGTGTGACATATGGGTGCGAACTCCTTGTTAGAGCTCCATATGGTTTTTTCCTCTTCTGGAATTCTGCACACTTCCTCGTTTCTTATCTTATACGTTTATATTATCTGTATCACTCACTACCAACACTAATTTTGGAAAGCTTCCACCATCTTCTCCACCTATCCCAGCTATCCAATCCACCATCTTCACCACCTGCTCCAGCTATCCAATATTCCAGGGGCCTGGGTCATAAAGCGTAACACTTCACACGAATTTTTTCAGGTACTGTTTCCAAATTGGTAATCCAATTTCCTTTCAACACGAGAGTTACTTTTCCATTATACTGGTAAGCGGGTGTTCTTAGACAACAACCCGTATCATTAATTTTTTCACACTACCCCACCATTCCAAACAATGTAACCATTACGGAATTCCGCAACGCCTTACATTCACTCTGATTCTTAGACTTCTTGCCCTCCGTCCCATTCTACCAATTTTTACCAAGATAATTTTGATCGACCCCTTCCTCACCTACACACATATAGATAAAAGCCATTAGGTTTAAAGCAGCGGTTTCCAACTTTTTTTAACGAATTGTTCAACCCGTTATTAACACAAACTTTCAAAGGCAAACCCTTAGTGCAAAAATTTTTTATTATGTATAATATCATAGCTATTCCAACCTTATATACGCCATAGTTCAACTCTTTCTTTACCCTTAGTAGTACCAAGCGCATACCACAGGTGAAGATGAATCATAAGTTTTCTTTATTAAAGGATGGAAATAATGAGGAAGTCATGAACGTTTGAAATTCATTTACGAGCGTGTCACTTAGTATATCCCAAAGAAAAACACGTGAACCCCCGCGTTCCAAATGCCAGACTGCACGGAAAAAGGCGGAACAACGAACTTGGATCACCCCACAGTCCCAATTCTTTCAACTAACAACTTCCTTGCAAGGGGAAAAATATTTTCCACAAATAATCTATTACTCCCTTTTAAATCCCCATTTTTTCCGGCTTCCCCGATCGACTTGGCCCTCCTCGCATACCCAGACCGGTAGTTCCTTTGGGGTAAGCTCTCCATATCCGGCCATGCCGCCCCCACCCCACCCACTCCCACAAACAAACGAACAAAAAAAACAAAAACTCCTCCCTCACAGCCCCCAACCCCTAACGCAACTCCTTCCTTTTATCCATTTCCCCCTCCTCCCTTTCCCACCCGATTCCTCCGTGGCTCAACCTTGCTCGGAAATTTCCCCACCCCCCTTCCCCCACTCACTCCGATTCCCCCTTTCCCCTTTCCGCCCTCACCCCACTCCCCCGATGACGCGTAAAACAGCGCCGCAGGGGATCGATATGGGCTCGGCACCGCTCCCACACAGCCCAAGCGGAGAGTGTGCGGGAGCAGAGACGGTGGTGGTCGTGGTGGTGGTGGAGGAGGAGGAGGAGGCAAGCGTACACAACATAAATATATATATATATATATAAATGTATAGTCCGTTCCACATTTATTTGTCAGTATGGGCTCAATGGAGAACACTGTTGCCAAACTTGCGCTACAAGTTCTCACCTCTAATCCACGTGGCCAAACATTTTGCAACAGCGCTAAATTAAATCACGTCACCTTAGGGAATGAAGGGAATACTTTTGAAGGCTCCGAGAAGTGCAGTGATAATACGGCAATAACAATACGCTTATTTTCCTAGAGCTTGGCAACTATTTGGCAACATTGCACCTCCTACTCACTAAATGTGGAACGAACTATAGGCGGGACGAAGCGACGAGGGCGAGCATTGTAGAGGGGGCGAAACGCATAAGAGGAAGGAGTTGCTTCACTCCGTATGGCAGACGGGGGTGGGTCGCACACGTGGGGGTTATAGCAAAGGGTGCAGGGGGGGCAGAGGAAGAGGGGGACGACGCCCAAACTCGCCAAACCGACGCCAGTATCCCAGCCCTTCCAACCCTCGCACACGTTATCCACAAACCCTCCCCACCCAGTCCCTCTCCCGAGCAGCCCCTTAAACCTCTCGCGCCAACCCCCAGAGCTTGTGCTTCATGACTCCTCTGGCCCGTCCCCGCACGACCTAATCCATCTCTCCCCCTACGCAGCATCCCTTCGACCAGGACCCCATCCTCCGAGTCTTCTCCTTCTCCGCCCCCCTTGAACGAATATTCTTCCTTCGATCTCTACCCTCATCTCCACACCCGAGCATCAACCCTTGTCCTCTTTACCCAACCCCTCTACTTCCCAAATCCACCGCCTCCTTAAAAAGCAAGAAGAACTCGCGGACGGGAGTTCATTTGTAACGAAAAAACCGGATGTAATGGCAGCTATCTTTTACTCTGCGAGTGAAGTTAATTGTTAGTCGACAAAAAAATTCGCTGTGACACTTGAGAATCGAATAGGTTAAAGCTGATGTCCATAAGTAGAGTAATAAAAAGTAAGAAAAATAGGAAGATGAATACACTGGTCATAGAGTAGAGAAGCTCTTTGTAAAAATATTTTACTTTTATTCCTTTATAGTTAAGGAGACAATGCAGTAGTAATGGTATTTCGGCAGAGCACTTAAATCCTGGATGCTCATTCTAAAATACTTTCACACAAATTACAAATATTATTCCAACTAGAGATCACCAAGTCAATTGGATTATTTCAAAATAATCAGGCACCCAGAAAATCTAGCGATTTGGATTTTTTTTTTTAATTTCCTAATTAGCTTACAAAAATCTCTTCTGTTGTTGATGAAACTCCGTAAATTTGTACTTGAGTAGTTACTTATTAACAAAGGCCAAAACTAAATGCTAAATACGCGAATTTTCTTTACCCGCATTTGAACCTCGAACTCCAGGTCAGTAAAAGCGAAGACATTCAGCTAAATCTTGTGGAATTTATACGCGTCACACAATAATTTGCTACTTTGTGTTTTCCGCACACTTTCAATATTTACTACAATATCGATATTTACTTTACCTAAACAGCAACAGTTACGGTTGGAACCATGGTCGGTTACTGTGTGTGAAAAATACTAAAATACCAACCGAGGTAAATAGCTCGATATACCAAACCAATTCGCTGTTGATGAACCAATAAATTATAGTAAGAATAAACAGGTTTGAATTTAAAAGTTCATACTCGAATGACTATGAAGATGTGACACCTTTGGTGTCGTGTAACTTTAAACTTATGGAGCATTCGCATATGAAATTTTCAATTATCCGACAACAATTCTATTGAAATATGGCTCGGCATTTCTCTGGATTATACAAGAACACCGAACGTCAAAGTTATGCATCAAAATATCGCACAGCCCCATGAATCTTTATTTCTTCCGTCTTCACATTATGATTCCAACCTCACACCTCTCGCTCACAGCAATGGGGCGCCGTTCCATTAACGTAAAACCCATTTCGCCTCAAGCGCCCAAGCGTTCGCGCGCAAGGACTCGAAAGGAGACAGGAATGAAACGACAATACATCCCTTTTTCCTGACGGGAGTTAATACCCTCAAAAGGATGGAATATCAAAAAGATTCCTTTCCATACGAATTGCGGCCGAGTGTGCAAGTTTTCGGTCGACGTCCAAAATCTTGAGAGATGGGAAAGAAGCGAGTGGACTGAGGGGAGCAGTCACGTCTAGAAAAGATAAAATAAAACCTGAAGTCGATGCACAATGCACAAAAAACATGAGCGCAAGAGAATGGAAGGGGAGCATGTGTCTCGCAACTACAACAAAGGGCGAAATAAGTGAACGCGAAATAGTGAGCGGGTAATGGGAAGTGCACTCTCTCCGCAAATCTAGAATTACGTTCCGCCGAAAACGCAGACTCGCCCCGGCCATGTAACGACTGCGCCACGATGGAAATCAATTATCCTTGATAACGATCCGCAAAATTTTCGAAAACACCAATTAAACAAGGCATCGCGTGTTTCCTCGGATGGGCCCAGATAATTTTGGGGTCGAAGGGAATTGCGGCCATGAAAACCTCATTGCGGGGACGGAATTCTGGCCGGGAGTGGAGGGATGAAGGCGAAATTGTGGCCGTGGAGCAGATGATAATTGCAAGACCCCGTGAAAAAGTACGGCTCGTCAGAGAATTAAATCCATTAAGGTAAACTCCTCCCGCTCGGACAAGAGCGAACAAGAGTCCACAAAATAAAGAAATAGGCTACTCCTAAGGAAAAGAAAATTGAACTTCGAGGATGAAACTTCTTGGGATTCCCACGGGTACATTCAACTGATGGGCCGGTCATAATTAAGGCGGCACCTAGTAGTATCGCTCGAGTATGTGAACTCACGTGAGGTAACGCACTCACATAACTAAGGACTAAACTACGAACAAATCAAACGTTTGGTTGAGGGTTCCTTCCTTAATCTCTTCCATTCCGACCCAAGTCCAGGATTTCTAGTTTACAAAGGTAGAAGCTCGAAAAGGCTAGAACAGAAGACAGCCTGAAGTGAAATGTGCCATTTTATCAGTCGTCAAAAATACGTCCCAGCAATTACACGATGAATAATAAGGATAAATGTCACGATAAAAGCCTTTTTTGATGACCCCAGTGAGTATACCATACATCGGTAAAGCAAAGATAGCAAGAGGGTTTCGGTTATAGATCAGAGAAGAGCACAGAGGGGATCATACTGTATGATAGCACAGGGGAATATTGAAGCCACACGAAAGTGCAATCGACCGTGATGAATGGGTCAGTAGAGCAGGTGTAACAGTTAAACATTAGTGCTAATGACGACATTTCCAGAGTACCGTAAAGGGTTATCAGGAAAAATTCAGACTGGAAATAATTTACAAAAAACGAAGCTATACTCACACAATTTATGCACAAATAGCGCGCGGTGGCCTTATTAGTGAGTCATTTTTCGCCCAAAAACAGACTTCGCTTCAAGACGCCATCTATTCTCTTCTTTAACCCATGGTTTCGATAAATTTTGTTCGATACATTTTGTTGACTGACAACTGAAGACAATTTCTACATTCAAGATAAGTCTGAATTTGGGATGGAGAGGATTTTTATAAGAATTGTCAGAAAGGTGGAGACAAACTCAAATAGCACTCACTCACTTTTCATCAATGGCATTAAGGCATCTAACCCTTCAGGATACATCCCATGGACTGAAAACTGCACCCAAAGGGCTCTCTTTGTGGTACTCAAAAGGAAAATTCCACTTATAAACACCTGCCACAGTCAGTAGATGAACCTGGGTCTAATGTAGGGAATTCAAACCAAAAGCGGGGTAAGCATTTGCGTCATTGTTAAAGTACTGGCATCTCATTCCGAGGGCATGGGTTACCGGGAGTGGCCAAGTTTTTTTTCTTCAGTGAGTGTAGTACTCTGTTCGTCAGATGGTACGTCAAATCGAGGACCCCTAAGCGGCCATTGCTAAGCTAACGCCGGGCTTATCTCCACCCTTCCTTCACTTCCCAAAAAATACTTACCTAAATAATTGGCATGTGCCAGATTCTATTCGTTCCCAATTTCATGCAAAAGAAAAGTCTTGCCTAAGCATTTGAGAACTTTCAAGATCTGGCAGTTTTCGGAGAAATTCACCCAAAAACTCGAGCCTATATCAAGTAGTAATAAGAAGGGCAATCTTAAATGTTTTAACGGATCAATGGCCACGAGAAATGCATGCGTACTTCATGATGCAATATTGAGAAGAAGAGAATGTTTATATTATATTTTTCGGCTCCATCGGATGAGTACATTTAAGAAACAAGGACACTGAATGATGGATAAATAAATTCTTTTCGGTGCGATTAAGTCATTTTTAAATTTATAGTTCGAAGACGATCGATTAGTAAATTCAACTAAATATTTAATATGGGCGACATATCAAATTTACAGTGGCGTAGAAACGTTTCATAGCATTTGAATTCCATTTCACAAAGAGTTTAAGTAGTGCAAGCCAAATACATCTTTAGAGGAGCAATTGACCTCAGTGTCGGTCGCCTCCCTAATAACCAACCAACAACCAAACCAACCGCAAATGAAAGCCATGATGGTAGAAAGAAAAGACAGCCGAGTATTTTTTCCGGATGGAGATGGCGAGGGGAGGGGAACTGCTTTTGCCCCTGTGCCACCGCTAGAGACGATTTTCCGCCAATCTCCGGGGAAAAATTCGAGGGAACACCAGAAACGTCAATTTTCCTTATCCTTCCTCCCCGCGCGATCAAAGTCGCCAATTTCAAAATTAGATCACGGCCGGCGATAATTGCCGAAATCACGCGCAGGATAATTGCCGAACGGAATCCGCGAGGATTCGCAAATTCAATTACTCCTGCGTCCCACGGTCGACATCCACTCACTTCAACTGGAATCACTCGGAGTCCTATTGACGCCGACTTCCACCGCTTTATTTGGCATCACCGCAGTCCAAGGGTAGACTTACCTGAAAAAAGAACAAAAGAGAGTTGTAAGAGTCAATGCATCGCAACAGAATTAAATGTTTAAATAAAATAATAGTATTTCTCAAATATAAAGTTTCACATTTAAATTAATTAAAGGACTCCTGGACAAGTTAGGATCTAGGCTCGAATAATAACAGGGTTTTAATGCAAAAGGCTTAGATAAAATTATCAACAAAAGAGATGAAATGTGATGCTCGAAAATGTTGGTTAACGACTTCTACATGACATGGTATAAGCATGTTACACTGAGATCATAAATTAAATCTTTTCAGCAGTTAACATTTTTTGACTGCCGTTAATTTCAGAGATCCCAGACCTTTTATGGAAGTTTTACTCATCTACATGCGCTAACATTTTACCCCGCGAAACTTCACGATAGTGTGTGACAGGGGTGTTAGACAACCAACCCTTAGCTACGATTTTGTGAATAAATGAGGGGTTCAATTTGAATACAATTACGTCGACGCTGTTAGATTTTCACGTATTGCGATTACAACAGGAGATTAAACCATCTCCAACTTCGCATGCTGAGAGGTAATATTTAATCAGAAACACTACATCTGAGTGGTTCAACAAATTGTATGAAATAGCCATTGTGGAGAGCGAGAAGTTTGGCATAGTTACATTAGTGAAGCGCCCTTGCTCACATCATGCGAGTAGCTTAGACCTCTACCCACTTTTTCGCGCATTTTCAAAAATATTTCGGCAACTCTGTCATTAACGGGCAGAGTTAGGCTGTGGTTAAATTGGTCGAAAGCAGTAATTGCCTTTTCAACTCAATTTCAAGAGCCTGATTATTTCATATCCCGATAAAACAACGGGAAGAAATTAGTGAATAGAACATGATAGACCTAAGTTGAGCAAAATGGTATGATTTGATACAAATGTCAACCCAACTACATTGTATTAATACGTAATTTTTTGTATGCCACGCCAATAAAGACAGCATAAAAAATATAACTAGAGGGCATCGTACAGACAATGTCACAGAAAACACACAATTTAACTTGACTTCTCGATTTTGTAATAGATGGTCTTATTGGACCATCAATATCATCAGCAATGGCAGTGAATTTAGGAATTAAAAGTTAAGATTAGGACAAGAGGTTAAACACATTAATGCCACGCATTGAAAATCAGAAATCAGATACTTCTAACGGAGTGTACTACCGAACACAACACGCGGCCTTACAACGAGAGTGACAACATAATTTGAACAACAGAGAAAAACCCAAAACTTAACAATAAATTAACCAAAAACTCCTAGAGATGCATGCGATTACTCATTCATTCATTCATTATTCATTGAAGACTACACAGCATCGATGTCTAGGAAGCTTAGGATTGACTCCCCATGATTGCGAAAAAGCTGACTTTATATGATGAAATTGGAAGATGTTCATATAAAAGATTAATTTCGCCAAATTTATACAGATTAGTTCCCCAGAATTATAATCTTGCCTAGTTAGTAGAAAAGCATCGGCATCCGAAATCATTTCTACGAGGAACTCGGCATTTTATCTTAACCTCTCTGTTCCTTAGAAAATAAAATAATGGGTTACAAGGACCGTCCGTGAAATTCTTAGAATAGGAACGGTATTGTTAAATAACTTGTATCAAGTGCAATTTTCCGAAAACAAACTTTATAACAAGTCCCAGGTTACGATATTTTGAAAGATCTCCAGGTGGATATGCAAAATATCGAAACCCGGGTCGTAATAAAAGTTAATTTCGGAGAAACATTGCATATATTCAAACTTATCATTTTAGTAAATTTTGCTAATTTGTCACGATGTGGATAAAAATGCACTAAACACGTTCTGCACAAACCCAGCAAAATCAACACAACTTCAATGACTCAAATTGAGGCTCAAATTCCAGGGAGGAAACGCTTCATAAGATCAGATAAGAGTTTAGTTTTATCTTCCAAACCGGCAGTAACGATATCATAGCCATTACCACACATGCACCCCTCCTCCCACCGCCTTCCTTTTGACGACAACGAAACTTCGAAACAAGATCCGGCTGAGCAGGAGGTGGGCGGTCGGGGCGAGAAGAACGGTTGAGTAACAGGCGGGGTAACAGGATGGGTCATATTCGGGTCGCATTAGATTGGCGAGAAGGATAGACAAGAATCGGGGGTAGTAGCCAGAGGTTCGTTATGAGCATAACTCCGGTTTTGGCGGGAGTTTGCCAACTTCGCCCGACTTCCGGTTATTCCGCGCGCGGTCGTCGCGGTGAGATATGGGAGAGGCACCATTGAATGTGGGTCATGGAGAAGAGGTACGGCTGGAGGAAGGGTGAGGAGACGGCGGGAAAGTGACGGGGAGGAGGAGTGGGGGCGGGGCGGGAGAGACATTGGGAGGAGGGGGAGAGTCAGGGAAAGTATTTCGTAAAGAGATGAAAGCAAAAAAAATATATAAAAATTTTTTTCCGTTATCCGACATGACACACTTTTCCAGGCCCTCCTGCCGTCTGCGTCCTAATAACCATGGCAACGAATCACAATATTGGGTGGCGGGAAAATATTTGTCATTGAAAAAGACTGGAATAACTGATTACTGCTTTACACGGACTTCCCCTAGAAGTTAGTAAAATCAAAGGACTGTAAACACACCTTTCACTATCAGCTCTAAATGATAATATCTTAGATGAATTATGGGCAACGAAAGGTCGTGCCTCCGTTGAAAGGGGTCAACATTACAAGACATTCACCTGATTTATATGGTTTATTCGATTCAGAAAGTTTCATCTATAAATAGTCAAATTTGCAATTTCCCATGTACTGAAAGCAATAGCGGAAGTTTGGTGGGAGAGCTGAAATTTCACGACTCGCGGAAAAGAATACACTTAAGTCCGACAGAAAAAGCATTTTTAGTTGAGATATACCCGTGTAGTAAACATAATTTCTCACTATTCCACGCCAGATTCCCGTCCCCTGTCCAAAAAGACCGTGAGAAAATGACTATTCCCATGGGGATTCGTTAAATCGCCAGGGTTAAATCTTCTTTGCCAACGTATAGGATCTCAATTTATCGATATATGAAGTCGAATAATAGGTATGTACTTTCACCAAATGAGACCATAAGGTCCCACCGCTGCCACTAACTTCCCTAAGTAAGCAATAGTATCTAAACGCCGTACCCCTCGCGAATATTCCCAATATGCCACCAGAGTTTAAAGACAACATTGTGCGTATTTTATCAACACTGGAAGGTAACAGTACAGTCCTTTCCTTTCACCGCTACTGATCCTAAGGTACCCTACTCAGTTGGAACCTCCCAGCTAACTATCGCAACACCTCATATGCCACACATTACTTACATAAAGCCATCGATTTTGATGATGCCGGTCCAAGAGGATCTTGAAAAATAGGAGGTTGGCTCGTGCACATGTAAAATGTGGGTCAGATTAGGCAAAGGGATTCATTCCTTGGTAAATGTACGGCAGAGACGGCATTCCGAGCCTCATTCAAGTTTTTAAAAACGGCGGATATTCACAAATGGCAAATGAAAGCTTGAAGTTTTTATAAGCAGAGAATATAATAAGCCCTCACCAGCGAGGGGAATGAAGAGAAACTCAGAAAATGGAGACGACAGGAACTTTAACGAGTAGACTTCAAATTGAACGTGGCTTTAAATTGGATATTAAGGTCCTCGGAAAGCGCGAAATTGTACAAATGTAGAGCTTCTCCATCAATAATACCCCCGATGTTCACCCCATGACGCCAGCGAGCAGCCGGCTCATTATTTAAGTACGTGGTGTAGAAATAAATGTGAGCATGCAGAAATACCCGCCACTTTCAACACGGGACTTCATGGTTGAAGAGATTCATGTTTTCGCCACCACAAAAAAGAACGCCCAAATTTCAAGTGCTGCAAAATGAAATTCGGATGCTTACCCAAGTTTGCCTTTCATGTAAGAGAAGAATACCGGATGGAATTTACTCCTGCGACCTGCGCAGAGGAGAAATAATAATACTGACACGACCAACTTTTATCTAAAGAAAACTTGCATATTGCATATCACATCTTAAAATATCTAAGGAAAACTTGTATATTACCGATTTGGTTTCTAGTCAAAGGACATTTCAACACATTGTCTTAAGGCATATGAGACAATTTTCGACACAATTCGATTCATACAGATTTCTCCAATGCGAAATAATGTGTTTCATATAACTTGAATAGTTTCAAGGAAAAAAGAATGAAACAAGATAGTGTTGATTAATAAACATTGATTTAAAAATTGTTTTTGCTTAAATTTCAAATTCCGCGCCGTAAAACCAATTATAAACAATGCTTTTATATAGCCGAAAATTTATAATATGGTTCCTCCATCACTAATATTAGTAAATGTAAGGTGACATTTACTGTATAAACATGTGCACTAAATATAGTTGGAACGAGATTTTCCCTAGTGATAATGGAGACCACATTAGAGCTGTACGTTTTAATAACAGAAACTCTAATATGCATGAAGTAAATATTGAAATAAGGTGCAACAAAATAATCTTAAACGACTGAAATTCTCAGTAATTACATAGAAACGTAGAGTCATTAACTTCACTCTTTTTTCACCAAGTGCAGTTAAAACTTCGTTATTTCTAGATTATGAAAAAATACTGAGGCTAGCGTATGATAAATTTTTTAAATGGATTAGGAAACACCCAAAACCACACACTGTTACATTTCTAACGAGACAAAAGCGATAGAAATTCCTCATTTTTAAATAAATTCTATCTAAAGAGCATGCGCATACCAAATCCCATGTAAAATAGACGGCATTTGTTGGACAATATCTCGTACGGTGGTACGGTATTGGGATAATATTTTGGGTAGTTTGTAACGGTGAGTAATTTCTCTTTAAAAGGAGACCACAATCATTGATTTCAAGGTAAAATGGTACATCGCTCTAACTACTTTAGTGAAATTTGGTCAAAGAATTTTTTTCGACTTACTAGAAAAGGATTAAAATGTGCACTCATTGGCTCGCGATTACCGCTCCAGCCACCTCATTCATGCGCTAAATAGTTCTCATGGTTGATTTACAGGAGGGCAACATATATGTAATTGGTTTCGCGTAGATAAAGTAGCCTTCGACCGGGGATCTCGCAAAGACTTCGCACGCGGAGGAAGACGAGAAAGGAAGGCAGACCCAAAGGAGCGCATTCATCACCGTGGCAAACAGGTGTTGCGCAGGCATTCACGAGACGGGAGAGAGACAAAAGACTCGCGAGACCGAGGCCAGACAATTACGATGATGGTGCGAAACGAAATCACCCCGACCCGATTGCACGGAGGCCCGCCCGCCCGCCACAGAGCAACGATAACCCAAATCCAGCCACCGCCGACGCGGTTCGCTCCCTCCCTCCGCCCCCTCATGGCTTTTCAGGGACAAGGACGCCTACGGCCGGGCGGGCGACTCACTTCGGACTACGCAACCGCGAACCATCGCAGCAACCCTTCGCACGACTATCGTAAACTCAAGGGTTACTCTCGTCCCTCCCTCTCTCCCCCCATTCTTACCAGGACATCGAGACGAACACGTTATAGAAGCAAGCAAACAAAATAAGGAATACCATATTCCTGCGGCGTCTTGAGGCTTTCGAAATGTTTTTTCAAGCAAATGATACATTTTATGCCTATCCTTTCCACTAGTATCATCTTCTTCACTTAAATGTTTGACTTTTTTATTAACGTTATTTATTATTTCCTGTTTCCACTCGCGACACCAGTGCTAACCACTTTAACGTGACAGCGTCAGGACCTATGGAATAGCATTGTCCGAAACGCTCATTCACAATTCAAGTTCAGACTACCATCGAACGGACGATTGAACGTAGTGTACAAGTGTACATGTTGTAAGTGGGGCATCACTGCCGGGCAAGGAGGAGTCCATTACGTACCACCCTTTTTCCCTTGGATTTCTTGGGGGAGAGGGAAGCGATTGGAAAAACTCACCTTCAATTTTACTTACGGAAGAGATGTTTATATCTACAAGTATAAATCAATAGGCACCAGGTTCTGGAAGTTTCCAAGAGGTTCACATTAACCAAAATCACGAGCCCTTCGTGATTGCAACACGTAACTCCTTATTTACCTAATTGGAATAGTGTCGAATTCGAACGGTTCAAACACAACCCCTCAGTAATGTACCAAATAAGAGCAGCCTGGGGCGTATAAATAACGCACCCTTTAAATTGAATGGACAATAAAACTGAAAGGAAAAAACCTAAATAAATGATAAGCAGCATACAACATTCGATATAATGCCGTTGGATTTAATTGGCGCGAGAGGCAAGTTAAGCAGGTTATAAAATACACTGCGTTAACTTTCTTGCACCAAGATGATATCTTTTTTTTATTATACTCGGTTTAGAGCGACCCAGTTTGTTCCATAGCTACATTATGATAAAACTTTATAATATGCCTCTAATCATTAAAATCAGAAAGCAGTGCGAGTTGATGTTGTCTCACGCCCACGGGCAAATGCCAGACCAATTAGCCATTCCGGAGGAAAAGAGCTCCTGAACTACTACATCAAACTGCAACTCGCTTCAACATGTTATTCAGCACTAACATTAGTTTACTCAAACCTAGAAAAGATGTAAAAAGTCAATAACAGAGTTACCGTTGTAAATTTATATACATGACAAAATTCATAAATATGCATAGTACTCATACACTGCAAATACTGTCAATAGCAAATAAAACATTGAGTCACTAGTACGTAATCGCTCGTTCCCACGCACCTCTACGTGGTACCTTTCAGAGCATCATATACCTAGACGCAGATGAAGCATTAACCCCACACCAGGGTTACCTTTGCGGTCGCGACCAGCTCTCAGTGCGGTTTTAGATAGCATGCTCATGCACCTGGAAAACCAATGCGCATGACGTTTCCAGGACTGCAACTGTTACCATTGTCCAGCACTAGCAACATAATTCATCGGAAAAAACACAATCTCCTCGAACAATCCTCTGAATTTCCAGGCACAATGCCTTTGCCGCTCGGGTCCGCTGGCGAAATACCGTTGAAAGGAATACGACAAGTGCGCCCACATATACATGCTTAAAAATAGGTCGCGCAAAATCGCAATCGTAAAATTGAGACTCGCAAGGATGCGTGGGCGAAATTTACGCTTATTTACCCAAATGGAGGCAGGATTAATTTTTGAACCGCCCCTGTAAAAACTCAAAAGGATGCCGTCGAGGATAGATCTGAGAAGATAGATCTGAGTAAGAAGATCTGCCGTAAGAAGATAAATCTGAGTCAGAGATATTTATCGAACTCCGAAACTTTCGTTGTGTCGTCTCGGCTACAAGACGCCCATGGAGCCTATTGGTAGAATTGGTAACTTTTCGAATTCCGAAACTTTAATTATCTCATGCCACGGCTATAAAGCGCTCATAGAGCTTAATTGTGAGATTAACTCGAGGGAAATCGAAACCCTAGAAAAAATGACATACGTAGAACCATAAATATAGCCTTCCTTCTCCAGTGAACGAAGCAAGCGGAGCTGAAAAATTAATTAACAGCCTTCATCAAACGGAGTTAGGAGGGTCACCAAAATCAACTGCGCGAGATTAAAAGGAATTCCTCGAGTGAACAAATCCACTCCAATATATGAGGGGATGGTGCGGCAGAGATTTTTAATAAAGGAATGCGTCAAATCTCAGGAAGACGATGATGATGATAAGTCAGGGAAGAAATACTGCGGAGGTAACTCTGAGATGCCCCCTGAGGAGACGATGGGGACAGATAGAGTAAAAATCAAATAAAATGAAACTGCTGGATATGTAGAATTGGCGTGGAGGTCAGCTAGAAGACGTTCGGAAAGGGCAAGAGTGCGAAATAGTACATCAAAGGCATTCCTCCAACTAAGCAGAGGGTCCAAGAGCAGTCTTGCGTATTATTTCTCCAAGCGAGGAGAGTTTCTTCAAACGCTCATTGCATAAAAATCTCGGTTTCCCACACTAAATCCCTATCAAACTCATTGCATCCAGCTCCTTCCATCTTGTTGCCCATATTTCATTTCTTCTCTTCCCTATTCCACCCTCAATACTCTACACTTGCCCATTCTTCCCTCTATGATCTTCATCGACTCAAAGTCATCCCTCAGTACATTCTCTAGCCAACTTTGCGGCCTTCTAATTTCTCCCATCAACTTCCTTTTCTCTGCCACCGAATCCTAAGTATTCCCATTTGTTTTTTCTCCCTACTCAGCCTATTCTTTCCATCCTCCTTCGCATCCAAATCCCAAAAGCCTCCATCATAATGGAGGAAAACGCCGGGAGTGGAAAGAGAATGAGAAAATACAACAAAAGGACTTGGGCCCTGAAATGAAAGAAGAAGAAAGCCACATGCCTACGCATAAGTATCAACCCACGATGAGGTACCTCGAGTACGACAGAAGAGAAAAACGGAAGGACACACGAGAAAAATGAACACTTTAAATAAAAAAGAGAAGCAGTGAAAGAGAGAGAATGGGATAGGACGACCTTCTTTCACTTCATCCCCGCCAAACCCTCCTCCTTCCTTGTTGTGGGGCGATGATGGGGTCCGAATGAAGATGAGACATCGACCGCAGCAGCACCGCCACACGGTCGTGGGAGGGAAACGGTGATAGTAAAAAAAGGAGGGACAAAAAGGGGTCGGAGGCAATGGAGGAGGAGGAGAGTGAGCCCTTTATCGAGCGAAGGGAAAGGATGAGATGAGAGGACGGGGACAAGGTCGGAGAAAAGGGCGACAAGACAAGGGGACTTCGGTGGGAGAGTAATGAAAGAGGAGCAGGCGAGAGGCTTCAAGATGGATTTACCAAAAGTACAAGTGACGATGAAATAGCAGCATTAACTGCATTACCTAACAGCAGAGAACAACCTACGATATATTGCTTCCATATACGTACTTCCTGCGTACTAGCCTACTGAGTGAGATAAAAATGGCATTTTTCCCGGACACGGACGTCAAATAAGTTTTTCAATAGTATTTGAATTACGTACGCTTCGTAAGCCAATATTAATACCATTACGTATTTAATGTTCAAAATATACATCCTCTTGCGCAATTCAACAGTCTTTCTTCCTTATAAAGTGCATTTCTCGCCTTCTTATTTTCTGGACTTTCAATAATTCATCAATACTACACCAATGTAAGCTGCTCCCAGTTGATTAGTAAATAGTTATCAGCCTTCGAGCCAAAAATATTATGAAATAATTCAGTAATATCCGCTATTGGAATACCTACACATTTTCTCCAATAAAACTAACCACACGCACTTCCATATAAACACAAATGAGGCGTAGAACGCTCAACGCCATCCAATCAAGTGGGTATAATCAATACTTCCCTTTATATCCTCGAAGTCTATCCATTTTTTCAGCTTCGAAGAGCTCGGCCACTCACAGGGAATACATACACCATTCAAAATTCCAAGCTAATAAAATAAAATGATATCACAGTCTCTGTGCAGGTCTTAAAATTAATATCTAAAATAGGTCGTCCTTTTTATTCAAGCGATAAAGTTTACTCGGGGCACCCTTCGACATAAACTACTCCATCAGTCCACATGAAGTCATTAGATCCAGGTTTTTTTTATATCCGGGAGAGGAAACTGACATCATCACCTCGCCAGTCATCGACGAGACGGGTTCTCCTTAAATATATCTTTTCTTCTTGGCAGCCTATGTCGTTACACATTCCTTGAGACACGTGAACCGGCGACGCAACGAGTACTTTTACGCCCGTTCTCACTCAACCGGCTCCTCGTCCCAACCCTCAAGGTGAGGGGATGTATCAAGTACCTACGCCTACTCCTTACATGCATACGCTCGACGGAAAATTGTGAGAAGTCTGCGAGCGCAAGTATCATCCGGAGCAACGAAGCCGTCGACTCTTTTTCAACTCCCATCCCGCGTAATCGAAACGAGTTTCTAACTCGATTCCAGCCCTCAAGTTTCAATAGAAGAAAAGGATGAATATCTCCGACTATGTGAGGCATCTGAATCACACGGACGACAAACCAAAACAACGACAATATCCGCCTCCCACATTTAATGAGAGTACTGCTCCTTTGCAACGACACGCTGACTCATCCTCAACATCGAACTCGATGCAAAATATTTTCTTCAACAGCCAGATTAGAAAATGGGGCTCAGAGAATATAAAGGACATTTTACGACCTAGAAAATTAATATTTACTATACACAGAATTTTAAACAAAATATGTGCATTCACACACAAGAATAGAACATAACGTGGCGGCCCGAGTAGATCTACGACGATGACCAGGAACTTACGACAATTCATTCAATAAGATGAATAATACAATTAGGTCTTTATGCAAAATATACAATGTAAAACAGCGGCGACTGTTCACAACGACCACCATGGGATACGTTTACAATTTTTACAGACAAATATGATTAAGGGAAAAGGCCATGAATGATTTTTTTAAATTAATAAGGAGAGAGAAATAACACAAAAGCTGACATTACTGGATAAGGATGGTGTACTAACATGCCAAGGTCATTTTTCATAACTTTGGTCGATTAAAATAAAGAAATCACCAATAATTACGAAATTAATCCAGATCCACAACTAAAAGGACAAACAGTACCTTAGGGACGCATGAATGGGGAGCTTTTATTCCTCTCTTCTATATTTGGAGAAAGGCGAAAGAATTCCCACCACAACGACAAGAAGCTACCGCGAGAAATGCGAGCTTTTTAGGGCACTGTGTCGTCTTACGAAAAAAACTACACGCTCTCCGTAAAGAGCATAAATCAAAAGAGTAAATTTCAAAGCTCAAACTATGCGATGATGAGAACAAAACCCGACTATCCCGAGTACTTCAGAATATTACGATAAAACTTCAATAGGATTCCATTCCAAGTCGAATATGTTGGCTGAATTATTAATCAATCACTTACTTGACGGATACACCTGTCCTGAGCAAACAAGTCTCCACGAATTGGGTCACTCCAAAGAGCAGGCTGTAAAAATTAATTACAATGAGAAAATACTTCCACCGTGCGAAAGAGCGTTTCTCAGCTTCTGAGCAGAGAACGGGTGGCAAATACGCGTACGCCCCATCATGAGCCACAAGGACGTGTGGAATGTAAAATTAGGACATCGAATATTAATTGTGATCGCTATGAATTCCACAATTGCATACTATTTACTGAGAAAATTGTGAGGAGGAAAAGTGAGTTAGCTTTGAGGACCTCGAAATCATATGGTAGCTTAACCCTCGACATGGTGATAACAGATTCCATGAGTGAAAAAGGTATGTATTCACATTCATGGTGGAGGGAGTCTTAATTTTTTAACGCATCTTGGTGGTCAAACATAGCAACAATAAGGAGTTAAACTGTTCACTTCGGGTAAGCATCCAAAAGGCATCAGTTACAAATACTGTACAGAGTAACTGGAAAACTTATTCGTCCAAAATCAATGGATCACATACTAAAACGACCCAAAATAAAATAAAAAAGTCGCCATAGAGAGAATTTAAAAAAACATGAGAGATAGGACATATTATTCACTCCTTCCACACTCATTAGCTTAACTACTTTTTACAATGACGTTCGACACAGCTTCAACCATATATTTTTGTCTAGCAACGGAAATCTTACAATTGAAGGAGCTCAATAAAATGAACATCTAAGTAAACTCACCAATCCATTTCTGTAAATGTAATTTTAATGTCTGTTCAATGAATCCATGAGTATACGAAGTCTTTCGATTAAAATACTTGGGAAAAATTTCCCCGCGAAATGTTCGGAAAACCATCCTGATCACTATGCAATTAAGTAACACAGGGGGATGTATCACGGCTTCCTATACGAAGGGAAGAAGGAAGCATTGTTCTGATTCACCGGATGCGGGAATAAAGAGTGTCCCAATGTAGTTGACATCATGGGCTATTAGGGGAATTCGTTTCCTGCGTATAGCTCCGTAATACTGCAGGCGCGTTTTTACTAATAGCAGCATGAAAGTTGAAATTTAGGAAATTCATTATACTACCTGCTCATCTAGGAGTCTACCAACGTGCCAAAATATTTTCCTTAAGTAACTTACTTAAATTTACCACGGGATTGGAAATGATTGCTAGAGTGGCCTTGAGGTGAACACCCAGTGAGTATGTAAGGCGACAATGTTCTCCGTAAGGCACTGTCAACTACAAGTGTTACGCGCTATAGGCGCGAACGAAAGCGAGGAAATCAACGGGAGAGCAATTCAGTCCAGTGCTCGCACACGTCTCATGTCACGAATCGCCAATACCAAACCTTCAGCCAGTTCGCTCGCGCGGGTGTGGATTCCGTACCGAGGGAGCAGGTGTCACTGTTATCGCCCTTCAAGGAGCCAAATCTGGGAGGCGATGGTGGGACGGGGGATCAAGGAGGAGCAGGGGCAAAAGTGGCGCAGGTGGGCGAACGGACGCCCGTTAACCAATGTTGTGCGGCCCATCGCAGTCACATAAAGCTCACCCAATTCCCAACGAATTTCCAACATGTGCGGATCCAAGATGATTTTCACCTTACCCTAAAATGAGGCACGCACTAGGAAATACTCGTCGTTGAAGTCGAAATTGGGATCCGTTGAATAGGTACGTAGTAGGTAAAAAAATAACAGGTTTACAAAAACGAGGAAAATTCAACCGGGAAACAAACTTAGAAAAAGATAATTATTACACTAATGAAGCAATTCACGAATTCAAATATGATAATATGAAAAAATTGATATAAATGTCAAATCCTCAAGTGGTATTCGAAAAGTTACGATAATTGTAAAAAAAAACATATGCCGCGAGTTTTCTCAACCATGCATGGCAAATGGGTATCTCTTCAATGGATCCTCACGGATACTCTCACGGTGACAAAGAAAAGATTGATGGACTCCATTAAGTGATCGAAAATACTAACTAAACGAAATTAATGCAGATCAATAATGCTGCCATATCACAAGTACACTATCAGTTGCAAGAGGATAGAGAAACTGCAACATATAATTCAGCGAGGATCAGGTTGGCGCGTCGAGAGTACTGCCTTCCAATCCCGAGAAACCGTCTCCCGGGATTTCACTGAAACTTTTCAGTAGCGACTCCTCCTGGGGTAATGTGCGACGAGCACTTCAATCAAACTACTCCGACCGTCGGAGGTACAGCTGTGGTCCCCCACCTTTCGTTAAAAATCGAGCTACAGCCGACGCCGGGTTTCTCACCACTCTTCCTTGGTCCTCTTAAAAGTCCATTCCCTTAGCAACGTAATCATCAATCCTCCATGGCGCAAATTACCTCAGTAGGTGGCACCCTCCACGAGTCACCAAACAACAACCGAACCAATCAAACAACAAATAATTCCATTCGACCGAGAAACTTATAAATCGACACAAATACGCAAATCATAAAGGTATCAAAAAAAATTTGAAGAGAAAAATTTATCCAGCAATAGGTAAGATAATTTTGAACCTCAACATCAGAAACCGCTAGCTAAGCGAGAGGTTATTTTAAAAATACACCACACGAAGAAAGTAAAAAGCTTTCATAAATCCGTCCCGCCAACGAAAAAATGGACGAAATTCCGGCGAACCCAAGCAATTTAATACGCGAGATTACGAGAAGAGACGGAGAAAGCCATCTCCTCAAAAAAACACCCTGGGGCACTCCTCGTCGGAAGAAAAAGGAAAAGGCCCGAAATGGGGAAAAAAGGCGACTGGGAGTAGGTATACATTAGCAATCCAAGGGAAATGAGACGGGTACTCTTTTTCGAGGAAACGAAGAGATAGCAGACACCGAGACGGAACGAAATAATAAGAACTCGAGAAAAAGAGGTTTTTCGAGGAGGCGAAAACACAATGACACCAGGGTGGGCAGGGAATAACAACAACAGGAGGAGAGAGGTGAAAGAGGAGACGCAATCGTAACACAAACAATAGAAAAGACAAGATATAAGCATAGAGTCGATGAGGAATGAAACAAAAGCGCAAGGGAAAGCGGACGGATGAAAAGAAGACAAAACGGACGGGCGTATCGCATAGGCTCCTCCACCTTTCTTCTTTCTTTCCTCTCCCTGCTCAACTGAATCACGTAGACAGGCCAGCGACCCACAGAGCGAGTGCGGGGGGGAAGCGCAGTGGGGGGAGAGTAAGGGGGTGTGTTCATACTCTACTCCCAAGGTCTCCTCCTCAATCTCCACGCACACACATGCCCCATGCTTCTGCTGCAACAGAAAACACACCGGCACCACCCCACAGCGATTTGCCCCGCGTTAAAGAGAAGGGGGGAGGGTAGGGGGGCGAGGATGAGTTCCGCGGAGTGGAGGAGCAGCCGCGGCGGCAGCAGAATATACACCCTCGACGGTCGTTGAACCAGCGACAGGCAGAGGGGAAGGCCCTTTAAGCAGCATATCGTGGAGGGGGCGGCAGGATGTTGCGGAGGCAGGCAAGGGAGACGCAGCAACAGGGATGACAGCGAAGGGGAGGAGGGGGAAGGAAGATGCGTTTTGTGTACGCAAAGCAGAGACGAGCACCGAAAGAAAAACATCGATAATCGATGTCCCCGATGTAATCGCTTTTATAGCGGAAGATAAAGCGCGGGAAAAAAGGCCTTGCGAGCAACTTACGAGTTAATTAGGCTGGCTATTGCGGAAAGTATTTCCGCAATGTAAATTTATTAATAAAAAATTAATCCATTTAGAAATATCATTTACGAAACAGCAGTAAATCAAATATTCCCATCACTATCGTGAAGTACGACCCACACAGTGGAACATGAAATGATGTCCGTAAATGTAACAGTATGTCTTTATACGATTACAAAGAAATTTTGGCAGCTTACTACCGACCATAGAAGATAATCCAAAATATCAGTTAAAACTTAAATAATAGAGCAATTTACACCAATATCTCAAAAATAAAAAGCGCATATATTAATAGTCACATTAGAAGGAAACAATAAAATAACATCTTACACCAAAGAAGACGGGATCTACAATCTTACGCTGTAAAAACAGAGTTAATTCGACCAAGGTTTCGACGTACTACTTCATCAGTCTCAAACCCAATGTCGCAATAAATATATTTCACCGGTGGAAAATTGCAATTTCTGTCTTCTTCATGCTGAAATTCAACCACAACACGCCTGATATCTCTCCCCCCTTTAAACACCTTAAACATACGAAAAAATCGGTGATACACGATCGATTACAAAGACAACGACTGTTACATACTTTTTTATCAGATTTCAAAGAAAATGAGATTAGTATTAAAATTAAATCAGATGGTCGGCATACAAAAAAATCACATTACGGAAGTTCTAACCTCATAAACCGGACCTTGCGGAGCCTGTCTAGAAGTGAAAATTTTACACCCCAGATTTACGAACTATTAACGGCTGTGTTTGGAAAAAAGAATCGAATGAAATCGCAGTAAAACATCGGTGACAAAACACCGATGCTCCTCCTTATCGCGAGGGGTGCCGCCGAGCCGGAGGTGGTGACGGGGAGAGGGAGGGAAAAGCGCGATCACGAGGAAGGCGGTGAACAAGAGAGCGGTGTGGGTTGGGTGCGGAGAGAGGGAGAAGGTTGGGCTGAGGGGGTGGGTGGGTGGGAGAAACATACGCCAGTTCAGACACACACACAGAGACGCCCTCTTAGGCGCGAAGCGAAGAGTTAAAAAAGTGTTAGGATGGAGAGGCACGTGGGAAAGCAAAAAAAAAAGGCGACTCGAGTGTTGTTTGAACGTCTCCGGAAGACCGTTGACTCTTACGTCTCCGACATGGACTGCGATGCGAGAACGTTGCATCGAGAATGGGGGGAGGAAGAAGTTAAGCACTTTTCGAAATTAATGGAGGACTAAAGGGAAGACGTCCGAGAAAAATGAGATCGCCTTGGTCATGCTTCGATGCCCACTCTTTCTCCAAAGGTGTTAATTTGTGCGAACACTCGTGGATGCGTCGGGGTTTAAAACCTAACTCCCCCGCGGCATTCCTGCTTCTCCCTAAGATCTTCAATTTCATCGGTGGGGATAAGCTGAGAAGGTGAGGTTACTCGGACACACTACCTCTGTACAAGCAAATATTTTCCAATTTAAGCGTTCACTAAAGTCATCTTACGCCATGTCCCAAGTACAAATACTGCAATACCATATTTTGAATTATTCAAGCGCGAAAATGGATGAGCACCTCGTCCATTTCGTTAAAATCTTCCCTAAACGCTAAATGAGCAGAATTATGTAGATACATGAATATATGATTATTATTTTAGCACTAAAGCGGATGTTGAAATCTGAGGCAATAAAACACAGCGAACAATGCATTTTAGATTGAGATCTTATCTCAGGGGCCACGTCTATGAAGATTCAATCATCATCTCCACACCCCTTCACTCAATAAGAGCATAATATGAAATAGTAAAATTCATACAAAGATATACAGCTAAGTAGAATCCACCAGAGAAATAAAAATTATGACTATAATAACACAATACTAAACGAATTATTGCCATAACACTTAACTATTTCAACAATTCAGAGGTGTGCATTTAAGGAAGACGAAGAAAAAAGTTTGGCACAAAAATAAAAGGCCATTAAGTTTGCTTCCGAATATCTCACGGAGTGCGAGAGGTTAGGTTTTCGCAAGGCTGCAAACATTGATTATAGAGAAAAAATAATGCATCGCAAACAAGACATCGTCATCGCAGAGAGGACAGGTCACTCAGCATCAATTTAATCAGACCTTGCCAGGGAAAAAATCTAAGGGATAGGAATATGATTGTTCATTTAGGAACTTCATCGTTGATTCCAAAATACGCATCTAATTGGGGATTCTTTAAGAAACCAGATTTTGTCGACATACGAGATAGCGTTTTAATCCAATTACATTGACCGGTTCTTAAAATTTTGATGTTATGACGTTCATTCGACCACATATGGAGCGCGATTAAGTTTAGTTGATTTGGCTTCGTAAAAGGAAAAGCCCGAATCGAGTAAGCATCACGCGAGCTGTCATTTAACTTCGGCTTTGGCGTCATCAAAAATTGGCCCGAAACAAACGCAACTTAGACAATGGATTTACATGAAGGTCTCAGATCAATAAAAATAAAAGGTTCATTGAGACTATAGAAGCGTCTATACGACATAAAGTAAGTCCCATACGAAGAAATTTCCTCAACGGTAGTACACTGATGGATGAATAAACTTGGACCACGAATTAAAGCTCTCGCGGGTTAACAACGCAGTGACATCATATTCTTTTTCCCTTATCGCATAACAATCTAAACGAGAGGGTAGCGATTAGAAGAAGTCATTTCCGTCGAAGACCAAATTGAAACAGTGTGTGCTAATCAAGAACAAGCGAGGAAACGACAGTCGGAAACTGACCGAAGGAAAACAAAAACTATTCGTCATATTTGTGAACGCAAATTGGAAAACCACACAAGGGATGATTTGCAAAGCCAGGCCTCAGATGCTTCGAGAAGATCCCTCGTGGAGTAACCACAGAAGAGATAACGCCAAACAACTGCGGCGAACTGGAGCGTAGGCCATCATAGATGGCCGGGGTGGGAAGGACTGCGGGCCGGGAAGGTGGCTAAGCTATGATTTACGACAGTCCGAGAGGGAAGTCGCGGCTCTAAATCAGATACCCACCCAACGTTCGCTCTCCCACCGCTGATACATCAATTCCCACCTCTCGCTGCGCTCATTATAATCCCCGTGCCTCGGCCAGCTATGACGATGACACTAATTTAACAGCGAATGGAAGATAACGCGTCCAGCCGAGTTGCGTCCGCCCCTCGCGACGGCTTTTCCTCATGGTTTTCGGTCCCACGTACAACCCGCTCGCACTCCCCTCGAATGATTAATGTCAGAGTTGAGCGGGAATGTTTCATCGCCGCCGGACGAGGGCCTCTCCACTCTGGAGTCGCTCGTCAGAATGGCGAGTGACACGAGCTAAGTAGCCATTGCGCGGAGCGGCGCGTGATTTCTCCACCGATAAGGAAAAGAAGGCAACCGACAGCTCCGGATGCAGTGGAAAGAGCGATTGCTCACTCGGAGCAAAAAGATGAAATAACCGAGCTCCGTTCTCGGGAGAGCTCGCTTAAAAAGGGACAAGCATGGTCAGAATGCACGCGGCTGCAGTGTCACAGATTCAAACCCTCAACTTCCAGGGGCAATTTTTCGGTAGCCAAGGTACTCCTGTCGACGAGGATGATACATTTCAGCACGACATGACAACTGGTCGAAGTCTACCGACTGAAGTAGTGTGAGCTGTACGCCACTACGCATACAATTCAATGAATTTGACCTCATTATGGAAAACATTCTACCTATCTATAGACGCAATACATCAGCTACTTAAGGAACACTTTTATTACATTTGTGTACTCCTCCGAATACCTTTCATAACATTTCGGGAAAAACCTTCGGTTGTGAAGGCTTATAAGCGAACGGCGTGGTTGAATTTGAAAAGTTGACCTTTGTCCCATTATTATACACATTTAGTTAATAACTGAGAAGTTTTGTCACAAAATTCATTGTTTCCGTTATTAATGTATCCCTATATTTCTTCATGCTCCTTATGACAGCTTTAATGCCACAATAAACTCCAAATACAGTCTCAATTATGTCAACAAAGAAAAATCTCGAGCAAACTACATCAATATGAATGCCATTAGCTTCCATGACATTTTGACGAACAACACAAAAAATACGGAGTAGATGCATGAACCGAGTACTTAGAGGTGGAGGACTTCTGAATTGATTTAAAGATGAAAACTAAATGAATATAGTCCGTTAACATATTACGATGAGCGGGCCCAAATCCGACGCGAAATAAAATAAGCACTATGGCCGATAGAAGCGGTGACCATTGAATTTTTCAGGTATTAGGGAATAAGCTAGGAGTGAAGAGAGGAGATTTATCAAGTGTACGAGAGAATGTGGTGCCTAAAACAGATTTTTTGATTCGGTTAAATACTAAATATCAGGCCTGTATGATGATTTAAAGTAAGTTTCGTGAATCCTATAAAGACAAAAATAAAAAATATGTACCTTGAGATAGAGGGGCAGGTGGAATTATGTGGCTGTTAACGAGTGATTAACATCATGCAAGAGGTCTCTTTGATATTAAGTTTACGATAACAAGTATGGATAAAAATGAAAGGCAAATTTACATTCGTAACATAAGCATACTCTAGGATCATTACACTCATGAAGACTTCTTCAAAGGTAATTTTTCACGAATTAAGAAATTGATTAAGCCAATCTTTCCCTCGAAAATCTTTTGACAGATGTCTTTATTTATCAACACAACTTAGTAATTTCAAAGAGGAGATGCACTCGGCCGAGAGAGAATGGTTGAACCCATAATTTACTTTAATCCAAAAGTAAGCGGTGGTATACGAATGAAGAAAATTATAAGAGAGAAATGGTACAACAGAACATGTTGGAGAGGTTTTTTTTTTAAACTTGGATGATAGGGTTGTGAGAGCGGGTAATATAGAAACGTTGGGCAAATAGAATTTTAGGAAAGAAACATTTAAGAATACTCGGAAATAAGAACGGAAGAGAAGGTATTACCCAAAAGCATACATCAGATGTCAAAACACTCAATGATAATATTCGGTCGAGTCCTGACGATTCAGGAGCATTAAAATCCGGCGTTCGATTTACCATGCGTTTCACTCGAAATGAAAAGACAATGGGCGACAGTAACTCGTGCAATAACTACGTATGAAAAAATAGGCAACTTCCACTGTGATAAAATTTATTCCGATCGGTTCAGGTCCTGAAGATGCTATAAAAAGCAAAACCCGTCGGAATAAATTTTATCACAGTGGAAGTTGCCTATTTTTTCATAATTAGTTATGTTCCGATGCCACTCAATCAATCCTGAAACCACAGAGTAAACTCGTGCAATATTCAAGGAGCTAAAACAAACAATACGATAACCTGTAGGTGAGTAGTTCAGAGAACTCACAGGTTATATCCAGCCGTAAAGGCATGGTCACGTAGCTCTAACGAACGGGAGCTGAGTATTCCGTTGAATTGGCAGGGGCTAAAACGCAAGAGAATACACGTAGATTCGGGTTTGAAGTATTATTACCCCATTCAAATGCATACATAAACATCAAACTTGCTATTGGTCCTAACAGTTCACTAAACACTAAAAAGAAGTGCTATATTCACGGACGGCCTTCGAAAAATAAATATATCTACTCATTGCCCCCTTATAAGGTGTGCTAAGCTTCCAACACAAAACATAGATCAATAAAAGATTAGCGTCTCGAAGGCTATTCACTTCATCTGTAAAATGGTCAAACAAAAACCCGGGTCATAACAGAAAGGCTGGTGATAGCTCTAAATTGCTACATTATTCGCTACTAAATTAAATACATCGTAAAATATTTTCGCCAGGCAGTGCAGTATGAATTTGAAATTTAAATTCACAGCATAAAAATGTGGACTAAAAATTATTTTTCCCAGGATGTGGCCGCTGTACTCCGAATAAAGTATAATGCAAAAAAAACTATCAGATATGAGGGAATTGGCAGTGAATGGATAGGAGAGGAAGGCTGCAGTAAACCAATTCCGTGATCAAAAGGCAAATTTACGAATGCGTGGAGGTAGGTTAAGCTAAAAATAGAGATTACGTTCAGCATGAGCCTAAAAATTACAAATTCACATCAATTAGATGTTAATAAAAGACTCACTTCGCCTAAAGAAGGGATTATAATCAGTAGTTCGATAAAAAGAAATGCTTCTGCTTCAACAAGTCACAAGACACTGAAATGAAATTCTAGCTTTTTTTTGCATTAACGCCTCAACACTTGACGCCCAGCATGATACAATTAGCACCTGTTAAGCTAGCCAACTCCTATTTTTAATGCATTTTTAAGGTGATAATAACTCTTCGTATATACACTACAGGAACGTAAAAACCGTGTTTATTCCATCCTAATCGAGAATTAAATGGAGCATAGGCGCACAGAGGTCTAAAATGAGGGAAAGTTGGCCAAAGATAGAAAAAATGATACAAATTTTGTATAATATGGTAGCTAGGAGTCGTTTTGGTAGCTGATTATGAATCGCAAGTCAAAAGTCGATTTTAAAAAATGGTGGGCTCAAAATGGTTGTTCCAAAAATTCTAAACGGCTCTGGTTTTTCTCCACTAAAGTATTAACACACTCAAACAATAGACATTACAGGTACGTGCATACGCATTCGCATTCCAGCTGATCATGCCTGACGGAAATATGACTGTATTTCATGGCATATTTTTTGCCGAGCGTTGATTCCTTTACGACACAGTAAACGTTGTATTTGCATACGGGTCGTTCCAAGTCAAAACACCGGGAAAATGAAGAAATTGACTCTCGACCTCTCCGCATTCGTTCAAACTTTCCGACATTTTTGAGATTTAAGCCCTAAATGAGTGGGTAAATAGTTTATCAAAATTACCAAAAGAAGCCAAGTAAAATAATGACGACTTTTTTTATTGATGCAAGCAAGTAGTCGTGTTAATATTGCTGTTTTCAGGTATTCTCGTCGCGTGTTTAGTTTTTCTGACTACAGTTTCTCCCCTCTTCCTGGGGGCGTCTTCAGGTCCGTTGGACATTTAGTAATTATTTTGTAATAATTATTAAGTAGTCGTGTTATTATCGATATCTCTTTACTTATTAGCATTATGTGATCGACAGACATTCGCATGAAATTTGAGGAATTTTACGTTGCACACGTCTATTAAAATTCGCGAAAACGTATATTTTCGAACAGTTATCGTCGCGAAAAATGTTCGAAACGATCCTTGATCATGAATCAACGAGCTGGCGCGACGTGCCGAAAAAACGGCAACATCGATTGCGGAGGGGGAGGGGGGAGAGTGGCGGGCGGGCGAGGAGGCGCTCAAAAAGAGGAACATGAGAGAGGAGGCGCAGTGAGTGACTGAGCGAGAAGGGGGCAAAGAGGCTGGATCCTGCTGCTTACACTGCTACTGGCTGATGAGGGGCGGCGAGGGGCGGAGGGAGGGAGGCGTAGGAAGCACATTCACTTTCCGACGTTCCTTTGGGGTAGGTCGCGGGAAAGTGAAAGACGGCCGGGTGGGTGCATGGATGGTGCCGGGGGATGAGGGCGACAGAGAAGGGGGTTGGAGGGAAAAAAACAGGTGAGTGAAGGGGATGAGCGAGGGAGAAGGCATGGGAAGAGGAAACATACACCTACCCGCTTACTATCCCACGTATTACTATCACAGGGGCGTGTGGAATGGTGTATCGGGACACCAGCCATGAAAATATGAGGCAACAGGAATAGGGAGGAGACGAAAGATATTTTCATGTTCACGATTTCTTTTAGTGTCTTGCCCAACTTTCGCTGAGTTCAATAATGCTGCGCGTACAGAAGGAATTTTTGAATTAAAGTTCGGCAGAGTATCTATCTTTCTTTCTCGCTCCTAATCATTCCAGAGAGATGTGCAGGGTTGAAACATTATCCTCCTTGTCATCCAAAAACTCCCCTGATACTAACTTTTAAAGTAATCTACGCCTAGCGTGGAGCCCAAGAGTCTGGGACACTATCCAAAACTAGTCCTTCAATCAACTGTTTTAGACACACTGTTTCTCTCAAAGCAGATTTTTAAAGGAAACGTTTCGAGACGGCTATGGCAACAAAAGCAGGCGAGGGGGCAATTTAATGCCTAGTCCACGATGGCGTCAAGCTTTAATTTCGACTGCAGTTCGTCGTCCGCGATACCTGAAGTACCAAAGGGATTCTTAAGCGTCATTTTCAGCCGCCAAAGCTAAAATCGTCAATTTTCTACATAAAAACATAGGAATTTGAGGATTGCCGTCCTGTAATCAAAGTGTCGTGGGTAAATCTGGCAGATGACGACGGTAACAGCTGTATCGCTAGTCAGTAAAGAAGTTTTTAGGCAAGTAGGTTGCTTTCGCCACTTATATGGGTTAACAATCACAGTAGCATAATTAATCGGTTCGAAGATAAAAGCAGAAAAAGTTTTAAGACGTGCACATAAAATAAGAATGCAAACTAATCAAAAGGAACCAAGAGCTGGCTTTGTGAATCTCAATAGAGGATTCCTCAGAAGATAAGCTAGGGGAAACCTCTGCATGTCACCTAATGCTTAAAGTTAGCGACTAATCAAGGTCTGGGTATCATCCAGATGCTCAAAAGTAATGCCAAAGGGCAACCAGTGCATGCATACGAGCTCGAAAGAGATCGAATCCGCGGCCTAGTTTGCAACCTCCTTTGCATCGACGCAGTAGCACGACTTTCGAGGGATCAGGGAAACCTCGTTTGGTTTCACCGGCGCTAATAAGAGCATGTATAATGCAGTCAAAAACTTACGCAACACTTTTACGACGCATGAGTGATCTCAATGGGAATCTTCTGTATGCATCCAGGAGCCATGCTACAGGAAACCAGAAAAATCACGTACTATCACTGCGGAAATAACTATGATTAAAGGAAGTAGGATGGGTATTTTCTCACATCAGAGGGAACTAGTTGCTTATTCAATTTGCCCCGTTAATTTCTATCCAACCTTTATATCAGCCAAAAACGCTATTCTCTGAGAGTCTATCAGTTAAAAGTTGACTTCATGATAAAATACGACATCGCTCTATACCACCCGTGGATATGTCAGTTCCTTCAAAAGAACTTCCTATGAAATACAGGTTCGAAGTGAACTTCCTATGAACTACACAGGAAAGTCAACAGCTATAAAAATATTGTCTAATAGAATAACACATTTTCACGCAACATTAAGGCCCACAAATTCGGAAGGAAACAGAAAGAGGGACGATCTTTATTATTTTTTACATGCCCATCCTCACACGCCAGCCTTATCTCTAATCACACTAAGAACAAAGGTTTTGAGATGACGTGTGCCGTGAAATTTGAGTAGATGGCCACCACCCTTCGGAAAGCTCATTTAAATTCACTCTGCTTCCGTTGGTGAGCTTTTTTAAACCAGACCTAAGCAACTGATTTGACGCACATCGGAACAGAAAAAAACTTTTAAGGCCAGTGCTCTCGAAAGAGGCAAATGACTCAGAAAGCAAAAACAAAAATGAAACGGTGGGAAAGTGGAGGATCGACAAAGATTATAGCAAAGATACGCATAGAAAAAAGTTGGTTGACCACTCCCCCTTGTACGGATCCAATCACAATTTCAACGGTACGATGATTTCTTCTTCCCCAGCAACAAGTGCCCTTCCCTCTCAACATGGCACTTCTTGACTCGGAAATAAAAATGAAATACACGGAAACAACTACAACAGTCCCTTGAAGAGGTTTAAATGTGATAGGTTTAATTCCGCCAAGATAAACAATTTCAGTTCTATGTAATTCAACGAATTTCTCCTATTTTGTGCTACTACTGATAGAAATTACCGGGTAGAACGCAGGAAAATCATGGAGAGGCGTATAAAAATAATTAAAAATTTAAATATTTTAATAATAGTTACTTATCACCAATCAATACACTTAGACGGAATGATAAAAATCAATAAATATGAACTCGCGCGGAAAGGTGGCTGATGAAATGAGTCCGTTTATTCCCTAGTTCAAACTTAAAATGTATGGCATTTCCGGCGGTCGCAGCATCTACAATTCTTTATAGCTCCAATATTGCTCACAAAAATCCACAAAGGAGAAGGCTTACCAGGATAAAGCACTCAGCGCCATATCCATGGATCCGACTTCGAGTCCAGGTAAAGGCTGATGATTTTGCCTTCAAGAATTGTCGCATTTATGAGTGTTAGCAAAAGACTACGTAAAAGAAATATCGCGGATCGTACGCGGTGTCCTAAAATTAATCTGACTTTGCAGTAATCACGATGAAGTCACCAAGTACGTGGACGTGGCTTCGATCACGTAAATTCTACCTTATTTCTCACCTCCTGAACACAAATTTCGAAGTAGTGAATAAGAAAAAAAAACTAAACGGATCTCACAGAGAATTAAACATCCGGCGTTTTTTCCCCTCTCCCTATTACGTCAAGAGAAGGCGTTGGGAGGAGGGATAGAAAGAAAGAGGAGACTTAGGAGGCGGATATCAGAGAGAAAGTTCCTCGGAGACGAGAACAATGGACACCGCACATCTGAAAAATCGTGATCTACGAAAAAAAAAATTCGAGCGCGGCAAATAAGGGGAATAAGAGAGCCAAGGTATCAAACATTGGGACACGTAATGGTGAAGTTGACGACTGAAAGGCGAACTGGGGAGGATGAGCTTGGTTTAATTGTGGGTCGTTTTTCGATTCGTCAGCGGCAACTGAGATTATTCACGCACGTGGTGAACGAGAAGGGATGAAAATAAAACAAAGAGTGGGAGCAAGAAGGCAGGCGGGGGTTGAGAGAGGAGTGTAGGGACAACCCTCTCATCAAACCTCGTATAAACCTGTGGTTTGGGGTTGTGCACTTGCCCGACCGACCAAAAAACCCACTCCCACACTCCATATCACATCCACCTCAAAAACTCGACTCGGGGAAATATAAAGAGTAGGAAATAAAAAAACAACCTCTCCATTTAATCCCCACTTCCACACCTGCCCTTATTCCCGTCCCCCTCCTCCGGCTGGTCCTCTCAAGGACCCTTCCCCCCCAGAAGGCACCTTTTGTACCACCCCCACCAGAAAGAAAACCCATCCCCTGCCCTGCCCACGCAGGCACACCTAACCATTACCTCCCCACACCCCTTTCGCGGCCATCCCTTGCCTCCCCCTCCCCACCTCTGCTTTCTCCCCATTTCTACCTGCTCCGTCCTCCCCTCTCGACGCCCACCGACCCTACCCAGACCCCTTCCCTCCACCGCACGCTCCCAGCACTTCCCCTCCACAAGGAGTGAGTGAACCGGCTTCACGGCGGCGACCTTGGCTATACACCCGAGGAGTTCCTTCCCCCCTCACTTTGAAACGCACCCCGGCAGCAGCTCACGGCTCGGTCGCCCGCCTATATCTCTCTCTCTCTCTCTTCTCTCACTCTTCTCTCTCTCCTCCTCCTCCGTCCTTTCCCACCATTCCACAACTCTCCCACACCCTCCCGCTCCTCCCTCCCCGGCTGCCCGCCTTCGACCATAGTCACTCTTATTTTCAGCCCCCTTCTTTCCTTCCTTCCACTTTTATCTCCCAACTCCTGCTCATGCCTGCACACTTCTCTTATCTCGACGTCCTAATCATTACCAGGCTGGTCGTCGGTGGCCCTCGAAAAACGACGGTCGAGCGAACTGCATGGATGTCTTGGCAGTAACCCAAGATCGTTTCGACACCGCGGATAAGGCTACAAACCGAAAAAGGATTATCGCATAGAAGTCTATCGAATCTCCAACAAGAAATTTCCGGGGAAAAATCATCTGGAAAACATTTTTTGAGGGAAAAGTTTAAGGGATGCCGCCCCCAAGGACTAATTTTTTACAAGTCGACTTTATCACGCATAATTAGTCGATTATTAAAACTATCGATACAAGAAGAAGCAAACTGATTGGGCTATTTTGGGTCACAGCAGCCCCTTCCAGTGGAAACGTGAGGAATAAACGGGACAAATTACCGAGAAAGATCAACGACGGGATGCATCAAGCAAATGATGGAGAAAGTCAAAATGAAGACGAGAAGTAGGAATCATACGCTTAGCAGACAGGAGAGAGCTGGAGTGCTAGCAAATGAATCTTGGGTTTCATGACTGCAACGATAATCCAAAATTTGTTTCTATAAAGTTGGATTCATCAATCAAGATCGAGCCATTCATGTGGCAACCACAACTGCCATGAGATTCCCTCATTCACGTAGGGGAGGCTGTTCCTTATTCTGTATCCTCTTGGTTTCCCAGGAAGGTTTCCAAAATAATGCTAGCCAAAAGTTTATTTTACCCGCTTAGAAAAAAAACCTTCGCGGCCTGACTTGAATGCTGCTCCCGAGGTTAGTAGCCAAATGATTACCACAATGGCCTACCAACAATGAATAATTTATTTAGTGTTTCTTTCTGGAGCTTCAATTTATCCTTAACCTTTTCCATTACCATCAATCCTTTTCCTTACTTATTATTTCCAGAAAGAAGACACAAATATACAAAACTAAATTGGCAAATGGCAGAATGATACTTGCCACTTGTGGGGAGGATATGATGATAATAAGCTCTTATCCGGATACACAGAAATATGTATGACACACGCATAATTTCATAACAAACGAGAAAAAGTACCGCAACCAAAGAAAAAAAACATTCCAAGCACATAACTCAAACGATGACAGGAGAGAAAAACCGATGTAACCTCCTCGTAGAGGAATGATGGCGAGGAGAAAAACCAACTGTACATTAATTAGTCTGTAAGCATCGCACCAAGGTCTCCCGGGAGAGAGACGGTGGTCCTTCTGACACAGTGACGCAAATGCTTTCCAATTGTCACATTTTCGGGCAGAGTAATGACCCCAGACGTCGTAATAGTTTACTTTTTTGAAAAGATGATGCCCTCATGTTTTCACGCTCGCATCCACACTTGACACACTCCGAAACCGGTCTTGAGAGCTGAGGGTTGGAGGCCTCCTCTCTCGACTCGACTGCCCAAACATCGCCCGCAACACCCCAAAGAAGCTCGCCCCCCCTTCCTTCTCGACGGAGCGCAAGCTAAGCTTCCCTCTCTCTCTCTCTCTCACCAGTCCCAAACAAAGACTGTCTCGTAACACATTTAACCCGGTCTCGTCCACGCCCATTAAAAATGATTTTAAAAATATGTATTTCCCAGAGAAAAAGTGAGGGTTATGTATAGAAGGGGGTTGAAAAGGACGAGTTGCTGCGGCAGCAATGGTTAGGGGGAGAGAAGTAGGAAAAAAAAGGTGATGGGGGATTTTAGAAAAATAAAACTGTGAAGATGATTGGAGGGCGAGATTGGGACGCAACAACCATCATGATGGACGCCAACCCTTCTCCGAATTTGGGCATCTCTCTCTCTGGACTTTCGGCCTCACTCCGTCAGAAAAAGAACACCTCCGTGATGATGGGGGAGTGAAAAGACTTAAATAACGACTACGAGTTGTACCCACATTGTAAAATTAGCAGTTTTGTTCACTCTTACGAGAAGCCGATGCTTGGGCCTCAAAAATATTTTGCCTCCATCATTCTCACGTCACGGAGAAGATCACTTTTCCCGGACTGCGAGTCGGCTTATTTTGTAACCTCCCCAACTTTCGGCGAGACTTTTGAACAAGTTCATTACGACGGACGCAAAACGGCATACAAGGAATCGCACGAAATATAAGGCTCATAATCTAGTAAAATCTGTATTAAAGGTTGCATATCACTCGCATTCCATTCGACTTTCATATTTTTACTTCCCTTTCCATGGATCGTACTAGATGCCATTCAAAAATGATTAAGCATAGATTGCCCTCCAACAGAAGTAGTCTTAAATATCTATAAGGATCGAAAGAACGTATAAATCTGAGAATTATTTTTTTTATGCAAGAGAACTTCTAAACACTGAAAACGATGGCTTCCAGGCTGGAATGTTTTAAGAATCATTAGGGTAGAGGACTAGTAACCATTAACAAAACAATCATCAAGGCATTAGAGATAGTTCGCAGAAGAATGCACTCCTTTTCCACACCATTGACGCTAAAATCGCTGAGCAGTTCAAATACAAAATGGCATAAGTATTTGCTTGGGATGTCACACATAAAGGAAATGTATACCTTGGTAGTTGGATTGGTAACGCGCCCGCCAGGTCAGTATATAACAGGTCGCAGGTTTGCATGGGTCCCGAGAATGAATTTCGCATACGTCATCGGATAATGAATTTAGCTGTGACGGCGAATTATTAAGCATGGCACGGACAACTAAGAAACCACGTACACCACGAACACAAAGCAAAAGGAAGACACTACAAACGCACCTCCCGTCCACGGACTCCCGCATTTTATATTTTTTTTAGGCAATGGCCTCCAACGGTTGTCGTTCAAGTTAAAATCTTTCATTATTATTAATGTAGTTCGAGCCAGACATTTCCACATTCATAATAGAGCACATACTCGAGTTAATATTTACATTACAGCAATTATAAGATGAACGAAGTTAAAATTGAAACATAATGACGCAAAAACTTTGTTTCATACGACTGAAATTCTCAGTAATAAACTAATTATACAGATATTATGATTCAACTTGGGCCATTATTTCACGCCGTACGCTGAAAATAGCCTCATTTGCGAAGATTTTTCGCGATTCCCTAAAAATTACATAGATTAGTAAATGATTTTTTTTAACATTGGAGAAAGCATACTAAGTACAAAAAGATTATTTTTTGCTGCGATATATACAGAAATACCTCATTTATAAAAATGGAAAGCGGTAGGAATATTTTGGCAAATATCAGGAAGAGTAGCAAAGCAAGCGACTGATATTGTTATCATTTGACAAATAACATCTTACACTTTAAAATGAGGTCCACTTGATGGAATTTTACGCAAAGTGATATCTCGCTCAACCTAACGAAAGGGTATCTAACCCTATTGAACTCCAATGACAACTGCAAGCCCCATTCGGATCTATAATCAGAACATGACATCGTAAAACCTCCAACACATGTATTAAACTTCGCATCTATGAATGCTGCAGGAAGGAGCTTCGAAGTAAACGATTTGACCGCTTCCGTAAAGGAGCAAATTCCGATCCGGTCAAGAATTCTCTACCTGAGCGCCTCGCAATTGCGTGGGAATGTACCCCACCCCCACAAATACTGGTCTCCCACGTAAGTCAACCCCAATAAGCTCCCTCTCTTAATTAAAAACGATCCCGATATCCAAGCGGTACGTGCAGAGGGAGAAAGGAGAGACAGAGAGAGAGAGAGAGAAACCAGCACAAGGTGCATTACCCTCCTCCACCTTACACCAACCGCTCACTCCCCCACCCGAGCGGCCGACCACCTTCACTTGTTTCTTTCCTCGGCTCCACTCACGCCCTCTCCCTATCTACCCTCCCTCCACCTCTCTCCTCTGGCCCATGCCCCCCCCCCCAGGCCTCACAACCACTCCTCCCCCTCTCTCTCCCGACCAACACTCCTCCTTACGCTTTAACGTCGCTCGAGGCATCAATCGACCTCGAGGTCTCACGCACCGAATAACGAGAGAAAAACGAAACAGTGCGAGAGAAAGACTGGGGGGGAGGGAGGTTTGGGTTGAAAAAAAGAAAGCGAGTGAGAAAAGAAAGAAAGAAAGACAACTCTTCAGAGTCCGTGTGATGCGTCCCGTCCCAACCCTTCCTCCCCCCCTTTCCCCTGCCTCCCATCCCCCCGGCACCAAGCTCGCTCTCTTTACCCTCCGACCCTGAAAGCGAGAGAATAAGAGGTTCGTCACCCTCGCTCAAGGTTGCTATATCAAACCACGCGCGGTTTGAGTGTGTGTGTGTGTGTTCGAGGAGTGGGATAGCTACCCCCCCCCCCTCGCGCCTCCCCACTTTTGAAAAACCATTCCGAATGGTTTTAAATGGACGGGGAGGGGGTCGCGCTCCAAGGAGGCACAAGGTGAGGCGGGGACTGGTCTCGATGACGTGCAATTAAAAAGGTCTTTCCCCTCCCCATCTAACCCTCTCCACCAACCCTCTGTCCCGACACGATATAAAGCCTTCCCCCCCCCCCTTTTCGATCCCCCCCACCACCGCCCATTGTTCCTAATAGTCCGAATATTCGGGAAGGAGTGAAGATCCCCCCCTCCTTACACCGGCACAGGTGCAAACATTTTTGACGCCACTCGAGGTTGTTTGAGCGAGATTCTTCCCCTGTCATAAAAGGGATCATATTCGAATTTTATTTTTTTATTCCAACAGCTGTAGGCAGCAAGGCACAAATATTGTAGCAATAATTTTAAAGGTACTGTTACACATAACTTAAAATTACAGTAATTAACAAAATACACACACACAGGTCTTTAATTTCACTCATTTCCTTCACCCCTGACGCTGAAATCACCTTCAAAACTGAAGATTGCTTTCGTGATTCTGTAAAAATTAAGAAGGTGAATAACTGATAAATTTTTTTAAATAAGGGAGAATATGACTCAAAATATTTGTTAAATAAGGTTTAAAATCTAAGAAATGATCAACATGTACGTATTTCGGAAATTAATTAAGTCATTAAAATTACTAGCCAAACATAATAGCAGCACACCATTCGATACCTGATGTGATCTGAGCGTAGAGCTTAATCATTTCATTTTAATTTATTCATTTTAATAATGCCTCCGTGGAGAACAGTCGCACCAAATTTCATGGCTTCATTTTTTTGGTAATCACAAAAAGTAGTATAAAAGACTGATTTTTTGTATTGTTAGAAATATGAGATATTTTTATTTACAATGAGGATAAATTCATTGTCTTTAATCGTAGAGATATCTAGCTCAAACTACTTTAAAATAAAGAGCCAACTACAAGGTACGAGGACTGCACGAGTCGTTGATCTTGACGGGACAAAGAGCTGGGAGTCAAAGGCAGAGCTTGGGATATTTAATCTCGGGAAAATGAGCTATAAAACGTAAACGAGGAAATGCGAGAGAAATCGTAAAAGGATCAAAAGAATGCCTCTGATTGATAGCTATTAATCGAGCAGCCCGAGCGGCAATTAGCGTAGGTTTACGACATTACTCCCCTCCATACATGTTTCCTCCTCTTCAATTGAATAGCAACCGCACTAGTTCCACACGCACAGCAAGAAGCATTTAAATAAGCGACCAAAAGGCGCAAGCGCCTACAAGCAGATGTTCTTTTACTCCCAAGGACGATGGAAGCCGTCCGCACCTCATTGAGCTTGCTGTGTCAATTCAAGAACATATAAGGCCACGTACGATTTCCGAGAACCTTGCTAACGTCACTGAAGGAGGAATGTCTCCCATCTGATTCGGCTGCTAAGGCACCGCGCCTATAAAACTGAAACCGAGAATTACTGACACATTCTTACTTGAACGAGAGCCAAACTTTTAACAACGTAATTGAGAGACATAAGTTGAATCCAACGCATTTCCGCACTATCTATTAGAGACCAGCACGAAAACTAGCATACAATAAATTGGAATAAACTCTTAGAAATGAGAATTCATGGAAGATACTTCATAGCACCCAATTTAACACCATAAAATTTCTATCTCAAAGAGATCAAGGAAAATGCAAAACAGAAGCAGGAATCGGCCATCTAACTAAAAAAGACCGATGAATAACCAATAATAATAAAATTCCAATTACTGATAGGAAAACAATATAAGATCTTCAATCTAAACCATTTAATGTTGCCGTCTAACTGGCATCCCATCCAAGGGCGCCATAAATTCGAAATCTGGATAAATTAGAAGTCAGTTTCGACGATATTAATCAACAACTACTGACTATTTAAAGCATCTGGTATCATACTAAAATATTCTCAAGTTCCTTAAAGAATATGGAATGTATCATATATGACTCCCGTAAAATTACCATGCAAGCAGCATGGCGAGGTAACTCCACACAAAGTATCGCCGAATGACACTGCCCTTTTAGGCCCTAGAATTCATTTTAGAGAACCTAGGACGCTCCCCGGAATAACAGAACAATTCAACCACCGCGCTCCCATATTTATTTCCAACCCTCTTCCAAAGGACTTCTGGAAAAAAAATTGCCCCATCAGGATCAGATTATGTGAGTGCAAGGGGCGGAACGAAAATGACAGCCAACATGCATAAATGAGGGATACGGACGGTCGCGGAGAGTGGCGAGGGACAAAGGGAACCATATCGGGGAAAGGGAGGAGGGGAATGCCCGGGGAAAGAAAAGTGGTGGGGGGGCGCGATTACGAGACGGATGCCTTGCCACCAAACCCTCACCCTGTACGCAAACATACTTCTACCTTCAGACACACACTCCACTCTTTTCAATTTTTTAAAATAAAATATCAAATTTATTTCACTGTTGCAATGAAACCCCAATTTATCAGCCCTTTTCCGTCTCATGCCAATTCACAAAAATAAGTAAATTACGGTCAGCAGATTTTTTTCTGATTACATCCCATTCCTAGATCCGTACGTACGGAGCGAGTTGCCCAATTATATTTACTCAGCTGCATTACATAACGCACCACTAATAGCAGTACATCGGACGCTTTAATTAGGAAAGGTGGTAATTTGAAGTTGTACCATAATATAATTAGCTGTAATGCAAAAACACATTAAGTCTAAATCATATAACCCGAGGGGAGAATATGAATACGAAGTAGAACAATTTCTATTTCATAACTTCAGCGGCAAGTATATACTGAATATCCTTAGAACCTCAAAAAAGTAAAAAGTCAGGCTAAGGCCCCCGAACAATTGTCGCCAGGTAAAAATCCAAAAAGTATATCAGTGAGAAAGAGAAGAGTGAGATGGATAAAACAAATCAATTCCTGGACTATGAATCCGATCGGTATTTATTGCTGGATTAGGACATCATACCCTGGTTCGAGTGCTTATATCCACCAAAATAAAAGACGACACCAATGCAAGGAAGATATAGCAATGGACGGTCTTAAAAAGACGAGCGAAGGAGGGTAGAGGGGATGATCAGATGAAGAGAGTGCTTCACGAATCACTATCGTATTGAACCGATCACGATTAAACCCGAACGTATTATTACCATTAAAAACAGTACCCCCAAGCTTGAATAATCACCCGGAGCATCACACTAAGATGGGCAGGGAGACGAATACCATCTTTACCGACAGCAATGGTAACCTCTAGTGCAAAGATTCAACCACTCATATGAATGCAAGAATAATATAAACCACTACCTATATAACCTCATCATTACCATTATGTAATTGTCAATGTTAGAATAAGAGCAAGAAAAGCAGTTCATTAAATGATAATCGACTGCATTCCACACGTAACCAAGAATTAGCTACCTATATCGAAATATTTAAACGTTCCCAAAAAGGCGTAAAAGCTAGTGAGATATTTTTAACGCTAAACAAATCTTTAAAAAAAATAAAAAATAATCAGGGCATAGGCTAGAACAGGCGGAGTATTTTATCTACTGGGACAGCATTGTACACGAAAATTATAGAGGTTCTAGTGGCTTCAGACAGATAATGGTGTAGGCCAGGGGTGCCCAACCAAAATGATCTTGCGGGCCGCATAAAAAATTATATATCCCCATAATAGATTTATACCCATTATAGACATTATTTTGAAGTGAAAAATTGAAACATAATGAGTTTTATTATTGTGCTAAGTTATTGCATTAAAGTGATGAATCTCGCGGGCCGGAAAAATGTTCAAGGCGGGCTGCAGGTTGGCCACCCCTGGTGTAGGAAATTAGGCGTTCAGGGACACGAGATAACAGCTGTCACGTATCTGTATGAAGGTGTTAAGATTGGTGATTAGTTTCACTCGCACCTCGGTGCTGAGCGGAAGCGAAATGTGGGCTTAGCGGAAAGAGGAAGATCGGAGGCGTTTTGAGGATAGGCAGAAGTATAGGGAAATCTCGCTGGACAGGCAGAAAGATAACCTAAGCCTTCGGTATAGCAGGGGGAGAAAGGTTTCAGAGAAGATAAGGATGGGACAGAGCTGGAGGGTGAAACATCAGACCAGAGACGAGGGGATGATGAAGACCGCTGCTGAAAGAGGAATGTTAATACCTCGAGGAAGAGGCAAGAAAAGGATACGCATATCGGAAAGGATAAATGTAGATAAGGAGTAGGCTGAATCGAAGACATAAAGATGGTGAGGATAAGAATGTATACAAGGACATCAGAAACAGTTCATTAAAAACCTAGCATAAGCGGTAGAATAATGAGATGGATAATAACAAAAATCCACTTCACGTAACGGGGCCTGAATGCATGGAAAAGGCAAGCAATGAATGGAGAGTATAAAGGGGGACAGTTTAATGAAAGAGAGCCACCGGCTGGAAACGAAGCCAGTCCTTTCCGTTTGAGTAACTCGGGTGCTCGGCCGCCACCGGTTATTCACTGCACTCCGAACTGAGGCCATCTTTGGAGGACGAGGAGGCTTACAAAAAAGAAAGCCCTCGATACCAGCAGTTTCAGGAGACGAAGGCAACCGAAACCGCTTCCTCGCACACCATAGGGGAGGGGAAAGAAGACACCCTCTGGAGGTCGGCACGCATAGTCTGAAACCTCGTCTCCCACCGCCACCATCGCCAGAGAGACCACATCCCTCCTCCTCGACCAGCAAACACCCTCCCGAAGTAACACCCGCACCTCCACAGCACACACACACCGAACCGAGCGACCCCCCTCCTCCCCGTCTCCTACTCCACCCACTTCCTGTCTTCTCAATTCCTTTCCGGTCCTCTCTCAACACGAAAGCGACGCACTCACCTCTCCTCCCCGGGACCAACAGCACTGGCAGTGCACACCCAAAAGCTAAACGAGGCAGTAGACGAGCAAGCCAAGCCGTGGAGCGCCTTATCCGCTTTCCTATACTTTCCTGCCTCCCTTGGGCCACGATTTCTCACCAGACCCTCCGACCGCGCCCTAGTCCTCAAAAGACGTCGAGTCGAGAAGTGACTAAACTGTCACTTTTTTCGCAAATTAAAGATAAATTCCTATTCCTCTTTCCTTCGCCAAATCATAATTTTCATATCGAGTTTTTTTCCTGATATAACATTACAGATTGTAAGAACGGAAGATAGAGAATGGATACTGCACATACAAAATTCATATGAATATTCTTAAATCATCTAATACGTTCCTTCCGCGAAAAACATCTATAATCCGAAAAATGAAATAGTAACGGAATAACGGAAACGACGCGTCTCAGTTCAGAAGTTACCATCAAATAGCGCTCTGCATTTACTACCAACTGAAAGGAATCAGGGCTTCGGTCTAAGTATGCCTCCGAAAAACTCATTCATAAACTTATACGCCGGCCTTTCTCTACATTCAGAGAATGTAGCCACGTTCAAAATTTTTGATAGGCTAAGCACGTCATTTGTGAAATTAGGATTCTTAAACGAACTTCGAGGAATTGTTTTTAGAATATTTTGACGGTTTAATTTCTCAACAGTTAGACACGGATAGTCATGAACCACCCTCAAAATCCTCCGTTACCCATGTCTCCTCTATCCATCAACGGATCCCTTCATTTCCCCAAAGCCTTAACCGGTCACATCTTATCATAACACCCCTCTTCTTCCAATCACGCGCACATCCGCTTTGCTTTCCGGAATACAGAAGACGATTCTGAGCGAGACTACAAGGGAGTCCAAGCAGGAACTTCAGATCGAGACGGGAAGAGAAAAGCATCAATAAACGAAATCTTGGTTGACTCACTTCGAGCAAGCGATCTACACACCGCTGAACTCTTTGAAGATCCGAAGATCACCCAAAAATGCAACGTTCCTCAGCAGTTAAAAATAGTTACCAATTTTTACCAATAAACCGCGGAGTGTACTACACAAATTTCACACCTACTACATACGCAAAAGTTAGAGTACACATTTCTCTAAAATAAAGGCCCTGAGGACGACAACAGAACCAAATTAAACTACGCATGACATGACCTGCTTCCACTGCCTTTAGGTAAGCCGTATCCAGGCCTTAACTTGGTACAATATCATTTAAAATTGAACCATACACCATTTTAATCCATCTCAGTTATTTTTAACTTTGCAGTAAAGTATAAATTATCCTTATTATTATTATCATCATTTCAGGTGTATTTCACGCATTTTATTGTTGGTGTTACATTAGCTTAATCTGTCAAAAGGTTTTCGCACGTGTTTCACACTCCCCTTCATGTGTGGGTGTTTTCCTGTAGTGGGTTTTTTCGTCAAGGATATCACCTCCTTACTTCCTTACGTTTTTCCCACAAATGTTTATATCTTTCTTCACACTCATTCCATGTATTTTTCTGAGGAGGGGTTAGACGGAAGAAGGGACTGCCTTAGTCTCAATCTCTCCCAATAAGGACGCCATATTATGAGCATTATCTCACTTCAGTCGGTTACCCACATTCTTGGTAATTCGAATTATTAGCGTAACTGTTAGGTTTGCATTACAAAACGAGAGGGCATTACACTAGCAAGTAAACCATAACGAGGGTCATTTCAAACTCAGAACTACGCACTGCACCCGGGCTAATAGTATTAGGGAATGCAAAGAGTTAGTACATGCACAATTAATTCGTCTTCAACAATGATTGAAGAAAAAAAGGAACAGCAGAAGAAATAGAAGAAACAAGGGGTGAAAATAAATACTCGAGAGCAATTACGTCCGTCCACGTCTATCTCAATCAATACGCTAAAACGAGCGCACTGTAAAAAACTACCATTTTTTTAAAAACGCAGTCCTTCTTGTGCCATTGGTCGAACGCTCAACGACGGACGATAGTTCAGGGCGCCCTCCCGACGACCACCGCGATCGACAGGTCCACTGATCTACATCTTTGCCATTTTCCCCTTACACACCGGGTCTTCATGAGAAAATGAGCAAAAGACAAATGAAAAGCCATACGCCCAAATGGCCGACAGAAAAGGGAAAGGATCTCCCTCGCCCCTCGAGAGATTGCGGCGACAAGACACGCGACCAGACGTGATGCGACTCCGATTCCAGGCGGGGAAGCTAAGAGGGGGGAGGGGTAACATGAAGATTCTTGAATTGGAAAAAAATATTGCGGACTGAATAAGAAAAGGGAGGGACGAGCAAAAACAAAAGCCAGTACAGAAAACTCACACCGATGAACAAAGCGAGGGAGTTGAGCGACGCGACCGTTTACGCAGACTTAAAAGGAGTTCCAAGTGCAGCGGCCGACTCGGTTCGCGATGTGAGCTAAATGACGAACCTGAAAGAGAACGAACCGAGGGAATTTCGGACTCATACGACGGCGACGCGCAGCTAGGAATACTTCCTAATCGACATAGTCGCGTCGACCGGCGCTCAAAAAATTGCGCAGCATCTCGGTAACACGGAGGAGGAGACTCCAAAGATGGAACACGGAATGCGAATTAAACGCTGTCACAAAGCGAACGGTTCACTGGCATTCAATCCTCGCACAGCTGCTTCTTCCCAATAAAGGTAATATGGAGAGAACCGGGTGCGCTCGAAATGAGAGGCCGCTAAGTTGAAGATGCTCGCTACCATAAATATCCATCGTCATTCAACGGTCTCCATCTACTGACACAAAAAACTTCTAAGAAACAATTAAATGTGAAATTCATAATTGAACTGAGAGGATAGTAATGCTTCAGCTGATTACTTAGAAAATAGAATTATGGTAAATAAATGGGAACATGACCAATTTCAATAAGACAGTGCAATCACGGATTGTCATGCTCGAATGAAAACTATTAAATTTTTACGCATAAAAAGATTTTCATTAACTAGGAATGGTATATTGTCCCTACATTGGCGATGAAGTTAGTATTTAGCTTTCATAACACCTCCCAAATTTTATAAAATCCATTCAGAAGACTAGGACCCAGGTCGGAGGATAATTAATATTTCACTGAATGAAATTAGCCCAAGTTACCCACAACTGTGCTAGGGTACTTCAACTGAAGACACGTGGCATTGTTCGATAACCAAATCGTAAGTAGATACAAATCAACATTTAATCTACTAACACATCTTCTCGGATACTACTTCCGAACGGGAAGTCAGAAGTAACTCAAATGATTAAAAAAATTCTTAACTAACGATAACCTCAATTCAACAGTGATTCTTCTAGGTTCATAAAAAAATCAAGGAAACTGAATAAATAACGTTAGTTTTATCAAGAGTATACATTTTAATTACTGAACATAAGGCCACAACACTTACCCAAAGCTAAATACAAAAAAATTAACTGTTGGAAAAAGATCAAATGGCGTTAACATTGATACAAAAATATTTACCGCGTGCTGTTTACCATTTGATTTAATTTTTCACCCACGGTAAATGCAATGATTCTTGTCATAACCAGCTGAAGCAGCCAAAGGACTCACCAAAGGTCACTTTGCCACCAATTACGCTATCGCTTTAAAAACCAAAGACAGCGAGAGCCCCTGACAGTGGACTTCGAGGGGCCTTCTTTTTCCAAGAACGACCTGAAGGCCTGACGAAGGAAAACCCATCCACAGTTAATCCGAATGAGACAGCAAATTATCGATGCCAAGGTCTCAATCAAAGGCCATCTTTGTGAACCCATTGCTTACGTCATCTTGGTTCCTTGAGCTTTTTTAAAGGGGAGCTGGGAATACAAAGAAATGAAAGAGACTGACAGGGGGCGGGGAGGAGGCTGAAGGGATAAGAAAAGGATGGGGGGAGGGAGGGAGCCATAGAGAGAGTGAGGGGGTGGGGGGGCAGAATTTGGCGAGGACCGCCCACTTCCATTACGACGGACCTTTGAGGGAGCCACCGCTCCTTGTCCGGATCAGCTGGGCTTTCGCACGCGTGAGGGTGGTGTGTTTTGGGAAAACCCCACACGCCGCAAAATCAAGTGGCTTTTTCTCGGAGAGCCCTTAAATGAGACCAGGATGGCATTACCGAGCTCCCTCCTATTCCCCTTTCCCTTGCGGGGATGTAATTGCGGGGCGGGATGTATAGGGCATAAAGATACTATTAACCCCCTCTTCCTACGGCAGATTAGATCGCGCCAATAAAATTAGAGAGCTAGATTGTAGAACCGATAGGTATAAAATTTCATTTTTTCCGCCATTCGTTTTCCGTACCATTCGGGACCATAACAGCTGTGATCGTCGCCATGAATACTACAAATAGTGAGATTAGCTAGAAAGTAGATCTCTTTCTTCATATTTTTTACGTTCTTATTTATGCATGATGTAAATATTGATGTTCTTCTTTATGCATGAGATTTTGGGTCTGTAGTAGTAGTTCTTGTACCCCTTGCATGTTGGAACGATTGGCGATAGAATGTTTCTTGATTAGTAGATTTTAATGGGCGCGTTGCATGTGTGGTACGCTGGTTTCAATGTAGTTTCGGTGTTCTGCCGTAAAATTAATGCTGCCTGGTGTGGAAGCACCCCCTGCCACACACCCGTTGGGTGGCTTGCAGGGTATGACGTAGATGTAGACAGGGGGAGGGGTCGTATGACTCAACACCGCTAGCAGAGGAGCGACGGATGCGCTTGAACCGATGCCAAAGGAAGCCCGAGTTCCTAATCAATTTAGGAGAGTTGAAAGCAGTCGCCAATAATCAATCGAAAGAAGAGGAATGGACGCCCACAAGAAACGAAGAAAAACATCGGAAGGAATGATTCTCATACGTACGGTGTGTCTCACCCTCCCTCCGTCTTCATTTGCATAGCAACCCTACGTTCAAACGAAATTCCGGAGAAGTAATAACGGAGCCACAGAAGAGGTTAAAAAAAATTCCTCCCGTCAATGATTAAACCAAGCAATGGGTTCACGCTGAATTTTCTCCTTGCATGCGAGGGTAACGAAATAAGCGTTCAGCAGTTAGTGGGAGTCTGAGAGAGATACTGAGAAGAAGAGAATGGAGCCTCCGCAGTCTCTCTTCCTTCTGAATGCCACGGATAAACCTTCCAAGTATCCGATTTCACATAACGCAATACCATGTATTGGCGATGGCACGTACCTACCTGCCGTCACCGACTGAAATATCAGGAATTTTTCATAACATCAGGTTTATTGGATACAAACATCGAAAAAATCTAAAACTCGAGCTTTTTCGTATATCAATGCTTTAATGGAGCACTGCTATTTTTCTAAGCCTCCCACTACTTAGACAAGCACGTAAAATCTTAAAGAAATGAAAGCCAAATACTATCACTGCAAGAGGAGTTCAAGAATTTTGGCTGATAAAGAAACTCAACATATCTGAGTCTATGACGGAATGTAAGCACATAAGTTACTAGTTATTAGAGCCCGAATTGCCGACTAAAGTGAGAAAATGGTGAAGAAAATGAGATGTTCCCAAAAAATTACCCAGGGTATCTTAAGTATTGAATCTTACCCTTGAACGTTAAAAGTTTATCACCATTGAATACATACACTTCATGTAAGGGCATGTGAAAGGGATCATCTAATAATTTTCAGCATAATTAAACCGTAACATATGAGGGGAAAAAGCGAGAAGAAACATCCGATGGCAGCACAAAGGAAACTCGTGAGGTAGCCGTAAGGGCACAGCAACGTCAACCAGGATTGCGTCACCCAGTTCCGCGAACTGTAGAAGCATGAAGGCATGGAGCTCACTGGGAAAACAATGCCGGCGCATCGGCCGCGTGGACGGCTGGTTTCCCCTTTCAGTTGCATCGCTTGTCACTAGGACGGATGAAAAATTCCCAGAGGCTTTTGTGCCGCGACGCCATTCCTGGAAGAATTTATGGTAACACGCGAGGATGAGTCTGATAATGGCAGAAATGGAATAAATACGTCCTCAAAGGAAAAAGGAAATGGGTAGAAAGAAACGTTCAAACATTTCAGAGCAATTAACATTCTACGTCATTAATCTAATTTTACAAAGAATGGGTGCTGATTCCGAGCGAGAAGATGTCGAAGTAAATTATTACAAATTAGTAAGAACTTTTAGAAACAGAATGTTACAAAAGCAGGAGTTTAAGGGTGAGAAAAAATTCGGACGCCATTTTTCGGGCGAAGTAAAAGTCCTTGCCTTTTCTTTTACATAAGACTAGAGAAATAAAATCTTGACGAATGAACAACTGAACGACAATGTTTGACACTAAGCATGAGTGTGATTTGCTACCAGTGTACTGAAAAAAATTTAAAAATCTTGAATTTTAAACGTAAAAGAAGCCAAAAGAAATAACTCTCAGCATGATAAACTGATAGCAACTTCAAAGTTAAACGGTTACCTGCTATTCGCATTTGTCCTCACAATTTACATTTTTAATCAGACAGTACCTCCACAAGAAGATAGCAAAAAGTGATCCCGTCAATTGCTATGACCTTAGAATGAGGAGAATAAGGAGAGGTGAAAAAATATACCTGCGAGCTTTTTTCAAACGGCATACGCCTTCAGAGAAACTAACGTCACAGGAAGCATAAAACCTCGAGGCAGACTCCAACTTAGAAATAAGGGATTTAAAAAAGTCCTCGGAATAAAGAGAATAAGTAAAGAGCTCCCTCGGGAGGAACGGCCGGAGATGACAAAGCAGCCAAGATTGTGCTTTGAGGGACGAGTTACAACAAGGAGTCTCGTATAAGCCTTCCGTCCCGGCCCACGCGCAGCACAGCGGCGGCATACATTTACGTGACGAACCCACCCTTTTAAAAGACCCAGCATCACGGATCTTCTCAGACACAAGTTTAGTGCCCCAGGGGCGCGCCGGATCTCCGCGGGGTGGCCGAAGGAGGGGGGAAGAGACCCGCTGTGCACATCCAAACCCGAGCCATTACGCTTAACCCGAGAGAGCCTCCACCTCCGCGGGCCATCGTCCTATCGATCTCCCACAACTCCTGGCTGCCCCTCATTCCGAAGGTCAAGGCGAAGTTGTCACCAGGGGGGGAAGCAGGGGTATGCCAGCCCAAGGGATTTATCAAAGAAAGAAACAAAAGAACATGGACGAAGTACTGGTCAAGAAGAGTCCGGTCAATGCACGCATACGGGGGGTCTCGGCCGTGCGTATAGGATTAGTCAGCGCATTCGATCCGGACTCTCGCGATGAGTAAACACAAATCGGATCATTATTGCCCACGTATAACAAGTCACTCACGCGCGCGCGAAACGGATCGTGATGCATCGAGGGGATGAGATCGAAATTTATTTCTCATCCGGCAGAGACGAAAAGTCGTGCGGCTGTCGCCTCGTAGCCCTCCCGAGGATCAAATACCCAACGCGGGAGATGATCACAGTCACTTCATTAGCCTGAGTGGCGCTAAACCACTCCACTCGAATGTCTATCAGGTTTAGAACGGTCATACGCGAGCCTGGGAGTGCGTAAAATGATAGTAGGCAAGTGGATGCAAACGTACATACATAAGATATTCTAAAGGTGATGAGGAGACAAGAGAATGCGGCATCGGGGTAAAAAAATTGACAGTTACTGAAAGGTCACATTTTACCCCCACCGCATAATTATTGAAAAAATGGTGAAGAGGAGGAATTATTGCCGGGACTAGAAATTGCGAGATATATCCGGGGAGAGAATTCCTGAATACAACACACCCATTTAGAGAAACATTTTGGACAGTGTAAATTACACAGTATTCACTATCATTCCTGCGTCGAGTATGAATACTGAAAGCACTAAATTACGAAATAATGTTTACGTCAAGTAACGATTGGATTTGTATAAATATCACGGACTAATTGACAAATGAAATGGGGGGTTCAGAACAAAGAGCATTAAATAAAAAGTACTATTACCATGCAGAGCCTACAAATCCACAAATGAGGAGACAATTTCTTAGAGACACGCCCACTGCTGCGCTACTGAACACAGCCACAGAATTCAAGGCTAATGTCGACAGCTCTTCGGAAGACAGAGCCATGACGCTGAAATCTAAACAAATAAATAAAGCCGAAGGAAGGAGTGGGCTAAAAGCTCTCACGGAAAAAAATTAGAGCTGGGGAATGCGGTTTCTATTATCCGCTATTGGATTATCAGTTGCTTAAGGAGAACTGGCCACGACAATGCTAAAAACAGATACAATTTTGACATCACTGACTAGCTGAATCCCGATTGCGTCATTCAAAATTGGAATTCACGGAGCCTCCGAAATAACTAACCCGCCACAGTCCGCGCCATGCGATTTATATTATTTGTTTCCTGAATCGCACCCCAGGGACCCCACTCACGCAGCCCCACTCCGGACGACTAAGGAATGGCAAGCATCAGCAATCGACTTTATCGGTCGGCAACGCGTCTTCCGCCCAACAAACGACATCGTGGAGGACCGAAATCCTCGGGTCAAAACTGCCAATTTTTGCGCCCTCTCGAATGAATATGCTGAGCGAGAGACGAGAGGGATGTCCGGGAAGTTGGAGGGAGACCAGAGGAAGCAGAAGCGGGAAGAGGGAAGGAAGAGGAGAGTGGGAATATAAGTAATTGTCTGGAGAAGAGGCCGACAGACAATCGATATAATGTCGATTTCCAATCGATATCAGGATTGAGGAGAATAAGAGATCATATAAAACATTATGGATGGGCTAGTAAACTTTTAAGAAAATACAACTTGGCGAACTGAGGAAGAATGAGTGAAACCAGGGATCGGCATGGATGGCTCGTAACTTGTGGAAGAGACCGACAACCGAGGTAAGTTGTGTCACTAAGTAGGCGAGCAAGTAGGAAATGGAGGGATTGAGATTGGGGAATAATGGAGAGAAACCCGGTGTCGGTATTTGTCCGCTCGTATAGAAAAGTACAAATTGGTTCAGAGCTTTATATCTCCACTAACAAATGGGATACTCCTCCCGAAAATGATAACATACCTGGCAGTTTCCCAACGCATTATGGAGTCGCATTACCGTCGCTGACTAACTGCGCAATGAAAGGAGAGATCTAGTTAAAAATAATTATGTATTACTTAAAACTATCGATACCGCTATCGTAAAGAGTCTGGGAATTGTAGTGTACGGGCTTAATGAATTCCAATTTTGAATGACGCTATCAGGATTCAGCGAGTCGGTGATGTCCAAATTACCCAATTTCTCAGCTTTACCATGACGAGTCCTACCAGAAGAAACAAATATCCGCGAGCGGATAACCAAAACATCATTCACGAGGTCTCATTTTCTTATCCGTGAAGGCTTTCAGCCTCCTTTCCACTTCATTCGCTCCTGGCGTTATCTTTGTAGAATACATCTACGTCATCCGGAAAATCGCTTCATCTGAATTTCTCATGCAAACTTAGATGAGCGTTTAACCTCGGAGTCTATCCCCGCTTCCTACGTGACCCTTCCATCAGTTCAAGGACAGGGGTTCCACAGGTTGGGACGGGAGTTTCACAACAAAATACTTGTCACAATCAGGACTAATATCCATGACCTCGGGATTTGATACCAGCTCTATAAAAACAACAGTCCATTCCACATTTAGATGACAGTATGGGCACCTATGGAGACTCATTTCTCTCGCGTACATCTCCACGAGTGCGCTGTTGCTAATAGCCGCAGGGAAATTATCTTATCATTACTGCCTGAAACAAGCACCTCTTCCAGGAGTATTCTGATATGCATATATTTTTCCCCATTGAAGCTAAATTAAATTGAGCACAACGGCTGCTTCAGAGGACCAGAGGAGAGCATACAGTAAGTATGACAACAGCGCTCCTCATAGGGTCCATACAATGAACTAAATGTGGAACGCTCTATAACAGAAGCTACCCCGCAAACCCGAACCCTCATGAGGAGAAGGAAATGTGAGATGAGGTGATGATTCGTTGGAGGGCATCGGCCCACGGCGGGGGGTAGGGGGGGTTAGGTACGGGGAGGAGGGAGGAGGCGAGGGAGAAGGCAGGAGGAGTGGGTGGCGGGAAGGGCACTGTGAAGACGCTGACAATGAATGAGCAGGGAGGGAGGGGAGGAAGGTATAAAAGGGAAATAAGAGAGGGGTAGAAAGGGCGCGTATAGAAGGTGAGGGGCAGGGCAGAAAGGAGAGGGGTGCGGCTGGACGCGCATCTGCCGGCGAATGAATTTCGCTGTAAGGAGCAGACCGAAGAAGATCACAAAGTGGCCAAGATGGAACGGTGGAAATAGAAAAAAACGATAATGGAGAGAACGCCCGCGCGGTAGCTTCGGGAAGGAATACAATTTATCGCGCAAATTTAAGGGCGCGAATAAATCAAATGTATGTCCTTTTAAATCCACTTCATGAATTTTATGGCACGTTAAAATTTATCACAATGAGCCCGCTTGCTCGTGGAGGCATTGAAATATGACGGTTCGAGGATTCCCCTTGCTTCTTGCCCGCACGGGAAACCGGCCTGAAGGTTGATTTTCCACCCGCTGCCTTGTTTTACGAAACGCGCTGCAGTAAATTTAATTATCCTTCCGGCCCTGCGACTTGTGATGCGTGACCGGCGTACCCGGTAGTCTAATTTCGATTTTTAACGCTATGGAAGAAGGCATCATTGCTCACGGTTAACATCACTTGGTGACATAACTGATAAGGAAAAGGACATCTCATTTCGACATTCATTTAGAGCCGATGACATCCAAAACAAAATGGGGATACTTTACCGTATTTACCGATTGCATAAATATGTTCCCGTGTCACATCATGAGATATTTCTATTTAACCTGTAATGCTAATGCAACTAGTTGAAACTTTTGGTGGCCCACCAAAAGAAAGGAAAAGCCCAAGGGAAGAGCTTAACAGTTGACATTATACCCTTAATCACTATTAGGGAGTTTCGTATTCGGCGGACGCTTCCGATATATCCCAAACCCTAGGAAGGTATTTTCGTCAGAAATTGACACGCAGAAAATTATATCAACCGCCACTAAATCCGGGAAATGACATGCAATCCAACTGAGTACAAGGAGGAAAAAGTTACAGCATAGCAAAGAGAGAAAGAGAAATAATATTGGTAAAAGCCAGTAAAACAAGTAAAAATTGCGAAATAGCGAAGATTGCAAAACTTCAGAACGCATATTGTTGAGCGAGGAAGGACGCCGACAATTATTTTGTCAGAATGTAGTATGATTTTTTTTTAAATTTATGATTTTGGCAGAATTTAGTATGGCAGCAATTATGTCATACCAAAAGGCAAAAAAAGACTATTCATGAAAAAAGTTCATTTTCATTATAAAATACTTTAATTTTTTTTTATCAGCAAATTACTTTTTGAACAATCCTCATCCAAGCTTACCATTTACGAGACATCTTTTCCATTTTCCTGCACATTATTTGCTTGCTATAATGTTTTTCAGAAATTCCTCACACCCACGGGTTCTCCTCGATTCTTCCATAATGCATATCCTCCTCTTTCCCTGTCCTAAGAAGAGTTGACCGTTGGTAAAATAAAGCGCTATCATACACGTCGACACAACAACGGATGCATTGAAAATGCTTAAAAACCAATTCGGAATTGTTGTAATCCGTCACGAAGAGCGAAGAAATGGGTTGCCAATTTCATTGTCAATGTCAAAATTAATTTCACTGTCAAAATGAATGTCAGCCCATTCACCTGGGTTACCACCGCTACGACATCTGACACTTCCCTTTAAATATTCTGGCTGATATAATATAGGACTAAAGTCGTCATGAACTTAACAGACCAATTGCAGTGGACAGAGTAAACTGCGTTTCATAATCCTTATGCATTACTGAAACAACCTGTCCAGTTATTAAGACAATTTATAATGCTCAAGACCGATAAATAAACGTCTCATTCAGATTTCGAGGAAGGAAGTTGTCAATTACTGAGATGACTGGCAAAACCATAAATGTTAATCTCAGCCTTCAGTAGCGGTTATCATCCGAGTGCGCGCGGTTTACTTCCTCCAACACTTAAACTGTTTTATCCTAAAGAAAAATCTAATAACTGCCATTGGTACACGTAAATTGCCTGAATGGATAAGGAATTATGTTAGATGAACCCTATTATAACCTAATGAACGCATTGTTCTGAGCATAGTCTTTTTTTGCTGGCAACCAAGAGAACATTAGATCGCAGAAAGGGATTTAGGCATAGAGAAAATTTAACATTAGAAGGAGTCGAACGATGAGAGTACATAAATTATAATGATTACTCAATGACCATTATGCCCGATCGAGGCAACACGGAAGGGTAGAACCCGAGCTAACGACGGTGGGAAAAAAATTCTTCAGTTAAAACGATGAGACAACAGCTAGTTTACCGCGATCGAAAACCATGGAACAGTGAGCTTATGATCGCTCAATGCAAGCAAAAATGAAGGGAACGCAACACAAAAAAGCGACCCGGAGAAAAAAATATTCAACTCCGTCCACCACAACGTGGCGGTGGTGTTGGGATGATGTAAAGCCTTTTTTGCGGGTTACCACGAGGCCGTGACGAACAGCTATTGGAGATTATGTTTAGTACGAAAGGCAATAAGATGGACGGAGGAGGAAATGGGGAGGGAGAATACACATACAGAATATGATATTAACAGGCTTGACTTCGTAGAAGAGAATGATGATTCCTTATGAATAATAATACGTAGTGCTTTTCCACACTTTATTCCTACCGTCTTTGTTCTTAATGCACGGATGCTTTGAAACCACTCATCGCTTGCACTCCCATTCAAAAAGTATAAAACAATATAACTTGCTGATTTTTACTCCTTCAACTGTTCTTCCCCGACTTCCTTCACTTTCCAAAACCCCTTCCCCCCACATACAGGTTTAGGGTTAGGTTTGGGTCGGTGTGACTCTCACCTTAACCCAACCTCCAATTGTTCAAGGCCACAACCCAGCTATATGAGTGTAAAACATTCTCTTTCTCCCACAGTTTTCTCACACGTCTTACGCTTATGGCCCTGTCCCCCCACATCCCAAATCAAGTGAAATGTCACTATTTTTCAAAGAATTTCACCTTGTATGCACGGGACGGTTGACGCATCTAAACGAGCCGGAAGATGCCTGATGAAGGTGAAACCGGGCGCATTTATTATTCGAAATGGACAGACATGTACTGTCCAAAAAAGTAATAAAAGGAGAGAGAAGTGAGAAAATCCATTTAAAGGGAGGTGGGTGGCTTGGCGATTACAAAGGAGGATGGGTTAGATTGGGGGGTGAGGGGGGGGGGGTCATATCCGTCACGGGAAAGATTGAAGGCAGCACCCCAGGCCGCTGCAAAGGGATGCACGCATACGGATGAAGTGGAGGCGGGAGAGTGAGTGGGCGACGGGTGGGCAGAGGGGGGCAATAGCCTCAAAGAGATGGACTCAAGAATGAAATTCGAGGGGAGGACGGAGAGGGGGCGAGTACGGAATGAAGTACGGGCGGGTAATTGTGGTAGGCCAGGCATCGCGGCCGCGCTCCCTCGCACCATGCCAGGGCGGAGGAGTGAGCCTCGTGAGGACGGGGCGGGAGCCAGGCCTTTTAACGCTCCGCCCTGTTCCGAGAAAAACAAGAGACCACAAAGACTTCTCCACCTTCGGCGGCTTCGAACGAGGCAGTCCCATTGACGCCTCGCTGCATCAATCAAGGATCACGCGCGAGGGGATTTTTTTTCTCCTCACAATTCCACTGTCGTCAACCTGAGGTAGAAATAAAGTTGCTTCGCGAAATAAAAAACCAACGCAAGAATAAGGGGTGACAATCATTAACTTTTTCGCTACTTGAAGCTTCGATTTCCTACAAAAAACACTCAAAAACAAATAAAACATCTTCCGTAGGTCACGCCTCCGTCTAACTAGTGTTAAACACTTTCAACATGTAAAATAAATCATTGCCCACGACCCATAGCCATGCTTCGGAAAGTCAAGAATATATATATATTGACACACCGTATGTATATCACAAAACAAGCTAATTGGAAATTGAAAGTTAATTTGCTCACACAGACAATAGATAAAATTTCACCGCGACCTATTCAGAGTAAAGATGACCTATTAAAATAAGTAGATGCTTATTTACTCAGAGCTGAAATTAACAAGTCATAAGCAAAATAAAGAATATATAATGAAATTCCGATCAAAAAACCATGCATAAAAGTATCTTCTAGCTAATATCACCACTGTAATCCCAACCAAAGTGACCAATACAAAACATAATAGCCCTCATCACTTTGCTAAATGGGATGATTAATTTGCCTTTGAAAACCAACGTTTCCAATCGCTCAAGAATGAAATTGGAAAATAAAGCAAACTTCAGGAGGTGGACAAAAGAAATTACTAGGTTGCGCCAAAAATGCAGGCAATGCAAGGCATGCGACAATTAAGGGGACAGACTCAAAGAAATTCCAACATGTTACAAGTAACTAATTCACACATCATGAACAATGCAAAGACAAGAAACCTAAACAAAATCCCAATTTACATAGAAAAAATTTGACTGAAAACTGAAACTGACATTTAAACCGGGATTACTTGAGTTTCTTACAACAAAGGACAAAAAAACCTTTTCGTGAGAGATTAAGTTTTGAATGAATCAAAGTGTCTGAAGGTTTGGAGTAGTATGAGTAGGAGTTACATCTCTCGAGATCTCGAGCTGAAATGATTCTACCCCAAAAACCTGTGTTCACAGTAAATTAAGAGACCGTAAGACTCAGCCCTCAACCAGCGCATTCAAGACGCAAAGGGAATCCAGCCAATTACATCCTTCTTCTCTACCACCTTTCCCTTAGTTTTCACCATTCGTTAATACCACAAAGAAATCGAAAAAAAAGCACTTCAGTTTTAATATTCATAATCAATCGTTGAGTTATGTGTATATTTCAAAAATTCATATTCATTTAACTTCATTAATTGAATAATATTTGCACTAAAAATATAACATAATGAGTAACAGTAATGGCTCCGTGATGAACTTAATTAATATATATGGGCGAATTCCTTCCTTCCGAAATGGATCGTTATCGATGTCCGAAGAGTTCACCGTAAATAAAAATAGTCCAGGCACGAGAGAACGTAGAATGTTCGCAGTAAACATGACGGGTAAAGTGAATGAATCGAGGGGGAGCGTCCACTCGCTCACTTCACCACGGAATACAAAACGCAAAGAGACTCCCTTGCCCGCCCACGCGGGGCCGCCTCATTAAAGGGCGGGCAAGTCGCGTGGTGCGTCACGGACGAGCCCTTCTAACACGAGGCGATCGCGCGGAGCAATATTCCCACTCCCAGCGCCGCGTGTCCCCACCCTTTCCGAGCGGGGAGACGAGAGGGGGTGAGAACCAACCCCACCGGATCAGTCACGGGTTGAGAGAGGATTGAAGAGGGAGGGGCGGGGACCAGTCGACTGGGCGGCGGCGAGTTGGTCATCCCCCGGCACCCTCCTCCTCCTCTTCCCCCCGCTCGCACACCCCAAGATCTTGAATGGTCCAAGTTCCGACGTCATCGACCGGAGAGGTCTACCCCCTCCGGTGGCTCATTACAGAGCGTATTACTCGAGCAGGGATGGGCGGAGGTGACCCACGTGTTTCAGGCAATGATCGAACGGGCGAAAGAAAGTTGGCGAATCAATCAGCGGGAACCCCGCGAAATAATATAAATGGCGGGATTCGGATGAATGAGGACTCTTAAGATCCGGGCGGTGGAGAAAAGACGCGTATGAGAACCGCATCCATCGTCTTCCCGCCGAGCCCATGTGAACCTCAATGAAACGCCACGACGAGGAGTAGAAGGTGGGCGGGCGAATACATTTCCCATACGATCGATGGCAACGCTATGTTTCATTCATGTCGAATTTTCCAAACAAATTGTAGAAAAGATTTTTAAATGGGAAATGAATCCTGAAATTCATGCAAAAATAGACGAACAGTGCACAGTTCATGACTTATTACATCGTCGATTCATATCAATTCCTTCAGCAGTGAATATAATTCGCGAAAGAATTCGCATAACTTGTTTTAGTAAATACGAATCAAACGCAGTGAGGGGAAGATTTATTAAAACGATTTTCTTACCGGCTCACATAGAGGCTCAACTAATTAAGAGAAAATAGAAAAATATTGGTAACAATAAATATGGATTTTTTAACGCCGCGTCTCATGCCGTTTGCATAGATTTTAACTGCCAAAGATAATTAAAAAATAAAACAAAATAAAGGAGTAAAAACATTTCCAAATATTTTAGGCACGAGTTTGATAGAATAATGAATAACAGCCACTTGTTAACATTAAGTGCAATTAAATGTAAAGGATATCATAGCCAAATAATGCTAGAACCTATGACTTGTAAGATCAAAATACTTCATGATCATTGTAGATAAAACGAAACAATGTAAGAAAGAGTGCTTACGAAAAGAGAAAAGACCCCATGAAAAGTATACACAATATCACACTGAAAACTTAAGGCCCGAAAAGTTTACCACATCATAAAGACAAGAGAAAAACTCATGCAGAAACGAATTTTACATTATGGCAAAATTCCTTTCAATTTCGCAAGAATTTTCGGATTTTATATTTTTTACATAGGAATGTTTATCATTCATCAAATATTATATATCCATGGTTATAACGTGTTTGTCGTGACATCGTGTCTTTACTTATATAAATTAAACTTTACACAGACAATTTGTTTGAGATATCAACCGGTCATACGTCTGTTTCCGAGGATTTGATGGGCTATATACCGCGCCAATTTATCCAACCAGCCCACACAGCATGGCGCCTGGAATTTCAAGGCAACTGAGTACAGAGGAGTGACAGGATGAAACGACAGGGGCATCTGTGCAAAGCAAACGGGATGAAGGCTATTTCACACAGGAAGTCCAAGGGACTATATCAAACTAGGGCAGTGCTCGCAAAAACGTTCGAATCACAACTGTCGTTTTCAAGGTTTTTGTACTTATTGGAAACCAGGAGGCCAATTTAATAGAATAACGGTATGATACTGCATGCGGTACTGATGATAAAAATACAGAAGTGTTACATTCGGATTATGCGGCATTGAGAGTATAATATTTATAACGGGTTAAGTTCACTATAGTATTATAACAGTCCATCCAACCAGGGCAGACTTGTGGGAAAGATAATTCTTTCCTTGGCCGCATTTAAACAATACTATTATTTGTCCTCTTCTTTATTACATCTCGCATTATTTCTATCCTCTTTCAAAGGTTTTGCATTTCTCATAATCCGCCAAGCATACTTTTCCTCATATTATCCCCACCACGCTTCGATTTGTTTCCATTTTCAATTCCTTGAGCCGATAATCACTAGTTCCTTCCACTAATACTGGCTCATACAAAACTTCTACCCATATCACACAAAATACTTCTTGGTTCGTCCTTCTGAACGTCCATTGATACTTCTTCACACCCACAATCTACTCTTATTCACTCCACTTATAAATAACATTACCTAAATTAATCGCATGCAAACAAGACTGTAGAAAATAACTTTAAACAATCGCGGTACAGCGCAGCCAAACCTTACCAAAGATAGCATCACACATGACTGAGTGGCAATAGAGGTTTTCGCATGAATCACTACATTCGATATCGGAGGAAAATTTAATGGAAGACGGGTAAGATTTACAACATCGATTGATGTGGGTAGTGCATTAGTGAATTGGCATTATTCTTCGAAATCGAATACCTTAAACCACCCAAAAATTGCTCCGACAGGAGTGGAAGATGAACGCGAAAATACAGACTGGAAAGAAGAGAGACAATTGCAGGAGGAGCAGACGGCCGGGAGGCTGTGGGTGTGAAGGAGGGATGGGCCCGAGTTGATGAAGGCTAAATCTGTTGAAAAACCGGATTGGGAGAAGAATAGCAAGTGATGCCAGGCTAGCGATGGAGGGGGTTGAGAGCGAGGCGGGGAGGGATGCGGTCAACGGGTCGATGGGCTGGCGATGTAACCGCAGGGATCCGAGCCTCAACGGAGAGGATAAGTTCAAAGCTTCTTCACCACTCCACAGGGAGTCTGTACACTAGTAAAAATCCCCGTCGTGCATGACGAAACTCCATATAAATTTAACTGTATAACGAAAATACTTGATTGTAATTAAATTAAACTGTATTTTTATAATTTCTGTTTCATATTTCATTTCGCTAGGTACATATTCCCAGATGTAAAATTACGATTCCGAGTCACCTTTCACAAAAAATTGGATACTGTAGACCAACATAATACTACTGCCTAACCGTCTGATTGATTATCATTTATTCAACCCCATTCCACGCCTATATCTACCCAAGGAGCATCCTAAATTAATTTTACATTGCTCAGTATAAGCTATCCTTGTGACAAAAACTACTCAGCACCCCCAGTTGATCCACGGGCGGCCTCTTACATTTGCTGTAGTAATCGGCTTAAACAGTGCCAGCGGTCGTCAGGGGGATTGTTTAGCAAAAACGCAACATTTTCAGTAATTCAATAGACATATTACCTACGTTTTCAAGATATCAAAGAGTTAACGGAATTCGCTTGAAAGAATAAGAATATATATTTATTTTCCTTTCATATGGCGTTCGTCTCGAACTGCACGCTCATTACTTCTAATTCATTTCCGCTAAAGTGAACTGAATAAAATGAACTGAAAATGTTTCTATCCTTAAGGGAATTTGGGGACAGGCAGATGAACTTAGCTTTTTATATTAATAAAAAACATACTAAGGATTGGCCAAACAAAAATTTTGACGATAGGTGGTTAACTACGAAGATGAGAGATGACTCTCAAGACGAAATTTAGCGATGCATCCCATTGCCTGCATATGCGTAAAACCCTAATTAAAGCGCGAATGGGATTTGAAGGCATGACAATTATGTACGAAGATGGTAACGACCGCGGGACCCGTGGTAATCGAAGATAATGAAATCCTGAACACCGTCACCCATGAGAAGCGGTGTTTCTATTGAAGATAAGGCATTGGGAGAACTATCACGAGCTGAAATATAAATGAATGGAAAAAAATTCGCCGTGCAATAGAATATTTCACTAATATTCTGGAAAATACAAATCATATAAGACAAACAAGGTAAATTTTCCAATCAATTTCAGCAAATGGAAAGAAATAGGAGGTAGGAACAAGAAATCGTTACCACAAGTGAGATAAAATTGTATTGAAAGTTTTTAGGGTATTTAATTGAGAGAGATTGAAACGTGAAATCCATTCAAATACAAAATTGATAAAAACTCAAGCAAGGCCTACATCAGTAGCAATAAGCCATCAATTCCAAGTATAAACGAAATTCCACTCAGCGAAGAGCAAGCCACACAAGAACAAGGCAAAACCACTCTTCTGAAACGTGGTCATCATTTAAGTTTGATTAAGATTTGAGACAATTTGACCAATGAAAGCCGATGGGGAGCGGTTAGAATCCATCAACTTATAATGACAAAAGGGGGATATGTCAATGGAAAACTAATGTTATCAATGTTCTGATAGTTTGAACATTAAGGGTAACGACCAGACGGCAAAAATTACGAAAATAAATAACCTCTTCTGTTTATCCCTTTGAGAATACGAAATAAAATAAATCATAAAAATATTGATATATTAAAAAATATGCAATGGAAACAAATAGAATCACAATTAACTCATCTGCGAACAACTGTGGCCAAATTAAATCATGGAATTTTTAGCCAGCTTAGAAACAGAAAAAACAAAATTCACTCTGTTGAAAAAAATAAAAGAAAACAGCAAGACAGGCTTCCAACACAGCGTGAAAGAAAGGAAGGAATTTATCACCGGCGCTTCTACCAAATGGACGCTCCTCATCGGTGAAGCCGAAGAGTCAACAAATTGAACGCGCCCGTTCCCAACATCGGTCACGCCCTTCGCGGCATTTAATCAGCCCTCACGAAATCGGCGCTGGGGTCCGCAGAAAAAAATGACAGTCGCGACGATCCGAAGGAGCTGGCAGCAGACAAGAAGAGAGATGATTACATCTAAACGAAACAACACGTACTCGGAGTGGAGCGAAAGACCGAGCTCTCATGGAGAGGAATGCCACACACCTTTTCGCTAACAATACGAGTTAAAAACTTCAAACCCGCCATCACTCTTTGCCTGTCCTCGCGAAAGAACAATAAAATAACTGATCACCATTAAAACGGTTCCATTGAACAACTTTGATTGCAGTGATTAACATGCGTGTGTGTGGGGCCACACCCAGGGAGTAAATACGGTGGGTGACCACAGAGAAATGTCCGCCAACTGGCCCATAAAACAGGGATTTAATCACAAGTAAAACAAGCTGAGTGACATGATTTTAATGAAGGCTTGAAATCCTGCAGCCTTTTCATCTTTTCTTCGTCGCGATCCCAGGGGTAAAATCACGATGAAGATTCATGTCCCATTGTCCGAGAAAGTAAATGACGTTGAGGCAAGTTATTTTCCCGTTTATTTCCATCATTTTATACCTCGTAGTGGGAGTAAATAAAAAATGCATCAACACATGAGATTAGATCACACTCACTAAGAGTGAGTTAAACATTAAAATAAGTATTATAAAAGTGTGCCCGAATAACTATGTATTTCGAAATGAGAATATTGTATATTAATTCGATAACAGTACGTTGGCTTTCAGTAAAATAATAAGTAGCCGATAAGGAAAAGAACAAAACGAAGTATATTTATATTAACATGATACGCGACTCAACCGAAACGAAATGTAAATAGAATCAAATCGAATATACTTATGCATGTAATTCACGATTAGACAACTGGGCGAAAATATAACAAATCATACGGGACAACGACCTGAACAAGGAGAGGCGGCCGTGATCTAAGGTACTCGCGATGTATGGAATAGGTAATAATGCGGACGTATGGATTATTATGGAAAAAAGGATGCCAGTTAAGAAACCTGGAGTCGGTCAAGGATCACATGCCACTGTTGCAGTCTTTGCAGACTTTTATCACTTCATCAACCAATCTTAAATTAGATAACACAGTCAACAGATGAGAAATAAGCAAAGGCTTCCGGCAGACTTTCACCGCCGCTATGGACGACATGAAACGGCTGACGGAAAAACGATTCCTTCGCGAATTACACACGGGCGTGCAGTGAATCGACCGAATATCTGCGACGCAAGGCTCCACCCATCATGACTTTAAAAGATCTTAAATTGCAGTCAAACTACTGGGAGGTTATAGCGTAGAGAACAGAAGCCGGTTTACCAAAGAAAGTCATGACTAACAGACTTTCCGTGATATTCAATTAAAACCATATTTCATTAAAAAGAATAAGGATGCCGCGGCTAATGTTTAAGAAAAATATTTCTTCATTATTTTTTATTGTCTTTGCCTCTCTCGTTACACTTCAGCTGTACCATCCACCCACGACTCTCCCACGTCGTGCTGATCCATGCCACGATAAAGATTTCAAAATTTTACGCAAAAAACTCGTCACGTGAGCACATATACAGTCTTTGAAGTAGGCATGGATTGACTTGTAAAATTTTGATACCAAAACGATTCCAAAGCCAAAACTTACAAATCTTAATGGCGGGGGTAGAGAGTCAAATAGCAGCCCATCTTACCTGAAAAAGAAAAAGAAAATTAGAATTATTAACATCCGCAATGGCTATGTTCTGACTTACGTCAGTATAGCATTATGTGACAAGCAAATTAAGCTTAATGTGGCTGATAATGCTTAAGCAAAATTACCACATTATACCAAATATAGCATGAAAATTATGCATCAATCTGCACGAGACGGAAAGAAACGAAACAACGTATTACAATAGGGTAATAATTAGGTCAATTCATAATACAATCTAAGAAAAATACAACAATTTAACAAAACAGAGTCGACAAAATGCAAGCAGAAAAGATAAGAAGCCAGTGCTACGGCAGGCAAAATAAGTCATAAATCTGTAAATTTTCACACGCGACTGACATTACGGAAAACGATCGTAAAAACTATTGCATATTACTTGTTTCTTTAAAACACGCTGATTGAATCACATAGGGTCGCCGTACGTCTTTCCGAGCACCCCAATAAATGACACTGAATGGTAATTTTTTTCGCAAAAAAAGCTCGGCTACACAGGCTGGTAATTTGTGTTCCCCAGCGCCGTCGCGACCACTTCGTGACTAATTGCATTGATTTAATTTAATTTGGAAAATTATACCGTCATTGCTAAAAGTAACAGCCTTTCCTTCCGTTCAGCAGTCTTTAGTGCCTTTGGGGCGAGAAAAAGACGACCACGGCGTAATGTAACTACTGCTCGGGAGGAAGGTTTTTGCAAACCAGAATTTCGAGTTTGGTTTTATCGACACTTGACCAAGCAATCCCGCCAGGGAAATGACCGAACATAAAAATTGTTTAGGCGTGAGAAAAATATCAGTAGGCACCTATACACGCCTTAAATTGGGACAGCTTGGATTAGAAAGGAGGCAAAATAGGTCGCGCGCGAAACAAAGAAAACAAAAGCAAGCTTATGGAAAAAATAAAGAAAGACGACATTGCGACATGACATATTTTTCACCGACGACTCGTTAAGAGAAGAGAGGCAAAGTAATGTCTTCAGCACACTGATAGTCATGACCTCTTTTCAAGTGGAATCGAGTGGAAGCGCCTTAGAACAGCAGAAGCGGGAAAAATAAACGAATAAAACTACAAATCTTGAATATACTATGCTACAGAGAGAAACCAGAGATATTAAATAAAGCTGTTTCACAAATGGATCATCCACACGGCACAGAGAATTGAGTAGAGGGTGAATGGAAAAAAAGATAAAATCAGAGGCATCGGAAAATGCTTAAGGTTTCTCTAATTTTTTTCTAGGAACGAAACTAAGTGAGCATAATAAACAGACCGGTCGCAATTTAAATTTACCATAGCCAACTTCCTTTTATATTATAACGAGCTATCGCAGGCGGGATGAAATTAGGATTCATGGATGGTCTGCCCAGAAAATGAAAGTCATGCGAGGTCAGTCGGTCAAGATGCGCCGCATTGATCCGAGAACGGCCACGGAGAAACTTTAAGTGGGTTACTAAGAATTCACGACAGCGGATGTTTAGAAAGACCCACAAACGTATCACGATCAATCGAATAACAACACCATATATTAAATGACAAACTTATTAAAAAACTGCACGTATAACTAGAATAGATCTCGAGCGAAAGAGTTCCCACAAAAAATAAGTCCACCAAACTATTACCACGTACATTGACACATTGGAATGACGCATAAGAAATGAATACGATATCACTCAAAATTAGTAACCGATACAATAGTACTGTTGGACTAAAATGCATGCAGAACTAAGAGCATAGAGAGAAACAAAAAAATATAGATCACAGCGAAGTAAATCAAACTTAATCACTTGTTAAAAGAAGCGATGACTGGTAGCATTAAATATATCAAGACATTACGGATTGTATTCTGCTATGCAAAGACTGAAACACAATCACTTCGTTCATTGACGCAACGAAATAAAACTCTCTGAAAATATTTATACGTAAATAGTTTGTGCAGTATGAGTATGTGCAGCTACTTATTTAATATTTATGCATTTCATCAAGGAGCTTTCTTGAATCATAAATACTTCGCCTCCGACCACCTCACTCGGCTACATCCTGAGCCCAATTATTTAAATAATACAAGCACAGGAAAATACATCGACGGATATAGGAAATGACGATAGATAACCAATCACCTCTTTGTTAATGTCTCATTTGCACGGGGAAAAATTATCTATAACGGAAGGCCGTTAACACGGAGTGTACCGTATTAAGGGTTATTCCAATGCGGCATCAGTTAGAGCCCCCAAATATTCGTTATCTTTTGATAAGACCACAGGAGAAATAAAAAGGCACGAAACAACCGATGCCATGACACAGAGAATAAGTGCGCCAACCAATAACCACTGAATTAATTCTGCTGCAAACAAAGAGGCCTCTACTAATGACATAATTAGTAAATAATGTTCCCTTATGAACGCACCACATATTTACGTTAGCTGGGGCCAATTAGCAAACAGCCGTGTTATCAAGGATTTCTGATGAAATGTGTAATTTCGGTGGATCTCTAAACACGGCATGTTGATGTGAGTGATAGACTGTTGAATACTCGCAATTAAGAATAGGAAATAAAGGTGTTGGTGTTTTGGACGACATGCCCCATAACACATTGGAAACGGGGGAGGATTACCAAAGAAGCGATAAGTATGCCAACAAGGACCGACCGAGGCTAGAGCGATGTGGCTCCCCAGGGCCGTTCGGAGTCAGTCTCTCTGCTGTAGATCCTTAAGAACACGTCCATCATTTCCGGTCAGCGTGGGATTGATGATGACGAAAGAAAAGTGAATGAACCGGGGAAGACAAGGTGCGGAGATGGGCACGCAAGGGTGTGAGGAGACGAGGGACGTCACGGGGAGGGGGGAAGGATGGGGCAGGCGGGAGATTTAAAAGAAGAGGGGAAGGAGTCTAAGTGGATAGACGCACTTAACACGAGAGGGCGCCGAGATACAGAAGTCCATCGTACATCCTCCAACCCTCTTCCGTCTTCGTTAACTAACACATTCTATGGTCGTGGGAGTGCTTCGATACGAGTGAAAACAAATCGTCATAGGAGAGCATATTTTTCGAAGAGGCAAAGGGAAATTAGACAATTTGGAAAGGATTTTGCAGATGAGCTACACAGGTTGGCGGACGGAGGAGTGCTGAGGTGAAACAGAGCCATTGCCTGCACGACAGCACGTCATGTGACAGCCTCCTCGGTTATAACGATTACAAAAATTCAAAAAATGCCACACTTTACAGAAATGGCTGAAATAAAAGGTGAAGAATCCATAACGTAAAAGGTAGTTGAATTTCGAATCACCCTCTATTACCAACACCGTTGGAAATAGTCTGTTGTTATCGGAGTTAAAGATTTTATCTTTCCGATATGATCTTTCAACATTACAAATAAACAATTGATGCATAAATGAAAAACTTTGCAATTTTCCACAAGATAAATTTTACTACGACCCAGGTTTCGATGTTTTTACATCATCATTAGGTGATTTTATGTCTAAAAAGAAGCAATTCTCCATACATATTTAATAATGTTCGGCGAGATGTGGATGAACATTACGATGACATTAAGTGAGTAAAACACGATAATTTCCGCCACGATCGAAAGGCACAAACAAGCCTTATTTGAATGCCGGCGTGGCGGAAAAAACCCAGAGGCCTAAAAACGCCTTAAATGTCAAGGTATTTTTTTTTTTAGCTCTTTCAGCTTCTACAGGGAGACGAGCACAATATAAAAAGTATTGGGGATTCATAGCATGAAAAGAAGCTAAATGCAATGGGAAAGGCAAATCTTTTGTTTCCACTTTAGTAAGGCCATCCTTCGAGTAGTCCCAAATCCTTGCTTCAGTTCGAAACAAGAATTTGGTACTAATGAGGGAAGGTTGTTAACAGATAAGAATAAAAGAAGAAATACCGTAATTGTACACAAAACGCTTACTAAAAAGCTGAGCGTAACTAGAAAAGGGGTGGGGAGATATAGGATTGAAGTGATACAAAAGAGAACCTCTTAAAGAAATTATCTTCAGCCTTGCCGAAGCTGAAATACCCTACACCACTTTCAATTTTGATTTTAAAAAAAGGCGTGGTTTTGATCCGATCCAACCCATTTGAGAACTCTGCCGTCTGTGGACTACTGGAGGTGTATGACCCAAATTTCAGCTAGATATCTAAATGTTTACGGCAGCTATCGTGCGAAGAGACAGACAGACAGACGGTCATAGCTAGATTGACTCGCAAGGTGATGCTGATCATTTCTATATATACACTTTTCTATACCTGCCACACCTCCTTCAATGCGTCGCATTTTTGCTGTGACAAAATCAATATACCCTACCCACGTAGTGGTATAGGGTATAAAAAGAAGCCCCAAGAAAGAAACAGAAATTTACATCTGAAATAGTCAAGATCATCAGGCTTAAACGAAGACAAAACGAAGGATAAGATGTAAACGACGAGTGAGGAGGGAAGACTAACAATTGAAACTAAGGCTTCAAAAAAAGCAGTGATAAAATTTCTAATTCGGATTAAAACATTCTAAACTAAACTTTAGAGGATTGCCTGAATTTATATCGATTAAATTCCACGAAATTCGATCAGGAGAAAGGCCAATTTTTCGAGGTATTCATAAAGTTATTACCAATCCGTTAACTGCACTCCACAATGACGAAGATCTAATTAAAAGTACCAATTCAAAATTTTTCCTTTCAAGAACACAAAGACCTCAAGTGTATCTAAGGAGCATTGTTCTTCGGGAGTATTTCAATCTCTATATAGCGTGATTTAATCAACATCGCCACATCAATAATGAGATATTTGTAATGAAACCATAGATACAACTTGGGAGGAAAACGGAATCACAAGATTCCATCCACTACTTGCAGTCAGGTAAAATAAAAAACACCGTGCTAACCTACCTCTTCACATCCCCCGGAACACACGAGGGGAGAGAGAGAGAATGGCGGCTGGAATGAGCGGGAGGTGAGAGTTTAGTGCTCGAATGTGAAGCAGTAAAAGAGGAGGAGGAAGGAGTGCTTGGAATAGGTTCAACGAACGCGATACGCCGTGTTTTTTTTCAAAGAAAAAATATAACGAAGTGCAATCGCCATCGACCGGAATCAGCTGGGAGTGCGCTGGGGTGGGGGGTTGAAGAGGAGAGACAGGTCGTGCGATGGGGCCCGCTCAAGAGAGGGAAGGTGACACTATAGGCGCAAATTAGTTCATAACCAGTGCATTGAAATACTTCACACATATTTCCTTTCCGATACACTCAATCATCTTGACTACCCATTTAACAGCGAGCCACCAATGGGCGTGGTGCTGGGGTCATTGGGACAAGAGCAATCAATAATGAGACAGAAAATTAAAAAAGTCTAAGAAAATCAAATTGCAAACTGCTTAACAGTTTAGATATTTAGCCAAGATTCATCTATGATCACAAGTTGTGCGAGAAAAAAATTAAGTAGGTATTTGAAAAAAGCATAGTTTTACAATTCGATGCTCACTTTCTCTTTCATTACATACAGGTGATCGAAAAGACAGGGAAGGATCAAATAAACTCGCAGGTAACAAAGGTAAGCTGAAGTATCTTTACCTTTCTGCAGATCTTATTGTATGCACTGAGGCTAAACAAAAATGATGAAGACTGCAGGCAAGTCCCAGGTAAGATTTCTTCAGTTTATGCCACACTACCCTCTCTTTTTACATACCACGTCTGCTTCATTTGAGCACTTTATTCTACATTCATTAAATATTAGTCCTCCAACACTCGCTTCTAGGACTTGAATAATTCCTCTAATAAAAGTCACATCTACCACATGATTTCTCAGACAACTCACCCTTCCTTTAAGATCATTCACGACTGTATCTCCGGTCATTACACAACACCAAATCCTTCAACAATCTCAAATCAACGAAGGGCACCCCCTATACACCATAATCCAGATGGAGTGAAGAAAAAAGAGAAGAGAAGCAAGAGCATTGAGTACCATCGTAAGACTCGATATGATTATTTATTCCGGCGACAATCGCTAGCACGGCAAACGCAATCACATTAAATGGCCACAATTCTAACACCTTATGCCATATGTTTTCATCTAAATTTACGAAAAATTCTCCAGGCCAACGTAAGAATGTAAGGTAGGGTGATTCAAGGTACCAGTCATGAAAAAGGAAAGGATTTGCGTACAATAATTGGAAGCTGTGGAGGACGATAGTGAAGACTATTTCGAAGGAGTGTCTTTGTGCCTCGCTATGTCCTCATTAATGAGGCGAGGGAAGAAAGCCGTTTTTGCACAAATCACAAGAGAAGGATTTTTTCTGACGTCGTATCCATATCCTCAGAGAGGTGAGGGGTTTGAATAGTGTCACCCTGAAACTGATGTGATTTGAATTTTTCGAGTAGCTCAGCCTTAAATACAGCCACTTGTCACTTCCAGCGTCCTTTCAGCTGTCCCATACTCGCTCTTCCTATTTATGAGAAGAGAGAAAATGTGGCGCCTTCAGTTGATGAAAAAGTAGTAGCCTACTTTATACTTATTACTCTGCTCTCTCTGCTCACTCTCAGCGGTTTTATATAACGAACACCATGGCGCAGTTGACAGAAATGGAGCCAATTGGCAAAGACGTCACGTCAATGCCGTTTGGGGTTGGCAATCCTGTGACCAAAGATAACATAAACATTATGGTTGCACAAGCACTTCGTTCAATCATACAATTGCGAAAAAATATTTACTTTTCACTTCTATTTTAGCCAAATCTGCCAGGGTATCTGAGACCGTTGAATATCATCGGTCATCAGAAGTATTTATCGGTCATTAGAAGTATTCATACGAATGGGCAATCGGCGCGGTAGTAGGAGCAGTGCGGGAGGTCACGGGAGGACGGACAAGCGTCCACCGCCTCTCTGCCGCCACTCGACGAGATCCACTTTCCGGGAGAGAGCCGTAAAGTTAGTTGGGGGTGGGGAGGGGGGGGGAGGGAGAGTGAGAAGAGGAGGGAATGAAGAGTGGGAAGGGGATTCGGCATGTCGTTTCACGGATGGCCGGCGAGGCGCGGCCGACCCCGTCTTCCTCGCGCGTCGCCGCCGAGTCGGGGGAGCGTCGGCGACGTCGTGGAATTGTCCGCCAAGCCCCGCGCGTCAGATTTACGCCGCGCGAGGCCCGCGACGACGAAGGGCAATTACGAGCCCATCTCGGAAGACCGAACGGTGACCCCGCGGAGCGGAAAGGCAACAAACAATCGGGAAGACGGGATGATTAGAAATTGTTTGAATTCTGCGATCGAGCAGAGGAGGAAGGGAGAAACATTTAGAATGCCTCCTCCCTTTCCCTTACTCCTCCCAAGCCAATGAACACGGCAGGACATCCGGATATGTCCTCGCTGGAAGAATATATGTCTGCTCAGGTACGCCGAAGGAGGCGAATAAAAAAATAAACCCCTACTTAAAGCATTCTAGTGGCAAACAATAAAAATAACTTGAAAATAAATACGCAGAAAATAGGATTCGCAAAGATCGCCGCAATTGGTCTCGAAAAGAATCTTGGGAGTAACAGGAATAAATTCACCACTCCATGCATGACTCATTAACTTAAAAGAGTAATTTCCCCATTCTTGGGATGCTCTAAAAAAACTAATTTAAAGACATGAATCTGTGGGCTCATCTGCAGTGTCAACTTCAAGGGAGGGTCAAGAGAACAGAGCCCCTTCTTGGAATAAAAATGGGGATTATTACATCAAGATACCAAAGGAAGAAAGGGAAGAGTAAGACGTGGGATCCCTCCTGGGAATACAGGGAAAAAGAAGAACTATGGTACCTGGGGAGTGACTGCACCGACTTGGCATTCCTCGAGTTATAGCAGGTCAAAAAAATTATCCATCTAAGCAGATGCTGACCATCTTCCTTGTAGCGTTAATGATTAAGAACCATCTTAGTCTCCCTTCACTGTGAATCATGCCTTAACGTAATGATGAAGTGAGACGTTAGCGTGTAAATGCACTTCACATTTACACCCAAACAGATGATAGGCATTCCTATTCACTATTCCGCGGACAACAACAATTTAAGCAACATGTATCCAAGCTGGTTCAAAAGGGTTATAAATATACAAATAAAAAGCAAGTATACACGGGAAATAATAATAAGATCACCCATAAATACACAAGAGGGATGTAAATGTAGGAATTACATTCCACTGAGCTTATTTAATTTCAATCCTTCATTCCTAGGTATCATCGCCGGGGGAAAAGCCAACAGTATATGTGATTGCCTCACATCGGTTACCAGAGAGGGAGCGGATAAATAACTCACATTATCTATCGTGATAATTATTATAATGTACAAGCTAAAAATATAAAAATTATCAAACCATCAGACGCAACGAGGAAGAGGAAGTTAAGGTCGGTAGGACATAAAAGCATTCCTCTCCATTCATTACGAGAATATTAAAACCCAACCATAAAAATAACAATATACAATAATAAAAAACAATAGGAGGAAGTACGCAATCTTATTATAGAAGATATTAACATAAAAATAACAATGGAACTAACATTTTACGCAACATATATCCAAACCGGGTAAAGAAAAAGGAAAGATTACTTCTCAAACGACAATATATTCATATTTCGGTATTAATCAAAATCAACTTATTCCGTATCAGCGATCAGTGACCAGGCCCCGTGCAAATGCTACTTTAGTTAATGTAAAACCCTTGTACTATGGGCAGCAATCCGTATCGGATCGGACCAACGGCTTAAGTTTCCCCAGTGAGTTTAAAGACTTAGCTCGGGCAGCCGAAGATGAAAATGATAAGTTTTAGGGGTCAATTCAGCCCTCTACGAAAAGGCAAGTACAATGAGCTATAGCAAAAGCCACCAAAAGAACGCGTATAACCTTGAAAGACTTAAGAGTGCAAGCGAGTGGCATTAGGCCCGAGGCTGGCAGCATCATGACTAACTTCTCAATGAGAGCACCTCGCGATGAGAGAAACGAATTCGTGTCTCCGAACCCTCTCTGTCGAACTCCCTGGGGCATCTGATCACAATATATTCTAATTATCCTTCCATTCTGTCGCTCATTAAATACAATCAATCTGACACAAATAATCCACTCATTGTCGGCGAACATCACGATTGTAACATTCGCTAACATACATAATGATAAAAACACAAATGGTTGAATTACAAAGAAAAAAAAACAAGTTCTTTAACCACTCTATTCGTGAGAAAATGAGTAAGCTCATCCACCTAGAAAAAAATATATGCATATGCATCAATATTTAAGTAAAACTAGGTAACTGTAAATAATAAAGACCACTTTACTAAATATCCAATGAAAAACTGTGGCGAGTACCAACGAGCTCAACTGACCACAAAGGAACTCAGCCAGCTACTCTAGAATTTTAGAATGCTGGCTACGAATTCGTCCGATCAGCTTTTGCAAAATAATCCATTGACTAGCTTACTCAGAAATTTCTTAGGGAAATAAAACATTCCAAAATCGACTAAAACTAAACAAAAGAAGTTAACAACAGCAATTTCATTCGGGAACGAAATACCAAAATTGTTGGCACTTCCGCCGAATCTGGTAGCGATTTAATGGACGAACAGACACCGCGTCACCTTCACTTACGCTGACATACATTTCTCCCTCTGCCCGACGAAGGCAGGCAACTGTACGTCCGTCTTCCATAGCAGGTGACTACCCTAGACCTTCGTGAAGCATAAAAAGAGGTTGAGGTCTGTGGGTTGCGCGTGGACGTGAGGAAGACCCAACGCTGCGAATAGGGCGAGCGGGATCGTAGAAGAGGGAGAGGCCCGCCACGCTGAGGCTCGATAAATCCTGAAGACGGTCGTCTACTCTCGCCCGGTTCAATTACGCACACGAGCGAGTGAAGAAGCCACCAAAAGACGACCCAACAACCTCTGCCGTCATGCGGGCACCCGCTCACGGAACGGACGGGAAACTGAATGACAACCATTCGACAAACGCTCGCTCGCGAACACGTTTTCGAAGAGAATAGAAAAGAAACCGGTCTTCAGCGGAATATCTTGGGACCATAACGTTATATTTCAAGCACATTTCCGCAAAAGAAACCATAGTTGGGTATTTCCAAAAAAGGCATGGGGACAATATTAGATATGTATACAATGTTATGATGACAATTATGTAGAAAAAATGATAAACTAACACGGAAAGTCTAAAGCTAGACGAAAATTCATATCAAAATTGAAAGAATAGTGTCACATTTAGTGCAAAACGTTTTTTATTACAAAAGATCAATACTGTTTTTACGCTTCCCCGTAATTTAAATCGACCACTCTTTCTTTTCCGCAACATGGACGCTTAGGCACTGCCAAATGACATAGTCAAGAAGTATAATACGTCTGAATTGCCTTCATCCAGACAATCTGCCAATTCATTTGTCTCCATCATTTCTCGATATAATTTGAAGCTTCTCAAGATAAAGTTTAAAATTACCACAGTAATATATAATACTCTAGCACTAACCCTAGAATCACGTCTTCTGAAATCTATCACGTTCCACGGTTTTCATTGACCATGCGGAAATAATCAATAATAATCCTCCAGATAACACATGCTCTTATCCCACGAATCCTACGGATAACGCATGATTTTATTAAACTCGGATTCAGCGTTAAAGGCTTCACAGTATAATTAATGCTTAAACAACACGCCAGTTAAAAACATGGAAGGGACCAGAACTTCACGAAACCCTGATTGCAAATTCAACGAACAGCAATCGATTGTAAAATATCTAACATAACTAATAAAAATTTCACGAATAGTTATCAAAATGGTAAGATGGAACCATTATATCCTTCAGGAGCAAAAAAACACTCCTAACGCCAACAGACCTAACACAAAAAAAATCAGGAACGGAATGAAATGCTCAGCTACCATTCCCATGGTTGATAACCGTTGTCAGGTAAAATATAAAATAAGAAATATTATGGCCAATGAATAAACTGACGGTTAAAACAGGTCAAAAATGACGGTTGATGCAATGTTTAGTCTCCATTTAATTATTCTTCAATTTAATAATTTTCAAATATCTATACCACACTGACGTGTTGTAAGTCAACTATAGCGTTGCAAAACTTGTATTAAAATAAGAGTATAACATTAATGATCTACTTCATGCTTTCACACCCTCGAATTGGTGTAGCTACTATCAAGTGACCTTTCCATTCATTCACAAAAAACCAACTCGCGGTTGCGAACTTTATTTTAAAAGCGATGGACTTATTTTCACGGTTTACCGGAATCAAATCGCTACTCTGAAAGGCCTAAAGAATAAATCATCCTCAATGGGTTCTTTCTTCACACATTTGATCGCTCCTCAACTCACCTCCTTGCTCCATCAAAAGCATAACATTGAACCTCAAAGAAGCCTCTCATACAAACAGAATGCTGAACGCCACGAACTGTCAATCACATCCGATAGCAGGAGCATAAAAAACAACACTATCTTCCTGAATATATCTATTTAATCCATTAGTTACTGGTCCAACCGCACATTGTTCTCCTGATTGGTATTACGTCAGCGCCAAGTGGCGGGGGAAGGAGTGGGGACCTACCCTGGATCGGGATGAGTGTGGCACGCCTGGTGTGGAGTCATCCAGTGCCACACACATTAGTGGTGGCTTACACGGTATTTCGTAGATTAGATTACTCGCGGCTAAGGGTTCCTCAAATATAACTATAGCCTAATGAAAGCCGCCAACATAGGACGCTTGGATAAGAAAAGGAGGAGAATATTCCCAAAAATAAAAAAAATTGCATCTCCATCGAATCCGACAAAATTGAGTAAACGGAGTGGCTTCTGACAGACAGGCGAAGGAGAGTTTCACGGAATAGCCCTCTCCCTCACGACACGTATGTATAAACATTCGCTCAAGAGGATGGGAAGATGAAGAGGGCGGTGTTGATGGGAAATCCTCGTACGGAAAGATGGCTACAGCGGAGCAGTGAGGTAGTATGCGATGGGGCGAGGGAGGGGGGGGGGATTGGCCGATAGGTGAGCAAGGGGCGAGGGGAAGAGGAGGTGGAATCAAGAGGCAGCAGTGGTCGGCAGAAGGAGAACCCGATGACTATTTCCGCTTTGTTTACGAACCGACACCTCCCCTCTCCCTCTTTAACTCTTCCCACTTCTCCCACTCTATCGAATCTCCTCCTCACTCCTCTCCCCCTTCACCAATCCATTAGAGACTGCTTGCATCTCACACTCTACCCTCCTGCCTCTTTCTCTCTCTCCCTCGAAACTTCCCTGCATATTTTTCCCCTCCCGACAAGTTCATCGGAACTTGGCGGGTTCACTGCTTCCTAAGGAGCCCCGGGAGGGGGCGGAAAAGGTGAGGGATGGGAGAAAAGGAGGGAGATTGTTTTTTTCTTAAGGAGGCGGAGATGAGAGTAAAAATGGACACGGCAGGGATGGGAGAACGTAAAAAAAGAGGAAATAATAAGGGAGAAATTAGAGTCGAATTGCTGGCGAAACGGAAAGGTTGCATCATTAAGCATATAGCGAAAAGACAAAAGACATTCGGGTAATCCGAATGCGAATGCGTAGATGGAAGAGGTGAAGAAACGACGAAGCAAGTTTGCAAAAAGCGGCAAAAATATAATGGATATACCAAAAGAAGGTATAATTAAAATGTAAAACTTCAGAGTAAGATCGGTCTTCCGTAATAATACCTTGAGTAATTCGATCCCGTTCTCTACTGAGATTAAAACTTTCCTCTCATGAATTGGTCTCTTTTTAATTGATAAATTACTATCATCCGTTAAAATGAATAATAAAACCTTTCATTAATTCTAACTCAAAGTCTTACCTTAACCACTTTCACAAGGCACATTAAACATAATGAGATGCTAGATCAATAGTCCGAAACGGAGTAGAAAATGTAGCTTAGTGATCTGATCTACTTCTAATTAATGACAATACCACAACATTACTCGATTTACCAACAGAGTAAACAATAACATTCACAAACAACACCAATTGTTCAAGAGAAGAGATAGACAAACAATTTGTCGAATGAGATATAGATGTATGTCATCTCTGCGGAAACAATAGCAACTGTCACAGCCACTGAAGAAACGGCTCCTGCCTCAATCACTCCGCAAACCATAAAACACCAACTCCATTCCGTGCGTGAGCAACTCTGACGGGCTATTATCGCTCGCACTGACAATAAAATCCTTAACACACGGTTTACTAAGAATCATGACTTAGACAAAGACATCTCCCTAAGAAAAATAACCCGTTTATCCCTCTGATGCGAAGGACTCGTCAATGAGAACCTAACCAGCATCCCATTTTACCGAAAAATTAAAATTGTATTAGCATTACGCAGCGTATCTATCCTCCTACCTACCGCGTGGAAATTTTCTCCCAACAATATCACCGAATAATATGAAAACAAAGAAACGGAATGCAACATGCAAAACCAACTCACATAAAAAGCAATGTGATCAAGAAACTCGGACACTGATGATTAGACACTCCAGTTAGTAGAATATGAAAAAAGGAACCAATGAAATCAGAAATGGGCAGTGAATGGGTGAGATCATCCACTGCTGATCACACAGGTGATCGTGTAAATTAAGAGAAATGAAAGAACAATATCCTGGACCAGTAAATTTTTCGAATAAGAGCAACAAGAAAACAACTAGCCAAACAACTGTTAGGAGACTTGAAAGCTGGCTTTTATTGACCATCTTCGGAAGATGAAAAGAAATTCCACCGACGACTGATAACGTTTGCAAAGCTCATTAATTAACAAAAGCTCCCACACCGGCCGTTGAAGACTTCGCAGCAGGAAAGACAAATCATCCAGCACACCAAATAATTTTCTTTCCATTCTCTTATCATTCCACTTTCGTATCATTATCGGCCAGAACACAAGTTGCACACAGTTAAAAAAATTAAACACACAACAAAATGTAAATTACACAAACAAAAATTAAACCAACCACTGAATTCCATCGCTAACATAGATCACGCAAGACACATTTTGTTGATTCGAGAGGTCAACATTTTTACATAGGACACCCTATCCCAGTAACGTATTCAACAGGCACGGGACATGCAAAACAATCATTAAAAGGTACCTCAAGTTCAAAGCTAATCATTTTTCAGGTAAAATACATACCACACAACGCGTTATTAAATCTTGGAACAGAGAAGTAGTATTTCAGTTTAACGGTCTCCGAAGGTCATTTCGACCAGGAACGCAATAACAAACGCTGACACACGGAATAAGGAACTGAGTGGAAGAACAATTAGAAGCACAAGAAATTCTATCAGCCTGGGAAAAGCGCAAAAGAGTAATTAAATACATCCAAGGATTTTGAACTGGGCTCAAAACCAAAAGGAACAAGGGATTACGTAAGAGAGGGAAACATAAGTCACCCTTCCGAGCATCAGTCCTTCCAATCAAATAGCAAATTGATGCGGGGGAGCGTTTAAACTCCAGCCGCAGGCCGGACCACTCATTGAGATAGTCCATATAACCCTCACGACTTACGGCAGGTACATCAATGATATCCCAAGTTTTTAATAGCCTCTATCTCCACCACTCCAGAGAAAAAAAATGCCTAGAGCTTGATAAAAAAATTGTCTGCGCCCGACCTGGCAACGTTGTAAAGGCAACCCCGCCTACAAATCCTCCCTCATTTTTCCGTCGCCCGGGTTCCTCCTACCAGCTTTGGGTTCCTACTGCCGATGCAACCGACCCCCGTAGCGCTCCCCCCTCTCCATCGTTCATTCCCGCCCCTCTGCCAAACCAAACCTAAACCCCCTCCCCCGAAGCACTAAAGCCACACGGTCCCCTCCAACTGTTGGCCAGGCATAAAAGGGGTATTGTTGGGACTGCAGCGTGAAATCAGGGAAGGGACGGCGGTTGTGAGGAGTTGAACACGAAGTCCGTTATGGTGGACAGGGCTTGAGGGAAAGGGGGATTATAAGTTAATGCTCGACTGAAACGGTTCCGTTCTTCAGCAGCTCACGATATATGAGCTCACAGCAAATGAGTTAGGATCCGCAAAAAAGCTTTCTTAAAAGTCCCGAGTTATGGGAAATACAGCTTTCCACATAATATTTCATATTCACCTTCGAATTAGAATCACTACTGAGTCGCTATTTCAATCTACACCACAACCTTTTCAGTATGAGGCCCAGCATTTTTTCTGAGGACGTCAACAATATTTACTAGCCCCAACACCCTGTGTTCTATTTGACCGTGGAAAAAATCATTGGTGAACTACGACCGTCAAAGGAACAGGTTTATAGCAAGATTAATTATAACGCTAATCTATCAATTCAGGCGAACGATCAAGGGATCGATTTAGTTCCCAATAACACACGCAGTAATACAAATCATTATTAATGATTTAATATATACCTCAAATAAATTTATACATCAATGGTCTTTACTAATCGGCCATGATATAATCTTGGGAGACCTAAGCGTTGTGTTAACGCATTACACCGGCACTAGAAGAAATTACGATGACCTATGACAATTGAAAGCAAAAAAAGAAAGATAACGGATGAATTAGATAACACAGGAGAAAAAGCAACTACCTCCGCAACACTAAAAGATAAGAACTTAGAAGAACTTTTCCCATAGTTAACGAGGGTAAAGTAAACATTTTGCCAGCCAAATAAATTCAACAACTATTTAAATAGATGGAAATTCATGGAGAGACTGGGGAATCCAGGAATATATCAAAACAAACAGCGGAAAATATCAATTACCAACACAAAGACTAAGATTAACAACGACCCGTTCCAAAATTTCATGATGAATCAATGCTAGTCTTACAACTTAGCAAAAAAGTTTTAAGTAGTAATAAATATATATACAAACGAAAGCATTGCGACGAGGTTAGGCTTTAAGTAACCAGACTCAGTATAATGAAAATGAATAAAGAAACTACCAATCCCACCACACAACCAATGAAAAAACAGTGATGTTATTATAATGTCCGGAGCCATGGCGGACAATAAGGATAGAAACGACCAGCGGTTCTCAATCTGGGATTCGTATACCCTCGGAGATGAGTCCTAGGTGGTACAGTCCTAGGTGGTTCAATGTCACGCGAATAGAATTCAATGACGGGAAATATACTGGGTGGGAATGTAAATCCCGCACTGGACACAGCTATTTGCGGTAAAAGGTTAGGAAATTGAGAAGCAACTGTCAGTCAATAAAGGTAGGGGCAGCTGGAGTAGGCTCTCATTTGTAATCAAGGGTTAGTAAAAGAGAGGTAAACCCGAAATTCCACCACACACAGCACGATAATAAGGCTATCATTCACTTCTCCCTGACATAAAGGCGTTTTCAGGTATTAGGTCACGCAATAATTTAGGTATAAGGCGGGCAATAACGAGGGTGTGTCACGTACTGGAAGGGGGACACTATAACCCATCTCCGGCATACGAGATTGTGCGCGATGCAACCGATCTCGAAACTTCGGGCAGAACAAAATTTAATCAAATAGAGGTCGATCCTGGCAGCAGATACTCTCGGTCTCCCCTGACGTTGGGATAGGCGGCCAAGGAGTGATGGGAAATGGGGTGGGAAATAGGCGGGGGAAATGGCTTGTGGAGCATACATTAAACTTGGACGTGAAACGATGGAGCAAACGCCAAATGACAGGAGAAAGTTTAGACGTTAGACGTTATGGAAGCATAAGTTGCTTTGGAGAGCTTAATGCGATAACGGTTCCTGCCCCTTCTACCCGACCCGGAGTTCGTGCAGACCCCTGGTGCCGATACTACCAAACTCCTTTCGTCGGACGCTTCCTCTCGAAGACCTCCTGGTTCCTTGCTACCTGCATAAGAGGAGAGGCAATGCTGCCCAAGCTTCCCAAATGACAGAGGGGAGGGAAAAGAGGAAATGCTATGAATGCTACACAGAATTTCATTCCCGAAGGAAAGCACGGACTTACAAGCCGACGACGTACATCGGTGGCCTGGTAGAGTAAAGCGGAGTAAACATGGAGTTAAAAACAGGCAGAAATGTGATGATCAAACAACGTTTACCGCAAATGAGACTTAATAAATCATTAGATCATAAAATAACAATTTATCTTAAACTAAACAAGTGTCAATTGGGAAAGTGACCTCCGTTTACTAATAAATACATGGAAATTGAATTTCAATACACAACCGGACGTCAATTGACAGGAACGATTTCAATAAAACTACCTGTTCTCAGCCATGCAATGTTCAATAAAGAAACCAATTTCAAAGGGAATAAATTATACCAAGGTTCACCGAAAAGTGAATGCTCATAAGGTTGTACTACGTTCCACGAAAAAATAAAAGCAAATATCAAACACAAATAAAAAAGCGAAGTCATTGGGGGAAGATAACCTTCCGCCCACAAATGCGCATAAATTCGCGAAATTATTAACCGGTAGCGAAAATCAGCACGTCAGAGGGAAAAAGCACAACCATCAAAGAAAGTAAAAATACGCTTCATCTTCCGCTTTTCATTTAAGTTTTGAGGAACGGAGATACATCAATAATTGACACTCATTATTAATGATCAACTTTTAATCCACTCAAGGCCACAGATAAATTAAGTCACTTCACATCAGATAAATTAAATCACTTTACATACTCAAAGTGGAAGCCGGAAACCTACCAGTTCATTAACAGCTGAAGCTGGATAGTATTGAGCTTCTCCAGAAGCCGACTAGTTCCTCGCAGATCGAACAAAATAATAAACACAAGATGCACCAGATATTGGACTCCTTCCACCTCATAGTGCCCACTAATTGAAACCCGCTGTATCGACTATTACTGACTCAAGACTACAAATCACAGTTCTCGAATATCCAACGACTGAATGACAAGAGCATGCGGGTAGAGTGATTACTTGTTATGGAATATAATCAACGCTTCAATCTGCCAATAAGTTCCTCGCTGGAATACGAGCAGCAATCAACCATTCTAACAGAGAGGCAAGTAAAACGAAACCGCGATAGCGCCACGATAGAGCCTTGAGAACGCACCGCACCACGATTGCCTTGCGCAGAGCGAAGGTCACGAGTTATTAATCTCACTTCCGAATGAGAATGACGGGAGAAAAGCTAGGTACGCACAAAGCTTTCGCCGACGATCTCCCAAGACCACAGAGTCCGGCAAAAATAAACAACCAATTCACGACACATTTCAAATTTCGAAGATCCTCGATTATGAAGTAAAGCAACGATAGGACTGCATGAAAAAAATACATAAGAAGTGGAAAATTACGATATCATCCTTTAAAAAGTTCTACCACATCATAATGGAAGCAGCATAAATGTCAACAATCCCCTTTCATCGCGCGGACCGAAAAGAATCAGCTCGACGCAAACGTTCATAAAAATGATAACAGAGGTCGAAAAACAGATTGCGATTACAGATACAAATACGAGAAGGCAATATGAAAATTAGTAATTAGCAACGTATACATTGATTGTCTTCCCTTTAAAGTACATTACTCGAGAAATGATTACGTTAAAAAAATTAGTAAAGCTACGAAAACAACTATTGCCCAAAAATTCACAAGAAATGCAATATTTGGACTCTACTGACAACTACCCAGAAAAAGGAACCGATACGAAAAGCATTCAGCAGAACTCAGAAGACCACATTATCCTCAGGAACCGTCAAGTATATTTTGGTATAGAAAAAGCACCCAGCACAGCCGACAGTGAACCTAATTAATTCGTCATATGTACCGTAGAAATTCGACAAAAATGAACAGGTGTGTAGCGTGTTGACAAATTAACGACGGGCTCAGATCATACGGCCCTTTACAGATAACTACCGTTAACCACCACAAATTAAACCCAGCAAGGTACACCATCGAAAATGCACCCACTTGGAAGGCATTGACGAGCGTTCATTACTCCTAAGCGCAATCGCGGAGGGTAAGGCACGATCACTCTGGGGTGAAATACTGCAACCCTCGTACTTTCCAAGACGAGGATACAATGCGAAAGCCGAGCCAAGAGACAAATGCATCTATAAAATACCCCTTAAGATACATAATACACTACGGTGTGTGGCACGGGGGAATGACCGGTTGAGACGAGTGAAAACTGGAAATAACTTTCAGCGGAAGGGACTTCACAGCCCCTACGTGCTCGTCACTAACACCTAAAGCTGCGACTGAAAATGAAAAAAGCAAACACTGCTAGCACCCCACTGGCACATGTTAACTTCCGATTCCCCACGATACCCCGCAGAAAGACCATTTATACCTACCACCCGCTACCACCAAAAAAGGCCAAGGTTCCCTCCCTTCATGAATATCCTCGAGTTTTTGTGCGCTTAGCCTCCCGTCCAAACCCAAGTGAAATGCCGAACCTACGACGGTGAACACTTATCTGAAAACCCTTACCCCAAACCCTTTATCATCCCTCTACCCCTATCGTGTGCAACTGCAAAATACGCTACGCTGAACTTCCAGGAACTGCAGCCCCGACGTTAATGAATAAATGCCAGACATAGGCACGTAGTTACATGAACACCATGAGGCTGACAAGAACAGGGATGTGGTGAAGTCTTATATTTACAACCGTCACGTCGGTCAGTTCCTCATCACGAGCTTCGTCACAATGAGAAAGTACCCATGGGACCGAGAACATTATACCCATGACAATAAATCCACCACAGCGAATAGCTGGTTGGAAAATGAAGTAAGATGAATTAAGAAACAATTAATAAAAATACCTTAAGAAGATTATACGAAGACACCATTCACTAGAATACATGATTGACAAAGCTTCCATTCCATCCCGATAACAGTCTTTCCATTCCATGTACGTTAATACTACCAAGTGAACGTGGAGGAAAAATGTCTCATCTATAGTAAACCTTGCTCAGGGGGAACTTAGTGGCATCGACCTTTTTAAGATATTTCAGACCGTTCGGCACGTACAATGAAAAATATACACCAAAACGAAGGTGATTTATTATTAAATTTATTTATTGGTAAAACATCTTCAAAAAATTGAAAAAAAAAAGGATTCCCGGAAGTTTAAAAATGCTTCTACATTTATAAAGTACCGAGCAAGCCACCACTAGGGTTATTGAGACGGGGTGACTCCATACCAGGCATGCATTATTCTTCCCAGCCCAAATGAGAACCTCGCACGTATCCCTGCCCGCTAAGCGCATACCAAAAAGCATTCAGGAGAACATTATGCGTTCAGCCAGAAACTTGGAGGGTGCTACGTAGAAGAGCAAGTGTTCTTCCTAGTGTCGGATCACTTTCTTTGACATCAGCTCGGAAGCATCACCAATTCACTGAAAAATTCAATGAAAGGAGAACAAAACGCGGCCAAACCAGAAACTTGGAGAGTACTGTGCAGATGAATTAAGCGAAAGTACAAATACTATCGAATGAAAGACTTAGTCCAGGACGGAGAAGACTCTACGCTGCTGCGAGAGAAATGAAGAAAAAAAAAGGTTACAAGTATTTATGGTTACGTCACGGAAATATATTTTTGAGAAAAAAAGAGAATGAACCCGTTATTATGATTAAATCCAATGAGGACCTGGAGAAAATGTAAGCATTCTATATTATTGCTATGTCATTTGTTGTCGTATCATTCCCTGATGTTTATCTGCATTTTTTCTCCAAAGAGTGTTTACTACTCAAGCTCTGTCTGCACTTTCTTCTTATATTTATTCATATATTTGTTTGTGTTAATTCAGATAATATTTTTCTACGTTCAATATGTCTAAAAACGCGGAAGTTATCAGTTTATTTGATAAATGGGTTGATAGTACAAGTTTTAGTATAGTGCATCAAAATATTAGAAGTTTAAGGGCAAATTTTGACAATTTTGTGTTACAACTAAGTATGTTTATTCATAAACCTCATATCATAATTTTGTCAGAAATATGGATTGATGAATGTGAATCATCAACTTACTCATTACCTGGATATAATCAGTTTGCCAAATGCAATAATAATTATAGAGCTGGAGGAGTTATTATTTATGTTCTTGAAAAATACGGTGCCAAATTGCATGAATTAACTGATTTTACATCTGTTGATATTATTAAGTTAGCGGTTGTTTTAAGTACTGATGTTTCTCTGACTCTTCTTGCCGCGTATAGACTTCAGTTCCAACCTATCGAAAGGTTTTTTCACGAGTTGCACAAATTATTGGATGGCTCTAGAGATCGTAATCTATTTGTTATTGGCGACATAAATATATGTCTATTACAGCATAGTGAAATCTCGTATAGATATCAAACCATTATGGCGAGTTACGGACTGGAGAAACTAATTGATACTCCGACGAGAATAATGAAATCTAGTGAGTCCTGTATAGATCATGCATTCTACAGAAGTAGAGATAAGATTGGATGTATTGCAAAAGCATTTGATATTGGTCTAACTGATCATCACCTAATTTCATGTAATGTAAAGTTAAAGTCATCTTATGACTGCAATAAAGTGGTTAACGATTATAATGTCCAAATTGATTTTTCTACTTTAAATGAATCTTTGTCCCATTGTAATTGGGAAGACGTATATGAGCAAAACGATGAAACAAAAGCTTATGCGGCCTTCATAGAAAAACTAAATCACTATATTCAAAATGCTAGTTAAGTTAAAGACAGAAATAAAGAGATAAAAAAGATTAAACCATGGATTACGAAAGAATTATGCGAAAGAATTTCCAAGAGAATCGTTCTGTTTCAAAAGATGAGAAATCAGCCATACAATGAAAAACTTAAACGCTACTATAAATCCTACAAAGCTAGATTAGATAATGATATTTCAAAACGTAAAGAAGCTTATTTTTTAAATTTATTTGAAGGCTGTTCATATGATTCTGCAAAATTATGGCGTACATTGAATGACATTTTGGGTAAGAACCAGATTAAAAATAATATTGACATGATACAATCTATAAATCATAGTGGTATTAAAAGTTGCCCCTTAGATATTGCAAATGAGTTCAATAAGTATTTCGAAGAATCTGTAATTAAGTTGAAGTGTGGAAAAAAATCTAACTCAGCATTTAATAAAAAAGAGTATGATCGTTGGTTTCCGAGCATCAATGCAGTAAAATCGTTTTATATGATGCCGACAGATTCTAAAGAAGTAAGCAGTATTATTGGAGAATCCAGGGCCACAAAATCTACTGGTTTTGATAAAATCGATATCAACACCCTAAAGATGATACGTGAGCATATTTCACCAGTTTTTGCCTACATTGCTAATTTAAGTATGCTCAGTGGTGAATTCCCTGAGCAGCTGAAAACAGCAGTGATAGTGCCAATTTATAAAAAAGGAGATAAAACTAAACTTAACAATTTTAGGCCAATATCTCTATTGCCTGCTTTCTCAAAAATATTAGAAAAAATTATTAAAATTCGACTGGTGAAATTCCTCGATAGTTTCAGTTTTTTTAGCAAATCACAGTTTGGTTTTTTGAAAGGAAAATGTACAGAAAATGCTCTTCTTCATTTCTGTAACAGTGTCTATGAAGGTATTAATAATAATTGTAAAGTTGCGGGCTTGTTTATAGATATTACGAAAGCTTTTGACTGTGTAGATCATGCCATATTATTAGAAAGGCTAACACAAGCAGGTATAAGGGGAATAGCTAATGATTGGTTTCGCAGTTACTTAAATGGAAGAACCCAGTGTGTTAGAGTACAAAATAGCTACAGTGAATATGTGCCAATTACATATGGGGTTCCCCAGGGTTCAGTCCTTGCACCAATATTATTCCTTATTTATGTAAACGATTTCTGTAATGGTATATTTCATGGTACTTTAACGTCATATGATGATGACACTGCTTTGTGTTATGCTTCAAAGGATTTAAGTGACCTTTGGTATCAAATGCAATGTGATCTTGACCGGATAAACTATTGGTTTAGCATTAATAATCTAGCTTTAAGTGAAAAAACAAAATATGTCATTTTTAATTTGAAGAGAGAATGCTCTTTGCAAAAGGATTTATATTACAAATGTGTTACTTGTGTTAATGGCAGGACATGTTTATATTGTATAAAAATTGAGAAAGTGGAATTCATTAAATATTTAGGAGTTCTCGTGGATCAAAACCTCAACTGGAAAAAGCATATAAATAAACTTAAACAAGAAATGATATCTATATTAAGAAAATTTTATTATTTGCGCTATATTTGTCCGATTTCAGTTATCCGTACTGTCTATTTTACATTGGTAAATTCGAGATTAGAATATGGTATAACATGCTGGGGAGGAGCCTATGTTTCTAATCTAAAACCTTTAGAAACTGCTCAAAAGAAATTGATTAGAATAATTTTGCGGAAGCCAATGACTGAGAATTCTTTTCCACTTTTTATGCGTCTCGAAATTTTACCTTTGAGACACTTGTTTGTTTACAAAGTGTTAAAAATTTTTTACATTCGAGGTGGGAACAGAGCGGAAACGAGAGAATATTCTTACAGACTGAGAAAGAAACCTGGTGTAATTATCCCTAAACCAAGTAATGAAGCATTCAAACAGAGTTACTTGTACATTGCTCCCAAGATTTTCTGTTCCCTCCCAGATAAATTGTCAAACATAGTCTCCGTTCCTTAGTTTTTGAGTAGTATAAGAAAATGGCTATTCACTAAAGAGAAAGTTGAAGACCTAATAAAAGGTCTTGGGTACTCTTTGTTCATTAATGTATTGTACTGATGTATTTTTATTTGTATCCAAAGGTATATTTATTATAAATATGTGTAAATGTAAAGAAGTTAAAGCTGTTGTGCACTTAGGGTTAAATACTAAACGTAAACACTGTTATACTTTGTGAGTTTTTGTTTTTTCCAGCCGCTGCCTCAGTAGTAATGTGAAAGATGGTAACCCCAAAACAGGTTAACCTATGGGGTACCTATATTCCACTAATGTATTCCCTACGTTTTATTTATGCTTGTATACTCTCTAAGGAGTGGAAGAAATTATTATTATTATTAAAGCTGCGATGTATGTTTTAGGGATCTATGGAGTCATATTAAATGAAAATTTCGTCAACGCCGAAACCCATCGGCACGCAAAAACAATTACGACACACGATAAAACAAAAACGCCGAGTCCGCGAGAGAGAAACAGTGCGCATGGGGTGCGAGATAGATAGATATTGCGATAGGGATTAGTAAACCCCGCGGAGCACACGGCTCTCAGTACTTCCTGGAGTCGGGCGGCGGCAGACCCCTGGCGACGGGGAGAAAGGAGAAGACGGGGGAGGGGGGGCGGGGGAGGGGAGAATGAAGCCGGTTGGTGGAATGGTTGGAAATGTGAGGGGGGAAGAGGGTAGGGCAGCGCGGCAAAAGGATGCAAGGGCGCAGGAAAGTTATAGAGCACGGCGCAGGCGCCCGAATCGTGGCCCTCCACCCTACCCTCATCGATTCGTCCGGAGGGAGGGATGGAAAGGGTAGGGGGAGGGTAGCGGGGAAACGGAGACTAAATGGAATTGGGAAATCCAGAGGGGTAGAGAGTGTGCTATAGGGAGGCGGCGCGAGGGAATATAGACACGGAATACATATAAAACGGGGGTGGGAAGTGATGGGCAGAGATAGTAAGAAAACACTAAAAAAAGGGAGAAAAATAATATGGCAAATCTCCAGAGAAAATGAAGGGCGTCCTTTACATGGCAGGGGATTCCTCGAGCCAATGTTTGTCGTAGTCCTGCAAGGAAAAAAAAAACTTTGGAGCGGACCTCTTTACGTATACCCACACTAGACTGACGGAGGAAAACAGCACGCGAGAAGAATTTTGCCTGGAAACCAAAAAATAAGGAATAAACTCGGCCGAGAGCACATCTCTCATGTTTTCAAAAGTTGTAGTAAGAGCAAGGAGTATAAAAAAGCACCTACAGAATTCTCTTGTCGGCAGACCCTTCGATGGCTGATATTCGTCAACACGAAGTCCCCTGTAGACCCTGCGCCAGCATCAGAAACAGCGTTCTACCTTTCTTTCAATGAAGATACTGCACTGAACTACAGACATGAACCGAATGATCACCAGAATACCGTTCATAACAGAATAAGTGTATAATAATAGGATCACATAAAATGTGCAAAATTAAAGTGCAACCCGCGATAATACACACTTCGAGGAGTGTACCAGAGGATGGAATGAATATACACTGCAATAAATATTTCAAAATAAAATACCGACATATCGAACGTCTGCCAGCTACAACGACAGAGGTCATTAACTCAATATAATAAAATCCTCGAAAAACAGCATGTTGAACATGGATGCATCCAGCAAGAAAAGGAGAAATAGATTCTTCTTAATAAACATTCGGGTTCCGCTCCTTGTTTATAATCTACCTACGACCCCGATTTGTAAGTAATAATAATTTTCAAAATAGCCGTGCGTATACGGGTAGCATGAGCAGTGCAAAGATACCAACTCCCGAACCATGCATGTAAATAGTAAGGTAACGAAATAAAGCAGAACACAAAGGCCTAAAACACGGACAGATGTGTGATCTAACGACGAAGGTAACTAACTTCCTGCATTACTATATGTACAAAATGACGAACTGGAAAGGCATAGTATTAAAAAAACTGAGAGGTATACTTACAGGGACAAATGAAATACATAAGGTACGATTCACCAGTGCGCACGAGGAAATGGAAATCGATAATAATGTTGGGCATGGGTAATAAGAGGACAAATGAAACCTAGCAAAGGAATATGACCGAGAATGCAACAGAGAAAATAGAGGTCAAACAAAAGACTTCAATCACAAAGCTTCGCTAAGATACATCACCACAATCAAAGTCGTGCAACGGGGCTACAGAAACGGAATAAATTGTAATTTAACTCCATTAAACGTAAAAATGATTAAGATATCCACGACAAAAAGTGTAACATTAAGGCGTACAAACATTTGAGAGTACTTCAAATACAACAGCGTGATAGATCAACGCGACACTAAAGCAACTTAGAGAGAGTCGAGGTACCAATTCTTCGTAACCACCACGTGAGATCACGCAAGACATCCCCGAGTAACCTCCGACAATGGGACCATAAGAGATTTAAACGTGCCATGAAGACGCTATCGATTGGCAGACACGTCAGGGGAAATGCGAACTTAATAAAGAAATCGTTCTAAACTGAGCAGGTAACTTGGAACATAAAAAGTGTACACCGTGAAAATGCAGTCGTTAGGCTGGGCTAAGTTGGACAAGAAAAAGCAGCAGCACCATTTTACACGATCGGAAAATTAGATAGCATCTCGTCCAGGAACGAACTTCGACACGCAGCTCCCGAGTAGGTATAACGCGACAAGGACGAGAGAGAGAGAGAACGAACATGACAAAAACTATCAACCCGGGAAGGAAGCCTAGAAAATATTGACGATGGCCGAGATATGTCGCATACCGGAGAGGACGAGAGCAAATTGGTCCAGAGACTGATGGTGGGAGTAGTGGGGCGGGGACGGAAAGGGAGGAAACAAACACACGAGCCGTGCAATGGGTAAGGAAGCGGGAAAAAAACGGGACACTGATACAAGAATAGATCTCTTCCTTCACTGTCGCAGCACAACCGCGAGACTTCCCGCCCCTTCCAAGAGGCCGAGTATAGCCTACGTCCTCGCAAACAATTCCATCAACAAAATAACACCAACCTGTCACACAGTGGCAAGGTTCTATGAGAGAGGAAGACCTTTTATTCCATGAAACCGGAAAGAAAAAACCTGGTTTACAAACGTAAGAAAGGTCACTACGCAGCGACCAATCCGGTAATCGAAAACTCCACATATTTAGAACAACCCGCCTACTACGGAATTTCGAACCCTCGATGTTGAGTAGAATGATTTAGTGCCTCAAATTTACGACGTTCTTCTACAGAGTGCATTTTTGGAAGCAAGATATTCACGACTACCAGGCGTACAACGATACGATAGGGTCGAGTCGTGCGCAAAGCGACACCGTCCAGGAAGTTGATGCCAAACTTTTAACGCACTAAAGGTTTAGGTGCCGCGCCAAGTTCAATAGTTTTAAGGAGGTCCTCGTAGGACGTTACAACAAAATTTGCTGGCCGCAACAAAAGTTGTAGGTTCTTGGCGGTCATAGCGTACTGTCCGACCCCGAAGAAATACCGAAATGAACAAGATGTAGAAAGATTTAAGACGGAGCCCTAACAGGCGAAAGCAAGGGGTCGAGCTAATTAGGATACATACGAAGGATTGAGGCCTCTGACAGGTATGTGAAAACGCGCAAAATACGGAATATCTTGGGGAAAACATTCGGGAAATATGCGGTCAAGCATACAATAAGCTAGGATTTACCAAGAGAATACTCGGAAAATGTGATGAGAAAGCGAAAGAACGTTGTTATTCTACAATCGTCAGGCCTCATCTGGAATATGCTGCCAGTATATGGGATCCTTATGAAGCGGGGATGATATCGGAATTAGATCGCGTGCAGCGCAGAGGAGCTAGGTTTGTAAAACGATGCTACGATAAGTTTGCTAGTGTGTCTGGATTGTTGGAAGAATTGGGATGGGAATCGCTATCACAGCGTAAATTAAATTATAGGCTGAACCTCTTAACTAAATTTCAGGAAAAACATTTCAGCACGACGTACAAAACATACTATTAACCCCCTCGTACTACAGCAGATTAGATCGCGCCAATAAAATTAGACATATAGATTGTAGAACCGATAGGTATGAAATGTCATTTTTTCCGCGTGTCATTTGGGACCATAACAGCAATGAACGTCGTGATGAATGACGCGAATAGTGAGATTAGCTAGGTTGTAGATCTTTCTTTTTATATTCTCTGTTCTTACTTATGCATAATGTAAATATTGATGTTCTTATTTATGTATGACATTTTGAATCTGTAGTAGTAGTCTCTGTATTCATTGCATGTCACAACGATTGACGATGGAATGTTTCTTGATTAGTTGATTGTTAATTGGCGCGTTGCATGTGTGGTACGCTGGTTTCAATGTAGTTTCGGTGTTCTGCCGTACAATTCATGCATGCCTGGTGTGGAAGAACCCCCTGCCACACACCCTATGGGTGGCTTGCAGAGCATGACGTAGATGTAGATACAGATGAAAATTATAGGCTGCTCATAGAATCTGAACGCTAATAGATAGCAACAGATAACCACCTTCGATAGTCAAGCGTTTCACTTCAGGAAAGGGCCAAATGTAGGCATGAACTCATGAATAAATGCTTATCCATCAAAAATTGGGAAAAAATCTATCAAAAATTAGAGAAGGAAAATTCAACACTGAGATACTAACGTTTATTCCCTAGGTTTCCTCGTGGTCCGAGATTCATGTCGTTGACTGAAGAGGAAAATGCCAGTGTTTTAACCACAGATTAAACATTATTCGAATGCATTAATAAATGGATTTAGATACGCGACGAGTGGTTCGATTAACTAAACCACCCTAACCCAGGGTTTGACTATCGGCATCGGCGAATGATATCTCGTCATGCTCCGTGAATCTGACGCCGCCCGCTTAAGTGCAACACCGTAAAAATTCGAAATAGGGGCGAATACATCTTAATAAAGATTAACCGTCGCTACAGGTAGGTCAGCATTTCAGGTGATAGTTTGAAAATAAAGGCGTACTCTGCAGAAATAGGTGGAGGGGGGGCCAAATGACTTCCGCAATAGTGCAAGCCAAAAATTAATTATAAAACAGAGCGGCAAATGCGCTTAGGGGGAGGTAATAGGGAATAAACTAGAGTAACCTGCGTTATAAAAGAATATAGGCTCCCTTATTTGGGGACAATGGGCATGGACAGCTAAAATCGATATTGGTAGGATACACTATAGTGAGAGAGTTCCATACTACGCTCTTGAGAACAAATTCGAAGTCAACTACATATGGAATTTAGTACTATATATTTAACACAAAGTTTTCATTTCAATTTAGACTTATCTTTTATTCAAACTAATTCAAATTTATTATCAAAGCATTTGACCCCCATCTTCAATTTCTAACCATTATAAACGAAGAGGTAGAAGCTAGAATGAGAGAGTTAAGTCACTGTGTTATTTGAGAAATTATTCATCACCTACAGTGTTCGGATTTATTTACTATATAATATGTACCAAGTGTTCGTCTATAATACGCCTCCATATCGAAGTACACTCTAAACTCGCTACTATTCAACTCACCTAACCCCGTTGGGCGAGGGCATCCCTCTTCCAAAGCCTTAGAAGAGGGATGACGCAGAGGGTGAAGTAGGCAGGAAGCATGTCTTAGTACCTTGTAGTGTTATTGATTTGTCGCATTAATAATACTAACCAGTAAGTTATATCTTGAGTAGTGTTCTGCATAGTATCATGTTCTTCTACGTATCACTCTCCCAGTTTGTGGCCTGAATGCGTATCTTTGCCCTGCGTCTGGCATTCGGGGGAACGTGCGCGGTTCTGATTGAACTGGGATGAGTGCTGCATGCCTGGTGTGGACTCACCCCGTGCCACACACCCTAGTGGTGGCTTGCACGGTATTTCGTAGATGTAGATGTTGGCAGGGAGGAGAGAGCAGAGGAGTAAGAATGGAAATGGAGACGTTGTGGAAGGAGAAGAGGCTAGCGAATGGCAGGTAGGCAGCGTCACCTTCCTCTCATCACTAAGGCTCCACTCCCACAACCGCCAACCGTCCCTCAAATTGCCCTCCACGCCTGAACTTCCCAAGAGGGTGGCTCGGAGCCTCACTGGCTCCTCACCATACACGCTGGGTTTCTAGAATACAAACAGGCCATGGGTCTTCGGCGTTCTTCGTTTCAAATTTTTCGGTGACCATTGTCCCTCGTGACAACCAACATACGTATGCCATCAGCTTATGCAAGGGGTTCTCCTGAGGAAAGTTGTTTTTGCTGAACGGTCAAGCGTTTTAATATATAGCATATGCGAAGCATTGTAGAAACACATGCCTAAAAAAAATGCGACTGCAAATTCACAAGAACGAGTCTAGACGGGCAAAGGTAGGACGAGGACACGGCTGCAATGCTCGTTTTTATAATGAAACGGCCATGAGTGCGACAATTTATTTAACACGTTCACTAAGTTTCCCTACGACCAACCACAAACATGTTAAGAGACGAATACCTACAAGATCATAAAGAGACAAAAAACAGTAAAAATAAGCCAAGCCAATTGGAGGCTCGGATAACCTGTAATCATGTTCGAATCCAAGACAATTATCCCACAAAAAGGCAAAACGTTGATTTCTTTCTGATTATATTCGGTGCGTTTTGGAGGAATGTTCCAGCTTACATTTAGCATATCCACCATGGATAAAATTACTGGAAAACGCAACACAAAGACTCGCATTGCATAGGAAAAGTTAATAAGTTGACCAAGAGAGGTACATTTTTCCAGTTCCGCCGAACACAAACTGCCGGGAAAGGAGATGCAAACCAAATGCCGATACTGCCTAATCGAGTTTCACAAGGGTTTTCTCATATTCGGTGACAGATAAACTAACACTTCTTAACCTCCTCTCAAAAACACGTATATCTACGTTACGTGGTAAAATCCTCCGCGTTCACGAGACATAATCCACCTTAAATTTTATCACTGCATAAATCACCGCTAGCAATCGCTCACGTTAAGATAGGCGTTTCAAAGAATGAAATATATATGCCTGTGTTGCGTTCTAATGAACAAAGAGCGTAAACATTTCATCTCAAACCTCACCAAACAAGATCTAAAAATAAGGAAGGAGAGACAGGAAGTAAATTGGAATGCTTCAGAAAAATAACCAACAAAGCAGTGATAAATGACGGCTGGGGTATATATTCTTCCAGGAAAGCGATACCAAACAAAATAAGTAAATATTGATATGAATACGTTCGCCATTGGTATATTCACCAAATCCTTGCGGAAACCAGCAGGAAAACAGGAAATAATAGCCGCATGAGCTCAAAAGAGTATACAGAGGCACTACCTATCTCCACAGAGTGAGACTCGGCTGCTGATAGAAATATATTTAAAAAGCGATGAATTTGTGGTTCATTATTGGGAACAGAACTATCACGTACACAGAATAGAAAAAATGAGATGAAAACGAGAAAATTTCATAAATTTTAGATATCTGTACCATGAAAATGGAAAATCGAAACGCAAATAAAGCGAATAAAACAATATCTTGGTTTACTTGGTGGTGTTTCAATAGACATATTTATTATAACTTTCACTTAACCACAAAAAACTTTGTGGCTAAGTAAAGGTTGTAATAAATATGTAAATAAAGCGGCCTATGACAATAAAAATAAGTCCAAACGCAGCCAACGTAATGCTAGGGAGAGGGAGAAAATTAACAGCAGAGATCTCTTTGGGCAATAGTGGATGCCACTTGGGTGAGTTTAAACAACAATTACTGAAATGGTGTGGAGAAAATATTACTTTCCTTACAGCAAATACCAAGGAGAAGTAATTCTGGATAATCACTACACCATATGAGACATATGGCGTACGAATTGGGTGGAAATAATAGGAACTTACAATTAGAGCCATCTGTAATATAATGGTGTGAATGATTCATGACGATGATGAGTGCAGATGACATGATAGTTTTACCTGAAACAAAAGAATAATTAACAAGAAGAAACGAAGTGCATGGTATTCGGAGGAAAATGAGAGAAACTTAAGATCAAAGTAGAAAAGGAATGGATAGAACAAGTGGAGAGTCTCACGCATCTAGGTAGGTAAATTTAAGATATTAATTGTTCCCTGGGGATACGAATATGAATAGTAGTGGCAAAAGAAGGATTTCAAATAAAAAGGAAGCAACTCTGAACCGAAGAACAAAGAAAAGTGGATGAGGCTAGCAAATTGCTACATATGGACTGTGGCATTGAAGTGATCAAAGACTTACGACAATAATCTACATACTACCTTGCGAGCCGCCACATGGGCCTGTGGCAGGGGGTGTCAGGTCACTAGCCGTGTAAAGATGAAAGGGATGAGGTTTTGGAAGGAGAAATTGTGACGTGTATTATGGGTGTGTATTTAGAGGAGCTCAGTTTTTATTGTGGTCGCTTATTGTGCGCGGAAAGAACGAGTGTTCGTACCTATCTGTTCGGCAGTGTATCACTCTCATTTTATCGCCTCAGTCAGGCCTAGAAATGTAGTGAGGCGTCATGATAATATTCTGTGTGTTTCTCTGAAATAGACCAGTTCTGAATTTCTCAAGCATCCTAAGCCTAGCGTGTAGCCTCCGAGTCTCTAGGGGCTCCAACCTTAATCCCTCTAAAAGTTGTTTAACACTATATGTTCGCTCGTAGCGGCTTTTAACGATGCATGCAGCCATTCTTTGTATTTTATTAAGTTTTTTGGTCAAATCTTTATGTCCAGGTTCCAAATACTTGTGGTGTATCCGAGGTGTGGCCAAACCAGAGCGAAGTAGCAACTCTCATTTACTTTTTCATCCGAGGACCTTCCAACTATACGCTTAACAAAACCTAGTTTCTTTGATGCTGTGCCGCCTATGTTTTGTAAGTGGAAACGATTAGAAGAAGGAACAGGATAGAAGAATGCCAGAGAAGAAGAAGTTTTCTAACGACAGCAATGGAATGAATGGCGGAGGGAAAGCAGAGAAGGGGAAAAGAAAAAAAAGAAGATGCTGGACAATATCAAAGTATAAGGAAAATACCTAAAAATGAAGCGATTAGCAGAGAGAAGAATAGAGTGGGCGTAGTGTCCGAGAGGACACTTGCCGAGAGGCAGAAAAACATGAGTGAAGGTAATATTACTAGGACAGACGAATATTCAGCAAGCGACCTTAAGGGTTTAGGGCAGTGCGCAAACCTAGAAAAATAATGCGCTAAAAGTGGAAAGAAAGGATTAGGAATTTATGAAGTAAACTCGTATTCGTGTCAAGCATTATCAACAAAATACTTGGTACAACTCCACGGTTTATTTAGGACCACATCGATCACAACGTCTATAGCGTCATTATCGAGGATTTGTGAATAAATATTGTGAATTCCTTCCAAGTGACGTCATACTCCATAGCTTTAATATATTGTTAGTTAAGCACTTATGGTGGGAAACCTTGACGGAATGCCGAATTTTCACACTGTCAACCACGTCCATATGGTTAATAGTCGAGGCCCACGTCGCGTCGGAGCCAATAAAATTACTATTATTTCGGGCAACTCAAAGTGGAACTTTCTCAGATTGAAAGAAAGTAAACATTAAATTAATTAAACAAGGCTTTACTCCGATCAAAATTTTGGATTAGGTCACAGATCTTAAAATTCTCTAAAACCTGATTTTCTGACTTGAAGATGACACAAAGTGCCGAAGTCCGGGTCGTGATAATAAATTCCCAAAAGTGGAGTACACAAGATTAATTAATTCTTCCGCGATGGATAACTTCCACGAACTCAAGCCTAAATACGTTTCCTTTGCTCAAAATCCTCATTATTCTGGCGTCAAAACCCCAAAGAATATCTAGATGGGTGTAACTCCGACGACGATCAAATTTCTGGCCGAGTACATTGAGCAATTATAAAAAGGAAACATTAAGGGAGGCCAAAAAGATCGAAGGACTAAATGCTCTCCAAAGTAAGTAAACTCCCCACGGCTCAGTTAGCAGACTCCGCGACATCCACCCGAGGGACAAACACCTCACCCCACACCGCAAGCTTACCTAAGTGCTGAGGGACTACGTCGGCACAGAGACTGCAAACAGGGAGTATGTTCTGTATTCTGAGACAAAACTTAGCTTTAAAAAAAACTAAATAAACAACAAAAACTAGAAAAAGAAGAGTAATATGGTCACTGACAAAGCCAAGAAATTTTTATCACCCGATGTCACAGATTCAATGATATAATGATTCAAGGATGAGTCATTCCATGAATGGCAACTCCCCTTTCAATTCTCCTTCTGGCGAACCACACAACTTCCTTATCACTAATAGCCTCTTCTCTGTACTCCAACAAGGAATTGTAATAAAGTAGTACAGTCGGCCACCTAATTATTGAATGGTACCACAGATGACTCGAAATAAAAAATGCCGGGTGCCTAGGTAATTACATTTTAATCAGTAACAACTCTAACCATGAAACACGAGATTACAGAAAGAGCGGCAAAACACGTATCAAGCAGATAGAAGATGTCCACGAGGTGATAGAGTGAAAGACTCCTAAAAAGAAGGAAAATGCATACATGAAATACAAACCAAAGGGAAAAATTTGAATCCGTAAAACGAAATCTCCCTTGGCGGGATATCTTAAACCTAGGACGTTAACAATGGAACAAACGTAAATTCAATACAAAACTACACAAGCCTCTGGCCTTGACGTTCATCTTGGTTCTGGGTTTTTGTAGTCTGTAAGGATACGATTCCCACCAGCTTTTAGTAAATTTCCTCAAAAGAAAAGATTTAGTGATGTCCCAGGGAATATCAAAATTAAAGATTGTTTTCGGTATTCACACCGGGTTGAATGAATTGACAATTGGCAATAGGAGTATAGACCATATGATGAAGCATCATGGGACTTAAACCACAGATACAAACAGCAGCCAATGAAAAAAAATTTTCAAAATTCTTTTTCTCGCAATAAAAAAGGCCCTCATACCAAGAATAGACGTACCAGGGGCAAGAATGGTCCAATTCCCGCATATTCAAAACATGCCTATTTAATTTTCTCGTTACCCGCTTCCGTAAATAATTGCTGACAGTAGGAATACCTAAAGACGCGGGTGTCACAAAGGGCTAATAAGATTCCACGGCAATGATCCAAAGTAAGAGGGCCATAGAGGCAAGGGGAGAGGGCATCCACACGGCAGCTAGCTCGCTTCGAGCGATGAAAACGGGCTATGTGGGGGGACGGACTATGGACGAGGGCATGGCCATTACCAAGGTCAACTACTCCAAGATGCTTCCAAGGGAGAGGGAACGTCCATCACGAGGCAGGGCTCAAGCTGTAGTCCTCAAGATTGGAGCCATCGCTATTCTTATGGTCGAAGGGTTCCCAACAATAATTGTCATGCCTGTCAATGACGAAGGGACTGTAACTATTGACAACGAACGATAGATGCTTCCCAATGGGGCTATGAAGACCTTGCCCCTAGAATGCTCCCCCGATGGAAAATGTAAATACTGTAAAAAATACTCATATTTTCATGCAAAATGTCATTGATCGTTCTCAATGCATTCAACACACATAAGAGTGCCAAAAGAATGCAACATGACGCAATGCAAAAAACCGCACAGATTCCCTGAGGAATGATATTCTCCTGACTAAAATTCACAGCTGCAACCAGAAAAATACATATAGAAGTTTTTCATGATAATCTACGCACGATGTATACGTAGGTTTATGACAACATAGTAATCCAAACACCTGTTTTATCTCACGGTTTCGATTTACAGCTGCATTGCTATTTTTTTTACTTGTATCACGAGGATCTTGAGGAAATTAGTAATTACGTACTGCAATATACATTTATACAAATATTTTCTCTGGCATTGGTAGCATACCTATAGTGTAGTGCATTTATGTGAAAGTTGCTCTTAAAATAGTGTGTGTTGGTGAGAACTCACCCCCTTGAGTTGGCTTGCAGGGTAATGTGTACATCTATATATATTACCCTGCAAGACACTAAATGGGTATTTGGCCGGGGGTGACTTATCACCGCGTATCGAGTAGATTTTTGATTGTGAAGAGGTATAATCGTGTAGATGGAAAAGAAATCGGTTACAAACCTAATACCGGTACTAGAAATAGATCATCACGATATGATTCACTCCCACACTTGATGGTAACATCACGCATGCATCGAGCTCACTTGCTGTCCTTGTTGGTGTAATAAAAGCAAATGGGTGAATGGCCATTACTATTTCGACCCACATCCAACGTTTAAGAAGCAAAATTAGTCTCTACGCCGAAGATGTAACAACATGAACTCAAAGGAATCAACATAAGAAACTAAGGCCTACATAGTTTTTACCTTCGGGCAGTTACTACTCGTAGGTATTTCATCTCACATTGAGTTGATGCAATTGATCTCATCAAGTCAAAATTCGACCTTAGGCTAACAGTCAGCAGCATGTACCAAATAATGAGCTGTGGAAACAAAAATTGCAATGGCGAACGTTGATAATGCCAACGCAAAACGATACCTATCACTGATAATCATAAGGTAACGACAGTAGACAACGCTACTGGGACTGGGATCGAAAACTAGTCCACGGCTCAAGCGATGAATGTCAGAACAGACATGCTGACTCTGTAAGCTGTTAAACAGTGAAGGCTGGCGTCTCATTTCCATGCTAGACACAGTTTCAAATCCATACTACCTAAACCGCTGGATATGTTACAGTAAAAAAGAAAACTCACCATACGACACCGAAGGCTCCATATCCGATGGGCCGGTCCGGCTGAGTCACATCCTGGTTCGGCGTGGTTCCCGCTCCACCTGGAGGAACCACTCCTGTCTGTGGCTGATGAGCACCTCCACACGGCGCCGCTTGTCCTCCCGATGGATTCGCACCCGGCTGATGTGGTGCCGCGTGGTAATAGGGCTGGGCAGCGGCGGCCGCCGCCGCGGTGGCGGCTGCCAGTATTGCCCGCTGATGATGGTGCGCGGTGGCCGCTCCACCGCCTCCCGCGCCGGGGCCAGCACCCCCGCCGTTGGCAGCTCCACCCCCCGCCGATGCCCCCACGGCCGCGCCTACACCAGCGGCTCCACCACCGCCGGCTGCTCCCCCGCCCTGCATGAGTGACATGGATACCGACATGGACAGCACCCTCGAGTGCCTGCTGGGCCCCACGACCGCCATCGGCTACGCAGGACGAACGCGTAAAATGTATCCTTCGCCGTCGTCTCCGTTTTTCACTGATTCCTCGGATATCTTTCTGGGAGCTACCGGGCAAGCGGTTCACCTTCCGTACCGCTGCCTCCAAGCGCCTGTACTTGGACTGCCAACACTTCAGCGGAAGGCTACGAGGTGAATATCCTGCCAAGTATTAATAGGGTTTCAATCAAGAGGTGACAGTTCTCTCAGTTAGCTCACTTTAAGAATAATTTGAGAAAATTAACAGTTCGCACTAAATGCCAAGTACAATCATGACCGGTACATGTTTTCCAGTAGTGGTCGTATGATTGGGTTGGTCGTCAACTAACTGCCGAGAACTGAAATATACACGTGAGCGACCTGAACTTAATGAGGGTCATTCCACTCGTTCAATAAAATATAAACAGGCTTTAATCCGAGATGAGAGTTCCACAAAAAACCGTTGAGAATGGGAAGGATTGTTCGCGGATAACCAGGCTGACGTTCGTATATAAGAATTATCCCTGAAGTGAATTCAAATCAAACAAACTAAATTATAACCACACACAATACTTCACTTAATCGCAAATCTTCTTGGCGAGTAATTGCACTATTACTTTAAAAACTTCTTATGACACTTGCTGACCACTTATGACTTCAGACATTAGCCATCGACACCAAAACATACACACACATTGTAGGCTGTTTCCTTCAAACAATGGCTCATTCCGAATGCCGAAGCATTTCTTCGGATTTAAATTTTTATCACAAACACGAACGAAAAGATGATTTGGCAGTCCCAAAGATCAGCAGCATGTCGGTTGTTAAAATGAACTGCCGATTCACGCGAAGTTTTTGCAGAGGTGTATCCAAAATTCAAAGTAAAATAGGACTCAATAAGGAAACAAATGTGGGAAATAACACTGCCCAGCAACAAAAAAATCCTTGGTTCTATAAAATCCTCATGGGCAGCACAAGATATACAAACATTAGTCCTGACTCCCCACACGAACCTTCCTAACCGAGGGAGAATCAGGAACTGCAGATGCTAATGCGATGGACGGGAACAGCTGCACAACAGTAGTCACGTGATAACCCATCATGCTTTGGGAGGGAAACAACCGAAGTTCGAAATGCGCACCATTTGAAACTGTCTGCTACGCTTTTCGAAGGTTATAAGTTCTTAAGGACCCTCATTGGGAACCATCCTTCTCATCAGACAAGGTTGAATTGTAATAAAAACTTATCGGCACATAATAAAAGGTTTCCCTTGACATTGATTGGTGACGTAGTCTTTGAACGTGATTTCTTAGCTAACTTCACTCCATACAAGTAGCCGTCATTTATTGTTAGTATCCTTCACCATACACGTAATCACTGACATTATACCAGGAGTAAATTCTAGGATTGAAATAAAATTTAAAACTGTATTTTAGTCATTTATTTACACAATTTTCTGAGGCCGTCGTGAATAAATCTAATCCCGATACTAGCAAAAGGCCTTACATTTCACACTTTTCAAACCACAATTATTTGTACAATGACTCGATAGTACTCTTCGTACATACAATTCATTTATCACAGATTCATTCAGTAATGATATATTTTAAAGCATTAACCATTGGTCATGTTTAGAATCGCTTCTGGCTCATTTTATTGTACAATACTTCTTGGAGCTAAAGGCAAAATGAGGGTGAACATTTATCATAATAAACAATAGTAAACACTAATAATGTACAAGCACACCTATAAAATTGTATGTATAAATAACGAAATTCTAAAATTACTGTCTGGTAGATAGAGGCAACAAAAACATGCCATGTAAAATTTGTACATGCCACCTGATCTCGCCTTGATGAAATTAAAACAGCTCACAGTCACTTAAACGTCATTTAGATCTCAACATGGACTTGTTTTCTTTGCAATAAAATTTAGGAGGCATTGACATCAAAAAGCACATGAAATGGCAGAAAAGCCTGAATTTGAAATGACCATGTTACCCTGTTTATCTCTAACTTATGTGAAACTTCAATACATTGCTCTAGAGCAGGAAATATGCCTTCCCATACATGTCAAATTCTTAATAGGCAACCAGCATATTACTGATCCATTCACTGTTTTTTAAGGACCGTTATTTCACAAGCATTACAAAATCTGATTCGACCACTTCACAGACTGGAAAAGTGCCATTCCTCAGTATATCCCCACAAAGGAAATTTCATGAAGAATGATAACATTCATCATTTCACCAAATAAACATTTTCATTCCATCACAAGAAAAACAACAATAAATTATTTTCCAGTATAAGAACTAAACAAAAAACAATATGCCTTTTGCATAAATTAAATTTCACTGCATTCGGTATTTCAGCTGGACATCAGATAATACATAAAATAATTTTTTTCTTTAATCTTTCACAGACTACCTATCAATAATATCAAATATAACTATATTGCTTACAAAATGCTCTGGGTCCTTGCAATAGAGGCAACCTGAGTAGTTTCTTTTCAAGTCAGGCTCAGAAAACAGAAATAACATATATGGTAGTTTAGTTTTAAAATTTTAAATAATCTAACAATTCCACCATGGACCACGAAACACCCTTCATATTAAGAAAATTATTCAACAATATAAAGGAATCACTCAATGAAAATCAAAGGCATATGCTCTAGCAATGCATCATAGTGGATACAATATTACAACATGTGATCACTTGACATATCTACTCGAGCACAAATATTTGACCTGGGCTATTAAGGAGGGAGGATCTGCCCTCATCCCACTTTTACACTGCTACCAATTATTGTGGCAGCACAGAAAAAATAACTAGGGATTCAATACGACAGTTATACCTGTCTCCTCCATCAAAAGTCCTTCAATATTTTGGGCACCAGTTCTACTACATAATAATAATACAAATATTTCTAATTTTTTTGCAAATTTGTGTGACTGAATATTAACGAAATGTTCATTCTCTAAGGTCAAACTGAAAATTGACTGATTATTATTATTACCATTCCGTCTTGAAACATCCTTGTACATTGTTTTCCCTGATTCATCATGACAATTCAGGATTTAAATAGTCATTCTTTATGACAATTCAAATCCGGTATGGCTGGACACTGCGTAGCGTAGCTTTTCTCGTAACGTACTCTTCCTTTGATAGTTAGGCAATTTGAGTAAATTGAAACAAGTAGAGGATGTTGGTAGTCTATGCTGAGGGTCCTTTTTCCTAATGGTAAAAAAACCTCGTATGACACTACCTGTGAAAAAATAAGTGGATTTGACAATGAAATCATTAATGGAAATACAAAAATAATAAGGCACACAATTAAAGCATAGATTCACATATACTTCTTATGAATTGCATACTGAGAATTATCTAAAATCCTCCATACGGAATTAAAACATGATTGAAAACACCTCTTCTGCTTAGCTCTGTAAAATTTTGATTTCTCCTTCTAAGATGTGAATATGCTCAACTAAAACATTAACACATGCAGCAGAAAAAAATCCCATGATAATGATGACCATCTGTGCTAACATAGACAAGATTTATGACTTTAGAGGCTAATTTACCTTGAAGAAGCAGATAAACATACTTTTTCAGTATCTGGTCACATTCTCTCTTCTGAATGTGGAACATTTTAATACAATAAGAAGTAACAGCGTTTCACATACACTGCATAGCTATTGTTGCAGTCAAGAGTTTGATTCATACGTCTATATCTCATAAAAATAACTTTTTCCAATTGACTCCACTCCAAATGCAAGATTCTTTCAAGAACTAATGCTATAGTACTCTTAAAATCTTCAAGAAAATATTTCACCCGGATAATTTCATGCAATGCCATTGACAGATAAAAATTACTCCACCAGCATCGTTTGAAGATGAAACAGCATCTTTGCTATTAGCCAGAATAGCTCCTCCAGAGAATTACTTCCTAAGAATGGCATATGAGCCATTATTTGCTATTATGAATGTTGAAATGGCTTCCAGAAGTCTCTATATAATATATCGGCACCTTCTGTTAATCTTAATGTTGAAACAGTAGCTTTGCTATTAGCCAGAATAACATCACCAGGGAAGGATGCCGTTTTACAGTTCAGATGGCATATCACACTATTACATAACTTCCACTACTTTCCTAACGAATAACGACTATCACCTTTTCCAAACATTATTTTGAGTACTCTGCAAAATCTCTATAGCCAGGGCTTTAAGAAAATATAAAAATGAATAATCACAGAGATTGACATTGAGAGAATTGACATTGTAATACCTATTACAGGGTACAGAAGCTCTCTCTCTCATTTTAAGTATACACATGTCCCAATGTGAATGTGAGCGAAAAGTAAGGAAAGTTATTAGAAACCTCACATAGTTGAGAAAAAGCATGAAGTAGGAAACCTCTGAGACATTTGCACACACCATTCATCTTGCTTTATATATGATAATTTTTGATGGATTTTCACTTCCACTGTTCCAATCCAAGTCTGTGTAAACAAATCTAGGTAATATACAAGAACCTACAATAAACACCATTCAACCTCACTTTTAAGATTTTCATCCATCTTTTCCACTATCTCATATGACACGGGCAAGCTCAAAATATTGGCCACCTTGCCTTGACTCTGCGTTCCATTCTTACACTCCTTTTAGGCCCCACCAAACTATCCAAAACAAAATGCAGTTGTTGACCATTCAACAGACTTATGAAATCTTTGCAATTGACCATCACATCAATTACCTTCAGGATATACACCTATCTGCACTTCCCAGACACCCTAATGTTGTCTGCTTCATAGAATAATGAAATGTTAAAAGACCAAGATAAAATGTTAAAATTAACCATACAAATACAAGCAAACAGTATGCTTTTTAACACTTATGAGATGAGCTGTCATTATAAATAAATATTAATATCATTCACTAAGCCTACATATCCATTATTTGTTAATACATACAGAAATATTATCTCGTGACTTTAACAAGGACAGAATTCCCGTTCACAGACAGAAAGTTATCTCTTATTTGATGAATGTTTCCAAAAATACTTGATCATCAGTTAAAAACTCCCATGATAACTACAAACAACAGTATACCACAAATAAAATGCTTCCCAGTGATGAAGTGAATAGCCAAATAATTTTTTTTAAACTTATTTGACAGCATATCAATCCAAGAGAGAAGTGTTGACATATTAGTGATGAAAAATAATGAAAAAATTATTTTCTCAACCGATTACACTCTTCTCCACCATAGACTTACCCCTGCCAGTTATATTAAATTAAAAATAAGTATGAGCAATTTTATATTCAAAACGAGTAAATTGGTGCCTGCAATTTTCAAGCAAGGGGGAGAGTTTGTATATGATGATACTCTTTAAATAACTAAAAATGAATGCATCATCATTACAAAACCCATGAAAGCTCTCAAGTATGCGTGCTACATGCAAGCAAAAACAAATATTATGAAAATCAAAACCAATTACACGGTCCATGAGGTATGGATACCAGACAGTTCTGGTACAAATTATATTATATCTCATCCGGTTATTGACCACTTCTCAAAATAACATAATCAAATAGAGAGCTGGCCGGCAACACCAAGTTCCAAACCATGAATCGACACTCGGCCCGGCGAAAATAAAGTACTGTCATCAGTATACTAAAACGAACGTGGAACCACTGCAAGTTCATCATAACCTAATTTGACGGAATATAAGATGCTCTTCTACGTTAAATATTCCATTGAAGTACAGCATACTTCATAAGGGCTTATATGTAGAATTTTACTATAGAAATTCGATCCGAATCGACATTTTTAATATACTAATTGCATATTTTTTTAATGAAAACTACAATATCATGATGCTTGGTTGGTTTAAATTGGTCATCAAATCTACGGAATAGCCAGGAAAAAGGTGAATAAATTAGGCCCAGTACATAGCAGCACGAAAAATGGTATAAAGTAGACTAAATAACATTCACTTAGTATACCTAACCCATACATGGAAAGCTATCGGTTGAAATAACTCAGTCTAATCGACTTTTTTAACTTTTCCGATTTTACCCCAAATCGACGCATAAATCTAACCCTCCCCTGAAACTGGCCCACCTCGCTGAGTTTCAAACCTCGAATCGACACTCGGCCTGGCGACAATGGAGAAATATATCCATAGCAACGAAAGTGAAAAAATTTCAAAACCTCAAATAAAAGTTTAAAAAAAATTCAGTTTAAGGGTAGGTAGGAAAGAATCAATTGCACGAAAAAGATTTTACAAACATTCAGCATCATATTTGTGAAAGAATCAGTCTTGTAGCTCAATTCTTTCATACTTAAATGAACGAAAGAAAAAAATCTATACTAATTTTTTTCTTTTTTCCCATTTAATCCCATGTAAAGTTATCGATTGCAATAACTCTAAGCGTAATACACTCTTTTAACTTTTTTGATTTTTTTATATATATAAATATAAATATCAGATTATTTCAAGAACTAATGCTATCATACTCTTCAAATCTTCAAGAAAATATTTCGCCCGGATAATTTCAAGCAATGCCATTGACAGGTACAAATTTCTGGGCAAACAATCCTTCTGGTATTGTTGACATGCTAGATGAAAATTACATTACAACTACATTTATTCTACTATCAATATTTGATGCATATCAACACAAAACATCAATAACAAAAATTATTTTAATTAGTTGAACTTACATTCACAGATTCTTGAGTATTATTTTCTCAAGCCCATTTTACTAGTATAAGAGCACACAAAATGTTGACAGTGGGCTAAGGTGTAATTCATTTTACTTATGATCAAAATGTCAATAGTACCAACAGAAATTGGGGCTATAGTGAAAGACAGCCTGGTAATGTTTTCCAAAAACAGCACCCCACATCAAGAAAAGCAGCCTATGAGTATAAATGTGTAATATTGATGGCATAATTCTAACATACCAATTGTATCACCAGTATCTTCATCATCACCAACTTCCACACATCTGATAGAGAATGGAGGTTCAAGATGTGCAAAACCAAGGAGAGGAGGCTTGGAGCAGCTAGTCACAAACTTGAATGACAGAAAGAAAATGTCATTAAGAATGCTATGGAAATAAGAACTGATGGCCCACAAAATCTTGATCAGGTGATTCGACAAGGTAAAAACTTGTTAAAAACATTCTCACTAAGTTGAAAATTATACTCACACAGATATAGTAAATACAGCTAGAAAACTAAAAAACTACAAAATTCAAATATATAATCATGTACACAAGTAACTTTAACATGAATGCAAACCCCTTCAAAAATTCATTGAGTAAAGACAACAATTTGTGTCAATGCAGGAATGCATGCTCAGAATATAGTCTCTATTCAAATTTTAGGAATACGTCCTTGAATGTAATTGCACATGAATCCTCTCCAGTTCATTCATCATTAAAACACACCTCTAAAGACTGATTACATTCTCATCACCAGTGCAATGCCTAACACCTTCATTCAGTCAGTGGACCAGCCGATTTTCTCAGCAAGCCCAATCATAAGCATTCAAATTGCTTGTACTTAAAAAAGGGTAGAAAAATAATAATTTTTTAAACAGTTACTAACCTTTAAAAATAAACTCCTTTCTTCATCAGTGAAATCTTTTTCAAGTATATCCCACAACCAGCTGATAACACGATGAGAATCATGAAACCCTCCATAGTACTGTGTATGTTTCCGAAGGTCACGAAGATCTAGAGGAGCATTGTCTCCAGAGATCAATCTTTGTAGCTACATAAAAGAATACCTATATTATTACATTTTCTATGAAGGATGAAAATAATGGTCAAATTAAGCATTCACAAATAATAATTTTTGGTCGACCTAGCAATTAGTAGATGGTGTTGCATTACTTAATGTATCCATTCAAATTGGAAATACCCTAGATCTGCTGAGGCACTATTCTAATTTTAAGAGGGAAAATTCTCAGGCAGCTAGAAACATTATTTCCCAATGAACATGCTGCATTAACTTATTATTAGCTGAGATTATAAATTAATTAGCTGAGATGAAAGAAAAAATGTTAAGAATATGAGGTAATAATTAAGAGAAAAAATTCTGGAAAGGACAATTGAAACCTTGAAATGAGACATTACCAGAATGTTAAATAAAAATGAATGAGGGATGGTCATTCACTGTCACTGACTTTAAAACAAGTTAATGTGATAATATAACATAGCAGCACCAGGTTACATCTGGTGCAGATAATTTTTATACCTGTATTGAAATATAAAAAGCATTATCTCTGAGCTTTGCCCAAAATGGCTTTGTTCTACTTCACATCTTCCTCACTATCATGCGAAAACCAATAAGGCAAAAGATTCATTTGTGGATCCATTGCACACATCCAGAATGCAGAACATAAGACAAGCAATAGACATAGCTGATGCCAACAGAGCAGAAGGCATTAATTTCTTCGAGCATTTCGTCAGCGATGAAAATTTTCCCTTTTACATTTGTCTGATTGTAAAAAATTATTATGTGACAATAAAATCAAAGAGCCTTAAATATATTTTCCAGTTACAAAACAACTAGGTAAAAATAGGAAAAATAACATGAAATCTCCCTTTTACCAAAACTGTGAACATTAGATACTCAGCCTAACTTGATCTAAGAATTTTTAAATCAAATATGAAAAAAACTAGCAGCAAAACCAATCAGTCTTTAAATAGACAAGGTGAGTTAAGATCATAAGGATTGAGCTGATTGGATACTAAACTCCATGGTGCATGAAATTTACAATATACAGAACAAGGGGGCAATTTCTAAGTTTATCTGATCAGAAAATGAAAATCTGATCAGAAAATGAAATGGCTACATTTCAAAAGATATACCCAGAGATTTCACCACGATCGAATTTGCAGCCAAATGCTCAAGAAATTCTTTTAAGCAAAATAAAATTTTTCAGTGAATACATAGGAATTTACTGAATTTCTTTTCCATAGTATGATAAACTTAAAACAAAACCTAAGATTAAAGACATATCACAATTACCTCAGGAGTAGAGAAGAGTGCCAGCCAATCTGGATTGATGATTGAGCGAAACCCTCGGATAAAAGCAGCGGTCTGATCTTTGATTTGGGTATGCATTCGGAAATGAGCCATTAGGTGAATGTAGTTGATTCTAAAAAAAAGAGATTTAGAAGTAAAATAATATTTAAAAGCATACTAAGGCCTTAATCTTGGATAAGAGAAAAATAACTTTGACAAACCATAAAACACCCACACTAATATTATGCCTCATTAAATGACCTGAGTATAATTAACATTGTATACACCTCTCGAGATAGAAAGTTTCTAGATTTAAGAGAAAATGGATGATAGATCAAATAAGCACTCAGGACGTAAGCTATTGTTTCATGAGGCAAAGTATTGATTTGGCTACATTCCGTTTTCCTTGCTTATCATGTAAATAATTATTAAATAATTAACCCTCTTAGTGCTACCTTCTGCCAGTGGTCCTAGTAAGAATTGCAAAGGGTAATTCAATAAAATGTACTGCCTTCAGAAAAAAAAACATTATGTAGTTATTGTTTTAGATATCCATATAGAGTTTTTTATTTTATATAAATTGAATTAGTTGATGATGATACTCTTCTTTTTACATTATCTGAAAATAAATTAAATTATTTCAGTGCTATAAAGTGGAAAAATATCTATATGTGAGCCAATATGAGCCAGGCCTGCAGCACTTTTTCCCCAACATGCAAAAGCCAATAAGTGCCCATCCCACTAAGACAGTTATGTACAATTACTTCTAACTAGGGTATACTTAAAGAAGGGGCTGGGACTTCAACTGCAAAGAGGTACTCATCTATACTAGGCTCCAGATAACAGCAAGATTTTACGAACCATTCATTACCTTTCAGGCTTGAGAAAATTCTGTAGAGCAATTCCACAGAAGTACATTTAGCTAAATCTGTCAATTTAATTAGTGAAAGATCCACCCAAAATATGTATTTATAGAACCATTTCAATTTAGAATCTTTAAAATTATAAACTGTAAGCAAGAGCCAGTGATAATTTTAACAGAGCATTTAATAAAAAATTTCCAAGCAAATGAAATATAAAAAAATATTCTGATGGATCAAAAACAAACTTCTTAAGTTTAAACTGATTGGCAAGAAACCTAAAATATACAAACACTTTCAGAATTGAAATATGACGGAGTGACACCTTTCCTCGGAAGGAAATCTGTCAACAAACTTCTGTATAATCTAAAAATCACAGTAGACATGCATTTATCATTAAACTTCCCAAGCCCCAAGCAAGGAGTGCCCAGCAGCAGACTCTTTCCTCATTTAAAAAGGCACATGGAACTAAAATGTTTATCAAAATTACTAAAAAGTTCAATCTTGGATAAGAGAAAAATACCTTTGACAAACCATAAAACACCCACACTAATACTATGCCTCATTAAATGGCCAGAGCATGTAATTAGCATTGCATACACATCTCTAGATACAAATATAGCACACATGCTAAAAAATAAACTTCTTACTAACTTGTTTTCATTAGTTACCAGAATGGCTTTACCGCCTGGAACAAGTTCATGAGTAACAATTTGGCCCATGCAATCTTCATCCACTGAGAATGTTAGATCGAGTTCTGAGACATCTCCCTCATGATGTTTGATGAACGTTAAGGATTTGCATAGTTCTCGATCCAAGGAAGGGAGCTCATCAATTGAGGAATAATACAAAGCTTGACTGTGGGTTCCAAGAAGTTGGCTTAAGAAAAATGATGCAAAAGGAACATCTACGACGATTCCCTGTAAGACAGAAATCAACATTTCAGTAACAAATGAAAAAAATCAATAATTACTTGTTTATCAAATATCTATCCACTTAGGCTATCATCAACTTGTAGTAACAATTGATTGGTATGGATTTGGATCAGCCTTGACAACTATCCAACCCTTCTTTATCCACAAAAAAATTAATTTTCAAATATTCAAAGGGATGGATGGGAATTCTTGGTAACTGTCAGGATTGATGTTTTCCATTTTCATACCTTGAAGTTCAAAGTAAGCATATTAAGAATGATCTCATTACTAGTTTTCAACATTATATCTTTACACATACTTTTCAGCTAATTATATGCATAGGCAAGTAAGATGCACCATAGTTTTCACTATAGTTAAGAGATGCAGAGAATGGGTTTTTTATCAAATACTGAAACAAATTAGGCAACATGGTATAATCTCTGATGCCACTGTGCTTATCTTAACTTATTTCTTAATACAAATTTAGTGTCACACAGATTTCAACAAACTTTCTCTGAAAATAATATTGCTGGCATAAATTGCCATTATAAACTCTGAAATTCATTAAAAAAGACATTGAAACAGAAAAATTCCACATAAAACTTGGCACCAACTTCAACAACTGAGTAATCAGAATCCAATTACTGGCACCGCACCACTTCTAGTCCAGGTCTTCAGGTAAAATCAGACCTTGAAATTGATTATGTACATACAACGCAGGGTGGTTTAGAGCAGGGCAGGGTATGACTTTAGTCAATTTGGAGATGTGGAAATTATAAAGAGATGAAGTAGTGTGTCAAGAGAAATTATCACCACAATTTTTCCCATGCTAAGATTAAAACTATCAAAAGTATAACTCGCGTATATAGTCGAACCCCCAATTTTTAACTCAAAACATTTGATAACACAAATGTATATTATTCCACGGCATGGTCATATACAACCTTTCCTGACAAAACTAACTTTTTTCCCTTCACTGTGACTCTTTATAGCTCCTCATATCACCTAACCCTTAAATTACGCTTGCATTTCATATTTTCCTTCCACTTCCAGGTGTGCTTTATCTTCTAACTTTCACCCTCCTAAAGTGGTTCCACCATAAAAGGATATAAATATCATTATTCACTTTCTAGCTACTTGCAGAATCATGTGCCATCTTTCTAAAGTGAAAAACAAAATGTGCTTCCTTTCTACACTATTTTCCTCAAAAATAGAACTTGAAATTATATGGAGTTCAGTGGGAGAACGGGAGAAACATGAGGAAAAATAATATTTTCCCCATATACAGTGCAACCTCAATAAATGAGACCTCATGGTGCCCAGGAAAATCCTCACGGTAAATATGTTACTGAAGGTCTGAAAGTGAAAAATATTTTCAACCCCAGGAAACAAGTGGTTTACAATGAAATTTTGAGGGAGGGAAGTGCATAGAACGGGATGTTTTTCAGTGTAAAAAGAAGTGACAAAACTAGAAATATCAATTTAAGAGGAAAATTAATATGAGAGGTGGTTTTCAGCAGCCATTTGGGTATTTTACGGACAGTCTCAGATGGCCCAGTGATCGAGTGACTTTAACATCTTACGTAGTACAATGGCGAATTTGTGGGAACATTTGAGAATCGAGGTGATTGGTGATTTCAAGGGTTAATGTAGGAGCTGGAGGCATGTAGAAACGTATATTTTCTAGAAAAAATCTCCCTCTAGACAGTTGGTGATTATAAGAGTAAATGTAGGGATAGCGAGGGAAATGGGGGGAAACATTGAAAACACAGAAAAGTAGGCAGTGAAATGCAGAAAAAGTCAGAAAAAAGCACGTGAAAGAAAGGAAGAGAATGGGAGAAAGCAACTTTTCCCTGTACACATTGCTTATTAATTCAAGGGCCTTTAGTACACTTGTATCGGTGGAAGGTTAACCACATGGTCCTCTGGATCCCCTGAATCGGAACTCAATTCCACACTGTCATTTCGCACCGCAAGCAGAAAGTACACAGACCAAAATGACCCTCTATCTCTTCCCAACCTTCAGGGTCCTCAGTTTCTTTATCGTCTTCAATTTCTTTGTCTTCAGGGACTCCTTGAGATGAGAAACCAGCATGTTTAAAGCAAGAGGATACCTCAGGTGACATTTTGTCCCAGCTAGAAACTACATCATGCGTGGCATCCAATGTTCCATTTCTTCCTCATTAAGTTTTTAAGCTCCAATTGCCTCAGTACGAAATTCACCAGCATGGCTCTATAATTTTGCTAATGCAATTTTATTATTCCTTGATCAAGTGGTTGCAGTACGCTGGTGGCAGGAAGATTAGTTCTGTGTTCTTCAGGTCGATTTGTGGGTGGGCGGGATAGTTGTCAACAAATTAGGCAACTTTTCTATTTTTACCTCCAATTCTTGTGTCAAATGCCCTTTGCCACTGAGCAAAAAGTCCAGAAGTCATCCATGCTTTGGTATTATATTCGTAGCTTCATGGGGGAGTCATAATCCCTTTAAAACAGCGAGGCCGTGCATACTTCCCAATCACCATTGGTTTTATTTTATCAGACCTGTCCATATTGGCACAAAGGAGCACTGTCAAACGCTCTTTGCTTCTTTTGCCACCTTTGCAAGAATTGCGAGAGTTTTGTTGGGGAGAAGGTTGTAAAATAATCCAGTTTCATCTGCGCAATAAATGTCATGTGGAGAATACCTCTTAAGATAATCTCCCAGGGTTGGAGTCCAATCTTCACGGCTTTGGGTTTCACATCACAGGCTTCACCAGAAATTTTATGAAGCGAAATGCCCTTTCGTGCTTTAAATCAGCACAGCCAACCTTCGGAGCACTTGAAGTTCTCGATTTTCATCCTATCACTAAAATATTCGGCCTTTGCCTTTAGCATTGCCCCACTCACTGGAGTTCCCACAGATCGAAGTAGGCAAAACCACTCAAACAAAGCTGCTTCCAACTCTTCGAGTTCCACATTCCTCGGCTGCTTTTGCTGTTATGGTCTTGCCCTCCCGCACCATGGCAGACTTAGTCTTCTTTTCATTTTTTTAAATTGTAAAAAAGTGAAACGGAGGATAATTTATGTCTCCTGCCCACTTCACTCTTCAACAATATGCCACTTTCGCATTGCTCTATTATTTTCATTTTCTCGCTGAGACTTAAGTGTTTTGCGTTTTTGGGCCATGGTGTCTATCTTTGAAAAGCTCTCAACTCACTGAAGTGCGAGTGTGCTCTCGATCACCATTAGGAACAAAAGAAGATTGAATGTTCGCAACTGCTAATGCTGCAGTATTTCCACCAAAATTAACAATAAACTAATCGGACGGCAATACACAACGAGCAGTTGATACTTAACACTCCATATTAATTGTATTTCTAACAGATCGCAAGCAATTACAGATGTTGGCCACTCTTGGTGAATGTTTACCACTGATGGAAACTCTTGCAATGGCGGGTGCCAACACCAAAAGGGCCATGCAAAAACCGTATTATTTTACATGATAATCATACAGTCAATTGACGGTGCAATCTCTCGTATTGGCAGGGGTCTCACAATTGGCCCTACTTGCACAAACATGGTTCCACTGTAATATGATTTGATATGGTGAGGGTTAACAATTATTAGCAGTAATAAAATGTGAACTAACCTCATATACAGCTTTTCCAAGCATCCGACCAACAAAATCAAAAAGCTGAAGGTGATTGTCTTGAAGGTACGATGTGGGTGAAGGGTACAACCTTTCTTCACTGGTCACTCGGAAAAGGTTTAACGAAGGATTAAATACCCGCTTAATGGTTTCTTCAAGAAATTCTGCAATGAAATGGTAAAATAATACTCAAATATATAGTGCCATGACACAAAAACTACTATCGCTCATTTCCAGAGCTAATCAGATATCATCATACTCTGCCAAAGATACTGGCAGAAAGCCAAGTACCTAGAAGAAAGGGTAGGGTCTTTCATACATATTCCCATGTATGACATGTCCCAGATACTTTTATACTGATCATCAGGAAAAATAAACAAGTGGTACACTTATAATATGGCAGCTCATTAATCGTGTAAGCACATTTCTCTAATTACCATTCCAAATTATCCATTTTCATAATGATCAAAGATTTTGCAGCATCAGTATACTTTACCAAGCACTCTAACAACCCTTTAAAAACTAGAATTGGGGCTGAAACAGATAGCATACTTGGAAAACATACTAACATATTCCACAAACATACTCAGATGACATATTCAGTTAGCTTGATGGAAACAAGGATACAGTCTAGAAGTCTTCTCTTCTAGAGGTTATCCTTGTTGTTGCAGCCACGACTTCCAACAATATCTTTTTTCAGCCTTCCCCTTCATTTCATTGTACGAGGTGCATCCCATTTCCATTGCCAATACTTTTAGGTATGAAGTTCTCAGTCGTCCTCTCTGTCTTTTGCCTACAATTTTTCCTCCGATAATATTTTGTATGAAGTTGTCGTGCCTGAGTAAGTGTCCAATGAGCTTTGCTTTTCTTGTTTTAATTGTTTCCAATATTTCTCTTTCTGTATGGACTTCATTGGGTACTTGCTCATTAGTTATCCTGTCGGTCCACCTAGTTTTTGTAATCCTCCTCCAAAATACATTTCACACATTTCTGCAGCTTCAAGTTTGGTCATTTCACTCTTCCTTAGTGTCCATGTCTCGCATCCATATGTTAGCACACTCCATACAAAGCTTTTCAGGAATTTCTTCCTAGTCTCAATACTAATTCTGTTATTTACTAGGAGACTTTTATTTAATTGAAAGGCTTTCTTGGCTAACGTTATTCTTCTTTTGACCTCTGAGGAGCAGTTGTTATGATTCTCTATAATGCTACACAAGTAGCAGAACTCTTGTCACTTCCTCCAGTCTCACTCTGTCTATACATATATTCGTTATCTTTTCTCTTCTCTTTCTTTCTACCACCATGATTTTTGTTTTCTTGGTGTTTAAGTTTCAGTTTTAATAACATATTATTTAGAATCTTGAGTATTCGACTTAATTCCTTCTCTGGTCAGCTACTAGAGCTATGTCGTCTGCAAATCGAATGCAATGAATTTATTTGCCATTTATTTTAATTCCTCTTGTCTTTGTTTTCATTTCAGACATTGCTTCTTCTATGTATAGGTTAAACAAGTAAAGTGATATTTTGCAACCTTGTCTAACACCTCTTCTTATATTTGCTTCTATCTTGATGCCGCTGATTTCTATTTCCGTACTTTGGTTTTTCTTGAGGTTTAAAATCAATCTTTTGTCTCCCCAATCCAACCCTATTTTGCACATTGCTTGGAACAGTAGTCTCCAGTCAAAATGGTCAAAAGCCTTTCCCAAATCAATGAAAGCTATATAAGTTTTTCTGTTCATTTCTAGCCTCCTCTCTAGGATTTGTCGCAATGCCAAAATTGCCTCTCGAGCGCCTTTTCCTGGTCTGAAGCCGTACTGATCACTATCTAATGTCGCATCAATTTCCTTTTTTATTCTCTCTTTTACTATAACCAATAAAATTTTTGAAGCATGGGACAGAAGCATTATTGTTCGGTAATTCGTGCAATCCTTTGCATTGCCTTTCATGGGAAGTGTAATGGTTCTGCTTTTTGTGAAATCATGTGGTACCTTTCCTTCCTCATAGCAATTGGATACAATCATGTAAAGTTTATTCTTAATTGTATCACCACTATTTTGCAGTAGTTCTGCTGCAATGTTATCCACACCGGTGACTTTATTTTGCTTTAATTTATTCAGAGCATTGTTAAACTCAGCTCTTTTTATGGGTGGCCCTTTGCTATCAGCGTCAATAGAATTTTTCTCCTCAATATACTCTTCTATTTTTTCAATTTCCTTACCCTCATACAAGTCTTCAATATATTCTTTCCATCTATCACACACCTCCTCATGCCCAAATAATAGTTTCCCATGTTTATCTTTCACCAAGTTGCTCTTAGTTTTCTGTCAATATTGTAATGTTTTTACTTTGCTGTAGGCTTTGCCAAGATTCCCCTCAACTAAATCTTTCTCAATTTCTTTGCTTGTTTCGTTCATCCATATTTCTTTCTGTAACCTACACATTGTAGTTATCTTGTTTTTAACAGCCTTGTATTTATTATAATTTTTGGACCTTAACTTATTTCTTTCTTCAATGAGCTCCAAGATCTCTTGGGTCATCCAAGATTTTTTAGGTTTCAGTTTCTTTACTTTTAGAACCTTGTCAGCAGATGTTATTAAGCCAGATTTGATACCGTCCCATCCATCATTTTCATTCACTAGTTTTCCAGCTGTTTCTAGAAATTCCTGTAGAGTGCCAACATCTTTTAGTTTATGTAAACACCATTTACTATGATTAACCGTTATATGCTTCTTAAATTTAATATCACAGTTTGCTATTACTAGTATGTGATCGCTATCCACCTTAGCTCATGGGTAGCTGTGACTAGATTTAAACTGGTTTCTAAATCTTTGCTTTACTATTATGTAATCTATCATGCATCTCTTTTTATCTCCAGGTGCTTTCCATGTGTATCGTCTCCCCTTGTGTACCTAATAGCATGTGTTAGTTATTACAAACTCAAGTCTAGTAGTAGGGGATCATATTTTGTGATGATTAAACTTAAGAGGTAAAGTACAGGAGTATAAATACTCTTCTACTTGTTTAGTTCTACTTATGACTAACAACAGTTTGATTTAATTAGAAATGAATATTTGTCGAAAACTGATGGCTATTTCACAAAAATTTGACTTGAGGAACCAATTCAAACATTTTGGATGCTCAGTCTAGCAAGAGGAGGAAAAAATAAAAAATATGCAAGTCTTCACTGAGGCAATGATATATTCCACAAAAATAATTGGTAACATCAATGGGTTAACTGGATGATTATTAATGTCTCACTGATGCAGAAATAAGGACAACTTGAAGAATTTGCCATCAAGCCACTGTTCCACCAATGATATTACCATTTATCTTCCAGTGGTCAAATACATCCACTTGACTGGACAATAATAGAGAGTAAATCATAGAAAAAGAACAACTTCAACTACCTTTGAAAACTCCATCTTGATCAATCCCTGCCTCATCCAAGCCTTGTTCATTGATAAACTTAACTCTCACCACTCCCTTAAGGGCTTGTGAGGGCAGCAGAGCAAGTTGGCGGTAACCATCTTCCACAATACGGGTCCTGATTGAAATAATGAGTTTTCATGTATAAATGCGAACAGCTATTCAAAGAGAAATACTAAATTACATGTGAGATGCCAGTAAAATTTTTAAAAATACATTACATCCCCTTGTAAGGCAAAATTTGGAAAAATATGAAAGCAACTGTTCAGGGCTTGCGACCATAGAAGTACACAATGATTTGACAAGACATTATAGCATGTAATTAATACTTACCAAAGTCTGATTGAAAAATAAAGGAGAGCCTTAGTGCTTCCAACATTGATTTAATCTAAAAAGGATCCACCAAGATTTCAACATTAAACTGTCATTTTAAAGGTCCAACTTGCTAAATTGTTCCTTTATTATGGCCTATTTCCTTAGGGTGAAGCCTTCATCAGTACAATATGACCAATGGGATATTAATTCTAGAAGCTAAATACTAGAGTATGGGCTTAACAGTTTCTATTAAGGGAAAGAGAGCCAAGGTCTCGAGTTTTTCATTATTTCACTGGCAACAGTTTGTTGAAGAGCAAACACTGCTCGCATACTACCACAGCCACCAAAGACAGACCACCCCCAACCACCTTTGAAAGAGCTCCCCCAGCCAGAGATGTCCCCATTACATGTGGACCACCTCGTCTTCAATCCCTCCAGAGATTACTACATCAGGCGAAAAGGGTTATACTGGAGAGGCGCTAGTGACCACTAGCATTCCTATTTTAGGTCCCCACAAACCTTCGCCCTTGACTCCACTTGGACCATATAAATGTCCATTCTTACAGGGAATCTCTCTTTGCGCATTAAGGGTAACAGTCATGTACTGGGTAATAGTCATGTACTGCATACATATAAGATAATGCATACGACAAACCAAGTATAACAGACAAGAGACACATAGATGAGGAGTCACGGGATGGAGCGCCACTCCTCACAATTCTGGCAATATGGTAAATGAAGAAAAATAACAAGTGACAAGGAAGTACTGAAAAGGGATGAAATTCATTAAATAGCTTATATATTTCCATACAAAAACTACCCAACTCAATGGATAAAATAATTAACAAACATTCCTTTTTAACAAGGAGTGCATACCTAAGGAAGTTTGAATGTGTTCATAAATTTAAAGTCATGGGAAACAATTCTCCATCTGCAAATTTCATGGAGTTTGAATCAGTGGATGATTCAACCTAGATTACACTGTGCACACCATCAAGGAGGAACTCCACTCCTGTGGCCCCCTTGACATGAAATGAGATTCGGGCTTAGGAGGAAACGAAAATGACTGCAAGGAGGAAAGTCCTATAGTGGCTCTAACACAGGAGATGCAAGCACTAGAAAATTTTTGGCTGTATATGTGCCAATTGGGCGTGGGTGAGGAGTTATTCAGGATGATTCACTGTATTCAAATAGCTGCTAATGAAGCCTCAGACACACAAATGTTTGAATAACTAAAAATATACATGGCGATGTCTCACGAGGATGTTTCATTATCCACAAGGATCCAGAATTTTGTGACATATCCACAAGGATCCCGAATTTTGTGACATCGGTTGATTAAATTTTCCAGTTTAAAACCCAGTTTTGATGTATTTTTAAATTAAAAAAAGTTTTCTTACAGTATTAAGGAGTTCTCAATGAAAATTTTTCTTCAACTGCAAACACCCGATGGGCAGGATTTGCAAGGCAGGAGCAGAACTGCATGAAGTTGCTTTGAGGAATGCTCAAGTGATGACCATATGTGATAAGGACTCATGATGCAGGACAGGGTATTCAGGGGCATAGATGATGATAATTTCATTAATGAAAGTTATCCCACGATAATTGGTTTGAGATTTTCCTTGTTTTCCTATTGTCACCACAAATACAGAAAAACATTTATTACGATCGTGCATGTATCATAATCCTGCCTATAGCAAGGGAAGTTCTTGGTCCCTGGGGCTTTTCGATGGTGACATACGTTAATTATTCCGGACACTTCAAGTGCAAATGATATGAAATCCCCACTGCAGTAAAATATTCTTAGTCCTTCGGCCAATAATTTCCTCATCTGGAAAACAAGGACAATCTCTCACCTCCCATTGTGGGCTAACTTTCATTAGTAGTGTATTTTGGCATGTAATAATGACTCTGCACTTCTACACATCAGTGTTACCATGCTTACCATTTATGAAGTGTCAATTGTTGTCACAAACAACAAAAAGGTCAATGCAGCAGTAACTAGAGAGGTTCAAGAAAAATATTTTCAAAATTTAGAAATAGTTTTGGATGGTGTTCCTCCAGAGAACATAGTTAATTAAGATGAGACAAATTTCAGTGATGATCCAGGAAAATTTCGTTTAAGAGGGGAGAGAAACATCCATCAGTCAAAAAGGACACAAGTTAAACGAGTGTCTCTGTGATGATCGCAGCATCAGCAAGTGGGGAATTGCTTCCACCGTACACAGTGTATAAAGCTGTGCACTTGTACCCTACGTGGGTAGAAGGTGGCATTAAAGGAGCAAAGTTCAACAGGAATATCAGTGGATGGTTTTACATTGCATCCTATGAAGACTGGTTCACAACAACATGCATGCCATTTTTCAAAAACAGACAGGGGCCAAAACTTTTGATAGGGGACAATCTTTGAGTCACCTCTCGATGGAAATGATTAGGTTATGTGAAGAAATGGGAATAAATTTAGTTATGCTTCTTCCTAAAGCGACCCATTTATGCCAGCCTCTTGATCTTGCTATTTTAGGCCACTTAAGATCGCATGGCAAAAATGTCTTGACCAGTGGAAACAAAAAAATCGCGGGGTGCTTCCCAAAAGTGAGTTCCTCAGATTATTGAAATCTGCCTTTGAATCAATTGGATCTTCCTTGTCTGTCAATGTTTGAGCAGGGTTTAGAGCTGCGGGAATTTTTCCATTTGACAAACCTCGCGTTATTCACCAAGTGCCTAGTTTAAATCCGGAGGAAGATTCGGCCAAAGCAGCCAAAGGCATTGCGTGGTCAGATGCATTTCTGCAATGGTTAGCATCATCCCTCGTAGAAACATCTGTGAGTAAAAAATCTAGGGGTAAAAAACTAAATATTCAGCCAGGGTAAAGTGTGAGAACAGAATGCGTAAATGAATCTTTTGTTTAGGAAGTGGGAGTCGTTTCCTCGGAGAAAAATTCATCTTTTGATGAGACTCACAATTTGGCATCACAGAGTAACAATATTACTGATGATAGTAATTTTGAAATTCCCGGCTCTCTCCCTGATAATTCATTCCTTGTATTAAAGTTCGAGACTAATAAACGTGACAGGCTTTTTGTAGGAAAAGTTATGGAAGTCTGCTCTAACTGCTCTGCAGTGCCTTCAGAAAAAAATACAGTGAAGGAGACTTATTTCAGGTTCCTCGATGTAGCTGATGAGTGTACAGTGCACAGAACGCAAATTGTTCATCAGCTAGCTCTGCTGCGTGACTTGCGAAGGGGCCGCTTTGTTTTCAGTTATTTAACTAACATTCATGATGTTGATTAATTTATTTAGCCTTAAAAATGTCATTGTTCACAATTTTAATATTTTTTATGTGTTGTTCCCACTTCACAGGAGATGTAAAAGTTTTTAGTTGCATCCATATTAAAAGATTACACTATTTTGTTTGAACAATTAATAATTATTGAAGAAACCATTCCATTGAACCCTTTTTTTAAACGCATTATTAAAAATATGATGCCAAGTTGATATCTATGGTTATGTTTAGGGATGAGTCGATTCCACTTTTTTTCGATTCCGATTCTTTCAAATCGATTCCCGATTCCAATTCCCTCGATTCCTATTCCTAATAACAGGTGGGATATTGATATACCAGAAGCGTACGACTATTACTTGCATTCAAGTATTGGCTGAAATAAAATAACAAAGACAATTAAGTCGCTCAAAAAGTATATTTAACAACAAATAGCAAATATATCCTCAGCTCATCGAGGTAGATAAAAAGTACAAATTGATAGCCTACACCCAAAATTACTGAGAAAAATATGATGTGATAAATGAAATTTGATTTGAATATTTATCAATAGCTGGAATCGATGGAATCGGAATCAACTTTAGGCGATTGATTCTCGATACCGATTCCAATCCTGAGAATCGGTGGAATCGAGAATCGAAATTTGGATTTGACTCATCCATAGTTATATGTATTTCATTTCCATGTGTTCCCATTCTCATCAATTTTTTTCAAACCCTTGGAATTTTACGCTCTTTTCGGTCTGATTTATATGTTAAAATAAAAGAAATATTAACCCCTCACCACGTTTCTTTGGTGTTTACGAATAAAGCACATTCGCTTTCAATATTTAAATGCTAGAACTATAATGTAAAATCACTATATGCTAGATCGCATTTATCAATGCAACGCTCAGTCTTTTTTCATTTCAATGGTCAGCCGATAAAATCAAATAAACTAGAAGCTTATTGGTGTCTTTTAACACAGCGAAAATATTTATAAACGATTATTTTTAATATAAGAATATATTTAAATAAATGTATATTCCCTATTGTCACAAACGTGAACTCTCTGAACGCTATGAACGAAAACTTAAATATATCGCACGTGTCCGCACTCGTACCACTCTGTGAGGTGTGTTCAGATGGTGATATTGAATATTTTTCGTAGTTAAAAATAAAACAACATCAGCTTCTATTTTTCACAATGTTTCGAAAGATTTATAGATTTTTAATTTTGGTTTTCGCGCATATCAGCAAACATGTCGATGCGTAAATAATGATTACATATAAAAAAGTGTCCAAACTCGCCTCAACTTACGGTACATTTGGTATAAAAATTGTTATTGTGCACATATAAAGCCACCAGGAGGGATATAGAGAATATAATTCACCAAAAAATAACTGGAACTTATAACAAGCGTGAAAGCCTGAGCTGGCCACATTGAAAATTAGGAACAATTATTTTCTCCTCGCTCACCCAGTGTCTCATTAAATGCTGGCTAGCATCTTTGCCCAACTAAGAGAAGGTTCCTGATTTGGCTCTCTTAACAGAAGAATTATTTCTGTTGATTTATTTAAGTCTTATTATTTCTATAACTCTGAATATAAAATATTTTCATCAATAGTGCCAGCGAGTCTTACCAAAATCTATACCTGGTTTCATGACTTATCTGCAGACAAACTTCGTATCAATGACTATAAGCATAGGATTCAGGACACCTCATCACAGTATGTGATAGAACTGAAATGTAAGTGCCTGATTCACTCCTCTGTCATTGTCACCCCTTGCCTACTTCTGTAATAGTTTCTTCTCATAGCCTTTAACTACAACACCTCAATGAAAATGCAACTTAAGCAACATTCTCATGATTAATGCATGTTTTTGGCTCGAAAATTAATTGTTAATGTCCATTTTGCAAACGAACTGAACATTCATTATGAAACCAACTCTTGAGGAAGTAGATTGTTGTGGTTAGAAGAATCTTTGCATTTAATTGATAACATCTAACATGTGTTTACCTACTGTATCTAGTTCTCCATGCACCATCCATTAGTAATTACCCTATTTTCCAATTGTAGCAGAAGTCATTCAAGCTTGTGTCATCAATCCTGTGACAGTGTGACTTTGGGCATACAGGTCAATTCAAGTATTCTTGAATAATCATCCTTGAAAGGCCATCTCAAAAGGTCTTGAATGAACTTCAATTGTTCATTCGAATCAAGTATTATTTGACAACCATCATTGATAGGCCACCTCAAAAGGTCTTGAATGAACTTAAATTGTTCAAGACATCTTGTTCATCATACCTTGTTCAAGAGTTCTTAAAATTATGTCTATTGGGCTTAGAAGAAACTTCAGTTTTCTGGATAAGTGAGCAACATGCTGATCTAAATGATGAACCAGGTGCTTCCCATTTCAATTCAATCAATAGCAATAGTCTTACTACAACTAAACAGCATTACACATACTTGCTGATAAAAGATCAACAGTAATGTACAATACAACTCTTATATAATTCTTAAGACTATGGTGTGCCTGAATTACATATAGTTTATATCATATAGGTGCTCACTTGATTGAAGTATTGATATTAATGGAAAGTACAGCATTACGCTTATTGCCATTAAAACTTGAGATACCCAATCATATTTCAACTCTACCATTGTAATGTAGAACACACCTATGTACAGTGATGAGGGTTGAATGAGGTGAAGCACACGCCGACTCTGTTAGACCATACACCATCTTCTCATTGTTGACATATTTCCGAAACAGCTGCACTCTCTCAACATGTGGTATGATATGAGGCATCTTTTGCAGAAGTATCTAAAGCCAATAGGAATGGAAACAATTTTCAGAAGTCATGATCAGTGTAATGCAAGGTCGTGTAAATTTTAGATTCCCAATCAGATTTCAAATACAATTTGAAAAGAGTAATGATGAAGAGATGAACAGGAAAATGAAATGAAATCATAAACTTAAAGAACTGTTCAATGAAATAAAATCATAGACATAAAAACTGTTTGTTACTAGACGAACAACAATACATCAGCATCATATGAATATTTCAACCTCTGGCACTCACTCCCTTTCAGCCACAACAGTACAGGACATTTACATGAACTCAAAAACCAGAGAAGAGGTTGAGGATCCAAGATTTACAGTCTTATTACTTGAGCCATTTATCAATGAATCAACTGGTATGTTTTAAGAGTTTTGCAAGTCATTCAGAGGAAGAATTTTGGCAATTCGTTGATCACTGTAGTAAAATGATGGAGTATTAAAAGTGAGCATGATCACAGAAGTAAAAAAAAATTTTTTGCAAGGTTTGGAATCATTTAACATAAGAAATAACTGGTGTCCCAGAGACTCTGATATGGCATTGATACTGACATCCAGCTTGAAATGAATAAATCAGTCAATATAATTTTGGGTCTTCACAATAATTAAACATGGGGCATACATAAATGTATGACTAAATATAACAATATTAATGTACATTGAGAGTAAGCCTACTGGTTGAATAAAACTATGAACACAGTAGCAGATATTTTGACATTCAATCTTTTTGTAACAAGTAAAATGACTAAGATTAAAGGTCATTACCTATGCAGGAATGTTGGTGAGCAGGGGGGAGTCAAGAGGGAGAATCAAGGAGACCAATTCCCCTTTTGGCCAGAATATGTTTTCCCCAGCAAGTCTGGGGTCACAGTTTATAGTTGTTTTCTGGGAATTTATTAAGTAATTAAACCCATTGGTTCTACACACATGATCAATTGTAGTACTTGAATACCAATTACATCAATTATCCTCACCATCTTTTTTGGATGAATATGCCAACACCCATAATTGATAATTACATTAGCTACATAAATGACAGCTATTATAAGTGCCAGTCAGATGTAGAAGCAAGGCACATATGACTTATAGTCACAGGGTGCAAAACAATGGGTTTATTTGATAGGATATGTATATAGTGATACAGCCAGAGTTTTGCTTCAGAGGGATGTTGAGTATAAGCATCAGATACAACTGAAAATTTTAGGAACCAGGAGCAAAGTTGTGCATTTTCGTAAAAGTTTAATAGCCTCTGCACTGTAACCAAAGTTATTTTTTCAAGATTGTTGCTGAGCAAATTACTCATTGAATACAATATACATGGCTTTTCATGCATGTAAATTACAAATATTTGATAAAAAAACTTTTAATGTCCCTGGGAAATAAGCAACATCAAACCATATCATACTGACTGATTCCCCCACGGAAAATTTATATGTATGCCACTGTACCATGGGAATACCTTCTAGAGAATTTGTAGTTACTGGTAAATTAGGATTTTATGCCCTTCAACTACTAAGTATATACTGCATCACCCGATGTATGACAATACTAAAGCAAATACATTCAAGCTCAAGGAAAGCCTTTGACCCATGACTTTAGGGTTACCAAATTGGAACATGATGAATCTGGCACCAGAAGGCAGCTTGGATATATTGACATCCACAAGGGCCACACAGATATTACTAACCTTCAACATGATTGTCTCTGGAATATTTGGTGCATTCCCACCATCATTTCAAACAGAATCCTTACCATACTTACAACCTGGAAATGTCTTCTGAAAGCCATGAATATGCTAATAGAGTTAAAATCAAGATGCATAAAAAAAATCTGACTTTAAAAGAAGCTTAAGAAAAATTTATCTGAACAGATTCAGCATTATAGTGCTTTTTTTCTTTTAATTTCGCGTCTTGGAAAGAAGTTAGGAAGAAGCAAAGAAAGTTCTAGGAGAAACATGAATACAGTAAAAGGATGTTGAAGGCCATGGTAGAGGGAATGGAGTCAGTTAAACAGGGAAATAAAATGAGGAAAGGCTTCACAAATAAGATAAGAGTTTAAATATGCCTACCTAAGGCGAAAACCATGTAATATGATAGGTGCTTGCATTTATTTTAGATTAACCCATTGGCTTAATAGTGTTTTTAGCGTCATTTTTGAGCGACCTTCTAACCCAGGATTACAATTTATTTCAGCAAAATTGTTTTAATGAAAAGTATTTTATATCTCCGTTGATAACAGTTTAATTAACATGACATTAACATTTAAACTTGGTTGCAATTACATAGTTCTGGTAATATTTATATTTTTTATTCTTGAGAGAAAAATATTTTAAATAAATTATAGACAAAATTGCAAACGTACATTTTCACAACAATTGTTCTATTTTTTTTAACAAAATCAAATTTCACAAGCATCATTACAGATTTAAAAGTAAAAAAAAATGGCATTTATTCTTATAGATTTATTCTATGACAATCTGTTCAGTGTTCAAGAAGAAACCTTTTGTTGAATTAATGCCTCAAAATCTATAAACAAAATTACACATGTAACCCTGTTGACACATGGCATAGCTTTCTGGTAAGTAACAGTACCAGCAGTAACGATAAAAATAATTGAAAATTATTTATTCATAATCAATTTCACATACTTTTATAGTTTTTTGATATGATAATCCTTGAAAGATTCAGGTATATGAGGGGCAATATAGCACTGCTCACACTCACACTGGCTTTCACTCTTCTTTCCCCATGATTTGCACACTTCACTAGCACGGAACAGGTTCTTTTCCACTGGATTTGCTGATATACAGTTTGGACTCTTGCACCCCGGCAGTGTTACTTCCTCCAGAATTTTTTCTACCAGATTCTCCTCAAAGTCATCAAATTGCACTCTTTTGCCACTGTTTTTTATGCAACATATTTGAGTCATAAAGCGCCATGCCCATAATAAAAAAACTTTTCGGTAGCCTTTGGCAGAGTGGTGCATTTTAGAAAAGAAGCCAATTACTGATCTTGTCTACATACAGCACTCATTTGTCTGTTGTAATCAATTATTACTGCAGGCTTGAGAATTCCCTTGTTTTGGCAGAATATTTGCTGGTGCCAGTGATTTCAATGTCTTTATGGTATGCTGAGAGAGCAAGGTCTTCCTTTTTGCCCCTCCATTTGAACGCTGCTATCCAATGGCAGAAGATAACTTTGGCTTCACGTTTCTTCAATGCCATTCCCTGGAAATCTTTTGATATGTTCTTTTGATTGAAGCTAACAGTTCCAACTGCATTTCTTTTCATCAATCAGCTTCTGGAAGAATGCAAGTGACGTGTGCCATTTATCAACAGCTAACGTATACCCTAAGTAGAAGTAAGGCTTCATGATCTGTATCACTACAGACTCACTAGAAGGAATTTCACTTGTTGCTTCTAGTTTCTTACCAGTGTGAATTGCCAACTGCATGCAGTATCCCGAGGAACTTTCCAACTTTGATAAAATTTTATGCCAAATCGAGCTCCCTTGTAAGGAATGTATAGATTGAAACTTAGTCTCTCACGAAACTTCATTAGGCTTTTATCTACGGAAAGATTATGTGGAGGATTATATATGGACTGAAATTTTTTGATCACATTATTAACAATGAGAGAAATCTTTCTTTGACTGTCACTTTCATCAAGATTTGCATTGTCAGCCAAATGCAAAAGCTTGGTTACCCAAAGAAAAAGTCAGTACAGCATCACTTTACTCAAGAAAGGAGTTTCAGTGACAGTTTTTGGGAACCATTCCTCTGTTAAACTACTTTTGCAGCCCTTGGTTGCATTCATAAACATTTCAGCAAACTGGTTAGTCTCCTTGCAGATCAATTCCCAAAAGTTTTCACAAAAGCATTTAAAAAAATCACCTTCAGCATCATTCGGTAAATGTCGAATCACTCTCACATTTATGCCTGGAACACCCACCAAAATTAAACTTTTGTTCAAGGCCATTACTGGTACTCCACTTCCGACTGTCCACTTTTTCCTGATTCTTAAGTGGTTGATACTACACCTTGTCTTCACTACTATCCTTGCTACTTGTATCACTTCGAGCACTGTCTTCCGTGCCACCCAGTTCATTGGATTGATGTTCACCTCCACTACTGCTCAAGCTATCACTCTCAAACAGAGCACTCTCTAAATCATTCCTCTTGTACCATTCTTCCTGTCTAAAAGCCATTTTCAGGAGCACAAGTACAAACTAAATAATACTGCATATGAAGCCACCTTCATGTACGAATCCTGTGTTTGAAGCCACCTCAAAAACTAACGATCTGCACACAAGACAGAAAGTTTATAAGCCATTGAGATTCTAGAAGGAACTGCTGTTTTACACTGGTAATTCTGAACGAGGCGTAGTGGAAAAGGGAATTGATAACAAAATAATTGCTTTTCATGAATAGCTGTTCACAGCAAGATGATACCATATCATCTGGTATACCCTCGGAAAAGAAGTATCTCCTCTTTAATTACTGTGTTTAATATCATCAGAGGATATGAATCTGATATCAAAAATCTTCAGTAAGCAGAGTGAACAAATGAAATCACCTTGAAGAAGATTTGTTAAGGAGTGCATACAGCATAAGAGGCAAACAACAACACTGTCAGCAGTAATAGCATACTGAAAGAGGTGATTGCGAAGGAGACTAACTCTCTGTACTAAATGCAGGGATGGTTGATATTCCAGAGTGAACTGCTGACTTACCTAGTGATAATTCTGAATGAGGGATAATGGAAAATATAAGTGGTAATAAAGTAATATCTTCTCATGAATAGTCGCAACTGCAAATGGAATATACAGAGAGCAATGTTAACAGAAAGCAATTCAAAAACAATTACACACATTATGGCTAAGGAGTGCTTAAAAAGCAAGCAGCAAGCACTCCACAGTGAGAAGTAGTGAAAGGCGGGCAGATATGACCATTAAGTGGACAGCGGATACATAATTTCACAATAATAAACAAAAATAAACTAAAATGAGAGGTCAAAATGCATTTTACCTAGAGAACCATGTTTTTGCAAAAAGATAGTAAAGATTTGCTCTCGGTAAATTATGCCTTTAATTAATTATGCGAGTTAAAAGAAAAGGCTGCATTAACCTGGTGAATTGTCGCCTCTTTATTTTAGAGACTCCCCCCAGGCCAGCAAATTGCTGTCTCTTCAAGCCAATGGGTTAAGGGGTAACTTTGCCTACTGCCCCTTAATCTAATTCTATTTTCATTAGCCAGACACCTTTAATAATTATTACCATTTACCAATTCAACATATTTCTCTTATCAGCTACTATGATAAAAAATGGTCACAGAAACATAAGAAGTAGATTATATATCATGCTAATAATTTGTGGGACTCACAAATTAAAGGAAAAATATCAATCATTTTCTAACAATTAATATCCAGGATAATACATTTCCAGAAAGGTTTATGAAAGGGAAACAAAGGGGAAAGGATGAGAATAGATCACACTCATTTGAGATAAAACTAACATAGAGAATGTTCAATGGCCGAAAATATGAGGATTTTTGAGGAGGAAACAAAGTTACTAGTATAGATAAGGACATGACAGCACAGATTAATGAAACAAGTGATCTTCAACACTCATAACTCACATCTAACATTAATGCAGAAACCCTGTCCAACTTTCTTCTCCTCCTATCCCAACCCCAACACAGGTTTCATTGAGAGTATAAACTCAAATCAAACAAAAATTACAATCAAATAGATAAAAAGGCAACAAAGCTTCCAATTAAATATTCATTATAACTGGCTTTTATCTAGTAGCCACAAAACTTAATCATAAACCCATAAATAATGAAAATACCAGGCCTCCAAATGATAAAAAGTATAGGATATTTACTTTACTATTACAACTTGATCCTTCCCTATAAGTATTTCTAATAGATGTGTCAAGTGTTCATTAAAGTAATCTAACAGTTAAAGGTAGTTTCAGCAAACTAGGAATATCTATAATATCCTTATACATCTCTCACCAACATTTTGGGCAAAATACCTATTCTACATCAAGAGAAATTTAGTAGAATTACATTGTGGGCAAAAAGACCAACCACACTTTCAGAGATAATACCATCAGCAGAAATTTTCAGCAAAGTCAACTACAAGAGCTGACTGTAGGGTCATTAGTGTCACGACATGTATCAAACATATCTTGCGTTAGAGTGGGTTTTATTAATGTTTGCAATACTAATACATACTATGGCATCATGTTTTACAATAATTCCACTCTAACTGACATAAGTAAGTATAACTGTACACACCTGAGTTGCTTTCTTCCCTCTTTCCAAATCATTCATGAATGTAGAAACACGCATGTCCTTTAACAGCCAAATGGAAGGATCAGTTACATAAGTTCTCCGGCAATCTCTTCGATATAATACCATTAAGAGAGTGTGAGTTGACTTGAACAAAGTGTTATCATTTAAAGTCTTCAAATCTGGAAGAGGAGTAAAGGTGTTAGTGACCTTTAACTAAATCAGACAATCAATGAAAGTGAATAATAAAAATTTGGTAAATTTTCTTCCCAATAGCAACATATATACATATATATATATATACATACATATATATATATATATACATACATATATATATATATACATATATATATATATATATATATATATATACATATATATATATATATATATATATACATATATATATATATATATATACATATACATATATATATATATATATATATATATATATATATATATATATATATATATATATATATATATATATATATATATATATATAAGTATAAAACTACTCGTGACCTTAATAATTCCTCCTAGTATCACCCAACAAATGGTGTTTCATGATGAGCATGTAATTACATACTCCACTCATTTACAAACAATTGACTTTTCTGGCCAACAACCTTAATCTAAACCCATACTTCCTCTCTCATTCCCATCCCTACCCTCACCCACCCTTGCATTCCAGTCCCCCAAAGCTACCAGCTGTTTTTCTTTCCAGATTTACATTAATACCCAATGCATTACCCAGCAACAGCTAAACTACACTCACAACCCTTCTTCCAAGTTTCCTGGTCATAATTAATGTCTCCCTGCACTAGTTTCTTATTCCCTCCACTATGGATTTTAAATCGTTACTTCAACTGTAAACATCTCCTTTCTACAGAACCTCATCATGTCTCACCACGTCTTCATCTTTCCTCATTCAATATTTTCTTTCTTGCCCTAAGCAGTCTTAACACAACTAGTGCCATTCCAAATTCGACCCCCTTTGATCTTTCACTGTCTTCCATCACTTCAATAAGCAACAACTTTTCAAGCTGACGACCATTAAAGAATAGTCTCTCACACTGTAGGGCAATACACCTACCCCAGGGTTTTGGGCCCTGTACTAAACAGGAATTAACCTCAAAGAACCATATCATGGTAAATTTTTCAGGTACAATTTTCCTGAAAATTTGTCATTGCCATAATCAGTAACATGACACCACCACTTTAAAATTTATTCAAAGAACGACATTTAATTTATTCAAAGAACTTAGTCATAGCCATCAGGCCTAAGAATCTGGTTCAGTTATTATTTCCTCCATAGTGCCTCATCCTTGCCAACCTAATTTGTTTCTGACACACTCAAGAATTGCTTCATCCATGTTCTCCTATTCTTAGGCCTATGATTATATCTCCACTTCAGTCTCTTCCACCACATAAACCCATGGTCTTCACCAGCTATCCCTTCCTCTCACAGCATTAACTCCTCTAATCATACATATGTTTTGTCATTCAACTCTCATTCATTCTCTCAACATGGCCAAGCCTACAAACTACTATGATAAGTAAATATGATGTTAAAAATTAATTCAAGGACATACCAAAAAGATTCATTAACACTCCTTTGTACAAAAACTGGTTGAAAAAACTACACATGTTGGCAAAGTCTTCTAATCTGAATGGTGTCTGGTGCTCATACATTTCCAAATCATCCAGAATACTGTAGAAAAATAATAATGGTCAAACATTAGTATTTCATTTTAAATTCAACTGGAAAATACAATAAATCCAGAGAAATTTTATTAGAAGAGCAATGTCCCACTTAATTATAAGATCAATACTTAATAGCGATACTTAGAGCGATTTACTTAATACAAATTATGACACATTTCTTCAATTTTTTTTCATTTTTGAAAGCACTTATAATTGTAAATGAATGTTAACCACCACAAAAATGAATCATTTACTATTACTAATCTTGAGGATCCAAAACTATAAAGCGACACTGCCATTGTCACAAAACCAGTGTCTGTTAAAATAGTCACTGTGAAATTATTCTCCTTTCAAGCAATTAATCCTTAATCGATAGCATTCGAGGAGAACTGATTATTCAACGAGGTGCTTTGAGCAGAAGTGGAGTAAATTTTAATTGCTCCGCTCCAGCTTGCTCCACTCTGGCCGAAGCAGAGCAGCTGGACCAGAGCAGTCTGCAGAGCAGGGCCTTGGAATGGAGCAATTTGCTCCACTTCAGGAGATACATTAATTAAGTAACATTTGCTCAAGGCATTCCACCACTGCTCAGAGTGGCTATTACAGCCATGAGATCATATACTAAATAAAACTAAAACGTAAAATATTTTTGGTTTTGTGACTCATACATGGAACTGTTCAAGGTTTGAAATATGAAGTCCAATGCAAAGGCTGGTATGAAAAGGCACTTTATCTTTCATGAACAAAAACAAATATTTCCATATCGCCTCGGACCAGTTCACTTATTCCAGAGTGAGTGGAGACATCAAATCTGAGTGACATAACATCTACAATCTCAATTTCTTTTTCATATTAGGTTCCTCTTAACATTGATCGAGAACTCAAAAGTTCTCATGTTCCTACCTGAAAAGCACAGGAAAATTTTAGCATAGCAACCAACAAAACAATGGTAAATTAATAAGTACAAATTTAGAGAGAAAGCTTTTGAACTACTCAATTATGGGGCATTTGAATAGTTCGGAAGCTGAATTCTTTTCCCTAACAATATCCATGGTTTGATTTCCAGTTCAGGAAACAACATTTTTCTCTGTCGATTTTCAATGCACTCTTAGCCTGTCATGGCTGGAGTGGAGAAAATGTTTCATCAGTGATGAATTATATTTGTCAAACTACATTAATACAAATTGGCTTTGGATATGGACTAAGAAATAATACACCAAGTCTACCGAATAGCTAGTCTTTAGGAGTTTCGGTAAGGAGTAGTGGATGGAGATGCTATCAGCAACTTGGTGGAAAGGTCTTCCCAGGTTACAAGCATTCCATGGCACAAATGAAAAAAGCTTGCTTTAATGAAACCACAAAAATTTTCCTGCTGAATGATGATCTCATATTTGTGGATATAGGTCAGCATTTAAAGGAAGTATTTATTTTTATCATTAGGTTAAAATTTTAAAATACAAGAATGAAAATATTTCTTTAAAATTGAAGTGAAATAATAAAATATATAGTTTTGTGCCTTATTTTGACAACATTCTCAGTACAAACCTTTCGTTCAATAACGAATATTCTTAAATGTTTCGCTGCATTGGAATAACTCACCAAAAATATCGTGCTTGATGCTATCAAAGTAATTAAATTGTATATACAAAGTTTTGTAAAAACAATATATTGTTTCTAATAGTTATGCATAATCATTGTAAAGGCTAGTAAAGTAGGTATCTATTGTTGAGACCTAAGATACTAGAAGATAAGACATCCAAGAGTCCCAATGTTGTGATGCTTCATAGCTTTCTCTTTGGTTTACTATTAGAATTCCTATTGTTGACACTATGCTAATTATGATGAGGATATTAAGGACAGAACTCTCAAGACCAGAGTCAAAATTAATTTTTACAATGGTACCCAATGTAGGTGATTGTTTACTTTCTATTTTAATATTGCTTTGCCTATAACTTTTTCATACCAAAACACGAGATGAATAGGCCATTGAGTGCATTCTTTAATAGTGAACATTAAATGAAACAATAAAGAACCATATATCATGATACAGAGTGACACTGCATGATGCAAAAAAATATTGATGTATATCACTTCCAACTTATCAGGTATCCAATGATGTACTGATATCATATGTCACATTATACAACATAATTTTGCAAAATATCAAGAAGTATCACATATCATATTCTAAATCTCTTTATATTTCCAGTTTTGCTACAAAATCACTATTGCAATCATAAATCACAAACAAGCCACGCAACCCATATTGCACACTTAAAAATAATAGATTGCATTGTATAATAAGGCACAACATCATATCTCTAATTGAATGTTATCAAGCAATAACACATTTGATGCTAAATGTAGTGAATGGTACCACACAACATCAAATATAGCATTATACAATGTAACATAACAAAAAAAGTAGGGCATATTGAAATATTGGTTATGAAGTGTGCATCATTGTATGTCTCTTCATATTATATCACATATAATAATAATAATATTTATTCTTCCTTACATGTTTCATTACCAATATTTTTTCTCTATTAAGGAAGTAATATATAAAAGTATAAGGCATTGAGCCTGTGTTTAGGCTAATTTCAAAAACATCAATGCGGAAAAGAACACATCAAACCATGATAAACAAAATATAAAAAATATTGCCTAATATCGAGTAGAGTATGAAACTGCATGCTATCGCATTATATCGTTTATCATCAAAAGATGTAGAATAATATCACATTGAGATTTATCACAAAGCCATGAAAATTAACAAGTCCTTTATCAATAGGCAATATTTCCAATGTATTGCATGGGAGGTATTGCACTGTCGTAGCCCAGTGGAGTAGACCTATGTTATTTACTTCCTCCACTCTGGAGCAGAGCTCTGATGTGACCACTTCACTTCCCTCCACTTGAGAGCAGAGCGGTGACGTTAAGGTTCTGCTCCAGAGGGTAGCGGTTATATGAAGAGCTCCACTTTAAAGTGAGTTTGTTTTGTATTGTTGTCTCTCTGTTTCAACACTGGGTCAGAGTGGAGGGGAGTGCAGCAGTGCCACATAAACCTGTATTCAACAGACCATAGGAGTTTACCATGTTTGAAGACACATCAGAAATATAACATAATTTTTTATCATTATATCGTTTTTATCGCAAGTATTCTGAAGATGTAAAAATGAAATGCAATACCATCCCTTTCGTTACAGCCTATTTTACTCATTAACACACATTCCAAGAGTTACTTCTCGACAAGTATGTATGAGATAAAATTAATTCAGTATCAACCATCAAAATATATTTTAAACTTCACAGTTAACCGAAAAAATTCAAAATTTACCATTCAAGGAAAATAATCAGGTTATTTAATTACATACGGAAGATCATTGGTGCTAAAGGGAGCCCCCAACAAAGTTTGGTACATACATTTAAAGCATGAAGCCTTCCACCCAATTTAACTTTAAAATACTTACGTTACATAATGTGTCATGCAGTCACAGAAAAGAATAAGCATTTGGAATTCAGGGGCAGTTCCTTTAGTGTTGACTACAAGGTGATCCAAGAAAGCTTTCAAACCACAGCCTTGTCCCAAAGTGCAAAGAAAGCACCAAAGATGATAAAGAAGTCGCTCTTGGTAACAAAGCCCTGCCACAGAAAGAATTAGTATGATAATATGCTTTAAAATATATCCATCTACTGAAATATATTTATACCTGTCTCTGTTATGTGAAGTTTGAAACCTTTATTTATTTTTTATGCAGTGTCTCAACTTCAACTCTCTTGATTTCACTCAATTAACAAATATTTTAACTGACTACATATTGTGCATACTATCAAAGACACTGATTTCAAAACAAATTACAAATTTGTTGTCATATTTATCGATATCAAGAGAGAAATTTTGTGAGGAGACATCTATCTATGGCAGTAAAAGATAATATAGATACTCTTGCTTCCATTTAAACCTACCTTAACCAGTATATAACCTCAAATAATAAAGTAATTAATATTCAATATAAAATTTCAATGCACTTTCTCTGAGGTTTGTGATGGCTTCCATGCACATTTTTCCTTCAGATTATATTAATTATATCCTAAATGAGTAGCATACAGTATAAGTAAAAGGAAACAAAAACTTATAATGAAAAATTACTGTGTGGATTGAGAAGTCAATACTTATATTCAAGTGGACAGAGGCTCTCCCTCTCATTTAAAGGCATTGTAGGCATATGTCCTTCGGTGGAGGAGAGAGAAAAGTGAGTCAAGTTTTTTACACTAAAAGAAAAGCAGAGAGCAAACATAATATAGGATATTATGGGAAATAGGAAACCTTCCATAACATTTCCTTATGCCATACCTATCACTGAAGACTGGCATTTATCAATCGAGTCTCATTACATAACTCTTCTGATATCTCACCCAGTGTAAACAAGGTACTACTGTAGAACCTGCTTTACATGCAACTCAAATGAAAATCTTAAAAGCCAGGATGAAATCTCACCCTCACTTTTTATTATTTCATGAGTCATTTTCAGGAAGTTAAGCCTGAAACTGTAACTTATACTCACTCTTTAAGATTTGTATTAAACATTTCCGCTATACCTATTTTTTAATAAGTAAGGTTGAAATATTGCCCATCCCACCTATTCACACGGAATTCCATTCCCCAGCGGCCTCACAAGATTTAAAAAAAGTAAAATTGCAAAGGCTGACCATCTTATGAAATCTTTGAAATTGACCATCATATCATTTTGCTTGACCATAAACTCTACGGATATGATGTGCACAAATACCAATGAAATAATTTTCAAAGACTTCAATTTGGTATTCCCAGTTCTATTTTAACATGAAAAAGCTATGGTTTCTTTATTTGATATGCCAATTTTTTTGTAACTTCTCACAGACATTTTCCAAGTCATTTGACATAATTCCTTCTCCCACTCACTTTCCTCCTGAACAAAACACCTAAAACTCACAAGCTCTTCTCTTTCGTGTGAGTATATTTAAGATCATCTGAGACGGTGTCCATCGGAATGAATTTCAAATGACCTGAAGAGTCCTCAGCACTCACAATAGTCCACCCTTCACAGATTTCCCTCCTTCAGGAATAGGAAGAGGAAGTAGCGAAAGACTTCCAGCTTGTTGACCATCTTCTCCTTAGCCATTCTGTGATACTTTCATCTTTTCCTCTGTAGTACACACGGAGTTTCAATAACAAGTACAACACATAAACCATTAGATAGGGAATAAAAATATAAACAAATCTGCCTTAGAAAATTATTAGCCAAGATGAAAATTTTCAGCAACTGAGCATCTAACAATGGTAGAAAGAACCACTTGGCAAGAGACTATTGCAGTGCCAACTCTAAAAGGAAGAGGACAGTTGGCAAAATTCAACAACATGGCACTATGGTGACACTTAGCTATGGCTGGGAATTTAAAAAAACTATTTTACCTCATCATCATCATAAAAGGATGCAAATCCCTACACTATCAGAAAATTTGAACAAAAACAGAGAGGTCACGGGTAACAGCCATGAGATTTGACATGGAATAATCCATTAAGAATTCAGTAGTTTTTGATAGAGTACCATTGACAATGTAATACTAAACTATTACAAATTTAACTTAGCTGCTTTTAATTATAACTACTAGGAGTTTTACTTGTACATATCAGATGTCTGAAGTAACCACTTAGCTGCTCCTAATTATAGCTGCTACAATTTTAAATGGTTACAATTAAATGTACATAATATCAACTAGCCATAGTATTTTCCCAAGTGCAAGCACCTGGTTTTGGGTTGCAGCAAACATTACCCACATAAAAATTACAAATTAGGTAGGTAAGACTTTTATCCACAAGTTTCAGCAAACCAGTTTTAATGCTGAGGAAAAGAAAATATGTCTTTATAGACTTTCTTCATAATTGAAAGTTGTCTTCATAGAGCATAATTCCTAAATAGAGGGAAGAATGGTGTGAGCACACCTTCATTTCTTGATCATTAGTTCATAAACAACAATACCTTATTTTGTCTCATGAAACCTGTAAAACCCAGACTAGATATCTGCTTTAATGAATAGTTTTGATTGAGTGCAGAATAAAAGGACTTCATAGGATTCTATCACATTCTCTCAGTCACATCCTTCAAACAAGTCCACAAAATCACTGTCTTCCTCCTTGCTTTTTTTAGGAATTTTACAGGGAGCTGTTCTATTCCTACTGCCTCCCTTCCTTTCATTCCTCAGAAGCTTTTTCGATATAGCAATGTAATTACATTAAAACAACTATCAATTATTAATTAAAAGTGGCAATTAAATTTTTTGATTCACAATTATCCTTTTCAATTATCTATGCGACCGGCCCTTCGCACGTACTGGGAATAGTTCGAGTAGCATCGCTGCAGGAGGTGGGGTCTTCGACACCCGGGAAGTACGGAGGGGGGAGCGAGAGGTGGACATTGTCATGTTTTCTCTCAAGAGTTTACATGTGAATGGAAATGAAAGACAGCCTTAGAATTGTGCGAATGTTTCGAAATAGATTCGAATCAACTCGAATCAGGCTTACTAGCATTCGATTCGTCTGCCAATCAGGATGCTTCGAAACCGAATGATTAGATATATTCGAATCTGGTAGATTCGTCTTCGAATCATTGCATGCATTCAAACATGACGCTCATTCCAAAAGTGGTGTGCCATCCGTTTAGACAATTTTTTCCTCGAGCAAAACGAAAATTTAAACGACCACATGTTATTCTGGGCTATTCTTTGTCCACTATAGATATATAAACTAATGTAAGGCCCTGAGATATTGTGAAAATCTTTATTACTTTAACTGTGCATGAGCTATTGCATTTTAGTTAGATTTAAATTCGATTCGCAAGCGAATATTTTTAGGGTGATTCGATTCACTACCATAATTTAAAAAAAATTCGTTTCGATTCAATTCGAAATTTTTTTGGGAGATTCGATTTTGTTCGATTCGAAATGAAAATCCTTGATCCGCACGGCACTACAAGGCCTCTTTCTAACATTCCACAAGCCACCACATGGCCCACTGGGAAGGGCAGGAGGCTCGGCCAGCACCACAGTCAAAGAGATTAACCCATTCTCATTTCTTTCCTTCCCCACTCAAGACTCCTTATCTTGACCAATGCCAAGGGTCATAGAAAGGATCATGCATGATTGCTTGGTAAGTGACTCAGACAAGTGCCATAACTTTGATTTGTTAAATTCTAACTCTAGCAAACAAATTTTAAACTCATTTCCTGAGACTCAAACCGATTAAAATGAGTCCAAACACAAAGTAATTTTGTATATTTCTGACTACTTCCGTGAATGAACACAAGTTTTTTTTCACAAGTTTTTGCCATGCTCTTCAACTAAAATATGATGGAATTGTATGTTATTTGATCTCAAATCAATCAGAAACTACTAAAATAGATGTAAAATTAAAAAATATGCCCAATGAAGGTTATGGAAAATATATTTGCTAAATATAATTCCACTTATGAGTCCATTTACGTGAGGAAAGGTAGTGGGGCGACAGAGAAAAGAAGGATAGGTATTAGGTAAATAGAAAAATGCGGGTTAAAGGTTAGATCAAAGGAAAATCACCATGGCACACCCAGTGAACGAATGCAATGGAGGTTTTGGAACACAGCTACCTGACTCGCAAAGCATGCATGACGGATGTCTGAGAGCGACTGAATTTCTGAAAGGCTAGGCTCTTCCTACTGCCCCCTCCCATCTTCCCTCACCCCCCAAGAGACTTAGGTTGCCTCTCAGTCACAAAGATATTTGAAAAGGATTCTGACATACTATAAAGATTCTCTTCAGCATACAATTGGACTTAAATCACTTAAAACCATAAAATAAGCATCCATTTTAGCTGTATACTGCGTGATATGGGCATGAAATTCATTTGAATTGCAAATAAATAAAACACTTAGCTTGGATGACAACTGCACTCAAGTCTGAGAAAAGGTTATTAACAAGATCTTACCAGTCAGAATATCCAGGCGTATTTGAGCGAGAGTGGTTAAAGCTGTCTGATAAAGTCCACAGAGGAAAGCAACTTTGGTAACTTCAGGGGCCCCTAATTTCCTGAGGGGAGTTCTAGTCACAATCCCTTTGCCCTGCCCTGTTGTCCTTTCTAGTGCCCTTCGAAAAAAATTTCCAGCACCAGACGTAACTACTGTGGCTAATGTCTGTTGATCTGACACAGTTTGTGATGTAGACACAGGTGAAGTAACAATATCCTCATCCATGGCAAGAGCTGGCAAATCCCGGAACATAACAGCCACCATAGGACCACTCCATAGGAGATAAAGCTGTGCTTTGATGTGGACCATAGCATCATGAAGATCCATGTCAGTACCTCCACAGAACCAACCCAGCACAGGATTCCAGTGGACCCAGTTGGAAAATTTCCCCGCAACATACTGCCGGCAACTTTCAAGTAGGCTCGTTATTACAAACTAAAAAATGAAAAAAATCAAGAAAATAAACACCAAGAAAAATTAAAGCCCTAATAGTGTCAATCCTGCACACATCAACAATGACACAATTTCAAAAGATATTTCAACAAAACGCCACCTAAATGACAACAGAATGGCGGAATTGTTCAACATTGAAACGCTTACCGTAAATGTAGGGAAATATATTTCTGGGAGAGTAGTTTCTCTTTCAATGTAAGCCATATGGATCAAGTTTGCAAGAAGGCAAAGAGCATAGTTGACCTCCAAGACATTAAAAATAATTTTCATATTCTGCTCCACACTTAGAAGAGTTAAACTCTTCACCAGCAAGCCATGACTTGTCATAGTTGTGACACACTGTTGAAGAAAAAGAAATATGTTACATGGTGCAAAATATGGAGAAAAAAATACATGTAGAGTTTTTCAGCTATTGTATTCGTATAATAATAGTCTCTCTTCACAGCCAAAAGATATTACAAACATGGAGGAATAACAAAAGAGGGGAACGAAAAGATACAATTGAATGCTATTATCATTTAAATGAAAAACTTTCAATTGAATTATGAAAATAAATTCACAGTCATTCATGATTCTCAGACAATCTAATACAAACTACAGCTAGCATCTATTTAATATCTTACGAAAGAACATGGAATGCTTTTCACTACGAATGTCAAAAAATAATTCACATCTCAATAATTAGGTGAAAACTGATAGACACTAAAACTGCTAACAATAATAACCACTACTAAGGATTGTTTTTGCCCAATGAGTAATAAGTAAATACTATGTTACTTATATCTTCATGAAATCAAAAGATATCCAAAATCTTGAATCTTCTAAAAAAATAAAGGGATAATTTACATAAACACATAATAAGCAAGATAATATGAGTGTACAAATTTAATGCTATAAATTTGAAAATGTTTGATGACACATCATTGGAATTCTTTTTTAATCCTACTAATATTATAAATGTGCAAGTTTGTATGCTTGTATGTTTGGATGTTTTTTACTCATTCACGTAAAAACTACTGGACCGATTAAGCTGAAATTTGGCATGTAGATAGAAAATATATCTGTGGATTCTATAGGCTATATTAAAAAGCCCTCAGGGTCCCCTAATGCCCTCCAAAGGCCCCTCTGGTGGTCCATGCTAATCGGATGGCTGAATAAATGAAGTTTCTAATTCTTCCAATCGATTTTCTATTACCTTTCGTCTTCGTGTAAAAATCTGGTTTTTAGCTGGAAAATCTCACATTTTCTCTGAAATCAACAATATCATATTCCCTTGGCAACCAAAGATTTGATCTCCAAAATATATATACGCCACTAGCATGTAGATAACATGTTTTCCTGCAGGCCCATGATATTATGTTGATGAATATCTGTATAAGAAGGGCCTAGAGTCCCATGGGCCCAAATGGGCCCAGAGTTCTAAGGGCCCCATGATGGATTGCTTAGGTGGGTAATCGATAAATTAAATGCATATTTGCAACAAATATACATTCAACACTCCTGAGGGAAAGCCGTAAATATAATGTTTAAGCTTATTTTCTTATGAGCTGACACCGATGCTTTAATGATGACCAGTGTTTATAAGCATTAAACGAAAAAATAAATAAAAAATCCAACACAAAAATACTAAAAAAGGATACCTATATCAAGAAAAATGGGAAACTAAGTCGGTCACCTTCCCGTGGTGTTTCTCGGGTTGCATTTAGAACAACACAGATCTCATCCTAACCCAACCACGGAAGGGTACCCAGCTATAAATCTGGTTCAAATACTGACCCGTCTGTTTCGAAACTTCAAAATGTTTTAATATAGCGGAAACTATAATAACGTCACTACATTCATCTTACCCGAAAGAAGAATGGGGTATTCTGCTCAATGAAGGCCATCCATGCATGAAAATCGACAATTGCCCTAAGAATCAACATATATTTTTGATTTAAAAACAGAAACCAATGATTATGGCTACCCTTAATGCCTAAGACGCAGTCCAGGTAACGGAGGATTAATTGGTCAAATAAACTTGGCTGCTGCTGCTAATGGCCCATTTGACATTTTCAACTGCTGGATTGTACCCTTACTCTCCAATCCTGTTTGAAGATACTCAACGCCCATACCAAAAAAGAATATCACAACTGAAATAAGTCATTGAATGCCAATATATGTATGTACACGAGGGAAGCGATTAAGTTCATTCACTCAGAAGACGACTCAAAGAAGACCGCTCAGTATTCACCAGGTTTTGTGGCTTTCGTATAAAATAAATTCAGTGTTTTTCACACCCGTTGAGTTTCAACGGGAACCTTTCGCTAGTACTTTCATAAATACATACTATGCAACAGTTGTTTCACCATAAAATATATTAGCCTTACAAATAATTGGACAATGGGAACTTGTGAGTGCAAAATGAATTAGAATATTAGTAAAATTAAAACCTACAGAACCATTACCTTACATTCTAGGGGGACTGATAAACATTAACTCATCCCCAAGATTAATGTGGGCACCCATGATTTTGTTAAAAATTGAAATAATATTAAATTCTCAATCCATATTAACTTTTTGCACAGTAAAATTTATTTGAAACTAACAATTTTAAGTACAACAGAGACCTTAACAATAGGGCTTCAACTATATACAAGAAATTCAAACATATACAAAGTTATTAAAGACATCATGCCCACACTTATTGGACAGCATATTATATGAGTAATACAAACAATACATTCATTCCTCTTCCTATTAACAGAAAAAGGAAATAATCTCACTCACACAACTTTCTGACTAATCAAGATATCTCTGAAACCCCACAATAATTAGATGAAATCAAATTGACCACACAGCTCTGTTTTAGGCTTAAGGTGCTCACAATGTTTTAGTCTTAAGGTGCTCAATTTGTTTAACCTGGGAAAGGACACACTGGGTGTAGCAGACACCCCAAGATTCTATTCATATGCATGGTAAATAAACCATTACCTCTACAATGTTGCATGTTTCCATGCCTTCAAATCACTTATATTCTCACAAATCTAAGCTAGCAGTCCATCAAGATTTCATCTGGTTTCAAGATTTGAACAAGTCAATGTGTTCTGTGGTGTTGTTAATTCCCACACACCCTTCAGTGTTTCTCATACGAATCAGTGGTCTGCCTCTGCTCTGTTTTCCTGCTTCTTTATTGTGGGCACAATGGTCAATGTAAACTACTCCCAAAATGTTTAAAATGTATTTTGTATAGAATTTCTTATTTTTAAAGAATGTAGCATTCGTTAAAATTTATTATTTGAATTTCCTTTTCTATATTTTCAATTAGAAAACTTAGCCATTTTAATGAGATGGAAAAAATTGAAAATGATAAGCACATAACATGTAATTTCTTTTTAAACAGAAAGAATACCATCTCTTAAAGTAAAAATTAAAAAAGTGGTGTCTTCGTGAACAAGGGTTGGAAAGGTTTGGTTTTATATTTTTACCAAAGCCAAATGAGCCTCAGAAAAGATTTCTGATGGGAAATTCTTCCACCATTATTATATTCATGATAATATAATAATAAATATTTAAAATGACATTTATGAAAGCCATATACTTTAAAAAAGAAAATTAAATTTAAAATATTCTTGTAGCAATCTCTCTTTTTAAATAATTTTACTTTCACCAAACCTTTCATAACAAAATGCTTGACTTGGAAGTAATTTTGAAGGGCCATTGGATCGAGAGCAGAAAATCCTTGCCATATGATTCAGTGAATACACAAAATGCCAATTGTTCATACCAAGAAATGAGTACATAATCAAAGGAATGTATTAATTTTATACGAGCATTTTTATAAAACAAAATCATATGAGACTTGTGAATGGATATTAGAGAGAAGCGTTTGGCATCATAAAAAATAGACAGCTGGCCTCATAAATCAACTGCTTGGTTATATCACAGCTAAAAACAAAGAGTACCCTGAGAAGTTCTGAGGGCAAGCTTACACTTGATATAAGCCCTGTACGAGAGGACATGGAACTAATGCTTACAAGGGATGACCTAAAACAGATAATTTAAGGAGGATACAATTAGCATACCACATTAATTTTACATATTAAGCACTGAAAAGTTACTTTAAAATGGTCACTGTGAAGGTTTACACTGTGATTTGAAGAAGACTTAGGGGGCTAAGGCCATCTTTTCACATTGGTTCAACTTTATAGATAACAGTTTCACTAACATTCTTGACCAAAGCACAAAGAACATCCCAAGCCAGTAAAACTTTCATCTACAGAGATAAACCTATAGAAGGGACCCAACATTCTTGGAGTCATTTAGTATCCACATAAATGTTTTCGAAGTGTATACTCTCTAACAACATAAGGTAGCCTAAATAATAATACAAACCTCAGGGGAAAGGTTCTGAAGGTGCAGTACAAGGCCTGGCATACAAAGTATATGTATCAGGAACTCTGTGAGAAGTTTATCCGAAAAATTGGCAGATATGAGGGGTCGCATGGCCAAGGTGAATGCAGCTGACAAGGTCACATGCCTCAGATTTACCTTAGCTCTTCCCAAGCCTCGAAGAAGAAAACCCTGCAATACAGTTAATAAAACATAGTCATAAGCTCACAGTGTCAAACAATTCCATCCATTCACACTTATAATGTGCACATTTATACAGAATAGGGATGGGTTCCTCTATTTTTCTTAAAGTTTCTGAGCCAGTGCTGTATTTTCACATCTCTAAGCCTAACCTCCCCCTTTTTGGGAACCCCACCATGGAAAAATCCAACTTTGAATTATAATAAATGATAGTAAAAAATGATAAAATACTTACAAATTCAGTTTATAAACATATGTCAGTATAGAAAAGAAGGAAAAAAAATAGTACATGCAAACATATTCAGTCGCATTCACAATTCCTCACTGTGTCGTACAACTATAGAAAGCTTGACAAGAAAATATCTAAATTACAAATTTTTAATGAAAATACTTTCACTATATGACGTAACTTATATGTTTAAAATAATGATCCATCTAATTAGCAGAAAACTAAGGCCCATTTATGATGTTTCTCTGAATCCAATGAGCCAATATTTTTGCAGTTTCTACAAAGACAGAATTGATTATATTTATGATCCAGTTTACATAACTAGTAAACATAAGGGTGAGATCATAACTGAATTGATCTATCTAATCAGCAGAAAACTACAACATGTTTACAACAAGGCTCTGAATCCAATACACTAACATTGCACCAGTTTCTACCACAATGGCATTGATGATTTTTAACAATCCAATTCAGGTAAATTGTAACCAGTCATAGGGCCATTTTGCAAGTTGAGTTAATGTTGATGAAACTTTAACTCAGACAGAATTATACCTTAAATGTACATACCCACATTGGTACATGTAAAGATCCAGATTATGCACTCTAATGTAAGTAGTGGATTTCCGATAGTAAGATAAACATACTTTTCTTCAGAAAAAAACATCTTACATTCATGGAATTATAGTTACAATTCTATAACACACACATTGAGGACACCTTAAATTTAAGGCATGATGAACTTCTATTGGAGGTTGATGCTTTGATGTCAAAGCACGGGGTCCCATTAAGATTCTTGGACACCTCTCAAGCCCCACATTTCAGGATGGTCATGTCCATTGATCGAAATTTCAGAGATACCAGGGAGCCCACTTTTTTATGGTTTGCACTTAGTTTCCTTCTTTTTGGGATCAAATGTGCAAAAGATACTTATAACCTTTCAAATTTCACCTGAGGTTGGTCGCTTGAAGAAGCGACTAATGACTGGGATCATTTAAGCCCTATAAGTAATGTGGGTAGGTTGGTAAGGGAAGATTCAGAGCTTACTTGAAACCAAAGGCACCATGGGAACTACAGTTTTCCACCCCATCCAAAGCATGAGAGAAGCTCATTAAGATCAATTCCCTTCCATTTTTCTTTCCTTCACTTTTCATATGTGGAAGACATATAAGTAGAGGCAAAAACAGAAAGGGACAATGTTTGCTTCATAAATATTTTTGAATCACAAAATAACTGGAAATTTCAGAATAAATTGGCTAGGTTTAAGGTTTGTCAGGCATTAAGTAATATTTGTTGTCAGGATGCTTTCATTATTTAGGATTCTGGATTAATGAACCTCCCTTACACATATATGTATACCAGATAATGATGAATTCGAGAATCAACAGGAAAATCGGCCTATATCACTTGATTTATTTTAATGGGAAAGATTGAAAAAAGAAAATCTACTAAACATTTCTTAATATTTAATTTTAATACTCACAAGTATGAAGCTCTATGTGAAGATATGGAAATGTGTTTAGGACAATTTAATTAAATTTTACATTTGAGTATTCCACCAGCTGATCGGTAGGATTTAGGATTGGATGGGTCAAAAAATTCAATTTTTACAATATTGAGTTCTAATAGGGGTCAAAAGTTGCATATTTGCATGCTGATCAGCAGATAAATACTTTGAAAAAGCATACTCTATATCTTCAGCTTGTGCAAAGAGCCTTAAGTTAGAAAATACCACACTTAAACCCCAAGTTGTAAATTTACGAGTAAGATTTGAGACTTTTTATAGCTTTAAATTGCTTCCTTTCAGGTGCTTAATGATAGAAATATTAAACTTCATAAGATGCAATACATTTTCAATTTTTTCATAAGGCTTTAATTTTCTAAATTTAGTTAAAAATATAGTTTTTTTTCCATTGTAACAACTGATGCAATGTGACATGTTTAAACATCCCATCTTTCTTAATAAATTGGAAGATAATGTTATTTTGTTCATATGATTTTAATAATAGATCATTTTGCAGCTCTTCACCCATTTATAACAGGGGAAATTTCTAACAGACTTCCCCTTTGGATTTTAAGTTCCTACTTCTCGCACCCTCCTATGACCTAACCCTCATATGTGTTGTCTTTCATCAACTATCATAACCAGCAACATGTTCTCTGGGTGACAGAAGAATGTGTTTCTCTCAATTATAGGATCAATGACTCTCTTCATGTCACCTGGCATATATCTCGTTGTTTGAACCACCTTAAAGATGTGTTTGGGACCATATAATACTGAGCTGTAATCCTTAATGTCAAACCAAACAGGAGCATAAGTCGTAACCATCAGGGTGGCTACTGATATCCAATTTTTAATTTCCCGGACTTTTCCCTGATGGATTTACCGATTACCCTGACTGATTGCCAAAAGGTCACCTATTTATGGAATTTTTTTTCTGCTGAATAACATTTTTTTACAGCAGCTTTAAATTTTCTAATCATCGTCTCGCATTTTTCGAATTGCAAGCTTGTATTTACTACAAGCATGCTCCAGCTACCTCCCGACCTGAGTTTCGGAAGTTAAAAAACATGCCACGTTAAATTTTCCAAACAACATAACCTCGGATTCCTTGTGATGAGCGTAATACATTGTGATCATAAATTTTAACACTACTAGGCAAATATTGCAATAAGGAAATACAAAAGGATACATTGTATGTCTGCTTAACAACTAGATATCTAAGATTCACAACTGAGTATTCCACAAATTGATGAGGCTTATTCCATGCACGTCAGCGATGGACTGACCGATAAACGTAATGGTAAAAAAATAATGAGGATTCTTATCCCAGTTTCTCCCTGACTGTTGCGAGAATTCCCTGACTTTTCCCTGAATTTTCCAGAAATTCAAAATTCCCTGAGATTTCCCGGTTTTCCTTGATGATCCCCACCCTGACAATGCGGTTTACAAGCATCTTGAGTTCATTTGAGAGACTTTCCTGGGAATTAAATAACCTTAATACACGGTTTACACAAGTCAGCCATCGAGTGGCTGAGAGGTCCAGCATTTCCTTCCAGCCAGATATGGAGCACATTTTCCAGCCTAGATTGCTCTAACAATTTCCAAAAGGTATTGCTGGTCTTTACTAAGATCATTTTTATTTACATCGATTTCTTCTGATTCGATACCCACGAAATTTACGACATATAGATTCTCACAATCTGGCAGTTGTTTGCCAATTTCTCCAAAGAATGACATTGGTCTAGTTGTCTCTCCATACAAATATTCAAATACATGCCCAAATGGCAACTTTTTGAAGTGGATTAAACAAAAAAATCACAGCAATGGGTGCTGAATTTGAAGCTCTATGCTATGGATAACCCCATTTTTCCAGCCTGTGTTTGTTGCTGTCCCATCACAACCAATCGCTTGCAACTCATCAATGTTAAAATCCTTTTCTTCCAGGCACTTACGAATGCTCTTCGCAATTTCATTACAGGTTCCTCTCATCGGTATAACATGACCGACATATAGTTCAACAGGCTCATGAAACGTGCCAATGTATTCTTCTTTCCTTACTCTTAGATCATTTTAGACCCTACTTTTCTAGATAGAGTATTATCTTTTCAACCATCAAAGTATATTCCTTTTGCAACTATGGGCAGGTCAAAATTTTGTCCAATAGCCTTTCATGTCCAATATTTTCCTCTTCTTATCTGGCTTTTATCAATCACTAGCAAAGTTTCTTTTTCAGAAATCATTCCTACACACAAAACACGGGATGCCATCGCAGCTGTAGCCATATCAGAAGCACTAAATCTATCTCTGGCTTAAGCAGTAGACATCAATTTGAACCTCATTTGAGAAGTAGATGTACAAGGAACCAAAGAAAAATCGACAAATTCACTTCTTCTTACATGCAGAGACTTCCGAGCAGTTTCTAAATCAACAGTGTCAATATTAAATGCAACAGTTTCTCACAACAGTTCTTGTTTTTTTTCTCTCATGTCTCTTCTGAAGTTTCTCTGTTACTTCATTATCGAGATTGCCAAAGCAGGCAATCTGTATTGTTTGCTGGTCATATATAAATTTTCTCTAATTGGGCGGGATCTTTTTGTCTTTCTCACAATTACAATCTACAGCAACAGGGCAGCCACAGACATTTGCCATTTTCCCACATACACAAGAATATGTCATAGCACACACGCTGCAATATCAAATAGCTTTGATTTCGCTTCAGCCACAAATTCTTCAAATTTTTTCTAAAGCTGCTCTTTTTCATGGTCTCGGTTGAATGATTTTCTTAAACTGTAGTATGAATCATGGTATGCTTTCATCAACTGTACAACCAGAGTATATGTCACCACTAGAATTGAGGCTTTACAATGTATGTCTCTATTTGTGTAGCAACACTATCGACTATTGCTGAAAATACCACTTTTTTCTTTGCATCAAATAAAACTGAGATTTTATTGCTTTCTTCAAAGCAAATTAGCAGCATGTCCTCATAGGCCGGTAGGTTTGTTCCAGTAAGCTCTTTAGGCAAACTGAAAATAGGGCAATGGTGGGCCTGTCTTGTTACCAACACCTTTTTCTGAGTTGCCATCATGCATTCATCACCACCGCTAAATAACTCAAGAAGACAATGCAACAAAGGAAGTGATTTCCACTACATTTAATTACACCTGCTGACTGATTAGTGACTGAATTATAGCTAGTTAAACTGGCAGGATTAGAGTTGAAACTAGTTATTCCCACAAAGCAAGCCAAGTAGCAACTGACAACACAGACAGTCAGTGCCCCCCTCTCCTCTCACACGGAAGAGTAAATGAGATTTGTCGCGACAGGCTTGCATGATGTGAGCCACTTGTTTAAATCATATCACCTGCAGAATAGCTGCAACACGAAAACTTGATTGCAATTTAGGACTGAATAACAATTACAAGTAGTACAATATTGTGTTTGTAAAACCTCGGTTTTTTACAATATTTCTAAATTTTTAAACCTAATACGCGAACTGATATTGAAACTTGTGATTACAAATAACTTTTATTATATTATCACAAATCAAAAAAGAAGTATTTAGACGCTATTAGAAAACAAAAAACAATCTGGACAAATGCAGCATGAAGAAAATATTTGGTATTTTTGGCCTTTAGTCCCAGAATTTAAGCTGTGTGCACCAACTGATGATATAGAGTATGATTTTTTTTAAAGAGTATTTTCTGCTGATCAGCATGCAAATATGCAACTTTTAAGCCATATTATAACTTGATATGCAAAAAATTGAATTTTTTTACTTACCCTATGGGACAGTCCTTATTCTAACATCTCAAATTCTGGGACCTATTATCACTTCCCTCCAAAGGAGATTATTAAAAGTAAAACTCCATCCCAACAGCTTACAGCTTGAAAACAAGTACGGATTTTTTTTACAAATAATAGTGCCGAATCAACCACGAAAGACTCACCTTCAAAGTGACATAAAATCCATTTGCAAACAAGTGCCCCATGATATTTGCACACAGCTGGTTCATCCCAGGCCTAAGGGCAACCATTGCAGCATTGGTAGCAGTTGCACCAATGGAAGAAGGAGTTTGAAAAAGAACCCATGATGCTGTAGATGTGAATGAAACCAAGGTGTGCAGCATAAGCAGAGATGACCGTGCATCAGCCGAGAGCTCAGGACGAAGTTTAGACAAGTACTCGCAACAGCCTGATGTAAGGAGTTTCTTAATGTGGGCAATCCAGGGCTTTGCATGTTCTTTATTAAGCACCACTCCAACATAGCTAAACCGTGCAGAATCAGACTCAAGGCTGAATATCAGGTACCTGATGATAAAATATATTTAAAAAAATTAAAATCATCTCACAAGGCCCATAAAACAGTGGCAAGTACAGTTTATCTATGGAAAATGAGAAGTTAACCCAACTGACTTAACATCCTGGAGGTAACGTCAGTCATTTTTGTCCCCCCCATCAAAAAGCTTTAATTGTTTCTTTATCACATCAGCAAGTTTCTAATTTCTTCTTTCAATTTAAAAGTTTTAATGACTTTAGCCACTAAGTACTTGATAAGCCATTATATATAAAATAAAGTCGCTTCAGTAATAGTGGAGATTGCCACAATTGTTGATCACAGAGAAAGACAATGTTTATAAACTCACATGTTGATGAAGGATGCAGGAGAGACATTTGTTGATGGGCAAAAAAATAAGAAGTATTTACCCCTCTGGTATCATTAGCTGCTCGATAAATAGGGTCAGCCAAAACATCATTAGCATAATGTTTCATGATAGCGTTGATTGAGCTCACCTCTTGTCCCAGAAATAAATATGATCTTGAGATTAACAAAATTTTAAGAAAATTAATAGGCGACTGCATTCCCTTATTTTGATGCCCTTGTAATTAAGAAAAAAAAGCTATGCACTTATAGAATGCCCCAAAGAAGGATCTACTGATTTTTGTGATGGTGCACAAATTAGAATTGGGTTTATTTCTAAATACAAACATTCTGTAACGAAGGGTTTAGCTATGATAGTTACTTATGGATATGGTAATGAAATACTACACACTGAGTGAGACACTTTGAATCTCAACAAAAACATATTGTCAGAGATGACCTTGGATATTACAAGAGATGGAGGTGACACAACAAACATTCCCACTAAAAAGAAAATACGTGAAATAGAAAACAAAAATTTAATATGATAGCAAAATAAAGAGGCAATGAAAGACATCACCTTCGACATATTCAATTATATGACATTGAAACAGTAAAATTTTAAATATAAGGAAACATAATTCCATGTTGACAAGATACCACCAGAACATGCTATTTAAACTAGATGTAGGTATCAAAAATGATAAATACAAGATTCTCTGTTGACTGTTAAATATTTTTATAACTGCTCGATTAATGATGACATGTTCGTTAGAAACAAAGAGGATGCTCTTTAACTTTTCTCAATTCAAAGAGATTTCTTCATTTACATTTTCTGGTCCAAGCATAAGAAAGGCAACTGTCACAGCCAGCCTAAGCATACTGATACTCAAAGACACAAGTCAGAATGAGGACTCTAGAATGCTTTTAAGTAGTTGACATTTGTTCCATTAGGGATGCCATCAATGCCAATGACCAAATGCTGATTTGTAAGATCCTTTCGCTGAAGATAACAAAATAGTTAGGAAAATTAGAAGTGTTCATAATAACTAGGTTAGCCACCCATTGCAGCAAAAATGTAAGCTTCATTTCAGAGTCTAAAGGCCGTTTTACACAAGGCACTGAATTGCACTATCTGATGCATGGATGTGCATTGACGACTGCATTGAGTGCTGCAGTGAGTTGCTACAATGTATGTGTAAATGTAAAAACGACTGAAGGGAAAAGAGCCCTCACTCCAATTCCATACCAGCATGCTCGTAATTTCTGCATATAAAGTTGCAAAATTAAGGGGCCCATATGCAACAATCTCGAGAGAGGATGAAAGAGTGTAGTAGGGCTCTGGGTAAAATCCAACAAAAGCAAGAGAAACAAAGAGTGAAAAACTAAATGCCAGAGAATACAATGGTACTAAAAATAAAGATTAATACAAGAAAATAAATAAACAGCACAGAGGATGTCAACAGACAATCAGCAAGTACTGAGCTAAATGAACAGCTTTAAAAATAATATCAACTGACATATCAGGACTACCATTACACTTCAGTATTACATTAATAAAAATGAAAGAAATGTATGCACTTCAGAGTGATGTAGTCATTACATAATTAAATAATGAATTATATAATGAAATTGTAAATTAATGGAGTTGAAGGTCAACTAACCTCATCTCTAAGGGTTATATCACGAAAAAATATTTTTCAAATTCTATTCCACATCGTAATACTTTCATGTCTTTAAATACAGGAAGAGGTTTAGAGTTTTATATATGATGAATTATACAATTCGCTGATTAGTGATTCATACCTGCAAAGCTTCTCGAAGCGAACTTTGTCTCTGTCTTTTTTCCACACGATCAAAAACTTGAGGGTAGTTCGATATACATGAATAGCTGGTTTCAAAGATGCCACTTTATCATCTCCAATGTCTGAGAAAAGTTCATCAAACTGCTCCCTGATAAAGCGCAAAAGGAATGGTTTAGCGAAATCAATTAATCACCACCACAAAAACTGCTGCCACGATCGAAACTTCTTATCTTAAAATTTACATCAGATGTTGAATACTTACAATATCTTTTTTGAAAAACGTACACGATCCAACCATCCACGAATATGAGCCTGAATACATGTAGCAGCAGTTTCCCTCTTTTTCTCTAAAGCTCTCTCTTCTCTAGCCGCTTTGGTCTGCTCCAGAAAACTTCCTTTGGATGATTCCGGTACTTTGTTGAACATTTTTCTCAAGCATGAGCTCAAGAACAATTAGGTAACTCCTAAAATGAAACATGAATTTGGAGATAGAATGACGACATGAAGCAAACACCCGAAAAAAAGAGCACGATTATTTCTCACTTAATATTTTGGTACAGAGCAACCGCAGGTACTGATAAATATTCCTAGGTTAATAGAGGTTTAGTAAAGGATTTTTCATTACGGTGATGCACAACCAATCAATTTCAAGAAAAACCACCATATATTCCACTTTGAATCAGATGGCAATTTTAAGTTTAAATACTTACATTGAGAGATAATTTTATATTTTTCCATCGCGGCAATCACACCGCCTAAGCGTTCTAAAAGCACACCCTGGAGCAAAACCATCACATTTGAGATTTGACATTTGCTAAGATTTGTTTGAGTGGGCATTGCGATAGTCACTTGTTCTCAAGTTTCTTTTCTGTGTAGGTAGTGTAGGTAGTGAATCCCCATGAATCCCATTGGTCGGTCTTGCTAAGTCCACCATTTTACGTCCAAGTGTGGCGTACAGTTCGAGGGTCATTTTTCCTGGATGCCATCATTCATGACGGTAAGTAAATGGCACGAACGGAAAATGGCCGTGAAAACATGATGAAGGGTATCTTTTTGCGAAGATTTCAAAATCTTCGCAACCCCGGTCTGCCCCGGTGGCATCAGGTTAAAGTCCTCGCCTGCCAACCCGAGGGTCGCGGGTTCAAGACCCGCCGAGGTAGAATATTTTCTGCCCAGGACATGGGTGTTCGTGTCTCGTCCGTTGTTACTGTTATTCACCCGACGTAAATTGGCCCATTGCGCTGAATTCGGGGTAGTGAAGATAAATAAATAAATTTTTAAAAACAGCTACATACACTACGTTTACCATTCGAACTCAGATCTATATGAACTCGGACCGCTCTAAACATTGTAAGCCAGCCGACTAGGATCGCCTGGTTTACCAATGCGAAATTGATTGAAATATCGATTTGAATCGATTCATATAGATTTGAAATCACAGACTGGCAGAGAATGCGGGCAGAGTTAGCCCGCTTCTCATATCGAACCCACTAGCCCGTTGCGTTTACCATACCAACACAGAGTAAAGTTATACTTACTCTGTTATACTAAGTTGATCCGGTCAAATCGAGGTCGATTTAGCCGGTTCAGCTTGGTGTGGTAAACGTAGTTTAACCTTTACCCTAGAATATATTTTATCCGGGTCGAAAACCACAACATTCAAAATAACTGCATTTAGGCCCTTTAGGCGCCTCAGGCACGGCCATCAGTCGTCGCACGAACCTGGGGCTTTTTTATAATTTTTTCTCACCGATTCGCACATTTTGAGACCACGAATTTTTTAATCGTATTATTTTTTAAATATAAGCCCCGGCCTAATGTACCACGCGCACCTCTATACCCAGAAATCGTAGTTAAAAATGGAGGTGCGCGCCTTACACGAGTTCCATATCTCTCTTCCTTCCGTGGAAACCCCCACGGTAGCTGGTAGAAACTCAAAATCGGAATTCGGTGCCTCAATCCGCACTCACGAACTAAACATCCTAGAGCTAGTTTTATCTGGATGAGAAGAGATTACTTTTCTCAATTTATCGTGAAGAAAAAAACGTACGAACACTAACTGAAAGCTTTGGTATTAGTCGAAAGGACTACCATGCATGGTATTACAGCCCCCGAAAACTCATACTAAGAGAATAAAAAAGTCACAGTTTTTTCCGACACTTGTAAATGCGGGGTGCGCGTCGTACACGGGTGCGCACGGTACACGAGTCTTGACGGTACCTACTTTACTGCTAAGGAAAATCGGTTAATTATCATGAATAAAATCGCTTCAATTGATTCTCACTTTACGTTTCCTCTCTAGCAGCCAGAGTCCGTCCAAGTTAATGCTGCAGCTGAAATAAAATGAAAAATATTTTTTAAATCATGATTGTACGATTTAAACAAAGGTAACCATAATCGATTCTCCGGCCTCGTGATTTCCAATCCCCATACGGCATAAGACGTATTTAGCAATTGGCTGCGTACTAACCCTAAAATGTGCTCTTTATATAGGTTGCCATAAAATGGACTAAAAAAATATTACTAAAATTTGAAGAGAGGGCAAGAAATAACGCGGTATTAATGCCACTTCGAGGTTAGAAATCACTCACTAATACTCCGAAAGTTGCGAATGATAACGGGTTGAAGAACACTCGAAAAAAATTTCACTTTAAGTTTTTGCAAACATGAAAATGTTATTACTTTTAATATATATAACCTCCTCACTATATTTATGTGCAGCCTCCTCACCATAATGGGAGGTCTCCCATAAAATATCCATATGATGAAAATGTCTTTTGCATGAAATTTGTCATTGCATTAGTTTTCTATTGAAGTATTTATCTACAAGGGCAGTCACTTGTAAATCACTAGTGACAACAAGGCATTCTGTCATTTTTGGCCCTGGATCTGTTGTAATAAGACTTTCGAGCGTTTTGCCTCCTTTCATTATGATCCATTGTTTAGTGCCATTGGTAATTTCTCCCTGGAAAATTCTTCTTCACTCAATTAAATATGCTGCTGAAGTAGCCATTTCCCACCTCAAATAAGTCTCTTTAAGACCTTCACGAGCATCTTAATTAGAGGATAAGTACGAATGACATGAAGGGAACAACAACGATATAACAGCAGGTCACAGTTTCGGTGCAGGTAGTTTGACACAAAACAGTTTGGCAGCCTCCTCACCATAATAAGAGACTCCCATAAAATATCCTTAAGATGAAAATGCCTCGCACAGACCTTCTAGTTAGAGAAATAAAAAAGAATGCAATTTCCCGGCATGAGAGGATATCAACGTGAATATCACGAATGAATCTTTCCAATGTACAGGGGTCTCAAAATATTCGCTTTCATTATCAAAGGCAGTTTGTTCCGTACTTTAAGCAAAAGTCAGAAAAATATATAGTCAAATGAAATAAATGTCGATCGAATGAAAGAAATGAAAAATTGAAGAATAGTTTAATTATCTTACTACGTTTTGGCCTACCTACTCATCCTTACATTTGGAAAATTGATGACCATCTCTAAGAGCGTTTATGGAAACCCTGTACAGTAATAAGACAACCAAAGGTGTTACAAGGATTTAAAGGTTTTACCCCTGACTTTGAAGTTGGTGTGAACTTTTCTCGTTGTACTTTTACGGCAACTTTTTCACTACCTGCATAGCTACCCCGATAATTCGGTACAGAGCAATTGTAAATAATTGTGAGAATATATTATAAGCTATGGGACAAAATCATACATTTTACACTTGGCTTAAGGTAGTTTGAGCGAAATATCATTTTACCCAGAAATCAATGAATTTGGTCTCAATTAAAATAAAACAAAGAAAGTCTCCAAAAGCCGTACACCATTGGCACCCCTCGTCAGAAAGAACCAAACTTACTGTGTTGGTATGCTGGGAAACCATAGCAGCGACCAACCACAGCCTCTCTACCAAGAATACCCCCTTGTGATTGTTTACGGGAATGTGACTTCCTCGTCAGGGACCAACAGACGCACACGCACAACCCAAATAGGATCCTTTGCGAGGGCTAATGGGACCCCGCTAAGGATGCTTGGGTTATAACCTGGGATCCTTCACAGGGCTAATGACACCCCACTAAGGATGCCCGGTTATTTACGCAAGCCGCTCATAAGCACACAAAATCACTCACTCACACACACAAATGGGCCCACCTTTGGGAGAATCAGCAAGAAATTTATTAAAAATTTAAACAGTTAAAAAAAAGTCTCTTATTGATGACGGTTTCTTTTTTCTAGAAGTGAGAAAAAAAGTCTCGACGCGTGATAATATCCCCATTTTATCTTCGGGCAGCTTGCTTTGTTTGCAGCAGAAACGATGGACGACATCAAGGCTCACGAGGCCTTCCTCCAAGGTAACTTCAGGTGGGGTGGGGTGTCACTATCGCTATCCTCAGCTTCTTGTTCCTGCTCAGGCCCCATAGATGTGTGGTCGCAATGCCTGCGGTCGATAGTTCCTCACACACGGGCAATGGTCATCGGCAGAAACGAAGGTATTGAAGGGGATAGCGCTCTGCATGTCAAACATTCGGCACACTACGTCCCATCTCAAAGGATGGACGGGAGATCGGTTGGAAAATTGTTAATTGAAAGCAGCTAAACGAAACGGATTGTATTGTAAGCCTTACCTATGTGCCACTGTGTCATCGCAAGGGAGGTCCAGGATGCCGGTGATCTCCGTCTCCTCGAACTGTATCTCCTCGTCGGCTTCCTGCTCGCCGCTGTTACCATATGGTCCATTTTCTTCTTTGTCCCCTTCTCCAATCAAATTTTTTCCCTGAGTGAAATCGTCATCGATATCGTCTGATGAGTCAGACGAAACCACAGCGCTAACACCGCGGCGATGTCGTCCTTGAGCTCTTGTTGAAACTTCCTAAGATAGATTTGTAGAGCACTTTAACTATGGCCTCAAGATGCTCAACGACTTCAAATAAGACCCATTATCCTTCATTACTTACCTCGTCTGACTCTACTATTGCCTCCATTTGAGCCTTAATTTGGCTCCCTTCAGAGCAGAACCCGGCCCGCCTAAAACAGTTCCCAATGGTATGCGGGATGACTTGCTGCCACGCCCACTGCAAAGCGAATCAAGTGTGAACATTACAATGCTGCAGGTGGGATTGCAGGCGCAGTGAAGTGTGCTCCGTGATGATTTAAAGGGAAATATACCAGCAAAAAGACTAGGGCCTGGTAGAGGTTGATGGAAAAGTCTTTCCTGGTCACATTTTCTTTCCCTATGAAGCCAATTAGACGCTGCACCAGTCTTGTTCGGTAATAATGCTTCACATTCTTAATAACGCCTTGGTCCATGGGTTGAAGGCGCGAGATTCAGTTCTTGGGCAGAAACTCAACTCTAATATTTGACAGATACTCCACGACAGGCGGGTATGATAGGCAACTATCGACGAAGAGAATCACATTGCGTTTTTCAGCCCTCATGCGAGCGTTGAACTTCCGTAGCCATGAGTTGAACTCCTCTACGGTCATCCATGCATTCTTTTGACTTGAATAGGGGCAGGGAAGAGTCCGAACGTTGGCAAAACACCTCGGTTTCTTTGATTTTCCGATCATTAGTGGCGGAAGTTTATCAGACCCATCCGCATTGCTGCCGATAAGGACTGTGATTCTTGTCCTACTTAGCTTATTTCCTTGTGGATTCTCACCAGCCAAAACCATGCTCTTGTCCGGAAGAAGGTTAAAAAAGCATGCAAACTCATCAGCATTGCACTAGTCGCGCACGTGATAGCTTATAATTAAACCAGGAAAAATATTATTTTTCCAGGTATTCACTGTTTCCTCTGGGACGTCAGCACTCTCCCCTACCGTTTTGCGAAAGAGTACTTTGTGTCTCTTCCTAAATCTGTCTAGCCACCCGTTTGATGCAGTAAATCCAATGACACCCAGCTCCTCCGCAAAGGCTTTGGCTTTTTCCTTAAGGGTCTCACCACCTATTGGAGGCTTTACCTGCATAGATCGTGCTTGTGCTATCCATTCGACGAGGGCTTTTTCTAGTGCAGCATATTTTGAATTTTTGTCACGACACCTCTTCTGGTTGCCCTGAAGCGCAGCCGTCTTGATTATGGCTTCATTCTTTACGATCGTCTGCAAGGTGGAAGGAGCGAGACCCAGCTCGTTGGCCAGGACGCTTCTTGGTGCGTGGGGCGAGTTCTGGACTTTCTGCAGAATAGTTAACTTCGCTTGCAGAGTTAACGTGATCCTGCTTCGTGGGGGAGGGGGGCACCCCCTTGATTTCATACACACGCTTTTTCTGAGGCATAGCAACCTATCCCACTTCACAAAATAATTGCTCAATGCGACTCGCGAACGTGACTGACTAACCCGGGAGGTTCGAGGACGGGGAGCTAAGTGCGAGGCTTCCGTCAGTCTGGCACTTGCAGGCTAGTCGGCGGAGGTAGTGACTACATATGTAGTAGCTACGATACAAGCTGACAACAAAATATCGCGAAAACCTTCGACAGGACTCAACACGACGGCTAAAGTAGACAGGGGGTGGGAAGATGGGAGGTAACTGGCGCCGCGGTGGCGGCGTAGTATTGACGTTTTAAGGTGACGGTCTGTGATAATTCGATATGTTCGAAAGCTCTTTTCTTTAAGTTGTGTAAATTGTATACCATGCTCAATGAAAATTCTTATTACAAAACGTTATAAGCGGGAATAGCGTGGGCAAATATGACCAAATCCGCACGTTACAAGTGGGAATACGTTACCAACGGGAAACGCTAAATGCGGGATTATGCACATACATTTTGCATTGTGGTAAGGAAATTTCAATCCATGAATCGTTACACACGGGAGAACGCTGTATCCGGGCCACGCTTTAAACGGGTTTCACTGTATTCATATTGTCACCGCAGTAAATTCTTCGGCATCACAGTAAACCTGCCGCTTTGATGGAGTTTCAAACGTGCCGCGCGAAAAAAAATGAGTCAAGTTAAAGACTTTTAGAAATTTTCATTTTATTACTTACAATTTCTGTCATGTGAAACTATTTTATTGCACCATAAAAAATGCAATATTTAATTCGTGCGTCTCACAGTTGGTGAAATTAAAATGTATATATCGAATAAGGTCTCTTTTATGATTATGGAACTATCTCGCTCGCACTACCACTAATATGCAACGCATGCAACGCTAAGCAACCGCGCAAACAAAGTCCCCGCTCAAAACTTTGGCCTCCGGCTGCTGACGTCACCAGTTTTTTAATCTTGAGCACTCTGGCCTTCTACTTTAGGTGGTGTTGGTAGTACTCTGCCAAATCAAGGTCCTTATACCCAAAGTAGGGCCTTGTGCCAAATTACTATCCTGGCGGCGCAGTCGCAGGCGCGTAGCCAGGGCCTGGGGGTTAAAACACCCCCCGAAATTTTTCGACCGCGAGGAAAAAGAGAAAATAAGAGAGGAGAGGAAAGGTATGGGACACGAGTATACATTTCTTTAAAGACGGCCATGAATGGGAGAAAAGTAGAGGAGAAAAGAAAAGAAGGGGGGGAGAAGAGTGCATAACATAAACATTAAAGACTTCCTTTCTCTTGACCGTCATAATTTCATCTATTTTCTATTCATTTCATAGCTTCTATTTTCGCTCGAACAATCTACTACTACCGTGACATGCATGTGTGGAAAAGCAAAAAATTCTTCGCTGTTCAGCGAATCTTTTAGTTTTTAACCCTTTTTTTAAAGGGCCCTACTCCGCCTACTCCCATGGGGTTTGCAGAGCGTCAATTTATTCACAAAGCAATACATGGGGGTATATACTCAATGGCTTCCCCCCCTTTATATACACATTTATAGTTGTTATCTCTCAGCGCCATTTCGGACCGTCTTTCTCATTTCTGCCTCCCTCCAGTCCACCTTTCACCGATCCGTCTCCCTCTAGTTTGCAGCTTTTCTTTCAGCCTCCCTCCTTTCCGCCTCCTTCCAATCTGCCTCCCTCCGCTCCGTCTCCGTCTTGTCCGCATCCCTCCATTCCGCCTCCTTCCAATCTGCCCTGTTTTTAACCCTGTCGTACGCCCAAGTATTTCGGCGCAGCCGCGCGTCGCGTATCGTGGCTGTCGTGGTAGCTTCTTTCCGTGTACGGGGCTGCATGGCCAGCCTCAGGGTTGGACAAGGCGGGCTTGCCGGCGTGTTGCTGCCGGTCTGCCTCGCCGTCGCACAGTGGTCCGAGAACAGCTATAGCGGTCAAAAATCGACTTTTAAAAATGTTGATTTAAATCATCAATTCATCATATACCAAATGAAATTTCTTCCTATGATGACCCATGTCCGACCAGTACAGACGGACAGAGCGCCGCCACTTAAAAGTAATTTTCTCGCTCTCGAAAAGGAAGCCAAATAGAATTCGACGTAGGCATTTTTACACCATAAATTATATGATCCTCTCATTTTTAAATCTATATTACATTTTTACTCTGCCAAATCGTCTCTCGGCTAGATATGCTTTAATGGCGCCACGTCATGCACTCTACCGGCATCAATTAGGCGTTTAAAAAAATATCTTACGTTATCCTGTGATGAGACAATATACTAGGGCTAGGAAAAACCTTTGTCTAAAGGAAGGATCGAGAGTTATGTGCTTTTAAGGGCCATTTTTAAGCTGTTGGCACTTTTATGCCGAAGCGCGGGCAGCGGTGCTGTCGCTTATTTGTTCATTCTCGCGCTCCATCAGAGCAGGCCGTGCTGAGAAATTGAGGTCTCTTAACATTCTCAAATTGATTTAGAGGCTTAAAATGAATTTAATTCATAACTATACTCTCGAAATGAAATAATACATATAATTCGGCATGTTACATAGCATAACTATTAGTGTTTAAGACTTTAACCAATACGACTTACATGGGTTCATGACAATTAATACGGTTGCGGCACTTTCCTTGCGACTTAATACTAATGAGTTTTATAGGCTATTAGCGGCTGTATTTGCTTAAAAGAATCTCATTTAATTTAGAAGTGTGTTACACCAACATATCACATCGACTATCTGTTCGTTGCAACGTCCCATTGTCGATTTCTGTAACAATAATGCCTGTTCGCTGTCAGTTTGAAGCCTGTTGATTGCCTGTTGGAGATTTAGTGAACAGAGTATGAACAGCCTAAGAACAATCTCGCGCCACACACAAGTGGAAACAACTTGGAAACAGCCTTCCAACAGTTTGTACTCTGTTTGTAGCTTGTTCCTTAACCGGCAGGCAACAAGCATTTCGGGGACGATAGTGAAGAGCCACTTAACAGGCAGGGGCCGGTTGGTTGAATGTTTCACCGGACAGGGAACGAACAGACAACAGTGAACATGTACTCAATAGACAGGGGCCGGTTGATCGTCTGTTACACACAACAGGGAACAAACAGAAAACAGTGAACAGGTTCTCAACAGACAGGGGCAGGTTGGTTGTGTGCTTCGTTAAACAAGGAATGAACAGACAACAGTGAACAGACTCTCAACAGGCAGGGACTCTTTGGTTGTCCGCTTCTCGCAACCGGAAACGAACAGACAACAGTGAATAGGCTGTCAACAGGCATGGACTGGTTGGTTGTGTGCTTCGCCAAACAAGGAACGAACAGACAACAGTGAACAGACTCTAAACAGGCAGGGACTGGTTGGTTGTCCGCTTCTCCCAACCGGGAACAAACAGACAACATTCACTCACTCCTTCTTCATACTGAAGTTATAAGGGATAAAAATTTTCATAAAGCGGACCAATAACAAGGACGATATTCTTTTTTCAAATGCACTAGGATAAAAGTAGACCAATCGCTTTCACCAAGATTTATTCAAATTCTATGTATCATGGAAAGCATTGCTCCAAATCACACCGTACAGAAATTATTTCAGAGTAACAAGATTTTTAAAAATGTAAATTCATTGACTACAAACTAGGACCACAAAAATGATTATGCAGATTAATTACTCTACTGTGCAACCAAACGGAATTACAGACAGATAGTTTTTACACCCTTGAGACATACGAATGCAAGGCTGAGAAAGGATTGCAGGATTTATACACGGAAGTTCGCCCGATCTTTCAAATATTTTGACATGATCTATATTTGTATGGTTATTTGAAACCACTCTAGTTTTGAAATATTTAAAACCTCGACTATAAGAGCAATGGAGCTATCCATCAAAAGGAGAATATGATTTATTAACACATAGCGCCCATTAGTCAACAATGCGCATGAATCATCATTCTCTTTCCTTTACTGCACACAGTAGTGCAATATTTAGTGTGGTTACAAACTATTCTTTGGTAGCGTTTGTAATATAGTGACACATTAGCATACTTTGTAAGAGCTGTTTGTTCTTCCTCAGACAGAGCACATAGATCTCCCCCCCGCCCTCCTAAGAGAAGGAAACCGTCTTCGGATCGCAAACAATTTTTCAATCTAGAGGAATTTTCAACTTCAGCACAAAATCCTAGAGTTTTATTCGATTTAACCAACTTTGAACGCAGCTGTGGTAGGGAGCGGTAAACTAAGAACTTTTTGGCCATTTCAAGAATAACGGATAATGGACACTTTGACAGTTTTCGAAGGTACCTGTTTTGAGCCTCATACATGAAAGCATTGTGGGTACAGAGAGGTCCAAAATTTATAACACCCCCGGCTACATGTGAGAGGAGATGAACATTATAACGCATCTCCTCTGGGCCAAAGTATTTCTGGAAATAAAAAGTATAAATCATCAATAATTTGTGAGCTGCATGAATTTTTCCACTGATATTGATTTTTTCAGAAGAATGTAAGTTGTTTTGCTTAGCAAAGCAAGATGACTCAAGTGTTTGTCTTACAGTAGGTCTTGCAGGCTTGGGAACATGTAAAACAATAGCCAGGCCCTCCATTCACTTGCTCGCCATGTTCCAATGCCTGTCAGAGGGCGAGGGTCCCTAATCACAGAAGAGTTTGATTGTAAATTAGAAATCCTTTCATCAATGACGCACTTTAAATGTTCCATACCCATTCTGTCATTCATCCCAATCCAAAATTTCTCTATCCGTTCTGATGCAAGAATCAATTCCATGTGGTGTACTGTGTCCCAAGCAGAATATTGTGCATGTAATCTACAACAACACTATATTCAAAATTAAAATGATTTAAATGCATGAGAGGTGTCAAACCGTTGACACCTCAGTAAGCCTTATCTCTGTCCCCAGGCAAACTCATGCGTTGAAAAACTTCTTCCAAATCCCCATAGATGCCCTCATTAGATCTCAAAGGTGCAATCTCACCAAGGGGGTATAGAATCCCCCTTCTTGTACTTTCAGTACGTTTATAACAAAAGGTACAACCATAATAAGCATTAAATTTTTGCATGTTGAGTACTTTGTGTCGAGCCCCAGAATCTGCTATGCAGCATAGCGGTATGAGACGGCTTGTCACAGGCTCACCATCATGGTGCCATTGGACTCCATGTTCACTCAGCTGCTTGGCCTCACTTACAAAAGGTTCTAAAATGTTCTTGAAAGTGGGCTCCTTTTTCCCTACGTAAAGGCCAGCTAAAATTAAATATTTTGATCTCTGAACATAAGGCAATTCATTGATTGTAAGATAAATAGGCCAAACACTTTGATTTGAAGAATCTCCGTATGCCAAGCCATCAAGAAAATAGGTGTAAGACAAATTAAACGGGTTGGATAAGATACCTCCGTTATCGTATAGTCTCTCTCAAAAGTTATTATTATTTTTTTTGATAATTATAAACAGTCATCTTTCCTCCCAAAATGCACTGGGCAAAATCCCAGGATCCCCAGTATGCACCGCGCGCGTCCCCTCGTGGTCCATGACTGTCTGTGTCGCCATTACCACCAGGGAATAGTACCGCCATTACGCTTTAGTCGCAGCAATCCATTTGTGCCGGCCTGGTCGTTTATATACAATATTTATCATTTCTTCGAAGATGGCAGAACTTTCTTACCAATCATGGTACGCAACTGTGAAGTACAAGGACGGGAAGGTGGAAGATGTGTCAGTTCTGGACATACGTAACGCGGATGCTAACCGAGGGTGTACAAGAACCCCATTTAGGCCAAAAAGTTGTACCTATTTCGAAGTCGGACAGTGGTACAGCGTAAGAACGGCTACGGGCAGTGCGGACGGCCGAAAGCATTCGTACTACGCAAGAGTTGGGAGGATAGCAGGTACGTACATAACCTTATCCATTGCCTACCTCGTCCCCCCGCTCCTATCCTGTGTGCAGTGAGTTGTTTTCTTAATGTGGAAGCCGATTCTTTTAAGGCCGTTTTACACGGGGCACGTAATTGCGCAGGTTAGAACTGCTTTAATTTCTCATTATGGCGTGCAATTGCGCGAATGCACGAACGAAATTAATACGGGCTATTTTGCCATCTCACGTCCATGCATTCTCGCATGCGTTCTAGCAATTCACCGCTTTACACGATGCAATTTTGACTGCGCCTTCGTACACACGTCAGATTGTGCAATTACGTGCCCCGTGTAAAACGGCCTTTACACGGGGCACGAAATTCCTCAACTTCAAACTGCATGTTATTCTCAATCGGGCGTTCAATCATTTTCGAAGAAGAGCATGGGCTATTTTGCCATCTCGCGTACATGCATTCGCGTATGTGTTCTTGAAATTCACGGCTTTAGGCAATGCAATTTGAAATGCATGTTCGCACGTACATCAGATTGTGCAATTACGTGCCCCGTGTGAAAAGGGTTTGGAGGTTAGTGAAAGTTATTCAGAGTAAACCTGAACATGATTTGATTTCGCAAAGAATTCGCAAGATAGTGAGTTGTGAAATAATATCTTATGGAGAATGAGAGTTGGATTCGTGGATTTCATTTTTCTCATAATTGCTTTGTCTCTAAAGAAGAACTTAAAATCTCAAAACGTTTAAACTGGCCTGTTATGAGAACTGAAGAAGTTGTTGAAGACCCCTTGACATCTGGCACAGAAGAAGAACTTGCCAAAGCTTCAAAAGTACTGCAAGATGCTAAAACGTTGAAAGTAAGTGCATTTTCCTATGCGAGGGTGTGAGGTCACTTTTACTTTTAAATTTGTTTTTTTTTTTAATATTCCATCAGAACAAGAATTCAGAGCTGCGGAAGAAAAACAACAAATATACCTTAGAAAAGTTGTCTAAGGAAGGTTTTTTCAATGCGAGAAGGCACAAGTGTTCCAGAGAATAGTGGACATCCCAAAAAACATGTGCATAGTGAAGTGGACTTGGCAGTGCTCCAGGAACGCATCAAGCATTTGGAGCGAGATTTAAAAAGGGAGAAGGAGCTCTCAAAGCAGAGAGAGGAAGATATGTGTAGCATATACTTGAATCCGGCTGTAGATGAAAAACTGTTCTTGGACAGAGTGGAGTCTATGCTTGAATCCAGAGTCAAAACCCTTCGGGAAAGCCTAGCGTAGGAGATAGCAGCTGCTGTATGTGCAAGGATGAGCCCCTTCCTTTGCAAGTGCCTTGTCCTTACAACATGTGAGGGACTGGCTTTCCACCCTCCCTCACTATTTATTGAAGGTTTGGGCTCAGAATGAGTGCCATGCGAGTAAATGAAATAAAATTAATGTTAATGGAATAATTTTCTAGCTATGATCCTGTGAGCTAGTCCAATGTTACTTAACTGGTCAGCATGCGACATTATTATGAAAAAATTTCTACTTTTTGTTAATCATGTTTTGAAGGCTATTTAAAGTTTTATTCTATTTTTAGTCTTCATATAAGGAACCAAGATGTCTCATACATTGCTTTATTGATGAATTTGATTTTCTCTATAGTCTTTTAAAACCAGTTACTTTCACACTAGTAAGTTTGTGACCTTCTTTGTAAGGGGGTCATTCCACGTCAAATCACCCAAGAATCATTCAAGATGTCGCCCACCATCTCGGGTTTTCATGAATTTTTTTTCACTTGCTGATATCAAGTTATTGAGCCATACAAAGTTTTTTCCCTCTAGGCACTTTCACTTATGCTTGATGCTTTGTGGCTCACCTTTCCACATTGGAAAGTGGTGTAGAGTAGTAAGAGTGCTTCTTGTCAATTTCTGAGTAGTGTGATACTTTTCATTCACTTACTTGCATTCACTCATCTTCTTACAGCTGATCGGGGTAGTAGGGAAAGTGGGGCCAGCTCTGATAGCAGCCTTATCTCAGAGGGTGCAACATCGAGTGCTGAGTCCTCCAAGGTGAAAAACTCTTTCCATTATGCTACTTTATTCTCTATATCATGGTTTCCTCAATGTTTTCCTTTTGCACTATAGGTACTTATTGGTGACGTCCTCTGCAGTGGGGACAGCTATAGGTTGCTGCAGTGCAACCCAGGCAACTTGAGTTTGTGGCATAGTACCCTTCTAACTGGCTGCTATGCCGAGCCCCACAAAATGAGGGTGCGCAAAACCCCAAAGACAGAGAAGTTCACCGGCAAGTTTTTGGTTGCTGCCCAAGGTAAGATAGTGTGAAATCAAACTAATTATATTCTGGCTTCTATTATCAGGACGAGAAATCTAATGATGATTAATCTTTACACAGATTTGTGCATGAAGTTGCTTGAAGGCTGCAAAGGGGAGGAAGGTGAGAGAAAGTAGTCCCTCCAAAGTGCTGGAGCTGGTGGTAGACTTGCCCCGCAAGTTGGCAGAGAGCGCCACCAACATGGGGCCAACTAGAAGCATTAACGCCAGGATCAAGTAGCCGGTAGCAGAGGGCCGCAGTCCCAATGAGGTTCTCGCAACAGTGTCTCCCAAAGCGAGGACCAAGTTTGAGGAGCGCCAGATCCTGAAGCAGGCCAAGAAGAGGACTGCTGATGATGCGCTGGGACATGCTGAGGCTCCACCAGGCAGGCAGGCGAAGGCCCCTGAGGACCAAGGCCCCTGTCTGAGTGCCCTGCCCAGCAGTCCATTGGACTAGGGCGAGCCGGATAGCTGCCTCCAAATAAGAGAGAGTTTCGGGGACTATTCTCCGATAAGGTCCCTGTCAATTATTTGTCTTCTAATTAAAATTGGTTGTTAACAAACCTAGCTTCTATTTATATCATTTATTTGATTTGTCTTCGGCAACTACCATAGTCTAAAATTAGTGTGTTGGTGATGTAAAAATACTGAGTGGTTATCAGGAACTACCATGGTCTAATATTAGTGTGTCTGTGAGGTAAAAATACAGAGTGGTCATCAGGATCCCGTTTTGGAAGCAGTACCACATGGCTATTAGCTCTGCTCATTTAGTAAGCTTCAACACTGCAAATTACGTTGTATTTTAGAAGGAGAAAACATTACATCCTGGAATCCAGTGAGTATAAGCATTACCTCTGGTGGCTTGCATACATTGAAGAGGCATTTAAGTAGATGATTTGTACCAGTTTTTGTGTCAATCTGTCCTGAAGTATTGCATATTTTAATGATGCAACTATTTATATGTTTTGTTGAGGCTGAAAAAATTTGACATGTGGATCGATAAGTGCTAACTAGTCCATGATCTAACAGATTGCGGAAAGTAGTTTCATTTTTGCACATTTTGGCTAACAGGCAAAGAACGGCCCGCTACAGTAGACCAACAAACTTATTGGACAGACAACTCACAGCCAGAGCACCGTTACGTAACGCCTTGAGAACAGGCTGTAAACAGGATATACACTAACAGCTAGCAAATAGGCAACAGAATATAAAGAAAGAACCGTCAGGTAACAAATTAGCAACAGCGAACAGGCAGAGCACAGTTCACTGGCTGTGGTCCAACAGGCAAGGAACAGAGTATGCTGCTACCCACAACAGGGAGAGAACAGACAAGTAACCATCTTCTCACAGACAAGGTGTTCCAATTTACATTCTACCAACCATCGCCTGACTGTTGTCACTCGGACAAGGAACAGGGAACTAACAGCCTAATAAACAGGCAGCGAACAGGCATTATTGTTAAAGAAATCGACAGGGTCCTCGATGGCACGGCACTGTACCCCTTATTATGAACAGATTTGTCGTAAATATATTTACTTCCACATATAAATTTGCTTGTCTCCTGCTAAAAGCTATGAACAAACAAGTTTTAATATAAAGGGGAACGTGTTGTAATTGCTAATAAATGGTTTTATGCTGGCTGTGTATGTTTTTACAGTCATTTTAGTCGGTGAATAATATTAAAGTTTATAAAAAGACAGAACTCTTCAATTGATCACTGCATGACTGAAAGCCTAATACTCCCGGTCCTCCTTGTCATTTGATTTAAAATCCATGATCGGTTCCATATACTGAGGAAGCAGAAGTTCCAATACTTCTTTAGGGATAAGTTTTTTCTTCTTAGTCAGTTTGCGAAGGTTAAATAGAAGCGGACCTGATGATTGAAGGAATATAGGGAGATCTTCCTATGTTAGCTTCCGGTTAATTTTGGGTGTGAAACTCTCTATACCTTTTGCAGTTCTTACTTCTGGATTCTTGCAATTCCTCGGAAAAGTCGCTGATAGGAAAGGGCATGGCATTTATTATGTCAACACTATGAATGAGGATTTTATGTACTATAACTGGCATTGGATACCAAGGATAAAGATTTACAAAAATCACTGCTGTACTTATACCGTATTCTCTAAAAGCATTTGTATTCAAGGCGTGATTTGATGATAAAGTTCGGAGTGTAATGTTCATGCGGTGAACGAGTCGCTGATCAACTCCAGTTATTAGAGCCGATTTCTCAGGCTCTTGAAAAAAACCTGCGGACAGCGTTTCCATCATTGGTATTTCCAAACTCTTACTTTGGACAATCGACTATTAGACCTATGACTTCTTTAAACGCCTTTTTTTATTTTCTTGGTGCATTCCTTGAGCTCATTCTTTTACGAATTAACAATGTGCCACTTTCCAATCCCCAGCTTGTAACCAATACGAAGTAGCCATTCGCAAGAACGAATACATCTATGAAGGGGAAAAATACCGAAAGAGAGCCTCTCGCGATTGATGTCCCTTCTAAGAATTACATGAATATTATTAATCTGATGAGGCAAAGTAAGGTCAAGCAAGGCTCGTAAATTTACTTCAGCTCCACTGGAGAAATTTCAATTCTCTCCTTTGGGGTATAACACCTTTCAATTCTCTCCTTTGGGGTATAACACCTTTCTTTGGCCTTAAGAATTTCTTCGTACGGAGGGTATATGTCTGCATTCCTTTGCAGTGCACCTTGTCTAATCATATAGTATCGCCCTTTGGTAAGTTTGGCTTCAATTATTAAACTTAGAGCCTTATCGGGAGTGCATTTATGCACACAGACATCCGGTGTACTCCTTTTCAGCTTCGGAAAAACTTTTCTTGCCCTGGCGGGGGTCACAAGAGGCTCTTCATAACGGGTGGACACAGCATGGTTGCCTTCATCTCCATTAATTTCCATCTCAGATAACTGCTCCTCAGACTTGTTACCCTTAGTTACTTAGCTCGTCTCAGGCTGGAGCGCTAAGGTCGGAGAAAATTTTGTCTAGATGTCCCCGCGAAGAAGCTACATAAATAAAAAAATTCAATATAGATCACATTTGATATGAGGCTATTCACCAATTTATTTCATCATTGGCTAACTTCCTTTTGTCAGGACTTTTTTTTCTAATTGCTGCGTTTCAATAAAATCCCTGAAGTCCAAGTGTGAATTGAGCCATATAACTTGTATTGGTTAAGATTACAAATGGGAACGTGCCGATTTTCAACTTCGCTAATGGTTTTTAAGTGGTGGCGCTGATCCCCCAGATGTCCATCAGCACAAGTCGGACATGGGTCATCATAGGATGAAATTTCATTCGGTTTACAATGAATTTCTCTTCATTAAAGATACATTTACGACATAAATTCAACATTGTGAAAAAAAATCTATTTTTGACCGCTAAAGTGGCCAGTCCGCAGTCCACTGTGCGCCGCCCTCAGCACCGCGTCATTCTCATGTATTGAGTGAATGTGTGATCTGGGTCCTGTGGTTTAGGATGTAGTGTAGGCTGTGCATCCTGCTGCTGCTGGCCACGTATTTCTACAATGGTAAGTTAGCACATTTAATAGAAATCCTCATCGGTCGGTAGTAGTTAGTAGTCGTGGCGAGGGGCTGATGCCGTTGATGCATAGGGGCTTGGGATGCATATTTTTACTTCCCTCAGTTTCATCTTTCATAATCTTCTTCGGGTATCTTAAAAGAAACCAAGGAGTATAGAGTACAGGAGAGACGACGCCATGTTACAGAGTTGAGGCGGTATCTGGAGCATCCGGAGGTATCTGGTATCTGGAGGCGGTATCCGTTATGGTCGGCATAATCTCACAGCCGCAATGGTAAATTCCCGATGAAATACATCGCACTAGTCTCGAGAATAATCATGTCAAAATTATATAAGTTATACGTGACCACACTAAGTATTTATACCTTTCAGATTATTGAGCTAGGCTACAAGAAAGACCTATTTAAACTCACTTACCTGACAGAGTGCCACGCCCCCTTAGAGAAACGCAACGTAGGGGATAGCATTTAAAAAGTAGCTAGTTGGTAAAACAATTTTCCCGAGCTAAACCAAAATTATGGAAAATGCTAACCAATTACCAAGCAAAAAATAACCACTCACTAGCACTACGGAATGTGAAACCGGCATACATAGCAGACTATGAGAACCCCAAGGGCAATGGTTCTGAGCATGAAAGCGAAGGTAGCACCATCACTTGGCAAAAAGTTTAATCAAAAGCAGTGGCAGTCAAAATTGAGGTTGATGTAAAATAAAATACAAACTCTGAAGAAGTAAGCTACAATATACTTCCACACATCTTAGTGGATAGACAGATCATGACAAACTGAGGATAGACAAAGAGAAAAAAGGTCTCACATACAGAACTTCATGAATGAAACAAAAAAGAAACGAAATCAGTTAATTCACATGAAACAAAAGAACTACGTCGGAAAGTTTAACCATCTTCTTCCATGGTTTAACCTCAACAGGGTTACTAGCCAAAATACTAAACAAAGGTCCACTACCCCTTGGTAGTCAACGGGTAACAGGCTTAAGTTATACCAAGAGCTATAAGAACGATATGAAGTAAAAGGAGTCAGTTATTTTATAAAGACACGTCAAATATATTTCACCATCAAAATCAGCACTGTTGACATTGACGTACAAATGAATAAAAGGCTATATGTTAAACAATTACAAATATAAGTCTAAAACACATTTCTTTAGGTGATAAAGGCTGTTCCATTGTGTACTCTACCTGAAACCTACCTGGATGAAGATCACCCTGGTCCCTTTCTTTCATCTTTCCTGAGAATGGCCTTTTCCCACTCCACCAAAAGACACTCATCCTGCAAAAAAGAGAGTTACTTCGTATAGCAGTTAACCATCCCAATTTTGTAAACGGAAATTTGAATTTCAGAGGATAATTGCGCCACGAAAACAAACATTGAGAAGAATTTATACAACGAGCTTCAGAAGAGTGATGATTATTTCAGAAAGGCTTTCACGGCTAACAAAACTATGCTATGAGTTTAGATGTAAACAACTGCCTCGCCGCTTAGCTCACATCTCGTCAAACGTAACTCGTACAATAGTACTTCGATAAATCATGCATATTTATAACGAAATTGACCTCACTCGAATGCTTTCATCCACACCGGTATTCTCAGCAATTACAATTAATTTAATCCACTGCGTGAAGACGATACCAACGATACTTGATGCTAGACATCGCCGATACAGCCTCTAGAGAAGATAATATTTATAACAATAAATGCGACAAGACTAGACTGTATTGTCTAACCGATGGAGTAAATATTTGCGAACCTATGGTTTTCTTCGCGGCTATTAGAGTGGAACTTGGATAATTCGAACCCTAAGGGACCAGTGACAAAGTTCGATTTATCCAAAAATTCGAATTACAAAAGTTTTCCAGAAATTATATAAAAAAATACCAGTTATCAATAAAAAAAACTTTAATGAAGTAAAACCTTAATTCTACACTATATCGACTTAGTTAAACCACACTGCAACAAAATTCATTGAAATACACAAGTTCTACAATACATGAACCGATTACGCCATTTTGAAAATTACACAGAGAATTATTGTAGTAAATTACTTCATCAATAGTGTAATAGAGGACAATCAAATTCCATCCAAACTACGTATATAATGTATGACGTTATGACCAATAAAACATTCTAACGAGATTATGAATAAATACATTATAGTATCTATGAATTGTTTCATTTGTTTAAAAAAGTCAGAAATCTTTACTTGTTTCCTAGCATTAAGTCTCTCGGTCATAATAAATGATTCTAATTGATTTAATGATTGAAAAATAGATTCACTTTTACTTTCAAAAAATCGCCTTAATCCTTCAACATGATTTGATGCTTGATGCCGAAGGCCGTTTTCGAACTTGGCAAACGCATATTTAACTTGATATCAGGATATCTTGATTCCTAGGTAAGCATTGTGAATTGACACTCTCGTAGCCCTTTTACGTTGGAAGAGACATCATGCGGCCTTCATCTCGTCAAACATACGAAAAGCGCCATCCGCGTCCATAATTTTTGTGGGTGATTGAAGTCGATTACTTCTTTAAAATGCTTCCCATCCGTAAGTGACAAATTTAAAGGGAATATTAGTTTTAAAATCTTATTGTTTATGAATAAAATAATTCTCATATACCATAATATGGTGAATAACTATTGTGCTTCGATAGCTAGGGGCTGCTGAAGTGGACGATATATCGCTCACACTATTTCACCACAGTCAACGTCTTTATGCACAAAAAGGCATTATAATATTTTTTGCCTATATGAAAAAACACGTAACAATATATTAATGTATTACACTCCGAACAAACTACCTGTGATATTCGACTGATTACTGACAAATACGCGCGTTATAACTAACATAGGGAATTAAGCTGAAAACCAATTACATTTACTCTAATGAATTCAAATGCGATATGGTACTTTTTTCACAGTTTTTTATTTCAGGTCGACCGGTTTCGTCACATAGGCGACATCTTCAGGTACAAAAGTTTAAAATGCTGCAGAATATATACAAAATTTGGATGGGGGATTGTATATATTCTGCAGCATTTTAAACTTTTGTACCTGAAGATGTCGCCTATGTGACGAAACCGGTCGACCTGAAATAAAAAACTGTGAAAAAAGTACCATATCGCATTTGAATTCTTTAGAATGGATTTTCACAAAGTTAAGCCAGAATTAATCGAATATACTCTAATGGTTTATTGTCCCCCTTCTTTGATGAATGCTATTAAAAATCAGGTTAAGGGTGAAAGATTAAACTCCACAATTCATGATTGACTCCACTTTTATTGGATAAAAAAGTACTTCACGACATCACAACCTCCACCGTACTGACTGGTACTGACAAAACCATGTGCTCTGACATGAGCTCAAAAGCGCGAAAAAGAAACAAAAGACATGCGTAAATGAAAACAAAAAAAATCTAGAAATGCTCCTTAGACAAATGAACATGATACTTTGACACTCCCCCTCATTTCAAGATTTTTTTTACAAAAAAAAAACAAACTAAATCATACTCCTTTGGCACTTGAGTCAACACATTACAGAAACTTTTGTGTTATCAACAAAATCTTAACCAGTAAATCAACCATAACTAGACAAAAAAAACAACTAATTTCTACATTTATGATAACCCTAACATATTACAAAACCTTTGCGTGCTATCGGCCGACAGAGACTTTGTTAATAAGTCAGCAACATTATTGTTTGAGGTGATATACCTGAATTCGACAAGTTGGTTTCTTACAGATTCCTGAAGGACATATGATTCAACAGCACAATGTCTAGTCCTATCAGACACACTTTCTCCCTTTGAGATTTCGATAGCACCTTGATTGTCGGCAAATATCACACACGGCTTAGAAATACACTTGGTTTGGTTAATATCTAAAAGAAAAACATTCAACCATTTAATTTCACTCAATACATCTACCATTGCTAAAACTTCAGATTCATTATTGTGCAAAGAGAGTCTCTTTTGAGTTACACTTTTCCATATGACAGCAGCTCCTGCCATAGTAATAACATAACCGGTAACAGACTTTCCATCACTCTTATTCTTAGCCCAACTAGCATCCACATACACTTCAACTGATTTATCATCATTTGAATAGCATAAAGACAAGTCCTTGGTCTGTTTTAAATATCTCAAGAGATGCTTCACCTCTTTCCAGTCAGCTAGGGTAGGTCTCTCATTTTTCTGGCTGAGTTTACATACAGAAAACATAATATCAGGACGAGTAATGTTAGCAATATAGCGTAAGCTACCCACAGCACTTCTATAGCACGTAACATCACAAGTTTGAGTATCACATACCTTTGGTTCAATTGATTCTTTGGTCGGGACAGACAAAGGAGTTCTCAGTCCCTTGCAATCAGACATGCCATATTCTGACAACAAAAATTCAATATAACCTGTTTGATTCATTTTGACATTTCCTCGACAGTCTTTAACAAATTTTACAGACAAGAAATTGGATGGAAAACCTAAGTCCCTTATATTCAATTTTGTCGACAGGTTCTTGATAAATGATTCCACCAAATCTGATTGACCCCAGATTCCCAAATCATCTACATATATAGTAACAAACAACTTCTTATTTGGGTTAACATAAAGGCACTGATCACTTATAGATCTACACATTCTCAAACCAGTCAATATTTTGTGTAAATGATCATTCCAATCTCTCCCCGCTTGCTTTAACCCATACATGCTTTTGTTAAGTTTACATACATGCTTAGGATACTTTTCACTAACAAACCCTTCAGGTTGCTTAATATACAAGTCTTCTTTAATTTCACTGTTAAGGTAGGCTGATTTGACATCTAAGTGATGACAGCTCCAATTGTTATTAATGGCTAGAGCCATCATGAGACGAATGACTTTCCGCTTCACAACTGGACTAAAAGATTCACTGTAATCCATTCCCTTAACTTGATTAAAACCCTGAGCCACAAGGCGGGCTTTAAATTTGACAATATCACCATCTTGATCCCTTTTAACTTTAAAGACCCATTTGGTGCCAATTAATTTACATTTTTCAGGTTTCTTAACTAGATCCCATGTTTTATTTCCCTTTAAGGAAGACATTTCCTCTTCCATTGCTTTAATCCATTCGTTTCTGTGCATACTCTTTAACGCCTCCTCTACAGTCTTTGGTTCACATGTCTCACAACTACTACTATAAACAGCTGTGTGACAACAAGGACAGACTTCTTTAATCTTTCTGATCCTTTCAGATCTGCGCAATACAGGTGATGCAATTACTTCATCATCAGAAACATCATATACGATACCTGCTCCCCCTTGACTCTGAACCTCAGTCAAACTTTCATCTAAAGGCACCACATTAATACTACTATCATTATGCACATTCCCACCATCAATGTCATTATACTCATTATCAGAATCATTACTAGTTGTCTCAGAATCATAATTGTCACTACTCTCAACATCTGACACATTTATTGCAAAAGGTGACTCTAAGACACTAACATCTGAATTAACTTTCATCTTATCCTTCATTGGAAAAACTTTCTCCTCAAATTTTACATCTCTGGAGTACACCACGCAGTTATCAGTCGTGTTCCACAACCGATAGCCTCTCTTATCTCTGGGATAACCAAGCATGACACATCTATCAGCCCTAGGCTCCATCTTTCTACCTTTCTCGGTTTCCTTGAACACCCATGCTTCACAGCCAAACACTCTCATCCTCTGTATCTCTTTTCACTCAATCCCTTCTTAAACCACAGCTCATAAGGTGTCTTGCCATTTAAAGCTGAAGATACACACCTGTTTTTAATGAAACAAGCAGTGTCTATGGCTTCCCCCCAAAAATTGGCAGACATACCAGCTTGAATAAGCATACATCTAGCAAGAGTTAATAACTGTTGATTGAGTCTTTCAGCTACTCCCATCTGTTGATGTGCACCTGCCATAGAAAATCTATGAAGTATCCCTTCCTCCTTGATCAAAGATTTAAATTTCTCATTTTTGTACTCTGTCCCATTATCTGACTGAAAGGACTTAATCTTTTGACCCAACAACTTTTCAACTCTATTTTTATACTCTAGAAAACTGTCATACACATCACTTTTCCTTTTCAAAATACAAACTTCACTATACCTTGAACAATCATCAGTAAAAGTACAAAAATAATTCCCACCGCCTTTACTCTCAGGCTTCACATAACACACATCAGAATAAACTAATTCAAGTAACCCTGATGACTTCTCCTCTCTGTCTGGGTATGGAAGTCTTTTTGCCTTACCCTGATGGCATACATCACAGTCCACAACATCTCCTCTAGGGATGAATTCACAGCCGGGGATGTTGCTTGCATGCCCAAAGCGTTGATGCCAGGTGTCTCGGGTCACCGCCTTGAGGACTGTCACCTCTTCTGTCCATGGGTTGATTGCTGGTGGTTGGTGAGATGAAGAACTAGGATCACTGCACTCAGCTTTGCTCATCTCGTACCAGTCACAGTCCAAGGCATACATGTCATCCTCCACAATTCGGGCACACAACACTTCCTTATCGCCATCCAGTTTATCATATCCCTTAAATAGCCCATTATCAATGTTGAAACTAAAGCCTGATTTCTCAAGTTGTCTCACTGACAGGAGGTTATCACTCACGTCAGGTACCCACAAAACGTGTTTTAATCCAAGCGTCCATCCACCACACTCGTCAGAAACTTTCATTGTAACAGTCCCATAGCCTTTTACTGCACATGGTTCCTCCTTCTTAGCTACCTTCACACTCCCCCCTACGTAATTACAAAAATTGTCCAGCAGATCACGATGAGGGGTCATATGAGCATTACACCCGCTGTCCAAAAACCAACGGTTAGGGTCGCTACATTCATATTTCTCAATATTGTTCAAAACCCCCTCCTTAGATTTCCCCACACAGGCTCTATATTTAACTCTCACCATACCGCAACCAAGATTTTTCACAGTCTCTACTGCTTCTAGATCTTGCTCAACATTGTCTTCTCTCTCCACTTTCGCTTCCTTGCTCCTGAAATGTCTCTGCACTTGCCCTTCGAGCTTGGACCCACTCCGTCCTCTTTGGAAACTGGACCTCTTCCCCTTCGGACACACAACGCTAGTATGGCCTTCCTCTCCACACGAGTAGCATATTACTGTCCCTCTTGCTTTCGCCTCCACAGTCTTAGGACAGTCCCGGACTTTATGACCAAGTCGATTGCACAAAAGACAAGAAACACCGGTTTGGTCTCCAACTTTCCTCACCGTATTCCTTGAAAGTAATCCCCTCAAATCCTCTTCACGTCTTGTTCTCTCGACATTTTCTCTCTGATGTCTCTGCTCCTCAATCAGCAATTTATTCTTGACGTTCTCAGTGTTCATATTCTCTTGATTTAGCTCCATGACATGAATGATAGACTTGTACCGTTCCTCCCTTAAGCCTCTTAGCAAAAAACCAGCCACAAAGCTATCATCCAGCCGAGTACCTTGTTGACTGATCAGGTCACACAAATTCTCCACCTTGGCAATGTAGTCCATCATTGACTCAGTCGGTGATTTAGACAGAGTGCACAGTTGTTCTAAGGTATTGATGAACTGAACTGGACTCTTCTTGCAATGGATATTTCTAAGTCTCTCCCAAGCAGCCTTCGCACTCGTGCATTTACTGACATCGTTAAGATAGCAGTCACTAACATATTGGATTAAATATGCCAGCACATCATTGTTTCTATTCCTCTGTTTTATCGAAAGCTGTTCCCAATCGAGATTGTCATAACCCGGTTCAATGCATTCCCACAATTTTCTTTTAGTGAGAAACGCCTTCATCCTGGTACTCCATTGCACCCAGTTTTTAGTGGTTAGTCTCTCCATTCCATCCGCCATGAGGTCTCATTCAAAAACCGCACTCACGAAAAAATCGAAAAAACTCACGAATAATATACGATCACTCCACGTTCGCGAATGTCTGGGCCCATAACCTATTAAAAATCAGGTTAAGGGTGAAAGATTAAACTCCACAATTCATGATTGACTCCACTTTTATTGGATAAAAAAGTACTTCACGACATCACAACCTCCACCGTACTGACTGGTACTGACAAAACCATGTGCTCTGACATGAGCTCAAAAGCGCGAAAAAGAAACAAAAGACATGCGTAAATGAAAACAAAAAAAATCTAGAAATGCTCCTTAGACAAATGAACATGATACTTTGACAAATGCAGTGAAAACCTCTCCAGCGTTATTAACAATTATGATGTTCGTTAGGTAAAAATAATGCAGTCAATGAAATTATGGCTACCTGAGAGTACTTTCCACTGAACCTGAGAGTACTTTCCTCTGACTGGGCAACAGCGCGCGCCTCTCCCTTTCTCTTCCGGGCATGCTTCTGGCAGTTTAGCGCGCTCTTTTTCCAAAATAAATGTTAATCGATATTGATTAACCAACGAATTCCTTTAAGATTTTATAAGTGGATTAATGATGATGAACTCGACAGCTTGAAGAAGGTTCTAACGGCGGTTTTCAGGGATGCGCGGAACTGAAAATAACGCAGTCTTGCAATTTCATCAATAACTAAAATACTAATGCCTTAAATAATCTGAAACTTCGTATGATTGTTAAGAAATATATTTGCTACAGTATTTGAAAGGAAGTTTCGATATCTCGATCTGCGTTGTTATTACGAAGCCGTAAATGCGATGCATCCGTCCGGTACCAGGAAAAACGCGCTAAAATTCTGATTTTAAGCACACACTGAAATCAATACAAACTGTAAAAAGTTTTTTATACCATCAATAAACGCATAAATAAACAAGCTTTGATTTGATGTACTTCAATTAAAAATCGATTGAGCCGTCTTTGAGATATTAGTCTTCAAACTCGGGTGAGGGAATTTTGCAACGGATAGTAAGCGAAGCGCTTAGCTTAGCGCAAGCGCTGCACGGTTGTGCTAAGACTTCATTCTAGTCAAAAGTAGGTTTAAAAACCAAATTAAAGACTGCAGAGCATACGCTAGTCCTGATATAGATTCTGACCACAATCTAGTCATGAGTGAATGCCAACTTCAGACAAGTTCAAGAAGATGGAGAAGACAAAAAAGCCCGTAGAATGGAACTTAACACTAAAAAATGAGAACATTAGACATATATTCGCAGACAAAACAGACGATAACGTGGCAATTGAGGAAGATATGGAAGTTGAAAAAAAGTGGAGCGAGGTCAAAACGGGTATGTGCAAGGCTGCAGAAGAGATTCTTGGAAAAAAGAAAGTTATAAAACATAAGGAGTGGGTAACTGATGATTTAGTAGCCATGATTGAACAAAGAGGAAATTAAAAAGGGACACGACTGAAGAGGGTAAGAAAGAATATAAAATACTAAGGAATGCAATAAATAGAGAAGAAAGAAAGGCCAAAGAAATATACTTGCAGGACAGGTGCAAATAGGTAGAAGACCTCATGAAGGCCGGAAACCTTGAAACGGCTTACAAAACAGTGAAAAAGGAAATAGGAAGACAACATGCAGTACCCTACTAAAAGAAAACAACACAATAACCTATGAACAGGAAGAAATTGTAGAAGTATGGAAATTATATTTGGAAAAACTTTATTGGGAAGATGAAGAAGCAGTAGAAAATGACATTTTGGAGAAGGAAACCATTGTAAACCACCATGAAATAGGTGACAGCATTATGCGTGAGGAATTCCATCATGCAATCAAAGTCATTAAACACAAGAAGGCCCCTGGCATTGGCACATTTCCAGCAGAACTTATTCAAGCATCTGGGGAAGAGGGGAAAAACATTTTATACCAGCTGGTGCGTACCATGTATGATACTGGGAAACTACCTGAAGATTTTAAAAAGTGTGTCATTGTACCAATACCCAAAAAAACTACAGCAAAATGCTGTCAACAGTATCGCATGCTTAGTCTTATCTCACACGCCTCTAAAATACTAACAAAAATAATACAGAAAAGAATAGAAGGAAAGATTGAGGACATGCTCACTGAAGACCAATTCGGCTTCAGGAAAGGAAGAGGCACTCGAGAGGCGATCTTGGCATTAGGTTTAATCATGGAAAAGAGAGCCCAAAAGAACCAGGACATCTTTATTGCTTTCATAGATTTTGAGAAAGCTTTTGATTGTGTGAGATGGCAGCAGCTATTTCAGATTCTGAGGGAGTTAGGAATAAAGTACTGAGACCATAGAATAATATGGCATATATACAAACAGGAGGTAGCTGTTATAAGATACGGTGTATACCAGAGAGAAGCTAAGATAAGACAGGGGGTGAGACAAGGCTGTTCCCTGTCTCCGCTGTTGTTTAATGCATACATACAGCGAGCTATGGATGAAGCAAAAGAAAGGTGGGGAGAAAGTGGTGGAATAAGTGTTCAAGGGAGACAGATTGATATGTTACGATTTGCAGATGACATAGCGGTATATAACGTAGCGGTATATGACGTAGCATAGCTGAAAGTGAAGAATGCCTATCAAACATGTTGAGGGAGTTGGAGACAGTCAGTAACAGATACAATATGAATATCAATGGAGAAAAGACAAAGATCCTGGTGATGAGCAGGATGGGAACTGATGCAGAAGTCATGCTAAATGGTCAAAGACTCAATACAGTACAGGAGTTCCTGTACCTTGGAAGCAACATCTCGTCAGACGGAGGTAGTGCCAAAGATCTCATCAGCAGGATTAATCAGGCCAAGGCAGCTTTAAATAAGAAAGGGCTCTTAACTTCCAACAACATTAATTTGCATTTAAGAAAACTCCTACTCAAGACGTTTGTGTGGAGGGTTTTGATTCATGGAAGTGACACATGGACGATTGGTTGGAATGGAAGAAAGAGAATAGAGGCCTTTGAGATGTGGTGCTACCGGAGAATCCTTAATATATCTTGGATGGAGAGGGTGACTAATGAAGCGGTACTACGGAGAGGTGATGAGGTGCCATGTCTGTGGAGTACAATGAGAAAGAGACGAGATACCTGGATAGGCTACATTATGAGACATGAGGGACTATTAGGAACCATTATAGAGGGCTCAGTTCAGGGTAAAAATGCGAGAGGTACACCCAGAAAGGAATATGTCAAACAGATTGTAGAGGATATGGGCTGTAACTCCTACTTGGAGTTGAAGAGGCTGGCCCAGGATCGGGCGGAATGGAGACAGAAAACGACTGCTGCAAACCAATCTACAGATTGATGACCAGAAGAAGAAGAAGATGCAGTGTTCTTGAAGAACTATAGTACTAAGTTGATGGGCAGATTTAAGCAGTGGACCGTTCAGGAATGTGATGAACTTCTCATCCTTTACATTCTTGATTAACTCCTGTGCCGTGAGTCCGAGTTAGCATTACCATTGATTCTACTCTCAAAGTCAGAGTCTTCAAATAACAACTTTAAGTAGGAAGTGTTGCCTTGGCATGGATTCTTCCTGAAAATGGTAAGCTGCAGCGATGGTTACAGATGTAGAACATAATGGCCTGGTATGCATCAGATGCCGCTGATATTACTTGTGAAGATATCTTGGCAAGTATCTCCAAGCAATTTTCTGTTTTAAGTGTCTTGATTGAAAGTGGAAAGGTATGGTCCTATTAACCTTCATAGTGAAGTGTTGCAAGAAGATGTACATCCTGCAGATACTGAAGGTAGTGATTTCACTCCTTTCTACCAAATTGTGAGTGACTATGATAGTTCTATTGATGTGGACAGAGATGTACTGATGTACATAGAAGGGTACTCATTCATTTAAAGCTGTGTCCAAAATTAAGAGTGAACTCTGCAACAGTGCATTATGTGACAATGATAAAAGGGCCAGTACATATGTTGATGAAATCAACAGAGGTGGCTCGACAATTCCCACTACATTTGTTGTTGGCTTAGTTCGACACATGCATGCTATTATGCAGTGCCTCATTTCAAAGAAATATGAAGTTCTCACATGTGCAACACAGAAATATATAGGTGCTGGTTGAATTGGCTGAAAGGGCATTGTACAAAAGGGCCTTATGACTTTTACTAACAGACAATTGCCCTTGTGGGACATCAGCCAGTCAAATATTTAGAATTTTGATGATGTGCATAGCCAATATTTTAATCAACGATTATGCCAACGTGGTAAATGACACGAAAACTATGCGCAAGGGTTGCAATTCTTGCAAAAGAAAGCTTAGCACTCTAATTTTGAATGCTCATTCAAGTGGAAGTATGACAAAGAGTGTCCAAGAAGAGTAATGAGAGAAATTATAATCAGCCAGTACCAGAGTAAGATGATCACCACCAGTATGGGGAAGGAGAATGTGTTCCCTAGAGACGGATGAACCTATGATAATGGAGGAATGAGTAAGTTCAGTTTGTGTAACAATGTTGTATAAATGTCCTGTATGGTGTTATTTTTTGCATTGTAATTCACTTTTTCCTGCCTTTCAGGTTGATATTTAAGAAGAAAATTGCTTTAATATGCGTAGAGATTGGAGTTTTTAAGGGTGATATTGATGTGTCGACTCTCATAATCAGCTAATGAATGTATTGCCACTCAGATATTCTTCCTGTTACATATGAGTTTGAGCGTCATTTTTTGAGAACCCCACCAGTATGGGGAAGGACAAGGTGTTCACTAGAGATGGATGAACCTGATAATGGAGGAATGAGTAAGTTCCCTTTCTATAACAATATTTTGTATAAATGTCCTATATAGTGTTATTTTTTTCATTTTAAATCACTTATTCCTGCGTTTCAGGTTGATATTGAAGAATAAAATTGCTTTAATATGGTCCAAGCAGATGTTTGGATTAGTAAGAGCACAATGGTAGACATATGTGTGTCATCTCTCATATACAACCACTGGGATAATTGCTACTCAGGTGTTTCAACTGTTGAATTTTAACCTGAGTAGCATAATTTTGAGAATGCCACCATAGGGAAGGAGAAACTTTTGACAAAATGAACGCATTCAGTAATGCACGACTGAGTAAGTTCCACATGTATAAAGCAGTACGGTTGAATGACTATTTGGTGTTACTTTTTAGAATGTAATAAATATTTTTTCATACTACCAGAATAACTTTGCAGAGGAAACTTGTTTGAATGTGTGAAGAATGGATTGAAAGAATAATGGAATGGTCCAAGCAGATGTTTGGAATAGTATGAACACACTGGCAGACCGTGATGTCCAAACTCTCATAATGAATCTTTGGTTTCTTTCCATTTCAGCCATTCAAATTTGTCTTTCTACCATTTCCTCAATATGATTTATGGAACTCATTATGATAAATGGAACTTATTGAACTTGGGTTCTTACTGTTTTTTTTACTTTTGATTTCAGATGATGAAATGGCCATGAATTACTGGCTTGCCTAACTTCATTCAGGGGTATGATTTTTTTAATGTTTCTAAGACATTAGGAATGTAGTTATCAAATTCTGATTCATGTTGGTTACTCTATGAATACTCTCTAGATACCAATAATTGTACAACTACATTTATTCATTCATTTGGGACTTTTTTTATTTATTACAGAATTAGGAAGGGAAAATTGGAGGCTGTTCATCCCAATGATGGTTTTTGCTAATAATCAACAGCCATTGCCCCTGATGGTCGGTTCTGGGTGGCAAAATCATCTGTTGACATTTTTATGGTTTATTCCATAATACTTTCCTTGTGAACTAGGTCCTAAAGGGATATTGAATGAAAATTTTACCTAGCCATGAATTCTTGAACTCTTGGATGTTCGATATTATTCATTCATCTTTTTTTATCAACAAATTTTGTAGATTGACATCCCCATTAAGAAATTAAATCTAATTTGAAATCAAAACTACTATTATGAATTCATTAATAATAAAGTCAATCATATTGTCATTCCTTTATGAGCTCTTTTTCTATGTACTTTATGTTCTCCTTTGACTTCTACTTGTAAATGAATATATATTCATTAGTGAAATGTCTTCTTTGATTTTTGAGTTACCAGTTTCATGATTTTCAATAAGAGAGCAAGCATCGAGTTATCTTCTGTTTACTGAAGGGTGGACTGCAGCGCCATGATATGGAATTATAATGAAAGTGCCTTTTTATACTTCAAGTGAATGATGAATGATTTTTTTCTGGCTAACATTTTCCATTAAATTCTCCATGAATTCAATACGCATGATATAATTTCGGTAACCGTTTATTCGCATACTGATTGATAAATAGTTAGTTAGATTCAAATTCTATGAATTGAGTTAAATGCAGAATTTTTAATTCTTTGGTACACTTGAGGACGCATAAAGTAACTACAAAGGTGAGAAATTCAAAAGATTCACTTTGAGGGCATTTAGGCGAATAATAAGGCCACAAATATCGGATGAATTACATCGCAAATAGCTCCTGGAGAATCGACGTCGCTGGTGCTGAAGACAGGTTTTTTCATACTAAAGCAATTGAAGTTGCTACAATTTATCGCTGACATACATTAGTTTTTCACTTCTAATTTCAGAATATTATTTACAAAGATGTAGTGCTTGACATTATTAATGTAGTTTATGCGACTATACTTGCTAGCCTTCCCATCATTCCTTCGTCGCTAGTCCTCCAGTGACAGACGACGCAGGAGCTACCCAAGTCCATGGAAAGGCTGGGGGACCCCAGCCGCTAGGTAGGACCCCTGACATCACGTAAAGCGATGGTGCCGAGTTGCATGTCAAGGCCTGTATGAAGGAGGCCATGGCCCTCCCCATCCCACGCGACCTTCCAGGACTTGCCACCAACCGCTCCACCAGGGTACGGAGCTCGTCCACCGTCCTCACAAGCCCAGTGATCCGAGCCCCTAAGGACTCGCAATCGGGTGAGCCCTTGAGGAGGTTAACAGCAGACCTAAAGGGAGTCATCCTAATCTCAAACCCTTTTTGTTTAAACGCTGAAGGCCTAGCAAGTTATTTTCTGCAGGGAATGGCTATGGAACTGACGGCGGGTGATAACTGACTTTCACTTCAAGGATGCTAAAGATAGGGGAGGAAGGACAGTTGATGTAATGCAAGTGAGCTATGGAGGGGTTGAAGCACTGATAAAGCACGTGTTAGAAAGCTAAAAGGATTTCTCAGGCAGGAAGAAGAATTCAAAGTAGTTGAAGGTAATCTCTATATTTTCACAAAAAAATGCGAGAGCGCCTGATCACACGCTGTACCATACTTCTGGTCAACGTCTGCTGTGGCGCCATCGCTCACAAACGGATAAGAAAGCATACAAAATAGTTCCTCTTGATATCGTGACGTCAAAGGTGGAGGAATACAGCAGCAGACGATCGGGTGAGTATCCACCCGCCTGACGTCACACGAAGCAAGCTCCTTTCAATCCATAAAGAGCTGCATTGTACCCGAATTCCACTTCCAACACGGCCATCCTGCTTTTCCCCTCGTCCTGGAGTCGACCTCTTGCAGATTTGGTGATGGAAACAATCAATTTTACTGCTGCGAAGCAGCTTCTTCCAAGTCGCAATCAAAGGCGTCGTTCATCTTGAACCATTGCTCGAGGTCTCCAGGAGTCCACTCCGTTGGCCAGGCTCTAAGCTGCTCCTTGGCAAAGGTATATGACCGGGGAGACTCACCCACGCTGAGAACTTTGTAGCGGCCTCCGGATAGACACTCCGTTATTTTGTATGGCCCTGTAAAATGCTTGTCCAGACGAGTCTTGCGCCTGGTGTCATTAAGGGCAATGACTTAAGTACCGACGCCAAGGTAGAGTGAGTTCCGGCGCTTGAGGTCAAAATACTCTTTCTGCCTCTTGGAGTTTTCTATTAGATTGGCCTGGGCAATAATGGTATCACCGTCTCGGTCAACTGCCTGAAATAAAAAAGGTTTTGGTGAATTGACCAAGGCCTGAACCATGGGGGTGACCCTGTCGATTCCCAGCAGGAGGCGCAGAGGAGAGAACCCGGTAGATTTCTGGCGGGTGGTGTTGAGGCACAGTTGGATCTTCCGTAGGCTGCTCGTCCATTCTGACTTAACCTCAGTTTCAAGGCGTAGGAGGTTAGAAACCGAGCGGACGTATCGTTCAACCTGTCCATTCCCTCGAGGGACACCTGGGGTGATGAAATGGATTTGAATGCACCACGTCGCACAAAACTGGGTAAACACGTGCACTTGAAAATTCGAGCCGGAGTCCGTAATAATTCGACGAGGAGTGCCGAAGACAGAAATAAAGTGCTGCATTTTTTTCGTGGTCTCGTGGCTCGTGAGGTTGGCAAGATGGTACAACATACAGAACTTCGTGAAAGAGTCTATCACGAGAAGCAAGTATTTAGATCGTTCAGCTGTTAGTGGCAGGGGCCCAAGGCAATCCAAATGGATCGTATCAAAAGGAATCTGAGATTTTTCAATGGAATTTAACATTTCTTGTTTTGGTCCGCTGTAAGCTTTTAGAAGGTTACATTTCAGGCAGTGTGAAATGTATTTTTTTTACAAACATTCTCATTCGCGGAAACCAGAAGTTTTGCGCGATAGCAGCCACTGCCTTGTCAACGCCTAAGTGACAGTATTCGTCGCGAAATAAACGCAATAGGCCTATCCTACTGCCTTCAGGAACATACCACTGTAAAGTTTCTTTCCCGTTTTCTGTTTTGACGTGATACAGAAGGTTATTCTTAACTCGATATTGTTTCTCATCAATTTTGCCTTCTTTGATCAGACTAATGAAATTGGAAGTTTCTTTGTCGGATGCCTGTTCAATTTCCAACCAAGTAGCATGTTTGACATTATTGACTTGACACACATTAGAAGGATTACGGATTTAGAAGTCCACATGGGCGATACTACTACCTTTTTTGTATTGAATTTCAAATTCAAAATCTTGGAGATAAACCACCTTTTCGAGGCAAAAGATCACGTTTAGTAGACGTGCTTTTGATGGCGTTGCAATCCGTATAAAGTACGAATTTAATGCCTAATAGATAGGTGCGGAAATGTTTAAATGATTTTACGATCGTTAAGTTCTCCAACTCGTATGAGTGGTGGCGGGATTCAACGTCAGTGGTGCGATGACTGAAAGAGGCCACTACACGGTTTAAAGATCCGTGTTTCTGAAATAGAATTGCACCAAAACCAATGCTGCTAGCATCCGCATGAACTGCAGTTGGGAGATTGCGGTCATACATGGCAAGTAAGGGTCGTGATGTTAGAACCCGAAGAACATACTCGCGAGCAACGTCATGTTCAGATGTCCATTTCCAGGGTTGATTTTTTTGTTTATTTAGAAATACAGGATACACGGGCGGCAAAATTGGGCATGAACTGCCTAAATATCCGGCCAGCCTCATAAACTGACGTACTTCCCTCACATTAGATGGTTTTAGTGAATATAAAAGTGCCTCAACCTTATGCGTTGAGGGCCGGATACCATCTTTAGATATTTCGCGCCCTAGATAAGTGACTTTTTCCATTAAAAAGCGATACTTTCGTAAATTTAACGAAAATCCCGCCTTGTTCAAAGCTGCAAGGACAAGACTCAAGGATCTGAGACCTTCGGGAATATCACTAGAGGGTAGCAGCACATCATCTAGGTATACAAATGCGATTTTATCCTTGAGAGCCCCCAGGGCGGTGTTAATTGCCCTTTGAAAAACTGCTGGGGCATTAGCTAACCGAACGGCATTCTCATATACTCAAAATGACTATCTGGGGTCACGAAACCAATTTTCTCGATAGAGTCGGATTGAATGGGGATCTGATGAAAACCCGAAGCCATGTCTAATGACGTAAAATATGCATTCCCGCACGAGTTATTCATTAGATCATCAATCAGGGGCAGAGGATAGCGGTCTTTAACGGTTATACGGTTTAATGCACGAAAATACACCCACATACGATTGGAACCATCTTTTATTTTGACCAGGAGGACTGGGCTCGCAAAAGGCGAGTGGATTTCACGGTCTATTCCGTTCTTTAAAAGATCGTCAATTATTCCCTTGACTGTTTCACGTTCGGATGGGGCAAGACGATACGGGTGACATGAGACAATGGAGTATTCTTTTAGTCGTATGCTGAGACTACCCGTAGTGACCGCTCGAACATAATTACCATTCGCTATCATGCTTTGGTACTGATCAATTATTGCAAGTAGCTGCCGACGAGAGACACCGTCAATGTCGGTAACTATTAGGTCGTTAAATGAGCTGACCTTTTCAACGGAATTACAGCTTTTATTTTTCAGAACTCTCGTGCCTAGTTCGTCTGTTACAAAACTCAGACCGGAGTTATCTAAAGCATTACGACCAATGATACAGTGGCAAGAGAGATAGAGGTCGGGGAGAATAAAATATGTAATTTCGAAACTTATATTCTCGTAAGTAGTCAAGATGCTGGTTTTCCAATCTGAACAAACATACTCTTTGCCAATTCCTTTCATTACGTTTTTTGCTCACACCCTTTGACAAGAAAGGGAATTGGCCACACTTTCCGATATTAGCGAACACTCAGCACCCGAATCAATTAGTCCGCGAAGCAAGTTCCCTTTGATGGTTATTGGTATGAAATCGGGCGTTTTGGACACTCCACACAGGTTCACATTTTGGGAGGAGGTAAAACTATCGACCTTCGCCTTCATCCAGCACTTGTCGGGTGGATGCCCTTCCCTCAAACAAATACCACAGTAGCTAGCCCCCTTATTTCCTTTATCGCTCGGGCTACTTTTTAAAAACTCGCCTGAACTAGGGGACGGATGGGAACTTCTCTCGTTATTGGAGGAGTGATTTCCCTCCCATGAACCCGCCTTTTGGGGTTACGGCATTGAGCAAGCACATGGCCCCTTTTACCACACCCACAGCAATGGCGTTTTGTATCACTGACTTTAGCGGAGTCCTCACGACTTCGACGCTGCCGCTTAGGGCAATTAGACCATTCACTGGCTGGATTTGTCATAGTCTGTCAAAGACTGACAATGGCTGCTAGTGAAACTATTCGCTTCATTAAACTTGTGGCCAAAATTACACCGTTTAGGGAAAGCTAGCGTCAGGTCTGCCTTCATCATTTACCAAGAACGATCCAATGGTTACCACAAACCATACGATTTTTTTACGGGCCCCGCAAAAGATGATGCCACTCTTACCGCTGCCTCACGGCTCGACCAACGGAATTCAGTAATCAGCAGTTCAACTGCAGCAATCCACTCGTCCAAGTTACTCTCGTCCGGATCGTAGCTAGGGACCGCTATATGCTGCGATGAAGCTGTAGTTGCAGAACTGGCCATGTGGTCCCTCATGTGGGTGAAGACCTTCTTCATTAACTCCTCCATGGCGAAATAAAAATCAGGGGCGTGGGACGAATCCCACTTCCGATGTTGAAAGCTAAAAGGATTTCTCAGGCAGGAAGAAGAATTCAAAGTAGTTGAAGGTAATCTCTATATTTTCACACAAAAACGCGAGAGCGCCTGATCACACGTTTTACCATACTTCTGGTCAACGTCTGCAGTGCCGACATAGCTCACAAACGGATAAGAAAGCATACAAAATAGTTCCTCTTGATATCGCGACGTCAAAGGTGGAGGAATACAGCAGCAGACGATCGGGTGAGTATCCATCCGCCTGACGTCACACGAAGCAAGCTCCATTCAATCCACGAAGAGCTGCATTGTACCCGAATTCCACTTCCAACACGCGAGATATAAGATCTGGGGTGCGCATCAGATTGCACCGCTGGAGCTGTCGTCCCGAATTCCTGACGCGCTTTGAAGCGCTTGAACCGTTGGTGCGAATCGGAACGGTCTTTATGCGAAGATGGCGCCAGGATAATCATTTACAAAAATGTGTTTGAGGTGTTGGAGAGTTTGACGGACATAACTGCTGAATTATACGCGATTATCCGCACCATTAATTATTAGGTATATCCAACAAATAATCTAATCACAGCTGCGTATATTTATGCGAGGAAGAAATTAGCACGCATGTAAAAGTACGTGCATAAAATGTAAATTTACATAAAAATACAATTGTAATTTTACACAAACCTGTAAGATACAGTAAATTCTTAGCACTACTCAACCATTTACCACTTCATTAAAAATACTTTTCATGTTTAACATCAATTATTAAAGTAATAACTATTAAATAACCTGCTTTCGCCTTTCCCGCTTCCTCACTATCTAAAATAAATTCTAAGGGTGCCTCGCGCCCATCCTCTCACACTATAATTACTCCCGTATCTTCGTCTGTTATTTTTAATTACTTTTCTTCCCGCGCCATTCGCGGTCTCCGCATGAACTGCATCAGAAATATTTGATGCCTTGATGCGCGCATCAGTTTGCCGGAAATACTCGCTGCGGGGCCGATCGGAACGACCCGGTGTGCGTTCCGAATCACGCATGATGCGCATCAAGCTGGAGCGTTGGAGCTATCGTTCCGAATTGCTGGCACGCTTTGAAGTTCTTGAAGTGTGTGCGCAAGTCGGAACGGATTTGATGCGAAAATGGCGCCAGAATAATCATGTTCAAAAGACTGCGTGAGGAGTAAGCGGGTGGAGGACTGACTGATCTGCGGTATAGCACGCGATTATCCGTGCCTTTAATTTTAATGTCTCACTCGTGAATATTGAAATACGTAGATACATATTAACACCACGATAAAATGGAAAAGATAGGAATTTAAGTAAAAGAGCGTGTATACATGTACAAATAATATGTTTCACATGCAAGAACGTTGTATGATTGACGTTATTATTAAAAATTATCCCCGGATTTCATTGTTCCTCCCCCTGTAGAAGAGGGTAATGTTTAAGTACGAATGTTAGGGGTCCTGAAAAGGAACCGTATAATGGAGAATTTGATTGGGTAGCTTTGTGGGTATAATGTCGTATGAATTATAATGTGTAATGATTTCTTGAGATTAAAATTTCTATCATCTAAAGAGTGTATAAGTAATATTTAACATTTCTCTGCAACCATGTTAGTGAATTACAAACTGTCCTACGCATATCTGATCCATTTCAGTGAACAGGAATACTGCTGTCCGATACCATTCCATTTGTTTTCTAATTTAAGATATCAAGTATTATCAATTATATTTACAAATACTAAAATGTTAACCTTTTGGCTGTAACCAAAAGTAGAATTAAGTACTCGGTCAATGTTGAATGAAAGCAAAGCTGTGTTAAGGTGCAGGGTTAGGGGTTAACTTAGTCTAATGGCTTTGGCTTGCTCTCTGATTCTTTTTGTGGTAACTAGAAATCTCAGAACAAATGTCATTTAATGCTGTAATTCAACTTGTTCATAAAGCTGTTCTTCTCTCCGATACCATTCCATTTGTTTTCTGATTTAAGTTAGTATTATCAATTATATTTACAAAACTAAAATATTAAACTTTTGGCGGTAACTTTTTCTGATATTGGGTACTTTATGTAATATGATTATATGATTGATGTGCACTTAAAGGATATTTTGAAGGTTTGTTTTCTTTTTAGAATTTATTACTTCGATTTTCATTGATAATTCTTTTGATTACCTACTCTATGCAGTTGATTTCTGGCTTTTTTATTGTATTTTCATTTTTAAATCTAATATTGCCTGTCGTGCAGTGAGCATGTTGTTGATATATTATTCAACAAAGGTTGAAATCATTGCAATTGCAATTTTCTAGTCTGATGAATCACAACATGTAAAGGCATGTTTACATGATGCAAATATCCATGCATGTACGAGGCTGGACAGATACATGGGCAAATGCTCCAAGCTAGATCAGGAGCTTTTTATGGCTATATGTTCACGCATTTGTGCAAATTTGGGTGTTTACACAGTGCAACTTCAATAGTGGTAAATCGGAGGACACGATCCCTTTTGAAGGCACAAACATCCTGACTTCCAGCGAAAGAGAGTTGGGCCGTGCCTCGGGAGCCGGTTGCAGGGGGGGGGGGGGGGCGAGTTCAATTCGGTGGGAGGGACACGCATTCCTGTGTGTTCATTTATGCACTCGGGTACATGGATTGTACAAACACAGCTTAAGATTTTTTAATGAGCTTGCATCACATAGAAATCCCACATATTTGGTTCTGTCTGGTTAAAAATATGTCCTTGGAGACATTTTTGAGATATGGGTTGTTGAAATTCTCTGTAATTATGTCAGAAGTTATATGTACATTGCTGTTTTGACTTTGTAAGATTCAGTAAATTCTTGGCACTACTCAACCATTTACCATTTCATTAATAAATACTTTTCATATTTAACATAAATTATTAATGTAATAACTATTAAATAACCTGCTTTCGCATTTCCCGCTTCCTCACTATTAAAAATAAATTCAACGGGTGCCTCGTGCCCATCCTCTCACACTATAATTACTCCCATGTATTCGTCTGTTATTTTGAATTGGCTTCTTCCCGCGCTATTCGCTGTCTCCGCATGAACTACATCAGATATTTGATGCCTTGATGCGTGCATCAGTTTGCCGGAAATTCTCGCGGCGGGGCCGGTTTAGAGCGCTTTAAAGCGCGATTCGGAACGACCCGAAGCGCTTTGATGCGTATCATGCGTGATTCGAAACGCACCCGAAGCGCTTCGAAGCGCATCATGCGTGATTCGGAACGCACCCCTGTGCTTATGGATTCAACCTAACTCTATGATATTAAATTAAATATGTGCAAAAATAGTAATTAACGAGGTTTTAGCTGGCTATACGTGTAAATTAGAATATCAGTCGATGGTTTCATAAACGGTCTTATTTAAAAGTTTTTTAATTACGTTATATGTGTAATGTAAAACGGGGAAACGGAGAGTAAACTATCTGACGACAAAAAACTATCTATCTACAATAAAACTAATGTACATCACAACGCTGTGTGTATCACAACAAAAGTTCTAAACTACTTAAGTTATAAACAACTTCACAACTAAAATAAACTACGAGTTTTCAATAACGATGATTATAAGAATATTATAGACTCTTTAATTTAAATATATGTACCTACTTAGTTTCTCTGTAAGAGTTAGTTAGGTTTGATTAAGTTATATTCTAATGAGATTCTCTTTCTACCCGAACACCAGAATCGTAAACTAACGATATGCAACAACAATTTACGTACAATATTATGAAGATATACGTGAGGATTAACAACAGAAATTACTAACCACAAAATGAAGATGTGATAATAAAAGGCTCCTATTTATCACTACCAGCAGGCAATCTCGACAGACTCTCTCGGCGCACGAACCGGGATATCACGGCGGTGAAGAGATTCACTCTCACACACATAACTCACTCTTAACTAACACTAATGGAAGCACGACTATATAACGAGAGAGCCAAACTAACTTGAATATATCAAGTTTGAAGGAATAAAGAAATAAACTACGACTAATATATTTCACTACACTAAGGTTGCAGCTCCAAGGAACTGCAGGTAGGCAGTGAGCGGGTAAACACCAGATTAGGGAGCGCTCGGAGAGCACGACCGTTCCGTCCGAGGGCAGGAGGAAGACATGAGAGTCACTTTTCATCCACGCTCTTGCGCTATTCATGTACTCCACTGGTTTCGATTTAACGTTTTTAAAACATCGAGGGTTAGCCGACTTGCCAACCATCAATAAAGGCAGCTTTTCCGAGCCATCCATGTTTGCCCCAACGAACAACGTAACTCGTTCCTTACTAAGCTTACCTCCATAGCATTTTTCTTCTTTAAATGCAAGGGTATTGTCAGTAGTGCACTTAAAGAATAGACCCGTCTCATCAACACTGAAAATGTTTTTGGGCTCTATCCTGAATCATTTCTTTCAAGTCTTTCTTCCATTGCTCTGCTTCACGCTGATTTGACCCACAAATTGATTTGAAAGAAATCTTATTCCGCTCCTTAAACCTGTCTAGCCATTCAGTGCTAGCCATAAAATCATTTTTCCCTAGCTGATAGACTAACTCCTCATCCTTCGCCCCTAAAAGTTGGCCACTCAGGGGAATTTTCTTGTCTCGCGCTTGTTTAAACCATTTCAGTACACATTCGTCAACATCTGGATTATCTGGTGCCCTCACCCTTTTCCGGTCTTTTCCACACTCCCTTTCACAACCCATAATTTTTCTTTATTCTTTAAATAAGTTGACAGTGAGTACGGAGGAGTTCCAAAGTCCTTGGCAATCTCTGATTTTTTTCTTGGTTCCCTTCTCCACTTCCTTAATTGCCGCGATTATTTCCGCCAATGTTAAAGGTTTGTAAGTTCGTGGTTTAGACGACGACATTGTCAAACAATGCACACTCTATGAACGAATGAACAATAATATTACAAAAAATAAGGATCTTGTAAAATGAATCACTACGCACACACCTAGACTGACAAGTCGACACTTGAACTTGAGCCTCGACTATGACTAATGAATAACGAAATCAAAATAACTCGGGAAGGAGCGGGGAGGGTTCGAGAGAGGAAAGGGGGAGTACAGTGACCTTGAAAGTCGCGCAGTGGCGTACGGGCATCGGACATAGGCCGCATCCCAACGCTACACAACCTGATTCCGGGAAGTCAGTATTTTGATAAACAAACAATGGAGAAAGGAAACGGTCGGGATCCTAATAACATCAGCTAAAGTGTGCACAGTGTTTTATTTATTTTTTGTCGTTAGTTTGAAGCAAGCGAGTTGTTTGTTTTACGTCGCTGGTGATGAATTCCTCACTCGACGTCGTTCGATGGTACCTGTATCATGTTAGAAAAAGTTTGAATTATCCAAGATAAATTTCGAATTGACCACGATTATTTTACATTGTTAATATACAATTGTCCAGGGACCAGAGAAAAGATCGAATTGAAGAAGATTTCGAATTAACCACGTTCCACTGTATTTACAAAAATCACGGCTTTCGTCAGAGGGTTATGATAAATGGAATTTTTTCTCTCTTGGTACTATCTTCGCCTACTAAGAATTAATCTTAGCCCAATGGCTGGCGACAAGGAAATACTGTATGCCAAACCACGGCTAAACCCTCAACATGAGATCAATTCACTGAAACCAAATAGCGACATATGTAAGGAATCATTCATGGAGTAAACTGAAGAGAGACGTTTAACGAAGTTTATGAAGAGCTCACACGAAGAAAACAATGCCACGGCATTCATTCTGACATAATTTGCCAAGAAAATTGATAAGGATAAGCGTTGACGAGCGACCATCAAAATGTACACAACTAACCCCAAGTGGTCACACAACCGACTTTTACGGGCGAAAAACATCCTTTAACGGGAAGTATTTCTCACGCTGAATACAACCGAAAGATTACTACAAATGTTGATTACCCTAATAATCAAATACATACCAATTAGTTGGAACCGACTAAAGATAAGATACATAACGCATTAAAGGTGAACTTATTTTAAGTGCCCTGATTTCTCGCTCGCAAGCTCACATTCCTCAAATCTCAATCCTCATTCTTCCTGATAATTAAGAACAAATTCTGTCTACTAAACCCACAACATAAGACCATGTCAGTAATACCAAATAGTGACGAAAGCATACACGGCTCAGGTATCGAGGTAACTACAGAAAATGACATTGAACACAGCTTATGAAGTGCTCGAGAAAATAATACAACGTCGCCACATACATTCCACCATAATATCGCTAGAAAATTGATACGGATGAGCGTAGACGAGTGATCAATAAAATGAGCTTAACTAACCCCTCGTGGTCACGCATCCATTATTTTTTACGGGCGGGAAACAACCTTCGACAGGAAATGCTACTCACATTTAATACAACCAAACTGAAATATTACCACGAATTTCGATTACCCTTACATTAAAGTACACAACAAAGAGTCAGCACCAACCAAAGAAAAGATACTCCACGCATTGAAATTTGAACTTACCGTAGGTGCCTTGAAAAGGCTCGGATTTTTCCAGCCTTTTTCCTTATTCTGTCGATAGGTTGACTTGTAGCCACTGGCACACCCAGGAAGAAAGCAACTAGAAGCCATGTTTTTAACAAAAAGTCTTCTTCTTTCACCAAATCACGGAACGAAGTTCTCCAACACCTTCTCTCGTCAGCCGCAAATACGAGAAAGAACGTGCCACAGCGATTACCCACGTGGGTCTCACAGTGACAGCGCCGCACTTGGTGTAAGCGTAAACCTCTTCCCGTCAGGATTCCTTGCTCATGATTCCGCCTCACTTTCCCTCCTCCCCCCAATTCCGTTAGCCCTCCTGTACTGTATACCAGGGGTGCCCAACTTTTCTGTATATAAGATCTACTTTTTATCTTAAAAGTGTGTCGCGATCGACTTATTGTCATAGGCGTAGTCTAAGGGGGAAGAAGGGGTGGCAAATGCATACTATGTTTATACACTGTGTTTCAGCATAAGGTGCATTCCAGCGAGGTATGGGTAGATAAGTAAAATATATGTTCAAAACTATTTTTTATTTTTAAATCACTTATTAAGTTTTCGAGATATAGGCTCCTGAAGAAAATAAATTTCCAGACCCAACTTTTGATAGCAGCATTCCGTACATGCGGTACCTAAAAAATTCGATTTTCCGACACTTTTTCGAGATAGATTTTTACTAACATAAAATGCAATTTAATTTTTTTATCAACTGCAATGTATAAGTTGTTGTACTATTTGTTCGTAAATATAAAAAAGTTGTTATAAAAATGCACAGTATGGCTGATAATTTGATTACAATATTTCACTTTCTCGTTTTATTTTGGGCCAAGAAAATTTATCATGAGAGAATAATATGACTTACTTTTTGCTAATTTATCAATAGCTCGCTAAGTACCTACACCTCGTACTGAAATATAGATATACGGCTTATCTACCTACGTAAAAAAACATCAACAATAATTATTGAAAGGGCCAAAAAACTCACGTCCAGGTGAATTAAAAGAACATGTATAATTATTAACAATATTTATTAATTCAAAGTAGCCACAGATAAATACAGATTTAGAATTTACCTTGTTCCCTTAACATTATTGGGAAGACTGAGTTTGTATGTCTCTAACCAAGGAATCATAATCAGGTGTATATCCTGACAAAGATAATAATAATGAGTCTTCTGTATGGGAATCAGTCAGGACAGAACGTTGTTTAGTCTTCGTTAGCTTCAAGTATGAAAATGCCGATTCGCAAAGGTATGTAGATCCGAAACAAGAATAGATATATTCGCTACATTTGGTGACACTGGGATATTTTTCTCAGTTGACATATTTCAAAAAACTTCTTCAGATTTTCTGGCTTGTAAGTTTAAGTCAGTTTGTAAAATTATAATTTCATTTTCTAATGCCTTTTGATCCATATGAAATATGTCTGAAATTTTGTGGCTAATGCGTTTCACACTTAAATCTTTTTTAAAAGGAAAAGATATAAATTCCACCATTTCTTTAATTTTGTCAAAATCCTGGAATCTTACCTCAAAATCTTCAATTACTTTTTGGATTTCCGCGACGTATTTTTCGATCTTATACTTAATATTTTTGTTTTTGTAGGTTATCCGCCATATTTGGAAGATGATTCAGATTATTTTGTTGCAGATCTTCTATTAGCAAAATAAATTTTGTTTTATATGCGTCTATGCAGCTGATCATATCAATTGCTGTTTTATTTTTACCTTGTAATTCTAAATTTAAATGACTTAATATTGAAGTAAAATCGGTAAGAAATGCCAAGTCACTAAGCCAAGTTTCATCATTTAAATTTTCACAGTTTCCATCTTGTTCGTGAAGAAAATCTATAATTTCAGGCAATAAATCACGAAATCGCTGCAGAAATTTACCTCTGCTCAGCCATCTGACATTTCCAAATTTCTGGCTGAGAAGCGATTTTATGTTAGCCAAAGTTCAGATGAGTTTCCTCACTAACCCAGAGGGATAAAAATTTTTCTTTCGCATCGTCTTTTGGAATGATATCTTTCAAACCAAATAAAGAAAACTCGAAGTCAATATCTTTAATATTTAACCCGTAATTGAGTGATCAGTAAACACGGATAGAGAGAAAATGAGGCCTGAAACGCTCGCCTCGGCCGTCACTACCATAACAGCCTCCCAGGTTCGTTTCTTTTATCCCTGATAGTACAGTAAGGAGGCAATAACGGTGAATACGGACTTATGGAATTCAAATATCCGTTTTGAACCTTTACAACGTACTTGCAGCCGAGATGGAATCCTTGTCAGTCCAGTTTGATATGACCTGATCCAGGCCTCGTAGAACAGGGTTGAGAAATTCAATGAAGCCTAGTACTGAATCGTGCCGCTCAACCTAACGAGTGGCGCAAAATTTCTTCAAGCGAGTGGCTGTAGTTTGATGCTTTAAAGCCTGAATCACACGATCATTTTTCCGTCCCTCTGAGGGATAACTCCAATGATAGCTTTCCAGGGGCCGTGACAATGATAGCTCGAGCTATCATTTTCTGAATCACACGGTCATTTTGGCCGTCCCTTTTTCCATCATTTTTTCCGTCCCTTTTCGCATCATTTCTACATGTTTACTACGTTTACTACTCTCATTCCATTGAAAGCCGAGCGTGGCGTTAGACTCGCTCTTTGAGGCTGAGCGCTCTGATTGGCTAAATGGTGGAGTCAGCGATGCCTCCAGGGACGGAAAAAGGGATGTGCCCAGTGATGGAAAAAGGATCCCTATCGCTGGAGCCATCCCTGACTTTGTTCGCGTCACACGATCATTTTCGAGCGATCATTTGAGCTATCATTGGAGCTATCCCTTAAAAGGAACGGAAAAAATGATCGTGTGATTCAGGCTTTACTCTTCTATTGCCTTCTGCAATTCTTTGTTACTTTCAAGGAGTATAGAGCAGGGGTGGCCAACAAGTCGATCGCGAGGCCAATTTTGGTCGATCGTCGATCTCTCGCAATGTCTGGGGTAGAATTCCGTGTACTCCCGTGACTTTGAAGCGATTTTAGAAGACAAAACTTTGTAGTAGGTAATAGTTGAATGTATTCTGGGAACTTGCCAAATTCATGAATACCTATAATTCTGACAGACAGACACTGTTATCTCCGCTCACCCAGCACAATACATTTTGACTTATGTGTTACATTGTCACCGGACACAACGCGCGAGCGCAACAGTTACAACTCGACTCATCGAAGAACACAGTCAGTCAGCTTGAATATTTGGCAGTGCCATACGGTAGCTTCTTTTCTTTTGCATTAACTGTGTCATTATAAAGCAATATTATTTATCCTCGGTGACCACGTTGGATTTCAATTTTTCTTCTGTTTAAAATGTAAGTACATTTTCTTTGTTTTAAATTAAATTGCTTTTCTTACCTATCTATTTACTTGATAAGTAAGCATTCTGGGCAACAGATCTCTAAATTGCGGTCATTACACTGGGAGAAAAATAAGGGACAGTATTACAAATATATTAGGAATAACAGTAATTCTATCTAAAGTAAGAGGTCAGTATTGTAAACCGTAATAAATATAATGTAACTTTAACGTACTTCTTGTAAATTCGAATATATCTATATTAGATTTTAATATACTTGTATTGTTGTCCCCGATTGTAGTATGCAGGATTGTTATTATTTCTCTCAATGTAACGGAGATAATTGCCGCAGTTCACGAGTTTTGGAATTTTATAGGAAAATATTTAATTCAATATTTATTCTTTAAATTGTCATATTTCTTTGCATTCTAGTATACCCATGAACATGAGAGGTAAACCGAAGAAATCTAAAACTTATCAGTCAGGTCAAACCAGGCTTATTAGTCAGGTCGAACGGGTTGAAGTGGCGGACGGACGCTTAATAGAATTATCTACCCCTTTTGAAACGGAAATAACCTTAGGTCGCCAATCTAAGACTCATAAATTTTATGTGCTAGAGGGAATGCCGTATCCTACACTACTTGGAACTGATTTTTTTGTCGTTTCCAACCCGTATTTAACGTATTTAACTTTCAACGAAAACAATTGCGGCTCGCTAACGGCGACACGGTCCCCCTCTCCGTCTCCTCCTCCAGACCACTAATTTTGGGTACCGTGCGCGAACCTGGCGACGACGAGGCGCGTCAGACGGAGCTCGATCACTTCATTGAGAGAGAACTGACTTTCGAGTCCGTTCCCGGTAGAACCAACGTGGTACTTCACAAAATCAACACCGGTAACGCCGCCCCTATTAAACAAAGATATTACCCGGTGTCCCCGAGAATACAAGAATGCATAAATTCTCAAATTGACGAGATGCTTACAGCTGGCGTAATAGAGCCGTCTACAAGTGCCTGGTCTTCACCGGTTATTTTGGTGGCGAAGAACGACGGCTCCAAAAGATTCGTGATCGACTTCCGCAAGGTTAATTCTGTGAGCGAGAAAGACGCCTACCCCCTCGCAAATATTCTCGATAAATTAAAACGCGCCCAGGTGGTCAGTACCCTCGACCTGGAGAAAGGATACTGGCAAGTAGAGATGGATCCTGATAGTCGAGATAAAACCGCATTCACGGTCCCAGGAAAAGGGCTCTTTCAATTTTGTGTCATGCCCTTTGGTTTACATAGCGCGGGGGCCACTTTTCAGAGGCTCATAGATACTTTAATTGGTCCAGAGTTCGAACCGTACTGCTTTACTTATCTGGACGATATAATTGTAGTTAGCGAAACTTATGACGAGCATCTAAAAATACTAAGTAAGATATTTTCTATATTACGAAAAGCTGGGTTGAAAATAAATCGGGAAATATGTTGTTTTTTTAAAAGGAAAGTTAAGTTCCTGGGGTACGTTGTGGGAGGCGGAAAATTGGAGACAGACCCCGAACGCACTTGAGCGATTGTCGAATACCCATCGCCGAGGAACCCTACGGAACTTAAAAGGTTCCTAGGTTTCGCCAGCTGGTACAGGCGATTTATTTCCAACTTCTCCTCATTAGCGGAACCTCTCTACTACGAAAGAAATCTGTTTGGACATGGGAGGAAGATCAACAAACGGCGTTTGACGGTTTGAAGCACAGATTAGTCAACTCCCCTGTCCTCAGCTGTCCCGACTTCGATCGGACCTTTGTTATACAATGTGACGCTTCGGATGTGGGAATAGGAGCCGTGCTGGGCCAAAGAGGAGACGACGCACAGTGGTCTGAATACCCTCATTTCCCGGACAAAAGTCCCTTTTTCGAATATTAAGCATTTTCCTCAAATTGGAGTTCAAATTGTAGTTAAATGTTCATCCCAAGTAAAACAAGCAATTTTTTATGTCCATCTTCAACTGTTCCGATGCTACAGACCTGAGAATAGAAGGATCGTGATTTGCTTGTTTTCAGGCAGAGAAATTAGCAATATTCTAGTTGCGCTCCTCTGCTATCGGGTGTGATTCCCTGAACGATACTGAATACACTTGGTTCTTTGGAACTTAAGCATTGTGATCATAAGCTATACGTCGTGTTTTAGTCTAGAAATAAGCTATAAATCAGAGCTTCATCTGGCCTCCTTCAATAATCGGCAAACAGATATGCCCTGACCTTTGCCGAACTCCATTTTCCTTATGCCTCCCTAACTTCTTCTTTATTTAGATCTCAGATCTGCTTCTTCATAAATACTTTCTCCTACACATTGGCCTTAGGAGGAGAGGTCCAACTATCTCTCCATCTCTTAGCTGGTCTTCCTGGTCGATGGTGACCCTCTTTAATTCTGCATAATACAACCTTGGGAATCCTTGAGTCATCCATTCTTTCCACATGGTATCTCCAAAAGCATATTCTCTTTCTAGCCTATCTTACAATATCTTCTATATTGCAGATTTTTCAGATTTCTTCACTCTACATTCTGTTCCATACCCAGATAGCTCAGGAATTTTCGTATCTGGATACGAAGGGCGACAATCAGGAGATGAGAATTCGCACTTAGGGCGTTTGTGAAATGTTTCTGTGAAAAATTTTATACCAAATAAAAAATGAATGAGTTTACACGCCCCGAAGCAGCGTGCACATCAGGAATTCATCCATGACATCCTGTCGTATGCGTCGATACTTTTTAAAACATGAAAATAAATACTCTAGATACTCGTATGCACTTCATACCAGATACTAGTATCCCCTTGGTATATACATGGCTCGTATCTCCAGCTCCAGGAACTATTTTTTGTCTCAGATGAGGAGGAACTTTATTGATGGGTTCGGCATGTAAGGTTCACAAGAAAATTAAACTTGACAATAAAATTTGCTGTACTCTCCCTCTTCTATCTTATTCATGCTTCATGCTGTGGAAATGGTGTTTTCCATACTTAATGAGATGGTTAGTTGCAGAACTAACTCTCTGGGTGGAGGTCTTTGCTCTTGTTAAGATTCCTTAAGTCATGATGTGTCGCATGTATGTATTAAAAATTCTGATTTTGCTTGCCAGCATGAATTTATTACTCAAGACAGTATCTATAAGGCATCCAGAGATAGCTGCCGCTCTTGTTGCTCGGTTTTTGACTTCATTACTTAGATCACTGCAGCCTGATATCTCCACAGCCAAATAGGTATTTAAATTTCATTGCTGGTTCTATTGGCCTGTCATCAATGACCAGTTTACACCTAAAAGGTTGTCAAGGTATTGTGAGGCATTAGGTTTTTTTCAATTGATATTGCCAAATTATACTTATTAGATGCTGGGTGGCACCTGTAGACATGTATGTACACCTGTACAACATTCATTGCAGATCGTCCCGTTTCTGCAAGTATGATTGAATCACCAGCATAAAATATGATATCTGCAAGTTTTTTACCCATCCTGTATCCCAGACCAAGAGATTTTCCCCCTAACTTCCTCAATGATTTTTTCTATAATTAAATGAAATATGAAGGGACTAAGTCTGTCTCCTTGTCTGATTCCTGTTGATGTTAGTATCTCTGTGGAGATTTCTCAATCTACTTTAACCATTATTTTCCCATTTGTGCTTAAGTTGCCTCCTGAACCATTTCTCATAAATACACATTCAAACATATTGCTAATATTTGACAATCCTTCACACCCCCTGTCCTATTTCTCAAAGCTCAACCCAATTCTCAATTAGCTCCTCTTGGCTGCGCATTCTGGTTCAAGTAAAGATTCCAGATGAGATGTCTGTCCTTCCAATCAACCCCTAATTTCTTCAGCACCTCCATTAATTTTGCCCAATTCACCCTGTCAAATGCCTTCTCGAAATCTACAAAGCAAGCAAAAACATCTGACCCATATTCTATATTGCTATCCAGTAGCATCCCCATCACTCCCATTGTGTTCAGTATTCCCAGCCCTCTCCTCAACCCAAACTGATCATCACCCAGATATTCATTAGCCTTCATCGCTAACATTCTAATTAATTTTCTGAGTAGGTACAAGAGATTTTAAGCTTAAGGTCAGTGGTCATCACAAGTTATTACCATTCTCTTCTTCATTATTGAAATAAGGGTGGTCCTCACGAAGTTCTCGTGCCACACTCCATCCTCAATAAACTTATGAACAAGTCCAATAAGTTTTCCTCTTCCATTCTTCCTCATGCTCTTTAGAAACTCTGTCGGAATATTATACATATATTCAGACTGCCTTAACCCTTTTTACATCTATTAGTGAAAATGTAACAATGATGGATGAAAGGAAAACCCATAGTATGAAAATATATATCCATGTTTTTAGGCTTGCCTTAAGATCATGACATTGCTAGAGGGTTGCTGGTCAATGAATCACCTTCATTCGTATTTTTCATAGACCAAGAAGGGCATACTAGCAATGCCATTGACTTATGTGGTAATCCAACTCTGAAATTTACAAATCAAGAAAAGCCAAAGTGATGTCTGCAGCATTGACTTGCATGATGCCTAATTTTTCAAGGGAAAGGTGTTCTAATTGCTCTCAGCCCATCTATTGGTATAACCCAGGCATTGTTTTTTAGCAGCCCTTCTTTTCATTTAGTTGATGATGATTAAGTTCCCTATTTACTACCTTAACACATTGAGTGCAGGTGGCACCAATAGGTGGTGTGACATGACTAACATAGGAACAACCACCACCTTTCTGTGATTGTACATCCAGAAAGAAAAAATAATGATCATTAGGAAATACTTGGTATGCCTGATCACACCTAATATGTTAATGCCTTCACCATAAGCTCTTCAATGAACTTAATTATTCAAAAACATGGATACTATGATAGGAATTTAGTTTAGTTGATAATTTACGTATCTAACTTATCACCACATGACTGAAATGAAACAGGCATTTTCAACTTTTATAACTATTTATTGAATACACAAGTACATAATGACATCAGCAAACTTAAAGGATCACATTGTGTTACACTTAGGCTGATTGAGGAAGGAAGAGTTAAAACAACATGCAAACAGCTGCTCAAAATAAATCCAGGTCAGGCATGTGGTATGTTTGTGAAGCCTTTCTTTTCTTGCAAAAAACACCATTCAATGCCACCATAACTTTCAGTTCCAGCTAACAACGAAACAGAACTTCATGCTCAGCATATAGCACCTCATCATTTAATAATGTTCACATATTATAATCAATTACTATAAGAAGATGACTTAAGTCTTTTCCAAAATTTTCACTTTTGCCAAATGTATGCCCACAGTAAAATTTACAGTTTCACATTTTGGTGGGATGTTGAGTAGCCAATGATTCAGACTAAAGGTCACCTTCATAGATGAGTTGTAAATAATGTAACCACTTCACCCTCTTGAATTAACCTCCTTGAAATACAGAAATATTATTAATAGGTAAGAACTCGTTCCATCAAAAGCACATTTAAATAAATGCGTCCAGGGGGTGATAACTAACTTTTCACTTGATTACCTTTTGGTGTGAAAATGCACAACAATATTTCTCAGTAGTAACAGGACCAACAACTAATGCTTTAAAAGCTGACATTTACTAGCAACAATTGCTAAGTCCACTAAACCTTATGGAATCAACAGTGCAAATGGGATGATGATATAAATTATCTTTGGCACTTAAAATACCACTAAATTTTGTTGTAAATGCACATGCTAAAGTTAATTACTCATAAAAAAGGTCGATTAAATATGCATGATTAACCCTCCATACCCAAATGGAAATACATATATTCATCACGGAGAGACAAACAATACTTTAGGAATCTCTACATTCAGACCTCATGCACTCCTCACAATGGGAGAGGGATGTCATTATATATTGTTTCCAGGAGTTCAAAATTAAAATAACCAAAGGCAGACTCTGGGCTTTAGATTTGACCTAATAATAAAATTAAAATGTTTGATGTCTAATGATCCGGTATCCTAAACATTTGTGCATAGCCAAAAACATCATTTCCAATACAATAACTGAGCTAGTCCCACATAGTTTTAGGTTATCTTTTTGGATTAAGAGGAATGTCTCTACAGTAGTTTACAGCAAAAGAACACCAACTTTCCATGATAAACAAGAATTGAAAACAAAATATTAATACCATTTTGAAACACGTGGCACTTAAACAAAGAAAATGAATAGTAAGAGCTCACATTGTTTGTGGTCCTAGAATCAAAATGATTGAAAAATGATGAATGAAAATAAACTAGAAGTGTTTTCCCCTCACAGTATTCTAGGGTATTTAACATACAATAAATATGCATAGGAGTCCAAGATAGCCCAGGACTTTGAGTCCACATGTTAAAGAAATAATCGAGTAGTTTGGGGCATAATATTAAAAAATAAAATTACCATAAATATTTGAAACTAAATAATTCAAACCATGTGACTTCAAGAAATATCAAAATACATGGCCAAATGCCCATTGTGCAATGGTCATGCAATCGTGACTGTCCAGTTTTCATCTTGGCATGCTAACACTGTACATAAACTTAATCCCAACTATGGTCTCTTAAGTGAAGTTTCACTGTCTTTATGATTAGGTACAGAAGCAATTAACAGGACAACATACGTGTAGATTAGGAAATAACCTTGTTCATAGCAGCAATACAATATCTATTAGGCATTACCAGTAACATACTTCTTCTCAATCACGGATACATCTACTTGTGATAACTGTTTCGATTGAGAGCTATTAATTCTATCATTGCATCACAAATTATTCTGGTAATTAAAAGAAATGATAGTTACTTAAAAGGATACTGTACAAGCTGGATAACCAGACCAGAGGTGTGTAAGACTAAACATCCATACACTTTATTACAGTGTGATGATATAAATCTTCATCTAGTATGCAAATTGACATTTTGTGAGTGTAATGTATGCCATCAAATACATTAGAAAATCATCAAACACAAAAAAAATTTCCTTTTCAATGAAGGAATTCATAACTTATGTCAATGGTTGAACATAACACAACAGGCAGTAAAAGGTTCATTAAGAATCAATTAGCCCCTGCAAACGGTATGCTAGCACATGAGTTTTAGCCAAAATGGAACCTCACTTGAGAATTAATGCTTGATCCAGTGAACAAAATTCCAAATTTTTAACAGAATAGAAAAAATGCCTTGAATTTCTAACCAATTTTCCAAAAGTTAAAAAAATGTAATAATTTTCTGTATAATAAAAACTGCATCATGAATTGGGGTTTCGCCATAATAGAGCATGACAATATTTGTCTCGCTTACAGACCAGAGGATTCCATTATCTCCTCATTCATTGGATTATGAACATTATGTGAGAGGCAGTACCTATATTCCCAAAATTCAAATTGCTTTGGAAGATTAATATTGATAATTTTCTGAGGATTCCATCAAGAAATTTGTTTGAAATACTATGAAAACAGTGTTTTAAGCACTATTAACCAAAAAATCCACATTTGCAACTGTACAATCACATATTGGTTTTACATGGAACAGCTAAAACTAACAATTACACATATTTTTATTGCATTATTATACTAGTGTAATACTTTTTCTGCACTACATGTATAACAATATTGGGTTACCAAGTTTTATGCAGACCTCCCATAACCTATAATGATAGTTTGTCCATCTACAGATATGAAAACGTGCCATTTAGGGTAATACCTGTCACCAAAATGAAGTTAAGATGTTTTGTTGTTCAATCTGTTTACTAAAAGTCAATTATCAATGAAAACTTTTTTTTTTTGACGTTTTGATCACTTTTATGTGGTCAGAAAATGGAAGGCACTTCACTACTTTTTTTGAACACATGCAAGCCAAGAGTTCTGATGATAATGGACATCCATTTCCATGAAATTTTTCTGATTTTTATTTAGCAGTAGTACAACCTATTCCTGAAAACATTCACATGATAGGCACAAGTTGATGAATGCTATATAAACTGCTTTGTGTCCACTAGGCATACAAATTTTATGCAAAAATTCATTTATCAAGAATATGGCTGTCTACAAATTCACTGTATTATGATTTTTGTCACTATTTCATTTTTTTAAACTGATGAAGTAAGCAAAGAAATTTCAAGGCCACTTTTTAAAATTTACTTGTTATCACTTAATGTTTTGTTTCGACATTTATTTTTTAAAATTCAATCTTGGCATACCCCAATGGCAGGAAGGCATTAATTCATCCTAATATTAACAATACTTTACTATGAATATAAATTTTGTACACTTTCAAAATGAACAAATCACAAAAATAAGTATTGGATTTTTTGTTCCTCACACAAGTTCAAGCTAAAACTGACTAGACTATACTGGCATTTACAGGGGCATAATAAGTCTGATACATTTGGCAAAGTGTAAACGGAGAATGTTACACATCAATGATTACTAAACAACAATTGACACTCACTAACTTGTATTGATTATAGTGATTAGAGGAATTCATGGCAAAATTGGCTATCTTGGTCTTTCCCATTTGGCATTGATAAGTTCCATGGTCTTTTCTCAAACTCCATAGTGACACACATTTACTAGCAACTCGCAGGTAGGTATCCAGAAGGCTGCAAAAACTCACTTGACATCTCATGCACATATACACACAGCACAAACACACATATGCAGTTTTTAATCGATTCCCATGCCTATTCAGCAAGTGATTTGATCAGCATCTCCGCCTAAACACAGTATACAACTGTGCCTCCCTCACAGAAAAGGCTTCATGAAACTCCACTCACTATTGGACAAAATATATATCTTTAAGTATTATGTATTTATATATTTCATATAAATCTTCCCAACTTTTAATATGATCTTTCTCTCACTTGGTGAGCATGCATCCTTTGGATTTTTAAAATCTACATATAGAATCACAATTTCATTCTTTTCTTAACTTTCTTTTGTAAAAATATGCAAGCAACACACACATTCATACTTTTGTGACCGACCTCATATATAGTGTTCTTAAATCTCTTTTTTATCAAGTACGTTATCACTTAAAATCAAGGGGAAAATTCAAATAGACTAAAGGTTCCTAATGATAACTTTGAATTACACATTACTCCAGATGACTTTAACAGCTATGATAGGAAAAGACAGCACCAAAATTATTATGAAAAGTTTCAAGGTACGCCTCTTGTCATAGAATTACTGATTAGGTCTGTATTTGATTATTTTTTCATTGGCAAAAGCAAATTTGAAGTGCTAACTACAACACCGTCATAGGTCATGATTTAGTCTTTACATCCACTGAATTGTTGTACACACCTTATAAGATATTTACCTAATTACTTGTGAAGGAAATGGACAATACTTGATAAACTGACAGAGAGCAAACTATTTCTCAAATCATGTTCCTCATGAGCCTCCAAAGAAGTGTGTGTTCTGATACATGTTGTACTTGATACATGGAAGCCACAAGTATGAGTTCTTCAAAAAAAGGTGATTTACAATAGAGTTAAGTAGTTTATAAGATCATCCTAATCATTTATATCCATGGGCTTAATGCTCACCAAAAAATGCAAGGAGCAATGAATCAGCCAACGCCCTCCCTCAATCACAATTAAACAAGTCACCAAGTTCTAATTGATATCAGTGATTTTTTTGAGTTGATAACTAAGCTGAAATTCCATGCATCGCAATGCTGTTATACAAAAATCCTACAACTCACTCAAGAGTTTTTCAGGCCAAACAAAATGTAGCACTTTCCTCCATTCTTAAATCACCGAAGACCTTGGCTAAAAGATTCGACAACTATTCTTAGCATTAAAAAATAGGGAGAGTTGCACATTAAATGGTGACTCTTTTTCAAATATGTCGCAAGACAAATAATCTCAAATCACTTTCAGATTCACTGTGAGAAACTCATAAATAATCAAATATCTCTGCTACAAATAAAAAAAATACTAATCATATACAATGAAAATTAAAATAAAAATTATATTGACAGCTCATTCATCACAATTAAGTGGAATCATTCAGTTCAGTTTTGGGATAAACAACAACGTTAAAGAGCTCTGGATGATTTCCAGCATCATATACTGCTTTGTAGATTATATATGAAATACAATGTGAGATTTAAAAACAAAGCCAAATAGCTGTGATTAATAAGCTATTTCAGCAAATGTTTTAGGTGCATATGTAAGTTCTACACAACAGTAATTATAATCCATTGCACATGGAAAACATTTGTTAGTTCAAAGCAAAAATGTTACATATCATTGTTTCCTTCAAACAAGGAATGGCTTACATTGTGAAAACACTTAAGCATTTTTTTTAAACCACCAGTACTTACAATTTAGGAAAGGGCAAAATTAAACAGTATTGCACCTGCATGCTATGGTCCTATTTCTTTAATGTTTTCTACTTCTTAAATACTTGCCAGTATTTCAAACTTTGAAAAGTAGACAAATTTTAAAGGCTTTACTAGGCTGAAACAGACATACACTATGATATATCACACTGAAATAGCCCATCATATATTTCTTTTTTTCTACTTTTCCAAAAAGATTTTCTGGCAAATTCATATGCATTTCCTATAGTTCATTTTCTTATATATATATATATTCATTTATTTATGTATAAACTGTGAACCACACTGAGAAAAACAAAACAATCAACTCAAAATGCTGGTCTGGGCCTTTGCCAGTCTGACGGCGGGGAAACGGGAGGCCAGCCAATCATCCACCGCCCATCTGAGGGGAATGGGTATCCAGGGCTGCCTCGAGCCATTGGATTGCATTCCCCACCATCATCTCACTCGTTATGGCCCTCAGCAGCCAACTGCTCCATCTTAACTTGAACTGGCTGTAACTCAGGGGGAGGTTCCCTGGACATGACCCTATCGTCGACACCTACCCCACTGCTGCCACTTCCGTGCTGCTGTAGGGGGCTCTTGACAATCTCATCGATATCCTCCTGGAAGAGATTCTCTGGACGCGGCGTGGCATAAGTTGCGCCTGGTTTGTACGTCATCCCACTCACTCCTATTCCTCCAATGCCTCCAATACTATTCCCAACGAGACCTCCAAGGCCACTGCCAAGACTTCCTAGGCTGTTGGCGAGTGCTGCCATGCCTGCAGTCGGATCTGGTTGTTGCTGCTGCTGGGGGGGTGGGGATGCTTGCGGTGCGACTGGTGGTGGGGGAGGTGGGGGAAGGGCCTGGGGGCCCATTGCAGATGCACAAAGCTGCTGTCGGAGGCCCTGGGCCACTGCAGCTACAGCAGCGGCAGCTGCCACAGAAAGAGTGCCTGGCTCCGGTCCGTTGGAAGATGGTACATTCGGAGGAGGAGGAGGGTAGTTCTGTGGAGATGGAGGAGGAATAGGTTCCTTTTTAGAAAGAAAAGGAAAGACAGGAAGGCAATATCAGAACATGATTCACACTCTTTTTCTCGAATTTCATGACTTTTCCAGGAAGTATTGGTTTTAGAGACAGTTTCATTCAACACTTGCTTGAGTGCAAAAATTAAAATAAGTTTTATATAATGGTGGAAAAACACTTAAGTGAGACCCTCTATGCAATTATGGCAATCAATGACCTATTGCAACAAGAAGGAGCTTTAATCATAAGTCAGTTGGAAAATATTTTAAAATATAATTTTCACAAAATGTTCAATCATTATCAACAACAATATCTGGCTGCAAACATTCACCACAATGTCAAAAATATTTCCTCACTAATCATAAAAAATGGACTGATGTTTATAAGATTAAATCTTCATCCACCTGGGGGAACTTAAATTCCCACCAAAAATGCTAAGAAATATTCTGGGCAGCTGGATGGTCATTGAGAATGTAAAGGCTGTTTTTTTTAGGTTAATCCTAATAATGGCACCAACAAAATATGAATATTAATACATTTTAAATTAACACTAAAACTCAGTTCAAGAGACAGTTGGATCATCCAAAATGGATGATCCAAGAACTATCTAGAGGTAATCATCAAACGAAAGAGTCTAAAAAAATGCACAAAACAAGTTAAGGATGCTCTTCATCAATATATCATATTTTTACATACGTGAATGAATAGGCAAAAATTATTTCAAAATTAAACAGAAAATGTGACTATGATGAAAGATGGCATAGCTGAACAAACACTCTGAGAAAAATAGAGACCCAAAGAAAATGTAAGTAGAATTTCTCTGACTGTATTTAAACAATTAATGTTTATGACATTAATGAAGTATTTTAATGGGGAATTGTAAATGTAAAAGAAATGTACAGGGTACAGCAGCATAATTTGCTGATTTGAATTTGGCTCTAGGAAGCGAGGTTCATTTACGATCCTGTGATGAAACAAGTTTGTCCAACATATTCCCCTGCACATGTACAACACTTTAATGCTTGAAATGTATGATGTAGAATAGGGAGAAAAAATAATTACAATACCTATAAAATCTTTTGTTTCATAGACCCTACAAATCAGCAAATTATGCCGCAGCATAAAATACCACTTCTAAAATTATTCAGTAAACACGGTAATCCCAGAATACCTGCAGTCAACATTCAGTATTAACATCAAGGCTATATTTTTATTCATGCTCACTGTCACAATATCAGACACTATACAGGAAAAGCTGATATTAAAATGCTGCGTAATCTGATAAATGCATGAAGTTACTCACTACCATCAAGTTATTATAAACAATTCCATTATCATTTTTCAACTTAAGATCTTTAAATTTTTAACTTCAAGATCATAATTATTAAATGTACCTATATTAAGAATATAAAGTACAAAAGATGCCTTTATATTTCCATAATAAAAATTAGAAAAAGAAATACATGAAGCACAATATACTTCTCTTAAATAACATAATTAACCAATTATTTTCAACATTCAGTTAGTCATGGCAATGGAAAATAGAAAGCAACTACTAGGTAATTCAAGATTTTTCCATTTCCAGGCACTTGTGCTTTTATTTTCAATAATTCTAAAGAGACTTCTGGATATTTGAAACAGATACTTGTCTTTTTTCTATCATCATTTCATTAATGTACCAGTTCATTTGCGTCTGAAATATCTCACAACAACTAAAACTGTCATTAGTAGAGTTTTGAGTAAGCATCATCATTGCCCAGAAATTCAATTGTGAAATTAATCCTCTGTGATGCAATTAATTCATGTAGGATTTCCTGATTACCAGATAATATCAATAAAAATATGTCACCATGATCATACTTTTATGTGTCAATCAAGACAAGTCTACAGATGTGTATGATATCTATTCTTGGTCTTATATTCAAATATTACAAAGGAAGCTTAAAAGGCCAACACTCAATAACACAATGCAGGGTGGCTACAGACTGGAAATAATGAAATTTCCAGGTTTATATTTTCATTTTCCGTGCCAAATGTGGATGTATTGGCATAGCATGACCAAATTGCTCGGTTTGAACACAATTTCTGGGGCTTATATGAGCTCCAAGCAAATTTTCCTTCAAGTTTTGAGAACCATAAAAATGCAGGAAATTCAGGAAAACCATTTGAAGTTTTCATTTTTAGCCATTTCAATTAATTGACTCCATAAATTCCATCCCAAATGAAAGACATTCACAGTCGTACAGTGGAAGTAACTGTAGCAAATACCCTAACTCTGAGGCATAATTCTACTATTCCATGAAAACCAACTGTGAAACATTATAATGGCTTCCACACTGAAATCATCAAATATTAGCCTTCTTATCTATCCTATCTTTTGTTATTCTGCTTATATTTAAATCATTTTCTAACATGTATGAATATTCTATCATAATTTGGTTATCTGATGACAGTAAATACATTGCTTCTGTTTGAAATATTCAGATTTTTTTACAGGAACATGATATGGGCAACATTCCATTTTAGTATAAATAACTGAAGTCAAGTACGAACTTATGGTTCTGAATAAAAATCAATATTTAAATACATAATTGCTCATTATTTAAATAATTTATTTTATTTAGCCTAAAAACCACTATTATTATAGAAATCAACAAAGAGATGTATTCCTGTTATTTCACATATATATATTTCCCTTACAATTTACATGTCTTCTAATGGCTTTGGCATGTTTGAATGACACCATTGTGTTGACTCTAACAGTTTTTGAGATGCATCCTCAGTGTTAAGCCTTTATATTAAAGAACAAGCAAGAATATGAGTGCAAAAAATTAATGCTTATATGTGCTATGCGAGAATAAAGTCTTTCCCTGCTGGAACAGTCAGATCCGTTTACACAACTATAAGGTCAATTATAGAGAAACAGTTGATGCAAGACCATTAATGGTTGACCCTTCATCGAGTGACTCTCAGAGCCTTTCCATGTCAACGCTTCATCAAGAAATACTTGTTCAAAATCGACGTGCATGTCGGTTTTAATGGGCAGTTTTTATTACCAGAGTAGTGCAGAATATTAATCTATTATGATACTGATCATGGCAGGTATCCATATTACATAAATTCTCTGAACAACTCGTGGGAAGATCACTAATAGACAACTCTTGAAACGTGTAGTTATATTAGCTATTTGGATTGGACGGGCATGATAAACCTTACTCATGTTTCAGTAAAGCTTTTTGTTAATATTATTCAGCCCATTGCTCATAAATTGGCCTTCATGTGCACTTTTTTATTGACATTTGGAGCATCTTCACCCTCTTACGGATAACCTGCTTGCTTTGCCCCTGGCTTTTCATTTGTTTCCTAGGGAGAAATTACGTTCGAAGTGTGTTCATGTGGTTGCTATGTAGAGTTATTTATGAGTTAAGCCAACTACTCAGCAGTGAAAAACGTCTTATTTCGGTGATGATTGCTTCATTTAATGCTGTCATAGAAATTGATATCCAGTGTGCAGCTTGCTGCGGAAGAAAAGTCTGCTAAACAATTTGGTGAGCCACGGGAATGACTTCTTTATGCATCTTCACAACAGCGGCTGTCACGGAGCTGGATTCGACCTATTATTTTGATTACTTAACGAGTTCATCATTTTCTCACAAACAGGAAAATTTACTTAAAAATGCGGAGATTGGTCAAGAGTTGTAAATTCAACTGCATTCATTTATTATTAGCTGCTCTTCATTATTGATGGAAGAGAGTACTCGAGAGAGGTAGGTATTACGTTATTTTTACATTTTGGACTAAACCACGTGAGATTCATAATTGATGATTGAGAATATTCTAATGGTTAAGGTTTTTCTTTTTATGCAGAAGTGTATTCTGAAGGAAAGGCCAGTTATGTAAAAAAATATAAACTCGAATGTTTAGAATTGTGTGAGACGTCATTGGCCACTTCCTGAGAATTCCATCTACAGCGATACATTTTGCGATGATCATCTGGCGATTAGCCTTTCCATCTCTCTCAGAAGATTATATCAAGACCAATTAGGAGACAGAGGTGTAATCCACGCAGATGATAGGTACCATCCACAAGTGATACGGACTGTAGAATCCCCTATTGGAATTTAACATGATTGAGTGGTAGTAGAGACGAGTGGTACAATATGAAGATTTCATTAATTCTAAATAAGCCATAATACTTTTGCTTGCGCCTGTTTTCAATGAGGGTTATTTGAGATCGCAGTGGTTTTGTATGTAATATTTATTGACTTTATTCTGTTTTCTTGTGAATTCTGACGTACAACCTAACTTGTGTATTCACTGCGCATCCTTTATTTTGCCATGTATTTATTTGAATACAAATGCAAGTTTGTGTTGTTAATTGAATTTGCCATTTTATCTTAAATAAAAGATCCTAAAATGAAAATTGCGAGTTATTTACCAGAAAAGCAAATCCTATTGTAGTTCGTAAGTCTGCCATGGTGGGATTTGAGGGGGTTACTAGTCATTATTTCCTAATAAGCCCTGTAGGTGGCTCTGGTGTGAGTTAATGTAAACCATTTACGTAAAATTGGTTGTATGTGATGCCGTTTTTGACCTTGCATTGATGTCGCGTTTACGTAAAATTTACATTAACACCCACTCATGTTTATATGATTTTTACTTAATTTTGACGTCAAATTGGTATCAACGGCCGATTATGAGTCAGCAGGGTCGTCTCTATTTGAGAGACATTGGGGGAGGGCCTCTGTAATTGCCTCAGCCTTTATTTGAGAGACTTGACTTTTTATTTCATTACTTCAGTAAATAAAGTTCTGAAGTAGTTAACTTTACCTGAATGCGAGGAGGATAGGAAAGATGTGCAGTTTCATCCTTGACATGAGTTGTGTCTCTGAACACAACTGCTCTAATGACCCCACGAATATGATCATCAGGCCAGTTTCCAAGAAGAATGCGCTGGGGCCGCCCTCTTCCCTTGGGGCGAAGATCTGCAAAGAAAGGATAGCCTTGATGAAGCTGTGTAGCTGTCATAAAAACAAAAACTGAGGGCTCAAATAACACAACTGACATTGGAAAATACTGCAAAACCAATTGACTCCTTTACTCCCTTTGTAAATACAGCAAATTAGAAAAGTTGGATTACCAAATGTCTGTCGTATTTCGTTTTAAAATGCACTAGTAGAAAATAAAAGTCTTGATTGTCACCCTAAGGGAGGAATAATAATGAGGAGGAATTCTCCAAAGAGCCCAATTATTATGGAATACATATTATAATTATACTCCTCTCTTCAAATGTGGCTATTTACTCCATAGCCAACATCTTTGAAAAACAAAAGTCCATACTTAAATAAAAAACAAGACCAACCTACTTCTGATTAGATAAAATAATTTTTAAACAGAGGTTGAGAATACTTTAACCTCATGGCATATTATAAAGAAAGTTTAACAAAACTTTACTCTTTTAATGGATTTATGTACATAAAATAAAGGCTAAACCAATAAAGGGAAAACCAATAAGTGGGAGATGAAACTTAAAATAATTAAAATCATGTCAGGCACTGTAAATGATCAGGAAATAATAATCTCACTCTACTCGCAACAGCCAAAGCTAAAAACTAGGGCATCAGACTGGGAGACAAATACTCAAGCCACCATACTAACCTATTCCCCAATTTTTTTATTTCAGAGTGGAATAGTTGATTACAAGAACCCACAATGATCAGAATACGGAGATAATATCAGAAACTTTTTAAATATGATGTCAGGTGTGGATTTCTGGCCCAAACCACATTATTCTAGCAAGTACTGATTAAACATAGTCCATTGGGATTATTTAAATGTTCCTTTTTCTAAAAAGGCTAAGCTTCACAATAGCTCACTTTACTTCTGTACATATATTTCTGTCAAATTATAGTTGGTTTTAATGAAAAGTCCAACATGAATGTTATTTTTTAAAGCATAGACAGCTGAGGGGACAATTAATTAGACTCAAGGCAACCTGCAGGAAAGAAATATGTATCAAATATAGCCTTTTCATTCGATGCTAGAATGTCATTTAACCATAACTCATGAATTCCAGAAAAATTTTTGAACTGAGAATAAAATACAAAAGTTCTTTCAATAAAGCTTTTGCTACTGAATCACTAACTGCAACTTATAATTCTCATTTAAGATTGAAATAGCTCAGTTAAATTAATTAAAGGGGTCTTAATATTAATTATTAATGTACAAGTTTTTGGCACTCATTATTTTAGGTGATTTGCCAATTTATTTAGGGAAAACACTCCAGAGTATTTAAAGTGGATGTATATATCTATTGAGGAGATATTCTCAATGGCTGAGCAAAAGTATTGAATGAAAAATTTGGGATGAAATGTAATAACTAAGACTCACCAGATCCTCCATCAATTGATGGGCCAAGCATGTTGTGCACACGATTGGCATACAACACAAATGTTGGGTATGGAATATCATACTTTCGGGCTGACTGGGAAAGAGATAGGCCCTCCTTCAGCACAGAGAAAATGGCTTCAGCCATTGTCTCAGGTCTCCATGATTTCAGCGGTCCACGCTCACGGAACCGAAGGTTGTGCACGAGACTCTGGTTTGTATTCCAGCACTTCTGCCACATAGACTGAAGCTGATATTGGTAGCTATCTGCAATGAGAGTAAAGTGAACCTGGACTTATTATCAAAAGTCTAATCCAGTTAAAGTCTCGATCATTACTGGGACAAAAATGACACAGATATTTGGGTCCAGGCCCACAACATAAAGCAATGAATTAAAAGTCCAAGAAATTTCCACTGAAATTAGATTATATGCATTAACACAGCACTGTCAAGTGGTACTCCCAGGGCAATCTAAGGTATATTCAAAGTTAACATGACTTAATGAATAATTAGCATCAAACAATACCAGTTGAAATAGAAAATAATGTTTTTCAAATGCTAAAATCTAAGCATGCAACATATTACTATCTTGTTCAAGATATTGTGTTTTCACATAAAAATAACAACACCTGAAGTAATCTAGAAGAAAACAACAAATTGAAGGGGGGCAACCATAAGCGAAGATAAAAGGAGATACCATGCTTTTTGCCACTTCAATCTCTTTCAGTAACAACTCCCCAGGACATAAAGTTATGCATTTTTAAGGACAAGGTGTGCATAAAAGATGAAAGGCTGAAATGAACTGCTTCAGCCATCAAATTTGAGGGAAGTAACTCTTGGAATAATACGGCAAAACTTACAACTTAATTAATCTGAAGGGCCTTGAGGAATATTTATTCCAGTAAAATTAATAATTAAGGATGAGTCGAATCCAAACGTCAATTCTCGATTCTCCACCGATTCTCAGGATTAGAATCGGTATCGAGAATCGATTGCCTACAGTCGATTCCGATTTCATCGATTCCAGATAGATAAATATTCAAATCAAATTTCATTTATCACATCATATTTGTCTCAGTGATTTTGGGCGTAAGCTATCAATTTGTACTTTTTATCTACCTCAATAAGCTGAGGATATATTTGCTATTAGTTAATAATTAAACTTTGAGCTACTTGATTGTCTTTGTTATTTTATTTCAGCCAATACTTTAATCTAAATAATAGTCGTACACTACTGGTAGGTATATCAATATCCCATTTGTAATTAGGAATAAGAATCGATGGAATCGGAATCGAGAATTGATTGAAAGAATCGAAATCGGAATTGAAAAAAGTGGAATCGACTCATCCCTATTAATAATGCTGTACTCGACTTTACCAACAGATCAAAGAATTCTCAATGAAATTTCTCAGCAATATCTTTCACTTGTATTCCTGAAAGTCAGGTTCCTAAAAATTCAAATTGAAATATTTGAGGTGAATCCAATATTAATCAGGACCTTTCATTTTCTCAAAACAAAATACAGGAAAAACTACTTTGGCATGAATAATCGAGTTCTAAATTCCAATGGAGTGTTTTGAGGTCCAGGGAACATGTTTCAATGATATCTGGAGAGTTATTTCACTGAGTGCATCTGAATGTCAGTGTATCTGAACACTGAACCAGTACATTTGTAACCGATTGCCTGCTGCAACAATTAGTCTTAAGTACCAATATACAAGCCACAAACTTTTACACAAAGCAGTTTTGACTATAATAATGATAATAATGAAATGTGAGTTAAAATTATTGGATATATAAATTACAATATAATTTTGTTTTTTTTAAACTTCAAAGTAACAGATAAAATGGCATCATAAAGTACTAAATGCAAAATTCTTTAACGAAAAACTTTTTCTAACATTCTTACACTTCAGAATCTAAGTTGTCACTCATCACTTAGAAGTGACTTCAATCAAGCAGAATGAAGATAGAGAATTTATATCCCCCTTCTGACGTGTTTACAACCGATAAAAATATGATAACTCGTGTCTATTTCCACAGTGCAGTGGGAAAGGCAATGCTTTAGGCTACAACAACAACTTGCCTTATTAGCAAATCCTTCACTAACCGAAATTAAAAACCTATTTTCAATAAAAATAATTTATTTAAATGCAAAAAACTATTTATTACTACAATATAAAAAATAACTGGTTCAAATAGTTGTGACTCAACTCCAGCTCCAGTGTAAAAGTGTCAACATCGATTCCTCAATTTTCATCATAAAACACTCGAAGAATCAAGCTAACACCATTTCTGGAGACAATTATGAGCCCAATTATGAAATTTTATCATTAATCTCTAACATGTTTTTCCTTTGATTTACTTCAATTTCCTAAGTCTCCACAATTTTTCTGTTTTTCTTCTGCATAGCACAGTATCCCATACTGTGCTCGATTAAAGAAATCTGGTTACACCAAGGCTGAATGACAGTAATTTAAAAACATAAGAGGTATTGTTTCATTGCAATTCAAGCAAATGAGCAAGCAGATGTCCTCATGGAAAATTCTCATTTTGACACTTCAGTCCTGCCGCTCCTGTCTCCATAAATTTTGCATGACAGATTAAGGGAGATTGGGTATAAATAAGATGTTTATTGCACAAGCAAAATATATTGACGAAAAACCACAGATACAATGAATTTAACAGAATTCACAGAATGAAATACACTATTCTAACAAAAATCTGATGAGTAATCGGAGTTGAAAAAAAAATAACAAGATGTAGTATACATGCTACACGAGGACTGAATAAGCAAGAAGATTGACGAAAAGAAGCGCCAATGGACAGGTCCAACGAAGAGTTGGGCACAGAAAATGAAAATCCGCCAAGACGAAAACTCAAGGGGAATATGAATGAGAACAATTAGTGAGAAAAATCAAGGACTGAATATACGAGAAAATTTTAATGGGGTTAAAATGATAATTAAATAGTGATCAAGTTGATTTGGTAAGAAAAGAGAGAAGTGGAGATCTGCCGAAAACCTATCTTTGGACGGAAGACAGCTAATGAAGATATCAGACCAATGACAGGGACTTCCGAAGGACAGTATGAAGACGATGCATTTCCAAGCAAAAACTTCCAAGGAAAATTGTTTCCCTTTAAGCTAATGAAATCGTTTCTCTCGCCTACCAGCACCAATTTAGTCTCTTTCAATAGGTTTCCGCTGTTTCCATTCTATTTTAAAGAAGTATTCCCACGAGGCTAAATGACACGTATCCAGAGACACCCGCAACCCCCATTTCACTAAATCGTCATTGTTCGCCTCCACCCTTTCCTCGGGCGAAAATTGCAAGGAAAACACATCAACAGTAGGAGATAGGAAAAAGATTGATGGGTTCATTACTGAGTTAAACGATTGTTACTTCCTGCATATATATTCAACATTCAACATGTCATGATTATACCCCATCCTCTGACCTATTTTGACTCAACTCCTGCTCCAGCCTAAAAGTGTCAACATAGACTCCTTAATTTTCAACATAAAACACTCGAAGAATCAGGATAACACCGTTTCTGGAGACAATTATGAGCCAAATCATGAATTTTTATCATTAATTTTTAACTTATTTTTCCTTTGATTTACTTCAATTTCAACATCGTTTCAATTTCCTAAGTCGTCACAATATTTCTGTTTTTCTTCAGCGTAGCACAGTAAAAGGTAGTATTGCATAAATTCTCCACTCTTGTACAACCAATGCTCTTCTGAGGAACACTAAGGTTATTTGAAATGCTTTTTTCATTGAAATAATCAATAGCAACAAATCAGCGTGGTAAAATGTAGCAATGGGAATATAAGTAGGATAGTTGATGAAGTCTCATTTGCCGATAATCCCAGAAAGGATCACAATGAACAGGAAGGGTACTGGCTTGAGAGAAGAAATTACCAGGTCACTGGAATGCACAATAATTATTGCTCCAAGGGCTACCAATGGGCCAAAGGACCAAATAGGCCAAAGAGCCAGAGCCAAAGGTAGTCCACATGATGGTGTCTTATTACAAAACCACAGGGAATGGCAGTGGGAACCTCTAAAAATATACTGAACAGTTGAGAGACAAAGTACTAGTTGTTGAAATGAAAGCCCACCCAACAAATTTCATATTGGTCCAGGTGTACAGGCCTCTGAGAAACCACAGGGGGGAAGAAGTGGATGGCATGTACAAAAAACTGGAAGATATTTCGAGATCTTCCAGTTAAAAAAGAATGGAAATACAGGAACGGTACTGGCTTGAGAGAAGAAATTGCCACAGAGAGAAGACAATTGTGAAGGATTAGAATGACAAACACATCACCTCAGGCATCGGTATCCAGTAAAAATTCCAGGAGACACAGGGAGATATCAAACTGATTTCATCATGGTCAGAAAAACTTTGAGGAACATTAAAAAATTCATACAAGTATCCAGTAATGGAGATAAACTCGGATCAAAGCTTCCTGCATATGAAATTGGATGTTAAGTTCAAAAGAGTAAGTAAAAATTGGGCAATGAAGAGGTGGAAAAAGGGATGAAGGTATTTGAGGCATTAAACAGAGTTAGTTGTGAAAAACTCTAGAACATATTCGTGAAAATAGGAGTTGATTGGTGAAATGTCAGTCCCTGTGGCAAATGGGTTAAGTCCTCACCAGCTAATCTGAGGGTCACAGGTTTAAGTCCCGCCTGGGTGGATTTTTATCCACTTTTGTTAGTGTTCATCTGTTTTTGTTGATAATATACCAGATTTAAAATGGCCAACTGAGCTGTATTTTGGATTCTGATAATAAAAAAAATTAAAAAATAGAAGATGCCAACAAAAAACTTAATATGGCCCATTCAACACAGTTGAGGTGGCTTATAGAGATGCAGGATGAGCAGTAGGTCACAAGGTAAGGCAACGTTGCTTTTTGTCAACAATACTTTTTTAATATTTATGCTAAAGAAAAGGTAGGAGAGGCATGGTAAAATGTAGCTATGGGAATATAAGTAGGGTAGTTGATGAAGTCTGATTCGCTGATGACCTGGAGTGAGTTAGTTGATTTTTCAATGGATCATAGGCATTGGGTGATGCAATAGAAAATCAACATGGACAATATAGAATGAGAAGCATTCATAGAAAACTGAGAATAATGTTAAAGATATTTGAAAGAGAAAGGTGCAAACCAAGGAGAAGTTCACTACTAAGAGTGAACTTATGACATGGATTTGATAGTGAACTAAGGCTTTCTCAGCGTATGGTAATATTGCAGGATGTTCATGTTTCCCACCTGGTGAAACTCTCCATCTCTGCCAACATTTCAATGTATGAGTCCTTAATGGAAATGTCAACAGAGATGGAGAGTTTGACCCATTGGGAAACTGGGACAACCTTCAATATTGTAATTGAAAGCTTTGAGAGGAACAGATTGCCTGGATCTCTAATGAAACCATGTAATAATTGAAAACAATGGAAGATATTAGTAACATGTGTAGTACGTAACAGCATGAAAGATGGAAGGCATGTATAAGCTAAAGAAACAATGGAATCTTACAAGATTGTAATATCTCACTAATATTGTCAGAAAGCTTGTCATGCCTAGCCCACATAATAACTCTTTAGATTTTCCAAAGGGATCAACTCATGGTCCCAGCCCTTTCTTGACTTGCAATCTTCTACTGATTACTTATGAGAAAAATGTTCATTCAATCATACATCCTGATGACATCAATTTTATTGCTTTGGGTGTTAGTGCAATTTATGTACTACCCTAGTCCTGTTATTGAGAGCTCAGTTAAGTGAAGTCAATATGTAACTGTCCTAAAAACATTATTAGTCCTTAGGTGACAATCTCTCCAAAATTCCTCTTTCCCCAACTGCCCTTTGCCTACAATTTTCCCCAAAATCAACAGTAGGGCTGTTAACTGGCACCTACCAATTGATGAAGTACCTCCATGCCATACAAATGGAGGATTTACTGCATTAAGTGGAGAGAAGAAGATTAGGAAACCATGTCCCTTTCATAGATTAAATGTCCATCAATCTTTAGAACTCAAAATCACCACCAGGGTAAACTCTTTCCAGTACCCAAGGAGAAGACATTAGGGATTTTCCAATTGGAGACATCCCAGCCTTTGGCAATGCCACTGGTCTCAAAACTAAAAGGTGCATGGCACAATTGACCAGCAGGTTGAAGAGCTTTAGGACTAAGACCCTGGTACTCTACAAAAACTATGAACTGTGCTTCCATGGCCCATAAGACACAATAATTTTTTGGGCCAAATCATTGAAGGAAAAAATTATCATCAACATCCTTAAATGTAAACAATTTATAGAAACTAAATACTAATGTCAGCTTTAAAATAGCAACAGTTTTAAAGTTGCCAGCAGTAGAATCCTAGAAATGAATGATGGAGAGTGGATCATCAGCTCCCCCACCAGTAATTGCCTCCCTGACAGAGATGTATTATCAGATGCATGAAAACTTAGCCAGACTGTAAGATTCCAGACCAATTTTAGAGTTCATTTTCTAGAAAATAAGTATGTCTCATGAGCTCTTACATACAATACCTATCTGTCCTGTTCAGAGCAATACTCCATTCACCCGACATTTAGACATACATCAAACTTGTCACATCTTTTAACTCAATTCCTGACACCTAAGAAAAAAACACCAATTTTTTTCCTCTCCACCCCATTTATACAAAATTTTCAATATAATCCTGTTTTACTTTCTGTTTCCTTTAGATATGTCCTCCCTCAAACTGTTCTGGCCCCTCAGTATATCATTCTCCAATCCTTTCTCCTCCAATAAATTATTTTAAACTTCTTCATTCATCTTCTTTTCTACTCAGCTTGTTTGTTTCATTTTTATTCATATCTACATCTCAAACCCCCAATCCATTCTCATCCCGATTGCTCAAGGACCAAGGTTTGAAACCATATCAGTCTGCTACACTCCAATGCAAGATTACACTTTAAATTCTCTCTTTCACACATTTACCTATGGTGTCTCTCAACAATACCCTTCCCGCAGTGCATAATCCTTACAAAAAAATTATTCTCCTCACTTAGTCTACCTCAATACAAAAGTTAATGAATGTTCTAATTTAAGACCACCTTCTTAACCCTCTTAGTGCTGACCCCTGCCAGCGGTTCTAGTGAGAAATACTGAGGGTAACTAGAATTAAATGTATCACTAGGAAAATAAATATTATAAAGTTATTGTTTAAAATATCCATATGAAGTTTTTCTTATTGCATATGCATTGAATTAGGTAATAATAAAAAAATGCTTATACTTCATACAAAAAATAATTGTAATTATATTTGTGCGTAAAAGTTAAACAATATTTTGCCTATGAGCTGATATATCGGCCCTCCGCACTTTCCGCCTGAGATGCCAAAGCCAATATATCGGCCCGCCGCACTAAAAGGGTTAAACTGTTAGCCTTACCTTCCTACCTCTGGTGAATTTCATTACAACAGTTTTCAAACATTTAATAAACATGTGTTACATCATCAATTGTGGACATCCATATCTTCCTTGAACCAAGGATGGTAAATTATTGATGCATTGTTTTCTTTTACTGATAGTGGTCCATGAATGATGTAAGGAAGTATGAATTGGATAAATTTTGGTACATTGGTATTTTACAAACATTTGGAGCTAAATAGGTATGCAACAGTTTTTTCATACAACTATTGGGACTAAAAACAGCAAAATGGATTTCCAAAAGATATTCTTCTGGAGGTGCTACAAAATATCGCTGTCTGGCTTTTGCCTTAAAGAAAAAACAAAAGCATCCTGATCTCATTCAACATCCTCTTTACAGTTACTCTATGCCATGTTTCCATTGCTTTCCAAAACTCAGTGACTATTGCAAGGGTATTTTCTACTCCAATAATGCCTTCCTGTAAACTTCAATCAATTAGCCTAATGAATCACAATCTAGACAACGGTGAAATTACACTTATTGTTCATTACTATTAGAGATGATGTACAGGTATAGGTAGGTTTCAATGGAAGTAGGAATCCATATACATTTATCTTTTAAAACTGAAGGGCCACTGCCTCCGTACGTTATCTCATTTTTAATGTTGTCATATGTCCTTTCTTCATCCCATGAATAAAGCCTATTCTCTTTCTTCCCTTCCCCACTTGCTCATCATCCTCTCTTTTTCATGGCCAACCGCATACCTTCACCCCTTATTACATGTAACAACCACCCACTCTGCCTTCATCCTTATTCCCTCAAGCATGTTCCTCTCCTCACCCACAATGCCCAGGACTTCCTAGTTTATTTCTTTCCTGTGCATCTAACCACCCCTATTCTCATCATCACCCATGTCTCAAATTTATCACCCTCTTTTCTCAGAGTCAATGATTTGGTATCACACGGAACTACACACTGTATTAGGCTCTTTGCCAGTCTTTATTGACCGCATTCTCACACAAGGTTCTAATCATTAATTCTCTCCTATTATTGAATGCCTCCTTTGCTAATGAGTTTCTTCACTACAATTCCAATTAACTAGTCATGATGATAGTCAGAGCTTCTTTTAAGAACAGTATAAGAAGTTATCAGGTACTACTGCATATTAATCAATAAACACTCAACAGTTTGCTCCATATACCATGAACATTATAGAGAGAATGAGGAGAATAGCCAGCTTCTGTCTATGTATAATAACAACAACAATGGTTGAGGCATTGTTGGGAAGAATTTTCAATATTTTGAAAAGTGGTTGGTTATTTTGCAAAGGAATATATAAACCACTACCTAACAGTTTCCAGCACAGGACATTAAACAGCACTTGGAAAAAAAACAAGGGTTATTATAGTGAGGGATGAAGAACACCAACAGATATTAATAAGTAAAGCAATAGATATCACAAAACATCCCAATATCTACAACAGATAAGATCATTGTAATCTCAGTGTAATTTGGAAAAGATACCTCACAACGGAAAAATAACATTGTTAAACTATTAAAAATTATTCCAACAATGCTTCCACCAGCATTGGAGTTGGCTATTCATCTATCTCTCCTCATGAAACCCCAAATATATGGAGTGAAATATTGAGTTTTTTTTTAATACAGCAGTATTAAAAAACTTCTTACACTACTATGGCTAATTTCCTCCGACATGTGGCTCAGGTAGTTCCAATGTTCAATCACCTTGCATAAAAGTTTACGTCATCAGTCTTGTGTGGTCAGTCTCACTATCTTTGCCCTAGGAAACCTAATTTTTTTACTTTTCGAGCAACTGAGTATCATTCCACATTGTTTGCACAGACTAACTACTAAACATATAAATTTTTGCAATCCACTGGATGACTCTAATCAGCACCTACTTATCTGCAAATTAAACAGATTTCATTGTTCAACATACAAAGGGTGATGTTGTTTTGTTCTTCTTAAGGATGAAAACTGATGCAATCATCTCAGAGACCGTTGGCCATAATCCCTCCACAATGATGCTACAAAAAGTTACTAAAAATTTCTCTTTTCTTCTTTTCCAAAATTTTTGTTTATCCAGGAAAACATGATTTAAGAATCTGAATCTAGAGGGAAATGTTGCCTGTTTCATAGTAAAACAGCTGAGCCCACAAATAGGAATTAATAAATAACTAAAAACTTTCAGAACTTCACTATCAAGCAAAGTTTTCTGATGGACAACATTATACTATTTTTCACAGACAAAAGCTAACTTCTAAAGCTAAATTCTCTGGTGTTGCAAAGACTTATAATCCTTAATTCTGGCAAATCCCAAAATGACCTTGAAATGGCAGAATTTAAAAGTGGGTGTATCTATTGATGCAAATAACATTTAGCAAGAAAGCCTTATTATAAATTGTAAAATATGCTTACTACCATCCAAGAGTTTACAATTCCTTTTGAGGGGAATAGGAGCAGTTACTGCTGTAAATGCAATAATCTGATAATGCAAAATCTTTATCACTGTAAAACCCAAATAAAAGCTTTTTAATGGAAATCTCATTTTACTACTGGGTCTTATCCATCTTGAAAAATAGAATAGGAACTCCGATGAAAGGGCGGAAGGCAATAAAATTCTAAGAAAAATGTTCTCCGCCTGGAGGAATGCATAAAGAATGCATTCTTTGACCTTTTCGGCTAGAAAATTTCACTTGCTGAGTCAAAGTATGGCTTTCTTGCCAGGGTTTGTTTAGTATAAACAGACAGTTGAGCCAGCTCATTGCATCAGCCATTAAATATTTTTAAATCCACCAGAATAAGGAAATATATGTTTTTGCCACACCATAGACTAAAGGTGAGCTTTTGCGCACCAAAACTTGTGTATTAATGTTTTAATATATTCCAGATACTTTAAAAAAGTAATTTTTGGAAAGATCACATAAAAAATGATAAATGAGAAATAATAACCTCCATTCCTCAAATTTAAACATAGAACCAATGAATTTCCAACCAACTACTTTTCTCCTGGACCATTCCTACATGCCATAAGTGGCTCAAAATATTTTAGCCATTTTTTAAAATTACAGTCACAGTTTCAGAAGGGAGATGATTTGTGAATCACTGTCCAAGGGCTACAGCCTCCCAACTTCAGTCACAACCCTAGATTCGACTATTGGATACTTCCTCGGTAATATAATGCAATTAAATACATACTTTCCAAATTCAAAGCAAGGACACCCTTTATTACTTATCTTTCAGCCATATCCTGTCCCAGTTTTTTCATTGAGCATTCTTAATTTAATGCTTTAAATATGTAGTTTAGCAATACTAAAAAATGGAAATTTTTAATTGATATAGGGTTTCCCAAAATCAATACGTAAGAAGTTGAAAAAAATAGAATGCAGCTGAATCCACTCTGAGCCATACATCTAGCGAACAAGCACATATGACAAATAAATAAAAAAAATTATTTAAAAAATGGCAAATTTCAGTCCTGATTGCAATCATTGAATGTATCATAGCTTAACTGTATTCATCCAGAAAAAAATGAATAATAGCATAACCGAACATTAGATTTGAAATGCGGAAAGCAAGACATACCTGTTGAAAGAGGCAGGCTTAGCAAATACTCTCCATATCAATTTCAAAATTTTCAATAAAACAGAGTTAGAATAACAACCATAATGAAAAATATTAAGCCTAGTTTATTTCACTAAAATTGGCTCACTTGTATCCTCTCTGACAAGTGCTTTAATTTAGAATTCTCTGCCAACAAAAATAAAGTATTTGAACTAATTAAATAAAACATTACAAATCTCATTTATCATAATATCAACATGGCACACAAACAGTACCCAAAGTTAGCTGATTAAAAATTAACACAAAAAAATTACAGGAATCAGTTGCCACGCAAGCAAAGAAAGAAAAAAATTTAAGCTTCAATTTGAATTTGATTAGTACTAATATAAATCCTTATTCTAACAATTATATCATAAAACTTAAAACACGTTTCTTAAAATTTAATGGTTAGCAATAATCCAGGTGAAAAAAAACATGCATCATACTTGTAATATGTCTTCTGTCGCATTTATTGAGTGACTGATCTAAACTAGATGTGATGAAGGAGTTCAGGAGAGGGCGTTGCAGATGGTAGTTGCTCTCTAGGCTACCGCCAAGATTGTCTGTGCAAACAAGGAATTGATGAAGAAAAAAATGAGAAACAGTAACAAAGACACATGAAAAAACAGTATCATAACAACAAACATTTGTGAGGAACAAGAAACATCAAAAACATTTACAATTATTTAAAAAAGTTTTGAAAACATGCCCATTCAACATTCTCCCTTATTTTGCTGTGGCCAGACTAGCAAAAGAGAGTACCAAGTGACAAAAGAGAATTCATTGACAAAGCTCTCATAATTAAACCAGCAAAAACCAAAAATTGAAAATGCTGCAGAGAAAAGTTGGGCGTACTTGAGAAAAGACATTGATAAAATGACAATGAAGTCACACATTAAAATCAATTACCTTTAAGGATTAAGGTAGCTGATTTGTAAAAGTTTAATTTAAACATGCTTAACAATGAAGAATTGTGACTACTTCTGTCAAAATACTACAGTGAAATAGTAACACAGATAAATGTTTCATAAATTAGGAAATTCGTGGCCAGTTTCACATACACAAGGCAGAATAAATAAAATCCACATTAGTTATAAGTGTATAGGTACTCATAGGTTGTGAGTCAATAAAATTAAAGCAATAAATTACAGAAATTTCAAGCGAATGGGAAAAGCTACCATTTGTCCATTGGAATAGCACAATTAAGGTTCGGCCAAAACCAATCAATGATTAGCTTCCTCATAAGCTATTAAAACTTAGGAGGAGAGAACCTGCCTTCTCAATGTATCCGAACAGCTGTTGCCAGTTGTTTGGCTTTGGCAAATGAGCATCAACTGTTCTTTTGCAATGAACAAATAATAGACAATAATGTATTCCTAAATAATACTTTCTTACCAAGTTAAGAGAAAATGATGAAATGGAACTTTCCTGAAAAAAGATGAATGGAGAAACAAAATATACCAGTAATTTATCATCATGTACATGCCGACTAATTTGGGTGGATTAACAGGTAAATAAATAATTGAGGAGCTACCTCAGAAATATGAGGGCAGAGATTGATTTCAATGGAATATGGGAGGAAATGAGAATTAATTTTGATTCCATCAGAGTCAACCCATTCAACCATTCAACTTTTCTTCTTTGAAAGTTAAACAACAAAAAAAAATAAAATCCAAGTCATTACGACCCACTTTTCCTTACAATCAAGCCACTTCATAGGCTCAATATTTTCAAAACAATAATTCAAATTCTCTCTTTGTTAAGTTTCAATTTTGAAATAGGCAATATATATCTTCTTCCATGAAACTTCATCTTCCACAACAACATTCCACAAAAACTCAGCCAAACCTTTCCAATATTGTTGGTAACTTACATGCTCATGACTAAGCTCCGAGACTCGAATATTCCATTCTCTGAATAAGAAGAATCCAAATTTACAGTTTAACTCAAGAATGGTAAATATGTACCTTGTTAGCGTCACAATCAGAACGGATGAGGATACCTTTTGCTCCAAGATATCTAATTTGATGGCAAAGAGTCATCTATCTGAAGTTTAAAGGTAAGAACCATACTAGTAAGAGATTGGCACAGATTCAGGAAGCACGGAGGAGCCACGGCAGAACTATAATTGAAAGACTGATCTTCCCAGAGATTTAATATAATTCCTACATGTGATCAAAGGATTGTTTGCATTTTAATCACTATAAATCTTCACCACAGTTTTATTCCTCATCAGACATTTTCATTTATCAAAAACAAATCAAGGGCTGAAACTAAATCTTTTCATAACTGCATTAGAAGCTCTATTTGAATACTTCATTTAGTCAGTTAAATGTAAAAAAATGGGAAGGAAATACCAGCGGCATAGTTCTACAGCCATTGCAGTAAAATGATTTATCAAAAAAATGCTGCAGTGCAGGTAGTATTAAGTCATAACGGAATTGCAAAATATTCATCATGTATATATTTGTGGAACTTGAACCCATTTGTAAAAGGAGTATGATAGTAAAGTCAAAGAAAAAAGTATGCAGCAGTCATTTACTATTCTCAACCCAAATCAATCCGAATGAGGAGAAATGGATTTGGTGAATACCTATAATGAAAAACTTTTGGCCATAAAATTCAAGATTGCTCTAATGAAAAAAATATAAACAAAAACTATGTTCACAAAAATTTATTTTTAAGAATGATCATGAGTCAAAATCACGCAATTGACATTCTGTATTGCTCCTTAATGTTATTTAAAATGGAATGACAGCTATCAAACATTTATTACACCATTTGGCACTTAATAGTACAGTTCAGAGCTTGTTTTGCAAATTTCACTTCAGGAAATCTATTATACAAATACACTACATTACAATTTAATCAAGACAAAACAAGCATAGATTAAAAAAAAATGCAAGATTTTGGCATCTCTTTAATATGATAACCACAAGAGTACCTCTTGTAAACCCGCAATTATAAAAATAAACTGCAATCCTTTTTATTCTATACATAAATGACAATAATCATTTATTGAGAGATTGCAGCCCAGAAAATTCATATGAAAATGATTAACTTTACCCACATCACTTTAAATTGGAAACTTTGTCATTTTGAGTATTTCATAAAATATGCATGTTCACACTATTTTGGATATTCCTTCTCTTATGAAACAATCTTGCAGGAAAACCCTGAAATCACAGTTAGTTGTCACACTTGGTTGACCGCCTGAATATAGGGCAATGAACATGACAACAATTGTTGTCCCACATCAAAAAAATACGCATTGAACCAATAATCAGATGCAACCAAAATTTAAAACAGAAAAAAATATGGAGACTATAAATTAAATCATGTTGATTTAGAAAACATGCTACATAACTTTTGGGAAGAAAAAGTTGGAAAATAAAAACAGACATTCATTTTTTAAGATATGAGACTACAGGAACGATTAGTTACCCATGAATCATTTACTCACTCTTACTCTCAAACAAATAATGTGTACTCCCCTGTAAGTAAAGGCTGCCCTCCAAGAACTGACAGTTAAATTAATAAAAATAATAATTTCACTAATGGTAACAGCCTCTGCCAATTACTACCAATTTTATAGATCTAGATAAGCACACACAACCATGTCCCAGGGGAGAAAAACCACCCAGATGTAATTCAAACCCACAACATTCGGGCTGGCAGACGAGGACTTTATCCCACCACCACCACTAAGGCCAACAGAGTTAAGCTGCCAACAAATTCTGTAGTTGTTCCACGGAAGTTTTAGAAAACAAAAATAAATAACTAACTCATCTTAATCTTTTCACACAGTTGGAAAAATTTCCTAATCTTGGTTTAGGGCTCAATAAGAGATTATAAATTATAATGCATAGCTTCAAATATTGCTCCCTTTAAAGGAACTAAAATTTCCCCCCACACAATCTAAAACAATTGTGCCTCAAATAACAATAGAAAATAGGAGATCATGAAAGTAGGTACCAGAATCGTCAACTGCCAAGAGTTAAAATTCTAGTCCTTGAAAGTCAGAAAAATTTTCCATGGGGGTTTCCATTTTCAATAGGGCACATTATAAGACAATTATTTTTTTTCAGCAAGACATTGGGATGAAAATTATCAGAGAGGAATGAGATGTCGGAAGCAGAGGACTATTTTGAATCACTCATGCAATTAAAATCCTTTTCCAGTGAATCAGTCCCTGAGATTAGAAGGAAAAGTATCAGAATCAGAGAGAAGGGAAAGGTAAGGAGAGAAGCTTTCCAAAGACTGCTCTTGAACAAAAGACTACCAGAGGACCATAGTTAAACATCCTACTACATGAATGTAGTAGTGCACTCAAAATGTTTTAGACTAAAACAGCAGAAAATTTTAATTCAGAATATATATGAAAACTAATTATGGTTCATAAGATCTTCAATTTTTTACCCACGAAAGCATTTAAATAATATTAACACACAATGAGACTCTAATAAGGACTCAACTTTAGAAAGGTAAAAGAGGGGAAACATGATTCAAGATACCTTCAATATTCAATCATATAACTTCATGAATTCCTCCTCTATTCTTCATCACTGATAAAAATCAAAAAGAATATTTAATCTAACATATGAGCATATAAATCTATGTTTGAATGAAAGTACGGAACTAACTGTCCCCTGACAGAAAACACTGTATAGGACCCATTTATGCCAAGCAGATTATCAAGAGAAAAGTTAATAGAAAATATGGGCTCAGATTTATGAAAACAAATGAAGAATACTTTGACAAACAATCTGAGTGAGAGTAAAAGTGAGTAGAAATGATACAGGTAACTTACCATTAAATTAACCACCAATGAGAAATAGACAGTAAATATAAAAAATTTTAACAACTGGATAAAGATATAATTCTAAAACTTTAACAATGACATGTCAAACTAATCAAACCAAATAGTTCAACATGGAGAAAATATCTGAAACCTAACTCTGAACTACATACAGTTGACAACTTCAATATACATGCCACATAAAAAAGGGTGATTGCAAAATGCCCACAAAATGAACATAACAAGCTAAGACACATCAACATTAATGCAGCAATATGATTCAGTTATCGTAACAGTTTCGCAGTCATAGTGATTCTTCCATCATGGTCGCTGCATAGATAATTTACCACTTGAAAGTAATGCCAATTAACATTCACAACTATTTTGTTCAATGATTTAGCATTTGATACAAATAGTCAATCAAATATATTTGAAAAATGTTCAACATTATCACATTTTCACTCATCCACTCATCATGAGCATTATCCTCATCAAAAATTGCTCAGCATAACTGTCTTGGACATTACGGTCACTGCACTCACTTCCAAGGTTGAATAAATTGTCCATAAGGTTAGCAAACATGCAAGCTAAATAAAATCACTACCACTGGTAATCATTAAAGGAAGCATGGCCCGCAAGTTGAGCATTTCAATCACATTAAATGAGGGATTTTCAAAGCACATGTGGTGTCTGTTAAAATATGCAAATTGAACACTGGCATATGTATATCAACTTTGCATTTTCCTGAGGTATGTATACGTAACCAGGCATATCACTGAGGCAGGACAGCTTCCCAGAGAAATTTCTATGAAATTACCATAAGTCCCTTCACTGATCTTGGCACTGAAATGCATATCTACAGTCTTAACTCTTGCTGTGCATTCGACCTACAATATGGCTTGGCAAACCATTATAAAAATATTTGCTCTAAAAAGTGCAGACACTAATTAAATAATAAGAGGGCTGAGGTGATTTCATAATAAATTCACAAAATCAATAGGCACCTATAAAATAAATGCTAACAGGAATGTTAAGCCAAAGGAGCAATAACGTACGAACCAAAACTCACTTGATTAAAGAAGATAAAATAATCTGGAACAAGCTCATAATTTATGTGAGAAAATTAATAGCACGTTGGAGGAACTGAGTTAACGCTAAATATTTGCTAATCGCAGTGGTCACTATCCCTTGAGAAAACATTCACAACCTCTAATGGCACCATGCAAACTTATATCACAAACTCAAAGCGATATATTAGTATTCATTGAAAGGAGTAAGGGATAGCTGGAAAATAATAAACACAAAAGTTGGCTGCACCAAATGCAAAGTGATAAGATAGGAGGGCTATGGGCACAAAGTGCTCAGCACTTGAGCAACATTAACGCAGTGTCTTGATGCAACTTCTGGGTGGGAAACAATATATATTCTATAAATTCCAATCAACACAAATGGGTACGTTAAAATTGTTTAACAGGTTTTATCTGCTCTACACACTGGTTGATGCAGATAAGCGTTGGCTGCCATAGTGACTGTGTGCACTATTCTTGGGCATTTTGCATTATATTGAGGAACTTTTGGGAAAGCTTCTACATATGAAAACCCTTAGTCTATTTGCTCTCCGTCTGAAGGAGGTGGTGTTGAATTAGGATCGAAGTAAAGGGACACAATTCCATGTTTTTTACAGAAAGCCCACCACCATCGGAAACCAGAGAGACCAGTAAAGTGGAAATCTGGGTCGCGCTCCTGCCTCAACTTTTCCACAAAATTAACTACCGCTGCCAGTGATTTTTTTGTCCTTCGATTATAAGGTAAAATTGAAGTCTGACAACAGTATTCTAAGACAGCCTTCTCCTCATCACTAGTTAGTCCTGCTTCTTCCAGCACCATCATTCGCTTAGACTTTCCAAGAATATTATCGTACAAAGTTCCCTTTGGAATGCCAAAACGGGCAGAAGCCTGGGTGAATCGCATCTTCTGAGTGACTACAGCACGTATTGCTTCCTGAAGTTGATCTTGCGTCCAGGCGGGCGCTTTCAGTTTCCAGAGAGCTGGGCAATCTAAGAAACACAAAAACAAAAGAGGAACTAAAAATCTACTGTCTAAGAGGAAAGTAGGTGAAATAATAAGGGCTTACAGGAAAAATCAACAATAAATACAGAGGTTTGAAATCTTCCGAGCAAAAAAAAAATCCTGCTCAAGCAAAATGGTGATTTTGAATAATAACTGAACAAAATTAGAAAACGAATGAGTGGATAAGTAATAATTAATTCGCCATAATGAGGAACCTGCTGTCCCTATTTTTCCAGCCTTCAATGTCAACAGGACATAAATATGATACCTGCTATTTAACAATCTGCCTTCCTGATATTTTTTTCCAATATCTTGGGCTTAAATATATTTTCAAGCAACTAAAACTGGTCCCTTACAAAGCATTAAAAATTACCTTTTGTTCACATCTGTAGGGTTAGATATTCCATGTACTTTATTTTGCTAACTGAAGAATTTATAAATACAGCTACATATCATCCAAACTTACAATCAACAGGTATAGTGTGATCAAACATAGTTCTATGAAGGGTTGTAAATAAGTGAACTTTGGCAGGTATAACTTCAAACTTCAACATCAACTAGGAATACTTTTTTTTGCAATCTTAAACCATGGTTATATAGAAATGTCAAGTGTGGCTAATCTTTCACTTTTATAGCAATTCTAATTCATGATTCAGATAAAATGTAAGGCTCATTTTGCTTTATACTTAGATACACTGAATTACACAGAGGCCCAAAATATTCATGCACAATTGTCCAAAGACATTATTAACATAATATAGAAATATACATGCAGAAACTACTTAAGTAGACAGCAAAATGCAATTTAACATTGCACTCACATCTCATGTTCTATGCCAAGCCAAACATATAAAATTTAATGGATAAAGGCAACAGAAAAATTATTTGAAAAAATCCAACATTAAAATCAAATGCCAGTTGCTGCACTGAAAGCAAAGATTGATTAAACAACATACAAAGGATGAATATTACCTAGCCTACAAAAGCTATCAATAACAGATACATGGTGAGTTCTCTTGAAAAATAATGGAATAACTTCAGAGAACAATTTAGATACAGAAATACAGCACTTTACACGTAAAGCTACCAAAAACAAAGCCTAACACTACTTGAAAAAAAATACTCATTTCATGGTAACATTATTCCCTTATGTGGAAAAATCGAATATTTACCAATTTTTCTCAAACCCAAAAATATAACTATAACACAGTACCACTGATATATTTAATACAGTATTCTGTATAAATGCATGTACATAGTACAAAATTCTATGCTGATTATATTTGTAATTTTACAATTATAATAAGCTATAAAAAAGCTTTGCACAGCAGATATTATTGCAACCAGGGTGAGAAAAAGGTGAATTACCGATACATAAGTGTCAGCTTTTAATGAAGAAATGCTGCTATTTCTAACTTATTACTCCTAAATTAAAGGATTTATTTTCTTATCACCTCTAGGTAGTGCAGAAGTTCATCGTAGGAACCAATAAACCAGTTAATTACCTCAGCTACTGTTTTTAAAACCAGCACAATATAGGTTGATAAATATGAGATATGATAAAGAGAACAATGCAAGACCAGTCGAATGTACACAACAAAGTGGGGCAGAAGTCATAGACTGATGCATGGAAATAATCATCCCCAATGGTTAAAAAATATTAACGGATCAGAGTCAGTCCAAGATAATAGAGCAATTGAAATATATTGATTTGGTTTGGAAAGAGATGAAAAGAGCACAATTATTTAACTTTGGCATGATTTTAAACGAATGTCTCCATCATGGATTGCTCAGTCACATGATTCCCTTCCCCAAATATCAATGGAGGCAGTAATTTTAGTATAAATATATAAAAACAATTAAGGCAGAAATTAGATAATTAGAACTTAAAAATGATGCAATGGGCTACTACTGGTTACATATGCATATAAATAGGGAAGTAAGATTTCCGTCAATGATTATTCTAAGAAAAAAGAAAATTCTGGTCAAATCAAAGGTGAATTTTGAAAGAAATACCCACAAAAAACCTTTGAATCGGTGTTTTTTATCAACATTTGAAAAAAAAACATTTAATAAAAATATTTAAGGAATAATTATGGTTAGACAAAGACATGTATCGATTGAATGCTAAAAACCATTCATTTGCTCCATTTCGTGTTATTTAGAACTTTAGCTAAGAGATTAAGGAAATGTTTAATATAGTAATAACTCCTCAGCAAGGAAAATGTTTCAAATTATATGCAATGATCCAAAATTATTCTCACAAGGTAATTCATTAAGCACTTAAGAAACAATTATGTATTCACAGTCACTCCCCATAGGACCTCAGGTTGGCCATTTTTTCCCACTTTTTTAACGAATTAAATATATTGATTGATTTAAGAAATGCAACAATTAATCATCAGAGAAATTCCTAAGTGTGAAACATAAGAATAGGAAAGTAACCATAGGTAAAGAAAAGCACACGATGACATAAAGAGGAAAAACATGTGAATCAAAGAAATAAATGATATAGATGGAGTACAAAGATATACTTTTTTAGCCTTAAGAGTACTAGAATAAAAGTCCCCTTAATCTAGGAATGAATGTCGTTTAAATGATATAATGGTAATTATTTACCCTTATGGCAGTAGTTATGTTAAAATAACAAGGTAAGAATTAATTAAAATATTACACCAGGATTATACCTTTTAGTTTATAATACTTTCAAAAATGAGAGAAAATTACACAATGAAAAAATGAACGTTTAGGATCAAAATGAAACAGTTTTTATAATTTATGATACTAGTTTTATAACAACTGGCTCACCAATATACATTCAAACATCTAATTATCTGTTGTATTTTCCATTGGAGTAGCACATGAAGGGTATATATATTCCCTCATAAGTAATTAGAATTAAGTTCACTAAGTAAGTGAATTTTTCACACACATTTTTAAGCTGAAACACTAAGTTCAAACCAGAAACACCTTAATCAACAATCCCTGTAGGGTACCACAGCACAAAAATATTGGCCACAGCACACACTCTGTTATAACTCATATCCTAAGTATTTATATCTAAGAAATATAAAACAGGAAATGGCTTGCTCAGCATAGGCCACAGCGTCAATAAACCACCACCAACACCAAGCACCAAGTTAATAGCAAGGACTCCCGACGGTTATCATGGGAGCCACAGTGCGCCAATGTTAAAATTAACCCAAGAATTACCCAATGAACAGATATTTAGAGAGCCATGAAATCTAGGAAAACAGGAACACAGATTTAAGAAGAGAATAGACAGCGTCTAGATGCACGAGAGTGAAGCCCGTTTTTATTTGCAAACGATGCTGTTCCTAAAATGACTATCGCGTTCAATTTGTTCATAAACTCAGCAAATAACTCAGAGAAATTTAGGAAATTATTTCTTGAGAAATCCATTCAGAGCCGCGACATTTCCACGATCATTACCTAAGTTTTGGCGAATTAAATGAACAACTGACCCATTCAACATTGCCGCATTTTATTGGCTCCGATATACCCTCCGTGCAGTCATGAAGGATGGGTCCCTCTATTCTCTTCTATAATCTACGGACGGGAATAATTAAGGAGTAATTTTTGGGTGGGTGTCAATGGATAGCCAAAACTGAACTCGACAGTAGGACGGGAAGAAAGAAAAATGTCACGAGAGGAGGTAGGTTGTCATAGAATCGCGAGGAAGAAGTGGGATTTGGGCATTATATTTTTACAGGTCTGCAGAGAAAATTATACACGGGGGGGGAGAGATATGTAGAAGTGGAGAAGGGCAGAGTGGTGTGATATCACAATCAAGTCAGAGAGGGTGGGCGGTGGATGGAGTGTGTCATTTCCCAATTTCACCCTTCCAACCCCCATTTTGCAAAGACGGAATTGCTGGGGGGAATTGAATGTAGTGGAGGGTGGGTTTTCGGAGGCGGTGGGAGGGACGAGAGTGTGCGGGAAAGATGGAAAAAGGAATACGGGATGAGGGGCCCTGGAGGGGTCGAAATCCACGTACGCACGAGAGCCAGAATCATAGTAGTCTGCGACGCGTGGCCCATCGCTGTCAACGTACAGAGGAACAGATGTTGGCGCTGGCATCGCGTGGGAAGAGGAGAGGGAGGAAAAATTCGGCACGACTAATAAACAAGGCAAACTAAACAGATAAGGGCTTAATACTATCCTGTTCAATAGATAGAAAGGATTGTCTTTAGTATCGATTAAAACTACAAGTAGTACTGTCCATTTGTTTTATATATTACAACGCGTTCTGACGCCTAAGCGTCATTTTCAGTAACAAACTGCACCTACCTGAAGATGACTCATGGGCGTTGAGACGCGGGGTAATAATCAAGACAAGCTCGCAGTACAAGTAGTAGTTTTCATCGATTTAAGAAGCTGTTCGACCACGTCTCACCTAAATAGTTGAGTGAACGTCGTTTGCTTTCGAAATCATTCTGAATTTTGCAGGACTGACGGATGCGGGAAATCTAATTTAGCTTGACATTAAGCGCCTGCTTTCCACTAGTTTTTCACAACTCGGGGAGACGGCAGAACAGAGTAACTCTTAAGTAGTTGAAACACAAGGAGGTTGGTTAAGCTGGTATGTATAGATACGTATAACGATGGTGAGGTATGGATGAGACGGGAGGGCGGTCAAGGAGGAAGCCTTTCTTTTGGGCCGAGATTTACGGGATGGGGAGGAAATTCAGTTGAGTAGGATGTACGACTCAGCGGGGGTGGCGCGGGGAGGCGGGGGAGGAAGGGGAGGGAGTGGGAGGTCAAGGGGATGGACACTAAAATTGATTGGAGGCGGTGAGGCGCCATAAACAAAGTGCCACTGTGAGTTATGACCTCTTTCTTATCGCTACCGCGAGGGTGCGGGAGGACGGAGGAGGTGACCGGTAAAGGGCTCGAAAGGGCTGGTTAAAGGGGCGAAACGGGGGCGGGGAGACGGGAGGGAGGGGGAGGGGAGTGGGAGAGCGGAACGGTAGGCAAAGAGGGAAAAAGGCAAAGAGGGAAAAAGAAAAAAAGGTTCCAGTGCAAAAGGCTTGGATCACGAGAATCGGCTCCTCGGGGAAAAAATCAACAGCGAAGCCACGGAAACAAAAGAACGACCGTTGGCGTCACGTAACCACGCGAAAGGCGCGCGCGGGAGTCGGGACGGGACCCCTGAACGAGGAGGAGGCAGAAGGCTTTCGGCGGAGCGGTCGGAGGGGGGAGCAGGAGATCAGGGGCGAGAAGGCGTCAAGTGCGAGGGATCGCCGAAAATGGGGTGCGTAATGACGGGGAGGAAAGGGTATATTTTTTAAGAGAATGGTGAGGGGAGGATATTTTTATGCACCACCCCTTGTGCGGGAGAAATTTAAGGACGGTTGGGAGGAGGGGTTCAAGCGTGACAAGACGGAGGAGTGGGTGGCGAGGGGTAACAAGGGGCGCGCACGCGAAAATTTGCGATGCAACGAGAGGGAGTCACCATAGGGAGAGAGGTATGGCAGGGGTGGTCAAAGGGGGTCACGAACTGAGGATGGGGGCGGATTCCCTGACAGGGTGAGACGTTTTGGATTAGGTATTTCTTTCGATATACAACCCCCATTGAACGTATTTTTATAAAACTCTTCATTTAGGGGAATCGATTTTTAAGAGCATATCTAACGCAAAAATTCAACCCGAAAATTTCCTTTTCTGAGGCATTTTAATTTAGTAGAAGAGTAATCGAAATACTACCGAAAAAAATTGAAAAGTAGACCCTACATTTGTCCAGTATTAGCATTACTCTTCACATTAATTATTCAAACAAAAATCCCACGTTGAAGGAGGTAGATCTACCCTGCCCTCCCCAACTGGCGCCTCGGCTTCTTTAAGCCATTCAACTCAAGTACGTGCACACAAAGACAAACACAAATAAATACGTGCACGGAAGAGTCATTAAAAATTCAAGAGAGCGGAAAAAATGACACAACGAGGAAGAAACAAATAGTGGAAACAAGTGAATATGACAGAGCGACGATGGTGCAGACTCGCGCAAGGGTGTTTGTTTGGAAAAGGAAACATCAAGGTTTTTCGGGTAATGAATATACAAAGGGGTAAAAAAGGCATTCGAAGGGGTGGGGTGAGGGTTCGGGGACATTCGTCCACTCAACCCTTCCCCGAAAAACTCGGCAGGGCTCTCTCTGTTTCATCCCAATAAATTTCCCCAAGTCGGAGGCGGTTTGGCTCAACGCGGTCCCGCCCAAAAACTTACCCGTGATGGAGGACGTGGAGGCGCCGAGCCATGCGTGGGAAGTCTCCAAGAGCTTTGCCTGCCGGGAAAGAGAGAGAAAAGAGAACGTTAGTCAGTGAAATATATCACGCGAAAGGCTAGAGGCTAAAAGCTTCGGCCCATACAAAATATGAAATAAATAAATAAGGTAGCGAAATATCGCAGATATCCTTTTTTTTGCCTTAGCAAAAAATTGGTCGCCAAAAACACGGGAATGTCGGACAAAAATCTCGCCAAATCTTTGGCGCACCGACATGCCAATCACGGATGTCAAAATCACTTGAGCTCCGGGGTGATACGATATTTCGGTGCGTTGGGAGGCGACAGCTTTAGGGCAAAGAATGCAAACAACTCCCAGGAAACTCACCGATACTTGGGCTCGACTAAATAGGTAACACTCAGAGGGTATTAGCATCGGGACTTCATCGAGGAGGCACTTTAACTAGACACGCGGGCCTATTATATTGGTTTTAAATATAAATCCAATAGCTGAATTTTCCTCTACATCGACTTGCACATTAAGAGAACTTCATTTGTGTGCTTGGGCAAATGTGCGTGTCACAGTTTCTTCAAGCCTTAAACTTAGAATTAATTATATTAAAGTTAGAGTCTCCAAGCTCATTATACTAGAGTGGACGATCCATATATGGTAAAGATTAAGTATTAAAACAAAGTTTCAGAATATTCGCGAAGTTGTGAAATGCGGCATTCAAGAAAACTCGAGATTAACATAAGGTTGTGACTATTTCAACTTCATATTGAAAACCCCTAGACAGAGATTTCTGTGGGCCGTTCAAGAGCCACCACTACGAATTAAGAGATCTGAATTCTTCACAGCAGTCATTCAGCACGGAAAATCAAAACGCCAAATCACGACCCCAGGTGTGGGAGTCGAAATCAGCTCGGACAGCAAATGCTCTTCCTTTTCCTTCGCCTATCACACACCCGTCTGGTCTTCCGAAACAAAGCAAAGATTGCCCACGCACGTGAAATATGCTCCAGACTCCTTCATTCTCCTCTCCACGACTCATTACGAGAGCTTAAAAAAAACTCTCGTCTCGAAAAACGGAGTTAAAAAATTTAAAAGCACCCTCCCCTCCTGATGCCCACACCCCTAATACTTAAAAAAAAAAAACGAAAAAAATAGAACAAGCTCTGAAATCTCTCCCTTCAAGTCCATCACAAAAAAATAATAATTATAAAACAAGAAACCCCTTCCCATTCAGTACCCCCGCACTACTCCCCCCACCCCCTTTCCGACCCTCCATTTTCTTTAAAGCTACGGGACAATGCGAAGCGCGCCCTCTCGAACGGAAACAATGAGACGCGCGCCAAGCATTATGGGAAGTCGCGAAGAGGAAGGGAAGTGAGGAAAAAAACAACACTGTGTACGGGTGAGTGTGTGTTTCAGCGACGAGGAGAAAATGAGGTGGGAAGATACTTAATTATTTAAAAAGGGGGATTTGTTATTTTAATGACACTTTTACGCCCGCTTAGAGCCTGAGAGAATAAAGAAAATAAAAAGAAATACAACGGTGCATGTGGAAGAGGGGAGGAAGTAACGCGACAGTTTTCCTGTTTTTTTAATAAGTTGGCGTTGACAGGCACCATGCGACAACGTACCTACTCGGGAGTACTGCAGGTTCTTGAATACGCAGTAATTTTTCACTCAGTAACGTGCTTGTTTGTGCGGACTCGAAATTTGATTTCAAGCTTAGACGACGTGCTTTAGTTCATGAACGTATTATATAGAAGGTATAGACCGCAAGCCAGTCGGTAACGCAAAGTAGCTACTTCATCGTCATTCACGTAATGTAATTCTATTCGATGTAATACATTCTATGTAATTCATGACCATTGTCATTTGACTCAGGTGGTGCATTTACAAAATTTTTCGCATTTTCATAGTTACAAAGTGTAGCACTTTTCAACAGCTTTTGCTATATTGAAAAAGGACTAGAAAGATCATTAATTGGTTGCATTAGAAAAGCAGAACTCAACTCACATAAGTACCAGCTCTCTTACAGTTGACATGTATTATTCCTTTGAGCAGAACTACGACATTCCAGTCAAGAAAAGAACAAAGATACGGTAAAAGAAAGCGCTCTATCACACAGAGACTGAATTAAACTCAGCCTATCATCTTTTTGACAAAATCATATGAATCAAATTCAAATCGTCTAAAAAAGGTTCCCATTAATTGCTATAGAAACTCAATAAACAGCCTTGAAACTTTAAGTATTCGACAGGAAACATCCTGGTCATCATGGAATGACCAGTGATGTTTTCAGTTAAGAGTTAAGAATAGGTGTTAGAAAGCTGATCACTGATGGAGGTCTATTAAAAGGTGCTTACTCACTATGATATTCACATCGTCACTTCCACGGATGATCGGTACAACCATTCATATATTTTGATCATTGGATATTTTGATCACACCGAATTCATAAACTGAAACATCGTACGAAGCCCTTATTTTTTGAGTCTATTATCGCAAAAGCCATTATTTATGCTCATAATTACAGAGACCAGGGGCAGAGGTCGAAGTATTTCGAGCAAATAAGATCGCAATTTAAACTCCTCTCTAGAGCAAAACCAAGGATGTTGAAATATACTAGCATGTTGCCAATACTCACTTGCAAGAACCAGGAACTTGGTAAAAGTAGGAGTACTTGGGATGAGAAGACCAAAAATACGTTGATAAAATCATTTAAAACACAATAGCCAAAAGGGCAGCTTCAGGTACTCGATTTTGAGCCAATGTTTAGCCAAAACTAATTTCCAGCTCATAAACAATATCAACTTTTGTTTTGATATGCTAGACAGGCTACAAAATGTCACTGGGCATTGCATTCTCATGCAAAGCAACGTGGAAACCTGATGCCGTACGATTTTCGGAGCGACAAGAGGTTATGGATGCACGAAGGACATCATCTATTTCAATTATCGCTGAAAATAGTGAAATCAGTAGTTATGATAAAATACAATTTGTCTAGGATCAAATTCGATAAATGGACACCCACTTCAATGTGAGAGGATTCGTCAAACCATAATGCCGGACGGACCAAAACTAGATTTCCTAATTAGCGCCTCCATTGTACTTCAATCCCCTAGCGCGGCGCCAAACGATCTGCCGTTGAAGGGAAAAGCGTAAGAAGCCCGAAATCCGCATTACAACGTCGTCCATCTCTGGACGCGAGTCGAAGGAGTGAAGCGTACACGAAGCACTCACTCGTTCCGCCAAATGGAGTGCAGCTGTGCGGCCGGCACGCACTGAATCAGCCACGGGATCTCCACCCCCACGGTCCAGCTTACAATAATAAAGCATCAATTAGCGCAACAAGAGCACTGCGGGGCCAAGGATAGGAACGATGACAGCAGCAGTGGCATATGCTCGCCCAACGTCATTTGTATAACACTTCCAGGAACCCCCGAGTTCTGGCTGTCAACGGGACTTCACGGGTAAAATTCAATTTCATGCAATGACAGGCAGAATTACTTCCACATTTCAACTCAAGACGATAAATAAAAGACCAGCATTGAGGAAAATTAGAGGAGGGATGGCGCTAGCGAAAGATGCCTTCAGCAATTGCGGGGAGCTGATGGGGTGGGCGTGTAAGTAAATAAAAGACTGGCGAAGAAATAAATGTGGAATGCACCGTTGTATGTTGCAGAAACCAGGACTTAGGGAACATGCTGATGCCATGTGATGTGGGTGTTTGGGAGAATGGAGAAAACTGCGGTCAAAAGAAAGGAAGATGAACGGCGAGGAGTTAGTTATGGAGGGTGAGGAGAGGAAATCACTGGAGGAGATAAGGAGGAGGTAGAGTAGGCAGTTGGAACAGGTAATGAGGGGCGAGGGGAAGCTGAAGGCCGTGATAGAGGGGAAGGTGTTGAATCAGCACGAAAAGGGAAGAAAGAACTTTATGGACGGGATGAAGTGGGTTGGAAGAATGTTGAGCAGCAGCAGTAGCAGTCAAATGGATTTTTATTCTCTTCCATTTAAACTTATCTCAACTGCTAGATCACCCTAGTAATAATAATGATAAGCGACGACGATGCAACGAGGAAAAAAGATTTTCTGAGGGATTTTATGAAATAAGATATGTTACCAATGGTATCCTCAGTTTTGAATTGTTTATTCTGAAAGTTCACGGTTCAGCCATTTAATTTTCTCCTTCCTTATGTATATAAATTATATTTTTTCATTAACACTGGGTACAAGACAGAATTAATTACGAGAGGTATTACGTGAGGACGAAAATATATACGTGCAAGGAATAGACAAGTATTTCGCACGCACCCGGGGTAATATAGATACCAGCATGATACACGTTTTGCGCCATGCAACAGTATCCACTTGCAATGCTCACCCTTGTTAGCAGGGTGGTGAGAAGGAAGTCACACGTGAATATGCAGCCATGTTTTCGACTTCGGTACGAGTTATGAGCCCAGACTCAATCTGAAACAATAGTTCTCGAAGAGGCACTCCTCTCCAACTAAAAAAGTTACGAAATTCCACATTGTGATGCTAACATTTTTTTCTCCTATTCTTCATGGTATTAGGGTTTGAGACTGAAGAGAACTTTTTTAAGACCCGTCCAAGAGAGACATAACAACATCCTTTCACAAACGATGCTTTACAATAAGCGGTTAGTCCAAGACAGAAAAAGATTCACGAGGCAAGCATTGAACGCGATGAGTATCCTCCGGAAGCATCGACGCTCTGAGAAGAAAAGGCATCTAAAGAAACATTTTTGCCACACTTGAAATGCCTTTGGTGATAACTACAAGCTACTTTTCAATGTTACAAACCAAATTTACAAGTAAAATGTTGAAAAACTATTCCTCAATTTAGCCCTTGAACTTTAGCACTGACTGAAGAAAAGTACAATCCGGCCAAAAAATAACGTAGCACTTTGTGAACTATTCAATCTATCCAACAGCGCAAAAAGAAAAACTGAAACTGCATTCCGATTACATCCTAAGCGAGGTCAAATATCTCTTCAAACTAAAATTAGCATTATAGTAAACATTTGATTGAATATTCATCAAGAAACGTACTTATAAAGTCTGATGTTTCAACCCCCTTAGGAACACGCCCTGTTGGCGGATTCATGGCACAGAGAAAATGTGCACGTCCACCAAAGATGATGCTTGGTGAAGTTAAAAAGACAGCACAGAGTATTCCGTAAAATTGACGAAGAGAGTCAATGAAAAGACTGGCAAAACTGCTTGAATGGGCATTGTCTCTGTTGGAGTCGAAAATTTGGTCATTGCGGATAAACGATGCCCATAGTTTGGAGGCATTTGTCGCGTGGATTTAAGGAAGAATGGAGAGGGCGAGCTGGGCAGTGAGGAAGATTGACGAGGATGAGTTTGAAATGGTGGGAAAGAAAATAAGTCGGTGGCCCAGATGCGGAGGAGGCAGAAAAGGTGGAGGGAGAGCGTGATAGGAGACGGATAGGAATTATCTACGACAAGGACAGGCAGAGAGAGAGATAAATTTTGATAATTGCACTTTATGTCGTATAGAAATAAATATAAAAATAAAACACATAGAAAGGTAATTAAATACCAATTGCAACATAAATGCAATTAAATAAACTGTAGTCTTGGCCAAAATAATAGCTGTAGCAGTCAATGTGGCTAAAGTTACAGAAATGGAGCCTTGACTGCGCCTCATAGCCTTGCAGCCAGGTAAATACTACTCTCCGCTGAGGGTTTATTGAACTAAAGAGATGCCGGAAGGCGAATTACGCACAAGAAAAAGAAAAAAAAACACCACAGATGGAAGTGAGGGGAAATATCGTTGAAAAACCTAAAAAATCAGCTGATTAACTACTAAATTACAACAAAAGATTTAACAATTTCTGGGCGAATGCTTATTATGAAATCTTCAGAGGAATTCCACCGGGTTGAATCGGCAAAAACACCCGAAGACGATAGACCGTCGATGAGCCGTCCGTCGAAACGTCGGTACTTTTCGCCAATTAAATCCGGTGTAATTCCCGAGAAGCATTTACGCAAAGTGACGAATCTCCCAGATATTCAACGAGTACTCACATACAAGCACACGGGTACCCTCTCCCACGTCACGTACAATGGGTACGTGATCATCGAACGCCCGCGGTGTGAAGATTTTTTTTCGATACGTCCTCCTCACACTCGTTTATACACCTGGGATTGATTGTCTCAAGCGAGAGAAGGGCAAAAATTAAAAAAATAAAATGAAACAAACCGTGGCGGATAGGATGGGGGAGTGGCGCCGGGTCGCCGCCGAGCGGGGTAGAGGAGTGTGGAAACGGGAAAGCGAAGGACGCGTCGTGGGATCGACAAATGGAGGAAGCCGGGAGATATTAGAGACGGGAAAAGGGGGAGGCCAATTATACACACAACCAGCGAGGATTTATCGATAGGACGAAGGCATTGTGTCGAGGGGATGGGGAGAGGGATTTGGGGGGCGGGGGGAGGGCTGAGAGGAGGGTGGTTCCGGGAGATATTACGAGGGGGTGGAGTAAGGCGACATGTTACGCCGGAGAGCGACGCGGGGGCGAGGGGGGCAACGATTCAAGGGTGGGAAGGAAGGGTTAAAATGTCATCATAAGTTCCTCTCCGCCCCTGGGGCAGAAACATGTGAATAATAAGAGTACGCAAGAGCGAGAGTGAGAGAGAAGGGGAAGATTTTGAGAAACCGGACGCAAAAGGGTATACGTGTATGCACATCCGAGCGAGGAATATTTTCCCTCGACCTTCCCACGTGTACTCTGACAAACATCTAAACCGACCCTGTCAACCCCCGCCCACCCTCAGAGGAGCTTAAGGGAGGGAAACTGATGGGGGAGGAGTATGAGAACATTTTAGCACCCTCGAAAGCAAATAATAAGTCCTCTATTTTCCCATAAAATCCCCTTCAGCTGCTGCACCCACCCACTCACCATTTCCACTAGCTGACTACACATAACACCTGTCCCGTCTACCGTGATCCACCCTCGCTCACCTTTCACACACGTTTATAACCTCCACATGCTTAAGGGGTAGGAGAGTAGAGCCATGCACGGCAGGGTGGGAGCGTCGAGAGCACACGATCAGGGAGATAGGGTAGGGATGCGAAATATTCCAGGAGAAGAAGGTTCGTCATGGGAGGAGGATTTATAAACGTTAGGAGGAGTAGAAAAGTAGAAGTTTCCATTACAGCACGGAAAGGGATAAAGATGGCTTTAACTTGGGATACGAAAGAAAATGAATTTCTCTCGTTAATAAGGATTCCCTAGGCCATTTATAAGTCACGGCTTAAATATCCCGTGAGATGTAGTACCACTAGAGCGCGTGTTGGGTCACCATTCACTTCGGATGGAAAGATGAGTAAAAAGGGGAAACAGAATCAGGACAAAACGGAAATTCGTTCCTTTGTATTGTTGCTGATGGATTGCTGAAGATACCTCAATGCCGCGCGGCCAACGCTTCTTAGTATACCACAATCAACTTCTCCGAAATCCTTAGCGTCAGTCACCAACAGTGAGGTTATATTCAAGAAATGTTGCGGATGACCGCGGAGAAAATAAATTGACAGAGGACAGAGGCATACTTAAGCTAAGCGAGAAATAGCATGACGAAGAAAAAGTCAGAGCTCGCAGTAATAACGGCCTCGCTAATAAAATTTAGATGAAAATTAGCAGGGAATAGGGGTTTTCAGCACTTAATGTTCATGTCAAAGGTCGAGACACCCCAGTTTGAGACATTTTGTCCTAATAACTATTGCAACGGGATAAAAATGCATGAGAGAATATATTTTTACATTCCTGGGTAGACGTGGAAAACTTACATAAAAATATTTTTACCGAGTTCCGTGGTTCGATTCCGGATCCAGTCGAATTTTTTCTGCTTGGAATCGGCCATCATTACATCTTCACACCACCATTGTGTTCGTCAATTTTATGTGTTCCTATCCACTCTCTTTCTACCTTTCTGTTTGAACCTTTATTCTATATAAATATATTATAATTACCGGTAGTAATTTATTTATAATTCTGAACTTTTCGTTATTCGAGGGTTTATGAAGAATTTGAAAGTTTCGAGGGCACCGGATTAAAGCTCACTTAACGACCATGTAAACGAAAACAGTTATTTTATTAAATTATCCATATTGTAGTTCCCATCGCCGGAGCCTCGAGTACTACATGGACTTTAGTCATTTAGTTTACAATTACCAAATTATTCAATCCACCTAGCATTCACCGTTCTTTAAGGCGATACAGCGGGAAGGGAAGTTATTTTAACGTGGCGAGGTAACTGAGTCATTTTAAGGTGGGATCACCTTAAAGGAAGAGAGAAAGAGAAAGTCGGAGCGAGGAAGGATGAGGGAAAGGAAAACTCGAAGAGAACGCATTGATAATGAGAGGGGCGAAAAAAAAGGACGGGAGAGTGGGGAGGCGGGGGATGGGGAGGCTGTCACGTGACGCGCCAGGTGAGGAGGGGATGGGAAGACAAGGGAGGGAGGAAGGGAGGGGTCGGTAGGGGGAAGTCGCAGCGTGCAATGTGCACGGGAAATGGCGTGAATGAGACGGAGGAAGGAAGGAGGAGAGGCAGAAGGTTGAGTGAAGCATTATATGCATATGCACACACGCAGTCACGTATTTTTTTTTCTCGTTGTTTCCGATTGGGGCGAGAGAATATAGACGAAATGAGAAAAGGAGACATACATGATTGCGGGAGGATTGGGGGGGAGGTTGAGGGAGAGAGGGGAGGGGAGCAAGAAAGAAAGAGGAGGGCAGATGGAGTGGATGGGGAGAACGGGTCGAAAGGAACACGAGAAGGAAAAAAATAAACAAAACAAAAAGCGAGATGGATGCACATGCAGGATGAGGCGTGACGTCACAGTTTAAGAATGCATGTCGCGGTGTTTGCAAGTCTTGGGCGGAGAGACGGAGAGGGAAACGGAGTAAGAAAACAATGATGTACACGTAGGAAGCGCGAAGAATAGTGTGGGGGAGACAGAAAAAAACGGGGACATGATGGGCGAAGGGGGAGTGAAAGGGGAAGAGCAGCAAAAATATGAGGAAGATAGGAGGGAGGGAGAGAGAGAGAGAGAGAGAGAGAGAGGGAGAGAAGAAAAAATATAAAGCGAGGAAGACGATAAAACTGAATAAATAAATAAAGAATAACCAGAGACGGGCGTCGCCCGTAGTTTTTTCCGAGGGCCAAGAGTAAGGGGACGGGGGTCGCTGGGGGTGGAGCGAGTGTAGTAGCGGGAGTCAGGGGTGGGAGTGAGAGAGAGAGGGGAGAGCCAGGGGTGGTTCGAGATTAAAGGGAGTGCGGCAGGGGGTGGGGTGAGCGGGAGAAAGGGTTATTTCGATAATCAGTGATTGACGACCGAGCTTGGACTAATAGGAGGGATGGTGTAAGGGGGAGGGGGGGCGAATTTTATTTAGCCCTCGTTTCCTTTTTCCCCCGGGGTTTTTTTTTTTGGCGCCCGCCCCAAGAGGCACAAAACCCTCCCGTCCAAAAGGCAGTCACAAACATTTTCGGAGGTATTGATCACCCTAGATACGCACGACACAGGTAAATAGGATCGGTTTTTCTTTTCCAACTTTTCGATTCTGGTCGAGTGGAGAAAAACTTGGCCGTTCACCAAAAGTTAGCGTACAGAAAGCAGAATTCATATTAGAGACCAGAACAAGTCTAAATTCATCGTTTGACCTCCACCGACGAGCGACAGCAAGATGCTAATAATAGGAGGAGTCCGGAGATAAATTTCTCACGGATTAGCAAATTTCGTGATTTCGTAATCAGAAGACGGAAATGACAATAATGGACCGGGGAAGGAAACAGCCTCGTTGTCGTAGGTAGAATCGTGAAAAATCCATCTATTATAGGGTTCCACAATATTTTCTGATCTACCCAATTTTAATATCATAGGTAGTCAATCGGAGCTTGTAGTTTGCGAGCGGCCGGTGAAAACTTCTAAAAAAATATTTTTGCAACACGTAAAATAATGTATGAAAACAAAAAAAAAGAGCTTTAAGTTATGTTTATGAAGACTCCCTTTCTTTTATAATTGCAGAACGGTGAGAAAGGAAAAATGAGGATAAATTTTCCTTTCAAGTATCAATCAGAATGCAAAAAGGGTTAGTGAGAGCGAGGGATTTTGTAGTGAAGCTGTCACTCCGTTGCCAAGTTCTGAACCCAGGCCTTCAAAGCAAAGAGATTCACCTCGATGACCCGATTCTCCTAAAGCGCTTGTTTCTCAATCTATAGCGTAGGACTAACATCACATGTGCGTTTATGTAGTTGCAAAATACATAAATAGAAAAAATTCTGTGGCATTGGTAGCATACCTGTAGTAAGCAGAAGTAAGCGAAAGTTCACCTCCTGAAGAGAATTTGCAAGTTTCTGCTAAAGCTTTAAAAGTCGTGGTTTCGTTACCTTTTTTAGGGATAAATGGGGGTGCATTTTTATAGTCTTCTCGCGTAACACACCCTGATGATGGTAAGAGAGACGCTAGCCGAAACGTTGGAATTACGTAAACGTGAACTATGTGCGTTACCCGAGAAGAATTTCTAAATATCATTCGCGGGAAAGAATTACCACTTATATTTATAGCAGTGCAAGTTGGTGGTAACTTACCCTCATCCCCACACCCTTGAGGTGGCTAGCAGGGTATCATTTAGATGAAGCTGAAGCCTGATCGCCCGCCAAGGATTGAGTCAGGCCAGGATAGCGCGGAACCAATTTGACACGATTAAAGCTTCCGGAGGAGGTGGGGTGGAGGGACGAGAGGGAGGAAAAGTGCTCTCTCCCAAGGGTCGCCAAAACATTTCCCAAAATAAAAAAAGGAAAAAAGGGAAGGAAAAAGAACGCGGAGAAGAAGTCGCACTTTCGCTCACTCGAGCGACACTTGTGCCCTCACACCCGGAGATGAGGGGAAAACTGCATCTTGAGTGCGCCCGGGTGAGGCGAGGAGGGCGGCGAAAGTCAACGTCGGAGGAGAGGCGGGGAGAGGCCCAGAGGGCTCCTGAGTGCGTCTGGGTGTTGGCGCGAGAGAAAGGAAGATTCACACGCAAAGCGGCACCTCCTGCGTGGCTCGCCGGGAGCAAAGCCTCTTGCCATTGCGGACGTCGAGTCGGCGGGAGTGTTTGGGGAGGCAGAATCGCAAGGTTAAATTAATCACAAAATCCACTTCTTCACCTTACGCAACACTCACGATAAAACACTGTATTTCCACATAGAACCGCGAACAGACTCCAATGTTTACGCAACTAAACAGTCTCACATAACAACTGAAATGTTTATAGGTAAGATGCGATTCAAAATACGAAAAAACTACTTTTAACTTTACAGACATTTTTAATTTTTGAGATGAATTAACGTTGGAAGCTAACATATTTTCCATAAAGGACGTTGGGAACACAAGAAAGACGAAGAAGAGTAAAAAAACCTGTTTCAGAGTTAGTAGCAAATTACAGATTACCATGAAGTAAAAAAGTAGATACCCTTAGATAAATATAAGAGGAATGATAACTAAATACGTCATGTAGTTATATAAACATAAAAAATGTAAGTTAGTACCAAAAATATATAAGTTTAGCGAATAAAATGGCAATAGAATAGGATTTTCTTGAAGTGAGATGGTAATAAAATGAAGATGCCAACCCGTTCCTGGTTTTGCGGTTAATTCCTTAAATGACAGCCGATAAACCGCATTGGTGAGGTATAAAATAGCGTCCACCGATGACTTAGGACAGAGCGAAGTGATTACGCTAGACATCCGCAGAATAATTCGCTTCTCCCACACCTACCAATAACAGACGGGGTAAAAATAATAATTAACAAGAAGGTACGAGTAAACATGTGCAATTTCAATCGTGCTTTCTTTCTCCTTCACGCCGAGCGGAGCCGAAACCCCTTCCCTTCAAAGAATTTCTTTACTGCGAGAGTCAAATCAAACGAGATTTCAACCAACAGTCTACAAATGAATTTTTATTGATATCGAATTAAAAACACAATGCAATTTGAAGCATGCGCCAGAAGTTAAAGGTACAGACTAGTCGAAGAGTGTAATTACTAAATAATACTTTTCCTGCCCGAGGAGCCCACCGTAGATAATTCACCGGTGAGCTAACAGTGTTTTTAAATTTCAGTCACATATTTAGCTACCACATGGTCCAAAAACCAAGTAGTTTGTTGCCTTATTTTAATTAATAATAAATTTCCTGGAAGAGTCCGTTACTTGATATCAGTTTTTCGCGACAACAAACGGTTTAAGAAAATATTCTGTTTCCATTCGCTACACCCATTATTGGCAACAAACCTACGGACTTTGATGTTAAAATAAAATAATAAGGAAACGTTTGATTACTATGAAATTGCATTGCTTAGTAGGTGTAGTCAAATAGAGGACACGATTACCCATTGGCGGCCCGAATTTGAACAAAATGACATTCGCTTCGTTTGACGGGGGAGCCTCCTTGGAGTGGGGAAGAAGAGCGGGGAAGAAGGAACGAGGGAAGGAAGGAAGAAGGTATAGCGTGGGAGCCGAGCTCCGGAACCCTTTCACATATTTTTCCCTTCCCCTCTCCCCTTCGTCCTTCCTACCCAAGGGCCAGGGGAAGGAGAGGAGAGGAGTGGGGGCGGAGTGCAGTGCATTTCACACGCAACCCACCCACGTAAAAAAAAACTCCACACTTTACTCTCTCTCTTCCTCCCATCCCGCTCGAAGAAGGAATAAGAAAATAAAACGTTAAAAAAAAACAGACCTCGGAAGTGTGGGTGAGCGAAGGCCTTAGTGCTAGTGAGTTGGCTGAGGAGGGGAGGCAGTGCGGGAGGTTGAGGTGTGACCTCTCCCTGGGGCCACACCCTCCCCCGCCCCCCACTCCCTTCCCCCAACATCCCCTCAACCCTTCTGACACCTCCCGCAGGGGCCATCATTAAAAGAGAACCCCCTTTTCAGTATGAGGAGCGCGGATTGAAAACGAAAAAAAAATACAAAGAAAAACAAGTCGAGGGAAAAAAGAATTAGAGTAAAATATTCCGGATGTGTAGAGGAAGAAAATAAAAAGAAAATGCGAGACAAAAGATATCAGAGAAAATGGGAAGAGAAATATAACAATGATGATAATAAATAATAATAATAAAAACCACGCTTCTCTCCTCATCCACCATCACCTCAGGTTTCCCCCATCTCCATTCTCCTACTTGTTCCTCGGTGAAGCAAATAAAACAAGAAAAAAAAAAGAAATATAAAAAAGATTGGGGAGCGAAATAAATTAAAAAGAGTGGAGAGATGTTGCGTGATGGCTCTTTGGCCCCGCTCGCGGTCTCCCGCACTCCATCTCTCGGCAATTTATTCAATTAGAGAAACTCGCTTTAATTTTTAGGAAAGTCGGCTCGGCAGTTGCGGGTGGTTGGGTGGGTTTTTCAAGGGTAGGGCGCGTGAAAGGGTGGGGTTGTCGGGAGGATTAGGTAGGGAAGGACGAGATGAGTCGTGGGAAGGGTTTGCGGGCGGGCGCCATAGTGGGGGTGCGAGAAAGGAGTCAAAAGACCTTTGTGATTTATGACTCCAACTGTCCGGCGTATATCGTTCTGGAAAATCGGGCCGCGATACCAAATGGGTGTGTTCCTCTTTCTCGGTAGGCGTATCCCTGGACTGAACAGGGTAAGGGGAGAGGGAAAGGGGGGGGGGCAAGGGGTGTCCGGATGGGAGGTTGAAGAGGAGGAGATGGTGGGGGTTTTGCAAGGGGTGGGCTCCTCGCGAAACTATTGTTTATTGCCGCTCCCAGGGTAACGAAAGCGATTCCCAGGGTTCATTTTGTTGCGCTATCGGAAGATCGCGATATTTTCCTCTCGGTAACGCGCTTTGATTGGTTGGTCTCCCTCGGAGAGCTTGAGCAGATTATTTCCCCGTCTCCCTCAATCTTTCCTTTTTTATTATTTTTTTTAAATCTTTCATTTACAAAAGTTTCGGGCGGGAGAATCGCCGCCGACCGAAGTAATGGGCAAATTGAATTAGTTCCGAGCTTGACATATTCCGCGCACACAAAAATAACGCGAGACTGGGAAATTTCTCGTCAAACAATGAAATGCGGTAATAAATTTACTACGTATAAGTCCCCCGGAGGCTAAACTTGCACGGGATGCGGCGTTGCACACGTCCATACGTGTCCTGAAAACTTTATCAAGGGAAGTTGGGATTTGCGGACATTAAGAAAATACTTAAATTTCACGTTATCATTGACGGGACAAGAGGAAGATTTTCCATCAGGTAGAGGCGAGTAGTAATTGAATCCTAAAACTCATCATTAAATACCGTTAAAAATAAATTGTAACTGAGCAATTATAATAAAAGAGAAAGCGGGAAATTAGAAAAATTGACAAGAAAAAATACTGACCTTTTCTAACAAAGAAGAACAATGATGTACGTCGAACAAGTTGGAAATAATTTATCACAGATCATTTTAATCCGACCGTTAAGACTTTCACTCTAAGAAAAAAAGGTCAAAATTAGGAATTTTAGACGGAACTTCAAATCCCTCCCTTTCGATGCAGTTTTTCAAAAATTCATGTTTCTTTAGGAATATGGCAATGATACATTATCTTTACCTCTACCGATATTTTATCATTCCAAATATATTGCCGGGCATGGCAAACGATACTGCTATGGTAGATGGTCTAAAAGGTTGGAGAGTGATTAAAAGATAGTAAATAACTTGGAAAGCAGTAGTAAACGCAGAATGCTGTCAGTAATCGTCGACATCAAAAAGTCATTATGTCCAAGTCGACCGCCAACCGTACGACAGAAATTTATTACCAATCAACGACTAGGAGCAGTCGAAAGATAAGACCTAAAATTACTATTTGAAAGTCGTGAATACCGTCGGCACGCCCTAGTGACGTCACTGGCTCCTAAAAAACTTTGACACGCATGGGACCTTATGAGCTTTACGGTGCTGGAAATAAAAACTGCCGCGGAGCCAATTGGAAGATAGAAATTGATCATAAGACAATGAAAATAGAGCGGGCATGATTGGCAAAATTACATTTCTCGACAGAACCATAGACGACATGCCGCCAGTCTGAGGCAAAGGAGGTGGGGGGACATACATACAGACAGACAGACAGACGACTGCCATGGGCAAATACAGAGGCCGGAAGCCCAGGAAGACAAAATGTAAACTTTGAAAAGTGAATTATCTCATCGAGTTCTGGGCCACGGAAAAAAGGAGCGACACGACGTATGATGAATATTAGGGCGATATAGACGGGAGGGAATAATACAGCGACGATGGACACGAATATTCGTATTACAAATACGGTGCGCTGCGGCATTCAGCCCCCAAAAAAAAGATACTTCCGGAGAAGGATGAGAATGAAAAGACGTCATATAGACAAAAGTCAGGGTGGAGTACGAAATACCAGGAATAAATTAAAATTTCATTCATTAAATGACGTACCCCTGTATAGCTAAAAAGGGCAAAGAATGTGCGCGGCATTGATTTTGAACATGTACCGACTGACTATTCTTTTGGGTCAAAGTTTTGAAAGGTTTTCCTTCCAAAGGGACGGAACCGAAATCCCACGGACCCTCCTGTGGCTAATTGTGTTTGTTCAGAGTGAAGAAGCTGAATTACGATTGGGACGTAATTTTCCTAAAAGCATTGGCACAATCCCCGCGAAGCTTCCGTAAACTTCCACCTCGGAAGCCCCAGATGAGATAACTTGCACTTATCCCGGAATATTGCACTCAATAATATGACGACTACGAGTTGAATCAACAAGAGCGTCGGCACGATAATGATCTGACTAATCAAGATTCGTGATTGCCTCCTTGTAGAGCAAATTAATACTTATCAACAAAAATATTACCACCAGAACATTAAAACTGGGGAATTCAGAAGCATTATTAAAAGTAAATGCAATGAGAACGCTTGACGCTAGCAAATTATAGATAAAAGTCTTACAAATACTTGTACATAACTTTCCTAACTCACTGTCGCCATTTCAACATAAATCAGTACTCCTATTAGTTTAGCACAAGCGCAGCACGCTTAAAGGGGAACGTAGGCTTCAAATTTATTATACATAAGGCGAAACAGAAGTTTGCGATGAATGAACCACTTAACTATGTGTTTAAGGTTGACTGCTTAGCAAGGCGAGTGAGTATTCGTAGGAGAATGGGCAAGGAAAATATCTAATTTAATTTTCAATTTAAATATACGAGGTTTAACATATGCAATACTACTTCTCATATGAACTTTCCACATGCCTCAATTACTTAAAAGATGATGGTAATAATCTGATTCACTGTCACTTTTACGTACGCTTCAAAACATAGTCGCACCACTATAAATAGGATAATTCGAGGAAAACAGCCAATTTTTAGTGTGAATCTCAATGTTGGCACGAGTCACTAATTGCAGAATACATCTCATTAAGTTCCTAAAAGTTAATACTCATTCCATAGATCTTAGCAATAAACCTTAAGTAATGAATACCTCGAGTTTATATAAAATCAGATAAACATTTATCTCGCTCACCATAATTTTAATTCAAATACCGGCAATAGAATGACCAAGGAATGGACGACAAAAATTATTTTGGAAAGTTAACCTCGATTAGTGAACAGCGGACAAGGATACACTTGCATTGAACAAAAAGAAACTGGCAAAGCAGACGCACGGACCAAGAGAAGTGGCTTTGCCGATTCACCGGTCCACGGCCTTCATGTTACCGAACTGCATCGGACGTCATTCACATACTTCCACCGAAAAAAAAATTTCCACTTAACGCATGGGTACACACACTCTTGCAGGTACGCTCAGCAAATCTCCTGGAGGGTATAGCCTACCATCCGAGGTGGAGATTTGGTCGAGTTTGCCGCCTGCAGGCACGCAGGCAGTCAGTTCCCATTACGGCGAAGAATGAAGAGAAGCAATATACACGAATTACAAGCTCATGGCGTGGGGGAGGGGGAGATGAGACGGAAGGGAGATAGTAATTTTCTTGACACGATCACGATCCCTGAAGAAAAAATGCAATTCTTTTGGGTACGAAATATATTGTACGGTTGTTTTTTTGGGGGGGATGAGAGTCCCTCTGAATCGGAAAAAAATTATTATTATTCACGATTTCAATCGAAGGACTTCCGAAAAATGGAAACACAACTCTAAAAGACTGAACACAATTTCCACCCAACGGTTTTTAACCTTTGGAGTGTGTACATCTCGGAAATCTGAGAGTGAGTGAGATGGAGGGAGAAACGGGGGGGGGGGAGAGAGCGAATTTCCACCGATCCGATTCTTCGTTTTTCCGCTGTACGCGTGCCCCCCCCTGGGCGAAGCGAGTCTGACGTTTTTTTCCCTCCCTCCCGAAAGCGTGCAGACTCACGCAGGGGCTTAATGCTGCCGCTACCGTTTCATTTTCTCTTTTTTTAAAGCTTTTATTCCTATTCTATATATCCCTCTCGCCACCCCTACCTCACCACCCCGCGCAATGTCGAACGAATCAAGAATTATTTCGGGTCAAAACAGCGCCGGGGCGGCCCTCCTCCTCCCACACTCCACACACCACCTCTCAACCCCTCCCCCTTTTCCATCCATCCCTTAAAACCCTTACGCCCTTAAACTCTCTCCTCCCACAATTCCCTCTGCGCTTTCGTTTCGCTCCCTTTGTGAAGAAATCCACCCTTTTCACAAAGGATGAGTTTACTTTTTATCCCGCGATCGGAAAAAAGGGAGGCGCTGGCAGTCGCTACCGGAAGGGATGGGTCACGCAGAGGTGGGAGGAGGAGGAGACAGGTGCGGCCGCGAGAGGAGGAGGGGGAGACGGCTGAGAGGAGCGGGCGAGTGGAAAGGGGGAGGACAGGGAGGGAGACAACGAGAGGAAGAGAGAATAACACAAAGTAAGCCCACAGTGGATCTGTACCACCACCACTGTACCACCTACTTAGCAAGGCATAACAAAAGCGAAGCGGAATCGAGAACAATAAATAAATGAAAAACTAAAAGTGCCCGCGAGAGAGAGAGAGAGAGAGGAAAAAAATATAGGAGGAGCACAATCCGCACGATCAAACAGGCGAAGTGAAGGCAAAGGGGAGAAAAAAAATGAGGGAAGGCGAGCGACGGGAGCGAGAGAAATGGGAAAGAAAGGAGAAAAGGAATAAAGAAAAGAGGGAGGAAAGAGAAATGGGTAGAAAGTATGGCGGGTGGTAGGAAGTTGCCAATCGAGATCGCCATCCCCTGCTCGCGGGGACTTGCGAATATAAAAATATGCGAAATGAAATGAAGCCACTCCCTTTTCCGACCACTGTGAGACAAGGAGACCACAGTCCCCGCATTAGTTCCTCTCCCTCTGCCTCGCCACGGGTCTCCGGACTCCCCACCCGCTCTCTACCCACTCGCACACACATCATAATGGATTCGCTTCCTAGCGATCATTTTTACATACATATCAATCACTCCGTTCCCTTCCGGGGTAGACACAGTCAAAACGTTTCACTCATTAATACATAATTGTGCACCTAACTCTGCTTCAATAATTTCCTCCATACTGACCTATCCTTGAAAACCTCTTTTGCCTCAATTGCCCCCATACACTGTTTCATGCACGCCCTCCTGTTTTTAAAACTCCTCATATTCCTCCTCCTAAGAATTTCCTCAACCACATTCAACCACAACTTTCTCGGTCTACCTCTACCTCTCACACCATTCATTCTACGCTCATATATCTGTTTCGTTATTCGACTCTCGTCCATTCTCTCCACATGGCCAAACCAACGAAGCACACTCCTTTCATACACGTCCATTACTGGAGCATCTAATCCACAATCATTTCTTACCCATTCTGACCCTATCCATCCTACTTATGCCGCAAACACTCCTCAGATAACTCATATCCACAGTGTTTAGTCTACCCTTATGTCTATACTAACATACCCATGTTTTACTACCATACAACAAAGTGGGGAGAAGTACACTTTTGTATTTTTGGCGCCAATTTATTTATGAGAGAAGAGTGGTGCCGAACGATGGTGGAGAAGGGGGTGGAGGGAGAGGGGAAAGTCTTGAGGAGGGAATGGGCATCGAGGCGACCGAGGAGGCGACCAGATTCACAAAGAAAGCGATTGATACGTGAATTGAAATTAGAGACTAATCCAAAATTTATTTCTAAAATCATTTTTAAAAATCACATACAGCACGATGCTACTTAAAGTGATGCAATAACAACTAAAAAAGAACAGGTACTTAGAAACATTCACTAGAGGAAGGTAAACAAATTATATCTCAACATCAGGAGACAGTAAAAATTATTTTGTTGGGGAATGGCTTACGCATCGGTTAGCAAAGACGTTGACATAAGCTGAAAGGGTCGATTTTTCAGAAAGAGATTCTAGAAGAGAAGAGAGGCTAAAAATAAGGAAGTGCTTTGTGAGTGATAATCTAGGAGTCGGGATACGGAGCTAAGAATGAGTCTTGGTGGGCCGCGTAGGTATTCTGAAACAAGGTCAGGGCGGTCAATGGTCGAATTCAGAACGGCGTGGATAACTCTAATATACGTTATAAGAAAGTTATTATAAAGATTAGTAACGGAGAGTGAACACAAGACAGCATCTGAGGGAAGGTTGCGGAGATGAAGCACTTTACTTTTAACATAGCTAATTCCTTTTTTCACGGTACGAATTACTAATAAAAAGTATGTGAAACAACTCTTATGCATGAATTTGATGTCATCTAAAAGACCATCAATAGGGAGCGTTATAATCTCGTTAACACACGCCTATTATACAAATTTCCAAAGACTAGCAACTGAATCATACATATGAAAACGTAGCCTTTTATATAGCAGATATGTTTCACAAATAATCATAAATACACACTTAATTCCTGCGTAAACGAATATATCTAAGGATGAGAACAGGAGAACAGATACGGGAAAGCGAGGAAAGGGAAGAGATTACGATAAGGGCCACGCGTAGTTGAGACATGGAGTTGGTGGGTAGTCCATTGGGGCTTAGGAGGGGGATGTTTTAGAAAGAGGATGAGGCGTGTGAGGCGGTAAGGGGTGGAGGGAGGAGTTTGACGAGGCGACGTGAGATGGAGGCGGAGGAGGAAGAGGAGGATGAGATATCGTAATAAAGGCACCTTGACATCTCCGCCCCCCTCCCACCCCAACTCCATCAAAAAGCAAACTCAAACGAAACTATAATCAAATAAAAAAGTTATTGATAAAAATAAACGGGGGAAAATTCCAACGGATCATGACGGCGCGGGTGACAAAGGAGGACTTCCCATCGCTCACCCTCCAGGTTTGTGCTGCGCAGGAACACCCCCACACCACCGACCCATCTTCCCCTTCCCCCACTCCCCTCTCCAACTCCGATCCTTCCCATTTCACTCCACCCCACACCCCTATCAATACCCTCGCCCTGCCTCTTCCATTCTGCACCCCGTCCCCTCCAAACTCACCCTTCGATACTCTTATTTCCTGTACGAACTCCCACCCCCACGCCAATAAATGTGTACGCACACAATGTATTTACAAACAATATTTTCGGTAAACTCGTACAATGAAGGTAGGTTGAAGGACGGGCGAAAAGAAAATATGAGTCTTCAATAAAGAAAAGCCCAATATGAAGGCAGAAAGGGGGATAAGAAAAATGAGAGTTACGGGCACTGGTGGAAAATGGGAACGGGTGGGTCTCGACCCTGACGTGACGAGGATCGAAAGCAGAGGCGAAATATCGCCAATAATTAAAATTAAAAATAGTTATCCGTTTCAGATACATATGTAGTATGAGACTTGAGCCATCCACTAAGTTAAAGAATAAAAATATCATCTAAGTCAGCTGGCTTGGGTCCATTATCAACAACACGTGAAGTAAGAATAATATAACATGTGAGATATGATTTTCCCTTAGGGTAAATGATCGATTTTCGTTTCATGAGTGTGGAGTCAATTGTGGAAAGAAGAAAGCAGCAGCAACACGAAAAAGTTACACTCATCAAAGGAACGGGTGAGAGACTGAAATGTTAGGACACTATATACTATTTATCGTCATCACCATGAATATTTCTAAGATGAAAGATACACTCTAAATATGTCAACATTCTTGGAGCACTCCCTACAATTTGATAAAAAAAATTCCAAATCAACACCGGTAAAAGAGCGGTAAGGGGGTTCCGCGTACATTTTACCTGAGCTGTCTATAAGGCATAGTGCGGTAGCTGAAGCGCTAACTACGACAATGTTACGAATTTTTCATAATTAAAGCGACAAGAAAATAGAATGGTTTATCCATCACCAAACTGAGCAAAATTAGATTTATCTCTAGCGTTTGATCGCAAACATTCTTTCCTTTCATACACAAACCTACAGAACCACGTTTACGAGGGTGTAGAGAGAGCATCCGGACACAATGCAGCGGTGGTTCTGCGAGAAAATTTGAGGTTTTTGGCATAGAATGAAGAATCGGCGGTGACATAAATCATTTACCATTTTACATCATGAGTATGTACAGCCACACAGCAGAGAGAAATTCACAGCGGAAATGAATATAAAAATATACAGAGTGGAAAACATGGAACATCACCCATTTTAGATACCCATCGACATTGCTAACACTTTTGTTACAATTAGCCAAGATTCGCATGTCACGGTTAAGGGTCGTAACGTGGATTCGCTTCCTACATTCAATTTTTTCAATCTCTCATGGAATGTCTGACACTGCATCCTACAAAGTTTATACGTAACTCTCATACAAGCTGTTATTCCATAAGTCCCACGTAATACGGTTAGGTACGGCAGGTAGTTATATCCGCTTGATTGTTTGAACCCGAATCACAAATGAGACCACCCAAAAAGTGTTTTCATTATTGAATTTCCTGAATTACTCCTGCTCCTTTACTGAATTACTCCTGCATTACTCCTGAATAATCATTTCCATTTTAGCACTCTCAAAAAGGTCAAAATTTTCTAGAAAAATACATTCTCTCTCTATTTCCAATTCCACGTAAGAATTAATGTTGTCACTTATATACATACAGCGCGAGGTTTGTATTGGAGAGAATTTATTGTTTCGACTGACATCCCCTCCGGCACCAATACCCTTTCCGAGATTAGCTTTCGGTCAACTTTCCAGAAATAAAACCAGAGAAACATTAATTGAAGACTACAAAGCGAAAAAAATTGATCAGAGATTCCGTTGATTAAAATTTGAAATTACTAAGAACTGATTACTTTTTCACCGGGGTCTAACGCAATCAAATATACGAAGGAATTGCCGGATGGGCAATGCACTTTTTGGGAGCGGAAATTTTTCTGTTGGAATGCACGTGCGAGTTTCGATACAAGTAACTACAGAGATAAGAAAAAATGTAGCAAAATATATCCCAGGCCCCATGGCCAATTAGGCGGGAGTATTATTTCCGGGGAAACGTAACCTACAGGTCGAGGCGTCCGCCGTTCTAGGAACCACCCGCCCGAATAAAATGCTACCAATTTGGGAGTCGAAGTGTGTACCAAGAATCCGTATGCTCAAGAGAGTCGAATTAATCCAATTTCCCCACTTGACTCGGCGAGGACGAACCGTTTGAAAAAAAATAAACAGAGTGCGAACACATTCCTTTCTGCACGGAAAAGATTCTGCGGAACTATATACTGGCACGGCCGCCGACAACTATCCTCCGAACAATGCGCGCTTCACAATAAAATATTGCATTAAATGAAGAAAATTCGATCATCAAGCCGAATGAATGAAAAAAAATAGCCATGAAACGCACGGCGACCGAAAATCATTCCACTCGATCGGGGCAAAATGTAACGGACGAGCGAGTATGTGGCGTGTGTGTGTGTGATCAGGACTGTGTTCTACATGTGCCTTGGTGATCGCCACCAAGTCTTCAATCAGAAGTTTTACGGGGAAAAGTAACGGTCGTGATTGAAAAATAATGGAAGGGAAATCGAGTCACAGGGAAGAGGATGGGGCACACTGGAGGAGAGAGGGAGAGAGAGAGAGAGAGATGTAGGAACACGTGAACGCATATACCTACGGCCGGGGGAAGAGAAGATGTGAAGGGAGGAAAGAATGATTAAAGGAGCACACAAATATTTTTCGCTCGGCCACGTATTATTAATTTTCGGAATGGGAGGAGGGGGGGATAGGCCGGGGGAAGGAAAAGAGAGGGGGGAAGGGTGGAAGTTACGAAAAAAAATATAAATTGGAAGAGATTGGAATCGGTCGTTGATTTGATCTCGACCAGGCCATCGGTTTCCTTGTAATTCTCGTTTCAATTGGTTCCAAGGGGGGATGCGGAGAAATGGGGAGGGATTGTGTAGGTATGGACTGGACGGGATAGAGTAGAGAGATGGAGGTGGGTGGTGGAGAAAAGGAAGGTGGGAGGGAGGGAGGGAGAGAGAGAGAAGGGACGGAACGGGTGGTCCAGCTGCTTGCTGCCATCGTTGCGAGGGTGGGAGGGGGGACGAAAAGGCTTCCACACTTGGACGGTGCACATGTGAGAGAGAGAGAGAGTGGGTGGGTGGAATAGAAAGGGGAGGAGGAGCAAAGTTGGGAGGCATCGGTCGAGGGCCGGCCGAACTTTCGAATGAATCATGATGCAATGCTGCTGGGCAAAAACGTGCAAATTTGTCGTCTGAAGGCATTTGTAATAAACGAAAACGGGGAGTCCCGGGGAGATTGTGTACCAAAACATAACATTCCTCGTATAACTCAATACACCCCCTCTCTCTCTCTTTTTCACTCTACAAACCCCCTCGGAGTTGGATGAAATTTCTTCCAATTTTTTGTCCTCGGCTTAATCGATTTCTATGACGAAAGGGACTCGGTGGATAAAAAAATATGCACGTATGCCGTAATATAATTCCAATGATCATAGTGCTAGCGTAAAGGCTTACTTTTGTCCCGCGCACGGCATCCAGGCACTGCAGGAATGACAGTCCGTCACGATCTCCAAGATTCACTCTTCCGGCAACGCAATTGTTTGTGTGACGTTGACATCAATACCCGATGAAGGCATCTCAAAACGAGATGTAATAAAGGCGAGGGTACTTCTCTTCAAAGCCTAGTTCCAACTAACACTGAGGCTTGTAAATTTTTCCTCATTGTGATGCAATTTACGTAAATATATTCTCCTTTAGAGACGAAAGGACACTGTAATTTTATATTTATGAGTAAGGTGGTATGCTTTCAGTAACGCAATGCGATGTATACACGATAATACTTCCTCTCCTCTATTTTATAAACGGTAATACTTTCCTCTATAGTTGCAACAATGGGTCTGCGTCAATCAGGAGACGCATTAGAAGTTTTGATAAACTCTTTCCCAAGTCTTCATCAAACAATTTTTGGTCCTAAAGAGTAATTTAGGATTTGATTCAAGGGCCCAGAATTTGATGATTCATTCATGTTATCAGCTGAACAAATATGACAGAGTATGATTTAAAATGTGAACTGAATCATAGTCTGGGTACAATTTTAGCATCTATCTTAAACATTCAAAAGAAATGTGATACCATACCATCACCATGGGCCCAGGTAACCGAGATCATAGGTATTTAAGGGACTAAGATGTCGTATGTCTTATTAGTGTTATTATTAAAATTTATGACAAAGATCAGAATTAAAATTTGCACACAGAAGACCATTCGGTTATCAATGATTGAAGCAGAAAGTACATAGCTTTAGTCTTCGAAATGTTACAGCTAAATAAAAACGCGACGGCGTAAATGGAGAAGGCAATATAAAAAAATTATCCAAAGAGATTGAAAGTTTATGACATGGGAAAAAATTGATTAATGTATTTAATCCTATTCCATATGCTCAGGCAGATTGATGACAGAGTACATTAAGACTAAGCATCGTTAAAAAAGGTGACTACAATGCAAAAACAATAGCACCAGCCAATCAAATGAAGGGAGTAGCGGTGTATTTATCAGTTAAGGTTTGCCTCATATTTTGAGGAAATGCGTCAATCAGGAGACGCTTTCGAAGTGTTGATAAACTCTTTCACAAACCTTCATCAAATAAGTTTTAGTTCTACAAATTAAGGTAGACGAAGTCCTTCTTAAATGATGAAATAATATTGCCAACACAAGTACATTTTGTTGGATGCAGACGATAAAAACACTGCCGAGCGCAAGATTGGTAGATTATATTCTAAGTTCCTTGGTCGAATGGCATGCACTCCCACATGTGAAAGGAATAACTGAGGAGGGTAAGAAAACGAACGCAATACACCAGGCTTCGTCGCGCAAGAAACACGCATGTAGACGACAAGCAGTGCGCTATTGGCCGCCTAAGTGAACGCGAATTCCACCACGGCAACTTCCGTACAGGTAGTATGATCGAGGATTTTCTGTTGCCACATAGGAACCGCATTGGAACTTCATTTTAAATTTGTGCTGGAGCACGAATTAAATGTAGCAATATTGGTGAAGCAAAATCTATTTAATATGACAGAACAATTCAGCAAGTAACTAAATCGAACTTCACCGTTGCACGCCGGTAACTGAAAACACACTCACAACCACGTAATATATGTGATCTAAAAAAATCATTACGTCCTCGGTTGAGTATTTGATGAATAGAATCAAAGCGCCAAATGTGCGACAGAACTTACTCATTTCCAGTCACGGTGTATCTATGGAGCGCACAACTCCATTATTTCCTATGGGAAACGGGATCAATTTCTTGAAGAGTGCCAAAAGAAGTAGCGCGATGAGTGGTTGATGCTTTGGTACCATAAAAAACAGGAATCCTTTTTCTCTACAATGAGGTAAAATCAATTAAATTTTAAGCACATCTATGCCTCACTCAAACTATTTTAAGTGCTCGACTTGTTCCAAAAGTGCAAGACGATCACTCGCGGGATGAATTGCGGGGGAGCGAGGTGGACTCTTTATATAAAAAATTGGCATCACTCACGGGTTTAGGCAATAAATTGCCACGGTCTTTATAAAATGAAATAAACACGGTGGACAATGGAAGGGCGATTGGTTGGGAAGAAATGAGAGGGAGGGGGGCGCTCAAACTGTCGGAGAGAGAGAGACATGTGCGAAACCAGTGATCCCTTATATAAGGCGCCGGACCCTTCGTAGACACATCCCCACCGCCGAGAGATGACGTGGAGATGGGGTCGGTTCACGAGGGGGCAAAAGGGGCCTCTACCAACAACTAACTCTCCCTTCCCTCGGCATCCCTTACAAGGGGGGAGGGGGCAGTCGGAATGGAATCGGTTGCGGAGCACGGGGGGAGGAGTGACTGAAGGAATAAGGGGAGCACAGTGGAGCGATGTGGCGCGTATGAGAGGGAGGAACGGAGGAGGCAAGGGAGGGAGAAAGGGTTCGAGGACATTTTCAGTTTCAATTAAAACACCTTTCATTCGCCGCTTTCATCGTCACTTTCAAAAAACCAACCCCCCTCCCCCACGTGCCCGTACTCTCCCCATGCATAGACACTCTTCCTCCCCCCCCCCAACCTCACCACCTTCGATTCCCTTAGTCTGCACCCCGACGCCCACCCCCCCGATCACCCGCGTACCCTAAAACCCTTGGGCCGCTCTGGGCTGCCTTCCCTTTTCCGTTAGGGAGATTGGCCGATGGGAGTAAAAAGAGGGGAAATGGGGAAGATCCCCCAAGCAGTTCGCTTTTCAATTCATTTTCTGTTCCGAGCTGACTGGCTGGCTGGAGGGTTAATGGGTGAGCTGCAAGGGGGTGGGGGGGGGGGGATGGGGGTGCCGGACGCGATGGCGGGGAGGAGAGGGGGGGAAGGGGTTCGGCCGTTTGCGAAGTTCCACCCAGGGAGCGAGCGGGAGGAAAAATTGAGTAACGAATTTCCAGTTATATAATTTTTTTTGTGCTCGCCGACTTCGGATATGTATGAAAGGAAAAAAATGAGAAATATAGAACTTTGGCGGAATCCGTGCCAATATCGAAGAGGGGTCAATGGGGAGGCGTCAGTGTTAGTAGAAAGGGAGTTTTAAAAAAAAATCATTCGAAAGCTGATTTTCTCTGGGAAAAGGGTTGCGCTAATACTTACCACACGAAACCGAAGGAAAGATGAATACGAGAGGAGAGAAAGTGCGAGAGGCGTTAGTGTTTTGTTTTTCTCGACGATTCGCGTAAATTAGCCGTGGGGGCATGGGGGGGGGGGGCGCGGAAAGAGAGAGCGCGTGAGTGGGTGGATTGAAAAGTAGAGAGAAAGAGAAGGAAGGCGCCCCAGCGTAGGGGACGAGAAATTTCCTCCCGGTGGATTTTCTCAATTCTGCACAATGTAAAGGGAGGGTTAGGAACGAACGCGTCTCCCAATGTCCGTCCAATTTCACTTAAATCGAAGTGGCGCAATTACTTGGACGAAAACAGGAAATTAATTCCCGAAAAAGTTTCCACCCCCCTCACCCTTTTAGCATCGATTCGGATGTGAATTTTAAGTTTATCTTTTTCGCTTCTAGCTTTATTTTTTTTCCAAAAGGTAACAAAAGCCGAAGACAATCGCCATGTACGAAAAGGATGCTAATAACACAATCACTCGATAAGAGGGACCCGATAAGCTTGTTAGGACCGGGAACAAAACTAACGGAGACATTAATTAGGGAGGTGATCCCGGGCTCGAGGGCGGAATCCACGCACCGGGAAGGAGAAACCGTCCATATTTTCCAGGCTGAGTACCTATTTGTTCTATCAAGAATAGAGGAAAGAAATGAAGTAAGGAGCTATTCGCAAGCTTCACACGCTCACGAGTAATTCTACGGCAGGTAGGGAACGGTGGATGGAGTTACGCATCGTAAGTAAGAAATGAAGTAAGCAGCTATTCGCAAGCTTCACACGCTCACGAGTAATTCTACGGCAGGTAGGGAACGGTGGATGGAGTTACGCATCGTACACACAATTCCATCGTCTTAAAACTATTGAGAACTACAATCATATTTCTGTTCCACATATACATCTTGAGGAAAGCAATCTTTACTTAAAAGAAACGTCATCTTTGAATGGCCCATCAAAGTTTATTAATAAACTCCTTTCCATTTAAAGGAAAAAGTAGATTATAACGCGGCTTTTGAGCTCAAATTCTAACCAATCGAGGGAAACATTGACGCGCCAAGAGAGTCGGTCCTCGCATTGCGTTTAAGCGGATATGAACAATTACCTAAAGCAGAACGGCCAATTCACAACGCCAGAAAGTAAACCACTTTATCATAATTGGGACGCCGAGAATAATTTTACAAGAATAAGAATCGGCAATAATACTTTCCAAATTATGATAGCCTCTCCATGCGCGGATCACAAAAAGAAAGAAATATTTGACGCTCTTTGCTTTGGTACACCTCATAATCATCTGGTGTTCTGCCTGCTAGCAGGTCCCGTACACCACTGCTGTCTCCATCCGCTTCTGTCCCGAGCTACCTTCTTTGCTTCATCATAGCTGACGTTCTTCACCTGATCCACCAATTTAATTCTTCACCTTCCTCTCTTTTCCTTTCCTTCAATTGAACCCTCAAGTGCCACAGTTATTATACTTTTCCCTCTCATCACATGGCCCAACCAGTTTCCTTTCCTTTTCCTTATTTCCTTTAGGAGCGATCTTCCTTCTTTTACTTTGCTCAAAACCTCTTCATTTCTCATCTTATCTACCCATCTTACTTTCTCCATCCTTCTCCACACCCACATTTCATAAGCTTCTATTCTATTCCTTTCTCTCTTCCCTAATGTCCACGCTTCACATCCATACATGAAAACGCTCCATGAATAACATTTAGCTAGTCTCTTTCTAAGCTCCAGATCCAGGCTTTTATTGCATAGCAAGTTTTTCTTCTGGCTGAAGGCCTCTTTTGCCATTGCTATCCTTGCTTTTATTTCGGCAATACTTCTCCAGTCGTCTGTAACCATCGTTCCTAGGTACCAGTAGCTTTTCACTTGTCCTATTACATTATGGTACACCTAGCGTTCAACATTAAAAATCGACGCTTCTCCGCAATCGTAGTAAGTCCTAGAGTAAAGAAGTTGCCCCGGAGAGAGGAAAGCAGAAAAAGAAACAGGCGCGCAGCAAGAAGTCATCTGGAGAAATTCTAAAGCAAACAGAAGTATTTACGTTCACGATAGCAGGACGAAAGGATCATCTGAAGAAATCCACTCTCTGTGTTGACGATATCACCTCACAGAGCGAAGGGCTAGGATTTTAAATGACGTACGTCGTTGCTCCGACAGCGGACGAGCGAGGACCCCTGAAAGGTAATGAAATCAGCCCTCGAGAGTTCTATGACGCCAATTGATCAATCGCATTCAGGAGATCCATGATTGAAACCCGCAGCGAGCGAAAACACGGTCCACGTGACAGGAACAGAGTCCCTCTTATCCGCGCATGTGTTTAACGTTTTCAACGAGCCCGTAAAACACAAAAGTCGACACGGCATGGAGGCATAACATATTTATCCGTTCGACATACGCAAGCCCCGTCCCGTCAACCCCAGAGCCCCTCCCCAATTAAATACACGTATACTTCGACGGGGGGATTCGACGTCTCGCGTTAAAAACGATCGAGAGGAAAGGGAAGGGGGGAGGGAGGGAGAAGGAGTTTTAATTTCTCGTTAATTTGCGAAGCAAACCCTCCACCCGACCCCCTTCCAGCCTCCACTCATGGCCTTGCGGACCAAATGAAATTAGCCAAGGAATGACGAGTGTCCGAGGGATGGCCGTGTTGTCACGCCGAGCCCATTATTTCATATCCTCAATTTATGACTCGTCGAGATACGAACACACCGGATTGGGAAAAGAATTGAAGAGAGCAATAAAAAGCTGGGAGAGGTGTCTCGTGGGGGGTGGGAAAGGTGCACTTCTTGGAGAATCTTATCGATTCTGTTTGTGGGCCGTGATCTAACGTCCACTGAAAGAGCTGGTAAAACATTCAAAGAGAACGATAGGAGGAGGAAGACTTTTCGAGAATAATTCCACTGAGGGAAAGAAGCGTATTTGTCTCTCCGCACGACTGTTATTCAAAATGTCTCCAAGTCTTTGATAGACATGAAAATGCTTATTTACAATATGCAGCTGATCAATTATCACTTTTTGAATAAATTTCCCGAACTTCTCAAAGTTGGTTTGCCACTGCTCGTTTCTCTCTTGAGAGAATGTAACAATAAGCAAGATAAGGAGCATATCAGCAACGCATACGAGAAAAACCAAACAGTAATCCGTTACAGTTTTAGTCCACAAGACCACCACAATGACCACGGAAATCCACGCATGCATAAATGTACACATTTAACGTATAGTTAAACGACATACAACACTAGAGAAGACGTGAGAAAAGGAAAATATTCCCCCCTCATGTTCTATCTCATCAAGATGGCTGTTTTGACTTTTTTTTTAATTACGCCAACAAAAGAGAGAGAAAAAAGACAGGACATTATCGATTCCGAAAAACGCTTACCGCATCCAATTAATTACTATGAAGAGGGGATCGCGAAAATTTCGAAAAATTAATCCACTTTGGCGAGAGGGGAGAGAAAAAAGGGCGAAAATAATAAAAAACTATGACCATCGCCGTTTTTTTCTTTCTCTTCTCCACCTAAAATGCCAATTAAAAAATAAAAGCTTATCTCTCCATCCACGTTTTAAGGGCGTAATTGGGATTAAACGTGCGATGGAATTCGATAATAAAGAGAGTAGCGTAATAATTTATGGATTTATTGTTCTTTCCGCGCAAACGGAAATTCCTGAAAATTAAGTATGTGGATTAGGCGATGATCCTTCCGATAGCCTGCAAGGAGTGGGTAATCCCAACGGCAAAAACCTGCCACTGCTCGCTCATCCGACTGGCTCAGGTGATCTCGGCAAAACGAAGATAGGGCAAACAAAACGAAAAGGGGGGGGGGCGAGAGACGAAATTGAGAGAGGGTGGGGAGGGAAAGGTGGAAGGAGGGGGTGAGGCAAATAATGACCAAGGGACATGATTCCTGATGAAAGGTTTTAAGTGTGATGAGTTTTGACCAGTATTTCACGGGGGTTCCGGAAGGCGAGGGGGGGGGGAGGGAGTGAGTAAATCCACCGCGTTAAGGTACCAAAATTCATCAAGTCGATGAGACGCACGCCTCGCACCCACCGCATCATTTTCTCCGACTTTTCGACGCCTGCACACATTTACCCCCGGGGAAAACCTGCATTGCATGCATTAAATATGAGTCGCTTCGCGTAACCCATCGACCAGGAACTGGTGCCGTGAGCCCTATGGGAGACCACGTGTAACGTTTGAGAGTAAGTACATTCTTCGACACCCCCAAACTAGAATTACTTCGGCTGGGAAAATGGCCATGCAAATTCCCTATGCATCAGCATTTAAACTTTCCCGATGCTTCTCGTTCTTATGTAAGGTCCAATACTTTAATGTAATCCGTTGCATCAGTTGTAGCAAGCAGATAAATATAATACCATTTCTTTTAATATGAAGACAGTGATATATATTCCTTAAACATATATGAAAGAGTAAAGGGAATGAATAAATTAATGAATCTATATCACTTAATATTATAGGGGCTCAAATATTATAAGATATATAAAAATAAGACGTCAAATTCTTTCTGTGGTGGTTAGACTGTGAATATATTATTTCCATCAAATATTTTATTAAAATGTTCTTTATTCAAAGTAAGATGATTTGGTAATCACGGATATAAAGATAAAATTGAGATAAGATTCTTTGGTGGATTACGTACATTAAATACTATAGCCAATACCCGAGTTACAACGATGAAAGGTGCACTCATGAGATGAACTCGATTAAAACTGAATACAGTAAAATTCTCCCTTACTTACACCAGTCATTAATAATAACAACTTCTTGAGTGCAATTGACGAGTAACGTATGCTATACTTATATCCATAAAAATACTCCCTGGACATATAATCCTATATTCCTTATGATTGGAGTAGGAGAATATTGGAAGAAGCGAATGATTTGTGATATTAAGAGAGGCATATTGATATTATGAAGATATCCTACAAGATGAGATGCCACCATACCGAGATTGTATGGCTGGATAGAGAAACCATCAGCAATAAATGAACAGAGGGAGTCAATACTACACCAAAACATGCACCACATTTAGAAAGTGTTACAGCAACAAAGAAAATTAAAAACAGTTTACTAATTAAGTTAAATTAACAGTTAGTATACCGACTAAAAACTAAACATTTAAATGCGAGAAATATTTCCCATTTTACGTCAAGGCAATCACAAACATTTTACTCTGTGGATTATGAGCATTACTGTAGAACCATTGCGAAAAATACGAGCGCTTTTAAGGAGGAGTTCCGCATTTAGGTACCAGGTAGACTCTGTTGCCAGGGAGAAGAATTCACGCAAGATTAAAAATAACCAGGGAGCTCCGATAGGGAATTTTTTGGCGGTTTTCACTGAAACGGTTGGACGAGGGAAATCTCGTGGACTGACAAATAAATGCCCGTCGCCCTGCGTGCACTCCCCTGCCGAGCAAGGCTTCAGAACTCTGGAGGGAGTCTGTGCACGCAACGAGGGCACTTGTTCATGTCCGCCCCGAGGATCATTAGCGGGCAGGAACCGGGCACGCCCAGAGGCGAGCCCCGCCAAACGAATTAATACGGAGACAAACGAGTAGATACGCCTTTTTCTCGATTCGCAGGCGCGGTGGCCGGAGGGAGAGGCGGGTCAAATTAGTTTGCCCAATCATTCAACCGTCCGTTAAGACCAAGGGCCTACGGCACGAGCAAGGGCCTGCGAGAGTGATAGAGACGCCGTCCCAGACTGCTGGTATTTGGATGACCAGAGCATGAATACATATTATGGATTCGGATGTTCGGCATTGTTGCCTAGGCTACGTGTTGCCTAAATTTCCACTTTTAGTTCACCCAGTCCTTGGCGCTTCTTCGATTAGAGTCTTTTCTGTTGTTATTGTAAATAGACGTAGTTGATTGTTGCTAACGTGAGACTGTGGTAAATACTCAATAACGATCGAGGAGATATGAATTGCTTGATGCTTTGAGTAATATCTTGCTATTTTTGTTATCTAAAATTTACTTTTTAAATGCTAGAGAGGAAATATCTATTACAGGAAATGTTAAAAGGTTTATAAAACGTTCGTCGTGTGCCGAATACGATGTTTGCCATAATCCGATTATAATTGGAATGCATTAAGCCTGTTTTGCCAAAACAAATAATTCGGAATGCCTTGTTTGAACAGAACTTGCATCGTACCAGGCTGCAAAACAGGGTATGCGTCTACGAGGACCCAAAATAGGAGACGTGGATTGAAAAATAAGAATCTGTTCAAGGCGGCGGAGAGTGCATTCCTTTTTACCTACACTGCAATGATGGCCATTGGGAATGCTCATGAAGTCACTTCGAATTACTATTAAATTTCCGTATAGCGATATTCACGAAATGCTAAGAAGTTAATAGTGCATTTGTGTAATTAAATTTGGAGAGGAATAAAATATATCTGTAGACCGGACGATATTAAAAAAGTGTATAATTGCATCCCGCGTGTAGTACTACATTTTTTATCCACTTCCCACTGTATTATGATTAATTGTAAGTAAAACCCATGTATATTTATGGCAAAACCGGTAAGACGTGTTTATTTACAATCTGTCGACTGTATTTACATTTGAACTTCCGTCCTTCATCACTAGGCGGAACCACTTTCCAAAAAGTCGTTTGTTTACTGGAATTCTAGACAACGCTTTTTGGCAACGAGATCCCAATCCATAATATATATTCATGGACCAGAGAGAACATATTATGCTTTATGATGCAGTTCCACTATTACGTCAAACAAGAATTACCGCTTAGATACGGGCGTTAGAAAAACATATCAATCGCAAAATGGCAATTTCTGGTTATTGCAACATGCATGACAGAGGGGTAAATACATGCTCCGATAGACTTCTGATTCCGATACAGTTTTTCTCATTACATCGTGCGACGAAGATCGCATTAAATTCTTAGTATTAAGTTACCAAAAGAAGTTAAAGAAAGAAGTTTAAACTGAATCAAGGAGAAACAGCCTACAAAAATGTACATAATCCTTTAATCTCCACTATCATAAACCAATAAGTCATTTAAGAGAATTAGGGCTTTAAATAATCTCCCGAATGTCATACTTGAGTTTCACTGCATCCTATTTCAAAGTGGTGAGCTCACTAATCGCTGATTAATGCAGTAACAATGGCGAGGGCTGAGATACAAAGTAATTCGGAAATTCGATGAATTCGCTTCGCCTACAAGCAGTATTTGACAGCAAATCCGAACAGAAAACAATAAAACCGGAAAGAATAAGGATCGTGATAAAGTATATGCAATTACTTTGCCTAACTTTAAAGAGAAATATTTAATGCAACACTTTCTTTTTCTTAGAAATTTGACGATCGAAACCCACGCCGGTACTCACAGCGAAGTACTCCATTTTTACTTTTATTGATGGTGTAAAGACTAATTCACCACTCGGCCTTGTGGAAAAAAACATAAACGAAATCCAAAGCTGCGGTAAAGACCAGTTTATTACCACACATCCATTGTGAAAACAGTCTCTTTTTTACCGGTAAAATCCTGGTAGCTCTTCGGGACAAAACGTTCATCGAACAAGTTCAATTTCGTGGCTAACCTTATAGGTATCATATGTTTCTGCTTCACACGGGTCTCGACGGCATGAGAAGAGCCAAAGATACAAAACGCTTCAGGAGGGATCCACCCAAGTCACCCGGACGCTTCCACAAAGCGGTTGAGGCGCGTAAGGTAGGCAGAGGACGTTAACCACGGCGGGAGCGCCGATTTACTTGTAAAAAAAACATGCGTTCGTAGCGGTGGGTATGTCGGAGGGAGGAAAAGTGGATGGAGATATAAAAATAAGAAACGGAGAAATAAATGAACACATTAATTAGGAAAGGGTTTGGCCGAGTCGGGTCACTCAACCCCAAGGGGGCGGGAGGGAGGGGGGTTGGACTAATTCCTACATCGCCCTCCCGTGAGGGGGACAATCGAGGAGGGAGGAACGGGTGGGTTGTGTGTCCGTACTACAAAGTGCGGTCGGAGGGGCGTACAACATGAAAACTCTCGGAGCATTTCTCCTGACCTAGGGTCTCCTCCGCCCCCATTTTCATTGTTTCCGCGCGACTTTTTTTTCGGAACGGTAGGTGGATAGTTATACGAGAGAGGGCGTGGGTGTGGAGGAGGCGAGTGCAGGGAGGCAGCGACGGCGGGTGAGAGAGAGGGAGAGAGGGAAAAAATTGGAGGAATGACTGTATAGTGAGGGGGGGAGAGAGAGAGAGAATGAGAAAAAGGAGCAGAGATGGTCGCCGCCGGTCGGGGAATTTGTTCTCGCGCGGAAATACAAGCGAAAAACGTTTTCCTACGTGGTCAAGGGTGACACCGGACTCTTTTTAAGCATCCTGCCCGGACGTATGAGGGAGGGGAAGTGTTGGGGTGGGGGGGAGAGGAGGAGAAGGGTTACATTTCTCTGGAATAGGAAGAGATGGGTGGGTGGGTCTAAGAGGGGAGGAGGGTGGAGGGAGAGACAGAGAGCGCGGGGAGATGACAGAGGACTAATTGGCAATGAGGAGTGCAAACACGCGAGATGCAAACAAGCGGACATAATACGCAATTCCTCTCCTCCCCCTCTCTCTCTCTCTCTCTCCGGAAGATTTGATGTCTTTAGCGATTAAAACCAATTGAAACGTTTTCTGAATTATATTCCCGCTGTCCTCTCTCTCTCTCTCTATACATAACGTTCCCTTCCTCTCTTCCCGAGTCTACCCCCCCCCCGCCCATTTTCCCTCCCCATATTATCCAATTTAGATTAACGACTTCCGTTAATTTCTCCCACTCACACACTGGGGAGTCGGAATACGCAGTCAACAATCCTCCACCTCCTCCGTCCACAGTCCAGTTCTTCCTCCGAAGCCCCCCCATCCCGCCCCCCCCCCCTTCTCTCTATTCCTCCCCGACTTGTGAGTTACAGCTGGGATGTAAAAGCTGGATGGGTTGAAGTGGGTGGGTGGACGAGGGGGAGGGGCGGGGGAGAGAGCATGTTGCCGGGGAGATGTCTTTTGTTTTTTTCGTTTTTGTCATTCGCCTGTCTCTCTCTCTCCCTCTCCTCTCTTCCGGCCGTTCGCTCGGACAAATTCATTTTTCGCGAAGAACAATTGGACGAGAAAATAAACACGCGCACACATCCATGCACGACAAGCAATTTAGATTAAGGATTCCGTTTCGAGGGAGTCGCGTTTTTAGATACACACGAGCACTTGCGGGCGGCGTCGCCGGAGAGAGCGGTGACCATAGACCTTATTCAGGAAGAATTCTAAACTGTCGAAACTCGACGATGTCGAGGGTATGACGACAGACCCCGAAACACACGCCAAGTCAACCCTTAGTTCTACTACATTAATACATATGAAGACATCAATAAAACCATTTGAGACTGGCTTGATCTGCCACGAGATTTATTTACTCATGAAACTTTTAGTGAAAAAGATAATTATATACTACTTAAGAAAATTTTCTCGAAAAATCAGTGATGGAGAAAAGCTGAAGTGCACATTATTTCCAAAAAGCAACAGGCCACCTATTTAAGTATCAAGCAAATTCATTAAAGTATTAAAATGAACATGACATGATCGGTTACGAAAGAATTTTACGTGAAAGAAAATCCATCCACCTTCCGAGGTTAGGTCTAAGAAGAAAGACAAGCAAATCACCGATGGACGAGTCCCATGTCTGTATTGACCATGCAGAATTCACACCCTACCGTGGTTGCCATGGAGGACACTTCGAAGCCCAGTGATCCGTATATAATAAAATCGTCGTGATCAAATAATCTGGGACGCATGAGCATCTTTCGACTAGGGAAGATTTACCCCGACAAGACGCCGGGTTTTTTCCCTTCTCCCTTCATTCACTACCCGATCTAGCCAATACCAACCAAACTACACATTGTAAATGATCTCAGTTGTAATGCTCAAATGCGTGAAATACACGATTTTTTCCCCAAAAAACCTTTAGAACCAACAAAGAAAACGCAAAGATGAGTGGGAATAAGCAAAATAAGGGCCTACATCAAAACTAAACTGAAGGGAACATTCACAATTGAAACTGAATGATTAGGCAAATACAAGCTGAAGGCGATCAAAGTGCAGCGACAGTTGCGCAAATAATCGGATGCACACGGAAAACAGGACGTGAAACGACGTGAAGAGCGGCGGCAACGACATGCGCTCCGACATGGGAACACAAAAGGGGAAATAAATGTACTCAACCGCTTCGGACGCGTACTTTTTAGAGCAAAGGGCGTGGAAATGGGAGGGTATGAACTGAAAAACACGCACTAAACCATGGCGACAACGGCCGAGGATCAAGAGGAGAAAGCTCCGCGGGAAAAAAATGTGGCTTAGTGCCTGACAGAGAAGTCGGGAGGGAGGAGAGGAGGGCTGGAAGTTTATATCACGAGTTTAGCACCGACTCCGCGACCCTTCTTTACATTCAATATTGCGGGGATCTAAAGAAAGATGGCGATGGCACAATAAACCTGCACGTCTACATATTTCAAGAGAGAGAGACAGACACGCAGAAAAAAGAGTGAGTGTATTGCAGAGAAGAATTGAGGAGACGAGGCAAGGGGAGCTCATAGTCGGGGGCGGAGAAAAATATTTTTTGGAGTACGAAAAAAATAATGAAAAAAAAACAAAAAAGAAACCTTTTGAATGCTTAAAAAGAAAATGGGAGACACAAATACAGCGGTGGCCTGTTCCAAGCACACAAAGACATGAATTAAAGGCAAACGGCCTTAAAACTCCATCGAAACTTGGAGAGTTAGAGCCAGGAGGGAGAAAGAGAGAGTTTTTGGAATTGTACAGCAAATGGCACAAAGGGTTGAGAGAGAGAGATGATATGTAGGGGAGGGGATTCAGAAATTCGGGATGGTGGGGGTGGGGGGCGGGGGGACATTGTCGGGAGAAGGGGTGAGGGAGGGGCTTACGAGTCGAAGAATGAAACAAGTTGGGGTGAGGGGTTTTGAGGGGCTGTCCACCGGTCTCTCATTTATCCCGCCACCGCCCACCACCCCCGAAACCAACTCCCCTCCCCACCCCACTGCGACGACGGGCGAAAATCAACATCCACCAATCAGAAACTATTAATAAAACAAACACGATACTACGGACGAAAAATCCTTTACGTCCGCTTTTTCCTCACTTCGCGCAAAATATTTAAAAAAACGGAGAGGTGCCCGGTTGGAGGACGGAGTGTGAGCCGAGAAGATGAAGCGGGTGGAAACGTGCGAAAATAAAGCAGATAAAGAAACTCAGCGAATGGGAGTGGGGAGGAAAAGGAGGGATGAGTAAATAGACCAGTGAAGCATAGGAAGGAGGGGGTTCAAATTTTTTACTATCCTCGTGAATAACAAGCGACGAATGCGTGTTGGGTCGATTGATTTTCAGCAAGATGCATCTTCGACTGACTGTGACTACGAGGTGCTACCTAAAGTCCGGGGACTCCGAATATAGCATACGAACTGATAGCAGAACGAACTTATGCCTTGGAGTGCAAATTATTATGCTGCGGAACCGGTGAGGCATGCGGGGTTCGACTAATAGTACGCAGAGTTGACATTAGGTCGATTTTCGGACACTAATATCGCATCACTTTTATATCCTTAGCACATCCTATGCTCCCTTTCATTTCCTCTGAAAGGAGAAAAGCGTGCTGACTGCGACGGCGAAGAAGAGAACGGACTCTTGCTTGAGGGAATGTCCACCGGAGAGAGAGCTTTTCTTCCTTCAATTTCCGCAATGACTGAAATAAACTTGCAGAAAATGCGCAAGGAGTTTTTTTCCGCTCTATATAAGGAAAAATTGCTGCTACCTCCCACCAAACAACAAACTAAAAATGCGCGATTGTTCGATTAAGACGAAAAAGTGGAAGAGAGATGCTATGTCCGCATAGTTCTGCGGTAATAATCTGGTGTCACAACCATCCCCGCCACACGCCACTACGGCGGCTTGCAAAGCAATATTAAGACGTAGTTTCAAATTCGGGAGAATGAGTCATCGACTCCCCGAAACTATTCCGCCCTTCCCCTGTCCACGGTCTTATTCAGTAAGGAATCAACACGGTCGAAACACGTCAATTTCGTGGATGTGGCGTCAAATCTCTCGATAAATCTAAACTTTTGAATGGCATTATTCAAAATTTTTTAGGCTGTGACGTCAAAATTTCGTCAATGTCGAGAATAGAAAATTCCGAGGCCCGTGGAGGTGTTTGGTGTGGTTGGAGATGATACTTCGAGGTGAGATTAGGAGGAGGCAAAGTAGGTAGTCGAAAGAGGTAATGGGCTGTTCAAGTTCGTGACAAGAGAAAAGGATGTTGGACAACCGTGGAAAGGGAAGAAAAAGAATAGGATTCAAGGACGGGATGAAGAAGGGTAGGACAACAAGGAGTTATTGGATGCAAATAGGGCCCACCTTTACTATAATTCCAGAAGATTTTTACCGACTTTTAGCAAAAATTACCCCAATGACAGATTACTCGATAAAATAGCGAATAACCCCCTCGCCAGCCCCAAACACGGAACTGATCGGAAGGAGTGTGCACCGCTTCCCCCACCCCTTGTATTTACATCCCTTTTTCCACCGCCTCCCTCGAGCGCCACTGGCACCCTCAACTGACCCATTGGTGCACGCCCCACAGGCGATAGGCAACAATTATTTGATGACTCGACATACGCACCCTATAGAAGAGCGTTCGAGGGAACGAGGTGCCCCGATGCAGATATTCGACGATTACAACTGGGACAACATGTCGCGAGATTATGCCGAGTTAATTATGGGTGGACAGGGCGCTCGCTGGATTTTGAGCGGTGCTCCCCTCGCGTCACACGAGTTGCAGAGAGTCCGAATCCGAACACGGGAACGCTTCCGCTATTCTTGTTTTCGCACGATCCCTGCCCACGCATTACGCCCCATGGCGGGGACAATATATGGAAATAGGAGTTAAATTGGTAACCAGCGAATAGAGAAGAATAGCGAAAGGATTAGGTCTAGGGCGCAAATCCACGGGTAACGATTAACAAAGTACTTTGTTTGAACAGAGGGGAGCGGTGTGGTAGGCAAACGAGTAGACAGTAGACGCCATTGATGGCTGTTGGCTGGAGGTACCGGGTTCAAATCTGATTTAGGCCTCTTAGAGTGCACCACGCTAAACCGGAGGCGAGTGATCCTCTGGATACCAAATCTTCCTGGGAAATCACACGTGACAAGGGGAAAGACGAAACCCTCTCCCTAACTTGACGTATAAACTTCACAAGCCGCTAGGCTCAGCACTAAAGTGCTCTACTCAATCGATCAAGTTGACTTTCTAAATTCAAATTTACATATTATGCCGCGAGCCATCACACGGGTATGAGCAAGAGGTGTTAGGTCACCTGCCAAGAATAAGTGGTGCTTTGGAAAAAAGAATTGGAGGAGATAAACAAGGAAGTGAATTGTACGTTAACGGAGAGCCTTGGTTCCTCGCTCTGATTTTATTGTTTTCACTGAGAGTACGTGGCAAGGAGGAATTTCGTACCCATTAGTCCGGCTGTGTATATATCCCATTTTATCGCTTCCATCGACTCCATACATATGGCACGGGAATGTAAACTATCCTCTGCGTCACCATGAGACTCAAGAAAGAATCATTTTGCTGGCCATTGGGCAAGAGGGGTCGAAAAAAGCATCAGATATATCAGATGCCAAGACGGTGAAGACAACCACTGATTGGCTGTTCCAAACAAATATCTACTGAAGCAAACTATGATTATTCGGATATCATCACTTTATTATCTAAAACAACTTTTCTAATTGCGGTAGGTCTTTGAATAGTATCTGTGAGACAGCTTATTGACAATTAGAGGAGGCATTCTCCTGAAACGACATTTATCCTCCAGAATATCTCCTCAGCTCATATTATCTATCACTCTTGGTGACGTCAAAAATGTAATTTTTAACATTATTATTATTTTGTGCCCAAAATAATACATTCTTCGGCAGGTTAGATTTTTTGTGCTGTGACGAAATAACGAAGATATCCCGCGAATTTTAAGAGGATTTCACAGAAAATCCTCGCAACGGACCTCGGCTTGCCCGCCCCTGGGTCATGTCGATAAGAAAAAAAGGGAAGGATTGGTTGGATGGTGGGTGTATATTTGCCGGCTCTGGGGAAAGGACCAGTGCATCCAAGAGGGGAGGTGGGACATGGAAAACGGAAAATACAAGCGGGCAAACAGCGGCGAAAACTTCAAGCGAAAGAGCACACGGGGGCGAGGACGCATTCCGCCCTACCTGCCAGCAGTCTCTCTCCAGCTCAACGGACACACTTTGGTGCAAACAGGGAAACGCGGGCACTCAACAGAAACCAGAGAGTTATCACGGAATGTGGGATGGAAGGGTTCATGCTATCAATCGCCTTTCTCCACCCATTCTTTCCTCTAAGAGAGGGAATTTAGGAAATGACATCACATAGTCATTACAATTAACTACCCCACTCCCCTCTCACTCAACACCGATTACACCACATGGCATCCATTGTGGAGCCTGCTAAGGAAAGACTTGCGCACCACACATAGTGGCAAGAGACTCGAATAAATAACCTGGTATCTTTCCAAAACCTACGAAAGGATTCTCCTCTTATTCGATGATATAAATATATTGTTCATGGATCCTCTCAAGTGGCTGTACAAAAATATGAATCACATACGGACAGTAGTCTAAATCATATAGGCTGATCTTCAGACTTAATTTAGAATACCATTAATCCTCTAACTAAGAACTAAATATTTTGAAAACTCCATGGCACAACAGCTTTCGTACAAATGAAATGGCGCAGCAACAAGTGTTCAAAAGAAAATAGCAATTACGTGAGACAATCAGGTCTCCCCAATTCTGGATTAGAAAAAATGAGATTTTTTGCGATATTACTAGTTCCGAGAATGTAAATTTCGACGCAGATTTATCTCTAATAACTAACATTACTGGCAAAATAATTTGTGAATCCTATCACCATTTTAATAACTGCATTACAAAATAATTATCTTGAATTCACTAATTTAGCGTCAGGTACACAAATTCAAATATTTTCAAAGTTCTGCCCAGGTTATTTTTGATGAATACTACCTCTTGAAAACTTAAGACCTAAGAAGGATATGTATAGAAAAATTATCAATGATTCCAGATACATTTATCGTTACCTGTTAGAATGTAAGTCAGGAGTACTGAATTTTCATATATTATTAAAGGAATAAATTTGGATTAATAAGGGCCAAAGGAGAAGTCCTCATAAATTTCATTCATTTTGAACCATGTCTGGCGGAGAATCACCCTCGGCTACACACCAAACGGTGTCGAACTCATAGTACACCCAGCATCCCCCTCCTAACCCACCAGGAGATCAAAGAACCATTTCATTTCTCCGTGAGGAGTAAGTTTAGTTAAGAGAACGCGAAATATGATTAAGTCGCAAGGAGCCGGGTCGGAAGGTACGAGGAAAGTTGAAGGGCTGCAGGGACTCAAGAGAACAGTCCATGGTTTCCCCAGCTTGGGAGGGTGGGAAGGGCAGGGTGATAGGCAGGGTTGCGAGAGAGAGTGGTCAAGGGGCGGGGACGCAGGGACGGGGAGGAAAGGGGGACAAATGGGGGAGGGATAATAAAATACAATTATACAATCATTGTCATGGAGCCAGGTAAAGCCGGTTGATGAGCCGAAGGAACAACGCGCATTTGAGCTCGGGCAAGGGGAAACGAGGGGTGTTTTTACTTCGGCACGGGTGAAGAGAATAGGGGAAAGATATAGGGGGACGGGAAATTAGGCGCGGATGTATAGCGGCGAAGCACGAGGGTGAGAGAAGGAACAGAGATCACGGGGAACGAGCCAGTCCGCACCGAAGGGCATTTTGCGGCCGGGCCGAGAGAGGGTGACTGTTTATACTTTTTTATTCCGACCGGACGGCGGTGCCCATTACTCCAAACCCCAGTCCCGAGGCGCAACTTCCCGCGGGCAAAACAACACCACATAGTATGGAGAGTGAGTCAGGGCAGGGGGGAGCACGAAGCGCACAAAAGGAAAAACTTTTGGGAGTCTCGGGCAGCTGAGACTACCCAGCGAGTTGACCAGAGCTCCTGTGATGGCCATCTGACCAACGAAAACCTGCCCCCCAACCACTCACACCGAAAACCTTTCCCATGACTCTCCACCACCCCTGTGCCCAAGATTTTTTCACCCCCAACCCTCGCTTCTTTTCGGTAAAAAGGTGGCGAGGTCGTAAAATGGGTTTGTTTTTGGAGGAGAGGGTTGGTCGGCTAGGGACGGCACACGGGATGTTCGGTTTCACGCGGTTGGAAAGTGGGTGATGAAGACTTTTTCTTTTTCATTTGGCTACCCCACCATCCCGATGTAGCTGGCTCGTGGATATCATCTCTCCTAGAGGGGTCTAACCTCCCCCCCCCCCCGCTCTCTCCCCCGATTCCAGCCACCCGCCAGTCCCAATAATGGGGCAACCCGAGCAAAATTCTCGTCCATATCTCTCCCGGACGCGGCGCGGAAACGACCCGGGGAGCGGCGGGTGCCGCGACCGCCGCCTCCCGCCCGCGCTCCGCTGGGAGAGCCGCGGAAAGATTTAAGTGTCGTCGGAGAGCGTTTTCGGAACGGTAACCGCAGGAGCTGCGGGAGGCGCCGCTTTTACGGCCACCGCGGGCGGTGGGAGAGCGGTCGTGTTAAGTGGCTGACTGCGGCGCGTAGCAAGTCTTCTGAAGTAGAGGGGAGAAGGGAGAGAAGATGAAATGGGGTGAGTTATCAGCTCAAAGGACGTTATTAACTCTGGGATGGGAGCGACCTACCGAAATGTACAATCGCCCGCCTCATTTTATAAAAGACTTGACGTTCGGGGGCCAATGGATGTCGTAGTAATTGAAATTCGCTCACATTAGCGACGACTTGTTTGTTAAGGTAAATTGAATCAAAACATCTTTTTCAATCAATCATCAACTACGTGTAAACTCGGCTGGAGATTGAAAGTAAATGTATATCATACCGGTGGTGAATTGCATTCTTCCATTTCTGTATTACCAATAGTCCAGACGCGTAAAGGTGGATGCGTAAGCAAATTTGTGATTGTGCGACGCTTGGTATTTTCCCGTCCGTCACGAAGCACTCACTCGCCACACGAGAACATTACATCTCAACCGACAATATCTACTCGATTCATAATAATTGACTTGGAATTACCCAAGCAGACCCTAGGAGAGAAGAAATTTCATTTAGCGTACAAACAGAATTCTCTCTCGGCTCTCCCGACCCCGAGTGCACAAGGGAAAGGGCAATACTCCGTGAGGGTAGATGGTAAAAATTCTAACTTCCGTAACATCTGAAAGACGTTTCAGATAAGAGGGCCCTCGAGGTACAGTAACAATTTAGTCCATCAAGCGGCATTTGCATGACAAATGCTCGAGCTTTAAGCCCTGTTACAATCCCAAAATGCATCGTGACACAGAGAGGGTTTTAAGTTCCACCATCGATGTGACTAACTGTACACGATCATACTACCATGCCATTTACTACATACTAACAAAAGGTATGAATGAATTACTCTCTCATGTAAGGCTCATCAATTTTCCACTGTTGTATTTACATATTTGAAAATAAATACTTGTAAAAATGTCCACATTTTTATTTTCGTAACCGACCATGGTTTCAGCACATAATGCCATCATCAGGGGCCATGAAACATGGTCGGTGACGAAAAAACATGCATACATACCCATCACGCCGTTCCCTTCCGGGGTAGGCACAGTCACCAAGTTTCACTCATAAATACATATTTGTACCTAACTCTGCTTCAAAAATTTACTCCATACTGACCTATCCTTGCAAACCTCTTTTGCCTCAATTGCCCCCATACACTGTTTAATACACGCCCTCCTGTTTTTAAGACTCCTAATATTCCTCCTCCTAAGAATTTCCTCAACCACATTCAACCACAACTTTCTCGGCCTACCTCTACCTCTCACACCATTCATTCTACGCTCATATATCTGTTTCGTTATTCGACTCTCATTCATTCTCCCCACATGGCCAAACCAACGAAGTACACTCCTTTCATACACGTACATTACTGGAGCATTTAACCCACATTCATTCATGACCCACTAATTCCTGACCCTATCCTTTCTACTTTTGCCGCAAATACTCCTCAGATAACTCATAGCCACGGCGTTTAGTCTACTCTTATGTCTATCCTGACATACCCATGTTTCACTACCATATAGCAAAGTGGGAAGAAGTACAATTATGTACACAGCAATTTTCGCTTCCTTATAAAATGTATAAGTATTTATTTTCAAATATGGAAATCCATAGGTTCCACAAATTTTGTGCCAATACGCTCTCATAAGTTCTGTATTTATAACTACGGTTTGCGACGGGGCATGATTAGATTTTATCGCGTAATAGTTACCCCATTTCTATACTTCTAACTGATAAGTTAACGCAGCAGATTCGAAAATATCTTCGCCGAGCCAAAGAAAAATCATAGTTATCATTAAAATCGCATCACGGAGATGATAAAATACGCCGAAGGCCGAGTTAACGTCAAGAAAAAGTCAATAATGCCACGCAAAAAAATTACCCGAAAGCATTTGACCTAATTCAAAATTGTAAGAAATGTGGCGCATGGAGAGAAATGGAAGAGCCAACTTAACACAAATTTTCCTCAAAATGATAGGAGTGCATTTTTATCTCCGCAACTTCGTCGAACTTTAAAGAAAAAAATGGACGCCGTTGATCTTAAATGAAGAATCTTAAACCATCAAGGAGTTGTGCATTCTATCATTCTTCCAAGAGGCCGGTCGGAATATTCTATTTCGGTGAGGCGGAGAGGCCCGCGGAGCCAACCCAATCTCACTCCACATTTCCATTACCTCGCCCACCCATTCAGTCCTTTCTCCCCGCTACCCTGGCCCCATCTCTGTGCGGGTTCTACAACTACTCGCATTCACCCTTCAATTGTTCCCCGCCTCTATAATTCATGAGCCCACGCTCAACGTAGAGAGAAGCTAGCAGACGAATGGGAGGAAGGTGGGGGACCAGGAGGATGAGGAGGCAAGAGAAGGGATGGTATAAAAGAATGAGAGGAAAAACACAAGAAAAATGGAACGAAATGAATAATTCTTCCGAAAATGATAAAAAGGGAGAGAAACGCATGACACGAACAGAGAAAGAGGGAGAGAGATCGTGAATTATTTAGATTGAGCCAACTTTTTAATGCATGTAGAGAAAGAAGCAAAGAGCCAATTTTATTTTATCATTAATTCAGACAAGTTTCCCTACCTATCTGCCAAGTTTAAGGGCGGAAAAATTGCTATAACGCTTCCAGGTTTTTCTTCTTACCTCCGGAAAGTGGGGTGAAAAAATTGGAAACGACTGTTTGCGGGACTTACCGAACTGTAATGGCTTTACGACACTAGTTGTCTTTCCGAGCAGAAGATTGATGGGTATTCGGGACATTCTGAGAATGCCATGCTGCCAGAGAAGCGGAAAACGAAAAGATTTGAAAGGATGATACGACAGATTCAGGACCATATTTTGTAAGTCGTGCACTTATAAAACTAATATTTAAATAAATGGAAATTAAAAAATCGGCCAAACTTTTCCCGACTCATAAATTTTATACTTTTCGCATGTAATGTTGGTGCCATTTAAATGCAGCATAAGTATCGGTAGTACTTAAGGGACCTTTAAAGAACTACAACAACTTTACCAGTTGAGGTACGGCTAGTAACTTAAAGACGCCATAAAACTATAAAAATATGATCCTACAACTGAAGGCAGCCTTTTGACGATGATCAATCCTCACTTTACTTAAGTAAGGGAATCATCAGGGATGACTAAGAGGTAATCACCTTTCCGAGAGAACTTCACCGCTAACCTCAGTGGCGACTCACTGGAAATTAATAGTAGCGTTAATAAGGACATCAAGGGAATTTATAAGGTAAAGGTATATTCAAGAATAAATAAATATAATTCTAAAAAATGGCGAGGCGGAGAAAGTAGCATAGTTATAAAACTATGGGGGAATATGCTACCTACAGTATTTCAAAACAAATACAACGCTCGCTCCTTCGTCACTACCTCGATTTTACTGTAAACCTGAATGGTTCTTTCGGAATCAGTTCCGACAAGGGTTTTTAAGAGTTTTACAGGGAACCCTAGGAGCCGTTTCCAGCACAGCCACAATCTCGATCCTTGATTGGTTGCAGAACGAACGGCCCGGGCCATCTCATTCCCTAGTTCATCATACACCTAACTTCGAGGTGCAACCCTCGAATGGAAGATGGCAGAACGGAGGAAGAACATACGATATGGAGTCACCGACGCTGACATCACTTTTGGAGACTAGGGCAGAGAATGGCACGTGGTTGACAAGCGCTGAGAGCTAAGCTCCTAAAACTCTCGCAACTGGTCGAGTAAATCGACAACTGATCAACGGGAGAATTAAAGGAGGATAACGTCAAGTGTGGAGCAAGACGGCAACTCTAGTCATTTGGTTGGGTCGAATAACCGAAGGGATTGGATTGGGGAGAAAAATACCAATGCACTTGCGGTTGCTTAAATCGCTAGAAGGGGAGGAAGCTACTTTGCATATACTGGTATGAAATAGACGTTGGGAGAGCAACTGGAATTCGGAGGCGGAGGAAGACCAGCTAGAAGGATACGGCACTCGCGTAATGCTGTGCTGTGTGTAGGGACGGTATATAAAGGAGAGCGAGAGAGGTATAGAGTCGGCCGGGAGAGGGAGGTAGGCCCAGAGACCCTCTGATTGATTGAAGCCCATTTGGGGCATGCTCTAGAATGGCTGGCGATTAATGAGGCGTCATGCGCCGGGCCGCGGAGGAGAAATGGGAGGCTGCTTTGCTACGGCTCTGCCACTACTCTGGAAGAGTGGGAGAGAGACGGCGAGCTTAACTGTGCTGCTGGAGGTTCGAGGAGGGGGCAGGAGTGTCTCGGCAGTGCATTGTACGCGTTTCCCGGGCGCCCCTGTGCGTGAATTTCGTGTGTGTGGGGGGAGACGGAGGTGGCGGAGGGGGGTGGGGCAGATTGGGAGGGAGAATGCGGACGTGGAATGACGGAAAAACGGGCGATGGGAATGCCGAACGTGATGACCGAGGGCGAAAACGGCAGAAATCCACGAAGCTCGGAGCTCCCGAGGCCTACGCGGTGGAGGGAGAACATTTAAGATAGTCCGTCACCCTCCCCCCCCAATCCTCCTCACTCCCTCTTCCCTCCCGGGACAGAATAAATGACGATGTGGCGATTAATTTTTTTCGGACGAGCGCAGAAGGCGATGATTGGAGAGGGAGAACATAAATCTTTTATTAGGGGAGAAATAAATACGGCCATCTCTCCCGGGAGCATCCGAAGAGGGAGTGCCTCAGGGCCAACTCTTAGCGCCCGCGATGCTTCGCTCCCCTCCGTCCGGCGCTGCTTTGCCACTGTCACCACGCGAAGGTTGTTATTATTCGCGGATTTTTAGATTTACGGAAATGCGAAGGTTCGTGAAGATTTCGGAATGGTGAAGTAAACCACGGAAGGAGAGAAATAAGCTCATTTATAAATTAAGTCTCGGATGAACACGCAACATCGCATATTGCATTGTCAATAGCAAGTAACGCATCGTAAAAATCGCCTGCAATATCACGGTATAAAATAAAACATTGGCAATAAATAGAGAAAATTAACGTTTGAATACAAATTTCATTATTTATTATACATTTCCATAATTATTGGAAACTGTAGTTTGTGTTTTACAGTTTATAGAAGAGCTAAGCACCTAAGTAAATTTCGTTTCAGATGAAATACTTCTTCGATAATAACATTTAGGGAATAGCAGTTTATCAGTGTATTCTTTCCAAACCAGAGCTATGCTAAAACAATAATCGCACGGCTTTTTTAACTACAAAAATAAAAGTTGACCTCCTACTCCGATAAATATACTGCGTTTCAACATTGGAAGATGAGCTGCCAAAATATTTCATACATTTAAGTGTAACAAATGTTCTTCACCTCAACAGAAGTTTTAGAAGAAAAAAATAGCTCATTAGTATTTTATGAATGGCATAAATTCTGGGTCTGTAACAGACGCCAAAAAGCACCGCCTAAACTTGCCGTAACTGCGAGTAACGCAATTAACCATAGCTTCTCCCAAAACCCCTAAAAACCTTACACGAAGTTTCAAAGCGAAACAGCACAGACCTGTTTGACTTATGATCAATGCGTTTCGAAATTTATTGCTTTTCACGGATTCTCCTAGACTACCTAAACAAGCATATATCACAATGCCCCATATCTCGCGTAAGTTTTTCTCAGTGCTTACATCAAAGCCATCACGCTACTGGAAAATTCCGCTGACCTAATTCTATTATTTCATACCCCAGCATGTTTTATTGCACAGTCTCCCCCGCCCGCTTCAACCTTCCCCACCGAGAATTTTCAGCATTGCCTACGTTTTCCTACGTTCACGACCTGTGAGTGGCTGAGCACGAATAAAATAATTTATCCGCCGCTTATAAAAAATGTTAAAGAAAAACATACACGAAGGGGGGCATTATATTATTCGCGAAAGCGTAATTATGATACGGGAACGTTCTAACAATGGACGGCCGCGTAATGAAAAACGGGGACGAAGGAACGTGCGTTAATAACACGGCTTTAGGAGCCTCTGCGTCTCGTCACATTCATATTCAAACTAAAGGAACAACCCCTTCCCTCCTCTCTGTCTCTCTGTGAGCACGGGTGCAGCGCAATTTTTTGCTCAATGTCCACAGTGTTGGTAAAATATAGGGATGCGTTTTTTTGTAAACCCCTAGACGCCGCCGCTCCGTTTCTTGGGAGAATTAACCACTTTTGGTTAAGTTGCGAGATGCGAGCGCGTAAAAAAAAACTTGGTAATTTACACAATTAATGACTCGGCTCATTCACATGTTATTTCAAACGCTCCTTTCACGGGCTTGGCCTCGAATGCGGAATGAGCACACTAAGCATGCACACAATGCAACCAGCAGAATAATACGAGATATATTTTTTTCAACACAATCGATCAAATGTACTTACGCCGACAGAACAATCCCATTTTACGAGGAGAACACCAAACAGCACACGAGAATGCGAGATCCAACTTGAGCTTTCAAAAGAACATGAATATATGACGAAATGTGGCACTTCCGGGTTGAAAAAAATGTGTACTTTGAAATATTCTTCCATGGCATTTATTGCTTGCCTCCCAACAATATGATGGACGAAGGATTTTCTCGAGGACTTGGTGAATGCAGCGCACAAAATAGGGCCAAGACTACGATAGACGAAACTGCCAGCACAGAAGCTTATGGTCACATATTCAGGTGCATATGCGTCACGTCGGCATAAATGTTAACCTATGCAAAAAGCAACTAAGGCAATCAAGAGGCTCAGGGAGCCACTACTTCGGGCACGAACCATTAAAGAATGCGTAATGAATTTATTATTTTTTCGAAGACTTTGCCCACGTTTTATTCGAAGACCTTGCCCACCCTGTTTTCGGATCTAAACCAGAAGCTGCCCTCAAACTTCTACTCTTTGCGACAGCTACTCCAGGGGTTACGTCCACGAGTTCGCAACGTAGAGAACGTTTCCCCTAGGTAACAAATGACGCGAAACGCAGATTGTGATAGAACTGGGAGGCAGCAGAGGTGGACGGAGACAGTGAGCGACAAAGAGAGGTAAGCGGAGGTGATGATGAAGAATGGAGGAAGGGGTGGACGCGGCACATGGCCCAGGTGTTCTCGAGGGCCCACTCGACACTAACGCCACGCCGGAGGTTCGGCACACTCGCATAAATTCTTTATTACGGCATCTTTCCTTGCACTCCACAACGTTTACACTTCTTTCACTCGAGTTTGTCTTGGGCGGCAGTCCTCCACTCCGTCTCTCTCTCTCCCACACATACACTCATAGCATATACATATAAATGTATGTACATGCAATACACAGACACACAGAGTAACATGTATATATCTCGCATACATATCGCTGCTTTGTTATTATCTGGTCTCATTGTGATTGTTTGCACAGCGCGACAAAAGAAGGAGGAGGGTAAAAAAATCAGCGATGAATATTAGAGGAGACGGCAGCTCCGCTACCATCAAAACTGCTGAGCAAACACGTGGGGAGACATATTAATACACCTTATACAAATGCACCCGGCAAGGAGGAGAAAAAATGGGGCCAGTTTTCACAGACGATGGGATAGCAGACTGAGACAAAGAGATCGGGATACAGAGAAAAGTGGGATGCAATTTTATGAAATAAACGCTTTTTTCCTCCCCCCCCTCTTCCAGCTCGGACAGTTCATGAATACCTCCCGCTTATTTATAGGTCAGCGCGAATTTTTTATGAGCCAGTAGATGGGGCATACTCCTGAGGTATGCAGAGCCCCAGGATAAACGTACGAACACAAAAAAATGGCCTGAGTTGGATGTAAATGGTATTTACTTCTAACACTTGTATAAGTCGCCATTGCAAATTCTTTCGTCTAAAAAGGATGGAAAAAGTGTGTCAACATCGTGACTGCTCCACTTTGAGAAGCAGAAATACCTTTTCTTCTTTTTCTGAATGCGAATTTTAATATTGTATGATACTCCTGAATATAACATGCAGCGGAAAAAATAGTTGATGCAGCAGCCAAAGGAACTGACGTTAAGTGCGCAAGTTGCACAACGAGGTGACATAGCTTTCTGCAGTGGCCAGGAAACTATACTTATCACAAAATAGTTCTGTTAAAATATTTATAAAAGACTCAGCTTAAGCAAGAACGGGTGAATATAATTATTTTTTTCTCCCGTATTTTTAGGCTTGACTCCGGAGCGATGAAAATATTTCTTCGTTACGAAGAAAGCAATTTTAATAGGTACACTTTTTTGTGCGATCAAGCGACCCAGTTCTTCGACGCAATTTATCAAGGCGTAAAGGCATACGATATAAGCCGATTCAAGGAACGAAAGAAAAATGGCGAGAGATAAAAAAAACTCGATCGAATTCACATGAACTTACTCGACACATTTCTATGAGAAAAGAGTGATCGCCATTCCGAATTTCATTTTTATCTACGGAATCTTTCATTTATTTTTTGCTCAAGCATCCACGGGTTGGCGGTGACGGATTTGCAGCGGGGATCAATTTCTTTACTGGCGGAATCGACGAAGAAAGAAACTCTAGCGATACCGCTAGGCGGCCGACGCAGGAAAGTATTCGGCAGAACTTGGGCTTCATCAATCATTTCGTGGGATGAAGGCGGAGGAAGTCCGCGGCACGCGTAAGCATCCAGTAAGTGGATCCATGCAAACAAATAGGGAGGGTGGAGTAACAAATACGGCAAAAAACGTGCAACTCGAGAATTTGTGTTTTCGCCGCGCGGTAACATTCGTTGCCTCGCCGGGGAAGATGAATCAAAATCAGAGGGCTTCACTTGTTTCACCGGAGAAACATTTTGAAGCTCCAAAACTTACCATTATTTAAGAGAACACCTGGTGTTACGAGACTGCAATGGAACACTGTGCATGCTATGCTACAGATAATTACAATAATTTTAGGCTTAGTGACAGCCATGACTATAGTTATGGCTGACATAATTCCGGCTACTTCCACTGAAACTAAATGTTTTAAGGCTTAAAGCTAGCAGCAAATAGTTCCTAAGTTACAGTTTTAACTTTTAGGAGGCCCAAGATAACAACAAGGTGAGATTCGCAGATAAAACTGGAAGAAGTCCATCGAACCTTGACAACATTTTTCAAAGTGAAACAAACAAGACTTTAGGTATTTAATATATTTAATAATACTTATTGAAATAAATTTATTACTGACCATAAAAGGTTTTCCTAAACCACAAAAAACAGGCTATTACGAAAGAATTTTCAACGCTCGACAAAAATTAAATGAGTCAACTTAAACACGGACACGCACATTCAGATATTTGCAGTGAGTTTCGAACAGTGAAAACAATATTTCGCTAGATAAATAAAGCTAAATTGGTACAGAACAGCTTCAAAATCAATTTGATAATTAAAAAAAATTTGGTCTATGGTACGCATACAGGAACAGCTCGCACAAACTACCATTAATCCACGCCGGAATGATCTCACCTTCTTTTCGCCACCGTCGTATTTCAAGTGTTGTGACGTAGACGGCGACGGTGCACAGCGCGGAGTACTACATGCGTCACTAGCGGGGGAGGGTGGGGTGGCGGGTGTGGAGAGGGAAGGCGGGGGTGGAAACGCCCACCTCCCGAGTCCACTCTGAGGAGAGAAATCGGGCGGTGGGCACTATGCGGGAGGCGGTGGGAGGGGGGTAGGGATTGGAGATGGGGGGCGTGGCCATCACCTTCGATGGAGAGACGGAGCCCCCATACATATATTAAACATGCAACGAACTAATGGCCACATAAATGCACTATAAGCAATTCATGAGGGAGGAGCACGGGAACGGAGGTGGGAGGGGGGGAGAAAGAGGAGTGGAATCGGTGGGAGGGATGGCGACGGGATATCAGGGAAGCCCAGCCGGCACGGCGATGTTTAGCCCAAGAGCCATCGCGAAACGTGAGCGATCCGGACATACATTTGCAATGGCTTCTATTAATCACGCATAAATCCCAGCAATTCGTGGGAACCAATGACGAACCTTTAAAGATAAGCCTCTAAGCACTAGGTGATTGCGAGCTACAGCGTGAACGCCTGGAGCAGCGCATGACTCTACATTTGAAACGCTTATGTAAGCCTGAGAAGCGATGGAAGAGCTCAAATGATTTTGCCTAAGACCAACCAATGGAAGCAGAATCGGTAATGGAAGATTTCCCAGCAGCCATCAAAAGCCGGAGGTAATTTCTAAAGTTACAACTCGAGGACAAAACAGAAGGACGAAGGGCAGAAAAGAATGAAAGCCAAGAAATGAGGCATCGCTGAAGAATGGCAACATTTTAATGGACAATGCGAATAAGAAACGAGAAATAGAGACCGGCCGACAGAAAACACAGCTAATGAGAGTCACTCGCCTCAGCTAACGGAAGTACAGCCTCCACGAGACAATATAGCAGGGGAAAATAAAACAGAAGAACTCATAAAGAAGACAACGAACAAGATGCATCAACCGGGTGAAAGATGGAAGAATTTCATACCAGGAAGAAAATAAGAACCCAGCTAAGAAACATGAGGAGAACGAAGAGCTTGCAGTCTTCAAAATAGTGATGGGCACTAATACGGTCAGAACATTCAATTTTCCGACTAAGTTTAGAGGATATACTGGGTATCTATTGAGCACATTTCAAAGTATGAATCAGCGTTAGGTTTTAGGAGTTATTTTTTTTATCATAAGCGCAAAAGAGGGACAAGAGAACGCTCACAAACAAAAAATTCAACGAAAAAGGAATCGTGATTTTTTTAAGACGGAAAATCTAACCTCTTCCATCGCGGAAGATTTACGGAAATTTGCACCAATCATCGCACATTACCGATAATTTGAAAGATGAAAAGAACGAAGAAGAGCGAACCGAGACAGACACTTACAATCATGATGTATATTAACTGGTTTTATTGCCACGCAATCTCCTTAATTAAACAGGACATCTTTGGTGCTAGACTGTTACATGAATAGAGCTTCACAGAGGAATGAAAAAGAGTTTATAACTCTGGGAACAGTATGTTTTCTCTCCTCCCTTCTTAACCTTAACTTTAGCATGAAGCCCAATGCGTGGATCTACCGCCATGCCATACGGATGCGCAGCGCAGGGGTGGGAGGGCTTGCGTAGAGCGGTTAGGGGCGGGTGGGACGAAAGGGAGACGAGAGAGAAGATTGTGGGAGGGTGGGCGGGAGAAGCGGCAGAATGGCACAGGGAAACGTGGGGATAGGGGAAGGAGGAATGGAGAAAATGATGCCCGGCATACGGGATCATTAATCTAAATACATGAATTATGAAGAATCTTTGGAAAAAATTCAGTCCAGGCGGAGGGCAGGTGGGAGGGAGAAGGTTGAGGCCAGAGCCACAGGACGGGGGAAACGGGAACAACGGGGGAAACGGGAACAACGGGCGAAACGGCGAAAAATGTGGTGGAGGGAGAAGGGGGTCGAGGTTAGGACGAGTGGCGAAGAGATAAGAATGAAGTGGCGTGTCTATGAAATCATTGCATGCTTTTAAACATTTATATTCGCACTAGTTGAAAAACCTGCAAAATAGGATATAACATGGACGAAGCAGCCAAAAAGTATTGTATAAATTAAAAAAATTAAATAGAAATGAATATGTGACTATTTATTTCAATGAAAGAAATGCATTTAAGGATGGTAAACTATTTATATAATTTCTAAATGTCAAATGTGTCTTAGTACACAATTTTTTAAAGACGCAAGCGGAGCTGTTAATAACAATAAGTAGTTACCGTTGGGATTGTGTATATTGAAAAATTAACACGCTCGCGCCATCATTCAGTTTGTTGAGAAATTATATGGGAGCTCGCTTGTCATCTATTGGCGCACATCTGAATCACTAAACCTAGCAATTGAATAAGACGTTCGTACGCTTAGCCTTAGCACATCAATAGTATTTTTCGCGTACAGGAGTGCAACTCTTTCATATTTTTCACGCTTTATTTAATAAGTTAGCTTCAAGAAAGAGATCACTCCTACACATAAAGAACACTTTGATGTGTCTATGTTGTGAAACAAGGACAAACGTGCGAATGATAAGTCGAAACGAGAAGTTTTAATTCAGATGATACATTTTTAAGCCCAAAAATCACACTTTACCGATGTATTACACACACAAAAACCAAATAACTACGGAAACCCAACTTCGCAAGATGTTTACAAGAAAACGGGAAATTTAAGGGATATCAGGCAGTTCATAAACGACAATAGCCGTGTTTAAAATAGCACTAGGGAATGAGGCACGCTCTACCCTTCGATGTTACTTCGATTAGATATTCGTTACCATCATACCTACATTTAAACATGTGAATTCAGTTTTCATTTTGCAAATCGCGAAGGCGTTGGAAATATTTTTTTCCATTTTTCCATTTCCATTTCCATTAATTTTAAATCGGCTTTGGAATGAGCATAGAAATCATTCTACACGTCGTCGTCGGCGATCTTATTCACAATAATCGTCTCACATCAATGAGGGTTGTTGAGCGAGGAAGAACTGATATTAAATGCGGAACAGCAGAAAAAATGAAAGAAGTCCAGGGCCAACGCCCGACAAACAATCGGAGCACCTCGGTAATTACCATAAAACTGTAATCTCCGCATTTGAGCTAGGCGATTAAAATGCATTCGGGAAGAAGGAATTCAAAGCAATGATAGCCGGGCGAAAGACCGTTTCGCGAAGGCCGAGAATTTCTCTTGGAATCGCGCGAGCGGGACTGGAGAGGAATGGCGGATCTAAGGAGGGGCAGGAGAGCACACTCATGTACACGCGTTGCTTTGCCTCGTGAGTACGCCTCGCGACAGATCGCCTTTTGACGGGAGTGGAATTAATACTTCTTCATTCATCACAGAGACCCAAGAATAAACAGTATGAGCGTTACACAATGGGCATTCCAATGGCGAGGTCAAAAGGTCGATCCGGGGCTCAACTGGGACAAAGTTAGTTATAATGTTAACGACACAATTCCGCGGGCCGCTCGCCCGGCGAAGGCCATTAAAAGATCTCACCGCTTGATGGGCTCAATCACTGAATGCACTCCGCGACGGATATGAGCAAATGAAGGAAGAGGGAGAGAGGCGCGAGGCTAACCATGGCTATACTGCAGAGGGAGAGAGACAGACAGACACAACGGCGACATCTGGCGACAATGCTAGACTGACACAACTCTGCCGCACCCAAAGACTATTCATTCATTATTCCAGAGAATCGGCCGAGCAAGATTCTGTTCGATCACCGAAGGCTCTTGGAAGTTATACATCTACATGAGGCGAACCACTCGATTCAAAATAAACAGAAGAGCAAAGGAATCATAATAAAGGCACTCAGAGAAATCATTTACTCGCTTGAAGATGATGCTATAACGCTCACCTTTGTTCGCACTTTTTCCTTTCATGCACGATCCAGGGATATATATTGTGAAAACTGGCAAGGCACAAAATATAGTGTTAAGAATAGACGAGCATGCATGAGGCAAATCATTGCTATAAGAGAAGCATAAGTGATAGGATACGACGGAGGAAGTTATTAAAATAGCGTCAGTTTTGCTGGACAAACGGCTATTACTAAGATCTTTAATCTACCCCGAAAGGGGATGGCAGGAGGAAAATGCAAGTATCTTATGATTCACGTTTAATCCTTGTCAAAATTTTTTAACATCAATACTATGTCATTTCAACCAGCCTTTCTTTATGCAGAATTACGACTCATCAACTTGCCCATCAACTTGCTCTGAAAAGGATTCTTACTTCACGCTAAATTATGAATACTTGAACAAAAACAAACCTTTGTGACTGCCAAAAAATGAACACCTGGGTATGAATCCCCGGGCAATCTAAGCCCAAGACACCCGAAATCTCCGAGCAGACAGTCTCATGAATTCCCTCCCTCCTCGACACCACTTTGGCGGCATTTCTTTTGAATTTTGCATTCCCATCTATCAGCAAGCATATCTACCACCCCCGAGGAAGTTCCACACATAACGGATATGAGAACCACTCGGGAGAAAAAGAGGAGGAGCGGATATACTTACGGACGAAGGATCCATTTATTGATTCCGCTAATAAGGCATTACAACGGATGCAAAATACGAAAGGAACTCGAGATGGGAGTCGGGGTGGGGACGAAAGAAGAAATGATATGCAAATTTACGGACTCAAGGATGCGGTATGCTGGCGGCGAAAAGGGTGGAGGTTCGGGAGGAATGAGGGGGGAGGAAAGAGGGGAGGAGGGGGAGGTAAAGGACGGAGGCTCCGAAGGAAGAGGAGAGAGAGATTAATAAAAACAAAATCGCATTCTACGTCGGCCCATCCATCACGTGTGCCAACATATGGCTGAGGAACGGGAGCGTAGAGGGGCGGGAGGGGAGGGAGAAGAGGAGGGGGAGAAGAGAGGGGAGGAGTCGGGGCCGAGGAGGGGAAGGAAGTCGGGAGTGGGAGGGAGAAGGAGGGAGGGGGAAAAGAGGTGGGTGGGGGGAAGGGGCGGTTAGGAAGTGCAAGGCAGAGAGAAAGGGGTGGGATAGAGGGAGGAAATTAAAGGCGTAAGAAATGGACTGAAAAGAGATGAGACGACGTCCCTCTTAAAAGGACTTGTGAGGAATAGCCTGGGGACGAGCTGACCACACGATGTACTTATCGTAAATTCGCATCAATAATAAATGTGGAGTGCATATTCGAAAAATATACAGTACCAGTTTAACCTAAAGTTAGTCCTACAATACATAAGTTCCAGTACACTAAAAACCGTCACTTAAGTTGAATTTTAAACACTTCACATGGTGAAGCTGATTATGAACATAAAAGAAGTGTTTCAATATCAATATTTTGGAGGTGACAATGAATTTTTCAGTTTTATAAAAGACTACCGATATTGCCTGCTCAATGAAACAAGGGTCATATACAGAGGATTCGAGTCTCCCCGCAGGGTAACTGCCTCCCGCTCGGCCGGAAGCTCTCGCTTATCGCCAAGTCAGGGTGGTAGTGGGAAAAAGGGAAAAGGAAAGGGAAGGGAAAGTTAGCGAGCCACAACCCCTTCGAGGCTTACACCAATGAGGCGGATTGAGGTCATAAGGACCTCAATTGGGCCTCCGCCTCCCCGAAGTACTCGAATTAGTTAGGTTACCCAAACAACGTAAGACGAGTAGCCGTTAGTCTCGCGTATGCGAAAACTTTCCGCACATCTATGAGAACCGGAGGAGCCCGTTGCCCAAATTATTGGGATTGGGTGTCCTCCTGGCTCCCTTTCCGGGTAGACGCCGTGCGGTCTGCCGGAGTCATATACAATATAGCCGGAGTGTCAGATACAGCTGTTGAGGGGGATTACCCCCGCGGACCCTCCACCAACCCCTCGGCATCGAGCTTTCGCTCATGACCGAGAGCCGCCTTTTCTAATAATCATTTCCTTTTTGAGCTAGAACAATCTTTGTTTCGCTAGGGCCCTGGGCCACTAGCCAGCTGTCCGCCTCACCTAACGATGTTAGGGTCATTGGCACGATTGTCTACTCTTTTCGTTACAGGTGTTCTTAATTCTCTTTTCTTTTATTTCTTTTGCAGCAACTTCCAACATTATTGTTCCTCGATCATAGAGATACCCATGGGACCTCAAAATGTCTCGGACAGTTTCCGAGTGTTTCTTCCAATTTTCGATCTTTGGGTTCCTTAACCTCTTGTTAGTACCTCCATTGCCTCTTTCTTTTTATGTATATTAGTGGCTGCTTCTAAAAATAGGTCGAGTCTTTTAATAAGGTTTCCGAGTGTCCACATCATACCTTCCTGTCTTAGTGAATTTCTTATCCCTTTTCTTTCATCTTCGTACCGTGGGCATTCAGAAAGGACGTGTCAAGAGTCTTCTTCTATAATTTTTACAATTGTCACAGAAGGGAGTATTGGACAACCCTAGTTGATGCAATTTCTTATTAAAATTTCCATGTCCACTTAAAAATTGGATCAGGTATTTGTTTAGATCAGGTGTTTTAGATTTCATCCACTCTTTTATATTCGGTAGGTATTTGTATGTTTCTCTCCCTTTGCTAGAATTATCCCATCTCTCCTGCCACTTTCTTAGCAACGCTTCTTTTATTTGATTCCTTTTTTCTTTATTATCCTTGTTTTCATTTTTGGTTTTATATATTAGAGCGCGTTCTTTTACCTTTAGATCGACTGGTATACTCTTCATTATAACACAAAGAGCTTCAGTTGAAATCGTTCTGTATGCTTTTCCTATTGTAATTAATGCAATTCTCTGTGCCCTTACTATATTTTGTTTACTTTTTACTTTATTCTTAATTTCGCACTCCCAGGCTTCACATCCATAAAGTATTATTGGCAGAGCCAATCCTTTATAGATTGTGTTTAGAGTTTTCTGTTTCAGCCCTTTTTCTTTCTTTGCCAATTGTGCTAGCGGCACAACTTTTTGCTTTATTTTTTTGATCGTGTTTTTACAGTGAGTTGCGAAGTTCAAATTTTCTCCTATTGTTATTCCGAGGTATTTCACTTCAGTTTCGTACTTTACTGCTATATTATTCATTTTTAGTAATGGTTTTCTTTTAAATTTTCCTTTGACCATGGAAATTTGTGTTTTCGCTATAGAGAAATTTAATTTTCTGTTTCTTCCCCACTCGTTTATTATTTCTAATGTTTTGTTTCCTGATTCTTCCAGTTCCCTTCTTGAGTTTCCTTTTATTAAAATCAGTCCGTCGTCAGAGGGTCAGATACAATGATCTATCATTCACTAATTCAATAATTGATAAGAAAAAGTGCACAATTAATATAGAACACTGAATGTTCACACAACAGTGTTGCGATTTAAAAATGTATCAGAACGGCTTGTGCTCTCTTATTCGTTCGACCCTTATTCTGGCACTATTCCCACTACATTGTCTCCCATCAGAGCCCCCAAGTCCCTCATACTTCCTTTCCATATTGTGAGTGTCTCCGTGAAAGCGTTCACCGTGTTCCTCAATTCAATCTCCATATTAGGTCTGAAGAACTCTATATGTGGAAAAACACCGAAAAGTATCGACATCTGTAAAAAATAACGGCATGTTCGTGTTTATCACGTTGCTAATATGCAATAAACAGCAAGAAATCAACATAAACAACCTTATGTTACGCAGTGTTTTCTTTAAACTTATCCTCCAGAATGTAAAATCCATCGAAAGGTACACAACTGTCTCAAGGTGATTGACGATTCCATATTTCTGGGGTTAACGGTGCACTTCCATTTATGCTTAAACGATTTTACATAACAGAATCCTGCTTTGCTCCTCAGTATTATACCTTTTTATAAAAAATATTGCAACGTAATAAAAAGAGATCATCCATGTTACGAGCACGGGCAATCAATCATATTTCTTAGGCGGCAATTTACACAAATGGCATCAGATTCTACCCTGGATAAAGAAGATTCTGAATCTGTGAATGCAACTGCACGAGAGAATCATAATCATTCCGATAGCCAGTAATTTCATGGCAACGAAGGCATGGTGCTGTGAATTGCAAAGGGGATTTTACTGTGCAAAAATTGAAGTTCAATCTAATACGGAAACTCAAGATTGAGTAACGAAGTGAATTTGGACAGTCGCTCATTGGAATTCGCATATTTATATAGAATACAGAATAATGACGGGGATGGAGTTTTCAGAAAGATTTGTGTAAGCATTTTTTAAAAGAATCTAGTTACAACTGAAGCACACGGCTGATGCATGTGGTTATTTTGGCATTGCTATTTAATACTTCCCATTAGAAAATTTGTTATTGGAAGGCAGCACCATATTTATCAGCCCCAAATTCAGACGAAAGTAAATGAGGATCGCATTACCCACGGGTTTTTCCCTACATCCGTGATACCGGTCATTCGCCTCGGTCACGAAATGGCCGTCAAATACGACATGTCACATAATCCAAAAACGTCAGAGAGGTGTACAGAGGATTCACTCAGCACCACACATTCATGACTCATTACCGGAGAAATATTTCCCACGGATCAGACTTGTACTACGACTGTACCTAGCGCCACATCTCGTCTTTGGCGGAAGCCTAGGTTAAAAACTCTTAAGTGAGACACTTAAGCACAGGACCAAATATAATCATGATCCAAGAGTTATTTGTAAAGAGTTTTCACACTGATTCCCTTGACTGGGATGCGACAGTTTTTGAGGGATGGATAAAATGAAATTTGGACCGTGAAAATGCGGTACATCGCAGACTTATTTCTTCAAAGGCCATGTTCATTTTTTCCCACGGGAATTAGTGATTTTTAAAAATTGAAGGATCATGATAACAAATTGAAAGCATGCAGCAATACTTACAATCATACTTTTAGATTCAGATCAAATTACCGAATGACCACTTTCAGATTGCACCGGCTTGCGTTAACAGTGACATGGAACTTACCTGAAAAGAGAAAAAAGAATAAATTAATTTTCATTAAAAGAAAGAGAGACACCTGTCAGCTTTATCAGCATTATAGAAATGACACGTATACAAAAGTACAATCATGAAATTACTCTTGAAATTTAAGTAAATACAGCTGTAAAATACGCATTCACTTCTGCAGCACAGGCCTTGAACTATTAATATCTTGAATTCTGCACATGATTTCAAGTAAGACCCATAGGCGGAACAGCAATCAGTAAAGTTAACGTCGTACATGACTGAGTTATGCGCTCCACTCCTCTCAAAGGATAATCTAAACGAATAGCAAGTACGCTGGAGTGCGCCTCAGTGAATGCACTTATGTAAGGTCAAGGCAAGCTTAGGGCCACCGCGATCCTTTTTTGCCCGCAGTCTCCCCGCGCTGGCATTGTTGGGTGGTGCCCATGGGGACGAAGAGACAAGCAGACAGCCAATCACCCTGTGGCTTGGCGACCGAATGGCTTGATGAGCTGGACTCTATCATAGATTGAGTTTCCCAGCCGGATGCAATAATACTCCAGGTTCGTATAATTTATACGCTTTTAAAATTAATAACCGTCCAATCCCGACAGAAAATAGCGCACAATTTGATTGTATGGCCGCAAAGACGCGGCTATAGACGTTATAGTACCAACCCTGACGGACTAGCAAATCGAAGATCCGGGAATTAGCTCTGATGCTTAAGTCTCAATCCTACTATAAATATTTCTCAATTCAAACGGTAAGAAAATGAGCAATAAAATAGGACAGTCGTTTACACTACAGTGATGGATAAAGATAACACGAAAAACAATATTTTCAGAATATAATTGGACATTCTTCATACTTTGTAGTCAATTCTAAGGAATGATACCAAACCTAGTCTAGGGAACCACATATTAGTTTATGCTTTATCGGAGTATAATATTGAATTTTGGTCTTAAAGTTGGGTTCGACATCTCAGGAGCCCACGCTGAATTCCGTTTGCAATTATTACGCACGTTGAAATATTTTCCAGAAAAATCTGTTTCTTCTAATACTCTTCTTTTTTCATCACAGTTAATGGATTTCTTTCTTCGTATCTCGCAAAGGTTTGTCCATAGTTATGTTTTATCAAAGTAGTCATCGCATAGACAAGGCTCACTTTTTGGCGGTAAGTGTGCCGGGGGTAAAGAGACAACAGAACGGTGGTGATCACCGCCGAAGTCTCTAAATAAGAGGCATAATTTTCATGATGCGTGAGATTTTTCAACTGCTATATTTCCTCAGAGAATTCGAGAGCTTGAGTTCAATTGTTGACGGTAATATACTTCATACCGTTATTGCCGGACTTTGTATGCATGATCTTATTCGTGATATCTGCAGATAAAATCGAAATAATTGATGAATACCGCTCCATCCACCTTAATAGAAAAATCACGGCTCCAATACACGCTCAAGTAGTAGATGCAAATGTGTCAGGCACACGGATTCACCGGAGAAATCGACTGAATTTTCAAAGAAATCCCATAAGGAGCGCAACGAAGTTCTCTGTGGCTCCACCTCACCACACGACCAGCGATGAAAGGAGAATCGCTTCCCGAAGTCGCTCGCACGCAGGATGAATGAAAGGAACAGAGAGAGACAGAGAGGAAGGTCCCAAAAAATCTACGCGCTCCGTCTCGCAAGTTACGGCCTTGCCTCCCGGAATAACAAACCCAAAAGGGAGGAGGAAGAAGAAGAAACAGAACCAACCGAATGGGAATCGATCCCGAAAACATATATGGGGCATTGCAATGCAGCTTGGGGCAGGGTATGGAATGGGTGTGCCCCACCACGCCACGTATATATCCGGTCCTATTTTATCCGAGGTCGGGGAAAAAAGGGAGGGATTTGAGAGGGGTGGGGTGTAGAGGAGGCAAAAGATGAGGAAGACATGTGGTGGAAGGGGAGCGGGGGGAGGAGGGGAGGAGAGGAAAGAAGACAAGAAAGGAAGCAACATAGACTGAAATAGTGCCAGACGCTGTGGGGCTGGTGGGGAGGATCGAGTGGTGATGTGTTGTGGTATGAGATATGTAAAGCACCGCGAGTAGGGGCGGACGGAGATACAGACGGAGGGAGGATGGGGTCACGGAGAAGTGAATAATATCCTTTATATCCACTTCCCCTTTCGCCTGTGCGGGGCCGACGTGACGATGTGGGGTGGGCTCTCGCGGGCGAGAGGGCAACGTCCTTCTGATATATTTATTTTTTTTGTGCGCGAATAGAATAGCTTTATCCGGTGGTGGATTAGCCATTCCCCAGCGACGATACGGGTAGCTGTGCGGTTCGGGGGAAGGAAGCAGTGAGGAGGATAAATAAATATAAAAATAACTGGACGTTAACAAAACGCTTCAAAACATCCTGATTGAGCAAGAGGGAGGATGTTGCGGAGAACAGTTAAGTTGGGACGATGGATCATGCTAAGAACGGGTACATGCGAAAACACCACGTTAGTCCCATCGACCTTTTCCATTGACAAGGGAAATGAAACGCAAGGCGGGAGAAAAATGGATTGCCAGAGATGAAGGAGGCTGCTACGTTGGCATTGTTTAAGAGAAGAGATCAGAATCAACTGTAGGCGAGGTATCTATGTGGAATGTCCTTATTACGAGGATACAAAATACTTTGTGATTTTCCACACCAATTTACTGCAAAATTTTCCATTTACAGTTGCGACTGTTTATATCACAATCACAGGCACAATCAAAATATTGCACCCATAACATATCGATCACGTTACAGCAGTGAAAATGTTTAGAAAATAAAAAAGAATTTAACATCCTCGCTAGAGAAGGGAGCTTTGGGTATGATGTCGCCAAAATCTATAAAAAGGTTAACGACGAGCTTTTTTCTGGTTTTAGCCGAAATATTAGGTGGATACATCGTGTCAATACAAAGACGAGAGGGCTGGCTGGGTATTAGATTCCTTCGTCCCCGCATACATCAGCATTGTCTATCATTGGTAAACAGGAAAATGGACTGAGCGTGCCCATTTGGGAAATGAGACGGCCGGGAAAATGACGGCCAATTATAAGAGGAGCTTCAGTTTAATGGAGTCAAAGAAATTGGTACTTTTGAAGGCACCCAATTAATTCCAAACAGCAGTGGCAACTGATCGCCGCGGCGCAGCTTGAATGCGGTTCATACCGCGAGAGAAGTCGGCCAAGGAGACAGAAGTCGTTTGGGAAGTCGCGGAGATGGATGGCGTTAGTTTTGCGTGGGGATGTTATTCACGGGTCTGCCGATGACAAAAGCCCTGGGATGTTGTCGCAGCGTGTCGGAAGAGAGGGGAACGCAATAACTGGCACAGGTGACCTACTCTGCCAATATTTTGTCACCCGGAGATTCTGCGAGCTCCCATAGGCAGAATTTCCTTGGGCGCTTCCGAACGCTGCACCGAATAGCTGCTCGGCATTGTGCAGAAGTTGAAATTAAACCGGATGCACAAACTGATTCGACAAACAGCAAGATTCAAGCTCTAGGAATCTATTTCAAATAGGAACGGGCTTCACGAGGCGGTGGTTGGATTCCTCAAGGACACGGTGACCATGCAGAACTGAGCATCTTCTCACCAAAAACGTGAAAAATCCAGTCACGGGTTTATTATTTGATTATCTGATCACTTTCGACCCCTCGTAGACCATAAGATAGCGAGCAAACGTCATCGATCTTTGGGAAAGTGATACAAGAAAGTCGACGAAAGACCAATTCAAAGCTAACCCATTGCAAGTTTCTTCAGCCGCACAAGTAGCAGTAATATAAGCTAAAACTCTGCTTGCAAAGCAAAATTTCTGTCAATTTTCACCGAGGAATAGATTTTCTTACTCCCAAGCAGGACATCCAACAAATATTTTCCCGGAACACATCAGAATAGACAAATTTTTAATGTCCCAATATACAGACAATGCATGAGGCCACATGGAGACCACTTGCGAACTACAGAGAGACTTGAGTTAATTCGCACAATCATTCATACATCGAGGCCATGTAAAGTCTTTTCTGCGTTGCAAAGACTGCTTTATAGTATCCAGCCCTTAAGCAATGAGAGCAAAACCACAAGAAATAACTCGAGGCCTCGAATGGCTTAAAACTTGCCCGTAATAACTGACGCTAGAGTGAAAATGGCGACAATGGGAGAGAAAATTCGCTTTCTATTGGAATTAAACTAATCTTAACTTGACTCGGCAAGTTACGGGAAAAAAATACCAAGCGGAGAATCATACTTTTAGAGTCCTGAGCGCTGACATTTCGACACGATAACATTCTAGTATCAATGAATACACTTGATTTGTCCACAATTTTTATTTTTCCTCCACTACCAAGGTTTCGACACTCAAGTCATCATCAGGTGACTACATCAGATGACCAGTGTCGAAACCTAGGTAGTGGAGGAAAAATAAAAATTGTGGAAAAATCAAGTGTATTCATTGATATTAAAATGAATCGTTTCCAACCAGTAACGGCCGACAACACCAACTACGATAACATTCATCCAGGGAAAACCACCAAGTCAAGAGATTGGAAACATAAGCGAAGCGGCCAAATACTTGTATGCAACTAACATAAAGGAGAGACAAATGAAAAAACGACTTCGTTTTCTTCCACTGATTTATTTTTTTGGTACGACATGTTTCGACACATAGAGGTCATTTTCAAGTACAAAAAATTTTTGTACTTGAAAGTACCATTGAACGAACATAAAGGAGAATTTTACACAAGCAAGAGCACCGGTGAAGCATGCAAGAGGAGCTCTAGGCGTATTATTACGGGAAACATCATCTGAGGCTAATGAAACTAGACGTGATCTTACGGTTACGACAGGGCATAGGAAGTTCTAGTGGTACAACGTGAAGTCGAGTCTGCGGCATGTGACAGCGGTAAATACTATCAACCACCCTATCCCGTCACTGTGCCTCAGCGCTGTCCTACCCATTCCTAAATCGCAGGATGAAATCAGGCGTACTTTCGGCGAAATTCGAACACATTCACGATATCGCAAAAACAACCTTGAATACTTATAGCACAATTCTTCACTAAATGTGAGTCATTGAAGGTATATTTTAATATTTTTAAAAACTAAGTCGGAAAAAATTCTACTACCACATTCCTATAAAATGCATATTTTTATGGGTTGGAACGCACCACACAGCCGTTAACAGAAATTACACAAGAAGCATATTTATCTTAAATTTTGCTTTGTGAAAAGAGGCTATGACTTAAAAATTTTCGGTGCGGTATTCGAAATTAAGACGAAATTATAATAATCGGAAACGAATAGTTTCGCGGATAAAAAAATAATCTACAATCAATGTAATCGAATTACTACTAAATATATCTCATGCCATTGGCATACACGCTAAAATAACTTTGAACAGTCTAAAAACCGAATCAGAGAGATCAAATCTTTTTCAATTTGAACTACAGATATCAGTGATGTAAACACAATGCAAAGTTAAACACAAATGTATCCGAAAATAAAAATCGTCCCAAGCACCTTCACGAAGTTTGAGCGAGATATTTCCATATTTTTTACGGAGATATGGGTCCGATTTTAATGTTTAAATTCAGCAGCTGTAAGAAGCATGATGCATTGAAACATTAAAAGCGGAAAGACATTGTTTGAAAAGACTGATATCCTCAGTAATATACTACATAGGCACACGAAAGTTTTTAACTTGACTCTCTTTTCATGCCGCACGGTGAAAGAGTTTTCAAAACAAAGGTTTTCATGCGATACTGTCATAATAAGAGCGATGATTAATTGATTTAAAAAAAATAGTTGACAAAAGAGACGAAATACACCCAGTTATGTGAAGGGGTTTAGGATTTAGAAATTCCTCATTAAAAATACGAAGTCTCTCCGGTGTCTGGTCTCTAAAAAGCACAGGCGTACCATTACCCATCGAAAACTGCTTGTTCTTTTCGGCAAATACATCGCAATGTACTGCGTTAAATGGCAGATATTTTGGCACCTCTGGAAAGGCGAGATGTTTTTATTCCAAATGAGACCAAATTCAATGAATCCTATGCGGAAGAGTATCTCGCAACAACTAAGTTAAGGCGGAGAGTCAGACGGGACAAGAGGCAGCTTAAGCAAGAGCAAAGGGTTGCGGCAGACAGTGGATCGGAAGCGTTTCCTCCTCTCGGATCAGGGTGCCGGTGGGGGGGGGGGCGGAGTTGGGTGGAGGGGCGTCGCGATCGTCGCCGCCGCGCGGGTTTTTCGGGCGTCCGTTGCGAAAGGGGGATACGTCTGCATTCGTCCCCGTGCTAACTATGTAAATAAATAAATGAGACAGAGGGGGGAGGGGGGGAGAGGGAGGAGGGAGTGGGCATTTGAGGTGTGCGACACTGAGGGGACGGGGTGAGCGTATACGTGGCAGGGTGGGAGTAGGGAGGGGGGGGAGGGAAGGCGGGGAGGAGTTGGAGCTGGCGAGGGTGAGACGACGGACGCGGCGGTGGGAAGTTGAATAAAAGAGGGAGGGGGGAGGATGGGATGGGAGAGGGGGCGATACGCGAAGAGTTGGTCCACCGGTGGCAACGCGCGAAGGATGGTGATGGACGTAGAGAGGATGGAAAAATGAAACGGAAGAGAATAAGCGCTTATCGTCAAAGGAAAACCTCAGGCCGTTGTGTGTGTGCCAAAAATTCTATTTTCCCGGTGTTTCTCTCATTCTTCTATTGAACATCTTGTAATTTCAAGTTCAATTCGTTGGAAAAGTAGCGCGGAAATGAGGGATCCTGTCGTTCAAATCAGATGGAGGACATGTTTTTCTACACATAGAACACGAGGTAAATGACAAAAATGTCTTTTTTCGATGGAACCTCCTTAAATACAATATTGGATTGTTCATAAATGACTTTTGATCTTTGTTTGCAAGCTTTCACAGCAGTATCTAATTACATTATCAACCATTATTGGGATTTCCAGCTGCGTACAGTATTATTCTATCCATAAACTCAACGTTTGGTTTTCTGAACTGAGAACATCGGTTGGAGATCAAAATATTCAACTATAATTATATTTTTCTTTTCCGCATCAGCAGAGCCCAGATATCTTTCCACAATTATGTTTGAAACCAACCGTTAAATTTTTAAATTATATTGTTTTATTAGAAAAACAATGGCCCGTTGTTTAGCAAACAGATAACACAAATTGACTGTTTCTTTTTCCGGATTCATTCCGCGATGTATGTATCCTTAACCGTTCAGTTCCGCGACGCCGCGATGAGTTCAGTTAACCTGATGAAGCTGGCAGGAGGACCAGCGAAATATGGTTTTCACAATGCATGCATCGCGGAATGAATCCCGAAAAAAGAAACAGGCAACACTGCATCCGCGGAAGCCTACGAGCTAGATAACACAAATACTTATAAATGAATTTTTCAGTCTCCAGACGACGTTCTGAGTAGGAAAAATGAAACACTTGAGTTCTTGTATAAAATTAGGCAGCAGGAAAAGCAGAAAATGGTCGATAGTGGTGATGCCTTCTGGTCCGTTGGAATTGAAAGACATCCGAAGAGTTGAAAGAGGTGTCGTGGAATAGGAGCGAGAGAGAGAGAAAGAGAGGCAGCAAACAAAGAAATGGGAGCGTCGGAAGATGTTCCGGAGGAGAAGAGGATGAAAGGCTTGGTGGCGGTGGTGCAGGAAGTGGAGGAAGCGGCGAAGAGCGTGCCGGGAGAAAAGGGAGAGAGGCGCGGGGAGGGAGAGAGGCGCGGGGCGGGAAAGACGCGTGTGCGGTGCGGGCGACCTCCGCGGTCGTCCTCCTCTACCTTTCCCGCACCCCTTGCCCGCCCTCCGTGCGTCGCTGCGTGTTTAGCCTTTGCGGGGAGGGTGCGGCGGGGAAGACACACTCCGGGCGCCGCGCCCGACATGCATTTCTCCGGCCGAGGACGACGACGGAGCGGGGAAAGGTTTTCGGTGGGGTCGGGAGACACGGGTGGGGGAAGGCGAAGGAAGGAGGGGGGGGGGGGGGGGGGGGGAGGCGGGAGAGGGACGAGCTGAAAAATGTATAATGCAGGAGAGGAATGGCTGTGGATACTGAGTGACCTCTCCCCCCCCTCTCGAAACACCCCCTTCCCGTTTCTCCAAAACTCAACCCCCACACAACCTACCCCCATCCCCTCCTCTCTCTCGCATCCTCCCTTTTACTCTTCTTCTCTCCTGTTTAAAAATTCCCCTTGGACAGGGAAGAGCAAGGGATGGGTGAGTCGGTAAGGGGGCGTACGGCAGGGGCTGTGCGCGCTGACGGGGAGGGGGAGGTGAAGACCTGAGCGAGGGAGGGGTGGCTGGGTGGAGAGGAGGGAGTATATATACGGTTATTTTTTTGGCGAGGGGGCGCGCTGGGGGGGGAGGGGAGAGAGATTAGGTAAGAGGAGGCTGTGTTCGGTGGCCAGTGGGGCGGTCGTGGGTGGCAGTTCTGGTGGACGGGGAGGGGGTGTTACGGCCACGGGGTGGTGGGAAGGGAGGGTACGGCGGTGTGGTGATGCGAAGGGGTTGAAAAATTGGAGGAAACGAGACAGTGAGACGGGCTGCTCTGGGGTGGAGAGGGAGCGAGAGAGAGTGCTGATAAATAGTTGCATGAATGGAGGTTTCAAGGGATTGACGAAGGCAGAATATTTATAATCCTTTTTATTTTTTCAACGGTCATTTTTAAGTCGGCAGATCCTTTTTCGGCTTCCAACCCCTCTACCTTTCTCCCTCCTCTTCCTACTCTCCGTCCTTCCCCCACCCACCCACCCATACCGTCCCTCCCCCATTCCGACCGTGGTGAATATAAAAATATTACGGAGTGTGACAAATGATGGGGAGAGGACGCGCGGAATCAACTTATTTCCTTACAGGAGAGGAAGAGAGGTGGCTCTCACTATATTTGCTCCCGCAACGACAAATAAGGATTCTTATACATCCCGTCCTAATGGCTCAGCGGCGTATTTTCATCATAGAATGTAAGACCCGATGAATGATTGCGCCGATTCGTTACTCTTTCCCTGCCCCTGACACTGATCCATATTAACTGCGGCGAAGCAGTAATAATAATAAGGATATTTCCTGGGGTACTCGCGGTCCAAGTCTCATTTAGATTTTCCTCGTGCGCCCCCTTAAACTATGACCGCGTGATGATCTGTGATTTATGCGTAATTCTTCATTGGAGATAAATACTTAATGCCTCTCTAAATGATCATCGAAGATTATATGCAACTATTACCGAGCAAACTCAAAAATCACCAACTTCATGTACGATTTTAACTTTCCTATCCTCGCAGACAAAATGGACATAATGTGAGAATAACGTAAGTTTTGAGCCAAGATCGAACATATCAGTTTAAATACCCGAGCTTAACACCTTTCACGGCGTTTTGCATGGAGTTATTTATCTTGAATACCCATCACGTAAAAAGTATAGAATACTCCGATAGCTGGTCGCCGCAAACAAAATCTCCAGGGGCATGATTTAAAAAATCTTTAAAAATGGTATTAACTCATCTCAATTTCTGTCACTCTCTAAAAAAGATACGAAGAAAAGCAGAGAGCAAAAACACATAGAGAACGAGTTACCATAATAGTAGTAACAAACGGATAGCAAACACGAGAGGCATATTTTTTTAATCATGTAGTTGTTTATATAGTTGATTCACCGCCATTTAGCATAGAAAAAAAAACAATTATTTAACACTCCATTCCATTAATAAATCTGAGAGGAGTAAGATGTAAATTATTTACAGGGTCTGAAAATGGGTGACTAATAGTAATAACAAAACTAAATTACAATTATTTACCTATACACGCACAGAATAATGAGCTAGGCCAGGAGAGGCAGTCACTTAGGCGATGAAAAGGATCAGATGAGCTTTATCACCTGTAACACTGAGGCCTTCATCTGCAGACCGTGAGTTATCCCGGGGACACAACAAGTATCTTTCGAAATGAGGAGGGAAGATATTTCCCGGCTATACCGACATCGGCTGGCGGTAATAAAGAATAGATAAAGGAGGCTTCCGCACTTTCCAACCGACTCTCACCACACCCCGGCCCCCCGGGCAAAAAAAAACAAGAAATAGGGTAGGAGAGGGCGACTTTTCCCCCGTGGTTTACGGCTGAAAGATAAAAATAAGAACAGTGCGCGACAACGATATCGCTCGGCAACGGGAATTACAAACGACCCACATTATTTAATTACGTTTAAGTTGGTTCCAACAGAAAAATTATACCTCTCCAAGTTGACGCCACCAGGGGTTAAATGAGAGAATGGGAGAAACACGGAAATAGTATTTTTCCAAATAATATAATCGTAATTTTGGAGGAAAACTGTTTGCAAGACGGGATGACTATCGAGAATTCGAATTAAAATAAATCATAGAAATCTTACGACCATATTGTTTAAATTATCACAACGCGGTAACTCCATTAAAAAGTCACTGCATTAGGCTGCAATCGTAGGCAAACGGGTTCATTAAAATATATTCGAGGGAAAATGTTTAATTTTCTTGTGCCTTAAATTTGGTTTTCCACAGGTCAAACATTTCATCAGCGAAAGCAGGATTTTTAAGATAATAAACAACAATACAGGATTTATTATTTATTATGACTCACATAGTCGTGTCTGAAATACCTTATAGGGTTAGTCGGTACAGAAAATCCGTCACGTATTTTTAATACCTATTTTTAAGACTAGTTCCCGATCACGTTACAACCTTTGTGAGCGTTGAACTGGAGGCGGAAGCACATTCTTATCCACGGCAAGTGCACGACAAAGAGAGACACGTTGGCGAGGCACAGGACAAAGGGAAATGGGAGACGAAGGTGAAGAAAGATAAGGATATGAAATGTGCGGCCATGTGCTGCAGTGCATGCGACCGTCGTCGACGATACTCCGGATATTCGGGGGAGAAACCGACGAGGGTTGGAGGGTGGCACGAATAGGGATTTGAGGGGAGCGGCCGGGAGATGAATGTAAAATTGGAAAAACGCCGGCCCGGGCATGGAAACTTGGAAGGGTGGGAATAACTACAATGTATTATACAATGAGAATTGCACAACTGCGTCCATTTCGCCGCATAATACGGCCATTTACATAGGAAGGTACGTGAATAAGAGGCCGGAAGACTCCGGCGCGAGCTTTCCATCCATCGACACGAACTCGGTAACCGAACGGAAATTTATATATGCATGACTTAATATATTTTTTTCCGTTCCACCGCTGCGATGACGTCTTCAGGAGGAGAATGAATCGCTCACGAAGCGCCCACGAGGGGTGAATATCCTTCGGCTGGGGTGGGAGCCGATGGATAGGGAGCCGATGGATAGGGAGCGTAAAAAAAGAGACACGCCAGAAATGTGAAAAATGATCGGTTTCTTGGTTCAATTTTCCAATATTCGGGTGCGCACTTGAAAGAATTGGAGATCCCGAGCATACTTTTAATCCCTAATTTTGGGGAATGTGCGTATTAATCAATGCAACAAACGCAGTGTTGCCAAACCGAAAGGACTCGAGCCTGGTTAGACTCGCCAAGATCTAAAATATGATCGGCAAAGAGTTCCAAGCTGAAGGTTTCAACACTGGAACTCATTCGAAAACTTAACACTTCATCTAATTAATGTTCTCTAAATGAGAAAAGTAAGGAAGAACAAATTTAGTAGCACTTCACAACTGATGTCCTTGTATAGAGAGAAATATTTTTTTCGTGAATATCCGTGTAGGACAATATTCAGCAGTGTATTTAGGAGGCCTCGGGCTAAAATAATGTTGATTCGACAATAATGGATCAAATTGCAACAATGTTTAGAAAATACGCGGGTTTTAGGAAATGCAAATGGGAGGAAAAATGGGAGACTCCGCAAAAGGCTGCGGTGGGAAAGAGGAATTGGTTCCAAAATTCCGGATGGACTAGTCCTGGTGAATATGCTGGAGGAAATTTTGGAGTCGCAGGGCAACTTTCGAGTGTGGGTTGGGAAACGAAAATACGGAACTGGAACGTCTTCTCATGGCATTCCACCGAATGATTGATAAGCTTTTATAAATTAGTAAACGCAACTTCCCCTTATCGAGCTCATCTTGGAACCTCACACCTTTAACTATATTCGTGTTCTCTCTCCAGACACTGTCATTCTCCTGAGTAGTTTATAACTCCGTTTCAATCTCTTCCTCTTCCAAGCTACCTCAGAATTTTCTCCCAAGTCTCTGTATTAAGCCTGAATTCCTCCCAAAATACATTCACATCCACATTTTCTGCCTTTTCCGAATATCCGTCATCATTTTTTCCTCCACCACCATCTCTCACACTACCCCGTAAGTCTCCTAAGCCACCTAGCTTCTCTTCTTCAATCTACCATATACTTGCTCCTCAATGAAGAGCCGAGTCTAGGGTGTAAATAGTAGCTAAGACGTAGCTCAATAGAATTAGAGATACATATATATAAATGACTATATTACGATAGACGAGGCTGAATGGATGAAGATGATTTTGTATTAGTAATTTACCAACACGCCATAACGTTTATGTATCATAAACTAAGCATGGTAGAAACAAAAATAAGACTGACACCTTCGGAGAGATAAGTCGAGGAATTGGCTCTAACCCTTAGCTAAAATGCACACTTAAAGAAATCATTTGCACAAGAAGGGAATTTGAGAATTCTAGACATGGAGTAGTCAAGTAATACATTAATACTTAAAATACAAGGAGTGTGCATAGGCAACTTGAGAATGAAATAAATAAGAAACTCCAAAAAACCCATATGAGGTCAAAGGAGAGAAATAAGATAAAGATATATTTATTGTTCTCGGACCACGTGGTCCACTAAGAACATACAAAAAGTATACATTAGTAGAACAGCTCGAGTACAGAAAGATATTAACAGAAAGAGTGGGTACCAGATGTAAAGGAAATAATAATAGCAACAAAGAAAAGCAAAAAACAAGCATATAGGTCAATCGAATTATTTTTTTCTACAATAGCATTTTATTAAACAATGTTTCTGTAATGAATGAATGTGGGTTAGATGCTCCAGTAATGGACATATATGAAAGGAGTGTGCTTCGTTGGTCTGGCCACGTTGAGAGAATGGATGAGAGTCAAATAACGAAACAGATGTGAAATGAGTGAAATGAATGGCGCGAGAGGTAGAGGTAGGCCGAGAAAGTTGTGGTTGAATGTAGGTGAGGAAATTCTTAGGAGGAATATGAGGAGTCTTAAAAACAGGAGGACGTGTATGAAGCAGTGTATGGGGGTAAATGAAGTAAAAGAGGTTTGCAAGGATAGGTCAGTATGGAGGAAATTATTGAAGCAGAGTTAGGTGCACAAATAAGTATTTATGAGTGAAACTTTGTGACTGGGCCTACCCCGGAAGGGAACGGCGTGATTGGTATGTATGTATGTATCTGTTTTTAAAAGCAATCAGCGAATAATAATGAGAAATAAGGGTGGGAATAACTACAATTAGGAAGGAAGGAGAGGAGGGCAAACATGAGACTTGGGAAAGGAACCGAGGAGACCGAGAAGAGGGGAAAATGGTGGAAGAGGAGGAAGGCGGGAGTAACGCGTATGTAGTAAGATATCATGTGCGCTGTGCGCGAAGGCAAGTCGAAGGCACTTGCGGGAGCGGGAGGGAGGAGTGGGGAGCTGAGGCGACGTCACCGTGGTGGTGTAAGGGATGGAGGGGGTGTTTTTAATGGGCGGGGAGAGCGGGAGGGACAGCGGCAGGGGGTGAGATAACATATGGAAGGAAGGCAGAGAGCTAGCACATGCACACACTCGCACACAAACACCATACAAGCGCCCTCTTCAGCCTTTCCTTCCCATGCACACCCTCCCCCCCTCTCTCTGCAGCGCCTCCTCGCCTTCCTTCCACGAACTACCAACCAACCCCTTACCCTACTCCCCCCCTCTCCCCTACCGCACCCACCCTTTCCATCTCTGCTCCCTCCCCTGCTGAAGCTGACACACACATGCCCCCCCGCCCCCCACACTCCCACGGAACCCCAAGCACTCGTACAAAAGCCTTATGCTCACTCCCTCACACGTATATGTATAAAATATGGACTGAAAAGTCGAATGTTTTATTTATGCATGGCTTGGAAGCCGCAAGGTTCATTGCAGTGGGCGGACGACAAACAAAAACACTGGAGGGAGAGAGGGAGGGAGGAGGAGGGGGGTGGGTGGGGGTGGCGGGTGAGAGGGTGAGGAGGATGGGGTAGGGGGAGGAGGAAAAAAAGATGTGTGGAGGAGGTGGAGGGAAGAAAGCGAGTGGGTGAAAAGGGAAGAAAGGGGCGTGTAGAGGGGAGAGAGGCGGGTGGCATGAGATGGGAGGCAGAGGCGAGCAGAGCGGGGGAGGAGGAAGAAATCAGCCCCCGGGTGCCGCAGCAGGAGAGGAATGTCGCACGAAAGGTGAGGTGAACGCCTTCCAGTCATAGGGAGACATGCTCCCTAGCAAACGAAATTTCACCATTCTAAACGCAACTTCAACGCCACATCTCGGACGCCTGATTTACTTTGCAAGATTCAAGAGCATATGACCCTCGAAAGTATAGTGGTTTGACGTTCGGACGACTCAAATCACGACCGAACAAGGTCTCAATCTACAGCTCAAGTTCTGAATTCGATTCCAACAAAGGAGGGCGTGAGAAAGCAGGAAAACTAATTTTAGTCCGCTAATGAGAAGGCGAAAGAACTTCTGACAGCATTTGGCATTCCAATAGAGCTGAAAATGAGATTTGCTAAATGTTTTACATGGAGTGTGGTGACTTACGGAAGCGAAACATGGACAGTCAAAAAGAAAGATGAAAAGTACTTAGAAAGTTTCGAAATGTGGCTGTGGAGAAAAATGCTTAAGGCGAAGTGGACGGATAGAATGAGAAACGGGGAAGTGATGATGACAATAGGAGAAGAAAGAAAACTGCTGAGGGAAATAAAAGAGGAAGACAGCTTGGATGGGACATATATTACACCAAATTGTCTTTTTAGAAGAATTATTGAAGTAAAAATAGAGGGAAAGCGAGGAAGGGGAAGAAAAAGAATGGGAATGCTCCATGACATAAAAAATGGCCGAAGTTACAGGCAAATGAAAGAAGATGCTCAGGACCGACTGCAATGGAGGGCACCCAGTTGAAACCTGTCAGAAGACAGATTCCACTTAGAAGAAGAAGAAGGACAACATCCCAACTTTCAGAGGTGGACAGATTATACTAGAGAGAAGTATCAAATGCCCGCAGTAAAGATAACACAGCCAACCAAAAAGCACAAACCAACTAGCAAGCGGATTCAACGGGAGAAAAGAGACCAACTAATAATATCCATTTTCCTTTCACTAGGAGTCATTGTCACTCAGTAAAGTTACGTGTATTTCCGATTTTACTATCTTCAGCATACATGACTTTATGAATGCAGTTTTACAATACAGTATCTCTATTCTTGATCTACTAGCAAATGTTTGTCATATAAATGAAATCCATACGTAAAGATTACAACTTGAACTTAGCCACAGATATTGTTCAGCTGGTGAAACGCGTTTTACCAACTTGCGGCATCTTCAGATACCGCCAGTCGGTTAAACGCATTGTACCAGCTAAATAAAATCTGTGGAAAAGTAGTTGCGTTGTATTCTTTAAGAAAGTATACTATCAATTTCCACGAAGTGAAGCCTGAATCTGTTGAGTGTATATAAAAATGAAGTTTAAAGAGTAATATTTTGGGAACGAAAACATAGGTATTTATTATATCTATATGGGCATGCATAAGGGAAATATGACTGAATTGTCGAGCGAGTTCCAGGAACTGATTATGTTCCACTCCAACAGGGTCCACAACAATAGGTTGAAGACTGAGGTTAAAAAGTACTCCAACGGCTCAGGTACTCCTCACCACCTGATCTAGGACCGTAATCCTGGGAAAAACACTGCGTTATTGCCCGAAAAGAATTTCCAACCCACGAGCTTCGAGATACGAGACAGGTGCGTAAAATCTAAGATCAATTAAAAAAGAACTTTACACGCACGTGAATCATTACACAAAATTTAACCATCATATAATTACATGAGTCAATTCATCTATATTGTTTTTATGTTAAAAAAAACTACCCGACTAACGCTGTGGGCCTCAAAATTCGAGCACCATCTTACATGGAAGAAAGGAGGCACCACAAAGACGTATGACATGAGCACTTGAAAATGCATCGATTGTATACGTAGGCAAAAAGGAAAGAGTCAGAAGTTTACATCCCACTTGAAACTCATTTTATTCGGAGTAAATGATGACCAAAAAACATTCTTAGGAAAGATCTCGATGTTCTGACGTTTCGTGAGTGAGCCGAAGTAATAACAGACTTCGTAGAGCCAAGGTGCTACGAGTCGCAATGTTCTACTACGAGAGTACTGTTCACGTTTCCATACACTCTGCAATGGGAAACAAGTACGGATACAGGCAACTACTAAGGAATGGAGGCACAATGCGGATTAACGAGCGCGAACGTTGAATGGTTTTCAGAGGAAATTTTCTTTCACAATCGGGACCCCTACCAATAACATCCAAGTTACTAACATTGCGGCTTGCGTATCAAAAATGGAAAACAAAAACGGACACCAAAGGAGGCAATTTCGCAAAAGACGAATAAAAACTTCATTGGTAATGATAGGATAACTATCATTACCGCACCACGTATCATAGACGGTGGAAAAACTCGGAGAAAATGTAGGAACCGAGTCACGTATCGGTTCGAGTATGGGACGACCTGCTTCAAATATTACGAACTCACAAACGAAATTATTTGTCAAGGAGCCCGTCGGCTGGGGAGTGGAGCTCAATTATTACGGATTATACGGGAAACTAACCTGGAAAAAGGATATGAATCGTGGGTGAACATTTCCGAAAATGTATACGTAATGCGGAAGGGAATGCGATTAGGAAAATACGGGAACTGGGGAAGAGGACGAAATTTGAGTACATACCTACCTATATGTTAGCCGGAATATCCAGGTCATTAAAATTTTAAAAGCGTCCCGAGCAATATCAGTCGCGACCCTTTTTCGTAAGTCTGAATCGCCAGAAACGGTTGGACGTTCCGGAAAGGGGCTTAACCCAAACTAATAAATATCTAGGGAATTTATGCGCGAGAGAAAACAGCCAATGGACATCGAACAGAAAAATTCGCAGAAATGAGGGTGTATTAAGAATTGATTGGTGTGCTCTAATCGTTCGACCAATTGAAGAGGGGTTGAGATTACGAGACATTTAACAAAATCACTTGTTTTAAACTAATTAATGGAAGGAAGAAGGGAGACTCGAGCGAGGAAACGGGCGCCGGCTGTTCGCAAAGGTCGAGAATTTCGGGATATCAAAATGTTTTCCCACGAGAAAACATCAAAAAACATCAGCTGGCTTAATGAACTGAAAGTGAATCGCCAATGGGAAATCGTCATACATTTTAAGCATTACAGGTCGAAGAGCCCAAACAACTTGAACTCGTTTGCGATCATGGAATAAGATTTTGCTTCGAATAATAATTTTAAGCGGGCAAGCGACTGAGAGTTAAAAGTTATCAAAAAGATACCAGCTATGAGCGCCAGAATAATCAATTTTACAAAAAGTGCGATTATTTATTCCAGGATTCACAGACATATATTCTGATAAACGGACAGATAAAGGTACATCGGCAGAAATAGATTCACTAAACCTGGTATTTACTATATCCACCGTCTTAACGAGGTAATCAATCGAACAAAGAGAGTTCACTTATTATATTAGTTTGAGGGTTTATTTTTTATATTCGTTTCGATAATTGGTACGATTTCTGAATGCCAAACGTGGAAAAATCTGCATTTCCGACATTCGGATAACCAAAGTTATTTGTGAATCAGTACCTCTAACAATACACCACGATAAAGAAATATCGTTACAGACGCTTATCGGCAGTCACAAGTGCAACTGCAATCAAAACTTCCTGATTTACTGCAATGAAATTTACAGTTCAGTTGGGCCCCAAGAGCCTCGCAAACTCTCTAGAATGTGATAGAGCTTTTTCAAGAGCAAAACTGCCGCTACACCTAGAATTAAAACGGAGACGCAAGATACAATTCCATGAGAGCGGATCTGCTCTCGCGGATGCCATAAAACGTGAACAAGGGTAGGGCCCCAAGGGACAGAGCGATGAAGTTCACCGCCATTCCATATTGTTTCTCGCACTATCGCCTGGATGGAAATTATATATGCTCACGGCAGCATTAACTTGTTTTTGCAACAAAATATTTCCGAGAAACAATAAATCCTGGTAGACAATCGCATCACATATTCGATGAAAATCAGAACAGACGAGGAATATAAAGCAGTATTTCGATTTCCACCCAGAATTTACTTTCCTCTTCCTCCTTTGGACACAATGGATTCCACACCTTCCTCGCAGTAATACACAGACAAGGACTAAAAAAAGCATTCTATTGGCAACGCAGGTTTTCAACCCGAGAAGTAGAAAACAAAAGCAAATGTAAATGAAAAAAAAAATGAAATTTCTGAAATGTAGTTTTGTTGCTCAACCTGCAACTGTAGCCGTCGAATGCTCTTAACCATTCTCCATTTCCTAGAACACTACGCATGTTCATTCAAATCGCGATCTCGAGCACTTGAGCCAAAAGTATTTGGTTCACATCCCCTCACCCTTTGTCTAACTTTCACGTTGCCACGTTCCCGTGCCTAACAATTGCGTAGAGTAGACCTACCGAGCCCATGAAAGAGGGGAGGCACAATATATTCCGTAAAAAAAAGTCAATCTATAGCATCTAAAAAAATGTGTACGCTTAATGACTGAGGAGAAGGGTCGTCAGTGTTACTTGTATGCTGTGCAATATCGCTGCGCAGAAACAACTTTTTAAATCACAGTAAATAGAAGTATCCCCACGGGTTCATATTCAGCAATTTTTCTTCTGCATTGGCGACATACGTAATAAAATCACAGATCAAGAGAAGAATTTGGAATACAAGTACGACCCACAGATTCTAATAGCGTCACTTAGATTAAAAACTAAATGTCGAGACATAAGATCCGTAGAATATTCAAGAAACATCGTAGGTATGCCAAGCTTTCACAAAAAGACTTCGATGATTTCAAATCCCACCAAAGAATACGACTCAAGTAATCATTTAGAGTATTTAAGTGAAAATTCAATGCAATTTGTAGATGTTGGCAGTGTTGATTTTAGTCACAGAAATTAGCATCTGACCATTCCACTTGGTTATATATTTCGACAGTCTCCAACGTGAATGATTAGACCATACACGAAGAAGCTAAGCCGCAGACTGGAATAATTCCATTGAATGAAATTCATCCAAGTGCTATCAGAAACATCTAAACCCGCTTCACAGCAGAAGACGTAGACGCCAGGCAAAGTAAAAGGGTCGGTGCCCGGCCGTCATACATGTAACTCATAAGGGAGAGCCCGAGAGGGATAGTTCATGTAATTTTCGAGAGCCTGAGACTGAAAATAGTTCCTGCCTTGAGCAGAGTGCCTCGCTCTTCCTACCGGCATGCCCCGCGCACAGCAAGGGCCGAGTACCGCCTCCTCCATGATTGGATCGGGAGAGATTTGAATTGGGCTCGACGGGAGTGGGTGGTCGACTGGACCGAAAGCCTTTGAAGCCCATCTTCCGTTCCCTGGGAAACAGAGAGCCACGCGGTTGACGTCCACACGCGCCCAGCACAAGCTCATTAGCGGCAAACGGGAATTAAAGACGTGAGGCGCACACAAGGGATGAGAGTGGCCGTCGGGAAGGAAGGCGAGCCCACGTGTGGGAGAGAGACGGGTCTTGAGTAGTGCAAGAAAGGCGGAAGAGCGGTGATGGAGGGACGGCATGCACGTATGTATGCATGTGCAAAGGAAAAGACGACGAGAGAGGCAGGAAAGCATGCAAGAACTTGCAAAGGGAAGACGCGAAGGCCGGGCACTGCGGATCGGGGAGAAGCCCCGGGATGGATAAGCCGTCTTTTGATGCACGGTCTCCCCGTATCTCCTTCACTAAAGGCCGGCTGCAAGTATATTATAGATTTATAGTTGTGAGATGCATGAAGTTATGAACCTCACAAAAATATCCGGGCTGTAGGAACAAAGCTACCATTTCTGTAACTTATTCCAGAAGCCGTTTGGTCATAAAAATTCTCCTCCTCGGTCCGAGTTTTAAGATGCTCCAATTACAATATCGACCTAAGAGTAGTATTCACGGGTTTTCCACCACGTCCAGGTATTGAAGTTACGACGACCGAGTCAATTTCAGTCGGTAGAAGCCACCAATCAGAAATGACGCAGAACTTTTAACGCCCACGTGATGATGGAAGAGTCGGCCATTGAAACGAAAATCCCTAACCTGGAGGAAAATCCGAGAACCCTTTACACGGAAAGACTTTCTCCTGAAATTTGTGGAAGCATTTACGCTACTCGTCTGGAAAAAACTAAACCCTTCCATCTTGACTTCATAAACGAAAATTATGTACGCGGCGACAGTACATCGAAGCAAAAACAAGTATCGCATTAGTCGAGAAATGTCTCGAAGATCAATGAAATCGAGAATAAAGGAAAATTTCGCCCACAGCACGATCATCTTAATGTCCTATGGTTTAAAAAAACATCGGCGATTAGAGATTTACGTTATCTCGGTCCTTTATGAGTTTTAAGTATCGACCGAGTAGATACCAATGTGAATAAAATCGACGCAAAAGAATAGTATCAGGACGGGTGAAGCCAACTCGATAGACCGACCGTTCCAGGGAGACGGATGGAGGTCGGTACACAGTGACGACAGGGGAAAGAGACGTAATTAGTTATGACGAACAAGAAGAAGAAATAGGCTGAGTGATGGTTCACCGACGAATTTTCGTTGAGGGAAGCGAGGAAAAGTTGAAAGGGAGCGGATTACTCTACTGGTCCATGTAGCTGTCGAGGGGCAAGGTCGAATGTCTGCACACACCCAGATATGGCGTTCATTTTATACAGCGCTGTGTTGCGGGATTATCGCCGATTAATTTGGATGTAATGAAAGGCATTTACAGTTGGCATCGAATGGAAGGTCTAGCGCATAACCCGAGGTGTACCGATACTGTGATAAGAATTCACTAGGGCTTAAGTATATCCGCATATATTACTATTTTCACTAAGGTTCTTCGTTTACATCAAGCAATGTATGACTATGTCCTACGGCAGGCGTACATTGAATTAGAGTCCACGAATTTCAGCGCACAAATACTTTTACAAAAACGTCAAACGTATTACTCTCAGCTCCCTTTTATAATTTTCTTTTTCAAATTTGACACAAATGGCTCGTGAAATTAGGGCTTTATTCTAGTGATAAGCATAAAAAACGAAGGAAAGTAGGTTTAAAGATAAATTTATGGATAAGCATCGGCAGCACAGCGTTATACTCGGTGTGATATGCTTCTCATCACATATAAAATAAAAAATAAAGTACACTAGATGAACTACCAGGGAGCAAGAGAACTAGCATTAGGTACGGAAGGATGAAGGGCTTCCATCAACCAACCTCAGGATTGAATGACCAATGATGATGCTTCTCATCTTAAAATTTGCACAAGAGCAAAACACTGTGAAGTTCAAAGCCTCTAGCTACGTTTGCCGTCAATCTAGTTGCCGGTCGGACATCTGGTTGCGGTCCCAGTTACGCCTAGAGTAACAGACATACGTATCTTTTCTTATGTAAAACCGTGACTGTAAGCGTAGTTAAGAATGTAACCAGATATTCTCCAACCGACCCTATAAAACTAAGGGGCGTGGTCAAATCATAAACGTCAATGCTCATTTAAACCAGTCCGTCAAAGAGGCACTAGATTGAAAGAATACTACCACGTCGCTCGAAGCAAAAACTAAGGTCCAGGTCCAAATCCGCAAACCGCCCTACGTCTATCGCCACCGACATCCATCGGACACGCTCTATCACGATCGATAACCGCTTAACAACCAAACTCATTTTCTTTTCATCGAATTGGAAAATAATTGAATTTGCGACGAAAACGATGAAATGTTGCCGGAGCCACACACATCCTCACCGAGTTCAAACGGGTGACGTTGCAAAAAGGGTTTCCCCGTCTTTTTTTTTTAACAGTTTTATTTTTCACTCTCTCACAAAAAAATTCGTAGCGGTAGAGAAATCAAATAAAACGCGGGAATGTCGTGTTTTCCTTCCATTTTTCCTTCCTCCACAAAAATCTCCCGCTCGACCCTAACTCCTCCCTCCTATCTTTCTCCCCCTCCCCAACCAAAACGCGGACCCTCTCGGATCTCACTATTTCTCCCCACCCTCTTCAACCCTCCCCCCCCCCGCCACTGTCCGAAATTCCCCCCACCCACCAGCCCCTCCCCTCCCCACGCCGCCCGGCCTCTCGTACGTACCCGATCAGCATCGCTGAGTGCGACTTAATCTGTTTCCATCCCCCAAGCAAATATAAAATTAAAAAACGTCCGCCAGGTTAAAGCGATAAGAAATCCATGTTTTAAATCTGCTCCTCTCCCCCTCTCATTTCATATCCCTCTCTCTTCCACGGTTTCCGCCGGCCCGGATATAATAAATACAGCATATGCATATATTTATATATTATTAATCTCGGATTAATGGATTGGATTCGTTTATTTTCTTTTTTTTAGCCGCTACCGACCGCCTCGCCGTTTGAATAAAAATAGAAGAGTCGAAGAGGATGCGGACGAGTACTCACGGACCGCAGCGAACTTCTGCATGTTAATCACAAGACCTTCCGTGCCAAATCGTAAACGCATTTCTCCTTTGATCGTGCTCTGGAATTACCTCGAAATCGTAGTCAGATTTGGGGTTTCAGTGGCATCGTATCGCCAGGTTTTTTTTATGAATCACCACCATTTGAAATCGTTATCCTCGGAGTTTCTGAAGTATTATAACCGAAGATTGACCTGATCCCTCTATTAGGAGACTGCGAGGTGGTGGTCATTACGAAATTCGTCCAAAATCCAGGTTCGAATCTGCGGTATAACGCCGCACTCCTTGAGTTATTGTTTGTTTTGTGTGTTTTATCTTATTTCTTATTTTGTATTTTAATGTTTAATTTGTGTATTTTGTATGGTCATTGTTGTTTGTGAGGTAGTTGTTGAAGTTTGGAGATTGTTGGAGATTTGGAGATTGTTGGAGAGGAGAGAGAGGAGATAAAATTTGTACAAGAAAACTGAAAATAAAACGCTACCAAAAGAAAACACCAAGGCGTTACAGCGGGATTCTGGTTACTCAAAGAGGCCTCGAAAGTGAATGAATTGATAGTAATGGGTAAACAACACGAAACACAGCGGCAACGGTCTATAACGTTCTACAGCCCACGGATTAACGAGAATGCGGGTAACACAGGCACACTTTTTCTCCTCGCGTCTTCTTTCAGGGCCACAGACAAGCGAATACACGTCCGCGGGCCCAAAAGGAGTCTTTCCGATTAGTTAACTCCTTTAGGAATCGCCGACGATCCGACTAGGGTGCGGATGAATATGCGACGACTTCACGCGGGGACGGAGTGGAAATGATGAGAAGGGGGGGAGGAGGAGAGCATCCATGAAGCAGAGCCGGGGGAGGAGAGAGAGAAAGATGAAATATTCTTTTCATTAAATTCCGACGCCGGAATAATGAAAAATATCCCCACCACGGATCGGGAGCCAGCCCCAAGGGGTGGGACACACCTCTCCCAACCCACCTCGGCTGGACGGAGCCTGATGGACGAAAAGGGTTAAATAGGGGAGGGGAGGGCTGTGGACTGCGAGGAGGGGCAGGAGTTAAGGGGGAGAGAAAGGGACTTACGTTAGAGTTCGGTTGGGAGAGAATGCCAACACATACATAGAGAAGTGCCGGGACAAGGCACACAGGATCTTCCGAAAAACAAATGAAGTCGCGCAGAGCGTGTGTCACTTGTTTCCCCTCTCGATTCTCCCCTTCTGAGATTATCACGCGCTTCGGCTGTCGGCTCTGTCGTCGGAGAGGGAAAGGAGGGACGATGATGATGATGAAGTGAAAGTATGCGGCAGCGGCAGCGGCTTTTGTCGCTCACGGAAGAAAGGACGCGAGAGACCCAAATATATATGCATATATATATTTTTATACGGTCGCCCGCTTGAGTTAGCGCCGGCTGCGCAATTTTTTTTTCTTTTCAAACCACGGCCAGATACGGAGAGTGAAGCGAAGGAAGTTAGGCATGGCTTCGGGAGGGAGAGGGATAGAAAGGGGGGAAGAGGTGGAGACGGAGAGAAAGAGAGTTTAGAGCAGATTACGCCCTTCCGGAGAACAAATATTTGGTCCGAATCCCATGTTCCAAATCGCCCGACTGCGGATGGGTTCGGCTACGGAGGCGTAAAGAGGCTTAAAAGGTAAAGAGGCGGGGGGAGGCGGACAGAGACATACAGACAGGGAGAGCGAACGGGCAGAGAGAGAGGGAGGGAAGAAGACACGAAGAGGGAAGCTTTGGCCGTCGGCTGAATGCGCCCGACGAGAGGACGGAAGGCGTCTTTGCAAGCGCAAACAAACGTTTCATTTATTTTCGCGTTAATCGCTCCGCGGATTTCGTCGTTAAAAAGAATAAAAATAAAATAATAAAAAACGGCAAGCGGGAGCGAATCAAGCTGAAGGTTGAGGGGTCAGAAGAGGAGAGACGAGTTAACCTCCTGCGTGCGTCAAGTGTCAGGGAAGATCAATTTCAGGGAAAAGGAAAAGGTTTTGAGCGAGAAGTGCGGTACGCACAGCAGCGACGGGGCAAAGCAGCACAGCCAGTCGCGCGATCAGTATTATTTCTTGACGGCAACGACAAATATAAACACGCATAAACGTTCCTTTTGTATTTATTGATAATTTACTTCCCGGCTCGGATTCGGTGGGGAGAAGTAAAGCATGTTTGCGCTCAAGGATTTTCCTCGAGAATTTTTATTACGCTTGTCATGCAAAAGAATACACGAGTCTCCCGGGAGGATTAGGGAAAAAATCTTCAATTTACGCCTAGCTTACTAAGAACTTAGTCACACAAACACAACAGATGTTGAGTTCAAAAGTTGAATCACCGCACTATAGGCGGGGATCTCTCGTCGAGGGGCAAGAACACGGGACGCTATATACACGGAATTGCAAGTATGATAATACATGTTACGTTGCATCTAAGTAAGCGGCTGTCACTAATATGGGAAATTAATTCCACTCGAATTAACCTTCCGTCGTACCTAAAGTTAATTCAGAGAGAAAAAATGTGAAACTTATCGCGACAACGTGGATTAGGAATTCGCTTTAACGACTGTTAGCGGGGGTTCGCATAAGCAATCATACCACATGCAAGTCATAAAGTGTTCAAGCTAACAAATGATTAAAATGAAAATATGAAATGGATGGCTCTGTATACATACCCTAATTTTACATTAAATTGGGGAAGAAACACACAGGAAACTAACAATTTATTGCAACAGAGAGATAGAAGTTGAGTTTCTGCGTCTCACAGAAAATTTAAATCGGCACATTAAAGAAAAACCTTACGAAGAAAATGAAAGGCTTTGCTTTTAGGGGGCCCGAAATGCGATTTCACTTAAATCAGAGCGGCCAAGAGGCAAATATTTAAAATAAAATCCTCAAGGCGGCGTTATTTTACATGCCGGGACACCCTTTCCCATTACTTTTAACCCGGGTGGCTGCGGATGCTTTCAGCCTTCGAAAATAAACGCTCACATTTTGTAGAACATAAATAAGCCCAGAACAAAATACATTAGGGAGGAGTCCTATTTTTGGCCCCTGGGGGATAGAAGACATATGCCGAGATATGTGCGATGAAGGGGAAGTGAGGGATGGGCCAAGGACAGCCGGGACGCAGCCCCCGTGGATTCGGAGACTGCCTATATATAGAGACATGAATATGTAGACGGCTGTCGGGCCATTCCGAAACCTTCGAAAGGTGAAGCGCCCTTTAACCTCCTGGAAAGCATAACACGATCGTCACCTTGGTCACCGAATCGAAAAATAACGAACCCATAGCCGCACAAGTGACACCTTTTTAGACCCAGACAGACGGCCCCACGGTGAAACGCTTCGCTACAGGAGAATGAAAACTCGTTCCACAAATTAGAACAGCACATTTCAAGCATGACGCCGGTTCGTGAACATCAATTTAAGTAATAGAGAGCAATATTTCATGTGATATTTACATGGAGAATTAGAGTTAAAAAACAATGCGAATTTCTTTCTTGAAAAAAAGAGGCAATGAGTGGGGAAAAGTATACATGCAAACGGGCCTGTGAACAAAACATCATCAATTGACGACGAGCTACGACCCAACAATGAGAAGGATGGATTAACGAGAACACGCCAAAAAAGGTTATTTAGTCCGTAAGCCAGAATCAAGCCCATACAGGTTTATAGTCTAATTTAGAGTTGAAAACCGTTACGATTGACATGGACTATGTTATTCTCTACTGATTTAACATGATGCGACTCATACAAATCAATGTAATCTCATTCAGCAATCAATGTTTGATGTTCCTCAGTGCACATCAGAATGAGGAATTTCGCAAATGATATAAAAAGCAGGGTAAGATTTCGATACCGCCAATCCAGGACTTGGGAGTCGCCTTTCTTTCCTCTTGGGTCACATGTGAGATCACGAGGCAGACGGTTGAGTAACCTATCGGCAGGCGTGCGTTGGTGTTGCCGCTCGCTTGATTTCCGAGATTACTTCGGAGCTAATGAATAAGTCATAGACCCACGAGAAAGAGGCCGGTAACGTAACCCACCAACAGCTCAACTATGAATGCCATACGAGACATTAATATACATCCATTAGAATACGTTTTTCTACTCATTCTAAAGAGACTCTACAAGTTAAAGTTAGTTTCATAAGAATTCAATCACACGCTATATTATACCACAAAATGTAGATAAAGAACCTCCAGCCTCACATCCAAATTTTATTTTATAATCTACATTAAACGCAGACCTATAATTAGAGGCCAGAGTAGACGCCATAAACACAGGTTTTATTCATCGGTTGATATATGTAAGCTACTATCGTGAATATATTTTAATACGTTTAACTTAATGCACAAAATACAAAACATATAAGTGTACAAAAGTCTATTTCAAGCGATTCACTATTGGGACAAAAAATATAACTTTGGAGTATCATCAGATAGTGAGCAAAAGAAAAACCTATACCTAAAATAAGAAATAGAAAATATATTAATTAAAAATATTCTTATAGGTAATGCTGATACATATATGAAGCACGTGATTAAATCATTGATTCAACATAAATGCCAAAATAAGCAATAAGAAGGGGACTATGCAAATCGGTAGTAGTAACGTACTGCGAGTAATAAACGCGAACGCAGTGAACACAACGTACGCACAGAGCTCTCAGGCAGTAGCTACAGATTTTTTTATCGCGGGAAATTTCAAAACTCAGTCGACAGAAGGAACCTGTCAACTTTTCAATCGTATCGGTGGAAAGGACACGCCCTGCGGTGCGAGCATGCCTCACTTGTAACGCCCAGGGAAACGACACATTTTTATGCCAACACGATCCTCAAAAACAGATCCCTGGAAACCGCTACGGGGGAAAGACATGGCGTAAGGGAGCGGAGAGAGATGGAATTCACCCGTAAAACAAACCTGTGGCGACGCGGAATAGCACGGAAAAAGGAGAATATGAAACGAAACGAGGAAGGAAAAAAAATATTCCAACGACATCGAGACTTTGCCAAAGACGCGTCAACTGGCCGGAAATAATATCAATAATAACGCGGGGATTCCTCAAAAATTTCGACGACAAATCAAAACGACCCAGGAGCAAGCAAGGGGGCGCGCGCGCGACAACATGGTCGTCGAGCGTAAAAATCAACAAAAGTCGAACGCTGTGCGTGTGAAAAAGATGTCGCGGGGATGATAACATGCCGGTGGCGAGGGGGGGAGGACGGAGGGTAACGTCGGGAGCAGGGTCGGCGGAAGTGGAAAAGGGGAACGCGGAGAGGGAGGTTTGAAAGCGACGGGAAAAAAGAAGAGGGAGGGGGCGTGGAGAAATAAATGAAGCGACGGATGCGTTCTTGGAAGAGAGTAGCCGCGGGAGGGAGGACAGCACAGGGTGCGAGCGGAGAAGAGATGAGGCACGGGGGGTGGGGGGTGAATAAAAAATAATAATAATTGCAAGCATCGCCACGGAAAATGAGTAAATAAATATATGCGAGCGAGACCCCAAAGATAAATTAAATACAACGGGGCAGAGGAGAGGAACGAGAATATAAAACATTAGTAGGACTCCAAGACCTTTTCCCGCATCCAGATGGCGACGGGCGACCAGCGACGAATGTCCACGCCGACAGGCTGAAGCTAAGACACGCTTCGACCAGGGCGCGCGTCTGCAAATTATTACGTTATATGGACAGAAATTTAGGCAAAAGGCGAAATAATTCTCGTCCTTTGAGAAGAAGGGTACGAGAAAAGTCTTGAGGAGAATGAGAGAAGGTAAATCAGGACTACGGAGCAAGTAATAAGAGGACTGGGTGCGTAGAAGAATTCTTTTGAAGTTAGATTACGGAGAGACATGGGGAAAGGGATGTAGGAAGAACGCAGAGCTGCAGGATATAGAAACGGAGTCAGGAATGAGACGCTTGGAGATGGAAAAACACAGTAGAAGGGGTCCATCAGGGGACAGGCACGGGGAAAAATATATACATATAAATAAAGACAGAGCTTACGTTTTTCTATATACATGAACATAACGTATGGGCACATCTGCTTGCATAAAACATACATTCTATGCATAGGGGTGCTTGCACATTAACAAACACTCTCCAGGCCTTTCTTTTATAGTTCCTACGCACCCACCCCTCACGCAACCCAACCCTCTCCTCCCTTCCCTCTACCCCCCCCCCCCAAACCCCTCCGTCGCCGCCTCGCTTGACACTCCAACCCCCTTATACCCCCTTCCTCCCCCCCCTGTGTCCCCAGAGTCCCACCCTCACACTCCCGACCCCCCCCCCTCCTCGACGTCCCCCACCAATCCTGAATAATATATGCGTGGGAAGTGGCGTTTGCCTCCTTCCTACCGCCGACTCCACCCCTCCTCTTCGCACTATCTCCTTCTTTCCCAACAACTTTTCTTCCTCTCAATAGGTATATACGTGCAAGTTCAACTCTACCAAAGCATAGATGTCTGCTCAGTTTTTCCAAAAGTATTTTTTTTCTTCATAACTTCACGACTTCACGCACGTACCACGCCCGAAGGTGTCTCCACTCCTCACCGAGCATTCTCCTCAAGCCTTGTGGATCACGACACGGAGAAGATGCTTACTCGTCCACACCAAGGGCCTGTTTTTCTGCGATACAACATATCAAATTTAAAAGTTTTCAAATTCCTTCACCAGAGTAAGATAAAAAACAAAATAGATTAGATGATTTGTAAATAAGACTAAACATAATGGATGAGCAAATAAATAAAAAAACGAAGTCGCTGGGAAAAATTCTTCCAGCTTAGGCATGCAGGAGTTTGCAAGGATAACTTCTACATTATATTGGACTACCACAATGACAAATGAAATCACGAAGAGAAGAATGCAAAGGGGTAATTTAAAAATACATAATTGCTTACATGACACTACTGAGTTTAGCAACATGTAACAATTTTTCGCTAGAGAAGAAGAGGAAAATGACGATTGAGCCATGAACAGGGTGTTTATTTTTATAGCTGGACTCATATTTCCGATCAATTGAACAGTTGGGTGAAAAATATATTCATCTAGAATCTTCTACCCAACTAATAACTTGGAACGTGAAGGGGAAAAGTGGAATAAGTGAAGAAAAAAGACGCACTAATGTAATTATATCGCACGAACGATATATTTTCCCAATCGAGATATCATAGTCTGTACACCTTCATGATGAAGAGTCCCATTGGATCTGCTGAATGGAATGTACCTGTGAACTCCAAAATGGAATAAACCGCGAGTATCCATGTCTCGCTGAGACCATATTCACTGCATACAAAAGAACAACTGAGAAATAAAACCGTATCACCAGAATAAAATCCTTTGGGCGATAAAAAATGGAAATACATTGAAACAGGATTCGTTGCTACGTTTTACCATCTGACACTCCTTTCAATAAGATACTTGATCATCAAAATATTAGCGTACACAAACAGTAAAATATTTGAGTCTTACATCTTAACTACGGGCAATATCTCCATTGGCAGTAAGCCACATATCTTCATTGACAAATTACGCGACGGGGAGAACTTTTTGCTTTATATTACACGCTTCCTGCTTTATTCAACGAATAATTAATGGCCGAATTCTTGCAACAAATGCACGGGGCACACACACGAACGCCCTGAAACTTTCAAACAAACACAGCCATACATTAAGGCCATTCTTTCGAATTAAGATAAACAAGCACATGGAGAACGCTCGTGAAAGAATCGAGAAGAAATGCCTCGGATGTTCCGAACTCGGAAGAGAAAAAAAATACCCATAAGCCTACATATATATATATATATAAAAGAAAAGAGAGATAAACTTCGCCCGATCCATTTCAACGCCAGACGTGAAATTCACCCCGGTCGTTTTATTCAAAAGAATGAAAATTTAATGCGGACTCGAAAGAAAAAATAAATAAAAACCATGAAAGCAATGTCGGGAAATATATAGAGGAACCACCATCCTCCCTCCCTCCCCCTCAGGAAAAGTCTTATGAATAGTTTAGATCGGCCAGGAGGCGTGCGCGCGCATGCTTGCGTGTTCCATCAAATTTTCATATTTGCTACGTCTCGCACTAATGTGGAAACTGCTCCGGGGCGGTACATAAAATTCCTTCTCCGCCCGCGTAGGAAATATCGCCGATCAATGGCTGACGGTTCACGACAGTTTGAGTGCCCTAGGTGCGTTGCAATTCCATCGCTTCTCACCCAACCACCCAGCCCACACGTCGTCTCCCATAAAGTGAGTAGGGGGAGGGTGGCGAGAGGGGTATGGGAGGGGCAAGCAGCAGGGAGAGACGTCACATGAGTGAGGTCTCTTCGTCCACCCACCCCTTTCCACGAGTTCCGTTCCGCTTGTAGCAATTGCAGTCGGAGACTTCATGCCCTCATATGAGCGACTCCCCCAATCATGCACCCACAACCATTCTGGAGGTCAAATTTCACCCTGGTTGCAGCATTTCCGCTAGACAGTGACAAAAAAAACCCTAAAAACAAAACGTAAGATGTAAGAAAGAGCCCTGGAAGAGCAATGAAAGGCACCGCCAGAGGGGAAATATTTAAAATCAAAAACGACTGGGCTGAAAACAGGCAGAAAGAAATCAAATTAGAGACTGCTTACTTGCGACAGACAACTGAGGTTATTTTAGTATACATAGATTGGCGGGGAAGGGGATGGGGAAAGTTTTAAAAATCCTGCTTTCATTGATGGAATGCGTCAGATTTATGAAGTTCAACATAAGACGATAAGGTAATGTTTAGTGGTCGGGACATGAGATGCAGAATTGCAATGGCTCAAGAAGCACTTTTAACAAGAGCAAATTGGTAAGGGGGGACTGAGTAGAGACGTAAAGAAAAGGGTGGTAAAACTCTATATGGAGCGGGGAGCTGTAAGGGGCGGATACTTAGCATTTGCGATGGGAGACTCTACGTAAACTCGAGGCGTTTGAGATGTGGGTTTGAAGAAGGTTGGAAAGGGTGAGCAGGGTGGGAGCAAGGAAGACGAACGAGGAGGTTTTGGATTGGGTGGGGGAGTAGAGGAAAGGAAACTAGGGCCGCAGGGTCGGAGAAGACGGAAGAGTATTTTGAGGAGCGAAGTTTTGAGAGTAGAGGGAATGTTGAAGAGAATCATAGAAGGGAGAACAATGAGGAGGAGGAAGAAAGAGGATAGGAATTCTGGACAAAACGAGAAGAGGTAGATGATATGAGAAATTGAAGAGGATGTGATGGCGCGTCATCCATTGCAGCCTAAACGGAGGGATGAGGAAGCAGGATTAAAAATGTCCAAAAACCTCCCAATCAGCAGGTAGAATACTTAAATTTAATATATAATATGAATAAAAAGACATGTATGCCCTTTACCAAAATCTGAGTATTTCCGAAAAAGATCAATTAATTTTGCAACACTAACTTCCCAAAAAAATGGCCAAGAGAAGCTATAATGCGGTCAAACAAGCTGTAAATGTCTTGCCCTTACCCTTGACGTCCCTTACGTCACGCCTTCCTGATAACTGCAAGATTATCTTGCGCAAAATATGTACATTTTATGTCATCATGCTCAATGCGTTCAAAATAAATGTCTGCTTGTAATGGTATGAAGTTTGTGCGTTTTTAACCTTAAATAAGAAACGTATTAGATTCGAATATTTGGATAATTCGAATTCTTTAACTGGCCCTTCCGGTTCGAGTTATTCAGGTTTCACTATAAAGTATATAGTGAGAGAGAGAGAGCAACACAGAGAGTGGAGGAGGGGGAAAGGCAGGCCACGCAGGAGTAGTGCGCCAAGCAGGAGAGCTAAAAGTTTGCTCTGGAGGCTTATCGTGCGTCGCGCATGACAATAGAGAAGCAGGAAGCGGAGGAAGGAAAAACGTCTTGCCTTATATTTTTTATTATTATTATTGAGTAAAAAAAGCAGGCAAGAGAGTCGTTGCCGGGGTTTTATCGGAGAACAAATATATTTGTTTTACCACCCCCTTCGGCCAAAAATCACGCACGCGCACACAGACGCACACAAATGCATACAACCGTGAGTTTTGAATATCAATCACGGGAAAATTTCAAAAGTTCCTATCAATCAGGAGTCCTTCATGCATAATTCAACGGGGAGGGAGACGACACAAGGGGGAGGAGAAGAAGGATAATAGAGGGTGGAGGAGGAGAGGAAGAATAAGAAAAGGCGGAGAGGGGAAGGGAAAAAAGAGAGAAGCATGGTACGAATGGAAGGGAAGGGAGAGAAAAATAACCAACCCGAGGGGCGCATTGGATGGAAGGCCGGTATAATGAGCGCGCGACGCCGAGGATGGCCATCGATCATTATCTAAATCAAACCTACTTGGCAAACAGCTGCACACCACGACTATGCCCAAATATTCCCATTCATTTCTCAGTTCAAAAGCAGCCCACATGGGTTGGTGAGCCGCGTTACGTGGCCAGGATGGTCTTCTAAGGTCTACAACCCGGGGGCGCGAACAAGGTTCTCTATAGCGCGTCCGCTAGCGCTGTCGTTACATCTAAAATGCGCTGATGAGAGCGGAAACTTGATCCCTAAGTTTTATTAGGGTCTTAAAACCATTAGTTTAAATTGATGGAGCGGGTTCTTAGGAGAGTACCTAAGATCATAAAGTATACCTTTCAACGTTTCCGTTCAAATTATAAACTATTAGTAAATGTAACATGTCTGACTATAATTATTTTCACGACATTTTTCTTCGATGCAGTAAGAAATACCATAAAACATTAAAAGAACTTAACTAAGAGCCTGTCCTTCACCGCGTTTTTCAGCGTCGTAGAGCCAAGAATGAGCGCAAGATTCAAAAATGCCTGGATGACTTGGAGAAATTCTGTGCCTTCCACACATTGCTCCATCAGGATGTTTGATGGGTGTTTAAATAACTTTTTTTCCATCGTCAAAAACATTCCGAACGAATGGCCAGAGCATTTACTTAAAAAATTCAACAATCCTCACTCCACATGGGTAACTTTCCATTCCATTATTTCTACAGTTACGTAAAACACGGACAGAAGTGAGACCAAGCAATTTTTTTGGGGCATTCTGGGCATTTTACGTTCTCTTTTCTACGATTTAAAAGGTGTTAGGAGAAGAGAGAAGGACATCACACGTAATCGCTGCGGTGAAATCATTCTGCGTTCTTAAATTTCCGCCGACAACGTCAGTCTCCCTTGAACTCTCCTCAACAACCACGTAAGCAAGAGACCCAAGGCCCCAACTGCCGCGAGACACCACCGACCCAAAGACGTCCGGTTTCCCCATTACCCCCCTCCCCACCCGCCCCCCAAACATCCCCTCCACATCGGTCACGCGGTTCCCGTGACACCTAACGACACCTTCGGCCCTCAATAGACCAGGGAAAAGCGAGGGTTCAAAAAAAAGTTCACGGCCATCATTAACGACGGGAAAAAAATGCAAGACGAGCACGTGACGAAAGATTTTTTTGTTGCTGGAGAGGATTGGGGGAGGTTGAGGCGAGGTTTGACGCACAGGTTCGCATGATCGCCGCACCGGTGGGGGAGGGCGGGGTGCGGGGAACGGTCAGCTGGGGGGTGAAGGGGTGGCGGGCACAAGGGAGAAAGTGTGATGGGGGGTAAAAAGGATATAGTGTGAATGGAGGCTAGGAAGAGGTGTCTTCTCCCCTTTCCCCGGTCGGCGTTGGGTGGGCTTGGAAGATCGGAATGAAGTCGAAATCAATTTTTCAAAGGCCTACATATGCTTTCCGAACGGACCCATTGCGGATTGCGACCTCTCGAAGCGAGAGAGGGCACACGGCCTGTCCCTTTCTAACGCCCCTGTTCGAACCTATAGCACCCTTTCCCCACTTCCAACTCTTTTTTTATTCCTTTCGGCGAAAAGGAATAAAAGAAATGAATAAAAAAAGAGGGAACTTATATGCCGCCCACCCTCCGTCCAGCAGGGGACAACCGGGCATTTATCAGCAAAAACCCGGATGTCACTGAAAGCAAAGGGGTAATGGAGACACATTTAGGTCGGGAACCGTGTACGGGTGGTCGGATTTCGATTCACTCAAGGGATTCGAATCACCAGAACCGGTTAGCGGCGAAGAATCGATCGTGCAAATAGTCCATTCGTCCACACCACTCGTCTACTCTGTAGCAATCAGCATAGTTTCCTCCTTCCCAGGAACAAATAAAATTGAAAAGTGAACAATTTTTACACGATCGCATGATTTAAACAAAAAACCACAATCGGGGATACTTCGGTCACGTGATTCCCTTTTCCAAACGGCATGGGACGTGCTTACAAAATGAATGCATTTTTCTCAACTACGCTATTATCATGGACGCACTACAGCTATAGCCTATCCACCTTTCAGCACCGTAAGGATTTCAACATTGTCATTCTGATTTTGACATGATGGATTCGTCTTTTTTTTTTACAAAATACAGTTGTATAGGACAGTTATGCGTCGCGGACTGCAAAAGGCAAGTCACGCAAGCGCAGAAAAAATACTGAATGAGTCATATTCTCTTTTGTCCTATCTTGTTGAAGAGGGGGGGAGAGTCCATGTAACAATTTTATGATAGCTATGAGGAATAAATTAGAATAAAAAATCAAATGGTAAAAATAAAAATAAAATAAAATGTTTTTACATAAAAAATCACCTTACTCAAACACTTCGTGATCAAGAGAGTTAGATTCTCGAAAAATCTACACATTTCGTAAAAGAAAGATATATATCGACACTATCAGTACCAACCTCATCTTTGGAAGCCAAAAATGCCAACATCAACTTGATGCTATGATGATGTGGATGCGGATAAATGGCTCCGTCACACGAAATAATTCTATCGAACAATAAGCAGGAAAATGAATAAGTTATGCAGTAATTACGGCGACCAATATTGCAGTATTACGAGGCTAGGTGATGCCGCGGTGATCAAAGCAGCCAAGGATACGGAGAGAACACAAAAACAACACGGGTGCACACGTGTCTAATGGGAAACATAAACAAGGGTTCGGGATGTAAAGGAGTCCTAGGAGTGGAGGAGGCGGGTAAAGGTCGCAGGGTTGGGGAGTGAGGCGTGGGATATGAAATGAGGCGAGGCAGGAAGAAAAAAGGAAACGAGCGAGCAGTTGTTTTATTTTCATCCCGCGCACATAATCCACCACCTTGAATGTTTCATCCTATTTCAGTCCCAAAATGCTTAAGCTATTAAAGGTTTAAACAAAACGGCCGGGCAGATGGGCCCAAAGGGGAGGTGGAAAGGGGATATAAATTTATACGCGCGACTCAAAAGCGCTCGAAGGGAGAAGGGGGGAAAGGAATAAAAAATCGAGGCCCAGATCTTTGAAATTCATTCGCATGTTTTGGGGGAATCAATTCGTAAATCTTGAGATTACGAAAATGCGGATGCGAACCGCTCGTTGAGATATGCATACGATCCCTGCGGTACATTATTCAGATCGGTGTAACATGACATTGGTTAATGTTTTACGCCACACCTTTTGTTTGGGCGGCACAAAAGTCTGAAATGAGAGGTCCTCCAAGGAAATTTCCATGAATATGGAAAAGGTAATAGAAAACTAACGATACCAATCACTGGGTTCCAAAGAGATTTAGAGCAAAGGCAACCACATAAATAATTATATCTGAATAACAACAAAATGTCTCATGTGAGGTATAGTCCGATCACCTCAAACTAATGAGCGTAGTTAACATAACCTTTCATTGTCCATCATGAGAGAGATGGAGCACATGGATACAGAACATAATAAGAGTACCCAGAAGCTGAATGTGAAGGATGGCGACAATATTTCCATAGTTCGTAGATATCTCACAGGGAATGATAAGGCAAGACATTTTCATTCCCAGAAACAACGAAATCAGATAGAATAAATTCGAATCCAAGAGAGGATAAAGACAGACAGGTAATGAGGGGCGCAGTAGGAGAGCATTTTTTTTACAGCTATAGATTCTTTCGGCTTTCTCTGTCAGGCTGTCAAAACCAACGGTGATGAATTGAGGTTCGTCCCGGTATTTCAATTGAACATTCATTTTCCTTCCAAAAACTCAAGAGAACAGAAGAAGAATCATGCGGAATAGAATAATAAGGAACTAACACTAACGCTCATTCCTTTGGATCAAGAGTATGCAATTGCTTTGGTATGGGGCCAACTTGAGAGAGCCGTGGTTATCGGAGGGCCACAAGCCGGCTCGCGACTTAGAAGTGCTGCCAACGAGGCCATCAACATCGACTGCGCATGCGTCGTAAGAATCTAGCTATTAAAATACAGGGAAAATTATCTTTGACACAATTGAAGAAAGTCTAGGTTCAAGTTAGCCCCGGTACTGTCAGTCTATCATCATCAATTCGCGAAAATTTCGGATTTGGATATTTTGGAAATTTTAGATTCTTCCGTGTGCTTCAGAAACCGCAGAAATGGGTGTTTTTCGGGTCGAATCGCAGAGCGAAACGTTCAGAAAGCGAGGACAAGATGGCCGACGACGGTCAGCGACGCAAACTTTGCGAATCGCGAGAATAACGGGGTGGAGAGTGGCAGGATAAAGGAGAAAAGAAAAGATACGGCGACGTATGGACATGTGGAGTAATTGAAAGGAGCCGAGCAAGGTGGAGGGGGGAGAGGGGCGTAGGACAACGCGGGGGATGGAGACGGAAAAAAAGAGGGGAGGGAAGACAAAGGAGGGGGGGAAGAAGGAAGAGGAAGTGGGAGAGTGGAAGGGGGAGGTAGGGGAGAGGTAGGGATGTTAAAGGCAGGGAGGAGCTGGGGGAGAGAGGGGGGGGGGCAAAGAACTGAGGAACGCCCAGACCGACGTCATATGACAACAATGAAGTGCCTTTATTGTTATTTATTCATCGCATGCATATCTAATGAACCGAGAGTACAGAATAGAGAGAGAGGAACGTAGAGAGAAGGAAAGAGAGCGAAGCAGGGGAAGAGAGAGAGAGAGAGGGTAGGACTCTGAATAAATTATGAAACACTGAAAACGTCTACAATGACCAGAGGTTCTCCCTTTATGCCTCCCTAGAAATGAAACGAACGAAAACGTTTACCGGACCATCTAATCACTGCATTGTTAGAGATAACTCGTGCATTTTGATGAAGGTTGAAGTTTCGGGACGCAGGCGCGGAGGAGGCGGAGGAGGAAATGGTGGAAAAACTAGAGACGAGGCGCCCCTTAGAAAGATGGCTGCCGAGTGAAAAATTCAGCTCCGACGGTATCATTCTTGACCTCCTCGTGAGGAAAAAAGTATAACGTCTCGCCGAGCGTTCAAATGAATCACATTTTAGCAACGAAAGACCCCGGGAAAGCGTCAAGAAAGACTGCAGGAGCAATACTGAAGCTGCAGGAGAATGAATTCCGGCAATCCTTATGGCTAATGGAATAAGAGTCCAAACGTCATTGAGTGCCGAGATTACCAGACAATTGGATGGCTTAATGCCCACGCAACGTGTTCCCAGGAAGGGGGGCTGCTTTAGGTTGATTAATTCATAAGCAAGAATAATAACTTCCTCAAATAATTTATAAGTACTGACTCAACAGATTTTGAATGTTTCCAAGAAATATATTATCGTAAAATATTCAAGACGCTATCGAAGTATTAAAACTATAAATGCCCGCATGAGAGTTCACATATCATGAAGAAACGGCTCTAAGTAATAAAATCAATTTTAGGAACGTAGCCAATAGGCTTCGCCCTGGATTGAACTCCAATTCAAGAAAGGATATCCTAGAAACAAAATGGGAACGTAGAAATAATGAGGAGAAAAGGTATCGATTTGCACAAAATATGACCATGAATATGTACTTCGCCAATAATACGCAGGCTTTTTAACAAAAGTACTCGTTGGGCTTTTGGGTCGTGTAACACATGGGTAAACACAGTTAGAAAATATACACATCAATATAGACCCCTTCGAGCAGACGCAGCGACAGAGGGTATTACGAAACCAGCCATGAGAAGGTTACATATACGAAAGAGGAATAGAAAGAAGCAAAGGACGAAAGTGCTTTCACTAAGTATATTAGTGCCTCTATTTCTGTCTCTGTTTTTGTCAATGACACTAATTCAAGATGTATTATTTATCAGTTCTAGCGATTAGGTACGGAGATAAATGAAATCCCCCGTGTAATCCTACAACTTGGAATGATCTAAATTTTCTAAGTTATCTTAGCCTAGGGCTAGGCCTCCGACATCCTAGCAGCTCCCAGCTTAGTCATGCCATTAGCTTCGCAACACAGTTTCTGCCTGAGTTAATTTTTGAAGAAAAATGCATCTTCACTTCGTATTTTTATTCCGCCACGAAAGTCTTGACTGCACCTTTCCATCCGAAAATCTCATCAAATAGAGTAAAAGAGAAATTCAATGCCATATTATCTCGCATTGTGTAATGATAATGGAAATCAAGGGAAATACAATGAGGTTTATTGCTGACCCCTCCACCTTTCAACCATTTTAGATTTACATTCTAGATAAATATCAAGCGAAGAATGAGAAATCAAAATTGCCGTATAATCAGACCAGAGAACCAAATTCGAATCCGCCAACAAGAAAACGAGATTTGCCGTCGACGAGATTAAAGATATCTTCCCGAAGAAGAAGGAATACACGATGCCCTGTGACTGCTCTCTGCCGAAGCTCTCCATTTACTGTTTTTTACCTGAAAAAGCACGCGACTGGAAAATGGGAGTTTTCTCCTGATTGTCAACAGTCATCAGGGGCTAAAATCCCGAGGCCAGATCATCTCGTTGCCTTATTCCCTTCCTATTAAACCACGCTAAGGGCAAAATTGTATTTGAAGCACCCCTTCTACACAGCGCAAAGTTTCACCGGACATGAGGAAGAGGTATTTTCACAGCAACCGGAAATTCTTTAGGATTGAATTACAATGTGTACAAGGAGCGCATATTATTGCCTCCTGTATTATATAACGCCATTCTTTCCTCGATCGGAGATTTCAACAATACAGGACGGTTCCGGCCGTTTTCTATGCGCCGAGTACTGGACTAAAATCATAAAATAAAGAAGGATTCCGTCGGTGTTAATATATATACATTTGTGTGTACATATGCTCCGTACGGTCAGTGCGGTGTTGGGGTCCTAAATACTTGGGCCGGTGCAGTGTGGGTGGTGGGAGAGTCGGAGGCAGAATGACAAGGGAGACAGTGAGAGGTAGGGAGTAGAGGAAGTCGATGGATATATGCTCACTCTCCAATCCGCTCTCGACGCATTCCGGAAGAAAACGTGGGAAGTAAAAGGAAAGGGATGATGAGGGTGCAAAAGGTGCAGGGAGACGATGAATCAGAGGCACAACGGCCGGATATGTGTACGAAAACGAATTAAGATCTGAGTGGGATGTCACAGAACCTCGGTCTCCCCTCAAAAATGAATGACGCGCAAATGCGAACGCAAACAAGCACCCTGAGGCATTTCAGTTAAACATAGCTCTACGGGTTGCTTCGCACGTAGCGCCTGCCGTTAGTATACAGGGGATAGAGGAAACGAGACAAATTGGACGGTTGCCTTCCCGCCTTTGAACCGGGCCCAAAGATTCTCCGGCGATCGAACGGTCATCACTGATTCCAACGAGGCAGGTCGCCGCCGAAGGAAACGGAGGAAAGGAATAAACGCGAAGCGTATTACTATAAAAAATAACGCATAAATAAGTCACGGCTTTAAATAATAAGTTCTAATAAAACGACTACTCACATTGCAAAGCTTACACACATGGAAGCAGGAATGTAGGTAGGAATTTACTATGTAAACGAAATGTATTGGGAAATCTGAGAAGATACATCGGATGTAGAGGGATCCTGACCATTACTCGAACGAGCAAAAATAATATTGAACCTCATTTTCGAATGCCTAAAACATATTTAAGGCACCAAAATCCTTTCCACCCAATAAAAGCATAGTTAAAGAGCTAATGCGTAGGACATGAACCAAAAAATTAGATCAAACTGTTGTATAGCTTCGACCCTTCTATGATGCAGGGATACTAAGTCATTCAGAAGAGTCAAGTCTTAGACAACTGAAGCCGAAGACTGTTGCTGAAGATCCAATGAGGAGAAAATACATGTAGTGAGGTGGGTCGTGAGACTCCCGAGATATAAAGACTTTTGGGGAACGAGAAAGCTTTAGTGACAAGAAGAAAAAATCCCATGAAGAAATCAAGGTATAGGAAAACGAGCTGAATAAAGCGAAACATCATGATTTGGAGGAATTAGCAGCTACCAGACGCTGATAATGATGCAACGTACTTTTACCTTAAGTACGCACGCTTAAAGAGATATAGACTAGCCATTCAACCACCCATTTCGGCTCTACCTTAATCTTTTCAGTGCACGGTGGTACTAGCCCCCTCCCATTTTCTCCCTAACACCCCTCGTCCACTCCTCCCCCTCTTTTCTCCCCCGCCCCAGTTACAAAAGGCTTTTACAGCGCCAAAACCATGCCGTGCCGAAACGAGTCGAGTGGGGGTGTCGGGGGTTGCAGGGAGGGGGGGAATGGAGTGGTGGGAGGGGTGCGACGGCGGGTCTTTTTACGACTGGGAATAATAATAAAGACAGCGCTAGTTGCAAGCATTTTGAAAGTTTAAAGACCGGCGGGGAGAAGACAACAAACTTCTACATTACGAGACCTCCTGAAATGGCATATTGCTCCGAGACAAAATCGTTTGCGGCCCCGACGTAGTACGTATAATACCCCTCCCCTCCCCCTTCCATCCAAATCCCAACCCCCTTTTTACCCACAATTCCCCTCGTATATTCCTCCCCCACGCCCGAACCGAACGTATAAACAGTCGGGATGCATGAATATTCTCATACGGCATCGTTCTCTTATAGTAAAAAAAATAATGCGAGTGAAGGGAAATCGTGAAAGCCGCACACCGATATTAGGTCCTTCTCATCCTGCTCCGTTCGCCCCCCCCCCCCACCCCCGCCTCCCTCTCTCCATATACCTCCGCCGCGGAACGCTCCAAACCCCGGCGAGGCACATGTTTGTGCCCGGGCCTTCGGTGTGAGTGAGCGGTCGGGTGGTGGGAGAATAAAATGATGTGCATTCTCACAAGCAGGGAAGATACATGCGCACCGATAGCATCGACTCATCGCCAAGGGTCTCTCCGCAGCTCCGGGCTCTTAAAAGGGCTCAAAATAATGACGCGACCGTTTCATTTATACGGGGAAATACTCATACCACCATTACTACGCAGGCATACATACTTTTATACTTATGTATGCACATCTGCCAACCTAGGTCTGCGAGTAAGCATTTACGTCCTCTATTCGCCCGTCTCCGACCGAGTGTGTGCAAGCTCCGGATTCGACTATAATATCCGCGGTCATTGGCATGGATATAATATGCAACGAGGATTTGGAGATTCCCCGACCTCTCTTTCCCCCATCATACGAAGAAAATCCGTGGCGGGGCCCTGCGGGTGCAACAGTAATTCGAAAAAGGTCCTCCTTTTTACTTTTATTTCTCCTCTCAATCCCACCTCCTCTCGTGAGGCAGGAAGCCGACTGAGACGCAGACGCGATGGAAACTAATTTTTTGCTTTTTTTTTTAAAAAAAAGGGAACTTACGTGGCTGAATCGAGACGATGGCTTCAATGCAACAATATGCGAAGCTTGAACCGAAACGATTCAAGGAAAGAGGGATTTTTTTTCTCTGCGTGTATCCTTCCTGCTCTGCCCTCCAAAGACGGCCTTCACGTCACCGGAAGAGCGAGCAAGCAGGCCTAGCGTGTTCGAGTGACCTATTACATGATGGATATGAATACATTTTAGAGAAGAATATGCAGAAAAGAAGGAGATCTTGTATCACATTAATATTGCGAATAGCACCTTCACTCCCTTCCCGACTTCTGAGGACTGCATACATAGGTATAATTCATTTCCCGAATCATTTTTAAGTATATTAATCCTTCGGCTCGTAAGAAGGAAACTCTCACTATGATTCTTCCACAGAAATAACAAAGAAATTTATCTAATACAAAGATACGCTAACAAATATAACAATTTTCACGATGAAAGGGTATTCGATGAAAAAATATATTTTAACTAGTTAATGTGTTGTAGCATAGTAACCATATGCAAGATTAGGATTACACATACTTGCCGCCACAGATGGCAAAAAGTTCTCATAACGAGTATTTTTCAAAATTATCTCGAATAGTTATTTCGATTAAATACTAGAATCCGTATCTGAGGAAATTGTCGCACATGTGCCTATGTTTTCCCTAATGCCCTCTTCTCAATATCTCGTCATTTAGACTCCTCAATTCCATTGTGATTGGGGCCACGTAGCTCCAAAATTTACAAGTTAAGCCAGCACTTGATACATGTAGCGCCAGCATGTTAGTCTCAATCCCAGCAGTATTAGCGAGAATTAATTCGTAACGCTTCAGCTCCTTGGGTAAAATATGCATGGCGTACCAAAAATAAAATATAGTCTATAAGACATAGGGTCGCGCGTAGTGATTGCATTATATCAGGGAAAGGCTACCTCACAGTGCCAAGGTGAGAGCTGGTTAACTTCTCCGCAAGAGTGGCAATCTTTCACGCCACAAAAGATGGTGTCGTGCAAAATAAACAAGACTCAGAGCACTCCGAAGAGCTCTCCTCAAACTACCATCGAGAGTCAAACGCGCTGCACATTTCTCTTTTCATTATCCCCGAATCCCCAAGTACGCGGAAATGCAACTGCACGCCGCTGGCTCCTTTCTTGCCATTCATGCACGCGAGGTGACACGGGATCGCGGCCAAACGCCGCTTCGAGGGCCATGAAAAGGATTCTCCTCTCGCCGTGGCGTGACAGCCATCTGAATGAGGAAAGACGGCGAAGCGGCCATTTTATAATTCTCTCGACACTGGAGAGATGGCACTGGGGAGGAGGATGTGGGCGAGCCAACAAGCGGAATGGGAGAGCGGCTGGCATTTGTTTTTTCTTCTTCTCCTCATCCTCTGCTCGCCACGAGCTTGCGTACATTTTCTCTCCACTTCTCCATATCCCAAACACTACCCTCCCGAAACCTCATAAACCATTCATAACATCTCATTACCACGCGGCCGATGGACTACCGCCCGAAAAAGGCACCCCTTCTGCGCGGGCACAAACCTTTCTTTATATTTTTAATAAATAAAACCGAGAGAACAAACGAATCCGCACGAGGCCCGCACAGCCCCACCTCGTTGGGCAAGGAAAACAGGGTGATGGTGTGGGTAGGGTTCAAAGAGTTGGAAAAGGTAGGAAGTTTGAAGAACGGGACCTTGAAGGGTACAGGGGGACCTTTAGGAGGATTATAATGCGACCTCTATCCGGATGATTCATTATTTTTTCCCCCCTGAACACATCCCGCGCCGAGGCGCCCCACAGCGCCAATCGCCGCGCGGCGGAAGGAAGGCGAAGCAGGAAGGCGCGCCGCCGATGGGAACGGTTTCATTCACTTTCTTCGCCGTCGAGCGTCGCCGGGGCGGCGGCGGCAACGAGCGAAGCCTTTTGCAGCGGCAGACGACGAGAAAAGAAGAGTAGTGGAGGCGAGGAGGAGGAGGTAGTTGTCTTAGGTCAGTCCAAGACGAGGCTCCACCCCGATCCATAGAAAGAGGGGAGGGCGGGCGAGCAGGGAGAGAGTGGGGGGAGAGAGGTTGGGAGGGATGAGAGGGGGCTGAGAGGGCGCTGGGAGGGAGGGAAACCGGGTGGAACGAGGAGGTGGTGGCTTTCGTCCAGGAAGGGAAAAGGAACCGGGGGGGGGATAGGTGGAGGAGGAGGGGGTGTGACTCGGAGTAGACGTCTTCGGACGAGGAAGCTTGACGAAGCTGCAATTGTCCTCGCCGACACAACATTCGCTAATTAGCGGGACAAACCGAGAGGGAGATGAGGCTGGGAAAATCGGCACTGGGATGGGCCGAGGCAGGAATAAAAGTGGCCGGCCGGAAGGCGCGTGCAAATCCCCCGAAGGGACGAAGAACCAATCCCATTTCTCTCACCGGATCCCTCCCGCGAACGGTTCTACAAGTTTCCGGCACGCAGGCACGGCTCATTTGAAATTAGATTTTTGAGGGAACACGAGGAGTCGACGGAGAGACTCAGAAGGGAGGCTAAATAGCGAAATGGATGCTGTGCGCTCATCATTCGGCACCGAAACAAGACAGAGAACAACCAAAGCCGAGAGCGGACCGAAGCCGTGACGTGGGCGCGCAATTTCCTGAAGGATGTAGCCGAGCAAGACCCGCGATGTAGGAACAGAAATAGACGGGGAGCATCTCGCTCAAAAGTATTGCCAACCCGTGAGGGCTCATTCATAGGAGAGAGAAAGGGGGGAGGGATGGTGAGGTGGGGAGGAATGATGTAGTGCAGTACAGGAGAGAATGGGTGTCGAAAAAATACATGGAGGCCATGGCGGAATAAAAACGGGCAAGAGGGAAAGGAAAGCAAAGATTACACTAGAAAAAGTAGGGCGGAGGAAAGGGAGCGAGTACTGTAGCGAGAGAGTAGGCTGACGTGGGAGAAAGGAAAGGAGATAGAAACCGAAGAAGCTATTTCTGCAACACTTGAAAAGTTAGCGCACAACTTGGATAATGAAACCGCAAACATCGGAGACCAAAAGCCATAAATAGAAGACTATACAAAAGTTTTCAGGGAAGCCTGATCAATAAAATGAAGACCAACTCGGAACCAAATGGGATAAACGCAAAAATAGCCCACTAAATCTTGAAGCTAAATTCTTACGCTAGGCGTGACCAATCATTGGTGTACGGGTAACAAAATGACAAAGGCAACTGAAACCTTCGACAAGCCGACGAAAGGCAAAAACTATGACTTTGAATGCATTCTCACACTCTGAGGTGCTCAGTTCGCTTCTACATAGAATCAAGCATTTGCAACAATTTTCCTAATGTGCAGCAACCTGACCTCATAGACGCATAAAACTTGATTCAGCGGCGACCCCATAACTCTCGCATTCCTTCTCCATGCAGCAGCGGCGACACCCGAGGATGGCAACGGACTATGAAGCAGATGGAAGGACAGGGAGCACGAGAAAGGGGTGTGAGGGCTATCGCATCGCAGAGGGCGATGAGGTATAGTGCAGGGCCAAGGCGCCGAGCTAAGTGCAAGGGGGAGTGGGGGGGATTCGTCGCAAGGAGGGAGGTTAGAAGAGGAAGGGTGGAAGCGAGTGAGGGGCAGGGGGTGGCAGCCAGCTCATTCCCGACATCCTTTGGCCCGGCACCCGATTCCTGGGCGTCATGCATATTCATGCATCCGGCCTCACTCCTCTCGCGACATGAGCCAACCCCACCGCCCTTCTCATACACCTTCCCCCCCTTCTCCCTACACACACCTCCTCCACCCCAAACACTCCCACTTGTCGGAACCCCTCCGCTAAAACACAAACAACCCCAAGACTCCGCGACGCCAATCCTTACCTTTCCCTCCCCACTCCCTGTCGCTCTTTCTCCCCACCCTCCTCACCGTTCCACCCTCTCACCTCCCAATGAAAATCCCACATCTTACGAGAGAGACTCGTTTCCCCCCATGAGGCCAGGCCAGGGACGGTGGCAGTCGGAATGGACGGGATCGACACCCGAGTCGCTCGCAGGGAGAGAAAGACTTATTCTTCGCGGAGCATAAAAGGATCCCTCCCTCCCTTGCCTTTGGAGGAGAATACTATAATGTTTCGTTTTGAGGGTGTGGGCGTAGAAAGGAGAGCCGTAGAGGTGCTACGGGACTGAGAAGGTCGACTCAGAGCTGCCATCGCTCGCGGCGGTGTCGAACTGCGGTGAGGTGCCGGGGAGACAGATGGGTTTCTGCCCAGCCAAGGCGGACAGGTCTGAGTGAAAGTGAATAGCTTCACTTTTATTCGCCCTAAAATCTTAAGCATGCGCAAGCAGAACTGGACCGTCCCGAAGGGAAAATTGGGTAGCAATTTATTTCATTATTATTTTTGGTAGCGATGCAATTTGGCAATCGATAGGTGGATAAACACCCGATTTTTAATTTCGTATGAATTGATATTATCCAAACCTAATCACACATTAATCGCAAAACTTAATCCGCAAAAGCATGCCGGCACCAATATGGCCAGCCGATCTAAATGGGAAAATGAAAAAAATCTGACAAGAGGATACTTTCATTTCCTGATTCAGGAATTGTTGGATGAACTCCGAGTCTATTACTTACGTTGGAGTTCAGCCTGAAAATCCAAAACAGCAAATCAAAAACCATCCTCACCGACTACAGCGCGGAAGTGGCGAGTGTAGCGATATATAATCGTATCGCTACTTGCAACAGACCAGAAAGAGGCCACCAGTGCGGTAATTTATATAATTTCAATAGAAATAGCTTTTGGAATAAAGTTCTTTAAAAGGGAAAAGCAGTTAAAACACGCATGAATTTCTGTTATCGTCCTTGTTTACCAAAGTGTCCCCACGAGCGGCAGGTCGCGTGTCGAAGTCGAGCTGCAGGAATTGACGATATGCAGACTACGGTCGTTCAGATCCTAGGAATTGATAACAATGAAGAATAAACGGGAATGACAGAGGCATAATAAAAATGACATAAATCGCCCGTAAATCAGTGCCCATCTCATAATATTCTACGCAGCGCAAATCGTAGGTCGTATTTATTTTCATCAAGTAACTTTGCAGGAAATAGGTTTCTCCTCCACAAGGAACACGGGCGAAAAGATTTCACCATAGATTTTGATCACATTTATAAAATAACGGCGGATCAAGACCAACGGTTCTTTTCGCGGGCGGCACTCCGAACAACCGGCTGGGTGTCCAGAAGGGCCGATCGTTCAGATCACGAGAATCCACCGCGACGAAAAACAATCAGGTCCATACGACGAGAAGCCCTCACCGATTAATCTCAACCCTTTTCTTCTTCCCCAACCCAGAAGAATTCCGATGGTCGCATTAAGCGACGAAGGAAATTGAGGTACGGCGACCCCATAACTCTCGCATTCCTTCTCCATGCAGCAGCGGCGACACCCGAGGATGGCAACGGACTATGAAGCAGATGGAAGGACAGGGAGCACGAGAAAGGGGTGTGAGGGCTATCGCATCGCAGAGGGCGATGAGGTATAGTGCAGGGCCAAGGCGCCGAGCTAAGTGCAAGGGGGAGTGGGGGGGATTCGTCGCAAGGAGGGAGGTTAGAAGAGGAAGGGTGGAAGCGAGTGAGGGGCAGGGGGTGGCAGCCAGCTCATTCCCGACATCCTTTGGCCCGGCACCCGATTCCTGGGCGTCATGCATATTCATGCATCCGGCCTCACTCCTCTCGCGACATGAGCCAACCCCACCGCCCTTCTCATACACCTTCCCCCCCTTCTCCCTACACACACCTCCTCCACCCCAAACACTCCCACTTGTCGGAACCCCTCCGCTAAAACACAAACAACCCCAAGACTCCGCGACGCCAATCCTTACCTTTCCCTCCCCACTCCCTGTCGCTCTTTCTCCCCACCCTCCTCACCGTTCCACCCTCTCACCTCCCAATGAAAATCCCACATCTTACGAGAGAGACTCGTTTCCCCCCATGAGGCCAGGCCAGGGACGGTGGCAGTCGGAATGGACGGGATCGACACCCGAGTCGCTCGCAGGGAGAGAAAGACTTATTCTTCGCGGAGCATAAAAGGATCCCTCCCTCCCTTGCCTTTGGAGGAGAATACTATAATGTTTCGTTTTGAGGGTGTGGGCGTAGAAAGGAGAGCCGTAGAGGTGCTACGGGACTGAGAAGGTCGACTCAGAGCTGCCATCGCTCGCGGCGGTGTCGAACTGCGGTGAGGTGCCGGGGAGACAGATGGGTTTCTGCCCAGCCAAGGCGGACAGGTCTGAGTGAAAGTGAATAGCTTCACTTTTATTCGCCCTAAAATCTTAAGCATGCGCAAGCAGAACTGGACCGTCCCGAAGGGAAAATTGGGTAGCAATTTATTTCATTATTATTTTTGGTAGCGATGCAATTTGGCAATCGATAGGTGGATAAACACCCGATTTTTAATTTCGTATGAATTGATATTATCCAAACCTAATCACACATTAATCGCAAAACTTAATCCGCAAAAGCATGCCGGCACCAATATGGCCAGCCGATCTAAATGGGAAAATGAAAAAAATCTGACAAGAGGATACTTTCATTTCCTGATTCAGGAATTGTTGGATGAACTCCGAGTCTATTACTTACGTTGGAGTTCAGCCTGAAAATCCAAAACAGCAAATCAAAAACCATCCTCACCGACTACAGCGCGGAAGTGGCGAGTGTAGCGATATATAATCGTATCGCTACTTGCAACAGACCAGAAAGAGGCCACCAGTGCGGTAATTTATATAATTTCAATAGAAATAGCTTTTGGAATAAAGTTCTTTAAAAGGGAAAAGCAGTTAAAACACGCATGAATTTCTGTTATCGTCCTTGTTTACCAAAGTGTCCCCACGAGCGGCAGGTCGCGTGTCGAAGTCGAGCTGCAGGAATTGACGATATGCAGACTACGGTCGTTCAGATCCTAGGAATTGATAACAATGAAGAATAAACGGGAATGACAGAGGCATAATAAAAATGACATAAATCGCCCGTAAATCAGTGCCCATCTCATAATATTCTACGCAGCGCAAATCGTAGGTCGTATTTATTTTCATCAAGTAACTTTGCAGGAAATAGGTTTCTCCTCCACAAGGAACACGGGCGAAAAGATTTCACCATAGATTTTGATCACATTTATAAAATAACGGCGGATCAAGACCAACGGTTCTTTTCGCGGGCGGCACTCCGAACAACCGGCTGGGTGTCCAGAAGGGCCGATCGTTCAGATCACGAGAATCCACCGCGACGAAAAACAATCAGGTCCATACGACGAGAAGCCCTCACCGATTAATCTCAACCCTTTTCTTCTTCCCCAACCCAGAAGAATTCCGATGGTCGCATTAAGCGACGAAGGAAATTGAGGTACAGGACCAGGAAGGCCTCGAAAAGAGCCAAGTGCCGACTCGAGTGAGGGAACGAGGCATTCGACTCAATGCGCCTCAGCAGCGGAGTCTTATCTTAACAAATAAACGCGGAGCGGCGGTATTCCCTCCCCTCCTCTCCTCCCCCCCCCCCAGGCCACCACCCCATACCCCCAGTGGAGGGCCCTCCACCTCCCCTCCCCATCCCCCCCCAACACCACCCCCGCCAACACAACCAAGCCAACCTCCACCCCCTTTTATTCCACTTCCTTCCCAACTCTTTTCCCTCCACTTAATTCTCCTTTGAATTCGCTTCATTACCATTTCATGCTTCCAACATTGTGAGCGTGGTGGTGTACATCGTCCTCTTCCCTCCCTCTCCCCCGCCTCCACCCGCCAGTTTTCCCGTCATTCCACACTCCATCCGACGCCACAACCAACCTTTTCTTCCCCAAGTTTTCCTTTACATTGCTTCCTCCCCATACCTCCTCCTTACCGTACATACCTACTTACCCTCCTGAAGAAAAATATCTCTACTATAGGTGCACAGTAAATAAATTCAAATTATTCCACAACTCAACATTTAGCACTGCTCCAGTCCTCCAAAATGCACAGGACTGTTATGTAGTAGAATTATTGAGGAGGATTAGCACTGGAAGTGTTCAGTGGAGATTGTACAGTGATTGCGCTCTAGGCGCTGCACTCCGGCTGAGCTTCGGTAACTCCACTGTGTCTGTGCTCTATAAACTGTACAGTACTGATTCAATTTAAGTACAGTCCACTTAAGTACAGTGTTGAAGCACAGATCCACCTCAGTTACAGCACATTTTCTCCTGCGGTAAATAGAGAAAAACTGACTGGTATTAAAAAAAGCATGGGGGAAAATTAGGCTGGTTAAGTAGGAAAATTTATATATCGAGCTCACAAACGAGTTCAAACGTATCCTAATATTTAAGTATGCGAGTTTTCATTCCTTGAATTATGACGAATGCTTCATTATTCTTTCTCCAAAGGAAGGAAATTGATAATCAAGGAAGAGTCTACTCTTATACGAACACGAATTAATTCAATACGATGGAAAAACCATGGCATGGGTTCTAGCAAAAACTTTATACCCTATTGGAACCGTAACACATTTTTTTGCGATAAAACTCAGGAACAAAACCAGTACTTTCCCATGCGTTATGCTAAATTAGCCTGTAAAACTCTGACATCATGTGATACCTACTACTTCAGATCTAGGGAGGCAAATAGTTTAGTATCAAGTGTTCCACTTAAAAGGGATATTAGAAGAGCATACATTTCCCCGGAAGATATGGGTGAGAGGTCGGCAAGAAAACATTCCAGACGACACTGGATGATTCGCACGAGGGGAAGGCAGCCAGACGATACAGTTGAAGCTCATTTGATCCATATTCATGGCTCTACATTGTGCAGCGACGTAATTATTTTTCCGTTTGTCATATTCCGAAGAAAATATTCGATAGCTTGCCGTCGCGACGGTTGCCTTTGCTCCGCTCCTAACATTTTCCACATCAATGGTTGAGCGGCGCGCCAGAAATTTGGATTCTAATACGGAGATGGGAAAACTTATAAGTGAAAGACAAGGGCTGACACCTAGGAGCGACATCAAAAGAATTTCCAAGGAAAATTGAGACCCAAAAAAAAGTAGATGGAAATTTCATTAGTCAATATCCAGGGTAATTGATATGAAAGTCTTGGTGCCTACTACCACATACGTGCAAAGAAGAGTTACTGAAATTTCTATGCATTCCTTCAATGATTTGAAAAAAAGACGGAAATTCAGCGGAAAGAAAAGTTCTATGCATATTTACATATCTAGCCAAGCTATTAGTAGGTAGGAGATGAGAGGGAATAAAAACACTCAACAGGACATCAACTAGGGAAAACCGTAATCGTTATCGTAGAGAAAAACTCCAAGCTAAACAAAACGCCTAGATTGCTTTCAACGTATTTTTTTAAATGCACCTTTCCTGAATGAAGTTCGCCTTGCCATATAAGCCAACATTTTATACCAGATCTTCGGATAATAAGTAGTTTAAACACGAAATATACTTCCCTTCGGCCTTCTCTTCATGATCGAGTGCTCTTTATCTCCATTAATTGTCGCTTTAATTATTCATGCATGCATTAATTATCACACCTCTATGTAATCACACTGGGGCACTGATTACGACCAGGTATTCACTAATCGATGTAAACTTCATGTTTTCAAATTTTTCCTCAGTCTCTCTCCTATAGAAATTAACATTTTTGCAAAAACAAGGATTGAAGGGAGAAATTACACTCAAATGTTTAATTAAAACACCTATTCATTCACTTCTGGAGGATGCCGACCTAGAGCGGTCAAGAAGGAATCAGAACTTAATATACAAGTATGAAAAATCGTCACAATTAGGAATTCGGTGTACAATCCTCAATTATGCGATTTAACTCACCACGTCAAAAATATATTTTGGGAAGAGAGAAGACAAAATCAAGAAAATGTGCACAAATATGCAAAAAATACCATCGAAACCAATTCTCTCCGAGGGGAGAGGTAGTGCGAAAAACTGGGAACAGCAAATGGTACGGCTAAATTTTCCACACCCTATTCTCTTAAACGCTCTGGACTCCGGCTGCATTACAAGAGAAAAAAAAACATTAAAAAAAACCCGAATTCTGACCTCGACCACCCCTCATAGTCACTCCTTCGAGTTGCCCCTTACCTCCGCACAACACACCATTTCCACCTTCCCTTTCCCTCGCGGCGATTTATCCTACCTCCCCGCCGTCCCTCCCAATGACCCGCCAACATCAATGCCCCGTAAAAACTCCGGACAACAAGAGGAGAAAGAGGAGAGAGAAGAGAGGAAAGTAGGGAGAGAGAGAGAGAGAGAGAGAGAGGTGGGTGTGGCTGAGGGAAGGGAAACTTGGGTGGGGAAGAGAATAACAGGCGTCTGCGTGACCGATTTTATGCCGACTTTGTTTAAGCGAAGGATTTATGCATGAGGCTAAGAAGCTGACAGGGAGGGTGCTCGACGGTAACGGAGGGTGGGAGTGAGGGGAGGGCGGGGGGGAGGGCTAGGGGGGAGTGCGAGGGGTGGGGAGTGAGGGGTGGAGACGGGGTAAAATGATGTGAGGTGGAGAGAGGATGGGGGAAGCGCGGTGGGAGGGAATTTCTGTTAGAGTAGACGGCATCGTGGGAATGGAAAATAATAGATACGACGATTAATGAATAGTTCCGAGCGTGGCGCCGAGTTAAAATCAATCGTCGTGCAAGGACATCTTTTAAAACTCCCCGTCGCCCTGGCGTTTCCACTCCTTCCTTTTGCGCGAATTCAGGAATTCGGGCGGATAAGGAGTGCGGAAATATTCTGGGCAAAATTAATCATACACGGGCCGCTATGCGAGCTTAGAGCAGCGATTCAAGCCCATGAGAAATCACGCATAAGGAAGGCGCAGAACCTCAAGTTCCTTCCCATCAGATGCACAATGCTAGGATATGGAAATTCGCACCGACGACCAAGTTATCAATATCACTCTGTAACATGGCGGCGATCGGTTTCTATATACATACTCTCCCTTCTACCACCAAGATTTTATTCCAAAAAAAGTAAAATACAGAAGTAAAATATGGATAAATATTGGGATATTGGTGAAATGTTTTCACACATTTGAAAGAAAACCCCATGAACTGGCAGGTGCACATTGCTTTATAAGAGGAGTGGTTAAAAAAGTTCCCTAAACATAGCAATCTACTTACGATTAATTCTCTGCTGAGTAGACTTTTGTCACAAAAAGCAGCAGTGCAACAGTCCCAGCGGGCAAAGCCACAAACCGCTCGAATCCGGAAAAAAACTTAAGCTGGAGTTTGAATACGTTGAAAAGTCTCCCGGTCTAACACTAAGCACTGGATATGACTTCGCAATTTCATGATAATATTTTTTTCGCTCCACAAGCAGCTCGCTAATGGTCAGATATGGTACCCAAACTTTTGCCCCCACGAGGTCAGCGAACAAACCACAGTCCACTGAGAGAGCGGCGAACTTTCCAGCGATCAAGGGACACCGCTGACCAGGGGGAAGAGAGCTTGTGTGCACGTCGCTTTGCATCGCAGCACTCTCCTATAGAAGAAAATCGAGAAAGAAAACTGGCCGAATGTGGCTGCGGGGACGTAGACAGAGCTGAAGATGTAGAAGTGGAATTTTTTGGCGGGGACGGCGCCTCAGGATGGGAGGGCATCCTCTAGGGGGGGGCGGGATGTATACTTTTACACGCACAAGTAAGATTTGCGGGCGAGATAAGTGGCAGAGAGGAGGAAAGGGGAGGTGTGGACGGAGACCAGAAGAACGCGGTGGTGGGGAAAAGAAAGGGAGAGTAGGTAGGAAGGCAGAAAACTGTATAAAGGATGAGGAGATGGAAGCGGAGGAAGTGGGAGGAGGCAAGGCAGAAACTTCGGAGAACGAGGAAAATTAAGGAGGAAAGGGAGAATAAATTCTTTTCCCTCCACAAACTATCGTGAAAGGTCAAAATAATTATGCTTAATTAAGAAAAGTGGATTCTCTCATGGTTAATAATTCTGAAAAACGATTCATACTCCGGTAAGACACGAACAAAGTTATCATATAAATTACGGGCTTTATACTCTTCTTGGCGCAGTCTTGTGACGCGTGTGCGGGGGTCGAAAGCCCAAGAGGAGGGCGGGAAGGAGAGGGGAGGATACGGTGGGAGGAAAAAGCGGGAGAGGGGATAGAAATTATAATTAATTCATGCAGGACGACGAAAACGGAGGAGTGTGGGCTGAGGTGCATGCATATTAAATTCGTATTAACGAAAAAGCCATTAAATTTAATAGAATTTTTTAATAATTTAAATAAGCGCGAAATAATTTCCTGCCCCCGAGATGATACGTATTTTTTAAATTCTTTTTCGCCACGCGCGAATTAAGGTCACGGGGAATATTTCAGGCGCATACCTCATTAAACATACGTGTGGACGTAATGCGGGGAGCGGAGTAACATGGTTGTGTTGCGTGGAGGGGGGATGAGGGGCAGTCGGTACGGAAGACAGTCTAACCAGGCACCTGCGGATTAATGTGAGCAAATAGATAAGGGATGATGGGGAAATGAGTGGAAAGGGGTGACGTGGTTGGCTGTAGGTATGAAGCGGGAGGTGGGCAATTTTTCCCTGAGCAAACAAAAATAACAAACACACAAATATGCACGGTCGCTTCATATGAGAGGCACTTTGACGAAACAGGAAGTAATAACAACCATAAGCGGACCACAAATACGAACCGAAAATAAACACAACAATGATGCAGCGAATACGGACTGAGTTTGGGAGGACCCTGACACAAAAGGTGGGCGGACTAAAACATAATGCCGAGGGTACGAGCGGAAAAATTCACATGAAATATCACTCTGTGCACCATTCCCCTCTCCCCCTCTCCTATATCCCCGCTGAATAAACCGCGTCTCATGTGAAAACGCTGACACCAGATGCTGAGAAAATTTCTCGCGCAGAAAAGGCAGGCGGAAAAGTATAATTTCAAAAAGAATAAATACGCCGCCCTAAAAATGTGTATATGTATAAAAGGGGAAGTTATGCAAACTGGTACCATTAAGGCTAAATCATTTACAATGTGGTGGGGTTAAAAATTGCGGTTCAGAAAGGCACACGAAAACAACAGTCGACCTCGCATAAAAACAGTCGGCGCACGGACGCCACATTATTCTAGATTAATAGCCAGAGCCCATAAAGGATCGGGCATTTGCAGAGGCGGTCGGAGCGTGGCCTCAGGGATCACCTCTTTCATTCCGCCACAAAAATGAGTACGCCAAGCTCAATGGCACAATTTATCTTCCTCCAGAGTGCAATTCCTTCCAGAAATAATTTCGCAATCAAGCAATTGAGGGTTCGCCCGATCAATTTAGGGGTCAAAGAGAAGAAACAACAAAGCGTCCACCAGTCCGCCCCACTCCGAAGGGGCATTAAAAGCAGAAAATTTTCAATAACCCTTGAGGAGGCACGGAGATAAGAATTACGAATCCAACAGTTTTTATTTACATCGTTAAAACTTCATTGATATGATAATACGCGAACGGATGGCCCGCCCATCACGGCGGACATTACGGAGTGACTCATCTCCCCTCAACCCCCTCGCACCCTCCGAAAACCCATGGAAACTGGGCAAAACGGCGATATTTGTGCAGGCGATACATTCAGACGTGATGCCGAATAAACAGCACGGGAAACGAGTAGATTTCGGTATTATATACTCCCGTTTTGTGGGGGGAGGGGGGAGAAAGAGGCTCTTATTACTTCGGCGGAATCAACCAAGTGGGATGAGGCTGAGCATGGGGGAGGTCATACGGAAACAAATAAGATGGAAGAAAGGTTCCAAACACGTAAATTTTATCGCGTTCCGTCCATCTCGCCTCTCATCCCCATATAACGCGCGTATAGCAAACATTATCGCATGATGGACGGTGGTACGTCGTGCTGCACAGGACAGCGGCGCGGTCGAAGAGAGGTAAAAACGTTAGGAAAATAAAGAGGGCCCGCATATAAAGGAACCGAAGAGAAAGAGAGAGAGAGATAGAGAGAGAGGGAAGTCACGAAGACGGTAGGGAGGGCACAAGACAAGAGTTTGGTTTGTGAGAGGCGAAGGAGATAGCAATGCGGGGAGGTTGAGATGGCACACCGAAGGATAGCCACCCACCCTCGCATGCCGGCCTGCCCTTAACGTCCACGGCCTGTCAAGCCCCTTACGGATTTACTGGCGCCCCCGGCCGTCACTCCCTGTTGCCTCCAATCAGGCAGCGGCGTCGCTGCCAAGTAGCGCGCTCCATAGGTAGCCAGCTATTTTTGCCCGAAGCGTCAGGACTACGGCGCGGTGCATTTGAAAAATATTTACCAAGGGAACCGAGTTTCAGCTGGTTCATGATAATACAGGCAACTAATAGAAACGAACTACTCTCACTGCTAAATAATCATAATTATTGGGTTTTTGCACCTGTTTTCAATTTTTCAAATTTAAATTCAAGGGCGCTTGTTGTGCTACTCTACATTTAAAATTTAACTCTTACCATCACAACATTTGCTTCCCACAAACGAGCGAGTCTTCATGGTTTTACGCTAAACCATTATGCTTTAAGCTTTTTAACACCCAACGTGCATACTATTTACGATATATATTAAGGTTCAAAATTTTCATTCATAATGACATTCATATATTAACAATTATGACATTACGTAATGAGAGAAGTGTATTCGACAAATCTTCTCATTTTATACCTATCCCACGGGTTCTGTATTAAAAATTCAGCGCAATATAAGACGTATTCTTCTTCCACTTTCATTGATTGATGAGGAGCAATCGCCAGTGGAACAAAAATAGGAACGTAAGTTAATAACGGAAAGAGGCGAAGAGAAATTTCTACCAAGGTAAATAACTGCTCGAAAGATGCTATTCGAGGAAAAATAAGCAGAAATTTGGATTTCCCCATTAATATTTCACTAAGAGTCATTGGGAAACCGACGTTACAATTCCTCACTGGGAGAGGGATAATTGCATAAGAATGTACGTTAGTTGACATAAAAATAAAATTCCTTTTGGTTTTACGAATCATATTTCTTCATAGTTAAGAAAGACTGCTGAATCGTAATCGAGTTTTAAATGAAGTATTCACTAAGGCTTCAATCATCATTCAATGCATTTGCATTAGCTCAACATTTCAGATCGAGCACAGACCACCATACAAGCTGAAATGCATCACTAAGGGCTGACAGACCTAACTTCGAGACTATCTTAGGCGCTTCATGTGAAATAGAAGATGTTCATAGAACAACACCAATTTTTCGACCTCTTAAAAATATTTCATAGTCATAGTTTCGTATGATTTTCACTACGGCCACTTTTATTTTTATGCTTTTAAAGGTACAAGGGGCATGAATGGCTATTCCAACTTGAATCATATCAGAGGAATGAAACGTTCCATTTCCATCTTCAGTCGAGGTCAGAGCGCAAGTGAGAGGATGGCTGGAGAGATGGCAGATGATCCAAACTAAAATCTTGAAGATACCTCCCTCGTGGTGCCTAGCATACGCAGTTTCTTCTGCGCACAGCCCGGATCTAGGGAAGGTCTCGGTGCGAGAGTGTAAGGAATATCAGGAGGAGGTGGATGATGAGAAAGAGGTCAGGAGGAAGGAGAATCGGCGAGAGAGAGAAGAACTAACTAGAGAGAAGAACTAACTTAGGGTGGGGAAAGAGGATAACATAATGATTTCAGCCACCACGTCCACGGTGGAAATCGAGCTTTGAATGTCTCTCGGGCACAAATACACGCACGCATATCGCACAAGGGTGAGCCCTTTTACTCTCATCAGTTTAGATGGGGTGGGAGGTAGAAATTCAAATCCAAAAGAGGAAATGGGTGGGGGGAAGCGAGTTGGAACGGGAGGAAGAGGAAGGGAGGGAAGAGCTTTGGAGGAGGAAGATGGGAAAATAAATAAGAGGAGAAATATGATACTAACTGTTTAATTTTCCCCCTTCAAAGCAGCGGCGGAGTCAGGAAGGAGAAGACTGCACGCAAAGGTGGGGAGGGTTCGGCGGAGTATGAGGCTGCGTGGCCAGGCGTGGGCGGCGGGCGTCTCGCCCTTGAGGGATGAATGGACTTCTCTTGTGCTTCCCCGAAGAGGGAGCTCGAAGGGAGGGGAGGGGTGAGGGAGAGGCAGATCCGATACCCTTACACATATATGCATACGGTCCTTTCGTCTCCAGACAACCACCCCACCCCAGGCTCCACAACCAATGGCCATCATCTTCAGCTCGCTCCTTCAGTCTCGAGATAAAACGCCTCGCCACTCCGAACGTCTGCCCTTTTTATTCCATCCTAAGATTTTTTAACAGACTCTATGGCTAGCCGATACACTTCCTCTCTCATCTCCAAGTCTCGATCAAACTAGAGGCATTTCAAAGAGTAGGACACGACACCGTCTCCTCTGTCGATATAGCAAGAAGCCTCTTTAGGGATTACATTCTGGGAGGGGTCAGTATATTTATAGGGATGCAAAACTGCAGCCAAAGCATTTTAAACCGACCAACTGCAGTGTATTAAGTTATAGAAACAGTAACACACTATATGCGCTTCACAAATACACGCCGTGCACCTCTGTTATCGACATAATGCTCTAAAAAAGTTTTCAGAATGAATAGTTAAAAAAAATACGTTTCATCAGAAGTACTCACATCCTCACAAACTCCTCAGCTACGTGCCCTATATTACGGTACAAAATTACTCGGATCACTAGAAAGGTCTGCGATATCCGTTCATGTAAGCCCCAGGAGAGCTAATTTTAAGCCACGGATTATGTACTGAGACAACACATTATTTCACACAACTAATCAAGTATACTCGACAGAGCAATTAAAAACGCACGATTATCAGCGGAAGTCTGAACTGATTTATGATTTATATTTGCCCAAGAAACGTGAGCACTCACATTACTCCACCTCAATCATTACTTTTCCAAATCACGCATCCCCTATATTAATGAATACTGCCAATACAATACACTGATTTTAAACGCTAGTCGTCATATGCGCGCTCTGATATTACCTTCAAACCGAATTAATGTTCCTGGAGATTGATTTGTCACTTGCTATTCTACCTACCCCTCTCCCTCAGTTATAGTTACAACCTCATCGACAATCTTTCCCTCAAACACACCATCCAAAACCCAGTTCTTTCCCGTCCCTTTCCGTGCAACTTCCTTCCCTTCGGCCGACGATCATCCGCCGCCCACTTCCTTATCTCTCACACCACGCACTTTCTCCCCTAAGTCCACATCCCTCTCCTTTCAATCGGCCGATTCGGAGAGCGGCCATACCACCCACAGCACCGGCCCTCGCTCGGAACCCAAAGGCGGACACCACGAGGGCCTCGTTCCCACCTACCGACCTCAATCGAGAGGCCACTCAAGGTTGCTGGAGCGATTATTATTTATGTACAGTTTTGCACGACACTTTGTGCAAGAGCACTGATTAGTAACATGCATGGTTTAAAGAGAAAATAATTGCATGATACTGATTTGATCACTAGGCAATTTAATGCAACTTCAACAAGAAGCCTTGCGGCGAACGACATATTTTTCGAAATAATTCGATTCCATACATAGAGATCTCCCGGTAAACGCGAAATAATACGTTTCACATGTTATAGTGGCTGCTGAAAAATATCAAGGCATCATGCAGAGTAAAAAACACGTATTTCGATGTGATTTTCGCTTCACATATTTAATTTCGCGCCATAAACCAAGGTCGAAACAATGCATTATATAATATAAAAATTTATAACATACATTCTCATATATACACACAAATCGTAACATACGTACTAATGTGATTTTTAATGCCATTACGTTGCAATAAAGTGAGCGAGTGTGTATTCATTGACCAATTCCCTCATCCAAGATGGCGCCGAAGTGCATGCCACGCGCTCCAGTCGCTCCTGATTTATACTGTGTTTCAGTGATTAGTTTCATTATTTTAGTGAATTTTTCTTTGCTCACGTGTGCACGTTTGATACCGGAAACCTATCCGTCAACAGTGCCTTCTGTGCCTCAAGAATTCTTCAGTCATAGAAAGTTTTATTTTCCGGCCTTCCAAGCGAGTGGTTTCACCATATTCCCCGATGTCCTGTCATCCCCGTACCGGCGTTCGCGCGGATCCTTGCCGGCAACTCTCTCTCACCCGTACCCGCTACGTGGAGTGATTATTCTACTAATTGTGCTACTGTCTGGTGATGTGAACCTTAACCCCGGCCCTCCCACATGTGATCCACCTTTTCGTGTATACTATCAAAACGTTAGAAGCATCAAAAACAAACTTACAACTTGTGATTCCCATGCTCACGAACTCTCCCTTTTTGATACTATTGCCTTCACAGAAACTTGGCTGTCTTCCGCTGTCAGTGACAGTGAGTTGTCTTTCTCTGATACTCATAAAATTTACCGCAGGGATAGAACCTCTAGAGGTGGTGGTGTACTTCTGGCCATAAACTCTAACATAAATTCAAAGCGTCGGAAGGACCTAGAGACGGAATGTGAAATTGTGTGGTGTGAAGTCTCCCTTCCTTCTAACCCGCATGCAAAATCCAAATCAAGAAAAACGTTTATAGGGTGTTTTTACCGCCCCCCTTCAAGTGACATCAAAATTTTAGAAAACTGTTTGGACTCAGTACTAAGCGCCTTGAAGCTTGGCAATGTCATCCTCGTTGGTGATTTTAACCTATCGATTCGATGGGACTCTCCAATCAGTGGTCATCCGCGCAGCGTCCACGACAATTTTTTTCTTGATCATTTTACCAACGCCCTTCAACTATCCCAGTATAATCTTCATCATACTCGCGATCTGGCAACTCTGGATTTCCTTCTCTCATCCTTTCCTCCAGAAGAAGTTGTCCCGGGGCGAAATATCTTCACCTCGGACCATGAATCCTTGGATGCCGAGTACCGTTTCCACCGTTCCCACACAGTCAGGGGACTTCCCAATGTCCCTTTGTTTCCCCTTCCTGCATGGTCAAAGGTTTGTTGGGAGGACGTCAATCGCCGCCTCGACCTCATCCCCTGGGGCGTTCTATCGTCATTATCCCCCGAGGAAGCGGTCGACTACCTGTACAGTGTCCTCGAAAGTGTCATAAAAGACTGCGTACCTAAAGTGAAACCAAAAACAAGAAAATTTCCATCCTGGTTTAAGCCCGATACTCTGCGCATTCTTGGAAATAAGAATCGCGCCTGGTACCTTTACAAATCCTGTCCAAACGTGCACACCCATCGCTCATTCAAGAATCTGCGTCGCTACTCAAAGCAGCTCATTCATCGGGATTATGTTGAGTTCACTCAGAAAGTATCCTCGTCTATTACTACCAACCCTAGAAAATTTTGGTCTTTTGTAAATCGTCGCCGTAGTAAACCTAGAATCCCAGAACTAGTTTCATATGGTAATATTAATGCTGTAGGGGAAAGCAGGACGAGCCTCTTTCTCAAATTCTTCTCTGAATGTATGACACCCCTCTCCATCCCATCCCTCACCCAAGATCACTTTCTCACTCCCATCACCAATAACTGCCTTTCTGACATCCAAACTGACCCTCTTGAAGTTCTTAATTATCTACGTAAAATTCGCCTTCAACGTTCCGCTGGCCCTGACGGCCTGAGCCCGATATTTGTTCGTAATTGCGCTGAATCCCTCTCAATACCTTTGAGTTTACTTTTAAACCGCTGTTTTTCCCTTGGTACGTTTCCAACACTATGGAAAACTGCTAATGTTATCCCCATTCACAAATCCGGCCCAAAAAATGAAGCATCTAACTATCGACCTATCTCTTTACTACCAGTTCTCTCTTCTGTTTGTGAGAAAATTGTCCTCAACAGACTTTTTTATTTCACATCTCCTCATCTCTCTGATAATCAACATGGTTTTCTTCCGCGTCGTTCATGTTTGACTAACTTAGCTGTTTTCCAACATAATGCTGTAAATTCCATTAATAATAAAACTCAGTTAGATACCATTTTCCTAGATTTTTCCAAAGCTTTTGACTCCATCAACCATAGCCTCCTCCTTTACAAACTCAGCGAACGATTTAACATTTCTGGTAATTTTAAAAATCTTCTTACTAGCTTCCTCAGCAATAGAAGTCAAAGGGTCATTCTTTCTGGTTTATCGTCTCCATGGTCTCCACTGACATCTGGGGTTCCTCAAGGCAGTGTCCTTGGTCCTTACCTATTTAATCTATACATTGATGATCTTGCCTCCCTAATACCCTCTTCCCAAGCTCATACTCTACTTTATGCCGATGACTGTAAACTTTTCAAGAACATTCAAAAGCCCTCCGATTGCCATGAACTACAGGATGCCTTACGCCAGACCTCAAATTGGTGCGATATTTGGAACCTTAAATTAAACCCGGAAAAATGCAGTGTTATGTCTATCTCCCTAAAGAAGGCCCCTCTAGAATTTAATTATACTGTGACTAATCACCCGCTAAAACGTGTTTCAACATCTAAGGACCTCGGTATTCTTACTGACAATAAATTGAACTTTTCTCCACAAATACAAACAATCAAGTCTAAAGCAATGTCCCTCTTAGGCCTCCTCTATCGTTTTACCGAAATTAATGAGCCCCGAGCACTTACAACTTTTTTCTCTTCCATTATTCTTCCAATTCTTACCTATTCCTGCCCCATCTGGTCTATCTCTTCTCAAACTAATCTTTCATCACTGGACTGTGTCTGCAACTTCTTTGCTAAAATAGTTAAGAATAGATTACCACAGTGTCGTAATATGTCCACCAAAGCTATTCTATCATATCTCTCCATCCCTAATCTCCCCACTCATAGACTCACAGCAGACTTAATATTTATTTATAATATTCTTAATTCCACCATCGACTGCCCTGAATTGCTCTCTTTTATCAATTTCAAAGTTCCATCCCGCCCCACCCGTTCTCACCCTTTACTCCACATGCCCATTCCTAGACTTTCGATCACTAAACGTTCTCTTTTCTTCCGCCTCTCCTCTCTATTGAATTCCCTCCCTTCCCATATTGATCCTTTTGCACTTTCATCTAAATCCTTTATAAGCCTTTCTCTTTTGTATCTTTCACCTAAGTAGTTATTCCCCCAATTTTCTTCTTTTTATATATTTCCATAATTTCTTTTTGCAACCTGTTGTTAAGTTTGCTTGTATATGTCCTTAAGTGTATGTATTGTTATATGGCCACTATAAAATGGCGACATAGCTGTATGTGGTTTTATTACTTTAAATAAATAAAAATAAATAAATAAATAAAAATTACTCGAACAAAAATATATAATGACAACGCACTGCAATTTTTTCGAAAACAAGGAATCATTTTGAAAATAGATCATATTAATAGAAAAATATCCTACATTGCAAGTGCTGGCAAATTAACAACACATTAGGAAAGATTTGCATACCAAACAAATCCACTAATAAATGGAAGGAAAGAAGAAAATGAGTATTTCACAAGAACTAGGTCTCCTTGAGGGAGTAGCATCGGGGAAATAGAGCTTCAAACGCCATGTTCCCAGTCAACCATCGCTAAGAAATAATGTTATGGCTCCCAATCGATACGGCTGGGGCTGCAACGATGTGGACCTTTCGTAGAGTGACTGAGATGCTCAAAAGGCTAATCGCTTTGACCACCCACGTTTATCCAGCCCAGTTTTCAAACTCCAACCCAGCATATCAATGCCACCAACCTCACTGGTGCGCTTCCCGATACCCTGGGCCGTGGGAACCACTTCTCAAAGCAGTTTGTGGCCACCTGCTCCAAGGGTACTCGTGGCGATAGCCAGACGAAGAGGAGGGTCGCCAGAAGGCGAGCTAAGTGCGCAAGAATCAAGCCAAAGTACAGGGAATGTCTCTTGTGGATTGAGTGGGAGTGGAATGCTCAGCGCGGATGGCAGCGGCTGAGGAGTCGGATGGAAAACAAACACGCGACTCTCCTTCGCACATCAGAAGAATTAGAATCTCTGTCGGCGACTCCTCCTCCGCCCCCGTCTCCGCCTTCACTTGGCCCCCGAGATTGCAAGTGACGACGCAGTCACATCCCCGCGGCGTAACCATAACACGACCTCCCTCCACGCCATTGCCTCCACGTTTCCTCATGGCGAGTCTGGTCGAAGGAAGGAGAGAAGGCATTGCTCCGCTAATTTCAGCCCGACCGCGATTATTTATGCTTCCCATCTCGAAAAAACAACATCGCGCCGAGTGGTGCTCACAGTGAGCTCGCTGTGTCGCACGCGGAGGGCGATACGGCGAGATACCGGGGAACTGGCCGGAGAAATGATTAAGATGTAAAGCACAAAGGAATTCTTTGGGGTCCATTACGGAGCGCTGCTCCGAAGAGATGGCTAATCTGTTGGTCGTGTTTGGCCTCGCCGGGCTGAGGAAGTACACCGCTTGGGAATAACGCTTCCCCTCCTCCGCAAGGGGAAATAGGTCCATCTGCTGATAAGTTCACGCTGAGCTCAATGAGATACTTAGAGAGCTCAGAGTAAACGGAGTGGGAAGATATTTGCTCACAAAGTGCTACAATGAAGCGGCCAAATGAGTAGCCATTCGTTGACCATCGAGAGAGGCGAGAGATAAGCCTGTAAGAATGACGAACTTTGGTATCACTCAAGATACAATTTGGCACCAGGCATCGGTGGGTCTTAAAAACAGCCCACACCATCTTTTAATATTAAGTCTGCAGATAATTTGGCTCAGTGATGAAAACATTATGAAGCAAGTTGATTACACACAGTATAACGCATATCTAATCTAAAAGTGAAACTCCTTACCATGCAAACGCAGGGCATACTACTTCAAGCCTTTACAATCTTATTAGCCGCAAGCAGCCATCGTCTGATTTAATGTTATCAGTATTATCCTTTTGATAATAAGCTCCACATTTGCAGGCTCATCTCCACTTCGGCTCACTCGCGCTTTAGTAATCTTCCCAAGGCCATCATCATGTGTGGCCATCAAGTAATTACGACTTTAATTACTAGATAGCTTACCGAAGAAAACAGCCATGACGAAGGGGATGATTCATGCGCATAGAAACTGTCCTAGCTGTTTTATAATGTAGGATATCTTTACGAGCGAATGCCACGGCCAAACCGAAAATGATAAAATAATCCCATTTTCCTTCATGAATAGCTGAAATACCAAGTCTCCCACGTAATAATTTTAGCTAAGAAGAGATTACACCGAAGTTTGTACAACATTTAATCAAGTAAGACACGTATGCTCTAATAAAGACTCGTATAGTCGAAAACTAATAGGAGAGTCATACTAAGGGGTTTCCGTACGCAGAAATTCATTTCAGTAAACCCAGAAAACACTTTTCAAATGTAAACTTTGTTATCCTCAGTTTTATGTCGAAGCCAAATTCCCAGAGAAGACCCGAAAGCTAATAATAAAAATAAACCACATATAACCCGCATGACACTGGTTGAAATTCACCAGCTTGACCCGCGCAAGGCAGTGGTAAGAAAATCAGAGATTGCAGAGGAGAGGATGAGAGCAATTTTTTGAGCGATTGTGCCACATTTTACGAGGCGCCAAATGCACCAGAGGCGCCGGGAGGCAAGGAAGGTGCTTGGGAGACGGATGAGAGAGAAAGGAGAAGAAGAAAGGAGGGCGAGAGGTAAGGATGAGGGAATCGGTCCACGGGAGGTGGGCGGGATGCAACGGAATAAATGGGGCGACGTCTCCAAGACGTCACGGACCAATGCATCCTCGGTGCAAGATGGAGAAAGAGAGTAATGCATGCCGGGAAGGGACGGGGTGAGCTCAGCCGGCGTCCCGGAATACATACGTAATAAACACATTTTTCAACATCTTGTTCTCCTTCCACGACTCCTCGCCGCGGCATTTAACACGTCTCGCGGACCGAGACCCCTCTCCACTCCCTCGCCCCCAATACGACGGACCACCACAACTCATCCTAGCCTCAAACTAAATCTTTGCTAACTTACTCATAATTAAGCCCTAATAACTCCCCGCGACGGCATAGCGTCCGGTAATGTAATTGGTGTTCCCTGACGTATCATCCTTTCCTTCACAACTGCAACTACCGAACGCCGGGAAGGTCCAACCTGCCAGTGCACCAAGTTTTCCGTCTGCCCTCTTGAATTTAGAGGGAAAGTACTTCTCACCACACGCGTTTGACGAGACGGATCCCCTGGGCAAATCTGACCAATGATTGATCGCACGATTGTTGTCGGGGGCAACTAAATTTAACATCTTCAAACTTGTAATTGAACGTATTGATGCTGATACATTTTGCAAAAAATATTTTAAAAACTACATACGAGGGAAATTTCCAATCATTGTATTAACAAATGATGTGGTGCGAAGTCACTCGCACGGGTGCATATACACCAGGGTTGAAATTCGCCATGAAAAAATCATTTGACTTGACCGGGATTCGAACCCGGATCTACCAATTGCCGCTCAGGTGTGTTAGCCAGTTACACCACCAACCCATCTTCCTTCAAAGCGAATTTCGAGGGGATTTATGCGAACAAGATGGAATTTCAACCCTGATGTATATGCACCCGTGCGAGTGACTTCGTACCACATCATTTGTTAATGCAATGATTGGACATTTGTCAATTTCGTCGTTTTAATAACGACAATGTTGGGTTTATCCACCGCGACAGTGGCTTTGTAAGCACGACTTCGCCCCATGTGCTACATGTAGACTTGAGGCGTGAACATCTTGTTCGCATAAACCCCCCTCGAAATTCGCCTTGAAGGAAGATGGCTTGGTGGTGTAACTGGCTAACACACCTGACCGGTAATTGGGAGATCCGGGTTCGAATCCCGGTCATGTCAAATGAACTTTTAATGGCGAATTTCAACCCTGGTGTACATACGAGGGTTTTAATCGCTTATAAGATATTTCATTCTCAAATAAGATTAACGCAGCATGTAAGCGTTCCAGATACGGTGTATAAACATAGTCCATTGAACAATAGGGCATGACTTCCAACATTTTATGATTTATAATTTTTGAAATAAGGCATGACTTTCAACATTTTATAATTTATGATTTTTGAAATAATCACTCAAAAATTCCAAGAATTACATGAGTAATGGCATTAGAGAGTGAACCATTATTTAATTTAATCACCCCGTTTTCTAAAGCTCGACCGCCAGAAAAGCATGCACTTCATTCACTTCGACATGTTTTGTTTCATAAATATCATCCTGTTCATTCTTATGAACATTTATCACTAGTTTCCCATAAATGACTTTTCACGCCTTTTCGCATTGAATATAACTGCCTGTAGCCTTAAGAATACTATGAAAAATTGGGAGCACAAGCCACTTCGGGGTGAATGCGATTCACTCTGGGCATAGTCTCCCGGTTTCCTGGTGAGTTAAGGTTCGATCAGATCGATCCGCCCGAGAGATGCCAATGAGTTTTACGTTAACTTTGCCCGAGGAAGTACGCAAAAGAAGGAGCGCAAGGCGAAATCGTAGTCGACAGCGAGAGAAAGCTCATCGCATAGGACTCGCCGCGGAGACAAACTGGCGCGAAGTGAAATCCGCTCGAGATCACTCAACTAACCGGCAGTCGCCGCCGCAGCCACCGGCCGCATCGACTCCCGCACCAAAATCTGCCGTTCCCTCCCTTACGCTGAAGCATTTGAGAGTGCATGTCAGACTCACACCGTCACACAAGAAACACATTCTCGAGTCGCGAGGCATGAGCTGGCTCGTATGGAATTTTTTTGAAGGGACCCACCTTAGGATAGACGGGGTGGGGAGAAGGACAAAAAATTGTCCTAGTGTCGGAGGAAAATAAAAAGACGTCAACCTCCAGAGTGAATCTCAGTTTTTGAGGAGATCGGGGCCGGTCTGTAAAATTATTTCGGGAAGATATATAATCAAGAGGAGGTTTATGAGATTCTTGATGCACGAAGTATTTATACGAGTTCATTCGAGAGCCGGATGAAAATACCATCATAAGGTACACGGTATTAATGTAGGTTTTACTTACGGTTCTTTTGACAAGCTGCCATGTATCGAAACAACAATCTTACTGCCCAAAAATTTCTCCGGAAATATGAACTCGGACTTACCTATACAGAAATAGAAAGAGAAAGCTTAAATGAAAAATATGGAAACGACAGGAAGATAATAATTTTAATTCACAGTAAATTGGCTAAAAATTTTTTCAGTGCACCATACTTAAAGTCGACATGCTAATAACCGTAGCAAATTGGGTATGAATAAAGGAGAGTAAAAAGGGATTTTCAAGGAATTTTGAAAATTTCAGAATACTTTTGAAAGATGAAGCGCTGGAAAATGGAGGTGAGGGTACTGGCACAAAGAACAAAGGTGAGGCGGTGCCAGTACCCTCTGTGCCAGTACCCTCACCTCCATCCCCGTAGTCCTTGAGCCTGGCGTCACCACCTGTTTGTTCCTTCCCCTGCAGTTTACCCAATCACCTCTCATTCCCCCCCCTTATTTCAACCACTTCCCTCTCCTTGAGATTTCGTATATAAGCTGTGCTGTATTTTGGGTATTTTGATTTGTAATCTTGATAATGGCCTGAAAAGGCCGAAACCGGTTGATTTGTGGTTTAAATATATTGGTGGAAAAAAACTAAGTGGTTTTCATTCTTAACATGAATCCTCGAACTAAATTGATCTGATACCAAGGAATTTTCATCCGAGACAAATAATTTTTAGTAATATTTATCACTTAAATTAGTTGCCACAAAATGTGTTCTAGAGGAATTCGAAACAAATGAAATACAGAAGATGCGATAGTGAAGAAAAAGATTTTTCTCAGGAAAAATTGTATTCTCGCGCATCACTGGGAGCAGGTGACACACATGGTAGGGTAAGTCCTTTCCTTCGCATGATTATTTTTTTGATTACTAAATGAGAAGATATAAGCTATAGCATCGTCACATTCGAATTAATCAATTTCTTTAGGCTTATAATTGTTAACCTTCTCGCAGCGAAACATGCTAAATACGAGATGAAATGCTGAAAATTTTCTGTGACCGCAGGCTAATAGTATTCGCACTTACATTCGTTTCAAAGTCCTCATTCTTATTCGTTTCCACCGGTCTTTTCTCCCAGTATAGGGCTACATTTATGCCATGGCTGAGCTTTGGAAATGGATACGAAGTAATCCATTCATATTTTCAAATGAAAAGTAAACACAGCTACTGAAGTGTTTATACTTGGCGCCATTTCTTGCCTCGCTATCAACCGAAGGATCTATCAAAACGACAAGGCTGAGCGAGTGTGGGCGATTTCTCCGGACGGGAGTGACTTCTATAAACAATAAAAAAAATCTTGCAAGTGTTGAACTTTAACCCTTCACAGAAATCATCGTATCAGATAAGCACTTGGTTCCTTGCTATTGCCGGAGACCCTGAGGCGCCATTGCCGTAGCAATTCATTTATTCCTTTTAGTCAATGAATAAACGAATCTCGAACAGAGTTGAGGACACTTGTGAATTTTTGCCGAAGCTTTCGTTGGACTTCCTTTCCGCAACATTTTCTGCTCGAAAACGGAGCAAAATTATTTCTCACTCAATCTCACAGCTCTCGATTTATTACGGTTCCAAGATGGCGAACCACATATGGCTCGCTGCCCGTCGTCGCTGGCTTGTTCCGATTGCAAGTACGACCAGCCGGGATGAATGCTGGCCGTTTCGCATTTAGTGAGCAATAGTCGAGGTCGTAAACCTTTCAGAGTGCTCAAGACGGGGGAAACATTTCGGGTGAAGATGGGCGAATCCAGACGCGGCGGGAAGGGAGGGAGTTGTGGGGGAGGGGGTGAGACGTCGACGAAGGGGAACTAAGGGAAGCAGCGGTAACAAGCAGACCGAGATCTGTCGCAAAAAAAACTAAAAGCGAGGGATGCGGAAAGTACACTTTTATGCTCTGACAAGTGTGGATGGAGGAGAGGTGAATCACCAGTAATATATACGACAAAAGGATCGATAGAGTAAAAGGAAGTGTTAGATCGGGAAAGTTAGGAGTTAGTGTCAAGCGCTTTGCATGATACGTATGCAAAAGAATCGTAAACGATGTTGCAGCGTGATGGAAGCACAATAGAGCCTATTGGAAAAAACCCAAGCAATACTTACAGTTAAGACTATTTTTTTCACCGGTTTATCTCTAAAACGTTGACTACGAACGCAAGCATTATCATGCACAACAGGATTTATCCAAGAAAATGTCAAAAAACCATTACCACATATCACTCTAGAAAACCTAGCAAGGCTATCACCCTAGGAAGACTCGACTAGAATAATTTTCATACGCCAACAGGAACCGTGAAATTAACACATCGAAGAGAATCAGGCCGAGTAGTTAGAGACATGGAAGACGGTACTATAACCAGGGAAATTCTCACGTCATTTCGACACACATGCCCAATGTAATGCTTAAGGTATGAACTACAGAAATCAGGGTGGCTGGAGACCAATAAAAGAGAGATGGTATTAATCAATCCTCGAGGAATTAGAATTATGGTCCAATGCAAAGCAACAGGTTTTTTTCCGTGAACACCAACATGCGGTCATCAAACTCTTTAGTAAACGTAAAATCCAGGAAAAACAATCTCAGAAGCACCGGGGAACATTTATATTTTGAAATAAAAAAGTAGCTCTTGAATACCGTAGTGCTTATGTAGAAATAACTCTAAAATACAGCAGTGGTGTATATTTTCGGACAAATTTAAGTACGTAAAAATGTTCATTAAGCATAAATTACTCATTTATAAGACCTTTTGAGTAGGCAAATTCTTCCTTTACCCACAATCCCCCAACCGCCAACAAACTAAACTACGCATTAAGAAAATACAACTCCTCTGAAAAAATGAATGTCTTCCCTTCCACATACGAATTTTGCTTTTAAAATTAAAATAAAAGCAACGAGAAAAAGTAAATCAGAATAAAAATAGTTTTTCTGCGATTGTACATTTAATCAGACCATACAACAGAAAGCAAAAATTAAAACAAAACAGAGTACCGAAGAAACATGCCAACGACTTAGAGGATGGGTGACGGAGAGGGGAAGACAAGTGGTGGAAGCGAAAAGGTGGGACGAGACGGGTGAGAAGAGACGTGTTGCGGGGGAAAGAGGCGCCTCGGAGGCGAAATTCATTTGACTCATCCCAACCCCCCTTCCCACAGTGCTCTGTGAGAAGGAGAGGCTCTCGCGAGAGGGGGGCGTTGGGTATGGGGAGGAGTTGGGCATAAATTCCCCAACCTACTCGTTCGGCTCACTCATCCTCGCAAGCGATGAAAATCGCTCTCCTCCCTCCCGAGTCGAGAAACATTTTTATTCCCCGACAGACGAAACTTATTTGAAGGGAAGGCGGGGGAAGGGTGCGTAGACGGTTGGCGGGGGGTGGGAATGGGAGAGGGAATATGTTTGAAGTTTCGCGAACGAGAAGGGAGGACGGAGGGGGCGGTCTCAACACAAAACGCTACAAGCCTCTCCCCGTCCGGGTCCGTATCTCTCTTCAAAGTTTCACCTAGCACCAACCCACGGGATGGAAAATTTGGCGGCACTTTATATCGCCAATAAAAAAATCGCCCAGTCGGTAGCCGTTTCCAAGTCAGTAGCAGTCCCGCCCAGTAAACTGTTTCGCCAACTTATTTTGTCAAGAGAGAAATGGCAATAAGGTCAACGGTGCACTTAAAGAAGACAAATTATTGGCTCTTTTCCTAAAGGGGGAAAGTCAGGTACAGACTTCCGAGTGGAAACGTGTGGAATCGTGGGGTAGCAACACATTGCTGACCCGATTTCTGGGGAATCGAAAACACGCACCGTAGTCCAGCCCTCCGAACCCCACAACTTCCCCTAAACACAGTTTGTCGCACATGCTTGACCCCGGGCTGCATGTTGTCGGTCCGTTAGTCTCCGCAGCCTGTTCCCAAAACAGAGGGAGTGATTACGTTGCCGTGGAATTGTCAGAAACTTTGCACCGAATAACAGGAGTTGGAAGAAAAACAAATATATTAAAATTTCTCAATTTTCGACAAAGACAAATTTAGAGCCTCAAGAGTTTCCCATTATGATCTACCAACTGCCGCAAACAGGGGAGCAATGAAAATTTCACTAATTGTACAGATCACTGAGAGAAAAACCTCACTATGGATGGCTAAATTTTAAGAGCGAGCAGAGGTTGATCAACATTACGACATCAAAGAGCCGAGAAAGGTTAACTAAAGGAAAACGAGACAAAATGTCGCATAATTTTGAAAGCCATGATTTCTATTCTTTGACTGAGATAATCCCAATAACCGCAGAGAACCTAAGTGCAAGATCAAAGCGGTTCGTCTTTCCAAGCAATGAGTTCCTTCGGATTTAATTACTGTCACGAACTGAAGGTCTTTCGATATCAATTCCTCACCATTAAGTCCAAATATTGAATAAAAAATTAAGTAAATGGGGGTTCAGAAAATTGTACCAAAAACTCATTCAAACGTACCTGCAGACCAAGGACAGCCTTTGGCTAAACAGACGGTAAATGCCCTCACAAGCGGCTTCGGTTAAGGTGGACGCAGAGATTTTGTCTGCGTTCAGATTTGCGTAAACCTTACATACATGACCTTATTAGTAATACGTGTGGAAAAAAGCGAAAAAAATGCAGGTCACCGATTCTTAGCAATTCAATACTGTTTTAACACCACGCCCTAAGACACTAAACATATATGTCGAAATAATGTCATTCTATGCCTAAAGATATTCCCCTGGTTCCTAATAAATATCAAGGCATCACACCGAATATAAAACACGTATTCACAAGTTATTTTACCTTAAATTTCGGATTCCGCGACTTAAACCAAAGTCATAACAATGCTTTAATTGAGATGAAAATTTTAAAATATATTTGTAACATAATTTATAAAACAAAGTGTTCGATCACTTCCAACGTATAAATAGATGTACTGAAGTAAGTGTGGTCCAAGAATGTTTTCGGCTTAATTTTTAAGTTTTAAAAATATGCACTAAATGAATCACGATTCACGCTCCAACCATCTTAATCCGAAGAAAATTTCGCATGCAAACTCGTCAACCGGAGACAGCGGCTAATTAAACTTGATACCATTCTTGGGAAACGCATGGAATTATGCAATTTGTAAATTAGAACCACCATTCCTTGAATGAGGTCAGTATAAGCCTTTAAGCCCTAAAAGTTGAGATATGCACCAATGGTATTAATATTATTATATTTTACAGCTCAACTATAAGTTGAATCAGTTCTAAATTGTGGCAGTATTTAATTTCTGGTGACTCAAATGATGAAAATTCAACCTACAGCAGGGATGTAAGAAGTCTATGCAAGCGAATAATGGGTGGAAACAAAAGCATTTCGAAAAATTAAGCCCAAGTATCGCGACAAAATAGAAGGCAAAGATATTCAAGATTAACAAGAAGAGCAAAAGGAAAAATCAACATGATAACCGTTGTCGGAATAAAATGTGCGAGTAATCAGATATTTCACGTTACACACACAAGTGTGTGGTAGGTCGTCGGGATAGCGATACGACAAACTTAATGAGGTGGGCCACGGTTTCCATGCAAATCACTTGCATTTACATAACTTTGCATGCTTCACCATTTTGTGCATATTAGCATCATTTGTGCGATTTTTCGAAAAAGGCGAAAGAGGAAACACGGAAAAATATTACTCACTAAAAAAAGAAGTTATTATTTTCGTAATTTGAACGGAATTTGCATTTTTTCACAATTAAAAATACGACCGCTTTCATGAAAATTCATGCCGACCTGGGTTTTCAGGGGCTTTAAGCAGCCCCAACTAAAAAAACGACACTCTTCACCCGCATCCAACAAGTTTCGCGTTTTCGTTTACGGGAGAAGAGAGCCTGGGTTTCGAGTGCGAGGAGACGACGAACGGAGTTATTCAATATCTGCCGCATTATCAGTCAGCCCCTTCCCGATAATATTTAGTCTCGGTCGCCGCATCTGGAAGAGTCACGGGATTCAATTCCGATCGCATCAGCATGTTTAGTCGCATTACGGATTCATAATCAACGATACCGTAGGAAAAACAAGCTTTCCGCATTCATTTGATGCACGATAATATTGAATGGTTCAGGATACACCCTCCGCAGAGGTGACGGAGGCCAAAGTCACCACGTTTCAAACTTGCAGCCAATAAAAACGTGTGCTGTGGTCTTCTGTCCTGTTCTAAAGGTGATTTGTAAGCTAAAAACCTAAAATAGAAATCGTACTAAAATTCAAACGAAGTCCAGATTAATTTATGATAATTCAGGTATTAAATGAAGGGAACTTAAAAGACGGTTCCGTTAAAAATTGAATAATGGGAATGAACCGATTTTTCATGGTTTGGTCTAGCTTCACACGCCAAAATCTATGAAAACAACTACCAACAATGAGTAGTATGTAGTGACAAGAGAAGCTGACAAGCCACTAAACTAACTCGAGGTAACCGTAGATATTATTAAACTAGGTATTCTCCTTCGCTCGATAGCTTTCTTTTCCGCGTTACATTATGCTTCACTTCCACTTCGAGCATCCAAAATCCTTTTCCTCGCGCTCCCCATCACACCCAAAATCTTCACTGATGTCCGAATTTCCACGTCTATCTACATCGTATCATGCTGTCCATAATTACCTTCTACTCACTGTCGGTCTAAATTTTATTACTCTTTCCCACTACATTTAACTCATCCTTATTAGACTCCTCACCTATATTTAGGCTATATACATATTATTCGCGTCGCCCAATCAAGGAAATCCTGCTTCCTCCAAACACCCTTTAAATTTAAATGCAAGGAACGGAAGAGTAACCAAAGATTTGTAGAGCATAATATTTCAGAATGTGATAAAATTAAACAATGTACTCTGCCAGAACACAATAGCCATTCATCTGTGGAACGTACCAGTAGGTATATCAGGCAGTGATTGTAACCAAAGCCTCAGGCACAATAGAATGGCTACGATACAACGGGCATTTAGATTTGTCTTATAATAATATTTGGAATTTCAGGTATTAATAAACGTATATAACAAGAAACAAAAATTATACAACCCTAATACAAGTGAAAACACGCGTGATATTTATCTACCAATTTTAGACATCACACTTCTATTTCCGAGAGCATGATTTCCATACACTCTTCGATGGGAAGAAAAGGATACAGCTGACGAATAGTTTTCGGGTGATTAACGATCGATGCAATCACTGCATTTGTGCTGCGGGAGGGAGCTTAATGATTTAGCGCGGAACGCTCCCAGTCCTCACGCCGAAAGCGACTTTTCATCGGCCAATATTTTTTCGAGCGCAAGGAATGGCGATTACCCGCATTAAATCGGACGTAAAAGTGTTAATCATCTAATATTCCAATCGTTCACTTGATGGCTCCACTGCCTACATAACAAACAACACGGTTTGGGGCGGTGTGGCGGTAGCAGAAAAAAAAATTTCCCGAAAAAAAATGTTATCGCAAAAAGAAAAGCACCCAGCAAATGAAGGGGAAAGCGCCGGAGAGCAAAATCAACACAAAATAAAAGACGCAACAAAATAATAATAAAAAACAAACGACTACGCGTCGTTCATCCATTTTTCACACTCATTAATCCATTAACTCGGAAAAACCTCCCCCTACCCCCTCCCTCTCTTCCACCATTAAAGAGCGCATCAATCAATTCCGTAGCAAAAACAAAATAAAAAATAAATAAAAGGCGAAAGAAACTAAAGAAAACAACTAAACATCATTCCGTAAATACAGGCGCATTTATATACCTATATATATTTATGTATATTCCCAGGATTCGTTTCAGACAATTTCCCCATTTGCCCTCTCACTCTGTATTTTTCGGGAAAAAAATATTGAAAATATGAAAGCACGTTATGCTCGCTTCAAACACTCACGAGAACACACACACTCACACACCTACTCGAAGCAACATCGAGTCACACCCGAAAAAAAAACCTCCCTCCCACGCAGATACCGAGTCCGTTTCTGCGATTTTATTGTACGATTTTGCGCCACGAATTACAAAAAAAAACAAACGAATTAATTGGCGAAACGATTCAGACAGAGCCCTCCCGTGACGAGAATGAAAACGAAATCCCAAGCACTCGCAAAAATCCACACATACACACGCAAAATTTGTACAAAATTTCAAAAAAGCACGCACACACTAGCACGTATGACTATATTTATGCGTACTTGGGGGAATATAAATTAAACATTGATGCGGTGACAAAAAATATATATATTTAATAAACAAAATATATGCATATAGGTGTCGAAAGAGCGTTCGGGGAGATACGCTGAGGGTACGAGGTGACGTCGACGCGGTGGGAGGGGAAGAGAGAAACAAAAAGCGAGTCCAGGCAATGGATTCAAAGGGAATAATCGACCGTTTGGAATCACAAACAATATGATAAATAAAGCAGTTATTAAAACTGCAGCGAAAACCGAATGCCTGACGTTGAAATAAAGTGGAGAAAGGGAGGGAGGGAGGGAGGTAGGTAAGGGAGTGAAAGGAGTGAGGAGTTAGGAGGTGGCACGAGGGGAGTGGGAACCCAGGGATTTCAAATGGGAGGAGAGGTGGGGAGGAGGTTGGGGAGGGGCTTAGGGCAGGGGGTACGCGGGGGAAGGGTGGGGGAGGGAGAGGAGTGAAGCAGACAGGAGGAGGAGGGGGAGGAGGAACGGGGGGAAATATGATTGATAAATTGGCGCGAGAGTATTAACAATTAAAAAGGCCCGGAGCAGCATAGCCAGGGAGAGAGCGGGAGAAATGCGGACGAAACTCGTGCGTGGCAGGGGCCGAGGAGGGAATAGGATGGCGGAGGTGGGTACCGCGGGGGCGGAGAAAGGATCGGGGGCGGGGAGGGGGGGGCAATAATTGGGGCGGTTGAGAGGAGGACTGAGCCGTCCTTTGCCGGGATCCAGTGGGGGGGAAGGGGGCGTGGGGTATTGCTGTGTATTTATGCGAGGAGGGGATGGCTCTGGGGGGAGGCGGGCGGGGGGAGGGGTTGATAATGCGGAGGTGCGGGGTGGGGGAACACCAGAACACACACAGAGGGAAAGAGATGATACGGGCCCGGAAGCATTATAACCGCCATGCCGCATATTAAAACGGGCCGAGTCATAATTTTCCACGGCGTAGATCACTTATGACGCGTCCCATGTTTTGGACCCATTAAATTACCTTGTATAAAAGCCAAACGATGAGGTATGCAATGAATCCCGGATCCGTCAATTTCGGTGTGTTGCAGCGGTGGCCATTGAAAACAAATTCCTCACCCGCTCACACTCTTTCACTTCCATATACACATTTCTTCGTCCCCCCCCCCCCACACCACTCCGCCCTCCGCTCGACCCGCTTCCCCCATCCCTCCTCCCCGCTCACTCCCACCCACCCTCCCACACCCTCTCTCCATAACCGATCCTCCACCACCTCCCGCTCCTCTTCCTCTGCACCCCCACCCCCTGCCACACATGACACACTCAAAACACATACACGCGCGCGCGGGCATGAGAGAGAGAGAGAGCGCCATCTCTCGTGGCGCCCGCGAATTAATTGCCATTTCAATTTCAGGCAGGGAGTCCCGGCCATAAAAATAGCGGTTTGAAGCGTCCGCGTCGCGCTGCCAATAGATGTACACGCCAGAGAGAGAGGGACAGGAAGTGGACGAATGGCCGGTGGACGAGAGGGGGTGGCTTTTCGGTGCGGAGGGGAGGCTTTTTTTATACGAGCACCGAATACTTGTTTCTTTTTCAAGGGCCTCGACGAGGAAGGGGTCCCCAACCTGTGGTGCACGAATCTCAAAGGGCGTTCGCTCGTCGGTCAATTTTTTTAGCAAGTAATCTAACGTTAAGGATAGGTTTATGTGGCAATCGGCACAAAATCCTCAGGATATTCAAAAATTAAGTCTCCAGTTAATCACAAATGAAAAAGGAACTTTGTTTTCTTCCACAGATTTATTTTCATGGAACAACATGTTTCGACACAGCGGTGTCATCATCAAGTACCTTTTTATGGTACCTTAGGTACCTGATGATGACACCACTGTGTCGAAACATGTTGTACCAAGAACATAAATCTGTGGAAGAAAACAAAATTCCTTTTTCATTTGTGAAATTCAACTTCCACAGAGTTGAGCCTAAAACTATGGAACGTATTCCCAGTTAATGTATAGTGTTTCGCTCTTCATCTCTGTGGAGGTCCAGCCCTTCTCAGTCCGTCCATAAAACCTATTCTTTCTTCCCCTTCCCAGCTTGCCCAACATCCTTCCCTCTACCTCGGACTTGAGAAACCCTTCACCCCTCATCACCCACTCCTGACTCCTAATCATCACATCCAGAGGTTTCCTTTCCTCCAAAATCATCCAAGTAGCTCCACCTTTGTATTCCTTTCCGTCAACCGCACCTTCCCCATCCTCCTCGACACCCATATCCCGAACGCCTGCAGTCTCTTCTCGTCCTTCTTCCGCTAAGTCAGCGTTCCTGCCCCAAACAATGTCGGTCGATGAGCAAACGAATAAAACATTGAGCAACGGCATATTTAAGTTTGAAATAGAATTAAGTACGAAAACAGAAATTACTCTCCACACATGAGGGAAACGATTGATAGAAATTCGTTGACTAAGGAGGATTCGGATCAGAAATGGTTTTAAATCGCTGATTATCATTGAAGGGAACTACGTGATTGAATAAGCATGGAAAAACTTGGTGGCACTCACTAGAGGGGAGTTTGAGGTTAGCGAAGGTGAATCAAGCGGTGATGAACGGGCATGGGTAACGGAGGACTCTCGTGGGGATGGAAGAAGGGCGGATATAAACTGAGAGTCAGAATACTACTACTATTAATGAAAAAAAATCAAATGGTTCACAGTTTAGCGTCCCATCTGAAGGATTGGTCCTAAGTCTTGATGTACTATCTATTAAGCCCAAAGAGAGAACGCGTATGCAATAGTAAATCTCTCTACCATCGTCGGAAATCGAACGTGGTACCTCATAATTGACAGCTAGGTCTCGCGCCACCATTCCAACCAGGACTCTAAGCTGTATGCTTACACAGACAAAAAGTTTGAAGCGATTACCCCAGGCAAAAATATTCAACTTTCATATTTGATGTCATTAATAGTGGGATAAGTCTCGGCTTCATCAATAAGTGCACATCAGCGCATAAAGGATACCTAAACACCAACGGGCTTCGAACCCAGGTCCTCGGGATAGGAGGCCAGCACGTTAGGCACCATACCATCCCGTGACATAGGGGATGTGGACGTGGGGTGGTGGGTGATGGGGGTAGTTATTTTCCAGTGGGGAGGATGGTATTTTTTTATAGGTTTTATTCAAGAGTTTGACGGCGTAGAGACCGGGACAAAGGTGCTCTCGCAGGACAGGAGTGGAGATATGGGGTTGGACCAGTCATCCAGGCCGTTCCTTCCCCGCGCTGAAGGGAGACGGGTGGTGCGGGAGGGATGATCGGGTTAAAGGGGGGGGTGCGGATACGTTGACAGGAGAGGGTGGTTTATTGTTCACCCCCCCATCATCCGACCCACTCCCACCCCGCTACCGTTGTTACAACAGGATGCCAGGCTATACTCTCTCTCTCTCGCATAAGCCGTCAGGCACACAAATAGAATGTATACAAGGCTGCTGCCGCCACAATGGTGCAGCGTGGTTGGGATCCAAAGCGCGCGCATAAGCGGTCCAAAATAGAAATGCACACAACGGAAAAATACTGGAGAGAGAGAGAGGAAAGGAGATGCGGCGAGATGGGGCACCCTTTTCCCTTCCTCATTTTTTTTACTCATCCGAAACTTTCATAAAGAGACTAAAAAGAGGTGGGAGGAGTGGGGAGGGTGGGAGAGAACTTTACGACCTGGAGGAGGCGAGTGAAAATAAATGGCCCGAGATCGAGAGGAGGGAGAGGGGGGGAAGGAGGAGTGGCGGAATGGCGCCCACGCGGCATTTTTATAAACCCATCACATGTTATTACTTTTTTTTTCTTCGGCGACACAAACATTTAGCGCCACTCGCTCCTAGTCTTCTGAAATGGGTCGACGGAATCGCCGAAGGGAGACTGAAAGATACTCATCCCCACGAGAAACGAGGAACAAGATTTTAACTCGACGTCGATGGATTTCGGGATACGCCACTCAGGGAGGGAGTTGGCACCCGTCTTGACGAGGCTTAATTGTTGCGGCCTCCACCACCAAGAGAAAGGCTTCGGAGAATTGAATTGGAAGTGGAAGAATCATCAAAAAGTGTAAGTATTCCACCTGGAGAAAATACCAGCAGATGAGTCACGAAACAATAGAGCCAAACGTCCGACAGTCCCTTGATTCTCTTCCGGGAATCGGAGCATAGCAAAAAGCTATAGATTTGGTATTATTTCAAACTCTTTCAGGATAATTTTCACTAGTCGGGCATCAGACCAATGCCGTTTTCCCTCTTGAAAAGGGCGAATGCTCAGATTCGACACCGGACAAAGGTTACTTAAATTAGGAGCGAATAAAAGTAACTTTAATCCTATTAATCTGCTAGTCCAACCAACAGCATAGTAGGTTTACATGGGGATCCTTCCCGTAAGGTAATTCATTACAGAGTCATATCAACACCTTTCCTTATAGAACCGCAAATTAGGCCATCTTCATACCTCCCTAAAGCTCCTGAAATACATGGCTCACCATGTCCCATGGCTATCGGGAGCGGAATGTACCGCTGACAAGTGTTGACTGCTCTCGAGTCTAAGAGTTGGAATAAATCATTCAAGGGTTTCGTGAGACGATCAAAATTACCTAAATTAATCTTTTTAATAAGTTACTACATAAGTTACGTTGTAGAAACGATGATCAACGAATAATATTCGGAAAAAAGTGAAGGACATACCTTGTGACACATAACCCATGGCTAGCAAATAGTGCATCAGTATTTAAAAAAAACTCTATGCTCACAAATAAAGTGAAGCAAATATACAATAATATATGAACGTACCATACAGGCCATACCACCATTTTTATCAAAATATTCACGAAAAAAGAAATGATCCTATATTTTCCTGCATTCTTAAAATAACTAAACTTAACCAAATATGAAGTTTTGCATTCTAAGATAGCTTCTGAAACTTTCTGGAGTTCATAATATCTACTCGGCGTTAAATATAACACCTGTATTAGAAAATCAACAATTCTTCTGTTATTTTGCTCAAGCAGGAGATATAAAAATAAAATTTTTTTAAATACTCATGGAGTAATATGCAGTAAAAATTTAAATACTCAAACCAGCCAACTCTCAATACTTGAGGATTGACTGGTACTTGTAACTTCTTTTAGTTTCTTTGAACAGAGTCTGGAATCAAAGAACGAAGGCTCAATTTTCTACGGGAGGTTTAGTTATCATAAATTGAAGGCGGAGATGTCATGTAGTTGAAACTACAAAGTGCAGCATCTTCCAAAGCAAATTCCACATCGTCGTCCACCTAGATGTGTTGATCCGTTGTGCCATAATCACCTAGATATCAAGTTTAATTACAGAAGGAATAAGAAAAAATACAACTTTGCCGAGAAAAAAACTATCCTTTCTTTCCTCCCGAATTCCTAAATTTTAAAAATTCAACAGGGGTGAGGTTGAGGTAAAAAAATGCATACTCGGAGTGTAGTTGGTTTCCAATTATAGCCGCCGCAGGAAGATCAAAAATATCTGCCGTGTTGCTTATGAAGTTAAAAAAAAATCAAGATTTCACCACGGGCAGTGCCATGATTTTTATCTTTCGTCGAGTCCTTTCAAATCTCAGGTTTTTTTTTACTACTATCCCTCTCTTCTCGCCCAATTCCCTCCTCTTTCCGGGTAAGAGGACACGCGGATCCACGGATTTTTTTTATTCATCTCAGTCTCTCTCTCGTGTCTCCCCGGAAGAAGATCACGCATGAATAAGACGTCGCGGGACGAAAAAGTAAGAGCGATAAAGTGAAAAGAAGAGAATGCGGGAGGGTTTTCTATCTTCTCTCACAACGCTTTCCTCCCTTCTTTTTTTACTGCGAAGCACTCAGCTGCAAAGCGTTTCTATGGCGCGAGATTGCCTCTCGCGCTGACACGAAATGGCGCCCGAAGTCGTGCACTAAAAGCGGTGCAAATCACGTGCCTTCCTTCTTCTGGGGGGGAGGCGGGGAAGAGAGGTTTACCCGCCTGCGCATGCGCGAGAACGAACCCCGCGCGGCGAGTAAAACTTTTGAAAAATACATTCGGGACGCTGAAAGAGGGGAAGCAGGGGCGAAGGGGGTATGGCGGGGGGTTCAGTCGATGGTGGGGATGTGACAAAAGTGGGCAAAGGGATGAGGAGGTGGTGGGAGGAAGAACAGAGAACCATAGGGGAAGGGGGAGGGGGAGGGAAGGGGAGAGAATTATACCCGGACGCGTGAGATACCGCGCCGCCCGCGGGGAATTACGAAACCACTACGGAGCGTCGGAGACCGCGGATTGGGGAAATCTATTTTGAAGATTTTTAACATGCGCCGCTGACTATAGCGCGCCGAGAGGGTTGCGGAAAATCGTCACAAGGATGCTCGTATATAGTACGAGCCTAAACTGCTTCGCATAAGGGGGCCACGGGATATAAGCTGCCGGATGGAAAACAATTGATTGCGATTATGGGAAGAATCTGCTCAAATCGATCGCTTCTCGGGTTGAGTCATCGTGATGGGCAGAAACAAACCGGAAGAGAGCCCTAAGCGAGGGGACCGCTATTCCTAAAGCCTCCCTTTTAACCAGCTGCGCTACCTGTTTACCTCTCCATAAATAGTCCATTTAAAATTTTATTAGTCCTTTTTCCATTTAAAACGTAAATAAACTGATTACGGTCGTGTCACATAGCTAAATATACATATTGGCAGAGAAGCATTACTCACCTGAGACGGAAACCAATTAGGCCGCGTGAAGAAGAATTTAGTCATTGAATTGTTCGACATTCTCTCGGTAATGGGTATGCAGAAGTGAATCATGATTTCAAATGTCATGCGTCAAAATTATTCGATGCAAGGTGTCCTGGACTAATTTGACATTAACATGATGCGCAAGTGGCAACGCACGACACGGAAACAAAAGGCGAGCATGCTATTTGGAGCTTATTACTCGCGGTTACGCAGTAGCTGATCTACCCGACACTCAACAATCTCTCTCACAAGTCTTCGAGTAATAGTTAGCCTATTGCTGTCTACGAACAACGATTATTGATGGAATAGAGCTGTTTACTGAGGAGTGTAGCAAATAAAACGTTTGACCTTCGTATCAGTAGATGTGGGACGGTCGTGATGGGCAGAGCCAATTGGCGAATGGAGGAATTTCACAGAGAAATCCGTCGGTGGCATTGGCGCACCATCAACAAAATACTTCGACGGAATTGCATCAGTTCGTAAAACTACGTGGCAATGCAACAGACAGAAGGAGAGCTGTCCCCAGCTGGGATTAGAGTCAATTGAAAACTCTCAGACAAAGCCGTAATTTTAACGCGCGCAATCGCAATAGGAAGCGAATATTCTAGTCACCACACCACTCCAATTGCGTAACATTTTCAAATAAGAAATAAATTACCGAAAAAACACGGAAAATAAATAGGCCGCGCTGAATTTACGCACGTGCGTTTATTTTTCGCATCCCTCTAAATCGGCAGGTTACACAAAATTATTATCATGAGAACAATACAATGTTACGACTGCGAGAGTGTCGGTGTGAGACACGACTAGGTAATACTTAACAAATCATCAGTACAGGCCGTATAAACCGTGCAGATTTGCCATGGAATCCGAGACGGATAGGGTTGTAAACTGTGTTATGGATAAAAGTATATGTTCAGTGAATTGTTAATTATTTTATCGCGATTAGTTGGCAAGCATAAAAAATATACGTTCAAGATTACCAAAAATTTTCTCACGGACTGATTAATTTGATGCTCTTCGTAAAGAGCTTCTGTTATGACGGGTGCGGGACATCATTCATAGTCTTCATCGAACAAGTATTCACACTGAACCCGGTGGATCAATTTCACAAATTCCGCTTAAAATTAAATTTTGGTAATATGGCACGCACAAGCGTAGTGCACCTGAATTCAAAGACGGTTGGATATACCACAATATGCTTTCAATTCTTGTTTCCTTATTACTAAAACGAACGTATTCGATCACACCATAGCATGCGCAGTGAATGCACCTGCTCGAAAAGGCGAAAGGAATAACCAGTAACGAAAGAGCGCACAATAGCGACACTCGGGAGACTTGATTAGGGAGGGACCTTGGATGATTCATCCGTCCACGGATCCGCCATTTTGTTCTTCTCGTCAAACCTCGCAAAAACGACATCCTCACGGGCGAGCGCCGCATTGGGCGCGAGAGTAGCGAACTGGAGGAACGAAGGACGGAGCGGGGAAAAAAATAAGAAAAATAAATGACGAGAGAGAGAGAGAGTGAGAAGACTCACTCCAAAGAAAATAAAACTTGAGCCGGGCGCAAAATAATAACGGAATGAGCGAAAAAAAATCAAGTCCCATCGAGTTAAATTCCCACCTTAAAAAATTACGGACACCTTTTATACATCTCCCTTTTGGCGCGAAATAATCCCAACCACTGCGGGCTTTTATATCGTCTAACTCAGCAGGCAGGCAGGCAGCTGGAGAGGATGTGAGACCGAGAGACATTTTTTCACTATCCATCATAAATTACCAACTCCTTTTCATCGGGCTCGCGAAGGCGTAATGAGAGCGAGGCAAAGACTAAAAGAGGGAGAGAAACACGAATGAGGAGGTAGCAGCGATGGTGGTGGCTCTTGTGTGTGTCTGGGCGCGCACGAGAGAAAGGAAGCATAAAAAAATATCATCTGCCAGGTGCACGCTTTCTAAGAATCGTTATGCGTTTCTTACGAGCCTCTGCATTCTGCTTAATATGCTCTCGAAAACCACTCCAAAAACTCTACTTTTCCACCTCCTCCTCCCACTTCCACACCACATACAATCGCTCATCCCCCCTTTTCCAACCATTCCCCACCCCTCTCTCTTGTTCCCCGGCCCGGATCCACCCCCCCCTCCTTTACGCCCTCCTCACCCCCTGTCAACCCCGAGAACTTTGCCACCCACCCCCTCCCACTCTTAGACCTTCCAAATCCAAGAAACACCAACCTCCCATCCTCGTCCGTTCCGGACGTCCGTCTACTTCAAGGACTCCTATCCCACTTTCCGCTTATCCAGTCGCCTTGCCCTTCAGATCCCCCACTCCATCCAGTCATCTACTAGAGCTTCGCCCATGCTCTCCAGGCCGCCTCCTCCCTCCCAACAAACCATCCCCATCCTTAGGAAAATCGCCACGTCCCAGATGCAAATCGATTTTCAGAAACAGATTATCGGAATCCTGATCATCAGAGAGGTAGGATTCAATAAATACACTACTTAAAGCCATGACGGTTAGAGCATATATAACAGGATGAGGCTGGTGAGTGGCGAGAGTAATGGCTTCATATGCAACCTACCCCTTCATGCTAAATTGTGATAATGATCCTGATCGGTCACCTGCCTAAATAACCACCCAAATCTATAATTTATAGCCGAAAATTCAGGAATATGAAATTTCGCAATGTTTTCTTACAAGCCCCGAATACACTATAGGCATGATGGTGTTGACTACAGCCAACTAATGGAGGAAATTTAGGGACTGGTGTTTCTTAGATGAAGACCAGATTATGCAGCCTCAGCACTGTGAAGTTGATGAGTACTTAACTAATCGCATCACAAAACACCCCGATTTGTGGCCCAGCTTCGGCCTAATATTTCAACGAATACAATTTTGAAAAATGCTCCCAGAAGCTATCTATCCTGTAAAATGATGAATTGGGGAATCAACTCTATTTTTCTAAATCCTTAGCACGAAAATACGACTCTTTGAATGCAAAACATTCGAATGAGTAGTAAAAGTTGCAACGACGGCTACTACCCGGATGAGTAAAATATTTCTTCACAGAGGGAAAAAAAGGGAAAGCATTTCTCGTTGAAGAATGAACCCGGAAACAACCGTCTCCACGCTCGACCAATATTTCTCCAAAATTTCCCAAAATAGAGCCACTTTAAAACACTATTTTGGGCACTCATGAACCTTCCTGTCAGGTTCTCTACATAATGCCCACGTAAGATATTTGATTTCCTTCTCAGCCAAGACGTTATTCCATATCATTGCGTGACGCTGAAAGCAATATCAGGGGGAGAAATAGTTCCAGAGGTAACCAATAGATCCAATTTTAATATTACGAGCTCCTCTTTACTTCCTCATAATCTGCTAGCGCCAACACATCAAGAGAGAGATGGTTCAAAACAAAAAAAAAAACAAAATATTATTCACGGTGCCAGATTAAAAATAAAAGTTATAACAATTAAAATATCGGGGATACACTTAAAGCTCAAACATAACTCATAAAAGAATTTCCTCCAGCATTCAATCATCACAGATATTATACGACCTGACAGATAGTCTCTATGTTCCAAAACCGAATTTTCCTGGGGTCAAGATAAATAAAAAGGCAGCAAATGAATATATACCTGAATTTTATTAATCAGATAATACCTTTTCCTGCGTCCACATTCCCTCAAAACCAGAGAAATGATTACGATTTTTCGGATCTTTAAGCGACAAAAATGCGTCGTTTAAACCTAACGAATAAACGTTAAGGTTAAATAAATCAGGAAGCTATAACGGTTAAAATATTGGAGCGGCACGTGACCCGATTCCGATTAAGCACCTCCGATGTAATGGAGGCATTTCATTACAAACTGACTTCTTACATATGACGACAGTAGCCCATTTTCGTCTCCATCAGAGAGATGAGAAGATTGAAGTCCTTCAAATGCAGTTCCGATATCACTTTCTCAGTGTTTCCCGCCGGATTCGTCAGTTCCTATGTCCAATAGAACTCCAATGGAATTCCTTTCTCAACGTCCTCAAAAGCAATTCCTTCTCCGTGCTCTTCGACCCGGCAAATCACTAGCACATCCCTGACACCCTCTCACACAATTCCCAACCCCACAAGACGCTTCTCCCAACTGCAGACAGGGAAGGAAATCATTTCTACAACCATCTCACACCATAAATTCTTTCTTCACGTTCCCATACCTGATAAGTGCTTCCTCCACTAATCGGATTCGCTCTCACACTGAAAGCCTTTCCAACCACCTCAGTCAATATTGCATCAAAATGTTCTCATACGGCGCCTATATGCCTGAAAACGCTCAGAAGATTTTTGAGGGAAGCCTGAGATTTTTTGCCGACAACCAAAATTAACACTCAATCTATTCTAAAATACCGTCATAAATTCCTCCTTTTCTGGTGCAGACCACTGACTTGACTTGTATTACGTAGATCTACATCTACATCTACGTGATACCCTGCGAGCCACCACGAGGGTGTGTGGCAGGGGGTGAAGATCACCAAACATGCACTATTGACATGCAAGTAGATCTGTAAAACAAATCAATCCAGCACAATGAAGTTAAAAAAAACTAAGCACATCCTGAATAATGATGTAATCAGGGTCTCTTAGAGAAATATTCCCTACTTCATTTCAGATAATTGACGGCCGTTTACAGATCACAAGGATTTAGGTTATTTTAGACAGGTACAGATCACAAGGATTCAGGTACAGACGGTTTATGTTTAGTGTGCACTATGGGGTACAACAAAGAAATCTCCCCTGAATCTGGCCCTAAACTGATGCGAAATGCGAAAAAAAAATTTCCATCCCACATTAAATCACCGTACACGAGGTACGAGCGTACAAATTGTGTGGTCCCATCGACGCAGGTCCATGAAAGAGACCAGGCCCCTGAGATATCAATTGCACTTGAAGATTTGCCTATCTGAACAATCAATCATATCCCGCTTCCAAACTCATATCTCCACCCACATCGCTGGATTCGCGCCCGCTGCCGGGCCATATGTCGCCGAACCTCCATTCACTTCCTCAAAACCCTTTCTCGCCCACCCGGGAGATGAGAAAAATAATAAACCCACGACCCTCTCAGTCAGTCAGCGGTAGGCAATGCCCCCTTCCCCGCCATTCCACGCCCGCCCCTCATGGAGCCCCTGTGAAGCGGGCGAGAGAGTCGTTGAAAGGGGGGTAAAAGATTCCAATCCCCGCGCCCGCACAAACCAGCCCACTCTTCCTAATTTTCCGGCCGCAAGCCACTTCCTTCCCCCGCACCAACCCCCCGCCGCCTCCCAACAGTCCAGAAACCCTTCTCTGTGGACCGCAAGGAGTTGGCTAACACACACACTCAGCCTCTCCTCCTCCCCATTCCTTCCATTATAAAGGAAGGCCTAACACACTATTTGCGAAGCGCGCGGGAAAATAATAAAAAAAGGCATCGGGATGAGGAGGCAAGGACCAAGGTTTTGAGTGAGGGGGGAGCGGGAGGGAAAGAGGAGATGAAGGGCATATTTCAATTAGACTCGGCAGAGGATCGCGGGACGATTTTCGCTGCGAACACCACGTGGCGGACAAAAGAATATCGCATCCGGCGGCGGTGGTGGTGCCATCTAGGAGCGGCTCACGCCACCACGCGCGGCGGGCGAGACAGAGATCGGACGAACAAAAGAATGGCGAGAGGGTGAGTGAAGATGAGGGAGATATAAAAGATAACACGCCTCATGTGAGTGTGTGTGCTTTATTATTGTGTCAGCGACTAAGAGAGCTGGCGACAGAGGCAGGCAGGGACAGAAAATCAAGAGGCAGCGTCGGATAGAGTGAGACGGAAGAGAGGGATACCAAAATGACGCGTTGGTGCGAAGGAGATGAGAAAGAATAAACGTATCTTGCTCTACCTCGGAGATTCTGAATCCGCGCGCAAACGAGACTTCTCCCGCCTCCTCCTGGCAGCCTCTCACACATTTGCGAGAGTTATCACGGTGAGTGAGAAAAATCGGCGAAGAAGGCGATATCTCTCGCCTTCTTCCTCACGTGACCGAGATGGCGCAAGAGGAAGGGAAGAAGACGCTCCTCTACAGAGCGCAACAAGAGTGGCAGATGCATCCAGCCATAAATGTTTCATATCCCTCTCGTAAAAGAAGAGTCTATATGATTGCGTAACATTAATCCTAATCTGAAATTTCACCAGAAAATGGGCGTAACTCAATCCGGAAAAACAAGTAGAAGTCAAATATCATCATCCAATTCTGAAAAGGAGATATATCAACTGAACACATACCTATATGAGACAGTGTCGTTTATGTCAGATTATTTTCAGTAACTCCCTAATTACACTAGGAATTAATAAATGCTTCCCAAGCTCATGAAAATCAATAGCCGCGACCAAATAAATGAAATGTTCTTTGACCTCAAGTACCAATCACCTTCATCGATAGAGAAGACCTAAATTTGTGAGATTACGTGGAAAATATGCATCTAATTTTGCTCCCCTAACCGCTATTTAACCCAAAGGATTGGCTGAGTTTGAAAAGTTTGAAATAATTCCGATCACGTAACTAAGGAGTCACGAGGTAAAATAACGAAGGGTTTGAGATTTCGGTGTACTTACACCACTCGTAAAAATCTCACGCAGCCTTTACAATCATTTTTCTCCCGTAAATATTAATGATGGAGTTCTGTTGAAGGCTTCCGCGGGGCTTTGATGGAGGTTGATTCCTTCTTTCGGGTTTTCCGCCGCGTTGGTACATGTTGGGGACGATATTTCGCCGGCTGTCCTGCTGGCTTCCTCAGGTCCATGTGACCCGTAAGGTCACATGGACCTGAGGAAGCCAGCAGGACAGCCGGCGAAATATCGTCCCCAACATGTACCAACGCGGCGGAAAACCCGAAAGAAGGAATCAACCTCCATTAATGATGGAGTTCATTATGGTGATCATAGACAAAAAGAGATCTGCAACCGTCCGTTCTTATACCACGAGACTCCTTAGATATTGTGTTCAGGATTATTCCGAAAGTTTCTATTACAACCCCAAAGGACTATACCACACCGTGCCATGCAAGCTCACGCGCAAATTCTCGACTACTGTCGGTATTAGTGGACGAGTGACTCGGTTGCTCCGGCCGAAAACGAAATCAACCGATTGAGTGGGAAGAGTCGGAGAAGACGAATTAGGCTACCTCCGAATCACGCCACATTCAATGACGGCCAATTCCACAAAAGTAGCCACTCAGTACCTTTGACGGATAATGCCGCTTCGTGAAAGGGGACTAAAATGAATCCCCACCCGCTCGGCTGATTTCCAAAAACACCACCACTCGCGAAAAATAAAAGCGGACCACTCCAATACCATCGTCATTCGATTCCATCAGGGAAAGGGAGACATAATGAAAGACATCTTTTCTTAGCAAACCCTTAGCAATCACCCCCCGACGCCCTCGTTCCCAATCCTCACACCACAAAACCCTCTTCATGGGCCATGTCATCCCCAACTTCCGATCTCTTTTATCCTCTCTCATACCCTCTAAAAACCCCAATTATCCGAAACTGGCTCCCGGAAAAGTTTTTGTGGCAATGGGTTAAATCTACTTTCGGGTATGACAAACCGACTCGGCCATGTATGAACGTCGGTTAAACTCGCTTTGCAGGTTTGATTATTAGACTTATTCAAACATTTTTATGCGAATGGACAGAGGAGGAAACGTCAGCGGTTAGTTCCACAATTTTAAATTTGGAATCCGAATATCTAGGTATGCAAAGAAAATCCTAAACACCCCATCCAAACTGCGTCCTTCGTAGTTACCCTAATAGCTAGAGAAATTTTTCTAAGTGATATTGAATACGCACCTGCCTGTACGCACAAAGATTAAATACCAGGCCTAAGGTAAATCTACGGAGTTTTGGTTAATCGCAGCTTTCCAAACCAGCTTTCATATTATCGCTTAATCGTTGATTTTAATTAATACTAGTAACTTAAGTTTGGAGAAAGCTAAACCTATGGTATGCTAGTTGGATTGCATAAGTTCAGACTCGTAGCGAGGTAGAATAATATTTTGTAATAATACGAATCATTAGATAAACGATAAATAAGCAAAACTTCATATTACACATGTTCACGGGGAATACATAAATCACGGAGCTGAGTTAAAGTCGCGCTCCGATATTTACCCTCACATACGCACCAAAAATTAACATTCATTTATCAACTAATAAAGACATTTTTTATTTTCTATTCGTTTCACAGTTAAATTGGTGAAGACTTTGACTTCGCAGTGCAAATTTAGAAAACCATACAAACTTATGTATCTTCTTGGAGAACATTTAGCCATTACAGAAAGCCCCAATTACCGAGAAGAAACCCTAACCCTCGCGCTTACAACATTCACACGACGCTCAAATGCACCCACACAAATCTTCGGCTTCACACCATTCCCACGTAATCCCAAGAACACTAGCGAAAAAACTTAATGCTCCCTCACACCGATGCATCACCGCCACACCCCCAATACGCCCCCTCGCCCCACAGAGCCACCCCCCTCAAAACCCCCATCCCCAGCCACCTCCGCGTCGGCGAACACGAGGCTGAGAAAAACCCAAGGAACTTCTATATTTAAAGTGGGGCGCATCGAATCACGGGTGAATCACGGCTCCGTCGGGAGCCTCCAAACCGCCACGGCGACGGAGAGGATTGGATGCACTTCCGCGTGTTTGGGACCGTGCGCTTCTTCACGCGTGAAGCAGAGTGCACGGGGGGGGGGAATCGGCGAAAGGAGGCAAGTGCCGGGAGGCTAGGGGGCGGATTGGGAGGTTGGTGAGGGCAATTTACAAAGAGAGTGTCGAGGACAACTCTCCAGCCTTTATTTCGTCCACCGTCGACGGCGACCCCCCCCCGGTTCACGAGCGTTCATCAGCCAGGAGAAGGGGGAACGAGGGAAGAGAGCGGGGAATGGATCGGGACACTCTCACGACGGGGTTCCGATATATCGCTAATAACGAAGCATCGAGAGACGAATACGGATGAGAGGGAAGGAAGGTACTCCGCGGAGCCAGTTACCCCCCGGGCGGTATACTCTCAACTTACTCAACAAACATCTCGGAATCATAAACCCTCAACGAATTAAGGCGTGCTGGGCTGGAAATAAATATACATACGAGCTGCTTCGTCACTCAGCATTGCACGCAATGGGAATTGATCTCGAGCACATATTAAAAAAACTCTTCACGGGACTCTTATCTTAATTAATTAATTACGCCCATGTGGTTTCATTGTCAAGTAACTTGAGCGGTAAGCGATATTCGTTTTTAGATCAATTATGCAGCTCATTAGGAAATTCATTAAAAATAAGTTGCATTGCACTTATTGACAATCGAATTCAAGCATATATAAAAATCCTCTCTACGCGACACTTTCCCTTTGTAATAAAATAATTATGCTCAAGTGGTTTCATTTTCAAGATACTTACGCGATACAGTAAGCGATATGCAAAATAAATTCTGTCAGCTCATGAGGAAATTCATTTCAAATATGTGGAAATTGCTTCAATTACGGCTACATTGCTACCGTTCTTTAGAGAAACCTATTTCCTAGAGCCTCACTGCCCGTTGCCCTTCTGTCTGTCGTCAAAAAGTGAGTTCCAACCTCGAGAAGATTGACTAATCTCAAAACGCTGGCAGTGATGAAGAGACTGACCCTATTGCGAGCTCGAATGAAGTTCATAACTGAAAAACAAACTTCACACAGAATTCCCTGTTTGAATCAGATCAACTTAAGTTTCGACAGCTTGTATAATTGTCATGTTATCGCGGAACGGAAATTGGAATTATGAAGTTGTAGATGATATTCTCTAGACATTATTATGCGCAGATTAAATACGAAGTTCACAGTTGTGTACACGGGTGAATCACGGTTCCGTCACTATACCACTTCCGTTCCGGAGAATCAAAAAGAGTGCTTTTCGAGCTAAGCTGAACAAGCTTATTCGAGCACAATAGTCCACATTCAGCTTTCAACGCCTTGCATCAATATTCCCCCAACGGATGGTCGTTATTTATTGAAACACTGAATATATGCTCAAAGAGATCCGGTTAACCCCATAATAAGAATTAACGTATCAAATTAAGGAAAACTGCTACATCATAAAACAGTGACATGGCGACCAGAGATGATGACGATGACATGGGAAAACGTGCAAGAGCGAACACTTCCACATACACATCCTGAATTGAATGATTTTTCCTTATGACTCTTGTTCGTGTTCGTGGGAACTAACTTTACAGGCATTCCTGATTTGGAGCAACGAGAAACACTACAACGAATCCTGGGATCAATTAGGCCATATAAAATAAACATGCATTCCTTGAAGGCATTAAAACTTCATGCATTTAAAAAGGGCAGATTCTCCGACATTTCATAATTTAGGGATTTTCCCCACTGCGGAACATGACAAGATCAAAGCGCCACTTCCGAGAAGCATAGCTTCACGGAATTTCCCACCTGCACTATTTCGGGACGAATTATTCACAAGGGTTTCGTCATCGACTACGAGAAACATTGGCTCTATGAATAGGCATGAAAACGGGACGTAAAATCCATTAGTTTAACACTCGCACGCGTGCATAGAGCGATCGCGGCGCGGGTAAACACGGAAATATCGGAGAAAAAAAAATAAGAAACGAAAATTAAAGATTCGAGGCGCGTAGGACGTGCGAAGAACAAGATGGCGGAGGGAAGATGAGGTGGAGGTAAAGGAGGATGGGGTGAATGTGGAAATTATTAACTTAATTGAAATTGCTTGGGAGTACCTCCCGCTGTGGGAGAGGAGAGGGAGGGGGATAAGGGAAGGCAATCTAACTAGGATACCAGAATTTTCGGCTCCCCATTACTGGGAAATAAAGTGATAAACCCGTCATCGTCGTACCCACCGAAATCAGTTCGGTTGGAAGAAGTGGAGAAAGTTAGTTGATTTAGGGAGGAGGAAACATCGAACGGCATTAAAGTAGCCTCGTGAAGAAACTTCGTTAATTTGCTAATGCGAAATTCGGATGGGGCATTAATATTGAAGTTGGTTTCATGTTGATATTGGAAAGGTGGGGGGGGGGGGGCGGGGTATAGAGATGACACCAATGCCGGAATCGCATGAGAGTAAAAACATGGGGAAACATCGGTTTAAGTGAGAATACGGGAGAAGCAAGGCAAGAAAGATGTTTTGGTGGACAAAACATCCAATTGTTTGGAGCACATGAAGTGGATGCTAGAACGAAAACTGTAGCTTAGCGACTCCTCATTACTCCACTTGAAGATCACTTCGAACGTCGAAGCCCGGGTCTATTTAAATAAAATAATGAGGAATAAAAGAGTTAAAGTGTTTTTATTCTAACATATATCGGATCCATACAGTTACACCACCGACTATAACAAGTGGATGCTAGACAAAAAATAAGTTTAACCCCAATAATTCATGAACATTTCTAAACACGATCTAAAATATTCGCTCAGACGGGTGTGTTTTCAGAAGAGGAATACAACACCATTATTTCAGACAATATGACAGTGGTCACCACCAAGAGGCGACGCACTCAGTGAAAACATATGCGCCCGCTAAGCACCTGGAATGAGTCATGCTGTCCCTCATTACATCGCTTCCCTTCGCAGAGTCCTAACACTTTTGCAACTGAGTTGTTCACCAGTAGCTAACCAGTGTTGCCAGAAGTAATTTCATAAATTATACACGCTCATTCCATGCTGGCATACGGTATGTTTCAACATCGCAGTTCGTCTAGAACCCTAATTAGGGACGCTGACATTAATAGTGAAACTGGGAATTTTTGTCGTCTCGAGATACACTCGAGAATGTAACTCATGATTAAGCGACGTAACCTAGCTTTACACAATAAGATCGTCCCTAATTTGCAGCAATATGATGTTCGACCTAGATGCGCCGCACGCACTGAAATGTTAGAGGCTCTTCGTTATCATGAATACAGAGATTTATCAGCTTGAGCCGTCGAAAGTTGGATGCGCACCGCTAAATGGGCAAGAAAAAACTGAAGAATACATAGGTTTAGATTTTGGAATTTTCTTCCAATGGCAGTGGGACGCGAGGCGACGTTGACAGACGAGGGGAAGAGTAGAGGTCTGGAGGTGCACGACCGAAGGGGATCCGTATGTATTGCGCCACAATGACAACGTTATTGAAAAAGGGAAGCGGAGCTCGGTGAATAATTTTGGACGAGGCGCCTTCGATTAAGGCAACTCCGAGAGGTGGGTGGGTGGGTGTCGGAGATGGGTGGCGAGGGAGTGGTGAGAAGGGGGTGGAAGAAAGAAAAGGTGAGCTCGAACGTCGCGGGTCAACGCCTTTCACGAAGGTCGTCGTCGGGGAAATCTTATGAAAACTTCCGACACCTCATTGGATGCTCGATTGGTAGACGTCAGAGTGAAAAGCCATAAATAAACCTGAAGTGTCACCATGACACTGGCTCGTTTTACAACTTGATTTTAATTTATTTAAATAAGCTCACGGGCTTTCAACCCTTGCGACGTCTACTACACGAGTACAAAAAATAGGAATACAACCGGTGACGGTTAAACCAATAGGTTGAATCAGCTGTATAACTATTAACGATTCTATTTTTAAATATTCTGGATAACCTCTCAAGGAGATTTTTACTTTGTCATAAGTCCACTACATAGATTTGCCAACTTTTATACCATCAAGTGGTTTCGCCTTAATCGCACATAATTTTAAGCATTTAATAATAAGGTATAAGTACCATTCGACTAAATTTCAGTGAGAATTCCAAAAATAAATATACGTTTTCCATACCAATGTACTCTATTACGCCAAAATTCTCATAATAATATTGGGGACGTTAACTGTTTTCCACATCAAAAACATTTCGCATTTCACATTACGCGTCCACAAACTTTATGCGTGAGTCAGCACATAAGTATTTAAAAAAGTAAGTTTTTTATCGTGGAGTAATTTAAAATCACACAATATGCTAGTTTGACACCTCTACCGAAAATCAACAAACTTGATCAGAATCACGGATGCCATTAACGACGTTCTTTCCTTGTTTAGCGCGCATTAACTTAGTTTCCTATCTGTTTCGAAGTGCGCACTGTCTTTAACGACTGGTAGGCAAGTGCGCTGAGGTTTTGAATTCGCTGAAGTGATTAGCTTACTTCATCTACATCTACATCTACATCTACGTCATACCCTGCAAGCCACCCAAAGGGTGTGTGGCAGGGGGTGCTTTCGCACCAGGCATGCATGAATGATATGGTAGAATACCGACATTATATTAAAGCCCGCGTACCACACATGCAAAGCGCCAATTACAAATCTAATACCCAAGAAACATTCTATCTCCAATCGTTCTAACATGCAAGGGATACAAAGACTACTACTACAGATTCAAAATATCATGCATAAATAAGAACACCAATATTTACATCATGCATAAATAAGAAAGAGGAGAATATAATGTGAAAGATTAACTGCCTGCCTATTGTCAATACTCGAACTATTCATGACGACGATCACAGCTGTTATGGTCCCGAATGGTACGCGGAAAAAATGACATTTTATACCTATCGGTTCTACAATCTAGCTCTCTAATTTTATTGGCGCGATCTAATCTGCCGTAGTACGAAGGGGTTAATAGTATGTTTTTTACGTCGTCAGTAAAATGATTTTCCTGAAATTTATTTAGGAGGTTAAGCCTATAATTTAATCTACGCTGTGATAGCGATTCCCATCCTAATTCTTCTAACAGTCCAGACACACTAGCCAACTTATCGTAGCATCGTTTCACAAACCTAGCTCCTCTTCGCTGGACGCGATCTAACTCTGATATCAAGCCCGTTTCGTATGGATCCCATACACTAACAGCATATTCCAGATGAGGCCTAACGATTGAAAAATAACAACGTTCTTTCACTTTCTCATCACATTTTCCGAGTACTCTCTTGATAAAGCCTAGCTTCCTATATGCTTGACCGCATATTTCCCTAATATGTTTTCCCCAAGATAGGTCGTGACTAATTGTGACTCCTAAGTACTTAACAGACTCGGCGTGAATAATTTCTGTATTTTTAATTCTGTAAGCCCTAACTGGCCAATTTTTCTTTTTCCAAAAGCTGAGTGCTACGCACTTTTTTATGTTTAGTTCCATCTGCCACTTTTCGCACCAAGCATGAATAGCAAGTAGGTCGATTGTTAACGAGTCGCTATCTTCGGAATTGTTAATATCCCTATACACAACCGCATCGTCTGCGAAGAGTCTAAGCTTACTTTTAACGACGTTACTAATATCATTAATGTACAAGAGAAATAAAAGTGGACCAATTACACTTCCCTGAGGAACACCCGATGTAACGCTAACTGTGTTTGACATGATACCGTCTATGACAACCCTTTGTTCCCGCCCATGTAAGAATTGATTAATCCAACTAATAATGTTTTTATCTATTCCATATGCTTCTAGTTTTGAGAGCAACTTAACGTGAGGTACCTTATCAAAAGCTTTCCTAAAATCGAGGAATATCGCGTCAACTTGGACATTATTTTCACCCGAGAGCAAGATGTCATGAACGAAGAGGGCCAATTGGGTTTCGCAAGATCTACCCTTTCGAAATCCGTGCTGGTTATTTATTAACAATGCCTCCCTATCTAAATGACTCATAATGGAGCTTACGATTATGTGTTCAAATACCTTACAGGAAATGGATGTGAGAGAAATAGGCCTATAGTTACTAGGGTCTTCCCTGTCGCCGCTTTTGAATATAGGTGTGACATTTGCTACTCTCCAGTCCTTAGGCACTACGTGATCTACTAAAGATTTGGTAAATATTAATTCTAAGTAAGGCGCTATGTCTGATGCCATTGTTTTATATACGCGAGCAGGTATTTGATCTGGACCGGGGTATTTGTTGGGGTTAATATGTTTTAGCTGCTGTTCTATGCCGCGACAATTTATAATAATTTCTGGCATACATGTTTGGGAACGAACTGGCTGCGGATCGAAAAGATGTGGTGTATAAGTACTGAAAATGCTTTTGAAGAATGAGTTTAACGAATTGGCTTTTTGTAGACTGTTGGTTATCTTTTCCCCTTTGATATTCTTAAGCGTGTGTACTGTTGATTTATTTCCTTGAGTGTCCCTAACATACGACCAAAATGCCTTGGGATTATCGTTCAATTGTTCTCCCAGTAATTTACTTTTGAAATCAGCTAACGCCCTTCGGCACGCTTTTTTTGCTAAGAGTTTAGATATTTTGTAATTTTCGGTGACTGTGTATAGTTCTTCGGAGGATTTGTTAATTTTTGCCCTTTTTAACCTAGCATGACATGTTCTTTGGTGCTTTAATGTTTTTCTAACCTCCGCGTTATACCACCTAGGCTCTGCATTGGCTCTTTTCCATTTACTTGGTATGTATTTGCTAACTACTGATCGTGTAACGTTGAGGAAAGTATTCCACAAAACCTCAGTATTACTGTTGATACTTATTTTTTGAAAATAAGTAAATGACTTTTGGAACTCTCGTTTCATACCTTCGTAGTCAGCCTTATTATATAAGTAGATTTTTCTTTGTGGATTATGTTTCTTGATCATGCTCACGGAAAAATTAGCTTTAACTATCTTGTGGTCGCTTATTCCCTTATCCGTACCTATGTTTACAACCATGTGTGGAATATTTGTCGCTAAAAGATCAAGTGTATTTTTCCCTCTAGTTGGAGCAGTGACTAATTGATGTAGTGAGTGAGATGTGAATGTATACAGGAGTGACTCACAAAGGTCTTTGTCTTTCCCCCCAGTGATAAAACTGTACGTGTCCCAGTCTATGGACGGAAGATTGAAACTTTAGTGAAAAGACTTTAGTGAATGGAAAGCATTCTCTGTTCCCTTCTGTGCCAACTTTCCTATTGCCCATGTCTCTAAGACATTTAGCGCAACACCACAAGCCTTCTCAAGAAAAGTTAGAATAATTAATAACCATTTCTTTGATTTTGAAATAGAAATTTCGGCTCATATCTCTCCTGGGATAGAGTAGTTGAAGTCACCTTTTTTCCCAAGTTATATTCAATGTTTTGGCCAATGTAGGAGGGGCCTTCATATTCTAAGCGCTCTAACTATCCTAGCCACGCTTCCACCACATGCAAGGTAGCAGCAGTCTCTCCAACGTATTTCAACTGTCTTGAGGAGAACGATTTCTCTTGACTGAACAGTGACGTGAACAGATGAGACGCTACAAGAGAAGGCTAAGGGCTCCCGACTTCCTCAAACACTGCGAGGAATCACGGCGAGCCAAAAAAAGGGGAGAAGACACTCTTCCCTTCTTTTTTTAACGAGGGAAAGAAAATGGGTTAAGAGAGAGGAGGCAATTAAAAGGGAAAAAAGAGGTCGGGAATGAAAGCGAGAGGGGGAGAGGGAATGGAGAGGGAGTCGGGAGGAAGGAGGAGGGAGCTTCGCTGAGGCCACGAGAGAGATTTCTCGGGACTCCGTACAGATTAGTGCGGCACCATCGAAATGAGTCACCTGTGGTAGCCAACACCGATGAAAAAAGCCCTCCCGCGCTACTTGACGATGACCAAAGATATGGGTACCCAGCGCTTTGGGTTTCGCGTGACAAAAATTTTTAATAATCGAAATGAATGCATGGATGTCCGGCTAAAAGCATGACTATATTCTCTTAAGTGCGACTGGTAGAGCATTAAAAATATAAAGCAGAAAACAAAAGAAATGAAAAGAGAAACTATGTTTTCCATACTGGTTTTAATTGCTACGAAATGGGTTTCGTCGTAACGCGACATCTTGATGCTCAAAATACAGAATACCGGGTCGCAGCGAATAAAACCACTGAAGGAAAAAAAAAGGTTCTCTCTTCATTACAATAAGTGAATTCTACGAAGCTACGCCTCAAACCGAGGAACTCATAAACAAATAGCAAGTAAACAGTCCAAGTAAACATTCTTTTCAAGCTCGCATCAGTAGCCTTGAGAATGGGTAACGAGTCGGAACCCGAAACGTCGGCTGCCTATAACTATCTTACCCGGTGGCGAGCCCGAGAAATGTACACTGATCACAGGTATTGGTTGAGAAGAAAAAATAAATCTTTCGGCACGCATAACATCCGAATAAATCAGAAACACATTAACTTTAAATTTATTAAATGAGCATCGCATCGATATTTAAGAAGCGAGGACAAGTAGCACACACAGTCCGCTCGAGTCTAATTCAGCATCGTGAACCGGTTACCGAACGGTATGAATCGCCGATACTTCACGTCACATCACGTCGCTTCGTACCGCTCGAAACTCAACACCACTAGTGGAGTGGAAGCGAGAGAGAGAGAGAGACAGAAGGAAGCAAGTAAGGAGGGACGGACGTAGAAGGGGGAGGGGAGGCGAAGAAGACGCGGAGTGGGGGCGGGGAGGAGGGTTTCCACGCAAAAGGACCCCTTTAGATCGATAGCTCTTTGGCTTCGCCGCGTTCCCTGTGTAGAGCGGTAGTGTGGTTTCCAGCTCCCCTCTTGAGGGGGTTGAACAAGTGAGAAGGGGGTGGGGCGGGATAGGGAGTTAGGAGGGAATGACGAGGTATAGAGGGGGAGGGGAGATGGGGGAGGAAGATGTGCCGGTGGGAGGATTGAGGGGGGGGGGGCGAGGACAATAGCTGGGGGGGCGATGGGGAGGCAGGAGAGAGGGTGGGAGAGGAAGAGGCCGAAGGGAGGGGTGTCGTAGAAGGAAGAGGCCGCCTTTTGCCAACACCTCTCTTCTCCCCTCTCCATCTCGAGAGCCAGGAGCCGCCACGGCGAAATGCGGCCTCGCCCGCCTCCCCCTTACACGCCGCCTCCACACACTTCCCTCTTCCTGCGGCGTCGCCAATCCATTCACATCACTCCACCGATAGCGCCTCGCCCTCGTCACGAGAGTAGGGTGGGGCGATAAGACGACACATCGACCCCAAGGATATCGATGTCACCATTTATATGATTCAAGATTTCTTTTTGTTCCAACACACCATCGCAGACCTCTCCAAAAATGGATAAGGATGCTAAGTGACCCGACAAAATCTCACTTTTAATTCCTGATAACTTGCCATGGGGTGATTTATAAGGAAAGAAAAGTATGATGTTATTTATTGGATACTTTATAACCAATTTGGTCGACCAGGAAATTGAGAGGGGACAATTACTATCAATACTACCGTTGTCGTAGCTGAATAGGAAAGTTCATTCATTAATCGCATTGTACTAATTAAAAAAAGGAATTAATTGGGCTTAAAAACAATTCTTAAACCGTTAATTTTATCCACAAACTCTCTTCCTTAATATATTTCCTCCTTTCATTGATTATATGTCCCCAACTGTCAAATATGACGTAACCAAAACGACTATTTGTTCCAATATATGATGAAACAATTAATATTCGGAGTATTAGTGGATCTGAGTATCGGGTGATCCCATTGTAAAGGGTTTACAGCATCGCCTACTCTTAATAGATACACAGATATCACAGTAAGAGGGGGTCGGCCCCGCGGTACAGGGTTGCTAGTCAGGCACGCTGATAAACGGTACACGGCAACCCACTTGAATTGGCGAATGATCAGACGATCTTAAGAGTTCTACCCTTACAACAGAATGGAGGATGTCATCGAGAAACCAGGTAAGTACCCTCACCTCGATAAAAAGCCTGAATGCTTCTGTAAATTAAGAGTCAATATTTTAATTAGAGTATCGCATGGCCCTAGCGAAGTTCAATAACCAATTCCTCCCGCACAGCGCTCGATCCTCCTTTCGTTGCAGCGCAGTTTCTTCCTCGTGAGGAGGAGGTCGTACTCCATATATTGGGAAAGACCAAGTTAAATGGGGGGGAGGGGATAGTGGGAGAAAAACGGGGGAGGAAGGAGAGACTTCCTCCTCACCGAAGGAGCAGGGAAGGGCAGAGCTGGGGGGTGGGGGAGTGGGAGGAATAGGGGGGAGCAGGGGTCAGGATGGAAGACGGGCAGGAATGGCCTCGAGGTCGACTGCTAGGGAGTGAATTTTGCTTAGATGAAACTCGAAGAGTGACAAGCTGCCACTCGATCGAAATTAACCCACCGTGAAGCTGGAATGCATTTACGAAATTGACGAAAAATTAACGAAAGCAGTGAACGAAGAGAATCCCAAATTCTTTCGCTCATTTATTTTTTTATTTCTAACCAGAAAAGTTAGCGAGATGAGCAATTTCATTTCTTGAGCCGATCCGAGACGTCTCAACTCGGGCGAGTCCACTTCCGAAATTCGGTGCGATAAATTCTGGAGGGAAGAGCGTTCTGCCGTTTTTGGGGCATCGACACTTTGAGGAAGGCAAATTAAATAATCCGAAGTCTCGAGAGACCGGCGGTTGAAAACACATTTTGTGAACGATAATCCACCGAGCAGCCAGGAGTCGTTTCCATCGGAAATTAATTCCACAAAAATCATGAATTAAGGCGGGGATTAGCAGGGTCAGGAACCTGCAAACAAAAACCTCTTCTCATCAATGTTCCGCCTAGGCGGAGAGAAAACTTGACCCTTTCCCTATCCGGACGATTAACGGTTCCCGACCCCGAGGTCCGGGAGTAGCCCCGAGTGTCAAGGGGCGTGGTTGGATGGGCCTTCATTTTTGGGATCTCAAGTGGATAGAGGAAATCCAAAATCCTACCAAGAGGCAAGTGTCTAGAAGAGAGAAGGACACCGGATAAGGGGATATGGAGGAAAAACACACATGAACTACGATACTCGCATTAAAGGGGCAAAGAAGACATTTTTTTCGGCGTAGCTCATGAACTGAACGTAGGGGAATGTACGGGAATCGCACACCTATTTTCCCTTCCTCTATATCTAGTTTGAAATTTTCAGTTTTACGTCCCATATAATCATCTAAACATTTCAAGTCCTTACTTATACGACAGATTACTGCGTTATCATTTTGATTTCAGCCTTTTTCAACGTCCTTTCATTATATGTTGTTAATACTGTGCGACGTAATGACGACAGCGAAGGCCTGGCATCTACCGGGCATGACACCCACCCCAGTGGGCTGGGTATTACTTTGATTTCGTAATACTTACGTACATCAGATGATATAATGTACTACAGCAGCCGATATTTATTCATCGAATCCAACCGGACAAAACAGAGAGATAGTTTCCCTCCACTGGCAAGGAGAACTTACGATTTTCCAAGGAAAAATTGCTAAACCAAAATTTAACCGTCATACCTTTCTTTATATGATTACTTCCTGGTGAATATTTGTAACAGAAATAAAAACTTGATTACAAAATTATGACTTTTGAAGTCAATAACTCGCTACGCAGGGATTCACCCCCTGATTGGCGCAGCGAAATTAGGAATTCTTTCCAAATACGTTTGCAATCTTTCGCATTGATACGACAGTCGCTAGCGTTTGGATCGCAGAGTAAAAGGCGTCATTTCCTGGAAGAAAACACTAAGTTCAACGGTCCTCTTTAACGAATTCCCCACGCTTCTGTGGCTTCCCGTGACCCATTAAAAAACCCATGGCTTCTCCTACCCCGGTTTCCTCGACATTTCGGACCTGTGGAAGCCCCGACGAGAGCAAATGGTTGGGGCGGAGGGTAGGAGTGCAAAAGAGGATGTCGAGAGGACGAAAGAGGGAGAATGGGCGGTGTAGCAAAGTGGCTGCCGAGATGAGGAGGAAGAGAATCGCCTTTTGAAGTGTGGGGCGCGGCGCGGCAGGTGGGAGAGCATTAGAGAAGGGGAAAACCACGACGGGGATGAGAGAAGAACTGCTCGATACGAACATTTATCGACGCAGAGTCGACACTTGCTCCAAATCGACCGGATACATATGGAAAACGGAAGGTACCGATGACGATAAACAAGTTTAGCATCACATGCCCAGATTTTCCATGACACGAGGCCGTCGATAATTATCGCCAACGAGTACGACATACCTTAAATATTCAATATTGTAAAAAGTCATCGTTAAAGTTGCTTTATGGAAGATTTTAAAGATAAACACTCGTAATGATGACAGGACTCTACTTTTCGACCATATAAAACGTGGCATACATGGCCGGAAAGAGGATGATTAGGGTTAACCATACGATATATGATATTATAAATGGTGCAGGACATGCCTCAGGCACAGCACAGGACAGGCAGCATCGATATGTCAAGTTTAAAGCATCGACAGTCGAGACCGCGAGAAATGGATATCGCACATCTTCAGCCATATGGGATCGGGAACGGGAAGACGTTTGGGTCCAGGATAGGAGGAGGGGGAAAGCAGGGCGGGTCAGGTGTGCGGGAGAGGGATTCTTCGCTTTGAGTAGGAGGAGTAGACGAAGGCAGGTGGCTGCCGGCGGCAGTGGAGGGCGATGGGGCGCCCCTCCCACTCTCCGCCACCCGGAGGAAAGCGGCGAGGGGGTGCAGCAGCCGGGGATGAGAGGGCCAGGAGCGGGGTGCGGCGTGGGTGCAGGGGCTGTCGGCGGGGAATCTCCCTCTTCCGAGCATTTACGGGCGAGAGTTCCAGGAAAATGGCTTCGGAGTCTGGGAAAGGAACGATCTGCGCGGGGCGGGTCTTCCCGCCTCCCGCTCCTCCTTTTACGTACAGTATTCCTCAGGTTGCGTGGGAGAGCGGCGTTCCCTTCCCTTTCCGCGACACGACTACCGCTCGCCTTCCCCCCACCCCTGCCCTACCGTCCACTCCTCCCGTCTGCGCACTTTTTAAAGCTCTCTCGCTTAAAGAAAAAGGCAGATGCGGCCAAAGGAACGTGTATTGAGGAAGTTCCGCTGCAATTGGGCGAGTTCAAACAAATACTGCTCTCGACCACTAAGCTTGTGTCGCTGAAAAAATACTGCTCTCCCGAATGACATTCTTTGGTCATTAAAAAACAAATTAAGGCATAGAATAATAATATTAGACAATGAATGTTTTTATTTTAATTCACACTTATTCCAGCCACAAGAGCCTACGACAGCACAATTTCTAACGAACTGGCGTGTTTTAAATTCGACTATGGAAGAAATTTCTTAAGAGCTTATGAACATACGGCGGGAAGGGTACAATATTTTATTAACATTGGATTAATAACACATCCAATATATCGACTTTTGGTCTTATGACCTAAACTCGATATATTGCTGTGTTATTAATATCAAGAGGTCAAGAAGAATAATACTGTAATATTGGATTGTCCGCAGAGAATTAGCTTCTAGTAAGCAGTGTTTTTTGCGTGAAAATGGCATTAGTATTTCATTGATACATAATATTTAACCTCATTTTACATATCTTCTCCTACTTAACATAAAGTAACTTCAAGTTAAATTTGCGAAAAAAAATACTAGTAAATGTAGTATTCTAAAGAACAAATCACATAGAAGACATGCAAAAATACGTACACTGGATACGACTAAAATAAAAATATTTTCATTTCAAGGAAGAACCACCATACAGCGCAGGAGAGTCGACATTCTTTCAAAATGGAGAATGATTAGACGAGAATTTTCAATACACAATTTTAGATATATTCACTTGAGTAGGTTGGTACACTGGAGCACCTTCAGAAATGTGAAGATGCAACACTTGAAGACTATCCAGATGACACTACAGTTTGTCGATGCTAGTCAAATACATTAATCTATCGACTATCGACCATCATCATTCCTTTATCGTCGAGACTTAACTGTCTACCATACTCCATATGCTTTCACTGTGCATCATAATGTGACCAATCCATCTGGAGCTTCTATTCCACTGAGCAATGTACTTGATGACTCATTGCAATTCATTACCATAGGGAGTGACCACAGTATCCAGTAATATTCCACCACTTTTATTAATTAATAATAAAATGCACCGAGGTACCACAAAATTCTCGTATCAAGAGTCCAGCTGATATATTTATTTCAGAGAGAGCTGAGAAAACAGAAAGGGACCTCGAAATTACATCTCATTTTTCATTTACAAGGGAACAATGGGGGGGGGAGGGCACCCGAAAGTATCAAAGACTAATTATGCTACTGAATTCATACATATTCATTCCAATATATTTTCATAACGGTACGCATAAAATTTTATTTAATTCTTAAAGATTCACTCAACACAACGCAGAAAAAAATGCTGAATTAAAGGCCACTTCGAGAACGGGAACGTTAAAATAAAGAAAGGTGGAATAATATTCTTATACAAACCCTCAAAATCCGAAAAAAATGAAAAATATACCTAAGGTTGCAATCAGATATGCTAATGCCGCGAATTTCCACCACTTTCAGTAGGAAAACACTTTTGAATAATACATAATGATATGCAAGGACATATAAAAGCACTTTTATGTAAATCATTCGTTCATATACATTTTTTTAATGTGACTTAAAGCTTTAATATTTATAGGAGATCTCGATCAAGCAGTAATGAAAACAAGTGAGCGACAGAGAAGAGAGGCGGCTCTGTGTATCAAAACGACATTAGCGGAAAAGAAAAGGAGGAATTTAAGCCCGATATTATAAAACTAAATAATTTGACGAAACGCTACGCCACCCTTGACTGTCACGGATAAGGCCTGCGACGTGCAAACGCTAAAACGCATACTGCGTGACCATGATAAAGATTTGCGGCTATTTTAATTAAATGTAGGAATTAAATTTGAGAGATATATCCTAAATTATTCCCAGTATAAATCAGCAGAGTTTTAAACAGTGCGTCCACAGAGTCATAAAGGTCACAATTATCAATCGACTACTCGAATATAAGGAACTGATTATGAAAATGAATTTTAACTATGAAACGAAAATTATTTCATAGGATATCTTAATATCTTGATTTATAAGAAAAATATACCATGTATTGACACATAATCCACGTAAAGCATTTTAGCGTTAAAACATGCGAGGTACCATTGTATTTACGATCTCATATGAACGTGAAAATTGCTCTATGGGAATGGCCTACCGTTGTACGTCCTCACAAAAATATTTGATTGCAAAAAAAAATAATGGAAAGAGAAAAGTGAATCGATATGTTACTGCATCTGGAAAGTGGCACGCACAACAATTATACACTTGATTCCGGAACCCCTTTAGCCATGCTCCAGCATTGTACATACATACAAGCATACATACCCATCACGCCGTTCCCTTCCGGGGTAGGCACAGTCAAAATGTTTCACTCATTTAAACATAATTGTACACCTAACTCTGCTTCCATAATTTCCTCCATACTGACCTATCCTTGCAAACCTCTTTTGCCTCATTTACCCCCATACACTGTTTCATACACGCCCTCCTGTTTTTAAGACTCCTAATATTCCTCCTCCTAAGAATTGCCTCAACCACAACTTTCTCGGCCTACCTCTACCTCTCACACCATTCATTCTACTCTCATATATGTTTCGTTACTCGACTCTCATCCATTCTCTCAACATGACAAACCAACCAAGAACACTCCTTTCATACACGTACATTACTGGAGCATTTAACCCACATTCCTTCATGACCCACTCATTCCTGACCCTATCCATCCTACTTTTGCCGCAAATACTTCTCAGATAACTCATACCTACGGCGTTAAGTCTACTCTTATGTCTATCCAGACATACCCATGTTTCACTACCATATAGCCAAGTGGGAAGAAGTACACTTTCGTACACTGCAATTTTGGCTTCCTTAGTCAACCACTCATTCCTTGGTATGCTCCACATGCTACTTACCACTTTCCTTCCAGCATTCGCATGTCTCTTTATCTCCTCATCTATTCTTCCATCTTTTGCATACATCTTACCTAAGTACACAAAATCATCCACCTGTTCAATAACTTCACCATTCGCCCTCATCATACAGTTATTCTCCCCATTCTCCTTATCAAAAACTACTACCTTAGTCTTGCACGCATTTACCTTCAATTCCATTCTCTCCGTAGATTCACAAACCTTATCTAGGAGCTTCTGTAATCCCTGTTGACTATCTGAGATCAAAACAGCATCCTCCGCATATAGAAGAACTCGCACGTTTACATTTCCAATCAAAACACCGTCGTTTTCACTACATGCGTCTATAACACATTTATCCATAAATACATTAAAAAGCCATGGAGATATTACGCATCCTTGCTTTACACCCCGATTTATTACAAACCAATCACTCAGAACCCCGTTAACTCTTACACTTGCCTTTCTATTGTCATACATCGCCACCATAACATTTAATAACTGCCCATTCACTCCATAGTCTCTCGAAACCTTCCACAACTTCTTTATATTTACTCTGTCATATGCCTTCTCTAAATCGACAAACGCACAGTACACTTTCTTTCGGACACTCATACATTTTTCTATCACTTGCTGAAGTGCAAAAAGGTGGTCACTACATCCTCTCCCAGGTATAAACCCACACTGCACACCCCATATTCTGTCGGAAGTTATGTTCCTCACTCTTTCGATTAATATTATACTGAACACTTTTCCCGGGATACTCAATAAACTAATGGCCCGATAATTATTACATTCGGTATTTCCCCCCTTCACTTTGTACAACGGAACGATGATAGCATTTTTCCAAGCCGCTGGAACAACAGAAACCTGTAAGCATAAATTGTATAGTTCACGCAGCCTACAAATTAGTAATTTACACCCACACTTCAACATTTCACTGGATATCCCATCTATGTCGGCAGCCTTCCCATTTTTCAATATTCTCACATCCGTTGTGACCTCCTCACTGATATCCTTTTCCATCATCACATTCTCACATACCACTTCACAAGGCTCATCCTCAACGCCTGCAATATTATTGTGTAATTCTTCAAAATACTCCCTCCAGCAGTCCCTGATATTGCTCTCGTCCCACATGATCTCTCCACTTTTGTTCTTTGCCGCATTCATTCCCCTACCTTCACCAATCTAAGCCCTTTTTACCCACTTACAAAACAGCTTTTTATTACCTTCAAAATCACTCGGCATTTTGTTAGCTTCATCCGCACGCATTATTTCTTTGCTCTCTTTCACAATGACTTTGCATTCATTCTTTTTCTTTCTGTAAATCTCACATGCCTTAGTACGCTCTTCCTCAGATTTAGCAGCAATTATATCCTTGTACACCTCTTTCTTTTCTCTGTCTGCCATTTTCACTTCTTCATTCCAACAAGCATCACCTTTCGTTCTTCCTACCACTCCTTTCCCACATACACTTTCAGCACATTCCACAATCACTCCTTTTAAACACTCCCACGCATCATTCACCTTCTCGTTTCTGATATGCTCGTCCCAATCTCTCTGCTGCAACGATAGAGCCATACCGCATTCTTACCTCACTGTCTAGCAACCTTTCCACTTTTACTCTAAACTGCTTACGCGCAACATTCTTCCTTGGTACCCACTTTCTGCCCAGATTCACTTTGGAGAGTACCAAATAGTGGTCTGTTCCACATTCAGCACCCCTCATCACTCGTGTGTCCCTCACTAACTCTCTCAATCTCTCATCATACACAATAAAATCAATCATGCTTTTACAATAACCCCTTTTCCAAGTATACATATGTATTCTCTTATGTTTAAACCATGTATTCGACACAAACAATCCTTTTTCTAAGCACACACTCACCAAGTTTTCACCATTATCATTCACTCGGGGGTCACCAAAAGGCCCAACCACTCTCTCAGATGCATCCCGCCTCACAACAAACCCACCCATTCATGTCACCTAGTAAAATTATTCTCTCACCAGGATCACATTCATTCAAAACCTCTCTCAGTTTTTCCCAAAACCCATCTTTCACGCTGTCACTCTCCATTCACTGGTGCATGGCACGCCACAATCACAACTCTCCTAATACCTACTTTCATGCGAACCCAGAGCAATCTAGGGGATACTAACTCGTACTTCCTTACTAGCAACTTAGCTCTCTCATCAAGAATGAGTTCTACACCTTGACTTCCAAGTGCATTATCATCAACTCCTGACCACAATGCCAGACTACCGCCATCTAATGTAACAGCATCCCGCCCTTTACGCTTAGTTTCACATACACACAAAACATCCATTCGTCTCACTTCCATTTCATTCAACAACTCATGCTCCTTTCCATACACTCCTCTCACATTCCAAGTACCGAGAGTCCAGTTAGTTTCCAGTCCGTATCTTGATGGGCCAACCTTATTCAGCTTCCGCCGCCCATCGTGGCTTCGGCTGTCCGAGGTAACATTTTGACGTTTAGCAGTAAGTTGAAATAGAGTATGCAAGGTTACCACCCTTCGCAGTACCCGCACCACGTGCAGCTTTCCCTCTAACGGTTACGGCGGTCTACCGGTCAGTTCTGGCACATGTTCGCCAGTATGCTTCAGCTTTGTCAGCAAACAATATTTACGATGATGATTAAACGAAATTATTTCGCCATGGCGCTGAATATATATTTCCCTCTTTGATTCAAGGTAGAGGAGAGAAAAGATAAATAGGGGTGTGTGGTCAAAGCGATCTGCAGCGCCGTCTCAGCATTCAATCAAACAACCACCGCAATCGACCAAAGCTTCAAAAACCCTCCGCATGCCCGCTTGATTAGACCGGCGCACACAATAATCAACTGGAAACAGAGAGAGAGAGAGAGAGTCCGGATATAAAATAAAACAAACCAGGGAACAGCGCCCAAAGGCAGGGCCGTGCCGCGGCCCCCTTTTGCCCTCCCAGGGCCAGGGAGGGTCGGTCGGGAGGGAAAGGGGTGGCCACAATCGTCGACTACCCTCCACCGATACAGCAGGGGAGCAAAAAAAAAAAGGCCGAAGAAGGAGAAATTCCCCCCCACGAAAGTTCCTCCGCCACCCATCAGAGCGCAATGATAATAATAATCACGCATCGTAATTGCGCGAGTCGGGTGATCCCACTCGGAGGGCAATGGACGGGCGGGCGGACGAAAGGGTTGGATTGGGGGGGGGGGGTATGGAGGGAACGGGGGTTAGGTGGAGAGAGGGGTCGAGGGAGGGTTCGGAGAATGGACCTAGTCGGAGGTCGATGGGGAGTTCAGAAATTTCGATGAGGCTGGAGTTGGGATGTAAGACGGGAGAGCAGAATAGACGAATCGTGCTGAGTGGCGGACAGTATAAGGTGGCAGGGAGACCGACGGATCCAGCATTGAAGCTATATGATAACTAATAACAGGTGAGTATCTTTCTTATCGATTTCTTGATCACTGCATCAAAAAATTATGCGGGACGCAGTCTTGCACAAAAGTGCAAACGGATGAAATTCACTATGAAAAATTATTTACCTAGTCGGGATACAGACCCGCCACCGACGTCAATACCCAGGCTTGGTGTTGTAGCCGGCGACCTCACCTGACCGGCAATTGAAATATCCGGAATTGATTAACGGTTAGATCACACGATTTTTACATGATGAATATCAACTCCTTGACGCATACTATTCTATCTCTTGAAATGAAGACGAAACCACATGGCCCCTTTTTGTTTCAGCATCAAACGATCAGCAGACACAACTATTCTCACACCATTGTAATTATAAGATGTGATCTATCAGTTATGATCGGTTAAAATGGAAGATATAATACCTATTATTATTTTAAAGCCGAAGACCCTCCCTGTATAATTTCATTTGTCAGCTCAGCGCATACCCGACACGTCTTTATCTCACTCACTCACTCACAAAGCCTATTCTCTTTCTTTCATTTCCCCACTCACCGAATTTCCTACACTTACTGATAGTTATTTTTCATGAGTCATAGTCATAGGGATAATGATAGTCATTTTTCATGAAAACTAGAAAAACTTCGGAAATGTATTCGCCTACACAGCCGAAGACATTCTAGCTACACGGGTTACTCTCAAGCTATAAAGAATTACATTAATGGGAAATATGTAAACAACTCACGACTCAAAACACAAAAGGATTAGACTTTGACGAAATGCGTAAATTAGTGGACTGTAAAGTTAACTCTTCAGTAACCGAATAGTCAATGACATTTTGTGTAAGACGAGCAAGGTAGTCGCAATAATAAGATCGAGATGCTCCAGAATTACCTCAAAAATACCTTAAATGCCTTCAACTATTAGTACGATTATCAGAGTAAATATAGACGAATAACTAGGTTATGTAGAAAGTAACCGTAAATAGCTTTGAGGCGTCAAGAGAGATGGGAAAAGGCCAGAGGAGTCGAGTAAAACGCCGGCAAGACCCTCTCCGGGGATGTCGAGGAGTGGAATAGGGGGAGAGTGGGGTTTTTGCGAGAAAACAAGGGCGCGAGGGGAGAAAGGGTTGAGAAATGAGGAAGCAATGGCTTTTTATCAGAATGGCTCCTCAAAAAGACTCTCAGCGCATGGCGGGAAGATGGGGTTTTCGGGGGATGAAAAAGATAAGGACTTTAGTGTGAAACCATGGCCGAGAGAGAGGGGTAGGAAATGGCAAGAGGAATGGAGGTAAAGTTCTGAAATGCTAAAGCGGGGGAACGCCGAGGAGTAGAGAGAAATAGAGAGAGGAACGTAGGCTGTGGACGTAAAAAGGGCAGTTTCCATTCCTCGATGGGGGAGGGGGAATTCGCTCTCTCAGGGTGCAGGATTGCCCCAACCGGACGAAATGTAAACTAACATTCAAAGGAATTAGTAACAGAAGCATGGCCCCAGAGCTAAAAATGCGGCGAGAAATACTTGATAGCACAATATACTGATCCATTCCTTAGTGGTCATGGCAGATTCTAAGCCAACTGGGACTAGCCACAGAGTTCCACTTTTACGGAGTCACCCGCAATGCACAATTGTGCGAAATTCCACAGAGAAAAAATCCTCCGCCTTGACCGGGAACCCGGTTTTTCTCTGTGGGATTTCGCACTTAGTGGTAATCATGACTAACAGTCCTCGTTCAATGCACTTAAATTGCAAAAATAAAGGTGAAAAGATACTCGTAATTATACCCATTACGATAGAATTTCAATCATTTGCCTTCTTTTGCCAGGAAAGGACTCCACATATTAACAGCAATGGTAAGAAAAATTCCAACCAGGTTTACTACACTTAGTCCAAGTACTAGACTGTATTAGACTAAAATTAGTTGGCGTTTAAACCATCTACGTGTAAAATGGAGAGAAGGCTGAGTGCTCGTTGGGGGGGGGGAGAGAGGAGTTTAGTGGGAGGGTTTTCAGTAAGGGGTGTTTAATGGGGGTGAGAAATACGTATAAGGAAGGATGGGGTTTTGCAGGGTACGGAGGGAGTGGTAGAAGGAATTGGGAAGGAAAGGGGTTTCGTGGGTAATTAGAGAGGTATAGAAATATGAGGGGTTTTACGGGGGGAGGGGGGAGAGAGGAGAGGAAAGGGAGAATGCAGGGGGGGTAGGGTATGTGGGTTGTGAAGGAAGAAGGGACGTGGAGTGAACGAAGGGGGGGGGAAATGAGAGTAATACGGAGAGGAGGAGGGCAGAAGATTCAGAGAGGGTGGGGATAATGTGGGAGGCGTGTTGGGGAAAGGGGTGGATTGGGGAGCCAGGGAGGAAGAAACAGCTTCGAGGGAGGTCGTTATGATTGGGGGCGAGGGGGTGTGGAGATGGGGGGGGGGGTGGAAATAAGGAAGGGACCGAGAGAGGGAGAGAGAGACGAATGGAGAGTAATATAACTAATTGGCTCGGAGAGGAGGAAAATTAAAGGAATTGCTCTTTCCATTATAAGAGAATGATAGTCTCCGATGACGCCGGCGAGATGATTACTTCGGAAACATATAAAATAATGCCTTCCTCGAGATGCTCGTACCCCTGGGTTCTAATTTAAAAGGGTGGAGGAGCATAAGTTTCCTCCGTTCACCGAAAACCCACCGTTTTAACGATCCGAGCGTAAGACGAAATGTGATGTGAGTAGGCGCCCGGGTCGACTTTGGTTATTTCCGCAAAAACGAATGTTTTTTCACGGAGGTGCGAAAGAGGATGGGGTGCTAAGTGCCTTCCACCCCTTCGGGTGAAATCAAAGTATTTCGATTCTCCAGAAAGCTCTCTGTGCGTGGCATGTGAATCCACCAGCGGCACGGTCTGGGAGGGGGAATGCCAACTGGTATGATAGTACTGGATTCCCAACGCAAGGGCACGAGTTCTTATCTCGTCTGTGGCGGTGAAATTTCAGTGGAATCCCGATCCCTACTTGAATAACATAAGAAGAGCACTTAAGTAGCACTAAATTTGTCATTCAATTCAGATGGGTCATAAAAATGAAGACACCAAGGCAACTTCATTTAAGAGTAAGCTGATGCTGACGCCACATTCACACTATCCTCTTCTATTCTCCAAGTAATTCATCCCTAAACGACCTACCCACCTATCCTCAATTGTGCAAACGATATCACCTGTCGGTCACCTCCCATAAATTATCAGCCAACCGCCAAGTAACGAAATGACGCTGGTAACGATATCACATCAAAGCTACGCAAAAACTTATTAATAAAGTGAACGGAAAATATTGGGTAATTGTGCGAAATAAGTAGAGCTGATTGTGAAGGGGACCAATTGCATTGTTCCCCGCCAGAAGCTTACCGAAATTGCACGCGCACAGGCGAAAAATACTAGCGACGAACTCGGTTCGTAAACAGTCAAAATCGCGTCAGCTAAATTGCATTCGCACTTCCGACGGATTCGGATGTCAAATTGAACGTTCACGCTTATTTGAATCGACCAACAGCCTTTGACAAGCGTGTCTTCTCGCTAACGAGTACGAGAAGCGGCGCAAGATTTTTAACCGAATGGCTAAAACAACGGGCGGAATTGCGTCATATAATTGAATTTATCTTCCCCATTGCCGAGTCCATCTAAATGTATATGGGCGCCAACAATTACGAGGGCCAATTATAAATGGAAATTATGGAATACTGATCAAAGTCAAACATTCGGACACTAGGAATTCGCATACATCTGATAGCAAATTTTATCAAAATACGCCGGAGAAAAATCCCTTCGAGAAAATTTTCAATTTGAAATACTGAAGGTAAAAGGTTATAGCTTGCAACACCACCAAAGCTGAGCCAGGTTTAGCATTGTAATTACCTGGGCACGCACTGGACGTTACCACTGACGACTAAGCCTTGATCATCCCCACACAAAATCTATTATTTTATCAGAAAATATTTGGAAAAAAAAGTATTATTTATTAAAATGCATCACACACAAAGACGTCCATTTTAACAACGAGTCGAACGAATATCCACGGATTTTCCTAGCTCAACGCCAAATATTTATCTTAGAACTACCAACGATTGTTGACGCCAATGCCTTGATCCACTGCTAGAGTTTGGAACATACTCAAAGGCTAGGATCAATTTAAGGTACTTTTGGGATGCCTCAAGTCACGTGAGCGATTTATTTTGAAGTAACTTGCGAAATGACTCACCCGATCATTTTGCAATGGTGGTTTCCAATGCAAGACGAAGTTCCCGTCCAAGGTTCTGAGCAAACCCGGCACCTTCACGTTTGTTTTGGCAGCTGCTCACAAAGAAAATGCCTTAGAAATAAACCCAGATCTCCCCAAGGATACCGAGAAGGATATGCAAGGGCACAACGCCCAAAGGAATACTGAGCAAGGCGCCACGCTGATGCATGGCGGCTCTTCGATCAACGACTTCGTACGAAAACACTCGCGCGGGGCAAATAAGTCATCTTGCAGCCCGGCGCCATGCACAGCCGTCTTCCCGAGATGCTCAGCTATGGCTACGACACCTCCAGCATTATTTAGGATAAATACGTCTGCGCCATGTGCGCGACCTATATAAGTGACTAGTTAATTAGTTTCGAAACTTTAAGAGGGAGAAGTGATTGGTGAATTTATCTCAATCCGTGAAAAGATGAGACATTCATGTCACCAAGAAGGAAATAACATTTTGTAATTACGATTTCCTGTATTGCATCAGATTAATAAACCATTGCAAAAATAATACTAAGTGACCCATTAATATCAATTAAAATGATTGAATTAACCAAGCGAGGTTCAATATCGTGCAAATTATTGTAGGTTGACACAAAAGAAAGAGTGGGCAAAGCATAATCTATCTGGGATCACCATCAATATTCCATAGATAGAAACCTGGCAATCTTGAAATTCTGAGGACTCATTCTTGCATCTCACGTTCGGAGCTTGATATGTCCGAGGGTGAACAAGTGACAGAGAACGAAATCTAAATAAAAAATCCAGTCGTATGGTATACAGAGGTAAAGAAGGGGAAATTTCTTGGACACACCAGCACTGGAGCTGTTGAGGGAGGGTTAGGGCAACGGTTATCTACCGAAGACGAGGAAAAATGCGTACCGAGTGTTTTCAAAGCGGAATATCTCATAACGGGAAATAGTTTACACAGAGGGCTGGGCGCGGAGAGGCTTTAAGAATACAAAGAGGAGGGACCGTCATATAAGAAGATTGGGATACTTAATGCGGAGGATGTGCACCGAGGATTGAGAGAAAAGGGAGAACTCTAATGGAAGAATAGAGTTAGATAAGTTTGACGAGGATAGAGAGGGTTGGGCAGGGAAAAAAGAAAGAAGGGAATCGGCACTGACCAGGGTACGAGTGCGCGAAAGTCAAAATTTTAAAATAAACTCAGACGTAGTCTCTATTGTGGCTCAGGAAAAAACTTGAAACAAAACTACCGGAACTGCTACCTTTTCACAGATTTTCCGCTATTCCTTCATAGGGAAGCACACGTCCACTACTCCAGAGCAGTGAGAATCCATGCTGGTTGGTCACGTATGGTGACTGCGACGGTGAGGAATGCGGGGCATAAGGTTTTGCGAATGAGGGCGACAGGCGAGGAAGTATCGAAAGGCTGGCACAGGGGCGGAGTGAAGAGGTCGCTGGCTGTTAAAACGGGGGAGCCAGGGCTTCGAAGGAGAGACAGTTAAAGAGAGAGCGGGGAGCGGCTCTTGGGTTGGGTCGATATTTTATGTTAATTATGCCGAGAATCATTGATCGGCAAGTACAATAGACCTCCCTTCTGCCGCCATCGCCCTTCCCATAATTCCATCTGCTTCCCCCTTTACCACTTTCCCTCCCCCACCATTCAGCCCATCCTCCTCCACCCATTATCTCCTCCTCCTCCTCACCACGCCAATGCCTCCTCAAACCCATACCATCGCTTCCTCCTCCTACGCTGGAGTACGCACGGCACCACACACACCGCTTTATTTCAAGTCTCTCGTCTCACTCCACCGCCCCCCCCTCCGCCCCACAATCCCACACATCCTTCCTTTCCCTACTCCTTCCCTCCCTACGCCCCCCCCGTTCTCCCTCCCACACCAACACTCCCCGCTTTTAATGCTTTGTTCCCCGCGATGGTTTCCTACGCGGTCGCGGGTAGCGCCACCGTCGGGAATTTTCGGCCGTCTTCTCTTTCTCAAACTGCTTTGTATAACCCCTTTCCTTCCACCTACTCTCTCTGGTTTTGCAGCCTCCCCGGCCTTTTCTTCCCCACGAGCGCGAGAAGCGGATTCTCCCCCAGTGTTTCTGGTCTGGCCCGGGGATGAATGCGGCTTTCGAGACTTAATTTCGCACAGTAAAACGGGATTATGGCTGCTTATCGCTCGGCGCACAACAAAATGGCCGCGTTGAAGACACCCCCCCCTCTCTTCCTCCCAGGAGGCAGGAGGAGGGGGGGAGTGTGAGGTGGAGGAAGATAAAGAGGCTCCCTCTCTCGGGTAATGCGGATCGTCATCGCGAGTGGTGGGAGGAAAGGAGGGAGGGAGAAATCCTCCGAAAGAGGCGACGCCACGAGGCTGGCTGGGTGCGATCCGGCGTCGAATGCCGCGCGATCGAGCTCGAAAAGGCAAAAGGGTTAAAAGATTAAGAGGCGGTTCGACGAGGCGAGAGTTAAGAGTTCGCGAAATAAGGCTTGAGAAAATCGTCCGGCAGAATCTTTAGTGGAGGCAACGTACAGCCTCCACCATTGGAACAAAATTCTAAATGTTTCCTCAGATTACCACCTACTCCAGGACAGGAGAAATAAGGAGCATTATACACCAATGCAACTAAAGAGACAGGGATTCTACACGTTAGAACCACATCAATGCCGTCATGCAATAATAATGCTCAATAATACGATGATTATGATTAAGAATCCTGTAATAATATACCTATCATCAGTTCACGCGTACATTAAAAGGCCTGGTCTCCGAGAGGCACGATGAAGGGACTAACGCAGATCCACGAAAAGTAGATTTCATTTTAAATGTCGAGAAATGACAGTCGAAATTTATATCAGCACACCCACTTACGCTATAACCGGGATGTTTCTCGGACAAAATTAGGGAGAATGAAGCCGAGGATTGACAACCATCGCAATGGCCATGGAGTCATAACTTTACCGACAAATACAGTGTATACCGCTCAAATCTTCCAATTGTGCTCGAACCAAATGACGTCTACTAGCAAGGTGATTTTCTTTACAAACTCTGGCATAGAAATTGGTAGTTCTAATGGAAAAAAAAGGATAGGCAATTACGGCAAAAAGGTTGATTTGGGCAGTAAGTGGAAAGTCATTTAACAGTATGATACATTAACAATGGAACTGACCACCCACCCTAGGTTAGTCAAATATAACCTCAGGTTGTACGATCTTGTCCTTTCTCGGCGAATTATATGAATAATGAATATTACTGCTCTGAGGACGATGGAAGTGTTATCCATCAAAACGTCAGCCACAAAAATTCTTACTCGGCTAGAAGCCCGAAAATTATTTATTCATAACCTCAGGTTAATTGCCAAGAAATAGAGAGAGCTATTTTCCTTAGTACGACGGGAGTTAACCGCGGTATAAAGAGTATTATACTAACGTCATTCTAACATAAAGAATGATTTATTTATCCATAGAATATAGCGCCTTCTATTACTTCCCGATGTTTACGTACTCTGTAGGAAGCACAAATGCAATGCAATGCCCCGTCGGTTATTCTATTCGAGACTATGCTAATTTCTGGTGCCCTCAAGGTCCTTCGATATTACACTGGGAATCGAGATTGGCCGATGTGCGGAAACCTTTTGGGTAACAGGCATTTTCCACATGGCCTGAATGCACGCTTCCATGCAGCAAGTATGAACGTTCTTCCTTCTAATTATTCTTGAGTGCCGCGGAGCATGCGGTCATTACAATTAACAGACCGATTCTCGGTCTTGATTAAGATGGATACCCGGGAGTAAGCAGAACGCACAACAGAAAAGTAATGATTATGAAGCAATGCCTTCTGAATAAATTTGTAATTCCCTTCCTGGGGGAGCTATCCCGTTCCCTCTCCAGGAATAATAACCTAACATCGCCTCCCCAAATTCAAATATCTTTAAATTCGACGAAACAACAAAAGAGTTTCCGGCACGGTTACGCGAAACTCCACCATTATAAAATAATGGTTTCATGACTAATCCTAGCAAAAACAAGACCTCATCCGACGTCGCATTACCACTAAAAGCTTATTCTGGTTCCAACATCATGGAACACGCATTCAAGAGCAGCATCTCTCTCTCACCCCCTTTCGCAACCCATATCCTACTCCACCATCATCACGAGACCGCCCACGGTTTTCCATTAACCGACATAAAAATTGCCGGAAATCAAAACTACATCATAATCTCCCGACCACCAAGCATTCCGTCCTCCTCCACCGACTCTCTCCCCCTTCAAGTTTCCTCCCATGCTCGTCGGAAAACCTATTCTAAAAAAAAAACACGTAAATTGTTCCACCACCCCTCCTTAAATCCACTCTCTGACCGCCTCATTCCATTTCTTAGCCTTGTCCTCCCCCAGCCCCGTTCCGTACCCCCGCTAAACCCTTTGTATCCCAAACACCCACCCACACACACAACAAACCAAACCACAATCCTTCTCTGCCTCGCACACAGAATATTTTGAAATGAGAAAAAACACGCATACATAGGCGTGCGTCCCACTCACCACGGATTCAACCGCCACGTCAGCCAACTATCCCGACCACTTCTTCCCACCCCCACCCTCCCTCCTCGCCTCCATTTACCCTCAACAGGCATTGTTTTAAGGGGGAACCTGCAGGGAATTGAGATGGGGAGGGGTATTTCGAGAGAGATCTCTCTCCGGCTCCGAGGGGCCTAATTTCGCCACTTAAAGAAATAAGACAAAATAGCTGCTACTCCCACCACTCTCATCAAAATCCGCTTCCCCCCCCCAAGTCCCCCTTCCCCCCTACGTCCCTCCTCACTCTCTTCCCCTTGTTTTTCGCGTTCCTTTTGTTTTATATTTTAAAAAGACTACTCCTCCTCCCACATGTCATATCTCTGAACACCACTCACTCTCTCTCCCCGTCTGGCATTACCCACAAGTCGCGTCCCCCCCCCCACAACTATTAAACCCAAACCACCATTCTTTAAAATTCCTCCTCTAGAAGCACCCGAAAAACCAGAGACGGCACTCGAATCATCTCCCTCCTGACTCAACGCCAACGCGAGAAAAGCGATAGAAATTCCGGGAAATGAGACAGGGCTACGAAGAAGGAAAAAAAAAACATTGTCAGTGACGCTCTCGTCCTCACACCATTAACTGCGATTCGTGCATCGTGCTCGCGAAAACAAACGAAGGGATACGCCGCGAACTTTTCAACCCCACGTCGGAATCCTCATCGCATTAATTGTCGCCTTCGAAGTACCACCAACAAAGAAATCAACCAACATTACAAGTAATGGGAATTGTTTGTGCTGTGGCAGACTAGTTTCACCGGCCGCGATACGTTAACTTTGAAAACTATAGAAGGAAATGCTTGTAGAAGACTGCATCCAAAGACGTAGCAGGGATCAATTTCTTGTGTTGCTATAGTTGGGGCTTTCCATTCCGACTAGCCGGATTCGAATCCCGGTGGAAGTGAAAATTTCTTATTTGACTCACGATCCCTTCTGTAGCGCCTTCTGAGTACTTAATATGTAGGTACGCCGTCCATCGAACATAACGTTCCAAAGTGCTTCTTTCGTCGCTTTTTGTGAGTGGGCTATTGACGACGCCGGATTTCTCGAAACCAACCCTCCATTCCGAAGCACCAAATCCTTCCCACCCCTTAACGGCGCAAATAACGTCAGATGTCGGTCGCCTCACCAAATGATCATCGAACCAGGGGACTGTTTGCGCTCTGGCAGATAACACGAGTGAAATCGATTGAGTTAGTCGAGACTCACCAAGATATAACTCTGAAGGAACTGCATTCAGAAGTCTGCCTCCAAAACGGTGGCAAAATCGATTTATACACGAGATAGCATACGTAGGTTGTTCGAGAGGAGATCTATTCCGGGCAAAGAACTTAAGAAAACATGCTTTCCACCGAAGCTAGAGCCCAAGAGACTGAATCATTTCTATCGCATAGAAAGGACTCCAGGAAAATACCGCAGACGATCAAAGATACACAAGAAGCTTAAGTTAAGCAGGGCGACATGTCTACTAATGAATCTTAGATATTTCCCTGATACAATACAATCAAAATCCAAATATGAGTATTTTTTCATTACAGAATCACTTGAATTGTATCTAGAGAAAATTGTATGTAAAGAAAATAAGAGGAATGAGCGAGCAAGACGCTAAACAGAGCAAGTTAAAGAGCAATGACTGACAGAACGTTCATGAAAAATACAAGAGCGTGCCTATGCCACAGACAATGAGCCAAGGTGGTCAAGTCACCAGTCTTGATGGAGCACGTAGAAGAAAACGTACAAGAGGAGTACATTTGTGCAGTACAGAGAGCGAAGCACTCGAGATGATAATCCCGACGGATGAATAAGGGGGAGACGTTCGACTTGATTAAAACATATAATTCCTCCGGCTGCTCCTCCGTGAGCGAAATGAGCGTCCAATTGCGACGGCGCCTCTGGCATGAAGTGGACGCATTAAGGCCTTTTTAATGCTTTCAAAAGGAGAGGGGTTGAGTCGAGGAGAAGCCTTTCATCTCTCGGGCGCGCACACTCCATCTACCTCACCGGCGGCGCCTCCCAAGATCTCCACTCGCTTCGTGGGAGGCGCGACGCGACGGGGCGGAGATCTCCCGCGCCTCCTCCTCCCACTCCACTTCCGCGCCGCGACGCCCCGCTCCGCCGTGCGGGTGCAGTCACCCTCCCTCCTGTCCACCCTCCCTACCCCGCAGCATGCACCCCGAGATGCTCCTTGATACCACTCCAACGGCCACTTCCGGGCCTCCGCTCAAAAACTCCTGTCTCTCGCCTCCTATTCCTCGCAATTCTTCCTCCTTGCGCATCTCCACGACCTTGTGAAATGATGTCTCTGTTCTGTCTTCCATCCAGCCCATTCTACCGTCAATGTCGGTTTGTGCAGATCTCTGAAAAAAAATTTCCCAAGCGCTCTTTCCATATCCTTTCAATATATGTATACTTATTCAGTAACTAATACTTTCGACCTTTCCTCATTCAACCTCAAATAACAATCACTATCCTTCCTCTTCCATGCGCGAAAGGCATTTCTTCTAGATTACGTCCAAAATGATAGCGTAGTTGAAATATCCTAATTTGGCTACGAAAGAAATAAAATGTGAGCAATTTTGTCTCGATCGTATGATTCATACATATCCCACCATCATCATCTACGGTCACATTCTTCCCTTATCCAAACGGCATTGGACGTATTTACTGATTGGCTGCATTTCTGTCAATGGCGCTTTTATCTTGGACAGACTATAATGCTCTGATTGAAACGAATAAACAATGCATCGTCACGGGAGGGATTTGATTTCACAAAAAATTATTTAACGCAGCTAAATAGTTCTAATTTTAACATCGATCAAAGGGATAAAGTCTTTTAAATTAATGCACCACAAATACGCATAACATATTTAACAACCGTAGTTTGGAAAGCAGGAAAATCAAATGAGACGAATATGCACAAACCAGGTTAACACACAGAAGAAATGAAGCACTCACACAGATCGTTTGCTAAGAATTGTTACAAGTTGTCCAGTGATCCTCTCGCAAAACCCGGTAATCCAAAGCAGTTACGATAGCAATGGTGCGAACGGATGGACTTGATAAAACTCTGCTTTCGACGAGCATTTAGGTCTTAGGCGATTTCGGATCGAAGCGGAAACGAGAGACACAGGATAAGACGACGTTGAGGTCGACTTAACTTACAAGGCATCCGGGGGAGCGTAGGAGGAGGAGGAGAAACGGTTTCCGAGGAGCGGCACGGGTGCGGTCGTCGCGGTCGGAAGAAATCTCAGCGGAGTGCGCGGTCTGAACGGCGTGGGAAGCTCAGCAGAGCGACGAGGGAGCGGCCGAGGGGGAGGAGGCGCGGCGGATTTTGCCGCGCCTGAGTCACGAGGACGGCGGCGGAGAGGGACGTGGATTAGACGGCCCAACCGCCGATTCCCACAAGAGCGGCGGAGACGTCTGGGTGCTCAACATCACAGCGAGCTGTGCGCACGGTTTGGCGCGATCAGACATACGACAGACTACGGCAACATTTAAGCCGGTTCCCGCTAGCTAGAGTGGGAACATCGCAACAAACCGAGGGACGTTACACAATTTTTCACGCAGTGACTTCAACCGTGCCTACACCCTCATCCCATTGCACGAGCAAGTGGAAGGATGATGGGTGCGTCGAGTCATTAAATATTACACGTCAAATATTCACAATAAAAAAACTTTCATAAATTAAAATATAAAAGACAGAAGCCACGATTAACAACGATTTACATGCCCATCACACCAAATCCTTTCGGAGATACTTTCAATTTATAGCGATGACTTTCGTGCATATAATTTTAGGCGAATCTTTTATTTCCTCTAGTAACGTATCATCAAGGCAACGTTTTTCAATGTTAGATCAGATGTGCATATCCGTCCCACCACTCCGTTTCGGGTTGAGCAAAATTAAAAGATTTAAGAATTGCCATCAGCCCTAAATTACTGCCCCCCTTTTAATAATTTCCTCCATATTGCCCTTTCCTTTCAAACCAACTTCGCATCACTTTCGCTAAAGCATTGCTTCATAAATGCTCTCAAATTTTTAGGACACCTAACATTTCGCCTTTTTAGATTTATTCAACTTCGTTCTCCCATACTTTTCTCGATCTACCTCTTCCTCTAATTCCGTTCATTCTGCAACATATGTACGTTTACCTATTTAACCCTCTTTTATTTTCTCGACATTGCCATTCACAAGGAAAATCACTATTATATTCCAAAAATTTGAATGAGATGAGAAATGAAACCTAAATCCAATGAATTAATTCAATTCACATGATAATCAATTAACTCCTGAACTGGTCAACATAACTGTCTATGCCAAAAGAATCAATATTGATTTGTTTACACACACAGTCACAATATTTATAATACATTCCAGTCCATGACGACTTACCTTAAAAAAATCTCGGAATTTGATACATAAACGAAAAAGGCGACAAATATTTAAACAACCATTTTATAACACTGGATTAGTACATGGAAAATGATGATAAAAAAGACAATGTTAATACGATGCCGAGTGGAAAGACCACAACCAGCGTCAGGGAAACGGAAAAGGATAAAACCGAGAGGAGAGAAGGTTGAAAAAATTTAAACAAAGAACCCCGAAAACATTTCAATTCGAGGACCGTGAACGTTTTCGCTCACGCCCGAACGCTACAGGGAGTGCGTGTGGGCGTGGAGTGAAAACACATGGTGATTCGACACGAGACACCCATAAGAGAAAACGGATCGAAGGCACTCGCACACTTCAAGTGCGAATCAATAAAAATCCCATACACCTCTAGCAGCCTCCAAGGGAAGATGAAGTGGCAAAACGAGTCTTGGGCGATTGTTGAACGGTTCTCTTCACGATGCACAAATGGCAGATGGAGTGTGGACCGGGGAGAAAGAGAGGGAGGAGAAGAGGTGGTGAGGGTGTGATAGGGAGGATAAGAGAGAGATGAAAACGAAAGAAAAAAAGTAAAACAAAAAACGCTTGAAAGAGGGGATTTGTTTCTTTTTAAATATTTTTCTTCTTTTCCCTTCTGCCAGGAGTTAGGGGAGAGAATCTCCCACCCCTCCCTTGGCATTTCCCGAAAAATGGGCACTAACCACAGCGTCGGCGGCAGTGGTTGTGCCGAGGAGAGAGGAAAAGTTTGCGATGAAGTAAGCGCGCGCGTGCGAGAGGGGGTCTCTTTGAAATCGGAGAAAAGGATTAAATACACCTTTGATTGAAGGAGAGAGAGAGAGGGTGAGTTTTGCAAAAAATTGCGCGTTAGACTGTACGAGCGAGTGTAGGGGCGCTAACTCGTGCGGCTCGGGGGAATAAGTTGGGGGCGGCAAATAGCAAGGGGGCGTGGGGCGGCTGCGTTTTCGCAGGCAAGGGGATGGAAGGATAAATAAGCGTGCCGAGCCCAAAATTACAACTCCTCCTTATAAACATAAATGAGTGTGTACGTATTTTTAAGCGCAATTTTTTATGCGCTTTCAACGGGCGAGTGTATCTCCCCTTATACAGACTGTTCCATTGATCGTGTGTCATTTCTGACCTCAAATTTTAGGCTCTTCAGTTAACGAAACGTAGATGAAATTGGGTATTAGGCTATGGTTGTATGTTTTGCTGAGTGAAAGCGAAATTTTACAAAGTAGACCTTGTGAGCCCAGAATGGGAATCCAATGCCATATCCAAATTTTGCCATTATTAAAAATTCGAGACATAAAAAACTTTAACTCTTAACTTAAGGGTCTCAGGGCTCGAGGAAAACATGGGAACCACTTTTTTTTGACGAATACCCCATTTCGACACTAGGAAGTTCACACTAATGACCACATGGGTGACATAAAGTGAATCAGGCTTACAAAGGTACCAAATCATAGATTAAAATGGGGGCCCAAGCCAATGGTAGGGTCTTTAGGGCTCTCCTGGCATTGTATAGGATATCTCCTGAAAATACTATGTGATTTACATGTACCTGTGTATTTCATAGGTACGCATTTTATTCATTTTTATTCCTTCAAACCAGAGCGGAATATGGGGAAAGTTTGTGAGGAGGAAGCGGGGTGAGAAGAAGGGAAGCCTGCTGCAGAGCGATGAGGGAGGAAAGTGGGAGAGGCGAAGACGCAAGGAGGAAAAGGGTTGATGGGGCGAAATTAAAAAGCCAGAGAGTCAAAAAGCAGGGATAGGGAAGGCGGTGAGAAACAGTAAGGGTAGACGCGATATATACATATACGTGGGGATGTGAAAGAGAGGCGTGGATTTTGAATCTGGGGCCGGGAGAGGGGAGGGTAAAGCGAGAGATCGGGGATGAGTGTGAAAATAAAAAGAGTAAAATACCGAAACATATAAATAAAAAGGAGGGAAAAATATATGCATGTATAAATATAAAAATAAAAATCGACGACGATCGCGATAAAATGCGTAAGTATATATATGAAAATATTTTTTTTCACGAGCGAGGGCGAGCACACAGAGGCACAGTTCGGGGCCGCGAGTGCGTAAAAATACGATACGAATAATGGAGGCGACGGGGTTTGCCCAACACTCCCCCCGCCCGCCCCTTCTGAAAAAATCCACAACACCCCCGCCAACGCCTCAAGCGGCAACTCCACAGTCACCATTCCCTCTTGCCTGCTTTCCTCTCCCACCGCCCCACCTACTCCCCCCCCCATACCGGCCCCCACAAACTGTGACACACAAGTCTTCGGCTACGAAAAAAAGGGGACAATGAAAAAGGACGGGGAAAATAATGCATGGAGTGATATAAAAAGGATTTCTGCGGAAGGGTGTGGGGAAAGTCACTTGGGGGATGAAAAAAAAATAAATTTCGAGGCGGTGAGCGAAAGAGTCGAGAAAAGAGAGAGTAAGAGAGAGAGAAAGATAGAAATACCCTTTAGTCGTATCCTTTAGTTCCCTCTCACACCGCTCCGTTTCTCCAAGAGGGCTCTCCAGCGACGTTTCTTCCGAGTGATCTTCAAAAAACCGCCGGTGAAATATGTATACAAAGATAACAACTGGCGCGCCAAAAACACCGTGAAAGGGTTTACATGAACACACACAAACACCAATACACGGTAAAACCTCGGTTAACCGAAATAAAGGGGCATAACAGTTTCGTCACCATTTTTTTCGGATAATCGATTGGATGATATCCAAAGATTAATTTGGTGTAAATACGCAACTGCTATTTTTTTATCGCTACTTTGAGGAAGCTGGAGCGCTTTTAGTGATTCATTGAGAACACATTTTCATGACTTTTCAAGTAAGTCTAAAACAATTTCTTGGACCACCCTTTGCGATGTTCATACGGTGGAAAGAGCAATGAATTTAGTAATATGATTGATGCAAGAAATGAATTTTAAAATTTTTGCATTAATTAAAGCATTGTTATGACGGGTTTACGGCGCGAAATTCGAATTTAAGCGAAAATCATACATAAATACATAGTTTTTACTCGGCATGACACCTTAATAATTTTTAGCAACCCTCGTAAAAATATGAAACATTATTTCGCATTTAAAGGAAATCTGTACATATGCAATGAATATATTTCGAAATATGTCAAGTACCATATGGCTACGAGTTAAAATATCATTAAATTGCCAAGAAACCAAATTGATACCATGCAATTTTTTCACTCTTATCTAAACATAGCACTTAAAAATCCACGCATGCAAAGTTTGAAGCAAATCGGAACAAAAACCCAAAATACTATCAACCACCTTAACTGCATCACCAAAATCAATTACTGTGCATTATACTATATTATCCTTTTTTTTAAATTAACGAAAATTATCTCTTGAACTTTCTTTTCTCATCGGTAACGGGTTGCCTCTTATACCAATGTCTTAATTAGGATTAACGGGCGTTGAGTCATTTTATTTATCAAAAAATTGGAGGGCAGTATAAAAGAAAACCTTCATAATACCCATCGCTAGAAAAATCTAGCTTGTTCTTCTCTTCTGTACGGTAAGGCTTGCTGTCTGGTTGATTATACACTATTTGCTGAAACTTTCGGTAAATCCGGGTTTCCATTTAGCGGCGTTCCGTTAAACGGACTCTACTATATATTTATATTTATCCATCCCTCTCATGTTTTCATTCATCACTCTACCAGAAATCCTCGCGGGGAGAAACACGCACGCTTTACGATTTAAAATTCTTAAAAACCTTTCTCAACGCCCCACATAATATTTTTCCCCTCTCCTACCTCCCCCGTCCTCGTTTCCTTTAGTGGCGTTCGGTCGAAGAATTCCCCAGTTTTCCTTTACGAGGAAAGCGATGGAATGAATGGTTTTGCCGTCTTGCGTCCGTGTGGGTGCGCGAGGGGGAACGGAAATAATAAGAAAGCCCCCCAAGATTTCCCGACTCCGGCAAAAACATATCAAACGGATGAATTTCGGTTCCTCAAGTGAGCGCAACGGAGGGTGGAGAGAGAAGAGAGGGGCAGGAAAGACTTACTAAAAGCAGCGACCGTGTTAATGTGTAAAAAATAAAAATAAATTGCGACGAGGCTTGGCTCGGAAGCGAGAGAATTATTAAAAGAAAATAAAATTGTCGTACCCGAGGGAGAATAAAGAAGTACGTACACATCAGGCTCCCTCCACCCTCTCCCGGGAAAAAGGCAAGAGCATCCACGGTGCGCTGGTGGCGAGACGGCAGCGAAATTGTGCAAAAAAGTACTAACTAAACGAGACAAATGAATGCATAAAAATGCCTCTCAGACACTCCGCCACGGGAGATACTTTCGCAGAGACGCCAAAGCCGGGATGGGATGGCCGTGAAGGGTTTGAGGGCGAGAGATACGTAAGAGGACCAAAGGGGCAGCAAGGATTGAGGGAGGGGTGGCTACAAACATAGTCTCTCCAAAGAGATACTGTGAGAGGTAAGATCATTACTTCAAGAAAGTAAGTAAATTTCTACTGAGAACCCAAATCGAAAAATAGGACTCCTGTATGGGTCATTTTAAAGACGCAGAGCTTCGTGTACTCACGCGTCTCTAGTTATTCTTCGCAGGACTTTTAATTCTACTTCCCTTTGGAGTAAAAGCATACCTGAAATATCAACCTGGTACTCAGCATAACTAATGCATATCTAGCATAACAAAATGTTTGTCTCACGACATCCAGGATATTGTCAAAAGAAATAAAAATAGGAAATTTTTCAATTCATGATTACTATTGGGAGCTGTAAACATAACATGGTTCAAAAACCAATAGCAAATACCCAATTGCCTGGGCGAATATACGTATTCCACCCCAAATACATAAACACCACACAAAAAGCAAGACGCACACTTGCTATGGGATTGATTAAATACCAGGTAAATCTGGGCCCCCTTGAGTCAAAAACTGGAGCGGGCACCTCACGAACGTCGAGGCGAGCATTTTGAACATTTGCTCTCAGCCATGAGATGAAAACCCAACGTCTAGGGCCCACGCGTGGCCACAAAAATGAAGTCCACCCATTTCGACGTCAGGACGAGGCTCACTCAAGTCGCGCGCTCGAGATGGAAACCAGACTCGGATGGGTAGAAAGAGCATAAACCCCGGTCTAAAAAGGTGATAATACTTCCCTTTCCATCGAGTGCACGAGTGGCAGGGAAAAGACTAAAGAGGGACGGGCTCACTCGTGCTTCAAGCTTCCGTGAAGAGGGAAAGGGGCGGGGGGGGGGGGGGGGGCGAGGTGAGTGTGTGCATGGATTGAAGGATACGCCAGATCCTCGCGCGGAAAAGGGCGTTTTTTTGTCTGTTTGTGTGTATTTGCGCGGTTTGAAATAAAATAAGAGCGGGAGAAAGAGTTGGAATGAAACAAGTGCCGAGTGGCGAAGTGAGTTGGCAGTCAGGAAGGCATTCTGAAGGGGAAGGAAAGCAGAAGAGAGGTGTATAATGCCGCGAGACCGTGAGGGAATGCGGGGGGGAGGTGGGAGGACGCATATAATACCTGAGAGACGAAGCCTGCTAATCACCCCAATGTGCTACGAACACTTGGCGGAAATGGCAACGCGGGCCGTGTGGGTGGGCCGAGGACGACGCTGGCATGAATTATTACAATTATTATTATTACTTTTTCCTCGGGCGAAGCTGGCGCGCGCTTTCAGCATTATCCCAGCGGATCCACCTCCTCGACTTCCCTTTTCATTACAGAAATTTTTTCCCCCACCATCCCGGCGACGTTTCCTTTCCGACCATCTCGGCAGAACGGGCCACAAAAGGCTTCGGCGCACCCCCGGTGTCCTCCCAACTAAAGCCATCTCTTAAAACACACAAACGGGAGACCAACTCCCGTCATACTCCCCGCCTACCCACCACCCCTCTCCCGCAAAGCCCTTTCCCTTCCTCCCCGGCATTCTATATTCAAAACCCTTACGTTTCACTCTCCCTTCATCCGCTCTCCTCCTCCGCCAACACCACTCCCGACCTTTCGTCCGCTCTCCATCCCCACTCTCCATCCCACAGCGTTCCCACCGAGGAGAACACACACGCGACCCACACCAAGGTCCCTCTCCCACTCGCCCACCCTTTCTCCCACGGAGTCCCGTCATATTATTCTCTTTGCATCTCTTTATACACATTTACGGCACGGAGTTGAGAGAATGGACCGTCTCTAGTCTCTTTCAATTTCTCCATTACGGCGACGCGAAAGAGAGAGAGGGACGGGATGGCACACTGCGAGCCTCTTCCCCGCTCCGCCCCGAAAAAAACCCTTCGTCGAATAAACATAATCCCGCAACCCATCCTTTCCTCCTTGCAACCCGAGTGAGAGGGAAAGAGACATACCACACCACACCTCCTTCCTTCTCTTTTATAACACGGCCGGCTCGCTCTTCTCGCGAATAAGGATAAGGATAATATTCAAGCACACCTCCCCACTCGACTCTTTTTTTCTCCTCCTCCTTCCTCTCACACGCTCTTCTCGTCGTTTCGAAATATTATTATTTTTCTTTTATTTCTCCTCCCGCGTTGTCGCCCTCGTCCCATCCGTTTCCTCTTTATGGCGGGATGACTCTTTCCTCCTCCGTTATTTCGCTCCCCGTTTCACGTTGTGTCACACACACAAACACAGTACAATAAACTCTCACACTCCAGCCTGACTCCTCCGTTTTGTTTTTATTCACCATAGTGCCCGCTGACGTTTTTACTTATTTATTTTCCTCTCTTGCCTCCTCAAACCCCTTCCAACAACAGCCTCAGTCCTCCTACCCCCCTCCCTCCTCTCTTACCGCATCCGCGACCTCCCCCCACTCCTAACCTCCCTTGCTCGTCCCGCCGTGAACTACAGGCCAGAACGCTGTGGGGTCGCGCGGGCACGGCTAAAAACCCGCCAAGTGTGCGATTTCTCCAAATCCCGCGCCCGCGAATAATAATACTAATAATAAAAAAGGAGGGCAGGCTGCTGTTGTGTGGAGGGGGATGAGCAGGGAGAGAGGAGAGGTAGAAGGTCGGGTGGAGGGACGAAGAATTTATGGTGAAAAGGTGCGAACTTTTTTAAAAAATTCCACGCGCTTCTTAAATTCATAAACCTTAATAACGTTAGAGCGGCGCGCATATAAGTCTTCTCGACAACGAGAAGGGAATGCCACGTCCTTTATATTCTCTTTTTTTCCTCCCTTGTTTATTTTCCTATTTTTTTAACGCTAGAACGGCGGAATTGCGTTGAAAAATGCATCAAATAAATGGAGACTCCTTTGCATAAATTGCATTTCGCGCTGAAGTCCACATTATGTGTGTTAGCGAAAATCCAAAAGATTCTCGACCTAAGCAAATTATGGGCGCTGCACTAGCAAAAACTTGAAATTATATGGAGACGCTTAGGAATCCGTGACAGGGAGAGAAACCATAGCCATCACGCTAAATGGACTGGCATAAGAAGCCCATGGTACCAGAGGTTTTACCCTGAAATAGTACGGCAACTTTGGTTCAAAACATACTTTGAGAAAAATACGGTAGAAGTCTCTAATTCCCAGAAAATGTTTTTAGAGTAGCGAGTTTGAGGTTAGCAAATAAAATTTACGGTTGCCATAGATTTAAGCTACAGTTATATAATTGTATAAAAAATTGATGAGGCTCTTTCATGCATACTTGAGGGAAAGTGAGAAACTCAGCAATTCCTAGTTTATTCGGGGGTAGATATTTCCTACTTTCACGTAAAAACAGCCAATTTCAAAGTTTGATGGGAGAAATGATAATATTCTAACGAACTAAAGTCAGTTGAATGAAATGATAAAGAGAAAAACAGCGCGAATTAACACTGAACATGATATGTTTGAGGGGATTCGGCAAGCTTCGAGAATCCAGCATATTCCTAGCATGTAGAACTGAAAAAATTAATATCGCTATTACTGCTTAAGCACTCGTGATACGTATCTGCACATGAACAATCCACAACTTCCCACGAACTCCAACAAAACTTTCCAGTGAGGCTCTTCAGAGAAGTAGCAGACCTACGCTTTCCCAATAACGTCCTCTTGTCACGCTACCAAAACAGTTCCCAATGTTCTGGTGAACTCATCTTTCTCTGATCATTCCACCACAGTTATTCTCCCTACTCAAAATCCCTTCGAATGCGAAACTGTTCCTGGCCTTTCTCCCGTCTCCTTCGAATCATTCTTCTCCTCTCTAAGGGAGATCTCTTCTCCGCGACCCGGAATTATCTCTGGTCGAAACCATTTGAATAGGAGAATCTCACACCCGTCCTCTCTGTTCGCACCGACGGAGCGATGCTTGCGAGCACAACTCGATAACTCTCTCTTCACTCTCGCATAACCTATTACCAGCTATTTCCAACTCGATTCTCTCAAGAGTTCGGTGCGCAGGACCCAGCCCTTTACAGAGAATTCTTGCTTCACCCAAATGGCCATTTTCCTGCCGCCTAAAGAAATCAAGATTATGGCGTCGAAGGAGAATATTAAGGCGATCGCTGAGGGACACTCATGAAAATTCTTAACTGCTGTGATACTCGCAAATAATGTGTTCACAAAATGAAGATATGGCACGTTTGATACGTACACTCGAGGCCGAACTATTAAGAGCAAGCGATGGAAAATTCCCACATGAGCACGAGGATATGTTGAACATGGTTTGAGTAGGTAATGAGTCATTAGGTACAAGGAGTATTACATGCTATTTCAGAGAAACAAGAACGTTATTCGCGAGATCATTCCTGACTCTCACTCACCGAAAGTAGTACCATGTCATCAAAACCTTATCTTAGAAACGATAGGAATATTGGAACCATTCGCACTGTAGTAAAACGTCGTCAACGAAAGGATCAAATAAGGGGTTCCGCTAAAGAATTCACGAAAGACATGAAGGTATCCAATATAATAAAACAATGGCTTCTTCCTTAAAGATGGCTTTAAAAAGACGGCTGGCGATAAACCTTCACGTTTTCAACTAAGATCCTATCAGTGATTCCTCTACTCTATGTACGGACCAACCACTTTCTCGGCGAGACACAACTCTTCAGTCACGTCATCGACCCGATGGCGCTCCCACACACGACGAGACACGAAATTTAAACGTTGCATGCCAGGAGCACCCCAAGACTTGGCACGCCAGGGAGATCCATTGGGTGAACAGATAGCAGGGGGCGATGAATGGCAGGGGTGAAGAGAAAGAGAGGCGTTACCGACCATGCTCTTCCAGGTGGAAAGACCGTGGGACCATTACGCCCTAGACGAAGCAGACGCAGTCTCGTAGATAAACACCGTGAATGCAACTTACGCAAGAGTGAAAATATGCCCTAAACGTAAATCCGCTTATTCGAATCATCCCATTCACAAATAGTGCATTCAACTTAATTTGACACACTCCGGTTTTCGAATGTGACGTCAAAGTAAAAGCAGAAGACCCTACTGCCTAAGTCGTTTTTAAATATAATGCGAATGCATGGTAGATTTTTAAGCAGCTGTAACCGGCAGAAACGAAAACAAAGAGAATGCGAGAGAACTATCATATATCCTCCGTTACGAACACACAACTCAATCAGCTTGAGCTGGTTGCCATGACAAAAAATCGTGAATACTCTAGTTGTATTCGCAGCAGGCTATTTTTATTTACCAATCATTTGATCCATTGACTCCATTTTGAAGTTTGCTAGAGGTATTTACATTAGTAAGGGATAAAAATCATCATCAAACGAAATCTGCCCGCAAACGAAATGATTTCAAACAAATACGAAGGCTGACGCAGAAACTCGAGACAATGAGACCGACAGGCATTATTGAGGCAATAATCCTTGGCTATAACCATTCATATCGGGATCGACTTGCCCGCTCCAAAAGTCGGAAAGGCGCATAAAAATATTTCCGAGCTTCGTTTGAACTGTGTAATTCCATTGATCGCCGGGAGGTGGAACGATTATGCAGACGGCAGAGAAAGAGTGGGAGTCGTAGGTATTAGAAAATGCAGAGAATGAAAAATTACAAATCGGCCGAAACCGAACGATAAAGGCGCAAAAACAAATGCAAGCACGAAAAAAAGAGAGCAGGTATTTTATGTTTTTAGCAATTTTTTTCTGCCACCGAGAAAGCTTCTCTCATTGGAAGTCTCATTGGTCAAGTCCTTTAAACCTCCACGGTGGGAGGCGGAGGCGGGTTGGGGAAGAGGTATGGGTGGAATGGGGGGAAGGGGTACGGGACTCAAGAGAGGGCGGGGAGTGGGGGAAACGAGGGGGGGGCAGGGAGGAACGCGCCGACGAAGCCCGAAGCGATAAGAAAAAAACCTTTTGAAAATCCCCTCTCCGTAAGAGAGTCCTCCTCCTTCTGAAAAAAATATATATATACGCCTCTCTTTCTCTATCTGATTCCTTTGATGTCCCATCGAGAGGCCATGCCAAAAGACTTTCAATATACCGTTTTATTTCGCCCGAGAATAATGTAAACCGCGGAGAGGTAACAGAAAAAAATAACGCGAGAAGAAGCAAACAAAGGCGAGAGACGCGTTAAAGGGAAAAATATAAATACACATTTTTTCACATTAAGACATAACGAGGACGGGACAAGTTACGCTGGGAGAACGAGAACTCTTTTCGAAAGAGAGAAAGAAAAAAAATATGATAATAAAAATGTAGGGTAATAAAATAATTTAGCCGACTCAGGATAGCGATAATAATAATGATTCGAATGATGATAATAAATAGCAATATGAGCGCCAGAGAAAAGCCCCCTTGGATTAAAATTCTTTGCCACCGAGATCGACCCTGGCGTCTGAGCAGCAAACAAAAGAGTAGCGGGGAACAAAGAGCTATTATTTAAATAACAGCAAAAAGTTATCCCCTACTTTTTTCAATAAATATAAACACGAAGCTGGGAAAAGTGAAGTCTCCTTCTTTCTCAGCGCCGAGGAACAAACAAAACTGAAACCAGGGGCCGAGAGCCGTTTTATTCGCGCGCGAGGGGGAGAAAAACTTAAGCTGGAGTTTTTGATAAATACATATTTTGAATAAAAATTGGCAGTTGAAAGTTGAGCCAACAAAAGAGCACAAAAATTTGTATGCCTTCGGGAGTTTTCTCTGCTCTTCTGTGCTCAAGAGAAGTTGGATATAAAGTTTAATTATACAATCTCTATTTAATGCATTTGCTCTCCACAACAAGTGGGAGACTGCGAGAATACAAAAGCTCGAAGAACTTTTTATCATCTTTCAGCCGATGTTATTGGTCTATTGAATCATGGAAGAGCGCCAGTTATTCATGAATTTTAATTATGAACCACTAGTAAACTATTGCAGTATAAAACACTATTTTAGGAACAGTTTGAGAAGCTAAAATTTTATGATTAGTTATTAAGAAATATGAGATTTAACGGTGACGTGAAAAAGCTATCTTTAGCTGAAATACATACTAAATTACTGACCTAGGCTTGAAAATGTTCGCTAGAAAAATTAAATAAAGAGGAAAGTTTTTAATCAATTAAAGCAAGGTCAAAATCATACGATTTTATAGAGGAATCGTGAAATATAGGTAGTGATAAATGTATACTTGCGTAAATGAAGTTTAAAAGCCCTCAGGAAAACACTTCTGGCAAGTGAGTCAAATTACACCCTCGATTCTTACCTGTAAAACAAAAGAAAAATAATATTAAAACAAGAATTAGTCAACTCGCAACAATTATTTTCACTGATCATAAAAAATGCAATATAATTTGATCAAGATTTCAGGCATCTCCTTGGCTGCGCAGAAAATTCGTCCGCTCTGAAATAACACATATTATGAGAGGAGGGGAAATTTCAAGTTTTTATTCATTCAAAATTTACAAGAACTAAGAAACTTAGAGTGGAAAAAATGATATCGCGCTCATTATAGATGAAACCGATACATGTTTAATGAAACCATTACCAACGCGATACGAACGTAGCCAAGAATATGGGACTGAGGACTCAAACCTTGCATTGCGTGACTGATAGGCTTTTTGACGAGAAAATACGTTTTGAATAATGTTTCAATTCCGAGAGATCGAGAGAAGATACAAATTTTACGAATAAATTTTTTGACGTGGGAGAAGGCAGTCATTCATTTCATTGACGTGGTATTTTACATAAGTTTTCCATTATAAACACAACAGAATTATCTTCTCGTAGGATACTATTTTAATGGACTGACAAAGAAAATTATGCCTTCATATTACCAGAACGAGGGATCATTTGATGGGATGATTTAACTGGCAATGGTAGTCCGATTCTAGCGAATTATTTCTTAAGAGATTAGCAAGACATTTATTTCCCGGGGCTATTCCCAATAATTTCCAGAAAGATTTCTTTTTAGGTAACTTTTAACCTATATCAGCTCTGAAATTTAAAATCATTGCAGACACTACACGTAGAAGCCACAAAAATCCCACACGATATACGTTACTATTTACTCGGCATAGAAAACCACTCGCCGCGAAATAGGAACGGAAAAAAGAAGACACTAAAGTGAATACGTGCATGCATATGCATGTACGGGGCCGTGTATAGCGTGACTAATGTCGTTTAAAGAGGAGTTGACCGGGAGACCGCAGAGAAGAGCGGTCAAATTAAAACATGAAAAAGTATTGTGGAGGAGTATGGCACCTGGCGACCGGGGCTGAAAATGTTTGAATATATTTCAGCACAGATTGTAAACGTAGACTGAAGGTAAAGAACACTAAAAATGAATATATCGGACTATTTTAATGGACAGAATACAATCGGAATTGAAAAGCCAATATCGCAATAATATTCACCGGTCAATATTGCACAGAAACTTACCACGAATGCAGCAGTTCTCGGGTCATAACGTCGTCACCACACACAACGACAACGGGAAGACAACCGAGGTCACCGGAGCGCATCGAACGACGACAGTGAGGGAGTAAAGGGGTGGTTGGGAGAAAAAAAAACAATCGAGGGGTTGAGCCGCGTACTCCGTCACGGTAATTGGACGATCGAGATAAGTCACGTGATCGACTACTATCTATGAGAATGTCACGTACTCACTCTTCGGGATACGAGCCGGCTTGGAATGGCCGACGAAAAATATCGCAGACTGTCGATTCCAGTCCACCCTTACTGAAGACGACAAGCGAACGAGAAAGATGGAAGGAGGCGGAATAAAAAATACCTCAAAATAAAGGGAACGACATGAAACCGAGGCAGATGAGGACATTGGTAGTCCTTTCGATAAGCCGCAGCCTTTTGTCCTTCGAAAGGGTGGGGGTTGAAGGGGTACTTTGGGCGGAGAAGTATTATGGATAACACGAAAAGAGAATGCCCTCTCCACACAGTCACCCTCAACAAAAGGATAGGGATTCCGGTCGCAAAAATGGCCGACTTAAAGACAGCGACCTCCACGCGGACACTCGAAAGAAAAGCTCGGGAGGAATCAAGTCCTGGGACGTCGACGCTGAGGATGGCATCTCGACGATGATGATACTTGTGAAATATCTCCTTTAAATGAGATCTTCAGAAAGGGAGAGGGCTACATCGAAAGAAAAAAATCTCGACTTTCGTTCCGACTATATGTCAATCGATGAGGTACAGCATGTTAGGCAACGACATTGGTTTATCGATAACTGAAGATCAGAATTAAAAGAGCCTTGTATTGTACGCAACCCAAGTGCAAAACCTATGCGGTAAAGTGCCTTATCCAGTAAAATGTCCATAAAATACTATTTGTGCCATAAAACGTCTAAAATTAACAAAAATGAGCAAAATAGTGCCGTTAAGAGAGGGTTTTGAGGTTCATTCGTACAACGCGATTGATTTAGCGAGCCACTCAACACGAGGCCAATTCCGCCATTTATTTCACCACAAAATAAATAACTATATCATAATTAAACTGAGGGTTAGCCTTTCATCTAAACAGAATAGTTAACACGAGGCAAAGTTTACGACGAGTTATGTGCTTCTATGCCTGAAATTAGCCAGACTGCAATTCCACTTGCGATGAAAATAACATTGATACATATTGCAGATCATGAACAAAGAATTGTACTCAGAAACCTCCAAGAAACAACAAAAGTAGGGAAAACATTTCAGGCTCTCTAACAAATGTAATGCTGTGTGCGACCCTTGAGACGAAAACTCCTCTCGTCGAGAGCAATGAAAAAAAAGGAGTATTTCCTAGGGGGCAAGGAACTCCGGGATGGGATAACCCTTGACTTAACGGCGTCATGATTCATTCCAAGTTGTCATTTTCAAAACCGCGCGACTATTTTTTTACTTCCTTCATATTAACGGTGTAAGTTACTCAAAAACGAACCAACAACACCGGTTTCTACCAGTTTCAAATTTTATCAACCAATAATTAATTGCTTCAAATGCTTGCTTTACTCTTTTTCCGTTCTATTAAATTTATGACAGTTCATCATTATTATAATTTCCAATGCAAATGATAATCAGTCGGCAAGAGTAAACAAATTCGTAATTGGTTAAATAATAGCTCTTGTATCACGTAATTAAGTCTCCAAGCGGCTCGTATCGCGTCCGACATCTTGGTTACTTGTGGAACACAAGTTTATTCTACATGTTATGAGACCATTTATAAAAGAAAAGAATCTATCCAATTTTGCTACTACACTTATAGAATGGTTAAGGAAATAGCTTAAAGAGTCCTGCAACTAAATTGAATACACATAAGTTATTCCTGCAGCCGGCCAATAAAAAGAAGAACATAACAATACAGGGAAAAGAGGGAAAGCGGCTGAGACAGATAAAGAAAGCCAGAGGGTGAGGGATGGAGAGATAGAGGGAAAGAGGAAGAGAGAGGCGGGAATACGACGAAAAAAGATAAGAAAAAAGCTCTTCCCGGGGATACGCGTATAAAAAGGGAACGCGAGTCGAGTGTGAGAAAGGGGAGATTGGGAGGGCTTTTCTTAAGTTTCCGAGAAGTCAAGTCTCCCCGACCTACCGCAAACTCCGGGAGAGGACACGAGGTCGAAGAGGATGGGGAGGGAGGGAAGGAGGGAGGGAAGGAGGGAGGGAGGAAGGGCGGAAGGGAGAGCGAGCGGGAGTAGTAGATGCTTGGGTGGGTGGGAGAGAGGAGGGGGAGGGGGCCGTACGTAGTAGAAGTGGGCGGTGGGAAGGGGAGGGCGAGTGGGGGGAGAGAAGAGGGGGTGGGAGCAGAAACGACGGCAAAACTGCCGCGACCCCTTCCCGAAATACTAGTGCCGCACACGCCCACCAGATGACCCCCACCCCTCTGTTTTTTTCCCGCCGCCACCTGTCGAATGCGGGTGACGACGCCGGGCGAAGATGCCCGAACGACCGAATCAAAAAACCGAACGTTTTTGGAGGGAGGGGGGGAAAAAATAAAAGAGATCTCGATGGTGGTGTGTGTGTGTGGGGGGAGGAATTGAAGTGGGAGGTGTAGTAGGGAGGGGGAGGAGGAGGAGGAGGCGGAGTAGGAGAAGGCACAGCGCCATCCGAACCTAGCGACGCCCTCACGTTCGAAGGTCGTTCGTGGAAGCTCCTTGACTCGGGTTCCCTCTAGGCGACCGCTCCACGAAACATCGTTCGGGAGCTTTAGCTGCCCGATGTTTTTTCCGCCCGAGTATGCGACGGGAAATTAAGGTTCGCGTAAAAAGGCCCTAGCCCTTCAAATGCTGAAACCAAAACGCCAGAATGCATTTCAATTATCAGATGGAAACATATAATGAGTGAAAATTATTCTTAAACATTTATGAATAGATTTCTCATGAAAAACAGCAGAATTAGTAACCTAACGGCTGTGCTCTTAAAATTATAGGCTTTGGCAATATTTCGCAGCATTAAATAATACGATTACAACTCATTTACCTTTTAAGATTTTCTCTGAAGAATATACATATTTCCTCTAACTACTAACCTAGCACAAGGCAGGTATCATATTTCTCGATTCGCATAACATTTATAGTAGAAATGGCTGGATTTTTAATTGGGCAGTAAGGATTAACAATTTAATGGCTGCACAAACACTAACACGAAGGCAACACTTAGTAAAAACAGGTAGCATTGTGAACAGAGAAACATCAGTAAAAATGCTTATTGACAGAAAAACGCACATTTTCAACATGTGAAAGTATATACCTTGCTGAGGTGCAGCTTCCTATAGGCAAAACCGGTTGTACACCTTTTCTCGCAAAACCGCCCTCAAATTGTATCAAGAAAAAGGCAATACATATAAAACTGAACTCCTTTAAATGTTAGACGCATGTTCGGAAAAGGCCTCACAGTTCAGTTGCCGCACGGCAACTGCAGAGCTGAAAGTTAATCATACTCCAAACTATCTGAAATATTCATCAAATCTATGTAAACATATTTAAGACTTAATTACGGGGTTATACACTACGAATATTAAACGACGATTTACTTGGAGGACCCTTACACCTATCTTCAAATTGGGCAACACATTGCAACCACAGAGAAATACATCTACATATTACCCTGCCAGCTGCCGCATGGGCGAGTGGCAGGAGATGTTAGAGCAGAAGCTGTATAAAGATGTACGGGATAAGGTTTTGGGAGGTGAAATGGTGGCGTGTATTATGGGAGTGTATTTAGCGGAGCTCGGTTTTAACTTTGGTCGCTTACTGCGCACGGAAAGAAGGGTTTATTGTATCTATCTGTTCGGCAATGTACCTCTCTTATTTTATCGCATCTGTCAGACCTAGAGATGCAGTGAGGCGTCATGAAAATATTCTCTGCGTCGCCCTGAAACACACCAGTTCTTAATTTCTCAAGCAAACTAAGCCTAGCGTGCAGCCTCCGAGTCTCAAGAAGCTTCCACCTTAATCCCTCTAAAAGTTGTGAAACACTATATGTTCGCTCGTAGCAGTAATTAGTAACTGGACACCGATTTTTATTCTTCAAACAGCCAACTGAAAGGAAAATTGCGGAATCTGTAAATTCAAATTTTCTATATTAGCTTTCTATCGCTCATAAATATATAAAATAATATCCAGATCTTCTTCATGACATCTTTCAATAAAATCCTTTTTTTATATGGACCTTATACCAATAACTCCAGAGGAAAAATTATTGTAGAAAATAATATAATCGTATTTTTATAAAACTGATGAATCCTAATAGAAAGAATGGTTTGGCTTATCCTGTCTCCTCCTATAACTTCGTCGATTACAGTTTAGCTGGAATGAATGACCATAAACATTAAATCATGAAAAAATCGGATCGTCGATGATTAGCGCGGATATCTCACTCAAGAGAGAAATACGTAGGTACCGACGAAAAATTGAGGGATCACCTTGGACGTTTCTGGGGCAAGGGAGAAGCCGTGGGGCAGTAAAAAAAAACCTTCCGGGTTGAAGGATTTAAGAGTGGGGTAAACATTGATCTTGGACGGAGAGAAACAAAATTTCAGCGGGGAGAGGGACGTATGAGGGGGCGAATCCGGGATCGAGAGCAGAGAAGGAATTAGGGGTGTGTTTTTTTTTCATTTGGGCCGATTCGACGCCACTAAAAAGATTTCTTCGGGGGAGCAGATAGAAAAGTAAATGAGGGTTGGGGGTTTAAAAAAAGGTAGTTGAGGAAGTGGGGTAAAAAAATAACCATCCAATTAGTTGGGACTCAAGAGAGTGGAGGGAGAGACAGACCGCAGGGGCGGTAAGGGCGGGGGATGCAAGTTGCTCCCCTAACGATCCAACAATTAAGGGGTGGCAAAGGCGGCAAGAGAGCCACGGCGGCTGGAGGGTTCTTTTTTTAAATGCGTCCGTAGACGAGGTCTCTCGCCTCAGGAGGGAATTTATGCAAAGCCCCACATCGCCTCACGCACATACAGAGAGACAAAAGGCGGTTCGCACTTTTGCTTCCTCGAAAGTTACGGAGTAAGTAATAAACATTTATTATTAATTTCTAGAGTCGGGATCCCCGAGTGGTAATTTTGCCGAAAAGGGGATGGAAAAAAGACTGTCTTTGGAGTAATATGGCGGACCTAGCTATAGCGGAGGTGGGGAGGAGGAAGGGCACGTGACTGACCGGAGAACCGGGAAACAATTTTTGCACTCGCGTGCCAAGCATGAGACAAAGGTTGTGCAACGAGACATGCGCGTGAGCTCCATTATGTTTCCCAATTTCCCCTTCGATCGTATTTCGAGGCACCCGGAAGTATGATGAGAAAGAACTGCAATTCTGAGTCGTACCTCATAGTCGATGTTATTAAATACTGAGCGTATGTTTCTCTCCCTTCCAAACCCCCGCTGATTACGCGCTGCGGAAAAAAATTGGACCAACTTCAAACGATCTTTCAGAATCTAGAACGGAAATAAGTATAAGAAAACGAAATAACGCAAATATTCCGAGAAGTATGCCAAGTAGGAGCAGGGTCACATCCTTGCTATTACTACAATTATCCTCCTTTTTTATATCAATACTATTTTATGAAACCTACTCCGGTAATGTAAACGAAAGAAGCGAACTCCAATCGCACCTTAACAGCGGCAGTGTTTTTCGAGCCATTTGGCAGTTGTAAGGACGGAGTGCTAGCTAGAAATAAATCCCGAGTAGGAACGGCTTTCGGACATCTCTACACGGGAAGTTGCCAATTGGCGACAACAGTTTCTCCAGCAATCTTGCTGGCGACTTCATCCAGAAGGCCACTGACCTTAAGATGCCAATACGTTTCACCAACATGAAGACGCCAGCTGAAGGGCGAAAAACTGTTGTCACCAACAGATCTTCACCTGGAGTAGCGATCGAAGACTAGCTTCTCAAACTACTATTCCAGCTAGCCTTCTTCCAATATCCCAGTATTTGGATCACAAGGCGAGAAAAACAATGGCGATGCAAAGCTGGGACTGGTAAGTACTAGTTTAGAAAAGTACGGACAAAGTTTGTCCTCGACTGATGCCGAAAACAGAGGAAAATAGGGAAGAAAATAGGGGAATGTGACAATAAAATATTGCATTAATACATAAAACTTTACAAATGACTACACCGTTAGGCTCAAACTCGTTTAAATGCATGGAAATGATTATTTTACTTAAAAACCTGTTCATTCACTTTCTACCCCATGTGCTGGATACGTATGCTTCGGTTGCGTTGTCCACGCATGTTGTTGCTGTTCTCATTCCATAGCTTTAGCGACCGGAGTCCACTTCTTCAGCGTTCAAAACAAAGAAATCGTACAAGCTGTTAATGGCGAACGAATTTTAAGAACCATTGCAGCATCTATTGAAACTGAAGAATTAACTGTCTAGTTGGATAACTAATTCGTAGAGAATCAAGTAACTCGTGATAGAGGCCGAGGAAAGGGGGGGTAAGGGTGGGGCATGGTGCCGCATGGTGCCGCACGGAGTTGCCGCCGACTTGAAAAGGGGGCCACTATGGGCGAGTCGAGACTTGGGAAGGCGCTCGTGGGAGGAACCAGGCCGCGAAGATGTGGGCCTCCACGCGGAGAAGGAAGAGGGGTGCGCGGGGGGCGTAACCCCGCCTAGGGGGACCATTTTTTCCACCGCCCCCCGCCTCCCTGCCTCCGCCACCAGAGTCAGGCATCCACCGCGACGCCTCATGTTTGTCGTCGCCTGGCTAGGACGTCGCCGGAGAGTCGGACGAGACTCCACAAACGGAAGACGGCCCGCAACGCGATGACGTCAGCCGGACGGGGACAGTAATTATGCTAATGGTTTGATGAGGAGACGAGACTGGGGGGTGGCGAAGAGGTGGGAGAGGATTTCGAAAAACGAGGCCGCGGGGGAGGAGGGTGCGGTCTGCAGAGGGGGGGAAGACAAGTGAAGAACGAATTCCGAAGTGCGAAGGAGAGAGCAAGGGAAGGAAATGTTGTCGGGAAGAATGTAAACTGACAAACAGTTGGAGGGAAAGATGGGAGAGTCCACCAAACAGAGGGAAGAGTGATTTCAGAGAGGGAAGTTTGCGTTCGGAGACGGAAAGAAACCGCTTCTCGAACAGGACCAGAGGCTATTCCCCTCGCAGTGTAAGTAAGAAATAAATTTAGTCCAAGCGTGCGCGCACTCACACACACACAAAAAGGAGAAGCGCAAGTAAGAACTAGGTACGTAGGCACATAGACGGACGGGCTCTTTTTCGCCCTTCTTACAGTGCAACGCTCGGGCCTTACTCTTTCTCACAACTATTTTTATTTCCACCCCTTTAAGGAAGCGAGGAGAGGAGAGAAATGAACCGACGGAGATGGGCGCCCTCTTACGCTCCGTTATATCGCAAACACACATCATACAGCGAGCGTGTTCGCAGTGCAGCGTAGGGAGAGGGCAAAGGGAGGGGCGCGAGCAAAAAGAAGGACTGGAAGGGCGCAAAGGAACCGTCGCTCATTCTTTACCTTTGCGGAGTGGAGAAAAAAAAAGAAAAACGGGAAGAGACGAAAATAACATCTTTCATCTCTGCCTTGGCAAAGCTGTAGCCTCAAACGAAGTACAAAAAAACATTGTCTTTTTTTTCGCGCTGAAACTCCGTTGAAGATAAATGTACAACGGTGACGATGCGAATTATCGATTGAATTCTACTTCACCGCCCATTCTGGGCCGTTGAACTACTGTACTTCCATACTTAGATTGCGAGAAAAACTTGGTCCGAGATGTTTTATAAAACTGCTTCCATCTATGAGACATTTTACAGTCCCAAGGACCACACGATTGTCCTTCAGATCACGGCCGAAACGGTCCATTTTATGGGCCAGTAAAGATCCATAACAGGCCTGGTAAGTAATGAATTCCGATTGATCAATGTGTATACATATACGTGGAGTTTCTTTAATAACTGTAGTTGTGGTTATTTAAGTAACACTTAAAGACATCAAGCCAAAGTCTACAGAAACCATTAAAATATATCAATTCAAATAGGGTTGAGGTATTGATAGGGATCTTATTCTAAACAATGCAATACGTATGAGGACACAATTTGTAGTTCATGATCGAAAGACGGTTTTTAAGATCTAACGCAAAGACAATCATTTATACCGGAAGAGCAGTTCCCTCAATGAGATAGCACGGGCAGCAAGTTTTGATCGCCAGACTAGGCCCACATGAACAGCCCCCGTCTTACCCAGAAGGAGCAAAGAACAATGCGTGCATTTTGGACACTCGCTCCAACCGCCGCCAGAAGGGCCCGAAGCGAATGCTAGAGGATATTCAGGAAGTTATACCCTTGATATCAAGTCTTGGGGGTGAGAAGCGGCTGTTACATTGTTACTGGGTGCATTTAAAGATATATCCAAGGTTGGCCAAAAAAAAGGCTTCGGATGGCGAGGCGGGGTTTCTTACCCGGGGCACTGCTGGCCAGGTGCGGCGGCCCTTATTAGAGTCAAGACCCGATGCAGAGAGACGGGTTGGTTTTCGTAAGCGGGCGGGTAGGGTCTTCGGGGGAAAAGAAACACATTACGAGGGCACGATGCGGGCCTGCGCAAGAGAAAATATTCAAAGATTGAGGATAGAAAGGAAACAGTGGGAAGGCGTGTGTCTTGAACCGTCAAAGACTAGGGCCATTTTCATTCAGCAATGACGACTATGATACATATTAACAATAACAAAACACATAAAATCTTTTGGGAGAAGAATTAAAGATTAGACACAAATTCTTGACAAAATATACCGCGAAAAGAAACCGCACAAGAAGGGGGGAGAGAAAAACCAGCGAAAACTACATATGGAGAAGCTAAGTACATTAAAATATGCAATACAATACGATTACAGAGGCCATCGAAGGAAAAAACAAGAAATTATCAAATAAAAGAGCATTTTAAACAAACTGAATGAGGCGAAAAAGATAGAAGAAACAAGATTTTAATAAAAAAATGAAGACTCGGAATAATGGTTGAAAGATGAAGACCGCAGAGATACGCAGTACGACGATAGGTCATAAAGATCGCCTAACCTCAAGAATCTGGGAGCAAAATGTGCTCCTATCATATCAGCCGCACTTCTACTTGGTAAAAGCCTCGATATAGAAATATACGCTCCCCTAGCCTTATGTCATTGTAGTGAAAGAGGAGAAAGGGGATGGGGTGAAGCGCGACCACGTGTCGGCGCCCGTGTCTCCAGATATAATTCGATCATTGAGAGGGAATTTCATTATGAAGCTTTGTTCAACACTCACACCTGCCGCCTTAAATGGAATCGCACTGCGAAAAAAAAGTCATGAGTAACTAAGTCAACCGGAGGTATCAAAGGGCAGATTAATGCACTGCATCCACTGGGGCCGGGTTGAGATAACGAATAGAGGACTGTGGGTGTCGCGGCGAAATATAGAAGGAGGTGATCAAGTCCTCGAGCATAGACATATGCAATCGGTAACTCCCTGTCACTGACTGACTTACTGAAAGGAGCCTTTTAGCGCGTATAGTCTAGAGCTCGGAGTTCAAAAAAGGAACAACAGGACCACTTTACCGCCTATAATTCAGTCCAGGACCCCTGGACAGGAGCGCTCCTACCTCTTTTGTTAACCGATGACCACGACACATCAAATTCAAAAATATGTTATGATAAATCAGGTATTTGAAGAGTAGATAGTTCCACAGATGAACTCAGCTTACCGGATATAATGTACGTGTGGGGCTGAATCATATCCAAATCATACATGAATTCGGGGGAGATGTAATGATTTTTTTACAAACGAGGACGTATTAACTACCGGTATAAAGATAAATGAGCCATTTGTCACCTTATTGTGATGAACTCCAATGCCACACAATCTAATGTAAGCTAAGATAATTAAGGTAATTAAAAGCGTCAGCTATTTCCAAGTGTAGAAGAGGATATAATTTTTCCTCCGAACCGCTTGGATGGTACAAATGGATGCTAAGTAAAAACATTTTCAAACCAGCAACATTGGGTGTATCCGATAAAAGTATCCAAACCACCACGAATTAACACCAAGCCGCATTTATGTCTCAATTAGAGGCATCAGTGCAAATAAATCCCAAAAATTTACACACATTCAATCGGTAAAGAGCATTTTTTTTAATGTCAAAAAATTTCAGACATTCGAACCTTCTAAAGGCACTCAAAAGCAGAAACCGTCACCAAACCTCATCTAATTACTTATGTGGTCAAAATATGAGTCATGAGAGACGGCTGAGTGAGTTGGGAGAAATTCTACAATCAACATGAACGCTCACCATTTCCACGAAAGAGAGGATAATTTCGCTCAAGCTCCAAGGCTCGGCTGGTTGGACGGATGTAGCGCTTCATCACGAGCACGAAAAAAGGCACCAAAAATAAAAGCCAAACCCAGACGATCCCAGCCGCGGAATACGATAAGGACGAAGATGGCCCTCGAACATACTTCATATATTTCACTCTTCCACAGAGACGATGACAAGTGGAGAAATTCTTTCATTAGGACAAAATGCACGACTTTTCAAAATCGTGGACAGGTATCAATAGCTAAGTTTTACAAATTTGGCAACGAAAAAAGGGAAATTCGCGAAAAAACAAGGTTCCGTGGGGAACACTTGATGCGCTGTCTTGTTACATAAGGGTGGATTTAATAACAGATATGTAAGGGCATGAGTAAAAAAATACCAGCTGAAGGATTAAAACATGGTGCGAAGTTCAGACCAGTCCATTCCATTTGTCATTAGTCCGCACTTCCCACCATGTATGACTTCTAGAAAATATTTATCATAAGTAATTACTGAAAGAACAAATATCTGACGATAAGGAATCTAATGAATAAAATCAAAAGCATAACTCTAGCGCCGTGACAAAAATGTTCTTTTTAAACATTCAATATCAGATAATAAGTGAAAAGTTGAAACAAAATAAATAATCAAAGCACATGAGAGTTGAATGTAGCTAGGAAGCTAAATTTTCAAAATCTGTATAATGCTTTCGATTTTAAAAGGAATAAAGACCAGAAGAGGTGATGGAATAGAAAAAATAAACCTTTCAGCCATACAGAGAAACTTGCAAGGTGTATACGATTAGAGAACGGATACTGATAACAAGTTAACGATGGAAAGACGAGGAGATAAGTGCGCAGTAAAACTCAAATTGACGACGAAACCAAACCCTCAGCTATCCAACTTTTTGAAACGAGCACCCAACTCCGGCCGGCAAAGGCACGCCTCCCGCAACATCGCGAATCACCTCGGTAGCTCAAAGAGTGAGAGGAGAGGGTAATTTTTGAAAAGAAAAAATAAATTAAATAAGTTCTTTTTAAAATATAAATACATAAGAACAGACAGGGCAGCAGTGTGTGTGAGAGGGGGAGGGTGGTACAGGGTAGTGGGAGGGATAAAATAAAAACAGAAAACACTCCACGTCAAGCGATTCAGGGCGTGCGATGAATATAAATGGAAAATCTCATTGAAGCGGAAATGCGGCAGGTACACGAGACGATGGGGATCCGTGAGAGGATCGTGAGGACAGATATAGAGGCGACGGGGGGAGGACGAGGATATTTTTTAAGCGAATGAGGCGAGCTTATGGACGGAGGAGGCGAGGGCGAAAAAAAGGGGTTAGAATATACGCGTGCGCGAGAAGTCTCTCGAGGGGTCAAGTGGGAAGCGCATGCATATCATATGTAATGCCACAATGAGGAGTTTTGGGCTCCGGGAAGGCAGTGAGGCAGCAGCTTACTTCCAGCCGAAATGTGAGTGGCCATTGAGCGTTAAGTGACCGTCGAATCCACTCCTCACCTTTCGCTCTCGAGTGCCCTGTTGATTCGCCACTTGCGTCCATCAGTGCCGAGAGGTGAAAAATTGAATAACATCTTTAGCAAGTGCTTCCTCTTGAAATTATTTATGAAACGTAAAGTGGGGTTTCGGGGCAGAAAAGATCCAGGAAATTTAAAAAATAATTATGTGACAAAATACATGAACGAGTGAAACGAAACCGTTTCAATTCACGGATTGTCTAAATTAGTGAGTTTGAAAGACTTAATGGCCACTCAAAGTTCTGACGAGAAAATCGTAAGGAATAACAGAGAATGGTAAGGCATGGATATCATAAATGAATTTCCTTCTAATTGTATTAAAACTTTCTTCAGTTAAATTAAATTGCACGCCAAGAGACAAATCTAGAAGGTGAAATAAAATAATTTTACTTTATTTTTTACCTTTATTTTAATACATTATTATTAATGGGATTATGTATATAGCTAGAAAGAATTTAGCAAAATTAGAAAAGAAAAGCTTGAGGTAGAATCGAATCGCTAACAAGTAAGAACCAAAGAATTACGACATGTTACAGGAGTCCAAAACAGAATAATGCCACAAAAAGACTTGTTCCATACTCTTAAAATATCGTAGCACTGGTATTTTTGGAATTAAGGTTCACCTAATTAAGAAACAATCCTTATCATTTCCAGGACCCTTCATAAATTTCTGCTGCAGAGGTGTATTCAGAGGTAAATGCTAAGTAGCGTTATAATAAGAGACCGAAAAATGGTTACCGGTGAGAGCTACAGAACGGGGTAATTTCACACAGATGTCGGAGCAACCAGCTTCTTTCTAACTGCACAGATATATTACTCACATATGCATGAATGCACATTTTTCCAACTTCCCCTTCCATCCCTCTATCCCAGTTTCTTGCTATGCTCTCATTTTTTCTCTCTACACACTGGAGGTAAAAAAAAGCTCACCTCTCCTATTCAGCCTCGGAACGGTCGAGTTCCGCAGATCTTCCTCTCCTACACTCTCCCCACCGGCGTGAATAGCAACACTTTTCTGCCTCATTGAGGCGCCTGACTCGGCTAATTACCCACACCACTGCGCCAAGTCGCCCTAAAAAAACTAACTAACAGCCGCACCCGACCCCCGTGCAACCTGGGGGCACCTGCTTCAACTCCATGATAAAGCACGGCAGTGGCTCGTTCCAAACACACACGACGGGACCCAGAACGGTGCCTTGGGGGGGTTCACCCTTCCCCTTCAACCTGGCTCCCCCCAAGAATGGCACTCGGAGCAAAATAACCGCCCCTTCCCACCTTTATCACGAGGCCACGTACGTAAAGATGGAAACCGTAGGGGTTGGGAAAATTCGCATTTCCCAAGTATTACAAGGAGCGTTTCAAAAAATTAAAAAAATGTATTTAAAACAAAACCGGTCACTTTTACACTCGGCTCCGCCGTGGGTATCTGACTGCCTTTCTTCCTAAATAACTCAAGTATCTTTTTAAAATACGAGAGCCCGGCAGAGGGACTATTAAGTTGTTGACGGTTTGGAAGCCAATTTATGGAAGAAAGGGAAGTGTAGCAGCGATGCTCTCAACCTGTTCATGTCTCTCGTGTCGTATTTTTCGAGTAATTGAAACTGTGGAACGCCCGTAACAGCTGAATAATAAGTAGTTAGCCTTTTTTTTGGGTATTTTCACTTGATGGCGATCTGCATGATGGGCTCAAGGCATGAATACGACAGTGACTCGCACTTAAATCCATACGAGAGGGCTCGAGAGCTAAAAAGCAGACCAAATGGTTGCACGTTTAACGAAAAATGTCTCCTTATCCTTGCGAGATTCTCACATTTCCCCACGATCTCTAACACTGTAGAAGAAAAAAAATATATATTCTTTCGGATTAATAAATTAATGTCCTACATTCGACTTGACACAAAGATTGTGCATTTGACGACAAGGCTTACGGAAGTTTGAACCGACGGCTGATACTGAGAGAGACGCAATGCAGAAGGAGCTGATACATCAATTTCTAGGCAGCTTAATATTCAAAAGAAAAGCTAATGCCACTCTCAAAGAGTTCGCCCTGACGCTAGTTATTCCAATGTAATGGCAAGATATACTTATGAGAAACATTACTGGATTCCAATTTTACATTCAGTCGGTCAAACAATGCCATGCAAATAGAAATAACATGTTCATATATCCTGTCTTTCTCACAGCAGAAAATGAAACTCATTTTTAGTTTCATTGAATGCACCGGTTCTATCAAATCTTGACCATTTATGTATTGCTAAAATAACCCATTTAAAGGGGATACAGAAAATTACACGATTAACATGAAATATCTTGAGGGCGAAAGAGAATTGAAAATAGATATAAACTGTCTTCTTAAAGTTATCGTCAGTGAAGAAAATCCTGGTCTTAATGGGATTGCATCGCTTCTAAATTCCAGTTCTCCGTTGTTCCAATAATTACTAAAACATTTTTTAACTCTTCAAATGCCATTCATTACCCTCCAGGTTCAGTGACGGAGAGTTATAACCCGTCAATCTCTTCCTACTCCGCCAAAGGCGTCGTGAATACTTCAGCTTCACGAACAAGGGAACATTCATGCCGGTGAATAAAAAAATTATATTTTTATCACATTGCAATTTACTTGAGGCACTCTAGAGCTGAACCCACTTCCCCGCCAACAATGGCACGTCTTGTGCATTGAGAGTAAGTTAGATTACAGCCTATGTAGTTCATGTGTTAGCAAATATGATACCATCACAGCCACTATCTGATGATGGCTTAGATTTGCGTCATTAGTGCTGAACAAGTGGGCGCAGATATTCACAAGGGTCCATTCTACAATTTCATACTAGACATTACCAGCTTTAACACTCTACTCGACAGTCGTCACAGAGGCATCATGTCATTGAGCCAACGGCAACACGCCACGGAATTTACACTGCCACGATGAGGATGTAAACTTTAGATATTCGTCATTAGCTTTTAGCATTTTTAAGTAAAATCTAAAATATTCAATTTTAAATACGATCACCACTACTGACCCATATTTCGGTCAAACTACGAAGGGAATGGTTCGCAATAATAAAAAATGTAAGATTCCTATCAGTCTGAACCATAAACGAACTCGCATTTTCAGATTCGATCCCTCAAAATTATTTACCTTGCCACTACATCACGCATAAATAAGAAATTAGATGGTAGTGTTAAGAAAATCGTACTATTTTCTTTTTTTTAGAAAAACATGATCCAAAAATGGGAAAAATCAAATATCAAGATACAGCTTAAAAGTCTCATCCTCATGGGATTCTGCATCGATGAAGCTGCGCATAAAATCGCACAGAGGACGCATAAAAACCTTCTGAAAGCCGTAAAACGTCCCATTAAGCATGAGTGGTACGGAGACTACTTCATTGGAGCAAGGTGAACCACCTCTGGAGCTCAAACGAAACTTAAAATTAACAGTTTTGGACGCAAGGAGGAACCCAAAAAAAAGTCGGTATATGAGTCAATTTATTTCAACTGATACTTGAAGACCTTGCGGGAGTCATGATAAAACTTTACAACCGCCATTCGGACCGATTTCCCCAGAACTAAGTCATTTTTCAGAGCGAAATTGTACTATTACAAATGCTAACATCGACGAAGCGAGCATTATTCACTCGATTCGGCTTCATTACTACTCGGGGCCACCGATGCGGAGACGCGTAGCGTGGTGTAGCAAAAATAAGCAGCCGCCAAGAGCAGACCACCAACGTAGATCGTCGACGCGACTGTCGCCTCGTAATGGCTCATTAATTACGCAATTTTCGGGCTTCATGTGGAATGAATAGACAGCAAAAATCTTAACAAAAGACATTAGCTCATTTGATCTGTATCATAAACAAAGCGTGTTGAATGACAGTATTTGTTGCTCCAAATTTATTTGAATCGCACCAAAATAAGGGCAAGCACGTACTTCTATTCTGAGAGCTTACTTACTTCTTTACATATAAGCAACTTTTAAAAAATACTGTACAAATTGTACATTTCTCTGTACAAAAACATTGTACGGATTGTACATACATGAGAGTTTGGCAGTTGTACATACAATTGTATGCAATGTAAAATTGTTCTCGGTACACTAAGAACTCCGTAGAATTACTTACTCCCCCTTGTTTAGAAACTCAGCGTCATTGATTCACAAATAATTGGAAAAATTAGCGAAGGAATCTCCGGTGCAACAACTATTTAGTAGTTTCCCAATCATTTATCAAATAACCTTTTACGCTCAATGACACAGCAAGAGAAAATTTTACTTCCTCTTTCCACTTCTCATGTTCAGTATGTCGCGGGTTGCCACTGTCATGAGTAGAATATCTAGAATGCCCCGCGTTATATGTGAGACTCTATGTATATGAGCTAGTAAACTCCAAAAAAATTTTATATCGATGGGTAGGTGCACATTGGTTTACTTCCAATTTCAAGTATACAAATATTGTTTTACTTCATAGTTCATAACATTATCTTCTGTTTGATTAATCATCGATTCATTAATGAATGAATTTGATTATTTCTCCACACACTGACAAAATATATATGAGCAAAAATAAACTTTACGAGAAATATTATAAAAGTTGGATCGCAATCAATATTGCACAAAATCAAACAACGCGTCCTTCTTTGGACGATGGCGCCATAGCATTTACGATATTCAAAGAAATTTCACAAAAAAACTGGAAATTGGAGAACAGATGGGCACTTTGTAATTCAATTTAGACCAAATGACCGGAAAACACGAACACACATTTCGCACTTCACAAACGCTCCCGGGCGATGGCAAACTAAAGCCGTGTTTTCAAGCGGACGGAGCGCGGGGAGGAGAAGTGCGGGGGGGGGGACGGCGGCCATTCGTAGACATTTTTCGGAAACTTAGAACTTTTCCAGAGACTACGGCGATTGATTTCAGGACCGCGGGAAGGAAAAGAGTTATAATTTGATTCATCAAAATTTTAATGGAACACAAACTTAATTTCCATGAGGTCTATCAAGCGAGCGACAAAATCTAAATTCGAATAACACATTCGCCGCGATAATTACACTCTTGGGCGAACGAATTCCACGAACGTGTTCTCCCCTAGCGATCCCCTTTTTCTCTCCGTTCCCCCGTTACTCTCTCCTCCCCGGTCCCCCCTGAAACGATCGCCCCTGGTGGACGCGGTTCAAAGACATCATCAAGCCAGCTAGTGGAACCATCGATCGACGCGTGAAATTAACAACACGAGGATGCGTCACCAAAGGGGTAAAAGACGTCCACGAGATGAACAATGTGTACGACACGGTCCACCATTCCTTAGGTCTGCCTCGCGACTCAGTGAGTCCACAGAAATAAGGTGGTTGGAGCGATTTGCGTTCATGCGCAGATTCGTGAGAAACTTAGTATGCGTGCACGTTTTAGTAATGTGTAAAGATAAGAGAGAAAAAATTGCATATTGCCGATTTGGTTTCTTGGAAATTCAAAGTTATTCAAACTCTCAGGCTTATGGCACATTATTTATTTGGCAAAAAGATCACATACAGCATGAAGCCATTTTATAGTGAACGCATAACAAACAAAAAAGGACACAAACGTAAAAACATAACATGAAGGAGGTAACAAATAATAATCCAAAATGGGGAGATAGTAGAAATTACTTTGTTTGGGAATAACATACGGCTAGGTAAGCGAAGACGGTGGAAGATAGGGTGAAAGGGTCCATGTTCTCAGGAAGGAAAATCGCAAGAGAAGAGAGGAGAAAATGAGGAAGGGCTTGGTAAGTGATAATCTGGGAGTAGGGATATGGAGCAATGAGTGAGTCCTGGTGTGTCGGGAGGGTATTCTGAAATTTATCAAGGAAACAAGGTCGGGGCAGTCAATGGTTGAGTTCACTGAGCTACTCTCTATAAGTCTTCGAGTGAAGTATAACTCCAATAGAGTGAGGTTTCCCTCCAGTTTCGAGTGAAAACTGCAAACCTCGTATCGAGTGAAACGTCACTCGAGGCATTGAGTGGAATATTCACTAGAGGCTTCGAGTGATTTTTCTCTCGTTGTTAAAAGTGAAAGTTTCACTCGAAGCGCCGAGTGATTGTTCTCTCGTTTAGAGTGAGATTTTATTTACTAATTTATTTATTTTCACTATCCCGAATACAGCATAATGGGCCTTACGTCGGGTGAATAACAGAAACAACGGACGATACACAAACACCCATGTCCTGGGCAGAAAATACTCTACCCAGGCGGGACACGAACCCGCGACCCTCGGGTTAGCAGGCGAGGACTTTACCCCGCCGCCACCGGGGCAGACTGATCTAGAGTGAGGTTTAGAGTGAATTTAATTGCAACACAAAAATATAAAAATTACAGACTACAATTAAAATGCAGCGACAGAAGTGGACAACATACACGTAAAGTATAAATATCAAGATACATATTTGAACAATACATTTATTTATACATCTTATACATCTATTCTTAAAAGTTGGGGATGGAAATCATCCGCACAATATAATGATGTGGCCAGGGTTGAATACAACACTGATTTCAGGAAAAAAATTTATTGGGAATGAAACAAAAAATTAACCTCTAAGATATACAAACACACAGTATATATTTTCAACAGGATCGATTAACCTGTGGAATATTTCGTTTCAGTTATCATGTCGTTGTGTTATCATGTTCATATTTCCCTAATATCGCCGACCTGCCATCTTTGATGACGTAGGTATGCCCGGAAGGATTATCTGGGCGGAACCCTTGATTCGAGTGAAGACTCACTCGAACGTTGGTAGGTTGTGGTAGTTCACTCGTGCCGTTTGAGTGAAATGTTCACTCAAAGAGCACGAGTGAAAATTTTTGACTCGAACGGAGTGATTCGACGGCTTATTTCACTCGAGTACGAGTGAAAGAGGCATTCGCTCGAAGCTCGAGTGACAGATTTCACTCGAAGACTTTTAGAGAGTATGGATACATTAAAGTTCAGTTTTAGGGAAGATCTTATCAAGTTTATTAACAGAAAGTGAGGACAATACATCATCAGTGGGTAGGTTGTGGAGATTTGGCACTATTTTTAACAATACGGGCGAGGAAGATAATGATAAGTTGCAGGGATTTAACATTAGTTGGGGCAGACATCAACCATATAGGGAAACAGTAGGAGAGAAGAGGAAGAACAATAGGTGAGAAATATGTCTGTAATGCACTGGGATCTCTAGTTTCAGTGTACAGGTATAGTAGGCCTAACAGGGACATGGCTAAACTTTTTATGGTATGGATGTGGTCGGCATAGAGAAGTTTCTGGTCCGTTATCACACCAAGATTTTCCACAGATGAAACTATGGTCAATGGGGTGGAGTTGATTGTGTATTTAAAATTCATTTGAATGCATTGACATGTACATTTCGAAATGATTCGATTGTAAATAAACATATTTTCTTCTGAACGCGAAGTCGTACGTATCATATCATCATAATAGTGGATAACAACTTTAAAGGCATCATGACGAATAAAAAAAACGCGTATTTCCTTGTGGTTTTCGCTAAAATGTCTCATTCCGCGCTATAGCTCAATTTACTTATTCAAACACTGCTTCATTTAAGGCCAAAATTTTAAAATATAACTCTGGAATCATTTATTTTACTCTACGTTTGGTGGTTTCATAAAGTAATAAAGAGATCTATCTAACTGAAATGTGATCAAATATTTTGTACTCACTTAAGTTAACAAATGTGCACTCAACGATTCACGACGAACGCTCCAGCCATCATAAGGTCATCTTTACCTATTTGTGGTTCGAAAAAAATACAATTTTCACCACAGACAGCCTTAGCCACTGTAAATCTAAAATAATGGCAAACAACGCACAATATCGACGAATCAGTATTCCCAAACAGAGCTTTTTCTGGGGCTAGAAGCTGACAACAGGGCTGTTCCCAAGTAACAGATACATTTTCACTTAAATATTTTCAGCTATAAACAATACCTTAACACAGATGTGGTGGCCTAATTATGTAAATATTTTAATGCACAGGAGTAAAATTCATGTTATATCAGTTTCCCGCGAAGATGGCCCCACCCGAATATAGAAAAATGACAATGTTTCATGCTTTACCCAATTTTTATTTCAAGGCTACATAATTTTAAGTTTCATTTACGATAAAAATATAGCACGGAGAGGACAAATTTTGCTGAATTCAACAGATAGAGGACAAGTTTTTCTCTAAGTGCCAAAAATAGGAAGTGGAAGACATGAAATTTCATTCCATCGAGGGGTCTCCGTAAGTGCCCCACACCCTCCCACGTTCCACTAGAGAAAATCGGATGGGTGGAAAGGGGAATGAGAGGGCGGATGGGGTGGGAAGGAAGAGGCGTCGACCAATGGCGAAGCTTGATTTCCATCCCCTCTCCCTCTACCGACACCACACTCCAATCTCCGCACGCTTGTCAAACGAGTATTATTATGAATTCGCCAGAATTAACGCCGGGGCCGAATGCCACCGGCGGCGGGGCTTCGCGCAATGGCGAGGACGTGACGAGAAGCCTTCATATATAAAATTTTTCACCCCTTTCCCCTTTTTTTCGCCCCAACTTGAAAAAGGGTTAAGAGCAGTAGTTTGGCGGGGTTTTCCCGGCTGCGGAGAGAGGCGAAGCGGCGGAGGACGACGGAGAGGGGTGGGCGAGGAGGGAAAGCGGAGCGGAGGGTAGCAGCAGATGGACGGGATGAAGAATCGCCGCATTAAAGATAATTAAAAGAGGTCGGGTGAATTGAGCCTGTGATGAAGAAGTGATTGAGACGAATGGAAGCATTTTCGGGGGAGGGGGAAGATTGGGTGGGAGGAGGATGCGGAAGGGGGGGAGGAAGGAAAGAGGGGGTTAAAAAAAAGGAAAAGAAGACGGGGGGAGGGGGTGATGAGATGGGGAGGAAAACGGGAGATACATGAGAGATGCCTGCAAAGAATGTAGAAAATTAAGAGGCTCAAAGCAAAAGGATAATACGGAGCGGAGGAGCTGGCCCACGCCCACGGAACAAAAAAAAATACCCGGAGGATTTTATCCACTCTGGGTTCCCTTTCAATACAAGAGACATAAAATGCCATTTCAGAAAGATGATGGGCAAAATACCGAGGGCTGAGCAATCGGCAATAACGTAATTTCCATTCGTGCACCACGAGAGCACAATTTTACCAGTTTTTTTCCATGGAATGAAATTATGTGGGAAAAGAAAACGGTAATAACGGAAAGGCATAAAGAATACTTCGATTATTGAAATTGGAAGAAAATAAAGAATTTCATAAACATCCATTAAAATTCTGGATATGTTGGAGCATTTTAGCTTTTATGAGTTTAAGACCCAATTACTCATCGTTCAAGGCGATTTCTCACACCGCATATCAAACACTTTTACAGCATTGCCTCGTCTTCCAAACGAAGCTAAATTATATTTTGCGCACCAATTTTAACACGAATAATCTTAAACCCAATATATTGAAATTAAGCTCTGTGACACACACTGAGTGATTCTAAAAGTATTTAGTTCGGCAATGAAGTTATGAAGGTGTGCTTTTTTGTATGCCAAGTGAACTGTTTTGCATGTGTTACGCCAGATTTCAGCCAACAACAACTGGAGACTACCAAACCAGAACAACGCACACTGTTAGATAATTTAAGCGAACTTAGGCATCAATGAAATTCTAATCCACCAGAAATGTGGCTTCCTTAGCTATCAGCGTACGCTGCATCATTGAAGCCTGACATTACCAGGCCAAATTTACGCCTTCACGGAGCGCAAGACGCCAATATTTTCGGTACTCTTTAGTCGGATAACACACTGTTTAACATTTTAAACATTAAGTTCGTAATTTAATTACGAGCGCACTATTCTATAATTAAAAGTTAATGAGTTCGACATTACTGGCAGTTCCAGAATATTATAAATGACGACGCAAAACCACATCAATCTCAACTATATAACAAACTGTGGAGGCAATCATTCCCATAAAATTGATTAATTCATTTTACATCTCAAATTGGTCACATTAATAAATTAATAAACCTATGGACCATGCATATATTAATCACGTGGCCACATGCCATTTTTGCAATTGCCCACATTCCATTTATTCCAATTAGTACCGTCTCCATAGGGAATTTTCAAATTATGAACCAAATTTTAACGAACGAAAATGCCTTGGACACTCTTTAATTAGCTTAACAAACTAACGGGAATGCTGCATACACTCAAATAGATTGTTTCTTTGAATTCAACGTTCGCTATAGTAATGTTCAGAAGAATTTTGCGGCGGCGGTGATGAGTCGAAATATGGAATGACGTAATATGATGGATATGATAGGAGCGATGACGGCTGCCAGGATAATTCACCACTGCCACACTTTGGTACACCCAGAGAGACCATGGCACAAAGCACGGCTATTTACCTAAAGAGAAACTCCGCAAGATGGTAACCTTGGGGGCACTGATTAAGAAAAAAATGAAACGAGCATTAAAAGCCATTCATGAATACGAAACGCACCGAGTGGGGAAAAAACCTCAGGGAACACAAAATTAAAAATAAAATCAAGGCTTTTTTCGGCGGATCCAGTAAATATTATTTGCATAACGACAATGCGTGGGGGAGCCGACCTCTTCCCCTTAACTCCCTCATCACAGCCATCAATAACTCTCGAACGACGAAAAATTACCGTGAAACAGTCGACTAACGCCGCCATTAGGGGATAGACTGGATAGGATCCCCGATTCCCCTTTACCCCACACGTTTCCCAAAGACATTTAACTATCCCAACACAGTCGAGCCCCACCCACGACTATTCCCCATCCTTCCCCATGAATCCCATAGAGTTATTCCCCCAATAAAAGTTTATCTTCCGTCCTTAGCAAGGCTTCTCCAAGAGGGTGGGATGGAAGGGGAGGAGGAGGACGGGAGGAGAGACAGAGAGTGGGAGAAGGATGGCGAAAGGGGAAGAAGAGCAGACGAATGTCGGAGAAGAGAAGGAAAAAGCGACCGAAGAACCCATTCGTTGGAGGGCGCGCATCGTGGAGGAGGAAGAATGAGGTCGGGCCTCAACGTCTCAAAAACTTTTAATGCCCCCGGGCCGCCATTGTAATAATGACAATAATAACAATGAGAATAACAATATTAATAATCATGATAACAACAATAATAATAAGTCAACCTTTACGGCCAACCGGAGGAGGCAGTTACTGTTAATGGGCGGAAAGAGCGGTGGGTGGAGAGGGGGGATAGGGGAAGGGCGAGGGAGGGGAGGTAAGAGTGGTGGGGGAAAGAGGGGAAGGAAGTTAAGGTGCGGGGATGAGTGGGAGGGGAGGCAATAGTCTGAGATCGGGGGAGGGTGGGGGTTAGAAGAAGGCACTGTACTGGAAAGCCCCTACAAGCCTCACACCCTTATCCCTCCCCTCTTCCTCACCTCCCCCCCTATGACCACCCCACCTTACGACCACCCCGCCTTCCTTATATCCCTTCCGTCTTCCCTCCTCACCCGACCCCCATCCCATGACCGCGTTCAACGGAAGAGGATCCCGCACGCAAAAGCCCTTCCTTTCATGAGGGACTCTTCCCAGTGAGGAGAGGAAAGAGAAAAAAATATACATCTACGCCCCTTTCATAACAGCGCCCCGACTTCTGCCGTCCAAAACTGCCAGCCACCCTCACCTACCTCCGCGTCCTCATTTCGTAACCCCTTAACACACACACACCCCTATCCCGTCCTCGCAAGCACAAAAAAAACTTTCTTCCTTGAACTCACACCATTGCACAGGCTTCGTCCTCCACCACTCCCCAGAGCTTCCGATTTCTTCAGCGACGATCGCCGCCTCCGCCCTCCCGGCCTCTGCCTTCGCGGCAGCGGGTGAACGGACCCTCTTCGGCCAAGTGACAAAAAAACCCACCCACAAACAAGTTAAGATTCCCCTCCGTCGACGTGAATAGCCTCCCATTTCTCTGAGAAAGGAGCAAAAAAAATTGTCATCAAATACCGCGATCTCTGCCCAAAACGAATGAACATCGCACAATTGTTCATTACATAGCAGTAGGCCCCCTAGTTCCAGCGGCGAATTCGAACTAGGAAATATAAAGATTCAGATGAAGACTCACGGATCTTGACGGTTTTACGGACCTCTTCTGATAGACCTTCTGGCCCGACATGCCGACTCTTGACACCGTCCCGCGAACGCGAGGGTTATGGATACGAACTGGAGAAAAATGATCACGTAACTAAATCTTTAAGGAATACTCGTGAATAGTAAGTGTATGCTTCAATTCGCATTTTATTTCAGCTGACAGTGAGCAATTACATATTTACTAGTAGTTTCTTCACCATCCTCGCTAATAGCACAACATAAAATAGACTGAGCTAAGCCCACAGACAACAACTCGAAACGAGAAGTTTTTGGTTCATGACCCAGGCAGCGGTACCCTTATATGGGCTATATTAATGGTTTGAATAATATTGGTTGAACCAGGTCTAAAGCAGTTCGAAGAGAGGGCATTAGGGCCCTCTGCCGAACCAGTAGCCAAAAGGACGTTTCGGCGTGGATTGGACTTCGTCCCGAAAGAAATTAGAAGTTATTCGGAGAAAGTTAAAACATACGACAAGCTTCATTAAAATTTAAAGTTTTAACTTTAGGAAGAGAGGAAAAGAAACTTTAAGCCCCATTATCATCCTTACTAAGACCAGGCCTAAGTATAACCTCTCAAACCCTATTTTAATTTGAACCCCATGAGTATCGCTTTTGGGCTGAGGAATTAAAATAGTCCTCTTTTCTGGCAGTACAACAGCCACAGGGTACCAATGAGTTTCAATGCAACATAATTACATCCCCACTGAACAGCTTTTGCGCACACGATATAAGGTAGGCGACTAATGTCCTTGTATTCCATATTACACACACACCATCGGTGCGGGTCGTAGGGTACAGGGAATACGTCTTTTACGAATGAACGGGGACGATCTCGCTCATCTATTAAAAATTCGCTCTTTCGTACCGCTCCCAATAATGCGGTACTCCGCTAAGGGGGGAAAACTTTACCAAAGGAGTTGGAGGCAAAAAGTCAATTTTCCCTTCTTCCGCGGGGGCTCCCTACGGAGAGAGAGAGAAGGAGATCCATTCAGAAGAGGAGAGGACACAAGGCTCGAGTCTGCGTGGGCGAGGGGTGCGGTGGGCCTAACGTCTCGAAGAATGGGTCGCAGAGTTATATTGGTGGAAGGGACTGATGCGTGTAACGACCCGATGCCGCCGTTGTCGCGGAAGAGACACCCGGAGGAAGCGACGACCCCAGCCGGGCGACCTCGAGCCCCGACGCCCCGGAATAACCGATTCATGTTCTCACACCAACGCCATACCCCACGAATTATAACCAGGACGTGTGGCAGGGGGTGTAGTGGAAGAAGGTATTTTACATCACCGGGAATCAAAAAGTGCTCTGCGAATACGCTATTATTGGGTATTTGAATTTGGACAGAGAAAGACTTCACCGTAAATAACCCAAAGAAAATCGATTACGTTTTCACGTTCCTTCCGTGGTGCTAGCCTCTATTTAAAATGTATATTCTCTTCACAAAAAAGCATAACTTAGCGGAATCTTGACATAGACGAAGAATAAAATATTTTTGTTGAGTAATAACTTGGAAATTTTCCAAGCAACTAAGCGTGGAAAATTATTCTTTTCAATCTTTAACTTTCGTTCAACAATGCTGGTTTATATCACATGATCAATAATACCCGCTATCTCACTCAGAAATACTGTATATATAATATATAGTAATTTACGGAGAATTCTCTTATTTTTAGGGTGCGGTATACCCTTTACTATCGATGCACCCTTCTACAAAAATCCTACCCATTTCAAATTTTCGTGGGCCAAACCTAAATCACGTCAGGGTCGCGATTAATGCGGAGGTCAATGAGCAGTTTTCGAGTCTATTCTTATTTTATCCGTGTGGCCTAATTAGCCAGATTACCCGGAGAAAATACTAATTTCGTCGGAGTACAAAGTAAATTTGGTTTCCCAGTTCCTAACTAGATACCTTAACCTTGTAGACTATCATCTTACGTCAAGGAAAATACATCCTAGCTCAAAAAAGAATTCAGTGACTCTTCGGTTTGTATTATAGAATACAGATTGTTTTTTAAAACAGCAAATATTCATTGATATATGCGTAATGCATAAACAAATTATTCATCAATGGGTCCCAAATACTTCAAATTCTAAGAGTAGCAACGCTAACGTATAAATAGCGTATTTCTAGGGGCTCTCAAAGTACATTATCATATTCCCATTCGATGACCCCAGGTTTTTTTTTACATGAACTACCTATAACCCATGACCCACCGCCGACTATCCCACCAAAAAGAAATAAACCTCAGTCCATTGACAACGATAACAAAGCTCCATGAACACGGCAGATTTTCCTTCCCGGAATGCTTTGCCGCCGTGAAAAATCGGCGTGGACGCGGTTGAGGGAAAAAGTCTATCTGCCCTCACCCGACCGCTATGTATAGAAAAGACCGGGGGCTCACCTTTCGTTATCTCATTCAGCACGAGTTGAACGTCGTTAAGCAAGTGCGATACAATGGAGACACCGTGGGAGGTAAAGAAAACTTTATTCCCTAGTTTGTCTGGCTGAGGTCGTCGACACCGGCACTACCAATTGAAACATGCGAGGAGAGGCATTAGTCGTCTTCTTCCGAAGGAAGACGGGAGAGAGAGAGACGCACAATAGCGAACAGCCTGTTGTAGCAGTCCGAAGCCCTCCCGCACTATTCCAAACGTATTTCCATTGGGGACGATTCATATGGTTATCATCGGTGGGTTCTATTGTATTTTAGAAACCGACAAATATTTGCGCCCCCGTGAACGCTGAGTCCGGCGAAAATGCATTTAAGAAAAGTATTTCGATGGCTAAAAATGTATAGCCGGCAGTTTGACACCCAGCAAATTCAGGAATGTAAATTGCAGCGAGAATAACGTGACAATCAACCCCGGGTTACTGCCGAAGTTTTCTTTCAAAACGGCCGTTTTAAATGGCCATTAAATTACACAATTAGGGACGAAGATTACCACTAAATCTCTGAAACTTTACCCATTTCCCTCGACCAAATTGCAGCAGCATCTTTACACACAAAACTAAAAAAAAAGAGGAACCTAAACGTAAGAAACGGTAAACGCCCAGTAAAGGAAAAGGAAAATTAGTCTTCCCGGTCGTATTTCCCCATTATTTCCGTGGGCACCAAGTACTGTATGGTGCTGTTGCAACTGAACCGGACTCGAGAAAGATCCACAAACTAGGGAGTTCACGTAACTTAGGGAAAAATATATGAGTACCGACTCTTTCGCAAACGCACAACCATCCTTAACCGTCCAATTAGTTCGATTCTTTTCTCTTCCCGAAAAAAAATAGAACTGCGTCTAGTGGTTACATTTCATTCACAAAAATCGTCACAAATTCCCCCACTGAATATTTACTCTACGTATTGCCACCGCAAGACTACATTTTACAGGTAGCTAACACTTAAGAATTGAACAAATCGGCCAGCGGAAGAGAAAGATAGTAAAGATATTCCTTCCACCTTTGTGGTAGATCACCTTTCAAAATAACATCCGTTGTCTCTGGAGTGATTTCATGGAATGCGCTCAGCATTTTGAATGATAGGAATAACTTTGTGATTCCACGTAAAATTATTTTACGCACGACCTAGGTTACGACATAGCACGTCATCATCAAGTTGATTTCGTGCTACGTCATCGTACGTATGTGATAAATTTTAGCGAAATTTCAAAGTTACTCTCTTCACTCAAAATTTCATAATAACCATTTTTATCAGTAAGGCGAGAACATGAAACAAAAAAACCTAGCCCTTCTGACAGAATCTCTTTTGAAGCTGAATACACGTTCACCTTCAGCCAGTTCCCCATTTTACATTCCTAGTAGTTCCTCTGGGCCCACGCCTGCTTGCTACACGGTCCGTCTTACCGGGAACACCTTATGCCAACACACACCCATTGCGCACCCACCGCCGCCGTTTGACCTCCATGCAAGCACACGCAGTCTCACTCCTTCCCCGCTTTAAACGCCCCCCGCCCCCCCCCAACCCTCTCCCCGCCCAACCCCACCCCACCTCCCCTCAACCTCGCCCGCCCATTCCGACAATAACTACGGTAATGGCAATAGTAATAAAAATAATAATAACTTTTCCTTTATGTTCCACGTCACGGTCCCCGGCCACGCTCGCTTCTTTTGTGCCGTGCTGCTAGGCAACGTTGGGCGGGTGGGTGGGTGGGAGGGCGTTGAGGGGGGTAGGGAAGGGTGGGGGTTGGCGGGAGGTGGTGTGAGGAGGTCTGGGGGATGGGGTATGGGGAGGGGAAGTTGAAGGAGTTGGAAAGGGGAGAAGACCGAGCCGAAGCCCATAGATACAGGCATCTACACTTCCTACGACTGTCCTCGTTGCTTTAGTCTTCGTGTTCGTTCCTTACAACAATCCTTATCCACACAAAACTAATAGTATTTCCGTTCACGTTTGAAAGCAGAAGGCGAGAAATCTGAACGAAAAAAATTATTATTTTGGGCAATCACGATTTGACTGATTTCATTTCTCAAAGAAAACTAGAAGCGAGTAAAAAAAATGAATCCCTTCCGACTTTGGATGCGTGTTATCGCATCTCTCCAGGACCGAAGCAGTAAAATCCTCACTGTCCAGAAAGACATGTCAGAGAGTTGTTGAGTCTGATAAACAATAAGCTTCCTTTGCGGCATTTCGGCATTTTTAGTCGGCCCCGGTGGCGGCGGGGTAAAGTCCTCGCATGCTAACCCGAGAGTCGCAGGTTGGAGTCCCGCCTGGGTAGAATATTATCTGCCCAGGACATGGGTGTTTGTGTCTCGTACGTTGATACTGTTATCCACCCGACGTAAATTGGCCCATTGTGCTGTATTCGGGACAGTGAACATAAATAAATAAATAAATTTATATATACCTATTGCTGTTGAAAGAAGATAATTTGAAATTCCCATTATGTTATCGCAGATAATGGCATGGTGATTCATACTAACCTACGATGGTACCATACACAGAGCGTAGACGAATTTTTGCGCCACTGTATTCTGTAGAACACGTATTAAAAAACGAATATTCTATTAAAAGAACCAGAAGGAGTGATGAATCATTTTTTTTAATTCAGACAATTGACGGATACCAATCGTTGCTTTTCAGACACGATACGCTCGCCAAAACTTCACCTCATTCCAAATGTCTCTCAAGAGAGCACATCCGTACCATATCGGCATGGAAACTGGCTTCAATTTCTTGGAAAGTATCTCTAAAAAATACATGATACGTGAATACAATGGCTGGTATTTGGGTATCATGAGAAAGATGAAATAATTTTCTTAATATCAAGGCTCCATTCATCAAATACAGCGATATATCGCTCCAACTTCCGACAACTCTCTCGCGTCGCATTACAGCAAGCTTTTCACGAGGCTTATAAGAGAGCTGCAGTCGAAACCAAGGGGGCAGCGTGGTCGGAAAATCACGCGACATTCAACGTGCAAAAAATCCATTGAACGGTGCGCGGCGTTTGACGGCGTTCGGCGTCGGACACAGGGGCCGACACTTTTACGAGGGAGGAGGAGATGAGACGGGGCGGATGGGGAATATGCAACGGAAGGCTTGAGCCTCTCGGATAGTGAACCCGGCCCTGCTGAACGAGGGACATGGCGCGCGTACGAGCACATATATACATATATATATATATATATATATAAAAGGACCTCGGAGATGAATAAAAACAAATTCCTCCAGCGACGGAGCTCGCACAAGAGCAGTTTACCTTCCTCTCTCCGCTCCCTCCAGACCTTAAGGCCATCAGGGAGGACGTAGAATGAAATAGACGTATGTATGTCGGTATTTGGGGGAGAGGGGATGAGGATTGCAAGGTTGAAACGGTGCGGGTGGGGAGAGATGGGAAAATACGGGGTGAAAAAACTTTTCCCCTTTCACAATCTCCCTCGTGGAGCAGAGCAGACCTTCTCCCCTTTCGCACGTAACGTCCTTGATAATAATACTTATAATAATAATAACAGTAACCGTTGCAATAACTTTTAAGCCGTTTTGGGACGTAGGCTGAAGAGTGGAGTTTTTCGCATTGGGGGAGGAAGGGAAAGAGATGAGACATAACCATTACGCCGGGCAGGCCATGAGCTCTTTTTTCCCCTCCCTCCTCCACATCCACACTCCACCCCACCCTAGCCAACCACCCCTCAAAGTACCCCCCACCCAACATTTTCCGTCCTTCAAAACGATCTCTGAAGCAGCTTACGCCTGGGCCCTGCGGAGAGGGTTACTACAGGAGGGAGGGGTGAAACACAGTAGAGGAAGGGATGGAAGAGGGGGAGGGAAGGGGGGGTGAAGATTCTCCTCCTCATGAGATAAAGAACGGGGGAAGGCGGGGAGGTTGAGGGGCGAGCCGAGGAATTTGACGTGGAGGGAGGGACGGAATATCCTAGTGGAGACGAAGGGATGGTAACATTGTGGGAGAAGTCCAAGCTTAGCGGGATGAGGAGAGAGCGGAGGCGTTATGGGGTGGACCTTGAGCTGAATGGGGTGTCCAGGAGAGGGTAGGGGGGGGGGGGAGAGGAGGTTGATATCGCATCGCCAGGGTCTGAGCAAGGGATAACGGCCGAGGAGGAGGGGATACGGAAGGGTATGGGGGAATTGGAAGGGCCAAAAGGGTATTTGCCGAGGGAGGCGGGTCGGGAGGGGTTTGAGGGTTGGGAGTGTCGAAACGGGCCGAGGGAAAGGGAGGGAGCCACCATACACCACGGGCGGTGGCGGCGAAAGGCAATCACGATTGTGTTATAGTATTACGAGAATGGACTAATTAACAAAGGTTGCGTCCCGGACGATAAGAATGGACACGCGAAACTTTTTTTTTTCTTTTAACCGGACGAAAATGAAAGTCAAAGAGTCCGCGTGGATGGCTGCGGTAATATTCGCCAATTTTTAACTCGCAGGTGCTTTGCGTGCGCTGAATGGTTAACGTCGTCGGAGAGCGGAAACGCCAACAATAGAAAATTCAACACCATCGTAGAGAGGTCGGCATTAAAGAACTTTTTAAGCGACGAAAGTTTAAAACACCCCTAACACTGATACGGTAAGAAAAATTGAAAGTTTACACGTGTACACACTGCCATGAACCATAACCAGGCAGGTGAGACCACTGCAGTGGCTGTCAATTTTCACACTTGTTTAGAATGATAATAGGGAGCTAGCACTACTTTCGACGCATTGCAGTCTGATGTATTTCATTATTGAAGGATAGCACTAAATTACGTCAAATGAAGTCTTGAACAGCCACGATATTCCCTTAAGAACTAACAAAGGAGTAGGAAAAATAATCTAACTGCAAAACTGGCATTCAAGTACCAACAGGAAAAACATTAAAATTCAGTCGGGAAAACGTGAGAATTATCTTAGCCACGGGAACTGATGATTGTGATCTGAGCCACCAGTGTAGAGAGAATAAAGGACAGAAGGATTCGATGCAAGGATGACTGTTCTAAAAATACGACCGCCATCAGGTCCACATGTCCCCATGACAGGCCACCTCAGAGTGCGTTCGACTGATGTGCTAGGGCTAAAAATCTTATGATGGCACAGTATGATATTTATAGCCTTTGATCAAACAAAATTAAATGAAAACACTAAAGCTGGCGTATATCCCGGCGACAGAAAATGAGCACCGGAAGCACAGGCGCTTTGAAGGAACAGTCCAATAAATCACTGCCTCTGGGCTGGCTGGCTTCCGTCGCATCTGCAAGGCTCAGGGCCTTGGCAAACACTGCCACGACACTTAATCACAGCAGGTAAATGACGCAGCAAATCTCGCACGACGCGATGAGAAAGAAAATACGTTATTCCCCGACAGGAAAGCAACACATTATATATCTTCCATTAATCTTATGAAAACTGAAGCAACATTTTGACGTTTAGCAGTACGTTTTAATAGAGTATGCAAAGTTACCAGCCTTCGCAGTACCCGCACCACGTGCAGCTTTCCCTACTAACGGCTACGGCGCTCTACCGGTCAGTTTTGGCACATTTTCGCCACTACGCCAAAAAAGAAACCAAAGCATAGTAATACCCTGGGCCCGCTTTCCCTATTCTGCTCAAGCTAGGATCCCTTCTGGAAGGACTACCTTGAGAGCCAGCATACTGTTGCCCGCGACCCACCACTAGGAGGTATATGCGGTGTACTGACACACCGGGTCACTGGGCTGTTTAATGTATTTATGGATAAATGTGTTAGAGACGCATGTAGTGAAAACGACGGTGTTTTGATTGGAAATGTAAACGTGCGAGTTCTTCTATATGTGGAGGATGCTGTTTTGATCTCAGACAGTCAACAGGGATTACAGAAGCTCCTAGATAAGTCAGGATAACATAAGAGTAGACTAAACGCCGTGGCTATGAGTTATCTGAGGAGTATTTGCGGCAAAAGTAGAAAGGATAGGGTCAGGAATGAGTGGGTTAAATGCTCCAGTAATTGACGTGTATGAAAGGAGTGTGCTTCGTTGGTTTGTCCATGTTGAGAGAATGGATGAGAGTCGAATAATGAAACATATATGAGAGTAGAATGAATGGTGTGAGAGGTAGAGGTAGGCCGAGAAAGTTGTGGTTAAATGTGGTTGAGGAAATTCTTAGGAGGAGGAATATTAGGAGTCTTAAAAACAGGAGGGCGTGTATGAAACATGTTTGGGGGTAAATGAGGCAAAAGAGGTTTGCAAGGATAGGAGGAAATTATGTTTGCAAGAGGTTTGCAAGGAGGAAATTATGGAAGCAGAGTTAGGTGTACAATTATGTATTAATGAGTGAGACATTTCGACTGTGCCTACCCCGAAAGGGAACGGCGTGATATGTATGTATGTATCTTATGAAAACAGAACCATTGAAAGACTGTTCTCCATACGACGCTCGCAAAACCCAAATACGGATACATTAGGCGAATCTCATTATTACAATTATTATTAATCGCATACAATAATACTGAGGAGAGAAGAAGAAAAATTTTATTCTTCACCTTTATCTAATTTGCATTCCTCACTTGGTCACAACATAAAACAGCTGTATCCGTAATTCGTCAGTAATCGCCGTTCATCACCACAATTCGCAATGTATGTAGTGTGATATTACACACAAACGATACCGAATATAATGAGAGAAGGGCACTGACCTCTATAATATTCTCCTACTACGGACAGATGATTAAATACGCAGGAACAAAACTACTGAAACATTATTTGACGTGCCAAAGCCTTCACTCTAAATTCGAGAGGTGACAACAGCAAAAAAACTAAAACCAGATGCATAAATAATTTAATGTGTAATATACCAAATTATTCAAAAATGCAATAATGATATATTAAGTAATTAATCATCTAAGCATTTTCTCAATGGCTATTTTCAAGCATTAGTGGCGTAGAGACCTAACTACGCTAAAGAGTCAATTCATCATATCTCCTCGCCACTGCCCTTCACAATTTTCTACTATTGTTCTCCTTACATTTCAATATCTGAGAAACGAAATGATGTCTAATCTCGTATTTCCTCATATCACCCTTCAATCGAAGTCAGGCATTACCGACTACCGCTCGCCAGATGAAAAGACAATTTGAATTGTTGGTGAAGTGCCCAAACATCCTGATACCACGCTATCAGAGGAATTCTAGCACTAAGTCACGTTTGGTAGCTATCGTGAGGGCATTGGGAAAGTCACCATCACCGTGAAATTGTCTAACAGCTCCAGGAGCACAAGCCTTTCATGGTTTTAAATGCAACAAAAGTAATTCTAAGTATCCTATTTACGGGGTCGTAGAAAAGAAGCATTCACGGTAAACACCCTTCCAACACCCTTACTTAGTTGGGACTCTACCCAGAAGGACAGAAGGTTGAGACTCAGTGCCATCAATAAGTATGGACTGCGCTAAACACTAATTGCACAAAGCCATTCGAAGCCCTTTATTATTGCCCGAATTTGAATAGTCTTTAAAAATCCTGATTTGATGCAAATCGTGCAGGAAAATGACTTCCCAGGAGTATGCATTGAAATAAAGAATAGTGACGAAAAGAGTATGGGTTCTAAGTACTCGGCAGGAAACACAAAATAGTTTCGTCATCATGAAGACGAATGCCCCCAATACATAAAGCAATCATGTTAGGAGCCAATACCTACCTATAAGAAATCACCGTCGGCTGCTAAGTGTTTTGTTTACAACAAGAAGAAGGCGCTAAGCAGCCTAGAGGCGATGAATGTGTGCGCTCGAATCGAGGCCAAAGGAAATACTTGGTGCTAATTGCACGATAAACGGAGGAGGCGTCGGGATATAAGCATATTGTTATCGTGTTTTTCAAGAATAAGTTTTCTATACGCGCTGAGCGGGACAAAGGCGCCCATACGTGTGCCGTTTAGCGCTCTCGCAGCGGAAATTATCGCGGTCCCTCAAAAAGTCATATTATTCTAATGGAACAGATACGAGGAAAAGGAGAGGGGTGCTTAAAGAGTCTCCATGGTGCATTCTAACAGCTTGAATAGGCAAAAAAACAGGAGACGAGGATGCAGTTAAACTCGCAGTTTGCCTTACAAACAGCTTTCCTCTTGATTATACACGGTTTCCTCGTGCATATCTTTCCGTGCATTAACAATGGGGTGTCCTTATTCATAGTCCAAAGCTAACACACTTCACAAATAATTCCGCGCCGAGATTTGCAAACTCCGAAGGCGCTTCGCAGTTAAGATTTTCTCCCTTTCACGGCATTACTTGCACGTTGTTCATAGTGGAAATATCTACAAGAAACATTTAAGAGATGACGAAAGATTTTTATTTCTGTAATGTCATTTTCAAGGAAGCTCTTATGCGGTTGAGGAAGCGTCATTTCCACATATATTAGCTCAATACTGAATTTAAAATCGTTTACGCAATCACATTTCTTCACAAGGCAAAATGAAAATTTTAAATAACACATCGTTGATCAAGGATTTGCCAAGTTCAATTAGACAATAGAATTCCATACATATGGTAACAAATACAACCACAAAAGTCACTTGAAAGGAATACGTGCGATAATATGTCAATATCCCTATAGGAGGAAATTTTAGCAAACAAGATGAACTGATATTCATTAGCCTCTGACAGTAAAGATATGAGAAAGTAATTAAAAAACGATCTTTCCTGTATTATCGAGCTTTTCAGGGAGCATTAAATTTCGGTACACAAAGCAGTAAAACTTCAATAAAATAACAAAATGGTATCACCACAGTAAAATAAGGCTTCACAGATATAAGTCGATGTGTCACAATTTCTCCGGGTCCATTATAAATAGAAAACAAAAATTAGCTCAACGAAAAGCATAAGGTGAGCCAATCATAGAGCTACACGGAAGAACACAAATAGCAATGAGTCCAATTCGTAATCGTCACGGCTATAATCAGGCCGCCTACCTATTTTGAATAAAGCATTATTGAAACGATCTTCCTATTACGAGTAAAAACCGGATTCAAGAGATTAACTAATTAGGTATACATTTTAAGAGAGCCATTAGAATTACGTAAGGGAGTCATCAGCATATACGTCCGGACCTATTCATCATGTGCCGACTGCATTACATTCCAAGCGATGGAAAAATTTCCTGACTCGGAATCCAAAATTTACATGTTACCCGAACTAACCCCACTACTGAGAGGCAGCAGTCTCAGCGGAAGGCATTGATGGCACAGATCGAGAAGATCAGACTGGTATCAACAGCCACAGCTTCAGGTTCACGGAATCAGCCGGGATACAGCGATGTGGAAGGCAACGGGAAAACCACCACATTAACTTCCCTAGAAGATGCAACCTTGCATCAGACAATCACGCTTAGGATTAAAAGACCAACGATGATTATATTTCGCAAAGCAGGCACTTCTCCAAAATATTCAATCGACGACAAAAGAGGGGAGCCACATCAATGATCTCTTCGTTCTGATTGCAGCGCCTTGTTCAGTCAACTACTCCACAAGCAGGCCGAGTGGCAACATATGGGGGAGCTCCGGCGAATCAAACTCCGTGGGGACCCGCTTCATGACCGCCGAAGAAGACGGAGACGACCGGGGGAGCGCGGACGCCGTCACCGCGGTGCCTGCCGGTGATGCTCGTCACCGCGGGTGGGAGGGTGCATCGGTGAACGGGATATCATGGAAGAGAGGGAGGAATGAAGAGGAGAATGGAGGGATAGGGATATTGAACGAATAGAGAAGTGAGTTAAGGTCGCAACTCACGGCGATATTTATGATTCTTATACAGATACTTTACCCTCCTCACAAGGTCGACACACGAAGTAGAGGAATATATACATTTATTAACTCGAATTTTTTAATTCACCCAGAAGCTATTGTCAAAATAATGATACCCATAAACTATACTGCCTGTATTAATCCAACGAATAAGGAGAAACCTCACATTGTCACTATTATGAGTATTACTAATTACAACTATAGCTATCACCGATAAGGAGGTCTTAGTGGGCATTTCAATTTAATTTAACGGCCATTTTCACTTAATATAAAAACCTACTGCCATGATTATTTCGTTCTATGGTACAGGGAAACTCTCATAACCCTTTGTTCTATCTTCCTTTTTGGAAAAAATATTTCTTGCCGAGAGAGGGTGTTAAAATCCTTCCGTTTTCGATATAACGATATTGTCAATAATAACCTTCGCCTTTACTAGGCGCAGGATGCCATCAATGAAGTTTGCTCTTCCCGATACGCCAGATATTGTTTCTTCGAGCAAATGATAATTATATTAGCGTCCACACATCGTCACCACCTCGCAAAACAGTTTTCCATCGATGGACGCCTCTATAAAATTGGCAAGGAACGTTTCAGTGAGGGGAATGATGGAGACGGTGGTGGAGAAAGCAACGACCGGAGTGAGTGGGAGGAAGAGGAGACAAGAGAAGGAGAGGGATTCTGGGACGGGTGAACCTCTCCAATGACACTCCGACCGAGCGCGGGTCACGGCTGTCTCCCGCCGGCACCACGACCCCAACCACTCCCTCCCCTCCATCCATCCAAACCAGCCTCTCAATGACACCGTCCCTCTCAGGAATTCCTCCCACGCGCAGTCACCCATCCACAATCCAAAACCCACCCGCCGAACCTCCCCGAAAAGCCGCCATCCCCCCACGCTTCCTCACACCCTCTTAAACCCATAAAAACCCTCCCCACTCCCCCTGCCATACACACAGAGAGCGACGCATCCATGGGAGGTGTGCTCCTCCTCATCCCCCCTTTTCTCTCTCTCTCCACACACCAGCACCGCATCTTTCGCCTCCTATCGCCCCCTCCCGACCGACCCGACACCCACGGACCGAGAGAATCTCAACACAGCGCGCCTAATTAGGGCGCCCCCGGGAACACCCGCCGCCCTCCCGCCATCCCCCATAGACATCCATCCACTCCTTCCAGGGCCGCAGCTACGCACACTTGTCTCGCGCGGCCCCGTAGACCACCAACACTCAACCGCCGTGAATAACCAATCACGGAGGGATGAGAGGAGGGAGTCGGAGGAAATAGGCAGCCTCTTCTTCGCTAACCAACCCTCATACTAACCCCCCCCCCCACCCAATCCCTCCGCCTCACTCGCCCCTTTGAAGGCAAAGGCGGACCCGACGACGGCTGGCGAGAAGAGAGCCGAATGCAGGGGGGCGGGGAAAAGGTGGAGAAAGAGAGGCCCCTCCGGGTGCCGGGGAAGGTTTTAGAGGGCGACCCCGCGAGAATCTCTTCCGCGCCTCCGGGGTGCAAAACGCTATACCGCGCCCAATTAGTGCGTACGGGAAACTTACCGGTTTCGCCCTCCCCACACGCCTTGATAATGCCCTTCAGGAATCACCTGCGCGCAACTAAATACCTTACACCACTGCCGATGCATCACTATCATCAGACGTGTGCCCTGGAAGTGACGCAGAGAGGTTGGGCTTGTAGCTTAAACGTACTAGAATGAAGAGATGCGTTCGAGTGTAAAGAAACGAAGGAAAAACAACTGGGCGACTAAGAATTGTTTAAATCCCTCAGATAAAAACAGCATCTTTATCATCGGCTGCCGTCGTCTTCAATCCGACGATTGGCGAGCAACGTTCACTTATCCAATATGTTCCATTTCGGGAACCTTTCCATTTCGTCACGATTACAGTATTTCACGTTTCATTTTCATTACATACCATCCTCCTTATTATGAGTTCAATTTACTATTCCATGCCTTTTTATTGGTACTTGCGATCCCAAAAATGACCGATAACTTAGTCTCTTGTAGTGCAACGTCGTGTAGTGTTTCTTTTTAATTTTGGTCGTGTTCTTTATGGTTCCTATTTCTGATTATGGTAAGGTATTATGTTCTTATTTTGATGGTTTTTTCATTTCTTTTAATCATAAATTATACTTTCTTGATGTTTTGATGATTGTTAAATATTTGTTTCGCAAAAGGGTTGTTAAGGTGTTGATGATAAAAAGGAATTGTTGAGAACAGCTGCTTAGAATGTAGCAGAGTGTATCTTGATCTGAATATATTGAGGAAAAAATAAGGAATTGAGTTAAAACAGGGGTTATGACATCACAGTAGCTCGCATAACGCTCACAAACCATCTCACCCCAATATTTCGTGATATTCTCAGTTTATTCGGCCTTAAATACTCGACTATGACACCACATTGCCACTGTTTCGAATGCTCTATCAATACCTTCTTCCTTCAAAATTATATTGTCATAAAAATACCTCTCCACGTACAACATCGGCGAAGCTGAAGTTTCCGACCCGTAAAAAACTGATACTTATTTACGCTATAAGTTCATAATTTCTTGGAGGTATTTCACCTTTCATTCATCGTAAAATCAAGATTTATTTGAGGTTATCCTTCGCGTTGGAAATCAAAGGGATTGCCGGAGCAAAAATTTCCTCAATTATTTGATTGATTCATATTCTAATCATTTACATTCTAGCATGGCTATCGTAAAATCATGAGAATATTTCCCTCTTTGGTTTTTGGGGAATATTTCACGGCGGTCTAAAAAAAAGTCGAGTTCTTTTCGCATGAAGACGTCATGGGAGAGTAGATTTATCACTTCGGCACTCTCTAAGCTAATGAGACCTGCAGAGAGGAATTTCCAAGAGCTCGGGCGTCCAATTGACTTCAGAGATTCAGAGATGTTGTTCAGAGAGGAAAAAAAATATTTTAAGCAACGAAAACTCCTGTCAGAAAGTCTCAAGACAGTGTAAGACTAATCGAAAGTCTAGTTGGGACATTAATAGTAATTTATGCCAAAACGATACGCAGTCGGGGACTCGCAATCTCTTGAAGAATAGGACAATGACTGATGAGAATCAAAAACTGGCATCAACAGATTTTTCATGAACATATATGCATTCTATTCTAGTTTAATTTATCATACCACACACGGACTACACTTACTTCGCTCAATCATTTCTCAAGATGACAGCAATAGTCGCCATTTTTTTTAATAAAAGCATATATTTCCGACAATTAGCACATCGCCCAGAAAACTTAAGTTTTCAAAATTCATCATCTCACATTGATTATCGCGAATGGCCTTCCAAAAACAGAACCGTACTTTTTCGATTTTTTCTATAAATTTTCATGCCGCCTATTGGTAAAGGCGATATAAACGTACATCTTCGCCCGAAATTTTGAAACCAAGGACGGTCGCTAGGAATGTTTCTTCCGAGCAAGAAAACCTATCATAAAAAATCGAAGAGATTTTCATGATTACGTTGGTTGTGACTTGCGTAAGCTGGAAATGGAATTATAACACGACAAACACTCCGATTGGATGACTTCAAGCAAAAATTCCTCAAACCGATCAAATGTTCACCGAGAGCTCTCGCAGGGGTGAATGACATAATTTCGATCCGCTGCTAATTCACCTACAGTTACCACGACCTTATGAGGGGGAAAGTACACGGAAAAGGCGGCGAAATGACGGCTCGGGAGACGGTGAAGATTCAACAGGCGGCGGCGCGGGAGGCCATTCGAGCCCGGAGGGGGTATAAAAGAGAAGTTTTACTCGGGCCGGGGAGAACGTTGAACTTTTATTTCTTCGGCAAAAACGACGCATGGACAGAACGTATGGAGTGATATACGACTGCCTAGCAACACCGTGGGTATTCACAACAGCGAATCGACCCAAAAAGATGTACCTGAAGAGCACTAGATAATCCAAATAAATTGGATGGAAGGCATTATAACTGCCTTAGCAAGACAATATGAAGAATGGGCCAAAAATTTTCGGTAAAATACCAGTTCCCTTTATCCACGAAAAACACGAATACCCCGAAAACTTTTGCGCGTTCGTTCCTCTTAATAATATCATAAAGTAAACAGGAGTATGATCCATATGAATAAATCATGGAATCAATCCATCAAAAACATCTCACCACGAGCCCTAATGTCTACAAAACTTTCAAAACTCTACGAGATAATTCATATACAAAGAATGGGAGAAAATACAGCAGATACAAAACGTTTGAAGTACAATTATTATCATGAGGTAATCTACCGCCCAGGGTAGGTTTAAACTGTGGTGAATAAAAATTGACTCGTTCCTTAAAGCAGTCACATGAAGTAAAAAATATATGTATTCCATGATCGAGCTCGCGTGTCACGGATGTTATGATACTGCACGAAGTTGCAGCATAACAAGAATTATAGAAAAATAGCATAACAAGAATTATAGAAAAAAAGGTAACAGTAATATTACAATTAAGAGTAACTCGGTGAAGTTGGACATTACAAAGTCTACTGTTGGACAAAAAACGTACACTACAAGACGAGACTTTCCGGAACAACGAGCCACGGAATACTATTAACGTTATAAATCATGTCGTTTATACAGATCACATCACAACCTTTAGAATCGAACCGTCGAGGTACCAGTATTCTGACGCTAGCCAATTCATGAAGGGGGAACATTCTAACACAGGCTGCACCTTTTTCCTGAACTCTACGGTGAAACATCAACCCGCGCCTCTGAGTCAGGAGAATCCTGATCGTGGGAACAAAACATTTTGCGCTCATTATTACGGCGTAGATCTCGGGGAAGCATAAAAAAACGGGGAAAGCATGCGGCGCAGGGGATATTTCCACGAAAACGAGAAATTGAAAGGGAGCGAATGAATGAAATCATTAACTCAGCGATTCATCATCATCCCGCGAGCAACCTGACAGCGGAGCGGACGTTAAGGATACCCACCCGTTGTGACAGGCGGACGCACGGAGGACGGAAGAGGGAGGCATTGGCGATGGGTAGGAGAGGAGAGAGAGAGAACCGTCAGAACGAAAATAACGAGCACTGCAGAGTGCATACGCAGAGCGTGCGGAGTCTAAAATGCTCTTCTACGTCAACGAAGTACCGCGCCAGCCACCTCTAGGTTGTGAGGCACCGGGTGATTCCACACCAAGTATGTAACACTCGTCCCACTTCGAAGTCGAACTCCATACTCTTCTCTGGCCGCTAGGCTCCGTGGTACCAAAGAGCAATCAGCAGAGCAATTCACCACTATACCAGAGAGGAGAAGAGTGCCATTATGCTCACACGAAGTACAAGGGAAAACTTACAACTGCTTTTCAATGCAGAAATTCTTGATTTGGTGCAGAATCGTTGAGAAACTACCAAAGCTTAGGGCAGAAAACAATCTTACGAAACGTTAAAAGCAGGGTCAGAAATTAGATTGAGCTACTAAACACAAGTACCAAGCCTAGTTCACCTAGCAAGGGTGGGAAATTCATAGCGAAGATACTTTTTTAAACTACTTAAGTCCGTCTAAGATAAAGACACAGGTGAAAGAAGTGCAGCCAGGCAGTACGCACAGCCAACCCACAGGGATTAACGTCACCGATGGTGGCTTTTGTTGAAATCATAGGAGAATGGAACAATTGTTGACTTTTCATTTCTAACTGAGCCAAATACAGTACATTTACACTTATCCATTAAAATGGACGGACTCTATCGTCCCTCATTCCCCGCATAACAAATGACTTAAAAACTACCCTTCGTGCGAAATAACTTCAGCGGACGATCGAGTTGGGGATGTTATTATAGCGGAGGAAGTGGAGCAATGACTAAGGCGATGGTGCGTATGAGAGGAAAACCGGGTGACGATGAGAGAGGAGAGAAAAGGGATAGGATGAACGTGGGTAGGCAGAAATAAAGAGAGAGAGAAGAGAATTAGCGATAGGAAGGTAGGTGGGTAAGGGAGACAGAGAGAAGGAGAGAGGGAAGTAATTAACGACTGGCGGAATAATAAACGATCACAAAGGGACATAAATTAATGCATTCCGGGAGACACACCCTCTTCTGCACGTTCGACTGGTTAGGGGCGAGTGATGGGAGGGCGGGTGGGAGGGTTGAAAGGGGGTGGGGAAGGAAAGACCAATGTGTAAGGGCGAGTGGGGAGAGAGGGAGGGAAAGGAAAGAGATGGATGCCGGCGTGGGACGGGGAGGACGTGAGTTAGGAGGGCACGAGAAAGGGGAGGAGGCAGGGGGAGGGGGATAAAGGGGGGGGGTGAGGTGAACGGTGGAGAAAGGAAGGCCAGAGCCGATTGCGCGAAGAAATTCGACGAGCGGGGGGAATCAAAGTGTGAATGGCCGCCGACGACTCCTACCACAATGGAGCTCATCCATTCTGTCCCCACGATACGAATTCGCTCACACAATTAAATCCATATTTATCTAAAAAGAAACGGAGGAATATTATACATGTATACAGCAGCAGGGGAACTATTAAGATCCAACGGAAACCCTAAGCGTTGATGATAAAAATGAAGGTAACAGAAATAAGGAAAAACAGCGTGGTATGAACTGAAGGTGTCAGCTGAAGACTGAAATAAAACATCACACACCAAAAAAACATAAAAGAGAAAATCTAACATACCTATGCTACAAATTAAACCATAATGAGAAATAAAACACGTGAAACAGTCTGAAACCCGAAATCCGAGATCAGTAAGATTCGAACTCGTACAGGACATGCTAAGTCCAACGGTGGATTACATGCACATACGATATTCAGGGTATTTTGAGTTGTTTCAGCGGTGGTTTCACAGTAAGATGATAGGCATAGAAAATAACGTTGCTTTGGTGGACTAATTAAAACACTTCATCCAGATTTGAACACGAGATTTTAGTCAGTTTCTCAGCGCTCGATCTACTGGGCTCCGATCTAACATAAAGCAAGTATTCACCCTTAATACTTGAACCAGCACAGGTAGGTACAGTACACGACCAGCTCAGGGGACTCGGTCATGAAATATATTAAAGAAACCCCATGGAACTGTAGGCTATGACGGAGATGGGGCAGAGAATCCTAGGGATGAAGAATAGGAGTGAAAACAAAACACTTGAGAAGGAGAAATTCATATGAGAATTAAAAGGTAGATTTAAGACGAGACCGGAGGAGTAGCATATTGTAATTCCATTAACCTACTCCCCTGAGAGTGTAATTACATGAAATATGATGGCTTCAATATCTCGAATTGAAAATTCTAAAATCTGCACCGGTTGAATAAATAGTCACCTAGGTGCACACGCAACTGGCCACAGATGCGTGTGGCGTATGGCGTGTGAGAAAAGAAAAAAAGTAGACAGCGACTTCTCTACATTACGAACTCAGACGAAAAAAATTTTCCGTTCTTATCCCCCACACACTCTCTCTCCCCTTCACGGAATCGGGAGAACAAATAACTCACGACAAAGCACCATGAAACACGTTCCCCGAAACAAGGAAAGCGTGTTTTCCGTAACAAGAGTACAAGGAGGGAGTTGTCGGCAAAAACTATAAAACGAGTTTTTCGCCGTCAATTGAAATCAGTGTGTAGCTCGTAAAGAAGGGTACTCAACTGATTAGAGTATTAACATCGCAGAATTCTATGCGTCTCTCTTCCCTATGGCCTTACCCACATTTTCCAACAATCTCACAGTTTTCCCTAGGTCACTTAAAAAATAACACACAACGTTAGGGAGACATAAACGGAGTCGCGCTGCAAACCTTAAGTGGACTTGAACTGGGGATCACCCAATTGTATAAACTAGTAGTCGTTCATATTCCGTCAAGAACGCCATGCGTGCCACAGTGAGGCTATTTTCATAAGTGATTATCTCTACGGGAAATAAAAGCGTGGCGCTCTTCAGTCAGTTATTCGCATCAGGGTCGAACAAAATAGCTCATTGGAAATTTTCAAATAAATCTACCTATTTTCCACAAATTTCACGCGCAATTCATCGTTAATTGCGCAATTAGTAGAAATTGTATCATTTGATCTAAGCAAATGCATTGAGAGTCGGAATAATAATCATTAGACTAGTAGGCGAATTTCGTCGCACGCCGTCGAACCAATCAGTATCCGGCAGAAGACTCACGTCAGTTTGAACCGAGTCTAAGTATTTGATTCATAAGTTTCCCGCGACGCGAACCGGGTCTACCCCTTCTCGCATATAACTTAGCACAAATAAACCGAGAAAGACCAATTTCTTCCGATTTCACTGAAAAAAAGAGAGTTCAGTTCGGAGGAGAGAGAACCCTTAAACATTTACCCTGGGCCCTTTCGCATTCTGCGAAGTGGACTCGCGATGGAAGTGGAAATATTAATTAAACTGAGGGTGAGCCGACGAGTGGGAGAGTTGCGGGACGTAGGAGGCGAAGTGATAGGAGTCGGGGAAGGGAAGAAAGAGAGGAGTCTGAGGGCGAAGAACGTTGCAGGGGGAAGGAGGAGGATCGCAAAGGGCGGGACTGTATACACACACAGCGTATTGAGATAAGGGACACCTGCACGCGGAGACTTGTAAGGCTGGCGCGAGCGTGGGTGGAACTTGGTCCCAGAGGATGAGGGACTCTCGGCATGGGCACAGGAAGAGGAGGAGGGGAGAGTGGACCTTCATCTGGATGGACGACGTCGTCCCCCAGGTGAATGCAGGGGGCGGATGGATAGGGGAAAAAGGAAGGTGGACGAGCCAGAGGAGTGCCCCTTGCATTTCCCCGCAAATATCACTCCGCGTCTTCATTGCGGGTAATTAAGCGGAGGCCTGCATCTTCCCAGTCGTACGTCATTTGTTTGAAAACTCGCGAGACTCATGGCCAGCGACGGCGTTTTAAATTTGAAGATTCCATTAAAAGCGACCGCGCTCAACTCTTGTGCTCTCCGCGTCGAACACGGCTTATAGACGCGCCAGTCCGAGACGTACTCCTCGTGCTTTTTTTCAAAATAAAAAAAGGACATAAATTCCCAAAAAATAAGTAAAAATGAAGAAAACTCGTAGTCGGCCGAGTTTATCTCTCATGTCCTTCTTGGAAAGGGGCGAGGAGTCCTGTAGGGGGTGAGGGAAGTGAAAGAGAATGGTCATCCTTTTTTTCTTTACTTCCGCACGACCATTCGTTTGTTTGTTTCGTTTCGTTTAGCACCAGCACGCGATGGTACAAGTGAAAATATAATGCAAGGTTGGGGATGATTCCTTCGTGTCCCTCTAACGAGGTGAGATTCCTTCTTACGATCTCCGACACGGCTAGGAGGTAAAGGACAGACATATTTCCTTGAGCAAGACACATTAATTTCCGATTCGTAAAAACAGAATCGCATGAAGCCCTTACGTGCGACTAATATCATCAACCATTAAAGAGTTCTTTCATCGGCTGTACATATAACGTGCGCTAAATGCATGTTGTCTGCAATGGCTTTGACTTCATCTGAAGAAGACCATTAATTAAGTCAGCCCTCGGAAAGGTAGGAAAAATAAAACGCAAATATTAGACCAACTTTTCCTAAGGGTGGCATGGAATTTATTGGAGTGAGAGAACACATTATAAATTTACGAACGACATGAAACGATGAAAAAATGCAACGGATGAAGGTATGGCGGCATGAATAACATAAGCATTCAAAATTGCAGACTTGAGTACAAAAATACATAACCGCTATAATGGATTAACAATCATCGTTGCCGAAGGCGCTATTTTCAAATAACAGGGTTTGTCAGATTCCAGAGAGTAGATATCAAACTCATCCATAAATTAGAACAACAGTGTGTATAAAATATCAATGGAAGACTCACTAAGTATAATTTTAAAAGATCACTAATTCATGATACAACGTTGATATACAATCGGTAATCGAAGGTCGGTTCAGATGATAAATATTCCAAAAGAAAGATGTTTTCAGGACACGAGCAAAGGAATAAAAATATGATTTACTGTTTTGATGGATAATAAATTGCATCTAACCAAATTGTACTCTATTTCGACAGAGCAATAAACTCGATTTTATCGTATCCGATACGCTACTCTCGCATGGACGAAAATTAGATTGAGCCACGAAAAATGGGTAGTAAACGTGCAATAGAGTATTTTTAAGAGTACGAAGGTAAAAAACAGCCAAAAAATAGTAAACATCTCATGGAAAGTTTGCCTAAGAATAACGTTGCTCGGTCACGCGATTTTTTTATAAGACCCCATCCCAAATTCTGATCCCAGAACAATGAAACGTGGCGATAAAAATCCGCCAAATGAAATAAAACGACAATGGCATAAGTCCTACGACAAAACAAGAGAGCGCAACAAGTAAAAGAGACCAAAAAACATGGAGGAAAGAAACAAAAAGACATTCCTATAGGTTATATCGTCGGAACGAAGATAAACTAGTCCTAACACAAAGACGAAACCCTGTGTTAATGTAACCACTGCGTCCAGACGAGCAATAACCACTCCGCGGCGCTACACGATCATGGAATATACCTCCAGCGGAGAACAATTCCCTGCGCCGAAATCTTGTTCAGCTAAAATCCCCCTGCTTTAAACACATTAAATCCCCAGCTTAAACGCCAAGACAAGATATTTTCCACGGCCTTTAAGCAATGACAGCAACGGCACACGGGGTCACGAACATCCCTTGAAAGCATACCTCGACGTACCGCGAGCCTTTGTGCACTTCGGCATTCTCTATTTCCACCGCCCCCCACCCCACGCGCCCGTCAAGAGTGACGTCCCGAGGTGGTCCGGATTGTCGCGCGACACAAAGCACGCATTATCCCGCGCGCAGACACAAACACGGGCGAGAGGAGAAGAAAGTAAAAGGAAGCAGGGAGCCAGTCAGCTCCGCGAGTGAGGACTTTGACTGGAGCGCACCGAAATTAGCCAAACCCCCAAGCAAGCAAGCAATGCATGGAAAAGGCACACGGAATAGAGAACACTCATTAGAATTCTTCCGGAACTCACATGGGAAATAGGAAATAAGGAGAACGACAGGCGGAGGGGACCAGCCAAAAGGACGAGGTTTGACTTGGAACAGAAAAGAGATAGAGGTCAGTTTACGGGCAAAGTATCACCGTATTATTACAAATATTTCAGTTATCACTAAAGACCATTGCAACCGTTATTTTAGACTTTCCAATCCCTTAGTGGCCCATTCACCCTGAGTGTAACCCCTGGTACTCCAGTCGGTAGCAGCAAAAGATAATGGTTCCCACAATTCCGCCTTTATCCAGCTTTTTTCCGCGGAATCTGTCAACTAGCAAGAGCGCACCTCTTAGAGGTATGCGTGCCACAGGTTGGGAACAGAAGATATCCCAAATAGATACACACACGATAACAGGCCATTAGGCGATGACGCACAAATAAAAATGGGGAAGGGATAGGAAATGTCAACTTATTGAGCTGGTGAGGACAGCAGATAAGATAATAAAAGAAGTTCAATCGCACCGGTATTGAAACCATGGCCCTTCAGCTTCGGCGCTCGCCATCCAACATTAATGGTTAGCATTTAAGTCGGAACTAGGCATCCAGACCCTTTCCTCTAAAGGCTTAGGGGAAAGTAACTTAACGAAGAGGTCCAAGGACAATAGATTACGTAGAGGTACTTCAACATCCAACCTACCTTTATCGTACTATCTAATCTACATCAAAATCAATATCAAAATCATATCAAAATCGGAAGAGTAGCAAGAATCTGAACGCCCAGAGGGCCTTATACGTTAGCCCTTTTGATTCCATTACAAAATACCTGTGTGGGTACATAAAGCGAATAAGAGATGCACGTCCGCATTCACCAGCGGGTGGGGCTCACGTTAGCCCAAGAGTCACTCCCATCAACCCTTAATACGACATCAAGCGTCGGATGCTCGCGTTCACATCGCAGACACGAAGGGTGGGCATCACCACGAGCTTTAAGGACTAAGGACGACTGCCCCTCTCCGAGGGGAAGAAAGAAGTTGATACCTGCCATTCTCTGAAGGGGTTAGGGCAAGCAGCGTAAACTGAACTTTCGCAATAATGGCTCAAGGGCGGGGATTGTGTGGGTGAGTGGGGATGAAGAAATCAGGTTTATGGGACGAACTCTAAACCTCGTCTAACTCCCTCTCAGCCTCCACCGCCCACACACGTGTGTTGGCGCATGAACGTGTCCGATATCCCTTGCCAACCGTTGACATCACACACACACACATCACCGTCGCCGACTCCTTCAGCGCGCTCACGCAAACAAGCCTGACTTCCCCACAGGGACGTCCGAAGCGGGCCACTGCTAAGGGGACAGCGACCCCCTTCCCACCGCATCAACTCACCGTTCTACTGTTTTAACTCCCACCCGACTGCTTTCCCTTTTAACCCTTCGGGGCGGGGTCAACATGCCAGCGGGGACCGCTTTCGGATTCCGTCGAATCTTGAACCGGGCAGAGGAGTAAGAGGGGTCGAAAGGGACTGAAACGCACGAGAAAACAAGGGCAGACGTCGCAAAACACACGAGAGGACGTGACTTAACAACGCCGTAATGGCACGGCCGTCGACATTCCGCAAACGCGCGAACCCTCACGAGGCGACCCCCCCCCCCCTCAGGGCGACTCCACCACCGGTGGGGGGGTCCTCTGCAGAAATTCGCACGGTACGACCCCCATCCTGGGCAAGATTGGGTTGATTTTGCCATCTCGCTACGCCACCTTAGGATTACACAGGCTCTCCGCCCCGCGGGTATACCGCGTTCGGGTAGGGGAGAAGGATAATCTGACTGCGCCCTGCATCTAAACATGCCAGGCTCAAATCCCCAGGGGCGCACTTTTACTCGGTCCCGAAAATCCAGCTAACCCTCGCTCGAATCCCTGACAGTACCGAATCCGCCGAGGGCCGAGTCAAAGCGGAGAGACTCTCCGATTGCCTGCCTTTCCTTTCGCCCCTCCGAAGTGCAGTTTCGCCCGCTCTCCTCTCAATATCTCAAACAACACCCAAACAAACCCCGCCGCCCTGCCTCCCGGAGGGATAACAGAAAGGGGAATTACGGCGAGATGGAAGATGGTCGGGTGGGCACGTGGGGTTGGAATACGACTTCGAGAAGCGAGATGAAACATTATAGGTTGACATCGTACTGTGAATAACATAAATATGCATCCAGACCCCTAATTCGTAATTTCGAAAAAAAACAAAGAAGTCAACACACTAAGAAATACTTCATCCTGTGTGTAAAACGCTATTAACATAATTCTCGATTAGAATGAGCGCAATACCATAACAACATTCATCAATATCCCGTACATATTTCCGACTTAAGTAAAAAAATAGAACATTATTCACACGAGTATAAAACTTTGGGTACGGAATTAAGATCTTCACACGATTTTACAAGAATGGGATCATGAGCACACTCACGAGATCTTATAAATTAATAAACAATAATAAAATCCGATAATGTATCCAAGTTTCAAACACACTAATAAGGCATTAGAGAGTGCTCCACAGATTTAAATCGTGAAGTTATCTGAAACGGCTATTCTCTTTTAAATGAAATGAACAACGGGAGAGGGTAGCAGCATCCTTGACGACTGGGTGGTCATTTTTAATTCACCATAGACCTAAGCTGTCGACTGTGAAAGCGACTTTTACACCCACACGCCTCCATCTGTCTGCTACGCCGACAATTCCCTCCAAAACTCCCGCACACAATAACGCACTTCCCCGAAAGCCAAAACCGCAGCCTTTTACCAAAACCCCCACGACTTAATTCCCCATTTCCTTGACACCACTCTTCGGGCCGTTCCTTTCAAAATCTCCCGACTCTCCTCCACCCCACGGCAAAGCGCACATAGCCGCCGGCCGGCCGGGATGTGTATGCATGCGAGGTTGGCGGGAAAAGTGAGATTGTACGGTTTTCGGGGGAAAGGGGAATTGCGGAGGGCCACGACTACCACCACGGACTCGAGAGCGGGGATAGTGAGGTAATCAGAAATGGAGGACGGTTGCGGGATTAGGGAAAGGGATTTGACGTGTGCAAGGGACAAGCGCTGGAGGAAAGGGCCTGGGAGCGGTGGAAGGCTGAGGGGGGGGGGAGGCAAAGGGTTAGGGACGGAGAGATAACGACAACAGGGTAAAGGGGTAGAAAGGAGGCGACGGAGAGAGAGAGAGACGTAGAGAGGAGACTGTCGTATGCGTGTGCTATGTTTCGGGCGAGAGGAATACGGACTTGTGTCAGCCAATGACCGCGGCTGCCCCGGAGGCTATGCGGGGATGGAGGTAGTCATGGAAGCGGAAGGAATAGCGAGAGAGGTGACGAGGGAGAGAGAGGTTTGGCTGTGGAGCGCGAGGCGGGGTTGGAAGCTGGGATACATAGGCGGGAGTGAGGAGGCAGTGTTGGGGGCATTTCACTTTTCCTCCAACTCTATACACACAACGAAGGCCTCGTACCCCACGGGCAATACTTCCCCCCCCTCTTCTCAGCCCTTACACCACACTTTCCCAGAGCTAAAAACCTCCTTCCCGTCCCCTGCCACCCGACAACACCCCCTACACAACCCACGGGTTTGTCCCATTACCGCATAAACATACACTGTGGAGCAATGCATTGGACGGCAGAATGTGGGGAGGGCGGGGTAGGGGGGAGTATAGGATGGGGACGCCACCAATCCACCTCCTATCCCTCCCTCTACAACACTCACTCACCTACTCTCCTCTCCTCCCCTCCTCCTCTGCTCCCCCCGCCTTCTCCGAACTACAACGCAGTTGTTGTTATGAGGGTTCGGAGGGTGATAAATCAAACAGGAAGAGGGGAAGTGGCGGGGGTTGCAGGGTGGAAAGGGGGAGAGATACAGCCAAACGCCCCACACCCTCCCTCCCATTATTTTACCCTCTGCCCCCGCCCACTTCCTCCCCCTTCTTCCTGGAATATCACCTCCCTACCACCCCGTGCGGAACACCCATCACCGACCCAGCAGTGACATCGCAAACAATGCCGGCAGTAAACCAGGGAAAACACACGCAGGCCGAGCTATTCGCGATTAACGTGCCGGCGGGAGGGAGAGGTTTGTGGGTGGGTGGTTTTCGCAGGGTGAAGGGAGCTTGGTTGGAGGAAGGGGTTCGCGGTGGGGGGCAGGGTTTGAGAGGGTGGTGGGGGTTGAGAGGCGCGGAGCGGGTGAGGAAGAGGGACGAGTGTATGCGTTGAATGCGTGGGAGATGACACCGACGCGGGTGCAAGAGGGCGTGGAGGAGAGGGAACGGAGAAAGGGAGGAAGAGAATGAGAGATAGGAGGACGCCGGGAAATGAAGTAGGATCAGGGAGACGGAGAGAGAGAGAGAGAGGAAGATAAACGGCTGAAAGAAAGACGCATCTGCACATACGCGGTAGCCTACAAGTCACCCAAGTCACCTCAAGGGTGAATAGCACGGGGTGACGCCACAGCAAGTAGGTACTAACCGTCAAAAACTCCATTATAGTGTTATTAGCTATTTTACTTCTCTTCCATCGTATCTCCGCCACTAGTGTACTTTCCTTTTTCACAATATCTCACACTCCCTCCTCCATCTTCCTCCTAGACCAGCTCACCCTCACCGGGGGTAATTCAGCAAGGACTCGATGCGGTCGAACCTCGGGAAATCCGTGAACGTGACGTCAAAGCTAACGACAACTCTCAACTTTTGAGAGACCCCATTTCAAATTTGTATGGCAGTGTGTAAAATTTCGTCAGTTCCCAGACAGAAATCTGGAAGCTGTACGGAATAACCTCTACGGTATGGTCTAGTAATTTCTGAGTCTAGGCAGTGACGAAATTTTGACGTAACAATCACCAAATTTTTTAATAGGGCTGTTCAAAATTTAAGATTTTTCGAGGCCTATGACGTTATATACCCGAATTTCCCGAAGTTTCTGTGTGGGATCCTAGTATTCCCTAAATCCACATCTCAAATGCTTCTCTGTCAGCGCCAGCGTTTACCAAAATGTGCTCAGAAAAGCCCTTGGGGCTCCTCAAGTGATTCAAGAGGGGTTCCGTCTGCTGCAGCTTTGAAGATGACAAAAACCACAAAAATAAAACTGCAGCTTTCATTTAGTGTTTTATGAAACTGGCTTTCATTATTAATATACATACATCACTATTCATACTACTCCATGCGTGTAGTGTGGCGTATGCCTCATAGACATAGTTATGAACCATAGATAATATAGAATCATACAATATATATTCCTAGTGGCTCCACCAGACACTATTGCTTCGAAAAAGGCTCCTCAGCCGAAAGATTTTGGGAAAGGCAAATCTATGCACATCCTCTCTTCGCAATGAGTAAGTGGAGGGAGACGTGGCGTGAGGAGGATAAACGGTTGAAACGGAGGAGCGTGGGCAGAGAGGAAGACGGCGAAGAGGAGCTCACTCACTCGTGAAGGCGTGGAATGGAGGAAGAGGAGAAACAGGCGGGGTTTTTAAGGGAGGGAACGGGGGTCCACCACCCCCCGCTTAGAGATTGTCCCTTGTCGACACTCTCCGGCACGCTGCCGTGGGTGTAGAGGGGGCTGGGTGGAAAAATCTATGAACACAACGCGCGTACACATAAACAGGCGTGTTCGAGAGGGAGGGTGAGGTACAAGGAGAGAGGGTGGAGAGAATGAGGAAAGGCGAAAAAAGACAGAACAGCGCAGGCGACGGGCGCAACAACTCGCTAACACATCGCCCCGCGAGTTATACCGGGAGAGGTTTGGAGGGGGGGGGGATGGAGTGAGTTTGCTGGGGCGGCGTTTATGGGTGGGAGGGAGGCGGGGAGGAGGGGGGGGGCACGGATGCTTTCGTTCATCGCGGAAACTACGGGGAAAAGAAGGGACGGCCTAGCCGGTCGGCCATTCTGTTTTCTCCGCATCTGCAACACCGAACCGCGGTGAGAAACGACATAGGAAGGACGATGGGTAGCGAATAGGAATTTAGGTAGTCCGAGCGAGATAGTTCCCTAGTCATAATTAAGGCCATATTCGAATTATACGTTTTAATTTCATCAGCTCTAGGACACATCAATTAAATATTGCATTATAATGGTGCAATAATATAGTTTTATATGACATAAATTACAAGTAATTAAATGAAAATATCTAAATAAGTCTTTAGCTTGACTCATTTTTTTCGCGCGGTGCGTTTGAAACTCCTTCAAAACGAAAGGTATTTTGTGTTACCCAAGAACCTACTGCGAAGACAATATGATTTATTTTCAAAAATGGATGAGAAAAGATACAAACTACACGCTTTTAGTTTTTTTACGATATCTAAGTGTTATAAATTCCTCATTTAGTGAATAATGTCTCTCTGGAGTGCATGCATGTACCATTTCCCATGAAAAAGGGCTGGTATTTTTACGCAAATAACTCGGAAAGTACTGTGGTAAAGGGTAGAATTTTTGATGTTATTGGATAGGTGAGATATTTTTCTTTGAAATGAGACCAAATTCATTGATCTCTAAGTAAAATGATATTTCGCTCAAACTACCTAAAGTCGGCTAGAGTGGCAATGGTGGATCATAGTGTTCATATTTTACTAATTTTGTAAGTAAGTCCAAAAACATTCTTGGGCCGTATTTCAATCAAATTTATCTATATATGCGTAGGAACATGCCATACAGACATAGATGGAAATGAAATAAACATTATATTTAAATTATTTTTCTTCAATGAAAACATATCATGAGTATCACTTTCGGCGCGGTGTTCCAATGTAGATGAAAATGAATTGAAATATGCTCTCGTATCCGTAATTAAGACAAATAATTAGTGATTTTCAACCTAACTACAGAAAAGTACTAAGTCTTCATAATGGAAACGACGGCTAAAAACTTCTACGAACGAAGTGACGCCGGCCACAGTCAAGCTTATTTGAAAAAGGTTGTTTGTTATTGGACGGTATGACGAGAGTCACAACGTATGCGAACGTAAAGTTGTGAAAAAGTGTCTTTAAAAATAACTCGTGTTCTTTAAACATTTAAACGTATTACGGGTGTTTCTGGGAAATTTTTAGAGGCCTACACTGCTTTTACCTCAAACCTGACATATATGGCAGAGAAAATACATTTTTAATGGGATAACACAAAAATGGACGTTGTCAGACTAAAAAGTCTATAATCAGAGAAAAACACTAGAAATTGTCATTTATAAACAGATGAAAACAATTTACTTAGCTTTTCGGCACCTGATTGGTTCGGTTAAATGTACTGTTATCCAATGATCAATTGTCTATGAGTGGGTTTTTAGACGTGAACGGATTGTATCAACGAGAGTTGTATCAACTTCAAATGATACACGATATACTAGGTGTTCACTGGTCACGTCTCCGTGGTGTTTCTCGGTTGACGCTAAGCAGCACGCACATATTAAAGCAATGATATGACCCCCTGTAAAGGGGGGTAGGTAGCAGGTGAACCAATCAACACGATAACAGGAGGAATTATTAGAAACAGCGAGTAACAGACGGAATAATAATTTCAAAATCCAAAACAAGGGCCAGGTACATTACTTGGAATGAAAGACGTGTATGCACACAAATAGGAGGAATACACCGTTGAAATGTGAAGAAATAAACGAAGAGGGGTGGAGAGGAACGTCCGATTCCTGAGGAGCCAAGCACCGCGAAGGGAGAGCTGTACCGTGACAAAGATAACGTTTAGATACACTGACATATATGGCAGAGAAAATAAATGCGAAGGCGAAACCTATAAAAAAAACAAGACGGGGAGAACCCGCCATTCTCCAAACACGTGGTTCCGTTCCCCGCATGGCATTGGACGCCTTTACTAATTGTCTGCATTTTTGTCAACTGTGTTAGTATCCCGGACAGACTCCTATTACTCGCTACAAGAAATCGTTTGAATACCTAAGGCATATTAGGGATAGTTTAAAATGAATAGGAGATAAAATTATAAAAATGTTTAAACCTCGCATGAATAAAAATGATAAGAACCAAGATAATTTTTAATGGTTAAATATACAGATTACAACTGATTGTGCAGCGGTTGAGATGATATCTCAGTTACGACGTAAGTGACCCGTTGGGCAGTGAAAATATAGAAAAATATCACTGAGTAACTTCTGCAATATTCCAAGCGAAATTGCATAACGAGGGAATTGGCAGCCGAAGTTAGGTTTTCGGCGAGCTAACTCGTAGGGGATGAGCGAAATACGTGAAGATCCTTCGCAGAGCGTCATCAAGGGACACTGGATTCCTGCGTGTTCCGAACGACCACACAACAATTTGGATCGATGGCCTGTCACTCTTTCTAAAAATTGAGTGATTAATGACGCCACTGAATAACTGTATTTATGCATGGCCGAGAACAGGACTGGGACATCGAAGGCTCATTTGTTTGAGGAATGAGTCCGCCGGGATGCCTAGAATACTTTACATCCACGAATGTCTATCTCGGTGCCACCCCATCATTTATTTGCAGCCCGCGATCAATATAAACCCCTCGATAAATCCGCTCCCAAATTGTATTCATTTAATGACTGTTTCCTGAATTATGGTCATCCCTGAACTCCGCGCGCATAGCAATTCAACAGTCCGGCAACATGTTGGGGACGACCACGAAGGTCAAACCTTCATTTCTCTGACCTGAAGAGGAGACGTGCATGAAAACACACCAATTATGCACGGGACGTTTCGGAGAAAAATTCTGAGCACACTTAGCAACAGAGAAACTATTGTTACAATTAAAAAAAAATGAAAATCAACGACGGAATTCCGGACCTCGTGGGATATGGGCACATTTTTGGCACATACCTCGGGTAACGGTGGGGTGAAGTTCCTCTCCACTTCAAGCCAAGCTAATGGTTATGAGTTACAGATATGGCTGGGCAGAATTCACATAACACAAGACAGGGCCGTCAGTATTAATACATTTTATGATATTTGATAGGCTGTAATGCACGTAATTAAGATAAACTGTATACGATTAATAATTTATAATCATCCTATATGGAACGATATCGTTTACCTATCAATTTACAATAACAATTGATTATCTATGAAGTTGACATATTTTAGGCAAAAAACTCCAGCTCTAGCCAAGAAGAAGCCACTTCCACCCCACGAGTCAATTATGGTAAGCTAACAAGACCTTGCTCTCCCAGAATGAGAGTGATAACCTATTATGCGTAAGTCAAGCACGGAGGACAACGACCCATTTCAAAGGAATCGTCGCGGGCGCACAAATGGAATAAAAAAAAGATCAACGGGGTGCGTAAAGAGAGCGCTGTACGGAGATGCGTGGAGAAACGCTTATTAGAGAAAAGATTTTAACGCGGACAGGATTGGCGTCGTAAAACGAGCAAACGAGGTGAAATGGGAAAGGAAAGAGGAGGCTATAAAAGCAGAAACGGGAGGAAGAGAATGGGCGAGAAGAGGAAACGAAAGAGAGGACAAGAGTGAGAGAGGGAGGTGAAAAAAGAGAGAGGGAGACATATGAACGGCAGGAGTGGGGGGTGACGGAGGGTGAAAAGGGGGGTGGGGGTAACCGTGAGAATAATTTCTCCATTTCGGCTCTCCGACGCGGCTCAGCACATTAACGCTCCGTAGTTTAGGACGGTGTCCGCTGTCTGTCTGACACCGCAGTTTACACGAGTCCCGTCCTTGCTAAATCCTCCCCTTTCGCCCACACGTACACACACCTCCGTCCAAACCATCGAGAAACGCCTCCCTCTCCCCCCCTAGGACAATCCCCTCCCCCCCATCACACAATTCCCCGGCCCTTTTTTCGCTCGTTAACGCCCGCAGAGAGGAGGAGGGAAGAAAACAACAAAAGGGACAGGAGAGCAGAAGCAGCGGCATGAGAGGGCGCGCGCGGACGGCTAGAGGGGAACGGACCGTCCCGGGCTTTACCAAGCTTGGTAGTCATGACGGGGAGGGGAGGAGGTCAGGGCGGGGATGGATCGTGGGGTCATTGGGAGGGAGACAAAGAAAGGTTTTTCGTGGTCCAGTGTGTAAGTGGGTGTGTTTGGAAGCGCGAAAGAGTTCCGTGGTGGGGGAAGGCGATGAAGGAAGAGTTTTAAGTGCGCTGGTATTGAGATCAAAAGTGGATGAATGAAAGGGTGGCGTCGTTTTAAACGCGCGGCACAGAGGAACCGGACTCCTCCGCTTCGCCCATTTTAATAATGAATGCGAGTTTAAATACGAGGAGAACGAATTAAAAGGAACATGCAATGAGCAGACTCGAAAACGGGATGTTACTACCACAAGCAATCCCTCTTCGGAATCAACTACCTCGAAAAATAATGCCCTCTCACGAATTTGCCTTATCTTGGGCAACTTAAACTTTTCTATTTCAATATTGGGTCCAGCTACCGCTAACTGAACACATATTTTGCGGTTGCTGAGGCAAGGAACTGGGAATGACTCCTTTAAGAAAATATGATGCGCGAAAGCCGAACACGAATAGCAGAAAACTAGTCATATCGGATGCAACATAGACAGATATACGTGATGCAGCAAAAACCTATTCAAGTACGCAAAGCATTGGATCGAATCCATCGAAGTTCAAGCAAAACCGAAAAAGAAGAAGTCTCAGCAATATTAGTCCAACAAATACACATGAGGGTACTTGAAAAGTATGCTCTACGGAGCAACCAAAGAAATAAATAGTCCGTAAAAAGTAGGGTGAAACTATAAAGAGACACCAAGATTGGACGAGACAATAATCACACCAAATTAAAAACGGAATTGTAGAGGATAATCCGAAAAAAACACAAGTAAATAGTATGAAATGAAGGCAAACTCTTCCGTTGACGAAAATAGATGCTTCACAGTTAAATCCCGCCCAGCGAGTAATCACGGGCACAATAAATATATGAAAGGTCATCAGATCAACTGCAAGACTCGGAAAACATATGAGGATGGAAAAGAAAGGGTGGAGCAGGCCTTTTTTTCTTATTTTTTTCATTTTGCTAAAGCGGTTTAAGTGTCCGGACGACTTCTCACAATGCCCACAGCGAGGAAGAGGTGAGGTTGAACAAGTCGCGGGTGCGGGGAGAGCGGTCTGGGTGCAGAAGCGAGTAAGAGAGGGAAAAAAAGTATTTTGAAGGAGAGATAAACACCCAAAACGGAGAGCTGTAGGAAGGGTTAAGAGTGTGGAGTGGGAGGAGTGGGTGGCGGGTGAAAAGCGGGGTAGGAGAAAGGCAGTTTTACACGTAGGGCGAGAGGCAGGGGAATGCCCTGGGTGGTGGTTCCCATCAATCTGGCCGAGAGGGGACAATAGGAAAGCCATTTGCGGGCGAGCGGTGCTTGTACGGCGGGATATTTGGGAAGGACGCGAGTGACAGGGGGGGGAGTGAGGGTGGGTGGTGCAGGAGATAAAAAAGCGGCGATCCGGCAGTTCCGGGGGGAGGGGCGGTGGCCCTGGAGGGGTTACAGGGGATGGGGAGGGGGTAGGGCCGTGTTGTGTGTGCGTTAAGGGTCGCCGAAGCGGCCGGAACACCCGCTCACCAACACACACCGCCGCAACAATGAATGAGTTATCCGAACCAAAAAAGCAAGTCCTTCCCGCGGAATCACTGCCTCTAACCCGCGGATTTTTCCCGGGAATTAAAAAAAAATTGAAAAAAATAAACGGAAGGATACGATGTCCTCTTTTATTTTTCCATTTCTTCACCAACTGGAAAACCCATTCCTGTGTATATATTTCCATTTATTTTTTTTTACTTAACCCGCGGGCTTCTCTCCCCGTAAAGCGTTCCACGGTGAAATGTTTGGGAATGTTACGAGTTTTTTTCCGAAAAGAACTTGCCTTGTTCCCTGTCACTAAGCTTTTAGGCGCCTTCTCATTCGCACGTGGCCACAGATATAATCACACTAACTTTTATAGCCATTAACCTTAGAATTGGAGACAGGCCACCTGAGTCAAACATTCAACGTTCATTTACTAGTTTACAACTTTTCTCGATCAGATAATAGATCAAAAACAGACGCAATCTAACAAAAAATGCTAGACACTGCATGGGTGCCAATACTCGTAAATAAAAACTGAAACAACGTTGGAATTTGCGCCACGTATTACTACGGTAACATAAAAAAGTACGCCATTATTACATTAATTTAAAGCGCTAAAATTCACCTCTACACGTTATTTTACCCCACAATTTCTCGGAAAGAGTCCTATAAATTGCTAAGTCTCTAAAAAAATCTCTTAACTTTTTTAAGAAGCTGGAAAATTTTCTCCAGGCACCGACGTCGTGTCACGTTCACGGAATATAATTTCTTGAGGGAAGAAAATATTATTAAAACGCGAGAACAAAAACCATAACTCCAGAAACTTTAATTTACTCTGCAGCCGGCTTAGGCAATAAATTTGTACGAGAGGTGTGTTTCAAGCGGTGGTTGAAAATAGAAGTCCGCGCAGGAGGAAAGCTAAAATATTAAGTGCACCTTTGCACGGTTATGACGCAATAATTAACGGACGAGGAGAGATTGAAAATGACAGGTTATGAGACAATGTTTCGTGCGAATCCAAATGAAAAACCGGTTTCCTTCAATAGTTATGGAACATGCACGCCCCCATGTTGCCGCAAATATATACGTGCGAGTCGGAAAAAAAATTAGCTTTCTCCTAATAATTATGAAAAAATTACCGCAAAGAGAACGCAAAAAAGTGCCCTACATGAATGCTTCCGCATATAATTTTAGGCTTGGAAAAAATTCTTTATCGTATTCGCGATACAAAGGAATAAATGGATAAACGTTTTAATGCCAAGATTTCCCACGGCTGGAGCGGCTTCGAGATAAATGTAGGTGTTGGGCTCACAACAGTAGAAATTGCTCAGATAGAAAATAACTAACCAACATGTTGAAACCCCCTCGTATATCCATGGCGAGAATGGAGATGGTTCATTGAAGGGAGGCTTGATTTCAAATATCGTATAATGAGAGATTCACCGATAAATCTCGATAAAGCTACAAGCCCCTTATGCTTGAAATTCGCTGTAATAAAATCTACCTTTTATTTTAAAAATTCCCACCCAAACAAAAAATGAATCCACCGCCACTTTAAAATACTAATAATACATAAAAAAATCTAGAAATATATTTACAAACAATTTCCCATTTAAGAAGAGGATGAATACTTTGCCAAGTGAGATTACCTCGCGTAGTCGTAGCAAAAAATGAGGGCCGAGGTGCAATGAAATAGGCCGCAACTATTGGTATACAATTCATATTTACTTATCAACCAAAACCAAAGAAAGCGAGCATTTGGCAGGCTCACAAAGGTGTGCGAGAGGAATTCGAAAAACAATGAGAGGCAGGTTGAGCTAATATGTTTTGCGACTCGGAATTCATGCAAACACTACACTTGGATTCGAACAAAAAATAGGCGGAGAAAATAAATAAAGCGAGTAAAATATGTTTTCCTCATCGTTCAATATTAACTCTACCATCATTACATCACGCCTCAACCTCAATTTGAACAGCACATCGATAAATAAAGAAAGAATGAGCAGAGAAATTTCTCGCAAAACCCGTGCGTTCGCGCGAAAGGTTTTTATTATTTCAAGGTGACGCGCGATGGGAAAACAGACGTCCTCTTCCAAACAAAGGGCGAAGAAATACGAATATCTGGAGAAAAGCAAATTGCACTGAAAAGGCGCGAGCATTAATCAACGGAATTCAACGTGGAAACAAGGGACGCGATGCCATAACTCACTTGAACGAGAGAAAAGAATGAATTATCGGACATGACTCAAAAACAACACACCTGGGTTAAAAAATATGTTACTCTTTATTCAATTTCTGACGCACCATTTGATTGGGAATGTGAAGAGAAGGAAGGGAATCGCTTGATATTTGTACTAGATATTCGACCTTTTGAAGATACATACAGGTTCCCCTGTCTCATAGTGTGTTATACCCTCGGTTCCACTGCTGTTCTTACGTCTGGCGCCAAAACCATAGCTTCAACTAAAATAATCACTTATCCTAATATAAATCAATGCAGTATATAATGGAATAAATAAACACAGAACCAAAAAAAAGGGACAATAGAAATATCGCAAACTGAATTTAGGTAAAGATCAAGACTTTAAACAAATCCAAACAAGTACCCACCGTGTCATTTCAGTCATGAAAATAAGGGGAGAGATCGAAAATTGTCTGAATGCATTGATCACCAAAATTGGGTCTTCCTTCATCGTGAAGCTCCCAATTATAATAGTTATAGCAATTTTTTTCCGAGGAAATAAAAATTATATCGAATTTTATTCGCTCGTATGGCATCAAATATTTTTTTTTTAAATTCCCGAGAAAACCCGTTAGGACCGGTTTTCATCCAATTAGCCACCCTTAAAGGGAGCATGTTACGGATCTGATGAAATAATTGCACCAGAGAATACCTTGACATTATAAAACACGAGAAAATTCCGAAAGGGCGTAATGAGCCCTTATCCTTCTTGCTCTTGCCCTCCACATAGGTAAAACGCTTTCGGCTAATTTTAGTCGTTTGACGCATGAAGAGATTATTCTATCCGTGAGTCTCTCTCTCTCTCTCTCCCGGATCCTTCCCAAAATGGCCCGGCCTTTTATTACGCAAATAATTCCCCAATATAATAATCCCCCCGAGTCATATTAATGGCAGCGGGATGTTAGCGCGCCTCGGCTCCGGAGGGAAGACACCTGAGGCCGCGGATATATTGTGTGTGTCGACCCGAACGACTAACGGCAGGAGAGAGGCCAAGTCCCCGCCAGCCTCCTGCGATCGATCTCTTAACGCCATCCGGGGGTCGGGGAAAAGGGAAAAGCCATTGCTCTCCTCCTCTTCGGTACACGGAGTTGTAGAGCTGCGACGAAGGACAAAACCAACCACTTAAACTTAAGCGACATAAGCCGCGGAAAATTTTTAAACCCAATACTTAACGCTACGGTGGACTTAGAAGCGTGTTATACGGGCCTAACTCCTTCCGCTGCCTCGAATCCCCTGAAGGCCATAAAGTTTCCAAGTAGATTGAGAGGGACAAGAGGGAAGAGGTAGAGGGGTCGCCAGAGGAGGAGACGAGGAGGCGGCCAAGGAGATCCTGGAGGACGTTTTACGAATAAGTATTTCAATTACGCCGATGGGATCTAATTTGGAAAAGACTACGAAGTCTAATTGGGTCATTTTGGAACGGATTAATTGCCGTGGGGTCCCAGGAGAACAGTCATAGACTTACCTCCAGTGCGTTAACCTCGCCACCAATTTGGTCAACGTTTTCTACGTGATAAATCCGCAGAGCACGGGCATGCCTCATAGGTAATGCAAGTGAGCACTTTCTGTGGCGAGATGAAATATACTGGTACTTACCTAAAAAGAAACAAATATCGAGTATTACAACAAAGTACCAAGTAAGGAAAATTTGTACATTTAAGAAAAATCTTAAAAACACTCCATTTAGATGATAGAGCAATGAATTAAAAAGCATGATTTTTTTCCGTAATAAGTTAATAGTAAGATTCAAGAAGGTACCTAAAGATAATGACTATAAGTGCCTTTTTTCATGAAGCTCATCAAAATTCATGAAGCTCATAAAAAATTATTCCAAAATGTGACGCAACCTATCAAAAGACGTTGGAAACATGCACCTAACTGAAAAAAAACCAATACGGATATTTTGAAGAGCACATATAAGATGAGCACATATAAGAACAACACTGATGAATCATCAGTGGCATACATTGTCGTGACATTAACGGAGGAAGAACAGTAACTGATTTGTAGGCCGATATTTATTATACTTACATTACACACGTTCTGAGCCCGGCGGGAGTCGCGGGGAATGAGGGAGGGAATCGCGGGTCTTGCGAAGGCGCAGACCGGCGTGGGAGGTGCGGATGGTGCGGGCCTTGCGAGGGCGCAGACCGGCAAGGGACAGGTCAGGGAGAGCTCTCCCCCGTCATTCGGATCCCCTGTATTTATATGAAAAACGGGGGTCTAAAGGGCGAATTGGTACCAAGGAGATGATGCGAAAGGGAGGGATGAGAGCGTAGGTGCCCGGGATGATCTCACTAGGAGTCACGTTACTGCTCTCCATTCTCCCCTCGCGACAACATTATAGAATTCAAAGTTCTATGAGTGATGAACAAGTTTAAGAACTAGTTCTTGCTGTGAAACTTCAAGTAATTAGTATTGGACCTTTTTGTACTTGAGCGAAACGTAGAAGTTACATTGAAAGACTAATGAAATCATGTTAGCAAATCATTTGAATTCATGAATGAGGGAAGTTTAAGCTTCTCCATGTTATGCGCTTTTGAAATAACATTTAATATTTACCAAACCGAAGCTGGTAATAAAGTTGGGCACTTCGTCAGAAAATTACCCTAATATGCTTTATGAATTCTCAGCTCAGTTTTCTCATTACCATAATAAGCTTTATAACAAAATAATCACGACGAAGTGTCCAAAAGAGGACACGAAACGTTCAGTATTTATTCAATAATGCAATGCTCAGAGAGTCCGAAGATTATCCCACAATATGAAAGTAAAATCCAGGGGAAACCTTATTAGCAATTCAGTATGACCATGGTAGGGACTGATTATGAAAACATACTCATAAGACTGACCAGACAAGTCATGTTAATGAATACCCAAATTTCTTCAATCCATGAGGAAGTCTCAATCTCAAGCATTTTTACCGTTCACTCAGACATTATTTCATAAAATGACACGCTTCACTATTTCCTCCAGTCCAGCAGTAAAATGGAGAAACTTGCCTCGATCTTCTCATTGGCCAAAATCAATCCCAAGAATGAACGACCTTTTTCAGCCCATCCCAATTTCCTTCCCCCACGCCAATGGGATAACTGTAAAGTACATGACAAGGGGCAAAAAAATCGGCCGGCTCTGCCGCCAGGTAGAACTCCCGACGACACATGGACCCAATCGCCCATCCTCTCCCTTCTTGTTTAACTTCCGTCAATTATCCAAAAGGGACGCGAGCGTAACGAATGAGGTGCGGTGAATAAGGATTATGGAGATTGGGAATCGGGAGATGGAGAAGTGGGGGGCGGGGGGGGGGGGGTGGGGGGCTTCCAAGTGGTAGATTCGCAGGGCAGGGGGGAGGCAACGCTAAAAGGCTAATGGCGTCCAATTTGAAACGATTAAAATGTCAAAAACACGACGGATGTTCGTCCGGAAATAGAAAGAGAATTATTCCGAAGATGAAAGATGAGCCCGGTGCAATATTTTTCGGAAAAATTGAATGAATGAGAGGGCAAACTCGGGACGATTTGGTGACGGGGGATTCGGGGGTCGAGGTAACAATGTACCGTAGTTAAACATGCCTCGCTGACCCGGCTGGAATCTCCAATGCATAAACTTATTTGGCTTCCTTAATTTGGCTTTTTCCAGCGGCAGGATCGAAGATACTGCACGATCATTGCGAAGCCACAATATGAAAAGAATATAGAGTAGCCATAAATATCGGGATTAAGCTGGGATACACTAATCACCTAATTATTTTTAACGATGAAATAAGTTTACAAGTTCTTACCGGAGAATTATTTACGACGCACACACATTTTTCTACGAGATTCTTATATAACATATAATAGACGCTAACAAGGTATTAACAAGTCAATTACGAGTGGCATTCCTCCATACGATCTTCTCTTTGTAAGTGAATGGATGTAAATGATATTTTTACGATAACATATACATTAAAATCTCAGTTTCTAGCTAAACAAAAAACATCCTCAATGAACAACAATTCTATATTTGATTCCAAGATAATTTTATCCACGTTACGGAATGGCTCATCGTTAGCATTACATAAGAATGCTCTTATTTCAATAGTAATCCATAATAATTTAAATAATTATGAATGGAAGAGCTGTCTTAACGCTGCAATTAATGCAATTCCATGCAAATGTGCCATTTAGAAATTTATGAGGAAACCTACTCGATATCAAAAAGGGACGAAAAAATAGGACTAAACCATTTGAATAATGAAATGTCTCATTTTCTGAAAGAGGCTCATAAAAATTCCAACAACATGATTATATACAAATTTTCCGGCTTCACTTGGTGGAACAACATTGCGATAATTTTTAATGAATTAACTTTTTCATATTCCAAAATGGTATTTTATTATAATTGTTTAATTACCGTTTATTTTTCCCTTCCAGAAAAAGAATGCAAATAACGAACGACGCAGATGGTTATTCGGCATGAAAAAGGAAACTATTGAGAAAATATGGAATCGAACATTTCTTATCAGCCATAAAGTTGTAATCCTTTCACGAAGGAACTTATGCCTGAATTTTCATAGATTTCCTTTTGCTTTACAACTTCGATTTATTTTATTCAACGTTTATTTTGATGAAACTTGAGTTAACATCTCCAAAATCAAGCGAAATGTAAGAAATAATTTAACGTCATGAAATCGACGGCCAAGTTCGAGGCTGGGCCCAACCTTGTCAGCGGACGCAGAGAAACTCGACAAGCTCTCTACTTGCAGACCAAAAACTTCGGGAGGTAGAGGGGAGGAGACGTTGTGAGGACGAGACGCGACGATTCGCTCACACTGAGGGGACGCGGACGCTGTGCAGTGACAACGAATAGAGAGGTGCACTTGATTTCCCACAGCAGTGCAGAAATTTGACCGAGTCACTCGGACCTTATTCTAAAAAAAGAAAGGCACAGGGTCGCCGGACAAGGGGATTGAGAGTTGCAGGGTGGTGGAAGAGGGTGTAACAGAGTGAGAGAAGGGGGGCAGGCGGTAGTTTTTCGCCCGAGGAGACGAACACCAAACCGGACCCGGGATGGTACCTTGGGGGATCGATGCAACCAAAACCTACACCACTCTCCGTCCTACACTCCCGTCCGCCCGACACACGCCGCCGCTTTGTAAATGAGCGTCGGGGGAGGAGTAAAAAGGAGCACGAGGGTGAGGGAGTAGTGGAGCACGTAGGAGGCCGCATCATCAGGGAGTGGGGTGTGGGAGGCGCCGGGGTTCAACTGTCGGAAGAGGGATGTCGCGTCGTCGACTGAGGTGGGGAGTGGTTTACGACACGCACTCGCGGCGAAGATAAAAAAAATGGGAGTTGTAACCAGAGAAAAAAATACGGTAAGACGCGCAATTTTCTCACCGGTTTAGCCGTTGCAGGAAGGGAATGGGAAATGTTAAGAATCTCCTTCAACACACGTGCCAGCGTGGTTACGGACGCAATTCTCGCGTACAGAACGCACGCGTAACTGCCAAACAACGCACGAACCCCAACACGCCGACGCACGCCCCGAGTTTACACGCCTCCACTGCGATGGACAACGGTCACGCACGGCCCCATTGCAGTACAAGGAACATACGCAAGACAAACTCGCTGAGGTGCACAAAACACGCTCGCGAACCAGCCCGTACATTTTTTTCCCTATGCTACGGTCCCAATCCGTGTCGTATATTCCCCATTGGCTGCGCGCTCGTGTGCGGGAAAGGGAACGATGAGAGAGGCAGAGAATAGTGTTCGCGAGAAGCGAAGGGGGAGGGAGTGGAGGAGGAATAAACTAGGGGAAACATTCTCCGCACATACCGATGCCCACAAACACACACACCAGAGGGGTACAACCCGTCTGTGGCGGCGGCGAAATGAGATGTATGTAAAGCAGGAGGAGGATTGAAAGCTTGTTTGCTTCCTCCCTCTAGACTCCGGTTGAGGCAGCAGGTAAATCCCAGAGAGACTGTTATCATTAAACGGGTATTCCCAGAGCAGGGATTTCAATGCCGATGTTAACAAGGCCATCGACCAAAAGAAGCACTCCGACGTTCTGGCCGTAAAAAATATATATTTGTGGCATATCGATGACGCCGAAACTATACCGGCGTCATTTTTATTTCCACAATTTTTGCATTCAAAAGTAAAAAAAATCTTGCAGCCCAATACATGGATGCTTCTCGGGAGTAGCAAAACAAAAGACTAAAATACGGTTGGCTTCACTCCGAAGATATAGGCGTATACCGGAGACAAATATACTTAGGTTTACAATTGAAAATGAATAGGCGTATAAATTCAACTATTGTTTTATAAACAATAAACACATCACTTATTTTACATCGGCACATACTTCCGCAGTTAAACATAAACAGAATATCATTAAATTTCAATAATGTTCAGCCACACTTGAATAGCACTTTGGCTTTTCATTCAGAAACAAATTACGATAAAGTCACACTGATTAAAATCTAACTCATGAATGTAAACGCATGCCCAAATATTTAATGCCCTCCAAGGGCGTCAGTCTAGAAAAATAAACATGAAGTCTGATCAAACTTTTAATAACGAAACTAAATTATACCTCGTGAGTTTATTTGAACCTTTGAGACAGTATGATCAACCAACTTTTAAAAATTCATAAAGCAATATCAAGTGGTTATTATATGTTAAAGGCCATTTTAAAGAGAAACGTGGTACAATATTAAAAACTGCAGTTAATGAAATGTAGATGTGGACTGTCAGCGCTTTGGAATTCCATTAACATTCCACGTGAGTCAAAAAAATCCAAGCTATAGACATGGTATTTCGAACTCTTGGCTTTTGAGGCAACCCCACTATTACACTAAAACTTTGAGATATTTAAACTTAATGTGGAAGAGAAACACGACGGGAAAAAAAATTCGGAAAATGGAACGCATGGCTGCATTTGTGACATAGGATTAGCTGTCGAAAGTAAGTTTTGTGCGTCCAAACTTACTCTTAGCTTTTCGAGGGAGGGTAAAATTTGCGGACCGTGGAAACTAAAACATATTTTTTAAAACTCGGAGAACACCCCATAAATGAGAATACTGGCGTTGCGAAAACTTTTTAAGCCATATTTGCCCAACCGAAGTCAAAAATCCAATTCGCACGTTCAAGAAAACTAACCCATTTAACATGGGATTTTCTTTTAAGTTGTCCCACGACCGACATGAATAATTTATAAGGCCCTAGAGGAATGCCAGCGGGCGATTTCTAGAGTGCGAAGGTGAACCCCGACAGAATGAGTATTCTCCGAAATATCTCTTCTCCAATGATGCCAGAAAAATGGAAACTGGCCCTTTCCTCATAAGACCAGCTTAAGATGGTTGGATCTATGGCATCACCTCATTTACTTCAAATAGCCATATTTCTTTTAAGTTTCACATGTATAAGGGAAATATACAAATATAATTGAGAAAACTTCAAAATCTTGTTGAGAGCTGGAAAAATGATCAAGATGAAAACATGTTTTTCAAGCAAACATGTTCCCTTCCTCGATGAATTTTCAGTTGAAAATATTCTCTCCATTTCAATATACTTATTGTGAGAGATGGCCATTTCATCACATCAAGTTGAGGGTTAAACTAACAAGAATGAGAACAGATTCGACTCGCAAGTAGTTTACTTTCGTTCCGATTCTTTTCCGGGAGTGACACAACAAACCCACTTGATATCGACCACTTGGAAACCACTTGGAAAATGATTAAAACCGCAAATGCGACGGAAGGTAGGAAAACAATGAGAAACCAGGGCTTATGATACGAGCTAACGATATTAGATGTACGATAACCTCTTTCCCTGAAGCAATACGCGATCGCGGCAAGAAAACTACTGGGAAATGATTCATTGCCAAGTTGACCAACAAGTTTTGCGATGGAGTTCTACGTGCCCTCCGAAAAGTTCTCCTACACCTCCCTACCGTGGGTCCGACTACAGGGTTCCAATGCGCGCACGTGAAGGTGCAAAAGACAAAGAATCAAAGACGAGGACGCGAGAAGAACATGTCGTTTCAAAAGCGGGAAAGATGTCCGGGTCGAATTGCACCAATTCCGACGCAAGCGCACAAGCGTCGATATTGTTTGCGTCCCGCGACGACGAAAAAGGGGTTTGTCCGGAGTGGTGGTGGGTGGCGTCGAGTGATGCCGACTCGGAAAGGGAGACTCCAATGAGCAAACACGGGAGCAGACTCCTTCGGGCTGAAAGTAATGTTTGACGGGGCCAGGAGGGATTGAGGGGTGGTTAGGCGGATGAAGCTGGAGTGGCTGTGAGAGGATAGAAGAGACAAGAGGGTAAAAAAGAGTTGGAAGAAAGGAGAAATAGATGGTTTGAAAGGAGGGGGTGGAGCGCAAACGTCTTGAGATGCTGGAAGACCTGAGGAGACGTCGGTGAAAGGAAGACGAAAATACAGTAAGATAGGTTCTCCGACTGGGGGGACAGAGTCTCGAGTTCATTCATCTGAGTTCGGCCCACCTTTCGAGGGCACAAAACGATGCGCAGAAACACCTTCGGAAGCTCAGACGTCGCTCAGCGGCTGTGAGCAAAATTTTAGAGACTCCATTTCCGAGAATGATAAGTTTCCAACACGATTCAAACAGATTGTCTCCTATATTTCCACGCAAGACGGAGTGAAATGCGCGAATGACTGGCTTTCTTGCCAGCAAAATTATCTTTCTCATCCCAATTTTTATCCGCATACTAATACCTCTATAGAAGAGTGAAGGTTGAACATGGTTAGGGTCAAGTTTAGCCGATAAAATGCAACCCTCAAAGTAAATAAACCTGTTTAACGGTAACAAGCCAAAGCTTTACCTAAAGGCAATACGAAATTCATGAAACTATTAGCAAACATCAAGATGTGACGAGGAAAAATGGAACTATGTCTCATCTTGAGCACTATTCGCACAGTAATTACCTTGAGATACTCTCCATCTCATCGATAATCATCCGTAATTCCCGATCGCCGCGGTAAAGTTTGGTCACGAGATGAAGAACAGCTTCACCCACCTCAAAGGAGGTTATCCTTGAATTCAGGACGACATGGGGATGACTTGCAGAGAGATAGGATTTCCAGGGGATGATCCATTAATCAATCTAACACGGATCGATCCCTTCCCGATAATCCGAGCCGAAAACGCCAATTCCGCGACTTCAAACACTCATTCTACTCAACGTAGGAAAGGACTCGAATTGATATCGACAGCTCTCGAGGCGTATCCGCCGAGGAGAAGCGACGAATGAGATGTGTCCCTGAGTATTGGCGATCCGACGGTAAGCGTTAAAAGCCTAACTCCTCTACTGATAAAGAATGGGAAGGGAACGACATCCCCTGGCTCCAAAAAGGGGAAAAAAGATCAGAGGGGTTTTACAATAGCTTGAGGCCAACTGCGGGCGTTAGTTGAATATCCTGAGGATGGCTTACCTCGCGCGGTTTGTATGATTGAAGTCCGCGAACAAGATCGGACATCAAAGCAAAATTCAGCCCAGCTCGAGAACATGAACACTCCGGAGCTTAATGCAAATGTCCAGAAAATTTTTTTTCCTGGAGGATATGTTCTTCCGATTCCTCCTAATGAATACTTGTATCGATATCATACCTTCATAACAGTTATATCATTTGATATGCAAAACAATAAAAAAAAACCGTTACCTTAGAACCGGCAATAATTTCCTCCGAGGCTTCGAGAAAATAAAACTGAAAAAAATGTAAAATAAGATCCCCTTAGTCAACCTAAAAGGCGCCCAAAAACAGTGCTGAGGCAGATATAAGAACAGGTATTCCAAGATATGAATTCAGCCATCTCATTGAATTGAATTCAATCGAAATTATCAGCAATGGGCCTCAAAGAGAAGAAGGAACGCCCAGGTTGAGACACTCCTACGAATGTGATTAGACGAGGAGATGGTAAACGTAAAAGGAAAATCATACGTATTCAGAACACGTCGACGGAGCCACTAGCAATGGTGAAGAAACGTCAGTCGCGCTTAAATTACGACAACGGCAAACCCAAAAAGTAACAACCTTGATTAAAACATGTGCGCGCGCATGTTAGACAAAATGCGGATATAAGAAGCCTAGGTAACTAAGTGAACAAATACTATGCAGCAAAAAAGGATGATACAGGAATAGAGGCAAGAAGACGTGGATTCAAGTATGCAGTGTAAGAGAGGAATGGATGGGACTAAAGAAAAACAGGGAGTAGTTTTCGAGTGAGAAGCTTCAATTATTGGAACATGATATCGTAGCCAAAGCTTGGTAGATGGAAAAAAAAGAAGACGGTAGGAGCGTAGTTGGAAAACTACATAAGAGTACGACGGGAGGAAGGTAAACCGAGAAAGCTTAGGTTAAAAAAGCAGAAGTTTTTTGAAATTGACGGGAAGGAGGCGAACGAGGGAACGAAATACGACGAATAAACACACATACGAAATATTTCCACCATTTGATATGCTACTCCGAAGGGGCACATTTCAATTTTGTAGAAGTTTTTTAGGAAAATGCAAGCGAACTCGATTTAAAAAAATTGGGGTCGACTGTCTCTCATCGACAATGTAATGGAAGGGAGTGGGATAAGCTTGGCGATTAAGTTCGCAAAAAAATGAATTACTGGCATCAATTGCTCTCCGTAAATGGCAATTTTGTCAAGATCGAGTGGTCCCTTACCGATATTTCGAGGATTTGATCATCTCTGGACTGATACTGGAATTAGGTGTCACGCGGAGAGATTCAGTAGTAGAATTCGAAAGTTGACAGGGGCAAAAAATAAAATTGAGCATAAAAAAGTTCTCTATTACAAAACAAAGATCCACATATTCTTTGTCCATTTCGTGACTGAAATATTTAGACTGACTAAAATATTTAGACAGCTATTCCATTTAAACGGGGAAAATATGCCTGGGGGTATACCATTGTCAAAGCTTCGAAGGCATAAATTTTATATAAGTGCTATTGTTACTCGGGATGGCCGAAGTTATAGGTGCACATGAAATAATCGGGACATGTCGCTTGAGCTGGATTTGCATCCCGTCGATCAATCACGGGACAGTCGTATCCGAGTAATCGCCGAGATGCAAGTCAATTTATCATTTATACGTTACCTATCTTTATGAAGCACAAATGGTTCGACGTGTGGCTTTAGGAGTAAACCTTCAATAGGAAAAAAGGGCATTGGTTACGATTAAAACTACGACGGGATAATGAAGAACATGAGATTCTATTACCATCCAATATCACGGTAAGTGATGAAGGTTTTTGGATATTTCTGCGAAAAGGATTACACCCACCTCAAAACAACAGTCGAAAAGAACTTACACGCATGCAAAAATGCAAAATCCTACGAATGGGCCGAGGATGGCACAAATGCTACCATGAATGCAGCCGACGAGAAAATTTGCATATCAAAAGGTAAAAACTGACGTTAAAAAGAGCAATCAGTAATCATGAAAACGAGCTATTTGTAAGCTTTGGTTATTTTAAAAAGTTAAAAATTCATTCGACAGAAGAATAGCAGGTAAATGAAAGGGAATAGATACGAGTGCACATTCCAAACCAAATATACGACAATTAGGAGTAGATTATGATGCAAATCCAATTACCAACCGGATGAAATCACGTGACATGTATTTGTGCAAGAGATTTTTATCGTCGCCATCGACGACATTCCAAAAGCGAGGCCCGAGAGGAAGTGAAAAGCTGGATAATAAACTTAACCAAAATAAAAAAAGCGAAAACTAATTCAAACATTACTTTTGCGCTTACAAAACTAATCCCATTCTTTCTATATTTGAAGATTGACCAATAAAAATGACGACTCTTTTTTTCCTTCTTGTTTTTAATGGGACTTATGGGCAGAACGGATTATCATCTTCCAATTGGTCGCATGATCGAGCGCCGCCATTGTTCGATGGTACGGCAGAAACGTTAAAAATTCAACCGGTTCGTCAAAAAATTGGACGTTCAACCTTATCTAAAATCCACGAACCCGACAAAAAAATTACGAAAGCCGATTCTGAAATATTTAAACGGGATGGAGGGGAAAAAATAACAAAAATTGCGTTATAGATTAGCGCCGAAAATTTTCAACCCCGACCGACCATGGACACACCCACTATTAATATTTTAACGACATTTTGATTTTTTTCAAACGGCAACAGGGAAAGTTAATTGAGGAATTTGAGGAATTCTGATTTGATTCGCGGCAGTGAAAAACCATCAAACGAACGACGACTGCTGAAGCTAAAACCCGGTTATGAGACAAAGACGGCGTTAAGGTATTTCTGCCACATACTCAGTCATTTAGCCACAAGGCCTAACCCTTCGAAGCTAATTTTCTAGCTTTCCGCGAACACTTTACGACCAATCACCCAATTTCAGTATTACGTTCTGGAAGACATATCTCTCACTCGAACATGTCATGAAACTAGCTAATGAGACAACATGTTCGTCAACAATACTCCACCTCCTGGAATACTAGAGCGTTGAGATGAAACTTTAAAGATAACATTGGTGAATTAATCACACCATTTTTGGATCAGAAACACTAAATACGTACTTTTTGACACGGGTTCAAAGCGTTTCAACCACAGCAAAGGCTTTAATGTACCGCCAAACCTATTAGACACACATTTAACGAAGTTGATTGCACTTAAAAATAGATACTTGTGGTCGTGGGAGATCTGATGGCAGTACTATTTCAGTCTCTCTTAACCAACGCATCAGCCACGAAGGTCAGTTTGCTCTCACTCCGGCCTAATCACCCTCGCATATAAGGTCACGCATTTCAATCCGGCCACGGGCTTTGATGTAATTGTCCTCGCATTACGGAGAACCCACAGCGATAGAGAGTAAAAACACTATACGTACTGGATTCCTTCTTTCTATTTTTATTATTTAAAAAATACTGTTTTCACTGGTGGAAAACACTAGCAACAGATAACACAATTACGGAAAAAAATACAATTTATTCGACCAATGTATATTTTAATGCATACTTTTTCCAGCTTCAGGAGCCGACTAGAGCATCATTCCATAGAATTCGAGCATTTTGATTACAATTACCGCAGCGATTCACTGATAAAGAAAATATATGACAGGTACCCAAATTCAACTAACTGGGAATATTCGCTAATTAGTTTTTCACAAAATGTCAAGTGTTTTAAATGGAAAAATTCTTTCTTTCTAATGTAACACTCATTCTCGCATTCGCCGCCATTTCATCTTAAGTTCATTTTGAGGATAAAATTGCGTCAAATAACAGACAGATTTCTCCACATATAACCCGAATATAAACAAACTGATATTCCATTATTTTAACGGTGGAGCCACCCAAGGTTTAGAAATTTGAATGTGCGATACATGCTTGGAAGTTGGGGCATCTAAAAACGCCTAAACGTTTACCGCTAAACCATCTGTAGTAGGCGAACATTCACCAGTAATAATGACGACCATATTACGCTATTCCAAAGACTTACCCAAAACTTAAGGTAGGGGCCATCAATCTATTTTTTCGGCTGGTCGGGTCGACGCAGTTCCCAACGCGCGCTTTTCATTTGCGCCAAGTTACAAAATCAGTCCTTACGTGAATTTTTAAAAATTCCGAGCAACGGACGTCGGTCGAAATCAGCAGATGGGTCCGTGTGCCGAAAGGGCGACGCAGGGACACGCACGCCAAATGGAGTCGGGGCGAAATGAATCCCGCTCGCAGAGGACAATACAGTGCGCTTGTAAAATTCAAACGAAATTGCCCGTGGATCATTGTTGCCCAACACCTTTCCCCAACCCGAAACCAAAACTTCGAAAAAGCTTAATGGAATATTTGAGCGATTCCTCCGGTTTGACATGCGACGGACGGTCACGCCAAACATGCTCCTCCGGCACGCTTGATGAAAAAATATCGGCAGATAATCGCGCCGCATTCCAGCGTAAATGCGGATTAACACCATTTCATACGAGCATTAGTAGAGGGGCACAACCAAACGGGGTGGGTAGCTGCTCGCAAATTCAAGCATTGAAGTCAGAGGATCCGCCGTTATTACCCTGAAGACATTACTGAAACTTGATCCAAATGATAGCAGCTATTGAACGAGACGAAAGAAGGCTGAAATCATTGATGCCATCGGGGATAACAAGTAAATGAGACGGAGAGAGATCCTTCTACTCGGAACCTTCTTATCCTCTACCTAAGATGAGAAAGATCGGATGAAAGAAAGAAAAAACCAGTAGTAGGTAATAGCAAGCCGCAAATATTAACGAGTTCAACATCCCATTCTTAGATGCAATAGAGGCACCTTAGAGCAGTACACGATCAAGAATCAAACAACATCTATACAATCTATACATACCCAGTCAAGGGCTATTGCCGGTTGTACACAAACAACCGTATTGAACGAAATTTAAACGGCAAAACGGAGATAAAATTAGAGAAACATGCCTGGATTACCATGGCAACGCCGTACCAGGACAAGTGATTGGCGAGAAGTAATGACCAACGCTCGACTTGAGGATAGACAACAGCTCGGAAGCGGAGGAGGGAACGTAGGAGTCTTTCTTCCGGGTTGATTAGTTCAAGATGAGTGGGATGGAAGGAAGAAAACTATCATCTAGACAAGCAGAGGAAATTGAAAGCGGGGGAATGGTGGGATTGTGGACGGTGGAGGGAACGGGGGGAGGGGAGGGGATAAAGCGGGAGAGAGGATGGGATAGTGATGCGAGGAGGGAGGACAAGTTTGGGATTAAAGGCAGGTGGGCCCGAGGGGAGGCGGGTCCCCCCACCCCGCACCTGCTGCCCCCATTCCTCTAACCATCCCCCTCAACCCCGCTCGATCTCCTCCCTCCCGCCCCCACTGGAATTGAGTTTGAAAGCCAATCCCGCCCGCGTTATTGGGTTGACAATGGACCATTTATTGAAAGCACACAAACCAATTCCGCACGAAATGAATATTGAAATGGGGACGGAAAAAATCAAGCTAATATCATTACTTCAGAAGTGTAGGGATGAGAGAGAGAGAGAGAGAGATGGAAAAAATTAGAGGAGGGATGGAGGAAGAAGGCTCAGTGAGAGAGATATTGTTGGAGTGAGGAGAGGGCATGGGGTACAAATCATTAAATATAAAAAAGTATCTCTCTTCACCCCCAGTCAACCGTACACATGCATCGCTGGCGTCGAAAAAAAATATGCAAAAAAACTCACGCATACAAAAAAACATTCGCAAGGTAAAAAATTCGCTGAGATTGATCCGCTAATCAATTCCACGTTTTTTTTCCACGCCCACCTACTTTCGAAGTTGAGGTTACGGGGGGGGGGGGACTACTACGTAAAAATAATGAGGCTTAATTGTTCAGACGGACGAAACCGTAAACAAATGGATTTTTCGAACTAATAGGAAGAGAAAGGTCTGTGATTGCAAGAGAAGGAGAGGAAGTCGAACGGCATTAAACTAAATGCGTTCCGGCCAAATTTTTTTTAAATATTCTTCCTCCACTCCGCATCGACATCCTATAGTTCCTTCCCATTTCACCGTCTCCCATTTTTTTCCCCATGCACGGGGCAGGGAGCCGACATCCCACCACCCCCCCAACCACCGCCCCCAAGGGTGGAATGGGGCGGGATGGAAATGCAAGCGAGACACGCAAATCAAATTCCAAAGGCTGAGAGAGGAGGGCAGGAATATTTATCCTCATTCTGGAACACGCCCACCCCACGATGCCGCCGCTCCACACCACCCGTCCGTTTCCGTCCCCGCCGACCCCTCAACAACCCTTCTCCTCACCCTTCCAGCACTCACCCACCCACCCATCATCTTCCCACCCCTCAACTCTTCCCAACCCACCCACCCACCCACCCAACGAGGACCCGTAATCGAAGCGTCTTCCACGCATATATGCAAAAACAATGCGACGGCAATGGAAGGAAGGAAGGAAATGGGGAGGGGGCAAAGGGAATGTGAAATGAAATATAATCATAATAATAACAAACGTTCCTCCTCGTTCCTCCCGATGGCAATTTAAAACCACTTAATCAGCCCTTGCGAGCCCGGATATTTTCTTTATATTCGAATGAATCCTTCCGAGAAGAATACTGCGAATTGACTCCGAGGGTGAAGTCGCCTGAGATGGATGTAGTGGATTCGGAACACTTATTGAGAAGAGGTGAATGAGCCAGTTGAGGCGAGATGGGAAGCAGGGCGCACATATTTTCGCCCGAAAATCTAAGGACGCATAATAAAGTTTTATTTGATGTAAAGGAAGAAAATTTTAAGTAACTCACGCAGTGACAATGGACCGCTGATTTCTTAAACACATAATAAAGAGTACCTGATACTTGACCAATTTTATGGATATCTTATAATCGCTCCGTTCATCGACGAAAACAGTATTTTACGTATCCGCGATCGAATCTCATACATAGAATAACTTCTACTAAGAGTTATTCCACTATAAAGGATCAGTGGGATTAGTGAAGAGGGCGAGAAAGATAAAAGATGAATACATTAGCGAACAAATCTGAGAAGCTGGAGAGCATTAGGACAGAGTGGCTATGCTCAATATATTTTATCTATTAGCCGCAAACATGAATTTAAGACTACTTCGTGAAAAAATGATGAACCATTTGGTAATGAAGGATTTGTATGTACGATTGAATAAAAGGGAAAATTCAAAAGCATTACAAAAATACGGCCCTGTATGCGAACTAATTACTTTTGCTATTCTTTATAACGATCCTTTGGCATGTACATACCTCCGCGCTTTTTATTACCTCAACAGCGAACATCTATACTGTTTGCAAAATCGACGCGAAACAGAAATATACGGAAAGCACACGTCTGAATACATAATTAATTAGACGTCAAGTTAGAGGCCTTAAAATGTCCATATTCACCCCTTGCAAATAATATTTATTCCGCCATAGCAATGATTAATGGAAAGTATTAAATCAATAATCAAGGATGCCGCCGAGGCTTTGACTCCACTTCTCCGAAAACGATCTTTAGGATTCCTTTTGCCCCTCCGCGTTCCGCTGAATTATTTGTAAAACAAAGGGAAATTTCTGGCTCGCTTTGCTTCAATGACTCGCACGTAAAAGCGGCACTTTTTATCCCGCTTACCTAACTGAGAAAATTCACAGCCTCATGACAAGGAAATTGGAAAGAAGAGGAAGAGAGACCGTTGGAGGAGTGAGTGAGATTAAAGAGAAATGGGAAAAGGTAAAAGAATAAGGATTGGATGTAAAGAATAAATTGGATGGAGGAGGGTAGAGCTTGAGGAGAGACGGAATAAAGAGAAGGTAGAGGGCAGGCGAGAGAGAAAACAAAGCGGGATCCAAAGAAACAAACATATCGACGGAGGACGGCCTAACGACCAAGGCGCCACTGAGGCAAACCTCCTTGGCCCAAGTCAACTCGTCGCCTCCGCTCCCTCCACTTTGACGTTTCATCCTTCCGAAACTCTCCCGACATAGCTCCGCTCCCCTTCGATTAAGCCAAGCTATCAGCCACTAAGCCTCGTTTCTCGATCCCCAAAAGAAAAACGCCTAAACCTAAAGCCGCCCACGCCACACACGCAGCTACCGTCAACCTCTACACCTTATCTCTTTCAGTCAATCCCATACTCTGCGTCCTCCTCCTGCATCATTAATCCCTACAGATAGAAAAAGATGGCGAATATAAAACAATTGTCCATGAAAAGTAAACATTACAATGATACCCTCCTCCGCTAGCTTCCATTCACTTTCACCGTTTCACTATCACTCAACCATTCAAATTTTGCAAGTCATCCCAGAGACTTTTTATTCTTAATTCCGGAAATATCCGATCTTAACAGTGAAAAAATACTGTCAACTCTATATTTTACATACACTTATAGCCCTCTATTGGCAAACTGGATTACTCCAAAGATTCTGTCAATTCACCTGCCAATTCACTTTCACCGTTTCACTATCACTCAACCATTCAAATTTTGCAAGTCATCCCAGAGACTTTTTATTCTTAATTCCGGAAATATCCGATCTTAACAGTGAAAAAATACTGTCAACTCTATATTTTACATACACTTATAGCCCTTTATTGGCAAAATGGATTACTCCAAAGATTCTGTCAATTCACCTGCCATCTCTATCTATCCAAGAACAATGACTTTTTTGTTTTAATTGTCATCAACTCCATTTCCATTCATCCTCCTGTATGAGTAAGTGCAGCGGTAAACAAATATTTTGAACTCGAAATGGAGAAAAAAAGGGTCTTTCGATTTCAACACTGCAGTCTCAGCACTGTAGACAAGTGAAGTGGTAATACATCTTCCCCAGTGGTTCCCAAAGAGGGCGTTTCTTTGACCTAGGTGTTCGAAAAGAGGGCAAAGGAGCTGCAGGGAGGTGCCGGAGGTAGGGACCTGACCAAAACCATGAACTCATGTCCAGGGGTACACACTATGTACTTCTTTGATTTCAAATAAACATTCATTTCATCACAAATAATTCAACTTCATTTTTAATAATGCTATGATTTGGAGACGTAGACTTGATTTAAAAGCTTAGGGTAGGGGCACGTAGTGTGTTGGTTTGTGGAACCAAGGGGGCAATGGCGCGGTAGAGTTTGGGGAACACTGATCTACCCTCAAAAAATATCTGCAATAAAAGCATAAAATATTTTTCTACCAGAATTTATTTGGCACTGAATTTGTGCTTACTAGTTTACAAACAACTTGCATACTATTAACTTTCTAGTATATTTACTTTTCTGTGAATACCAAATAAATCATGGTGGAAATATACATGTTGTTTTTACTACAGCGATAACGGATTTCCATACAGTCGAGCCTCAGAACATTGACTACGGTCTCCAAATCCCTCGGATACATAGGCTCTATTAATAGAAACTTGAATAAAAATTACTTTTCCAACGGATAGACTTTTTACGCTCTTCCCCAAAGGCCAACCAAAACCCCATCATCCTCTCCACCGAACCCTTTCCCTCATCCGTCCTCCCGCGATCTCGCCAAGCCAACTCTCGAATCGCCTCGTCGTCGTTCCCTTTCTCAAACTTCACCCCCTCTCCCAAAAAGTCACACACTCCCCGCCCTGACGCAACGAGAGTCGAGTGATGTGCGCGATAACGCGGCAACTGCCAAGGAAGCACACAGCAAGGTTAGGAGTAGAAATGAGAGGGGGATAAGAGAGTGGAGGCAAAACACGGTTGGGAGCATCAATAAGAGGGAAGCGAAAGGAACTCACCCCACAACACATCTCACTCCAGACCCACGCCATGTTGTATTTTTTGCACAGAATTCACACACTCTCCTCAGCCCACCCCCACCTCCGACTCAAAGCCACCACTCCCCAACATTACCCGAAAGAGGAGACCGTGATTAATCAGAGTAACACAACGACGGCGTATATTGTATTTGAGACAATTACGACCAGTTATAAGCGGAGAGACGCCGGGAGTGAGGATTAAGGATGCGGGGAGGGGCGCGGGGGCCGACGGGTAAACGGGAGGGACGTGGGTGTGAGTCTGGGAAGGAAGGCAAGAGCGAGGAGCGGGGGACAGGTGTCACAAAATGAAATATATATTCACCGCTGAATCGAGACTGTAAGGCGTAATTATAGTGAATGATGCGCGCATGGAGAAGATGAGCGAGGGAAATAGGAGAAAAGGCGAAAGAATGCACGCATCAGAGAAGAGAAGAGATTGGCAAGGGAAGACGGAGAGAGAATTCCGCCGCGGAGGCGGGCGGCGTGGAGGGCGGTGAGCCCGTTTTGGATTGCGATGAAAGAAATACCACGAGTTCGGGGGATGGGCCGATTGAAAGTTATTTGACGCTCAGGCGAGAACTTCAGCTCGGGGGAAGTGGGATGATGGTGGTACGAGAGGGGGGAGGCAACATTTTTTAGGCACAGTAGTAAGAGGGTGTGGTTATGAGTGGTTGGAATAAGTTTTGAAAGGGATGAGAGAGAAGGCAGGAGAGGAAATCGACGGAGGTGGGAGACAAAAGAGGAGAGGGACAAAGAGGTAAAATGAAGTGAAGGGAGGGCGACAAAAAGAGAGGGAGATTACTTCATATAGGAATATCATATTAAAGCGAACGGGGGAGAGGGTTGCGTGGGAAGATGGGAGGCACAAAAAAAAAGACTTGTGCGAAAAAACATTCACGGCGTTTTCGAATCATTACTCTTCCCCGCCACAACTCTTTACCTCCCTAAAGCTTCTCAAAAAAACCTTCCTCCTACTTCACTCTCTCATTTCTCTCCCCCGGTAGATCCGAGTAAAAAATTAAAAGATCGGTAAAAAGAGGAGGATAAACTTGGCACAGCGATCACCGCGATAAAAAAATGATACATATTATGCGACGCTCCTGTGCAGTTTTGCCTGCTCTCCTCCCCCTTTATTCCAACCCCTTTCGGCGCTCAATGACTGAAACGGCTGATGGAGAACGAATTCCGTCAGCACAGTTGAAGTTTTTGCTTCGGTTAAGTAAAGGAAAACGGAGAAAGGCATATACTAAGAGCTCCTCTCTTTGAGTAGTCCGAGGTTGGTTGGGATTAAAAGGAAGACCTTTGCCGTCGGTTTCATTGTGCAGTTTTAAAATAACATAAAATGATGCTAAAAGGCGAGCGCTTTTTAATCAAAGACGATCCGGAGAAAAATTCGGCTGAGGTAGGAGCAAGAGATATTTGTAGCAGGGGGTGACGGTGGGATAAACACGAATTTCATGCGCACAGAAAGGAGTAAAGGGAAAATGGTGACTCCCCTGCTGAAGTAGACGAGATTGAGAACTTAACCCTGAAGAGATTCATCAGGATAAAGTCAGTTTTAACCGTACACGGGTGTTTAAAAAGATACAAAAGCATACTTACGCCGGAGGGCGACGAACAAATTTAATATCTCTCAGATAACTTGATACGATTCCCAAACCAGGTGAGACTAGATCACAGCTACTTCCGGTTCACGTAAAATAACGGAGACAGTCACTGTTGAAATGGGAGTAGGTCCCTCCGTACATTTACCCGGGAAAGCGGCCATTTCAACTTTAACCCTAGCTCCGCGGGAGTTACCGTAAAAAATAACATCTCCGTCATTACATTTTCAACCCGACATTTTCCCCGATGAATAAAAATCGCACCGAGGTTAAAAAATCAATACGCCCATTAATCCGTCCCGAGGAGTAGGGAGAAAATAAAGGGAAAAATATTACGGAGAGGAAATGCATGCCAAAACTTAATACGAAATGGGAGGGGAGACCGTCGAGGGGGAGTAGAATGAAGTGAATGCAGAGGAAGGTGGAGAGAGGGAGATGGGAAAAGAAGTAATAGATGGTTGAAGACGAGAAGAAAGTGAGCAGGCACGGACGATGCACCAGGAAACGAGGAGACTCGAAAAATAGAGGAGTGAGAGGACAGTGTGGGAAAGAGAGAGAGAGACGGATTGGCATCTGGGAGGTTGGCAACGCCGAAAATACCCCCTTCCCCATCTCATAACCCTCCTCCTTCCACATTGTGCTCTCGTTAATAATGCAGCTACTTGAGTGCATGCAAAGACGGGGCAGGGGGGTGCGGAGGAGCGGGGTGGAGAGGGGAGGATGTAAGTAGAGGGACAGGGGGAGGAGGGTAGGGAAGGCGGGTGGTAAGAGGACAGAATGGAGAGGTGGGTTGAGGAGACAAGGCAACGATTACGGGAGAGAGGGGGGGGAAGAGATATTCTGTGTAATGACGCGACATGGGTAGAGGGGGAGTGGGGGAGGGGAGGGGCGAGAAGGGAGGAGATGGCTTGGGGGAGGCAGAAATGAGCGCATGATCGAGGGGTGAGGGGTGGGGTAGAAGGGAGGCGGCAAGAAGAGGAGGCAGACAATGGGGGAGATGATATTTCACGACGCTCATCCTCCTCCTTGGTCATGAACTGGAGAAAGTAATCGGGAAAACCTGTGTTGAGCCCCGAATTCGTCTGGGAGCGAATCAAGGAAATGATTCATCTCGCGCGGAAACGTCAGGTTCTGTGTAGCAAAGTAGGTTTGTTCACTCAACTGAGGCGCTCATCATAAATTTTACCTCTTCAAAAGAGGTGAAATTTATGTTGCTCAAATACGCATTTCGAATTCCAGCAGAAACACTGAACTACCCTACAGGAACTGCAATCTTCTGCTGATCGTGTTTCTAGAAAAAGCTATTAAATTTCCGCCAAATAATGTATAGTAAAAATCACGACTCAGCAAACCGAACTTGATTTCAAGAAAGACAAAGCGTACTAAAGGAAAAATTCTAGGGTCAATGCTATGGAAATCCGTTGAAAAAAAAGAATATATTAGGAAGAATTGAAAGTTGAAATAGTCATGAAACGCGATTGAGAACGCGAAGTCAGATTGAAAGAACTCGAAGCCAGTTTGAGACGAAAGGACTGAACTTTGACGGGCAAAGAAGAAAGGAAGGCTGAGGGATGGAAAGGAGAAGTTAAGACGAGGCTTAAGTTAAAGAGCAAATTATAAAACTCAACATAAAATGTAATTGCACCTAATCCCAGACGCTCAGACCCATAACGCTCATATATTTTTAAGCTAGACACGTTGATACTATAATAAATTCAGGCAAACTTTAATAATACACGCACAGGTAATGTAGGACCGAGATGAGTCTTTTTATATCCGTTGATATATTAAAAGGGGAAGGCATTTTCGCAATTTCGTCCAGATTAATTGCCCCCTGCTCCCCCTGACGGCTGAATGAAGCAAAATGCTTCACATTCACCCCGACCTCCTTCGGACAGGATGCGAGGCACCACTGATAACGCACACGGTCGGAGAAAAGGAGGAGAGAAAGCCACAGGAATATAAAGACTAGACTACCGCACCACGCCGAAGCCAGGGAGGTACGAGGGGTGAGTATACCGCGGAAAAATATGAGGACGGGGTGTGGAGTGGGGTTTTGTGGAGGGTGTGGGAGGTTGCAAGTCGCGGAGGTGGAGGTGAGATATCGGAGGGCACGAGAGGGGAGGGCGTTTGGGGGGAGGGGTGAGAGGGCGGAGGGAGGGGGTGAGAAGAAAATAAACAGGGTGAGAGGGTGGGTTAGGTAGGGCTGGAGGGGAGAAGGGAGGTAAGGATGAAGGAAAATGGATATATATTGGAGCGGGCCGAAATATAATGAAAATATATCGAGGGGAGTGGAAAGGTGGGATCGGGAATGAGGAAAAAAAGCATAAAAATGGAGAAATGATATAAAAAATGAGGAAATATATATAAAAGTTATAGTCGCCGTTATGCGAGCACCGGGTTGGAGGGAGGGTGGGACGGAAGTTATTTTCTGACCTGAGGAAAAGCATCATGCGCTGCGATCGAAGATTGGAAGCCACTTTTACTTGGGAGGCAGACTCCGAGGGGACTTTCTCCAGGAAAATCATCTCTTGCGAGGGTCCAATATGTCTACATCCTACTTTAAGTCTGCCCTCCTTCATAATCAGAGAATGATTTCCTATTTCATCTAATCGGGTATATTGCTTCATTTCAATATTATTTAGGAATGCCGATGCGTCTCCGTCCACAAAATAAGACCCTCCAGTGCAAAATGTTTACCATAAATATAAGTTAAAAAAGAATATCTGCAGAACATTTTTTGAGATGGAAAACTGAAACCGTCCGCTCAAATCCAATCAAAGCTGTTTCCGAAAAAATATCATCCGAGGAAATTTATTAACTTCTTAAATGAAATATATGGCAAAATTATGCGATGAAATAAAAAAAATAAATAGCGTTAATATTTAACGAATGCCAGCTACTCCGCACCTGCAGAGAATACAAAAATAAACCCACCTGAACGGAAATATCTAGAGATGCTTAATTTGAGTAAAACCAATAATTAACGTTTCAATGTGTAAATAAGGTGAAACAAGTGGAAATCACAAATATTGGGCTTTCAATCAAAACGGAATCGTTCATTAAATGAGAACCTCCTTGAGAAAACGATATTTGTTCAAGAGTTTAAGGTTCCAATGGCCAATTAAAATAAATTCGAGTTTCCCAGAAATTTTATGACGTTCAATTGTTTCCTCATTCGATATGTAAATAAGATGAGGTTCAACGAAACCGAAGAGTCTTAATTGAAACACTAATGCTTTTTCCAATTCAACGTGGGGAAAACTGCCAAGGGAAATCAATCATTTACTTAAATATTCACGAAAGAAACAATTTTCGGAAAAAGATTTATCATTTAAATCTGCTAATGATATTAGACTAGAGGCTAGCTAAATGTTATCAAGGAAAACAATAAACGCCAATCCACGAAAATGGCGTCTTGAGCTTGACATTCACTGTTTAACCGTAGTTAATTCTTTCGGATAACATTCCATGTCGTATAATAAATAAAAATCACTCAGTTGGACAAATGTATTCACAACATACAACATTTTTGAATAAAATATACTGTGGAGCTCTGAGTACATCTACATACTATTCTGCGAGCCGCCGCATGGGCAGTGCAGAAGGGGGTGTTAGGACGCCATCCGTATAAAGATGTAAGGGATAATTTTTGGGAGGTGAAATGGTGAGGTGTAAATAGGAGTAAGCGAAGAAAAATCCAAAACATAGTATTTTTAAGAGTAGAAGATTGGCAGTTTAAGGCAGCAAGAAGGTATACAAACAGCTTCAAATTTAATAGGGAAAACACAAATATAGAGAACGGAGAATGAAAAACGCTGCAATGATTCAAAGGACACTAACTGAACAATGTCCAGCAAACGAAAGTACATGGAAGCCACTGGGCAAAGGTTAAGAGGTATTCGGGGAAGATAGGAAATCCTAGAGTTCATCCAAAGACATCAAAATGAGTAGAAATCATAAGTCTCCCAGGGCCAACAGAATGGTAAGGGGCGGAGAACGTTCACGGAGATCATCTCACCACGCCAATTCGGCGCAAACTTTCATCGGCCGAGAGCCGAACTATAGAACAGCCATTTATTCAGGACTGCTGCCCTTTGCAAAAATATTTGGTAAATACTTTCGCCAACCTCAGTGAGGAAAACACAATGGAGACTCTTGCAAGGATCTACGCAGTGCGTCGAAGTGGTTTAAATTATTCTTATCCCGACGGCTGTATTCATAATTGTGATAGCTCCAAGGAAGTTCGTAAGGTGCTTACATCAAACCAGAGAATGATATCGTTGTTCCATCTGATAATTGCGTAATTATAGGCCTAATTAGGTCAGACAATGTAAAAATGATGGCATAATGAGTTAGCTAGGCATGATGAGTTGAAATTTCAAACTTGCTGCAAAGCGTAATATAACTTTTATTTAGCCCCAATAGAATCCTCACTTAGACCAGGACTGAGAAACACCACCATAACCCAGGTTTGACTAAAATACATGAAAATAGCCGGTAGCCTTTGCGGGTAGTGAAGAAGGGTAATGTAAAATTTCGAAAATGGAAAAGATAAAAATAGGTAAAGCTATGAGATAACAAGGTAATTTCAAGGATGATCCGATAGATACCTGTTTACAGAGGTTTGCCGGACTGAGCCTAATTTAATAAAACACGCACGCTTGAATTATGGCAGCCACAACAGCCGGGAGAGGACTCAACTCATCTGCCATTCCTTAAAGAACGAGACGCAACTCCACCGAATTACGGAGAGCAGTTGCGTGGGGACAGAACACGTAGAGCAAATGCTTCCCCAATCAAAGAACTGAGGGTCGAGGGAGGGAAGGGGGGGCAAAAGAACTTCAAAGCGCGCCACCGAGGAAGGGGAAAAAATAAATAAACGCCGCTGAAAGTTTTAGGCGAGCGACGTGCTTGACCAAAGGATCGCATAACAATCTTTCGCTCCACACTCCATTATTCAGCCCGCACTCTATTAGCTTTGCACACAGGGCCGGGCGCACTGAGCGATGCGCTGCTATCTCTTGTCCGACGCATCTCTCACACGACCAACCTAACCAAGCATGTTCCTCTTGGACACCACTTGCCAGCATATATATTCTATGAGAGAGGAGCACACGCTAATCAATACGGCCGGTGGCGTCGGGGGCAAGTAGGTACGAGGAGCTCTCGTACGGTACGTCGAGGGGGCAATGAGGGGGCAGGGGCGGTCGGGAGCGGGCGAGAGGGTCGTCCGACAGGAGCTAGAAGGCGGGGGTAAGGGGATAGGAAGGAGGGGGTGGGGGGGAAGGGCGGCAGATCGACAAAACCACCGCGGCGCACATGGCTCGCCCATCCCCGAGCGAGCCCACGCCGCCGGCCGTAGTGGAGGAGGACGCAAAAAATCGACGGCAAAAAAACAACAATAGGCACAAGGCTTTCTTGCAAGACACGGCGAGGAAACAAGCCGGGATGCGAGTGGGCGAAAATATAAACCCGGAGCAAGAAAATCGGAAATTTCGGGTGGAAATGTAAATAATTATCTAGCTTAAGGTATGAGCGCAGACTTTTGAAGGTAAGAAACCGGGTGGAGAGAAAATTTAATTTCTTCTCTCATTTACAACACCACTTCTCACATTTGAGCCTTTTAGTTGGCAGGGAGTCACTCCGATATCCAAAAGGTTCAACAGATACAGACAACAATAGACGCAGGCAGAAGAGTAACAAAATAAAATAAAAAATTCACAGGTTGGTTTCCCGATTTAGGAGGTTCACTTTTGAAGATTCTTATGACGGAAATTAATCACGAGAGAAAAATTGGTACAAATTGGGGGAAAAATATCCGCGATTAAAACCTTGATAAAATACTAGTTAGTCGAAACCTTGGGTGTCAAGTAATAAATATGTATTCGGACTTAGTCTGGATCATTATTCTGGCACGGAATACCACAAAGAGGTACCTGAAAACATCAGGAATAATCAACCAGCAATGCCATTACAAAATAAAAATACATATAATTTCCTACTAGTATTCTTTCCAATAATTCTCTATAATGTTAAATTTTCCCTAATTTCAATATATTTTAAAATTTCAACCATAAGTAATGTAGTCAATCAGTAAGAAAACGCAATTGAGGTACATTACTTTTGCTGATAGAGAGCCAATATCATATTGCTATATTAGACAGTATTATTACAGCTTGCCCAGAAATGTAAAGGGCTTCCCCGAATCACGCAGTGCTGGTAATCTGATATGAAAAAGACAAGTACCATTGGCAAATAAAAGAAGATGACTAATGTCTATTAGGACCACAACGGACGAAGGGGTATATTTTTTGTCGTCCCGGGTTCTGGGTCGATTGGGTCTATCCGGAGGACCATTTTAATGATTCATTTGCATGATTGAATCCTGATTCTAAACGCATTTCGGCCGCCAATTATTCAAGCGTGACCCGTCGCCTTTCTCCCGTCCACCAACACGGAGAGCTGGCCTCTTGACAGCCACCCTCTGAAACAATACCATATTCAGGATACGCCACCGCAGAGGGGCATTAGGTTATGGCCCCGTAATGGACCTTAATGGTGCGTTAAAGAGATGATTTTAAGCCAAGATTATGCCGGGAGCCGAGTAGTCCGATCGACGCACAAAGTAAGAGCCACTCGACCGGATGAGGCGGTGAAAGATGCGGCCGCCGCGGAGTTTTTCCTCAAGATCACGGGAAACAAAAGCGCACAGGTTAAACGAGGCGAAGAAGGGAGCTGGTGGGGATCAACTGACTCTGCTCGATGATGAAGGCGAGGGGGAGGAAAAAAAAGGACTTCTCCCGTGTTCGCTGACAGCGAATGGAATGAAATAGTGCGTCACGAACGAAGTTAAGACTAATCAGCCGCAACGGAACCGAAAGCACTCGGAATAAAAAAATCATCGATATGGTTGTTTTTCTCTGAAATTAAACTAACGATGAAATTTTCAAATAAACGGAACATACTAAATTTCATAACTTTTGATTTGCCTTCAGGACAGCAATATTCAAAATTTCTACTGAAAGGCTTAACTATTAAAAAAATAAATATTCATTTGGTAATTCCAAAATTCAATGTGAATATCTAAAAAATGCGCATATAAAACAAACTTCGAGAAGCGATCACATTTATGATAGAGGTGGTACCAAGAAGCACAAAAAAATATGTACTCGGAGACCACTGCGCTATAAAAGCACGATATCGTGAGAAACGATGAATAGTTGGCCACAGATTCCAGCCAATGAATATCAACGAAGGTAAAATGTCTAAAGAGAGTGCACCATGACACAAATCATGCATAAGAGAGAATTTAGTTCGGGACAGCGAGCAGTTTGAGGGGAAGTTTCCGTATGGAAATGGCGCATAAACTTAAATGACCAAGCGGTAGTTCCCTAGAGGTCCATTTCAGGAAATGGTGATCAGTGAGGACCTTAATGGCTTCACTCTACCGCCCATGGCAATAAATCGAGTAAGATAATCTGCATTATGTTTAATAAATAATATAGCGCAGGCTCGGGTAAGAGGCTCCAATCGGAAAGTGGGCCTTCACTGAGGAAGAGAAGGCAAGGAGGTATGCCCAGAGCGCAAATCGCATATGTACCCAGCAATAACTCAGAGAGGTGACAGCATAGAAAAATTCACAACAGCGTTCAAAAGAGTTTCATAGAGTTTCATTATGAATAGATTAAGATCAATCCAAATCGGCAGTAATGCAAGAAATTTACGAAATACAGCAGCCTATATATAGATGATTCTTCTCGAGCCATACGACTATTTCAAATTCCATTTGCACTACGAAAGAGTTAAGGCACAGAAACCGGAAGGAAAACTTTAAACTAGATTTCCTGAGTTTGTTTTTTTTTTTATTTTCGAGTGTTTTATTACACAAAGAGCGCATCCTTATTCATTCAACTCTTCCTGCAGGCAAAGAGACTATATATTCCACGTGCGATGTGTGAGATGGCAATCTGTTCGAAACTGTAGAGCCGCAACTGCGGGAAGCGACAACTCGACGAATAGTGCAGACATGTGGACAATAACGGAAGGTAGAAGTCGATTTGGCTAAGGGTCTGGTCGACTCTCTCGATGGCCGCAACCGGCGGAAAACAAGGAGAAAATCTCTTTCGAACAGATCCACGTCACGTGGCATAGGGTGAGCGACCCATAGTCGAGAGAGCGGTGGTGGGAGCGGCGAGGAGGTTGGGAGGAGGGGACAAGAGAAGGATGGATAGATACAGCAGCGGCGGAGGCAAAGGTCTACAAGCGGGAGCTATGATAAACGTCGCATCATAAAGCATTTGGAAGGCCGAGGGCAAGGGGGTGGCGGTGAGGGGCGGGGGAGATGGATGAGGAGTCATGCGGGCGAAGGGGATCAGGATAAAACCCTGGAGAACAAGAAGCGTGGGTGGGAGGGGGAGCAGGGGGTGGACGCGAGGGGAGGGGATTGTAGCGAAGGATTTGGGCTCAGAGAAGTTAAGGGTGTGATCCACGAGATGCCAAGGAATAGGACCCCAAAGGACAGAATGCTGGAGAAAGAGATGTTAGTAATGAAGTAATGAGAAGAAATTGGAGGGACAGTGATATTTCGAACGGGGGCATTTTTTAGATGAACAGGCCAATGATTTATCGGAAGGTGGAAGACGGTATATAGTATGGTTTGTAAAGAGAAAAAAGTGATAAGCGCGGATAAAATGTTTTGGAAAAGTCTCGAATTTGGAAAAGTCTCCAAGCTATAACTTCGCAAAGGCAACGAATAAAGGAATAGATAGAATAAAGCCCATGTGGTGATGATACACTTCTTTGAATATTGAAAGAAGATAAGGAATAAGGTAAGAGAAAGAATGAAATTACATTAGTGTACGAAAGGAAAAATTATACAGGTAGAAGGAACGAAAAAAGTCAACTCTGGCTTCCACTGGAGGTGTCAAGATAACGAAGCCCTCTAATATACTTAGGACGAATTTATGTCACAAATAACCTCCACGATTATAACAAGAGATAATGAAAATCCTTGCAAAACATATTATTATACGAATATTACACATGGGAAAATGATAAGAAAAATCAACATAGGCAATTGATAATTGAATAATGTAAAGAAAACCCACTGATATTGGAAAAAATAAAGAAAGAAGCCGTAGATCAAGTGCTTAGGTAGCTCCCGAATTTTCCAATATTCGGAATTTTCCTTATCTGGGATATAAAAAATTTCGATGTAAACAAATACAGCCCTAACTCTATAATTTTGCACTCGACCTCAGGTTAATTAACGAGCTTAGGGAATCCGACGGCGACAAGGGAGAAGCGATTGTGTTTGTGAAGTCGAGGCCAAGTCTCGGGAGTCCGTAACAGGCTGCCGGAATTGGACCCATTCCAAGGGGGAGAGAGGTAGCGGAGGATTCGGAGTATACGGTAATGCGGGGCTCAGGTCAACATCTTGGATGGACTCAAGGGTGGGTTAACGTGAGCTGGAGGCGTAGTAGTGGGCTAAAAAGCGAAAATCAAGGTGAAAGTGGTATGAGAAAGCGAAATAGGGAAGGATTTGGGGTAAGTCTTTAGTCAGATCCCACAACAAGCAAAAATATGCGTTGTCAGTCATATCCAGATTCGAATTAAAACAGCTAGGGATATGGACATCTAAATATCTGATTTAGGAGCCGAACAAAATTCGGATAAGACCCTCCCGATTCGTGATAAACTGCAATGGAAGAAATCATCGATTCATTCCCTCACTTGAAAATCTGGGAGGGAATTCCGTGGAAAAGACATGATTCCTGCCTAGATTATGGTATTTTACGGAGAATTAAGTAGGGCGATTTTTCCAAAGCCCATGAGAATTCCAATTCCCACGACATGCCGGTAAGTGCTACAAAGTATGTCCGTGAGCGAATCTACATGGCATTTATGTCCTAGTATAGCTCTCTCCTCTGTTCTTTACAGAGCGCATCACATACATTGGAACCACATCTATCCCGAAGCATATCAATTTTTTTTATTTTTTTCCCTAATTCCTTCTATCTTTCCTTTTATTTTCCCTTGAATTTGACAGGCTATCCATCCCACACGCCCCTGCGGTGGCTTGCTGGGCAATCCGGAACCGTGGAAGTCTTGAACCAAACTACATTATGAGGGTAGATCCACGTTAGAAGTCCGGGGTGGGTGGGCAATGACCAAGAAGTAAGGGGGAGGGAACAAGCTCCCGATCCCAGTGCACCCTGCCCAAAACCCCTCCCAGGCGAGCTTTCCGACGGGGTGGAATTTTCCCGGGCAACTTTTGAGGCCTTTTGGACAGCAGCATGTTCCACGCTTTAAAAGGGTTATGGCCACCGAGCCTTCCGACCACCCTCCCCCTTCCACCTATTCCTCGTAAGAAATTCCAGGGGGGAGGGGGGTCTCTTTGAGTGGGGAACGGGCGTCTCACAGGGGCAACGACGAGAGAGGGGGGGGGGGTAAGTCGGGCGGAGAGAGCAAGGCTTTTATGTAACCCCTTTCCGCCCCTCTTTTTTTTGGACGTGGCAAATACCACGTGACTTCAGACCGTGAAGATGATTGATGGCGGCCTGATTCCTCCTCAGGAATTAGTTTTTTTCCTTCCCCCCTTCCTTCACCTTCCCCCCCCCCCCTCAACCTCACCCCTTCCCACTTCAGCTCTCGCACAATAATGTGGGAATAAAAACCGCTGGACAGCCAGCTCGCGGCTCTCACTACAGGAATTTCATGCCCCGTGGGAGTGGACGGGGCATAGTGGACAAACACACGTCCCAGGGGCAACGACCTCGTTGCATCTGGAATAAAAACCCATGAAATTTATTTATTAACGATGAAGAATATTTCTGCGCTTTAATACACAACTTACAAGCCCAAGTAGAGAACAAAAATTCCAAACAAAAGAACTCAATGGAACGATAAACAATTTAAACCATTAACTCCCGGGTCAATGTTGGCACGACTTACCGCGATGGAAACGTGTAAATTGCAAATTCGCGATTTAAAAACATACCATGTCGAAAATTAGGGTTACTCTAGCTAAGTGGACATTTCCGGAGAAACAACTTTATACTAGATATGGATACAAAGTCGAGACACACCTTAGGGAAAACGACAGATTATTTGAGTAACTTTCAGCAAATTATTTCAGCAAAATTGAAAAATTTATTTCAGCAAAACTTCATCGCTTCGGAGCAACACACGGATTTTAAACGAGTTAATTGGCTAGTCTGATATCCCAGGCTGAAAATATTGCCATACATTACCCTAAGACATGCTTGAAAGAAAGTTTTTGCGAGTCCAAAACGCTGTAAATGACCAACTCACTGCGTAGCGAAGAGGGAGTAAGAGAAATGAGAAGAACGAAGGAACACTGATGCCTCGAGTATTATCCCTTCTACGCTCTCTCTCCGCTCCCTTTCCTCCACCTTCGCTTCCCAAGAGTGTCAAGACCGGCTCGCCGCATGCACATGTACGCCTCATCGATCCTAATTACACTGGCTCAGCTGGGCGTCCGCTAAGAGGCGAAAAGGGGATCGATTTGTTAATTTCGTTCGAGGAAGAAGGGCTTCGGAGGCGGTCGGGGTATTGAGGGGGGGGAGGAGAAGGTGGGAGGGAAGGCTGGAGATGGGGACAGAGAGGAGAAGAGGCAGGAAACGAACGCGGAGAAGAGGTGTCGACTGGCGATGGAGGCTCCTCCAAGACTTGGGGACTCATTCCGCGATGCAACGGGGAAGGGGGTCCTCAACTTCTCGACCTCGATAAAAAGGGTCATAATCGCCCACCTTACCACGCCAGAAAAAAATTCTAAAAAGGCGTCCTCAAGACTGATTATCTGTGCCTAAGAAATGTGACGTAAATATTAAATAACGGAATTTTTCACTATGGAACGCCTCCAATAATGCGGTCAACAGCGACCGTGAAAGAATGACGAGATGATAGAATCGATAAGCGTACGAAAGTTTTTCATCAGGACATACACAAATGAATGTATGAAAAGCGATTTTGGACTTAAAAATGAATTAAAATTTTTGAACTGCCACCCTTATTTTTGGACAGCTTATCCTGAAAATACCTTCACAATTTTCACTTTTTGAAATCTCTCTCCATCTCACAGTCATATTTCCACGACCTTAAATTAATGTTATATGTGCACTTTTGATTCCTTTTGTAAGGGATGCTTAATGGGGTTGAACGTGAAAAGCCATCATGAATTTAATACACACATCATATTTAGCGAAATAAAGCTCTCATCAAAGATAAATGTAACTATTACACAGACTGATCAAGAAAAAATTAAAATAAGATTCTCAACTGCACCGCTTCAGGCTTTCATTGTCACTGATATCGAGATCTGGAATGGCTCCGCCGTAGACAAAGGGAGGTACACCGTTCCGGTGAGAGGAGCTCACCACAACCAGTCTTTCGGCATGAGTAGCACATCACTAGGGAATACAATTGGTGCGTGAAATGTTGTTTGCGTGAAAGTTGAAATATTACAATTTCGAACAGCTGAAACAGTTAAAACTATTCGTCACCAATGGCTACATGCAGCCTAAACAGTTCATGGCGCAGAAGGCAAACCATATGGTTACCCTTTGAGAAAAGCTACAGGGGTTGGTAAATGCGTGTGTCGCTTCTCTGCTCGGTCAAATGGCAGACGATGCGGTGTATGTTAATCCGTGCTTCAAGAGTCGCAGCGGGAGGAGAGCAAAAGGATTGAGAGGCGGTGGACACGGGCGGAAAGCATATCCAGCAAATTCTAATGACCGCGGAAACGAGAGCTTTGACTTCGGACTCGCCACGTGCTCACACATACTTCTCCCTCGCAGCGGGAACACGAAAGACAAACGAGGCAGGTTCGACTGGGAAAAGGCGTCACGAGGAGAAGCAAGAAGAATGAGAGGAGGATCAGTCTTAAGAGTCCCCCATGAGGCGTGATTTAACTCCGCTCGCAGCAGACTAAGAGAGCGATCGCCACAGCGCAGTCGTGGGAGAAAGAGAGTGGAACGGGCGAGAAAAACGCAAAGCCACGTTAATTTTCGCGGCGGGGAAGTCGGGAGAGAGAAAAAAATAACGAAGAACGAAAACTAGCGGAGTAGTAATCATTCGACCGCGTCCCGAGAAAACTCGTGTAAAAGTTTTAAAGAATTACGACCTTCTTACTTATGGAACGAAGAGCGAGTGGGGAAAAGGAGGGAGCGATGGGAAAAAATAAATCGCACAAGCTGCCAGAGGCTCGGACTCGCGAGTCAGGAGGCTGCAGGGAAGGAGGTGAGCAGGCTAAGAAGAGAGGAATATGGCTGCCCCTTAGCGTCACCACGTCGTCCACCTGCAGGGAATTCACGTGAAAAACGCAGAGAAATGATACAAGAGATACACCAACGGCATTGTGGTCAATAAACATATTTATTAGTGCCGACGTTTTGGACGGATTTCCGACGGAAATCCTTGCATCCATATGCTTTATACTCGGAGAGATGTTGCATACAACAGCGCGAGGCTGTATCTTCTCGTCTTTGAGCAGATATGAGAGTATGGGGCATCAGCACCAGAGTCTATAGCGTGTAGTTACGACATGTATACTTCTATCACTTCAGACGGATAGGGCTAATACAGAAGCACAATGTTGAACTTTCCGAAATTCATTTTTTATGCGGGAGCAACGATACAGCCTGCTCCTCAAAACATAACAAGCGTGAGAGCTATGGTTCACCACGGACGTGTCGATATGGCTAATATTATATTTCCACTCATCTTCGTCCCTTAATCTCTCCAGCTCTCTTCCGTCCTTTACACACGACTGTAGTCCTGACTCCATCCACAACGTGTCCTTGCGGTGGTCTGCTGGGCACAACGCGTGGATGTACGTCCTAACCTGCCTCCCACCGACGCATCGTTCAGTGTACTTCTACACGAGCGCCCGGACAACACTACTCCCCTTGTCACGGACTTAGGGCCCACCCATCCGCCTGCGACTAAAACCAACCGCCCACCTGAAAAACCCTTTCCCAACCCGTATTACCCAGTGCACCCTCCCACGCCTCCTTAGAGCGACACCCCACCCACAAAACGATCCCAGTTTCCCAAACCCCACCCAGAATATACTCCTAGTCCCCCCTACTCAATAGCCAATCCCCCTCCGAAAAGTTCCTCTCCAACCCTTTCCTCCTCCACGATTCCCTCTCCCGTCAACTCGCACACACTCCTACCCCACGAAAACCGAAACCCATCCCTACGCCCACCCCATCCTTACCCCGGCCGATCTCCTTCGCGAGATCACAAGAAACCCATCCCCGAAACCAGAAAGTACGAAACCCTGCCCCACCAACCCTCCTCCCTCCCCCACCCCCCTCAGCCCCCCTCTCCCGTCCGCACCACCTCCCCGCTTCCCAACGACTTTGAACCTCTTGTTTATTTAATCGATCCACCAAGCAACCCATTTAACTCCATCTTCTCTCGCGGAAGGAAGGAGCAGGGAAGGGCGGGAAGGAGATGGCGGAGTGGGTGGGGAGGGTGTGGGACGAAAGGGGTTGTGAGAGGGTGTGGAACGAAAGGGGTCGTGGGAGGGTTGCGAGGAAGGGAGGCGTCGAAGGCGGAAGGAAGAGAGGAGGAGGGGGTGGTGCAAGAGGAGTTAGTGTTGGGGGGGAGGTGGGGGGGGGGAAGGAGGAGAAGAGGAAGGAAGGAAGAAGCCACGAGGAGGGGACGAAAGGGAGACGGATGGGAAAGGATTTCGGGCGAGGAAGGGTTGAGAAAGGAGAAATGCGATGATGGAGGAGGAAAGGAAAGGGGCGGAGCGCTTAAGTTGATGCAATAGAAGTGGAGATGGGAGGACCACCGAGCAAGAATCGATTCCGCGGAACCAATTCACACTCGATCTCAGCGATCAAATTCATACGCTTGATTCAGAATGGTAAGCTACCGATACTCCGACCCAGCTAACCGCATCGATTTAGCACTGAAACTCGCAATTAGAAGCACTACAACCTTCATAGATTTAACTAATTACGGTACCATCTTGTTAGTAACATTGAAATCCGAATCAACTGGAAGATTATTTTCGGGGCGAACGAAGGTTGAGACCGTTCGTCCAATTTAGGACATTGTTATGGGAAGAATTATCTGGGAAATGGTGGATGAAGGGGGAGAAATCTGGCGTCGGAATAGCCTACTGTTAATGAAATGCGCCAAGGGAATCACAGTTTAAACGTCCCACCCAACGGACGCAGTACTACGTTTGAAAGGCTCTCCTTATGGCACCCGAATAGGGATCGAGTTTCCAACGAAAACTACCCCGAAACTGCCACGATTCGAATTACGCCCCCCCCCCCCCAGGGTGGAAAGACTGTACTCGAGCCTATATCGATCCAATCGAATCTGGATCGATAGATATATACATCGATTTGAATCGATTTAAATCGATTCAAGACCGAAAAGTTAATATCCCCGCTTCTCAGCGGCAGAAAACGCCACTCCTCAACGCATTGGGCAGGAATCCTTCCAAGACCGGGTGCCCGCTGCATACAGGGGCCAAACACAAGATGTCCGCGAAAAATAAACTGGATTTTTGAACTCTCAATAGAGAGAGAAACAGACCAAGCTGTTTAAAGACCGTTACACATGCGAAAACAGTTGAAGGATAAAAAGCGGAAGGCTGAAGGCGGATAAAAAGATTGTCACAAGAGGTGAGCTGTTTCTGAGGTTATCTGCCTCACAAATTTCTTCCTGTAGCAAAAATGGAATAAAACGGCCATCGCGCTCATCTTTCAAGCGGGAAGAGATGCTGAGAATTTATTTCGGATTGTTATTCACAAATTATCTCATCCTTGACACTCGGGTGTTGTCACGTCACCTTCAGTCTTCCCATGCTTTTGCTCTTTCTCGTATTGCTTTAAATTATGAGTCCAAAAAGTATAAATACAAAGGTTAAGAGCTTAAGAATACAAAGGATACTTTGCGAGGGACTACACAAGAGAAATGGGATCTAAAAAGTTGGTGGCGAATGCAAACGGTGACGGAAGGGACGGACGGAAGAAGAGATGAGGAAACACCGCGCAGGACGAGAGGAGACGGGAGAAATTTTGGGGAAAACATACCCTTTTGAACGCTCATGCGGCCAAGTGACACTGCCGCACACGCAAAAAACGCTCCCACCCGCACGATTTCAACCCTCTGTGCAAGCTGAACACGATGGCAGGGGGTAAGCACACGCAAGATGACGTAGCTTTTACGTTAACTGAGAGTTTGGGTAATACTCAGAAAATACTGAAATCTTATATAACTAAGACAAAACCAGAATAATAATATTCATAGAACCATGACGACGCAATGATCATGCATGAAGAGTTGTGAAATTCAGATATAAAAAATTAAATACAATTAGAATTTAGGGAGGACATGGATTTTAACGCAAGTAGGAAAAAAACCAATAACCAATAAATGCATGGAAGATACAAGGGACCTTAAATGCGCACATGATTAGGCGGAGGAGGAAGAAAGCTTCTTTTCCGGTCCTAGAACATTGGTCAAGAAAGACTGGGTCGAGAGAGGAGAAAGCAAAGGAATTTTGGAAATCGCATGGGACCAATTTGTCGAGCAGTGGACGCTCTCCCTCTGATCGGCGATGGTTAAGATGGAGGAGGCCTGAGGGATGTGGTTGCTTATTGGGTCGATAGGTGGCACTGGGAGAAGCAGGACGACTTCTGCTAAGGTTACCCAGGAAAATAGATGAGCATGACAAAAAATGAATGAAATTATAGGCTTAGCGTGTTGGTGGCTAATGGGATTTAGGGGGGAACAGAATAAAATACAAGACTGGAAAAACTCATTTCTAGAGAAGGAAAAGCAATACGAAGCGGACAATCAAAGCTAACAGCAGCAGAAAACAGTAAGAGATTTAATACTCTGCAACTGTACCAGCAGTGCACACCGCACAGAAAAGTCAACCATCCGGACTCAAAAAATACAGTAATATGGGAACAGATTTAAGATAATATGAAGAATATAATACGAATCCAGGGCGTTGTTGAGTTTATAACGATGAATGCGTGCATAAATACAGCCGACTAAGATATGACGAGTTCTGCGAAAGAAAGACCCTGGTAAATATATTCCCCCAAAACATAGGAAAGCAAAGGCAGTAGACGAACTTATTTATGAGCAAAAGAGTAAATGAAATTGAGCGAGATATGTATAAGGAGCAGATGCTGCGGAGAATATCGATCGAAAATCTCAAACTAGCATGTGACGAGGGAGAGTGAAGTCGAAGGAATAGTAGAGGAGGGAAATTTTCGGTGGGGCGATGTCAGGAGAGGGAGGTGGACGAAGGGGAAAGGGGGTGGGAGGAAGAAGGGCAAGAGCAAGCAAGCAAGACGAAGGGGGAGGGAGAAGGGAAGACGGACAGAGGGTGGGAGAACAAACAAGGAAGGAAGGACCGTGGGCAGAGGAGGAGAAGAGACGAGAAGGTGGAGAGGCAGTCATTTACATCTCCGAATTTACATGGGACATTCGCTGGAACCGCCGCTTGGTCGCCATGGTAACGGCAGCGGGATACCACCAAAAAGCACGGCCTCCAGGGAGAGAGAGTGAGACGAGAGGGCGGAAATCCCTAAACTTATCGCCGTCCAGGATCCACGCACGGCAGGAAGCAACCATCCCTCACTCTCCGACTTCCTCACCAAACCTTCCGCGTCGGGCGCTCCAAACCTTCGGCCGCCGCATCGTTTTACGGCAAAAAAGAGACTCCCGCTGCCTTCTCTCACTCCTCCACCACCCACCCGCTCACTCACATCGGGATCTGATTTGAGAGGCGAAATAATTTTTTCCCTCGCCCAGGTTCCCAGGTCCGAATCAATCCATACGCGCCTTCGGTAATGCCCGCCAAAAGGTTTTGTAGTCTCCACTTAGCAATCAGGATCCCCCCAGAAATAATCTAATTCTCGGATGAGCGGCCGTCCTCCCCAAAGGGTAAATTAGTTCCGTTCGATTCTTGCTCCCCCAAAGGTCAGGCTCTTAAAGAGGTGGAGATCGTAATGATTTTCCTCCATACCAAATGATGAATCCGCAGCACATGGCGAAAATGAATGAAGGCCGTGCGTATGATATTGTGATGAAATTCTCATTTCCTTATTCGTGTACTTGTAGCGGTAGATTTCTTCAGCAGGATTGCGCAAGCGTCACCAAAATAATGAAAGAAAAATAAAGAATTTATGTTCATTTTAAAAGACATTCGAGATACAACCTATAAGGAATCCATCCAGGTTCCATCCTATTCTTATGCTTAGTAATTATAAGATAGATAGCATGCAATCCTTCACTCTTCCCTTTTCTTCATTTTTCTCTTCACTCTTCATTTTTTATGCTATTCGAAGTCAGTTTTCGTTCTATCTAGCTAAGAGATTGATTCCTCGGTCTTCCTCTTGAAAAACTTAAATCCATTTTTACAAATAAATAAAATTTAAGTGAAAAATATTTAAAGTTTGACGTGACTTCCAGATTATTCGTAGCTGAATATTGATGATTTTACCTAATTATTAGCGTTAAATTATCAGAGATATAACTCTGCTAGGGCGTGCGTATAGATAAGTCAATAACTTAAATACTGAGTGGTATCTTAGCATCAAAGGTAAGGATTGAGAGAAGACCAGGAAATTCCACAAGTGACTGCGCCAATCTACGGCAACTTTTGATTCACATTTTTGGCCCAGCAATCAGGCAAGCCTAGTAAAGTATGCTCATTTCAATCGCAGTGCAATCGCAGCTCTGACCAAGGGCTTTGATACCTGCCGCTGCACGCGGCCTATTTGTCTTAAGGATAATTGTGGGAGAACTGCCGTGGCATGACCATGTATTCTCTGACTACGAGGGAATGTCTTGCACTTCGATGGCACGGTGTGCGGGCGGGTCTTGAGGATGAATTACGGCGGTAGTTGAGGCAACTCCCTTTTAAGGAGCAAAAAACCGAGGAACGAATTATACGTGTAAATTATACGATCTCCATTTTCCACACGGTTTCTTGCTCTGCTCTCCTCGAGCCTTCTTTCACAGAGGTTATTTCCACGGCGTAGTATGACTTTAAAAGGCAAAACGACCCAGTCACGAAGATATCCCGACACGGAGGCTCTAGCGCACTTGCTTACAGCAACTTATTTTGAGAGCGCAACAGACATATTTTTAAAAATTAAAACAAGCACAAAATAAAAGCCACTACGAGAAACTTGAATCCTAGCAGAAATGTAGGTATTAACTAAAAGAACAATTCAGATGTTTTTAACAAAACTAAAGTGGAAATTGAGATCAATGATAAGAATATATATAGATCAATAGCACCTAGATCAATGATGATTCCCCATACCCTTCGAATGGGATATAAATTTTATACCTACGCTGATAAAATTACTTGGCGTGAAGAAATAATCACCTGGATAGAAGTATCGGATAAACAAGAGCTACATATTTCAGCAATTAACATTTAAATCTAATACTTATGTTAATAAAACGTTAATGACAAAGAACGGAGTTCATTGTCATGAGGCAACCAAAGGAAAAATTATTCTCTCCGCATTTTTTTTCCCAGGAGAATCGCTGATATCATACTCGCCCCAACTTATTCATAAATCTCTTCCGCTACCTCGCAGATCTGAATCGAAGCGTTATTCCAAACTTCTAAAGTAGACTGAAAAAACCCTGAGGAAATAGCCGAAATATTTGCAAAGAATGTAGATATGGTAAAACACGTCAGTATCCACACCAGTGTTAAGCGCATTGTAATCACAGGCGATTGGCATAGCGACAACAACTTGGATAATATTCAGAGATCGTTTCTCAGCCAGCAAAAGTACAATTCTAACAAGCGATCCGTTACAAAACTTGTCTTGTAACTTGAAAAAAACTCGATGAGAATTAAAGGTAATAACAAAAGACAATTGAACCAAAATTCAAATTTAATTAATTCATTTACCCCAAAGTCAAATGTCAAGTTATTATACAAACTATGCACCGCCACATTTTCCCGTGTAGTCTGTCATAAAATGTCACCTTTAGGAATCAATACTTCTTACATAGAGCTTATAGAAAAACTGATGAAAGAAACTTAGACGAACCGACCATGAAATATGTAGAAAATTGTAGCAACTCAAACTGTAGTTCACTGTGGCCAAAACGTCCATTAAAACTTTTACTATGAGGCACACCCGGTAGACCTAAGCTCAACCAACTTGGCTTAGATTATTTCTCTTTCCGGAAAGCATCGGTAAAGCATTCATGACTGACGCAATAACTTGTCCGACACTTCCCGAGTGGACTTCCCAGAATTGTGATGGGAATAAAGTTTCATGACACGGAATTACATTTTTAAAACTTCATAACGAGTAAAACATTACCTAGGAAAGGGATCCCCACGGGCAGCGCGTTAAAAAAAGTATATGATGAAACTTCTAAGTAGAGGGAAAACAGGAAATATAACCGTAAATTCCATTAATGTATATAATAAATGTTATTCGCTAAATAAAGTACAGTGGCACTCCGAAAATAAAACCGGACTCACAATTGGGACACAATAAACTCCAATCATCGTAAATTCAAGAGAGAGATATTATCTCCGTAATTATTTTTTAAAGCATAAGAGTAATATAAACGACGCGGGGCCCATATTTCGAAGCACGTAATTTGATTTAAGAAATGCTTCCATAATATCCCCTGGAGGTGAATAACTTTGCGTTCGTCTCCTCCAACACAGCGTCTACCTTCCGAACCTACCCCTCACCCCCACTGTTCCCCCTCTTCCCGCCATCTTACCACCTCTAACCTCCCATCCCCATCCTCTTCTCCTCCGCACTATAAAACAGACGGGTTAAAATATATGGCCTTGATACCTACGAAAACTAGCTCGCAACATGAAAAAGCTCTCGTCAGGGACGAAGAAAATAAAGATAAATACACACGACGCAATATTTTCCCTGTCATAGACTCGCGGTGCTCGGCATCTCGGGAGCTCCGAAAAGCCTAGGATCAAAACTCTAGAAAAAGTCTCCACCTCCCGCCACATCCTAGCCTTGGATACCCGGGCTACCCTCCTCCAACTCCCCAACTACTGCCGCCAACTAGACACTTCTCTTATTCCCGCTCCGCACCGCACCACTGGTCTCCTCCGAGCAGCAAAGTAGCGAGTTTGTCCTCTGGCATTTTTTTGAACACTCCCCACTTCTTTAGGGCTACTGCAGGAAGGACAATGCAAAGAAATGAGTAGCGCAAGTGAGACGAAGAAGGAATAAACATAAAGAATGGTATACCTAATCAATAGTACAGCAAAATCATTCAATATAGTCTCTCATTGAATTATAAATATGGTACGCCTTCAAAACTAAATGCATGACAGTATCTAAAATACTTATTAAGAAGATAACACAGGAAAATATTAAAATGACACATATACGGATAGAAAAATAGACGCATGGTAATGCTGATATTGATAGTGATCATGGTGGTTGGAGACATCACACATCAATAGCAATGACATCTTACAACTAAACCTACAAGATTGGCCTCATTTCTCATATCTCAAAGATCACTGCAGAAAATAAACTTCCAAGGTTATAGACTAATGAAATGATATGTAAAATAATAAAACGCCAATAATGATGTGTGCTTCCGAGATTTAGCCAGGAACAACAAAACCAAATACGCTATAATAAACCAGAGATGCGATAAGATTACGAGGAACAAGCTGGAAGATCCTATCAGACAAGGAGCTTATGTTGAAGATAAAAGTAGAATATACTATCTGGAAAAAATCAAAGAGCCCATGATAAACAAAAAAATGAGCGGAACGAAGCAAGCCGACTGATTTCTAATGAAATTGTGTAATTAACAAGGTAGTTGTCTCCTTTGGGAATAAGCACAAGATGACCACGTAAAGGAGAGAGAGTTTCGCCATTGAATTCATGTTAAGGTTCACGTTGAAGAAACATGAAACAATACCTTCAGTAAAGAAGAAAGAATAAGAGCGCAGACCCTTTTCACTGGCAGCTTCGCCCTCATCTCTCCCATCTTCGTTCTCAAAGCCGTACACTGCCCCCGACGCCCTGGAACAAGGGCGCCGCCCGGGTGCGGAGTACGGGGACAAGGGACGATGGAGGAGAACATGGGTGGGAGAGGACATCGAAGGGCTGCACTGATTATGCAAAACGGGTCGGGGCAAATCCGCAACGCGTCGGCTGACACCGCCTGCACGACACGACTCCTTGGGAGACGCAAGAGATAGCTCATCCTAGGAGGAGAGCTGAGAAGACGAGGATGGTGAGAGGAATAGAGAAAAGAAATACTTTCAGAAACCTTTATGAAGACACGAGATCAATGGAGCAGGGCCAGAGAAAAAAGTGCGTTTCCTTTAGAGCAATCTATAGCCACCACAGAGTTTCTCAAACCCTTCTCAAATCTCCACCTCCAACTAATTTGGTCTCAATGACACTAAAAACCTGTCCTCGGTCGCCTAACAAAATGTGATAAAACAAAACTTGATTACACCGTACGCTCCGTTACTGAAGAGTTAAAAATGAGCGAAAGAAGAGAGATAAGATTCCCCTAAGCGGAAGTGGGACGTGGGAAACGACAGAATACGCCATGGAAGAGAAAAAAATCGCCCACCGTTTTCTAAGCGACGACGACGGCAGTGTTGGAGTGAGAGGCGCGGGGCGCGGCATGGGAGGGAGTGGAAGTAGTCGGAAGAAATGAAGACGAGGGCTACAGACCCAAGGAGACGGTCATCAGTCACTCAACTTCAGGAGCAGCGCGCAGGGGAAGCACCCGGACTTCAAAAGAACCACACCCCTCCCTCTCTCGACCTGAAGTGCAACCAACGCCCGTTCCGCCGACCATCTACCCACGTCTCCCATCAGGATTAGGGAGCAAACCCCAACGTCGTACCACTTTAAGCCTGTACCATCGTGAAATAGCTAATATGAAATTTAATTCACTCAGTCAACTCACATAAAATCGAGTCCTCTACATAATAACAACAACAAATTCATACTTTCTCAACCTTTTTCTTTTGCAAATTGAACTTATATCTACATTGCGTAGCATTCAAGAAAGAGAGGAGCCTTCTATGCGGGAATAACCAGAATTTTTCTATTAAAACCAAACCTCATTTCAGCGGAAAGCAATTTATAAGCGTATTCTTCCTGTGAATTAAATAGTAATACCTAAGTACTGGGAAGCATCCGATTTCATTACTCCAGCAAATCACAGCAATAACTGAACTTCAAATGCGTTAAATCAATAGAAAATCCGCCACATTTGCCGCAATAACTGAAAAAAGGTTCCACCATAGATACACATATGTATGGTATAGCCTACATTATTCGTACCATAATTTTCTTATCTAGTAGCTATTTAATCATGGAAAGCAGCACTTTTTTTAAACAAAAACGAAGAGGTGGGATATAGAATTTATTTTGGATCTCACAAACAAGCAGCGAAACCTCCTTCAACCCTTTCCACCAAAACTATAACCAGCCCTCTCCCCCTTCCCTCATCCCACTCTGTGTACCCCTGGGATCCCTACCCCCCGCGAGGCTCGGCTGCAAAGCTTGCAGGGGAGTTGTAAGGAGGAGAAGTTCATGAGAGATGTAGGGTGGGTCTGGGATAAGGTGGAGGCGGAGGAGAGGGGGGGGCGTTGTACAAGGCTCGGGGGGATGGGTAGGCAGGGTGGCTGCAGCAGATGGGACCCGCGCGTATACACGGGAAAGGCGGATATTCGGAGCCTGGGTGCGAAAACGGCACAAAGACGAAGAGCGTGTGGTAAGAGGCGGGTTGGTGGGTGGCTGGTGCTGCCGCGTCATACATATATATATATTATATATATATTTTTTTTTACAACGATCAGTGCAGTTGAAGGTTTAACGCGACGATTCCCCAACTCCCTCCATTGAAGAGAGACGAGCGCGAATCGATGATTGGTTCAACCAACCGAGACTCGTCTTCCTCCCCACGAAAGAGACAAGGGGTGAGAGGTGCTGATGAAAAGGAAGGCGTATTACGAGTCACCAGCTTACGACTGGGCTGGGAACTGGATGACAAGGTAAGAAGGTAAGAATGCACACGGATTGAGAGCGAACTTTGATGAATCACACAGCTTGCGTGCAAATTGGCCATTGACTTAATGGCTGTTCCACATGGGCCCTGTGCATACAACTACGAAAAAACCATTGCTCAAGCGTCTTGAGCGCAAGCATTATTGTACTGCTTCAAGTTGGTACTGAGTTTATCACTGTGCACACGTACTAAAGTTTTCCAATAAAAAGAGGGCAAATAAAAAATATACCATAACATTTAACAATGAAGAATTTAAAATATTTGTTTTGAATACAGTTATCTAAAGCATAGCAACATAATTCGGAAAATAAAGCGTAACACCTTAACTTTCAAAACTTAGTTGTCGATTCTTTGCGTATTCCGTTACTAACCACACTTTGAATCGAAGCCCCTCATTCATAATATCAGTGTATATAAATGTTTGACCATCACATACAAATATATACAATATATATTTGTGAGAACAAAATTTTATATAAATTGCCAAAGGGAAGGAGTATCGGATCCGAGGGAAAATTTATTGCTCCGCTGGAAGAGGGAAGGGAATGAAAAATGTTCTCATTTTAAGGATACCGCGATAAAAATAATGCCCGGGAATAAAATATTATCTTCCTCTCCTTTTAACGATTCGATACGATTTCGGAGGACGCAATCTGCAGAGGAATAAAAAGAGAAAGATTGGTTTATTTGTTCAAAATATTTCGAGCGCGAGGAGTAAGAGCTGGAATGGGTATGGATGGCCGAGTCGTCACACCTGAACGAGGTCGACCCTCCCTCCCGCACCGCCACCCTCCTTGCCCTGAAAATGACGGCGTGAAACTTTTACAACAAAGAATGCCGAATAAATGCTTAATGCTCTATGAATATTCGCGTTTCGCCGCGGTGCAAGACGGCGCGCGTTAAATAAATGGCAACGCTAAATTGCATAAAAATTTATGCCGCCATGATTTTATACGACATTAAGGCGATGCATGGCCAGGGGACCGACGTTCCGCGACACTTTTTTTAATATCCATCGCGTACTCTAGCTATTTTCTCTTGTGATAGCCCCCATGAAAAATGGATGGAAAAGTTTACGTACGTCACTGGTGTGGTTTTAATCTCAATAAAACGTCTTTAGGACGACGGATGTGTTACTTCGGGCAAATGTGATCCTTAAAAACATGGCATTATTGAGAGACAGAACTTTGAAAGGTGAGGCGACATGAAAATAAAATAAATCGCAAAAATTCTCGAACGGATCCTTTTTTGCTATAGCAAAAATAAGGGCAAGAAAAGCGGAGTTATAAAGCTGTATAGGGCTGGGCACTATGTGCAACTTTCCAGGCACATTTTACACAACTCAGATAATATTTAAGGACACAAAACAAAACCCAATAGACCTTAGTAGTTCAAAAAAACTAGCATAACAAACGGAACGAAACGATACAATATGTACAAGATTATTATTACACAGGCGTTATTTCGACTCGGATAAAAGTGACGATTCTTTTATAACCCGAAATATAAAGCGCGAGGGTGCATTCAGGAGGATTTTGAACCAAACCTTCCGTGAAGGGAAATGCTCAACTCAAAGCCCTTAATCCAAAACTCCAAAAGAAATTACGGCACTTATGTAAACGAACGCATAAATTTAAACCGCGTATACTGTAAAGGCACTAAAAAGAAGAACCTCCTGTACCCCATTTCTTCTAATGGCACTGAAAAACAAACAGAGAAGCCCCGCGGAGTATTCTGTCTCGGGGAAAAGAAGCAAGAGGAAGAGGCGCGGGAGGAAAAGGCGCGGGAGGAAGAGGAGCGGAATAAAAAGGCGCGGCGCGGAGTAAAAACAAGACAAAAAAAGTAAAGTGGGAGGAGCGGTAGGAGGCAGGGCAGAGGCTTCTACGTCCGCGCTTTCGGAGCGAGAGCACGGGACAGGCGAGATAACAGAATGGGAGTGGAGAGGGGGAGTATGAGAAAAGAGCTCTCATCCGTCAAAATGGCCCATCGCGCGCAACCTTCGGAAAAACTTAAAGACACGGCCCGAAGGAATATGAATAAAAAAATGGTCTGCGGTTAAAAAGGGAATATAAAGTTTACGAACGGAGTCGGCTGCGGGGGGAGGGGGGTATGGGGATGAGGGCGGAGGGTGGTGTGGCTAGGGGGTGGTTCCAGGAAGAGGGGGTGGGTGGGAGAGGGGGTCGGTCGCTTCAAGGGGAGTAGGCGGCATTTTTCAAAGGCGTCACAGAGTACACAGACAAGGGCGCGCTGGCCTGTGTGTGGCTGGAGCATTGGTGTGAGGTTTCACCGGGTATGGTGTTGTGGTAGAATAAAGATGGATGGAGTTTAAGTTGGTTATTTCTTCTTCCCCCACTTTCTTCTCCAAAAGATAGACTATGGAGAGAGTCTTCGCACAGATTAAAAAAGGGAAGAGAAATAATACCCAAGGGAACGATAGCTTGGATGAGGTAAAAAGCCTCTAAGGATACTCAATCCGACATAATATAATGAACTTAAAATTAAGGAGTATAAAATAGTGGCATCACCGGAAGAACAGGAGTGCCGCGATTATTTCGTATAATACATACGGTGCACACACGAGCCTAAAATGCAAAGCATTTATTTTGGCTCTTTGGACACCTAATATTCAATCACAAATCTAATTTGAATAACGCCCCAAGTATTCAATACACAGAGCAGTTGACCAGTTCCTTCCAAAACGTCTCGAAGTCGTCGAGCCTTTAGTAGCTCTCCCACTAACCACCAGAAATGTTCCTAAGCATCACAGAATATCCTCCGCATCATCTGCTCATCTAATACCAGAAACGTCTACATTCCCCGATTTCCTCCTCCATATCTGTACCGACCATTCCCCACCTCACAGTTCTTCCAAAACTACTAATCTCTTAGTCATGTCCTCGATCCACTTTTTCAGCCTTCCTCGTTTTAATTTCACCACCATTACCATAGTTTAAATCTTACGGGTCATAACGCTGAACGCAAGAAATGCGCACTAACAAACGCACATAAGCAGAGCACACACTTACTTCACCATTTACATTCCCAATAATAGTCAATAACCTAGAGCAAATGGCGTAGGGAATCAATTATAAAGAATAGGACTGATGAGGCTAAAAATAGCCGGGAATACAACGGGAGCCGCTTAGAACCCAGAACGGCCAAAACTACGAAAGCCGAAAGGGCTCACAGCGCATCGTTGGCGTGAAAGGTACAGGAGAATATGCAAGGGGACTTCGAAAGCAACACACACCCGGGAGTGCACGGCTGAGCGTGGATAGGGCGACAAATGACTCACAAACCCGCGTCTCCGGATGCATGACAACGGAATGCGTGCCTTGAAAGAGTCGTCGTTGCCGCTAACGAGACTTGGGTTCAGGGGGAGAACCTTCCTTCCGTCGCCTTCCCACGCCTCGTTTTCCGTCGCAACTTATATGAAATGCGCCTCGATACGCACGTGAACAAGATGACAGAACGCCGGAGAGTGGAGTGAGAGGAGACGGTTGTGAATTGGCCCTCTGCAAGGAGTTCGTCCGGGGCCTCGTCCAGGAAGGACAAGGACGATGTCAAGCCTCGGAAAATGTCGAGGATATGACGCCACGTCTTAGACGAATTTCAAATTTGAAATGGCATTCGTTGAGTTTTCCGAGGCTCTGACGTCAAAACTCGCTCGGAAATCCCGATCAATAGCCAAAATAACACACCTGAATTATTTTAGATATGCTATCCGCTACACGTTCTCTTCAAATTTTTGCTATTTTTCCTCATTATTGGGTCTCACATTAAATTATACATATATTCTTCTTCCGCTGCAACTCACCACACACCTTTCTTTAGTTCACTTTTTCAGCATCAATCCTCAATTAAAACTGTCTTTGATTAGGAATACTACGCTTTCCTTTTTCCTAAACCACGAAACGCTGATTCTTAAACACTATTCCTCCAATAATTTATTCCTGACGACGTTATACTCGGTATTTTTTGGACATTAAACTATCTAGAAATTTCCCAATGCGACGGTAAAAGCGTAACTTATTCAGGCGAGGTCGCGCTTGGATTCCATCGTTCAACCCCATTCTCTAGCTAGTCGCTAGCTATCCTCAGAAGTGCCCAAGATCGCTGAAACTCGGCGAGAGTTACAAATATTTAGAAAAGCAGCCCCCATTTCACACTCGCCGAGAGGTGTATTTCTGAGCCGGCAACGCCGCCAAGGATTATAGGGTGTAAATGCACGCGAGGAAGACAAGGGTGGATATCTTAATAAGGTGGGTGAACGCCCATTTTGTTAAAGAAGAGGGAGAAAAACAGTTCCTTTACGGTGCGAAAGAAATAAGAGGAGGAGGAAGCGAAGAGGAATGAGAGATGGGGAACAGCGTCGTCGGACAAGGCTCTCGGGTGCCTTTGGAAAACAAACAGGCGTCTCCCACAAAGAAGATGATGAGGGGTTGAAACGGGCGGGAGAGGAAGACGACGAGAACAGAGCAACGAGGCCAACCGAGGGTAAGGGGGCGAAGCGACGTGGCCAGGGAAAAGGGAGTAAATGGTGAAGAGGGTGAGAAAGAGAGAGAGAATAAAGCCGATCTTCTACGGTCAAAAGTTTTGACAAAATAATTGACCAAACTGGTTTGAATCTCACCAGTTTGTGACAGGCAGACTTGAAGGAAATGTAACTTTGTCGAAAGTTACATTTTAAAAACTTTCAAAATAGCGAGCAATAATCGAGCAATAATCGATCAAAATGGATTAAGATTCCTTTTATTTTTTGACCACAGGATCAAACATCGAGAATGTATTTTCGAAATGGTGCCCTCCGTTCTAAATAGTAAGCATTGCGGTTTTGACTCAAGGTGCGTCAGATTTGTTGCCGGCTTTGACTATTCACAGTGAGTGTTAAAACAGTCCAGATTTTAAAAATGCTAAGTGGAGGTTATGTGACGAGATTATTACACTCACTGAATCTTTGTGCCCCCAAAAAGAATCAATATGACGTCATGTCCATAAAATATCATACCCGGCAAAAAATAAGCTATTTTTGAAATAAGGTAGAGGAGGAAACGGAAATACAAAATAAAACCTCAGCTTTTTTCATGATCCAATTTTATATACTTAAAGATTGCTATTATCAGAGGATAAATAAAATTTGCGTTACATGACAAGCCAGTAGGAAATTCAACAAGCACGCACTATTCGCCTACACTTTCGACGGAAGATTATATCTACGGTAGATAAGATCGGGGGTGTAAATTTAGGGAAATACGCAGCAGGGCGGACAATTTAAAATGTAAGTATTTAGAGGGAATATTAAACAAATTGCAATTTTTCTCGCGAGTGATAAGTGATCATAACGGAGCCAATGAGACTTTTAAATAGGTTTGTCGACAGATATGATAGCTAATTAACTGATTTACTCCTTAATGCTTGCAACCTTATCCAGATAGCAGCACGGCGTGCATTTTTAGGGTGTAACTCTCGTACCCATGTGTATTAGTGCAGCTGCACAACAATTAATACAAACTGCCTTACATCGGTAGAATGCTAATGTGGCGTATGATTGTGGGATTTTGCCACTTGATGGATTTAAGCAGGTTTTTGCTGGCGTATCGGTGGTCGTTGTTGCGTAAAATTTAATAGGACGTAGTGTGATCCATTTTGGTGTAAACTCAAACCCTGAAACACACACACTTGAGGAGGCTCACAAGTTATTGGGTACACGTAGATGGAATAGCTCATCGCGTGATACGAGTAAAATATGCTAGAACAAAACTGCCCATTCTTTCCGATGTATTTGAGCAAAAGTTTGACTAGAGCTGTGCTAATGCTTCGAAATCGATTCGAATCGACTCGAATCAGGCTTAATTCGATTCGATTCGCCTGCGAAACGGGATGATTCGAAACCGAATGATTCGAAACATTGGAATCTGATAGATTCGTCTCCGAATCGAATCATGCACTCAAACATGACGCTAATTCCAAAAATGGTGCGCCGTCCGTTAATACGATGTTTTCCTCACGCGAAACGAAAATTTAAACAACCACATTTTATTCTGTGCTCTTCTTTGTGGCACTATAGACATATAAGCTAATTTAAGGCCCTGAAATATTGTGAAAATCTTTATTACTTAAACTACACATAAGCTATTGCATTTTATTTAGATTCGAATTCGATTCACAAGCGAATTTTTTTAGGGTGATTCGATTCGCTGCCAAAATTTAAAAAAAGTTCGTATCGATTTGTTTCGAATTATCTTTTGGGAGATTCGATTCGGTTCGATTCGAAATGAAAATCCCTGATTCGCAAAGCACTACTTACAAGTTATTGGGTAGACGTAGATGGAATCGCGTGTTAAGAGTCAAATATGCTAGAACAGAATTTCCCATTCGTTCCGATATATTTGAGCAAAAGTTTGACCCAAGGACATCGGCTTTACGGCGAAGAAGGGAGGCAAAGGGCGCTCACTCTAAAGGGTACGGTGCCCACTGAGAGAGAGAAAGAAAGACAGAAGAGTTGGGGAGAGAGGTGGACGACAAGCGGTTGTGAAAAATAAAAAGTAAATAAGAAGGAAAGCACGGGACGAGACGATAATCAAGAGGACGATTGGGGGCGGGAGGGGGAGAGGGGTACGGGGACGTAAAGACGGAGGGTGGGAAGTATACAGGGAGAGGGGTGAATGGAGGAGAGAGGGAGTACAGACCGAGGGGGTAGTCGGCGAGCGTGTGGGAGGGGGTTGGGTGGAAAAAGAGGAAAAACCAAAGGCGCATTTTAAATGTAAATTCTCTTTGAAAAAGCTTACGGGAGTTGGAACGGCATTTATGAGAATGTCAAAAGAAAACAAAGCTGGAAAGGAGCTTAAAACTTACTCTTCAGGAATGGGAGTATGTAAATTAGGCGTCATAAGAGGATATAAAAAATAATTAAGAATTTATTTCCAACAATAGGAGAAAATAACCGGTGATTCAATTGTGGTCGTCCGGGGAAAATTCGTTAAAAAAAGCATTCCTCTGCGTAAAGCGACTGCCTCCACAGACAAGAATGGTAGGTAAAAAATATTAACCGCTTCAATGTAACCGAAAACCAGACCATTGTTTAAAATACGAACGCATAACTTAAGAATTAAAATGTAGACTAAAGAAAAATGTAAATGCTTACAAGTCCAGCGGGGGAGTGAAAAGTTTCATCAAGGGAAGGTTTGCATTTGAATTCACGCACTGCTAATTAGAGGGAAATGACTGCAAAATCACAAACCAGGGTTAACTTTTGAGCATAAAAAAATAAGCCCTGAAGTAGAGATAAGTAGCGAAAGATTTTTGAACTGTAATTCCATTCTAGGGGACTAAACTGAAGTGATTTCATCCAGGGAATAAGGGTTTTTTACACGTGATTTTTACCGCGAAGCTTTACAACAGTCGTTCGAAAACATATAAAATAAATTCTAAACCATTTATGCGCATTTGAAAGGAATGTGAGAAATAACTACAATTTGTTTTCATTTCTCCCTTTCAATTGAATCCAACGTACATTTGTAAGGAGTAAAATTTCTTACACTAAAATCTACCTTTCGACTTGTAAAACGAATTTTTAAAAATTGAAACCAAAAGATAGTTTGTCATCACAAAGGAATGGCAGACAAAGTGATAAAGCCTGTGATTTTTCAGCAAATTAACAATGCTGAATATTTTGCACGGCTTTTACGGAAAAACCTTCGATTCCAGCGTTGCGACAAGATTGAAAATGCTTTGATTGTAAACTCACCCATATAAATACCGGCACCGTAGCAACAGCTCAATCTTTCTGAGCTAGCCTTATAGGGCTGGAACGGATTCATTTGCACCTCTGGTTGGTCAATCGTCAGTTTGAGAGAACGCCAGAGACGGAAGAGAATTCAAGAGAAGAGAGACTACTAAACGAGAAGACAGGAGAGCGGCGGAACTGAAGGAGCAGCCTCGTCATCAGGGCCGGCGGATGATGGAAGCGTGGAAGGAAACGAGGGTTAGCCGGCCAAAGGGGTGGCCGACGCCGCGGCGGTGGCGGCGAAGGCGGGCAGTTGGGAATAAGGGGTTTTGCCTCGGGGGATGAGAGGGAACACGGAGAGGAGCGGGGGTTGTGTGGGAGTTGGGGGCAGGAGAAGTTGGGTGAGTGGAGGAGGAAGGGGAAGAGGTGGGGGGTAAGAGGGGAGGGACATCGTGGAAGAAGGGACACGATGTTTGCACAGCGGCCATCTTGGGGAGCGGTCAGGTACACGCCAAGGAGGAGCTGGAGAGATCCGAGGCTGGCGGCGGCCAAATCTCCCTGGCTCGGTCCGGGCGGGCAATGAGGGGATCGTAAACGTGGGAAAACTTGATGGGGAAAACACGGCGACTCCACCCATTGTGGGGACATAAAAATACAGCCACTCGGGGGAGGAGAAGCTGTAATTTTTGCCCCCTAAGGTACAGAAGTAGCACCGGACAGCGTCACAAATACGAAATTCAGGAGTTCCAGATCGAATACCATAACTCAGCGCATTTAGGTATGTGTAGTCACTTTCTCCTCATGACTAGCCTGGTGGAAGCAATTACAGAACGACTATCACTTTGAATCCTGTATTTTGAAAGGCCGCAATCCCTTGAGAGGTATATTCAACACCGGCAGGGCCCACAACCCGAATCCATTATGATTTCACGATTCTTGGAGAGGTCACCGTTTCTCCGATTGAATGTGTGTGTTATCACTTTTACTACTTGATCGAAGATGTAAAGATCTGAAACATAATGAAGATTAAGTGAACTGACGGAATCGCCGCTGAATCCTACCAATGTCCTTCGCGCACAATTCCTTCAAGGATCTTAAGGTCAAGGGTCAAAATTTTTCAAAGGGCTTGAAAAAATTTGTTTTATGGCACCAACGAGTACATTATGAAATTTTTCTTGAACACTAAAAACGAAGAGACTTACTAGGAGGACACATCTTCTCGAAAATAACACCAGAAGGAGAAATGCATCAGAATAATTGCCAAGAAAGACCGATTATGAGATAAACTAAGCAAATTATGAGAAAAGTTGAACTATAAAGTGTTATATAACGAATTAGTTCGCTGAAAAGATAAAATGTAGAAAATCTTCGGCAAACCAATCAATGGATCGGAAATCAAAGGCTTTCTAGCGAAGTATCAGCATTCTCAAAATCAAACAAAAAGTAGTTGTTGCACCATCTACTGCTTATTTAAAATACAGACTCACACGATGCGTTTCAACGATAAATATAACTTTAAAGTCCAATGGATCGATGACTGCTGACAACGGTTCAGCAAAAAAACCTATTAGATGCCCCAGCAATGACTCAAACGGATTTGTGATATAGGTTTCCGCGGTCCTTCGACAGGTTCGGTTTAAGTTTTCTCTACGTTGCCAATCGCACCAGAAAAAGCCAACACACACACGGCCACGCTCACGAAATTGATCGACGCATCGGAAAACCCAAAGAACGGCAGGTCCGGCGGACAGATTTGGTGATAGCCACACAATATTGGGCACATTTCTCATTTTTCTCTCCCGCAAATCGCAAAAGCGTTTCCGACGGACGCCATCGCTGTTTTCGACGCCCCGTTCGCGTCTACACTCCCGTAAAAGAAGTGGCGGCACGGAAGAAGGGAGTGAAGAAGGGAGTGAAGAAGGGTCCAGAAGTATCCGAGCGGACGAAGGTGGCGACGAGATGGACTCCCCTCATCAGACCAGCCCTCTCTCTCCCTGCAAACGAAGCAGGAGAGAGGAGGATTTAAAAAAAAACCAACGAATCGTCGCTTTGCCCGCGGAGGTAGATGCAGATCGCTCGCCGAATTAAACGAGGAGTACACAGAGAGAGAACGCGAGGAAGCAAAACACGCCAAACTATTTATCGCGATGGCGCGGGAGTCTCGGAAAAGAAATCGAGGGATAAACTTTGGGTTCCAGAGCCGATGGCCAGCCGAGCAGACAGTGCCTGCCGTTCGCGCGACACACAAATGTACACAACGCGAGCGCATTGGGGGAATTTAATTAATCTAGGGTAATTAAATACGAGGGCATAACGGGATAAAATATGGAATCCTGTTATAGTGGTCCCTCATTCAATATTCATGCGCCCCACATATATACGCGTATATAAATTATGGAACCCCGCCGTCATGCAACATTCAATTTTAATCGTAAATAATTTGATTTCCGCATTGTATTGTTGCACGGATAAACGGAGAAACGGTCCGAATGAGGGGGGGGGAGATAGGAACAGGCGAGATATATATAAAGGACATTGCGACGCAGTACTTGGCGTTCCGTGGGGGTGAGAAGAATGGAGCGAAGCGGAAAGGACTACTATTGGATTGCCGCCATTATGCAGGTTAACGGCTCTCCGATAATGAGAATGCGGGTTCGAAGATACATTTTCAAATGCAAAGGGACCCCAGGGGACGGTTATGAAAATGACGGCAAGCCCCGTTATAGAAATAATCATTCGTTAGCTTCGAGCTATAAATAACAATTAGGGCTTCACGAACACTTCCGCGTGACTCCGGCGCCGGCTTTGTTTGTTTAATTCGCTCAGAGGGGATGGTTTGTGTACGCCGGCCATTAGCAGACTTTTTACGGCTAGACTCGGGGCGGCGGACTTTACCGGCTTTGCAGATCGAACGGGGCGGCCAAGCGCGCATTTAATCATGCAGCCAGGAGAGCAGTCAGGAATTCCTAAGCCCCACACACATGTGAAACCACTGGGAGACAGTCAAGGCCTGTGAAACTATTGTGGTGATCAACTCAAATACTGGTTAAAATTCTACTGAAAGCGGAAAACCGGTGGCATAGAATATGGCCATTTAGATCGTATTTATATAAAACCTCAGTATGATAGACGTCGGCATGAAATACGTCGACCTGAAGATGAAACCTTACGATGTTTTAAGAGCTACTATCTTAGAAAAGAAGACACCTACCAGAGCTCATTTTAGTAAGCAAATTACCACTTAAAAACGCTAAAATTTGGAAAATGTACAGCTAAAATTGATGAATAGGTGATTTAAAAATAAAAAGAGATCAGACGACCTCTAACCCGACCAAATAAGACAATCATTGCCGATGAAGTATTACAGACAAAGAAATCTTCACGCGTCTGAATTGACACGTGTCCGCGGGAGAAATTCGCCGGAGCGTTTGAGGAGAAAAAGAAAAAAAAACACAAGTCAGGATATTGGAGTACATGAAAATGCAACTTGTGAAGCGGAAACACTTCCTAGACGAGGCGAAAATAGTACGAAAGGATTGGGTTGCTTTTTATTGACCACTCAAGTCAGTCAACTTCGCGCGGGTGATCGGGGAGTGGGATGGAACGGAGATCGCAGGCGAAATAAAAACGTAAAAGAAAGAACAGGTTCGAAGTGATCCCAGCTGCTGGAGCAATGAACGGAGGGCGTCCGTCTGATGCTGCAGCCGCCGGAACCTCTGTTGCAAAAGGGATAGTCTGCAGACGGGGAGATGGAGGGTTAATGGGGACGGAGGAGGGGCAAGCAGCTCGGTCAGACGGTTGGACAAAAGCTTCGGGCTTCCCAAAAAACCTTGGCCAACAGCAGCTGCCCGGTTCCCCCCCTCCCTAGGGCCCTAGGGGGATATGTCGGGAGGGGTCCAACATTCGCATGTTTTGGCAAAGAGGCTCACCATTCTCCTTCCTCACGTGGCATCACCAGGCCACTCTTTGCTGACGCCAAAGGATTACGAAAAGAATAAAAAGATCGTAGAGCATCACCATACCAAGCATAAGCGCGCAAATTAGGCAACCGACGCAGACTCTTTTTTGGTGGTCAAGGGAAGCTGAGAGGGTTGAAAAGGACGGAGAAGAAAGAATAATGCACAGGCCAAGGTACGAAATGAGCAAATGACACGTGATATTTTACCCTAAACAAAACGATAAGACGTGGAGATAATAACTTGAAATGCCCACAGCAACATTGCGGAGCGCAATTAAAATTGTGGAGAGATGTTGGCTAATGAGCAAAAGTCGGATCCAAGAGCTAAAAACAAATAAAATCAGAAACCAACAATGTATGGAAAAAAAGGATTAAGAGCATAATTCACAGAGGGACGGAATCAGAGAGAGCGAGTTGAATGCAATCCTGACTCAGTTCGAAGAGATGGATATCCGAACGCGGATGCGAGTTTAAAACCAATCACGAAAGTCTTCCGCGGAGTACTTTCGAAGAGTAAAAGTTGCGCAAGGTGGGATATAAGGCTTGAAAAAACCAAGGGAGAGAAATTTTTTTAAAGATCCACAATGTGAAGGGAAAAATACAGCTCAGATTATCCGCTTAAAGGTTTTCGCTTCAAGAACGCTCGTTAAAAATATACAAAATAACAACGGACACGGTCCGTTCTGGAGAACAGAACGAGTCACTCGTAATCTTCCTTTGGACAATGGTGATCACGTTGAATCGCAGTTGAGGAATACTCTTTGGAATTAATGGTCATTAGATTAAAATAGACATAGATCCATAACAAAATATGTGAATGCCTTGAGAGAGGAATATCCTCACTGATATACGGACAAATTACACAGTTCATATTAAGCAAGGAGGAAATTAAACCTTACCGACAGATTCCATCATCTATATAAAAAAAGAAGCGCAATACCATTATAAGCAGTTATACAACACTACTATAACCCTTGCCCAAATAGGACACAGCGGCTTCATTGATAAGCACTACAACAATCTGTAATAAACACAATCACATTGATCTTTTACTAATGATATACTACGACAAAAGCCCAACTATAAGCTATTGTCCTCATCGACACAAAATACCCAATTGCAAAAACAACACAATGACCTAATCTAATTAAGTGAAAAAAAACACTTTTCCAAACTAACTCTAGGAGGCTCGCAGGCTGTAAAGAGGATTCAGATGCTGATGAATATAACCACGCATTGGTTATTGCGATAAACGAACACCGAGAGGCGAATACTTATTCTCCCTTTTAGACGATTACAATCTGGTAAACGCAAGGGGTGGGGATTGCGCGCGATGAGGATTTTAGCAAAAGATACAAGTTTCCAGGAAAAGCGAGACGTCTTGGAAATCTTACAGTCGCCACACCCAACCCAGCGAATATTCTTCTCTCCAGCGGCGATCCCAAGTCGTGATCCGAATGCTGAAGGCGAGATATATATGCATATGTTTCATTACATTCCTTTTTTTAATTCTTCTAAAACCGGGCGGGAGTCTCAGGTCCCTTTCACACACTCCAAATGGCTCATGGAGGCCGGCCTCATTAAGGGTAATTTGCGACGTAATTAAGTCGATCTGTATGCAGCGACGCCCTGCGACAGACCCCCGTTTTAGTTCTCTTTTGCAACGCGTCCATCCCGTCGCCTTCTCGTTAGCCAGCCACCACCGCTCGCCCAGACGCGGCGGCGGCGACGCGACTGCTCCCCCAGCTGGCTTCCTTCCTCCGGCTATCCCATCGCGACCCCCCCACCCCTCCTCCTCGCAAACCTCCACTTGCCCCTACCTGCCTTCTTTCCCTTCCCCTCGAGTCACGCACAGGGCCCAGGGGGTCAGACATCACCCATGCCACAAAGTGTCCGCCCCGCCAATTGGTCAGCTCAACTTCCGTCTAGGTGAGTCTATGTAAGATTCACGCCAACCCACTGAAGGCGAACTTCGGATCCCATCTTGCTCGAGCTCGGCAAAAATGAGACGAATATCGTATACTCCGTCCTTATTCAAAGTAATTTGTAATGTCTATCGTCGCATAATTTATTCACCTTCTCACCAATATGATAAATAATTCGAGAAAAGGCTTGCTGAAATTTTTTTCCGTCGAAAATTTAGTAGATTGGTCGTACGACTATCCTTCAGGATTGGAATAGATGTATACAGCTTTAAGGTATAAATAACTAAGGAGACTTGGGCCAAATGTATGAAAAATCTAGCCCGGTGAGTAAATGTATAACAGCTGGATTTCAACACAGATCCATGCTACCACAACAATACTTCCTCCTATACAAGCCTCGTAAAATCGTACCAATTACTGACTATTTATTAAACATTATTATAGCGAAAGTTATACAAATCAAGCTAAATACTGTATATTTTTATTAAGAGTCACAAAAATTAAGGAGTACTAGCGGGTACAATGATTTCTCTGAGACGTGATCAATATGCAGATCGGAGCCAACTGTGAGTACAAAAAACGGCTGAGAACTTGATGCGAGGAAACGATGGTAACTGATTAATCAAAAACTCTCTCCACCAAACCTCAAATTTAACCATCACAGTCTTTGAAGACAACAAACAAATTTTGGCCGCACAATCAGCTGCCAACGCGGGTAAGAAGAAAGGAAATTTTCACCACCATTGCGACAATGGGGATTCGTAAGAGGAACACGCGAAAAGACTTCCTGGTCACAAAAGCAGGCGAGTGAGTCGACGGAACGAATTCGGTCGTCACTCGTCGATGGGAAAGCGAACGGGGTGAATAAAAGTTCAAAGTGTCTTCCCACAATATACATTCGAATAACAAGCTGAACTTTTTGCACGACACCTGGGTACTTCGTGCACAGTTGGGTGGGGAAGGAGAATAGCATAAAAGAATGGAAAGGAAGTAGCGATTGAGGATTAAAGCGGCTGGAGGTAGGGCGGGGTGTGCATGAAGACTCGAACGACGGAGAGGAAGAGACGTATGAAGAGGCGAGAATGGGTCGTAAAAATAAGAGGTAGAGGGAAGGTGGTTTGTGCCGCTAAAGAATAAGTACTCCCTGAACAATGACCCGAGGATAAAAAAAATAACGGCGCGTGGGGAAAGAAGTGTGACGAGAATATATAAAATTATAAAAATTGACTGAGGCTTGTTATGTGAATGACAACCACTTAGGTGTTTGCTGAGCTTTCGGGAGGTAAAGGGAAAGAGATAAAGACACGGGAGAGTGGCTGACGGTAAGTATGCGACGTGAATTGAGAAAAACAGGAAGAGACTCACGAGAATAAAATAGCATTGACTTTCCGAGAAGGGTGGGGACGAAAAGATGTATTAAAAATGAATAAAATGCTACAAGAAAAAGACCCAGGTTTATCCGGACAGGTTAACCAAGGAGGACTGTAATTCATACCTGAAGAGACGGATTCCTAAACGCAAAATACTTGAGGCACAGACGCACTCAACCAGCAGCGTGCCAAGATAATGACCCTCGCGTAACGAACTGCCATAAAAGAAACCCTCGCCGAAAATCATAACGTGAGGTGACGCTGAGTGCCACATTAAAAACCAGGTATCAAGCCCTTGATGGCAGAAAGCAGGGGATGGCCACACGTGAACTCTCCTAATTACAATTTTACATTTGTTACGCGACAAAAATTGTGAATGAACACTTCTTGCCTAATGCACGCTAAGGGCACTTCCCGCCAGGAAATCTCGACGGGGTGAAAGAGATGAGCCTTTTTGGGCTGAAACGCGAAAAAGGAAGGCTTTATTAAAAAAGTGTAACGTGGGAAGACTATGGAAACAAAGAAACGGCACGGTGCCTGCTCCTCACGCCAGATCTCAACCAATACTGATACCCAGCACAGAAAAGAGAGAACTCCGAGAAAAATATGAAGAGGAGAGATGTTAAGCATAAAAACCCATTCGTACTACTTGCCGGCCACTAATTACGGCGTTTTAAAGTTTCACAACCACATTTAAATGGGCGTTTTCTTACACGAGAGGGAGGAAAATTGGCAAGGGAGTGTGAAAGAGGTGACAGTTGAAAATGAAACTCCTTGTATGTCCCAGCATCCCTGAAAAAATTCATTCTGCAATTTTTCGACGAGGGAAAGATGTGTTACGAGGAGCTGGCGAAAAATGGGAGTAGACTTGACGGCCAGAGGGAGGAGAACTCTCAAAAATGAGAGGAAGTCGAGCCAAAAAAGTACACTGTGTGGTTGATTGTTACGTGCGAAAGATGGAATAAATATGTCTGCCACTCATTCGAAGATGAAGTATAGGTAGAAATATAAATGGAAGAATCGCATGATTGTGAGAACCGTAACGATAGCATTTGCAAGGGGTTACAAGAAAACCAAAAATATTCGATGATGGCCTGAAGATGAAAAACTATTTCTGTAAAAAAATACAGACTTTGTTTTTCCAATAAAATATTTCATGAATTAATTTAATATTTCTTGCATTTTTTTACACTAACTGCCAAAATTTATGACACTGCTTATTACTTCTACAACTGCCACCAGAAGCAAAATATCAACCACCGCGTATGACCGCGGCAGAAAACTTGTAAAAGTCAGTTTGCATCCACAGCTACAAGTTGTGCCTACCAACGCCAAGTCTGCTTATTCCTGGCGAACGAACAATCTCAACTACTTAGCGGTCTCCAGAGCGATTTGTATTTGATTCAGTAACACAATACATAGAACCGTGCTAAGGTCCAGCTCAAATTGGCAAAGAAGTTAGACCTCTTGCTCCCAGTGATCGACGTCTCTATGCAATTATAACTCTGATCAGCGACACTCACCCACTTACCGAGGAGTACCTTTGCTTCTGGCAGACGCCTGGCTTTATTTTACGACTAATGATCTGTTCACCATACGCCGGGTACAGCAAAAACGCGGGGAACACTATTGTGAGCGAAAATTTGATGAGGGCGGAAATGCCTTGGAAAGAAAGGTATAATCTAAAAAGGCCCGAGTGAAGGGACAACGGGACGAAGAGAGAGAAAGAGGGGGTATGAGATGAGAGCAGTGTCAGCGTGAAATCACTCTCAATAAGAAAAAGGATCGACGGCGAGGCGAAATAAGCCCGAATAGTGGGCTGGACACGCGGAGATGAGGGGGACATCGTCGAGTCGAGGGCTTTTAGCGGGGAACAAGACGGTGATGTACTTTCGGGGGACCGGAGTGAGGGGGCGGAGCGAGTGTTTCGGGTATTCGGACGTTATATGGGAGACTGGTGGAGGATGGAATACTAAAATAAAGGCAATTGGGGTACGGGGAAGTAAGTGCGGGGAATTATCATCTACGCCAGGAGCCTGAGGGGAGGACTTTCAGAAATGAGGAATACTACGCGGCGTGAGGGAGGGGACATACGCTATACTCTTCCCACAAATCCCGTCATCGTCTGAATCTCTCCGTGTTGTCGGAGCTTGGATGGGGTAAGTGCACTTCCCCTCTCTTCCCTCTTTAATTTCCACCATTTTTTCGCGGGGTGGAAAAAAAAGGGCTTGAGCCGAGCACGCAGCCACTGTGTGTGCGTGTGGTGATGGGCGAGTTCGTTATGCATGGAGAAGAACTTAAGTGAAGGCGGAGGATGGGCCCGAAGGGTTGTGGGTAATATTAAGAAAAGATTTGAAGGGGGAGGAGGGGCGGAGGAGCGAGGGGCAAGAGGACTATGGTGTGTGCGCGGGCGGGAGAAGGGTTGAAACGTCCTCGTTCCTCTTTAGTGCCTAGGAAGGTGGAATGGGGGTGGGCACATGTATAAGTAAATGGATGACCGAAAGAAAGGGAGTAAGGGAACATTATAAGGGAAGCGATGTGGGAGTATCTCCCATGAAAGTCAGCTCCTTTCTCATGGAAGAACGAAGACGCCGTCCTCCTTAAGAGTTGGCATTATCGAGCAATAATTCGTATTACTGGGTAAAGGGAGGAGGGGTTGTGATGATTTCTTCGCCGCAAAACTCCCTCAGAACGGCGGAACGGAGAAGAAGAACGCGTACCCCCGTCTCGAAGCGAGGTGAATGTCAAGAATTGTAAAAGAACCAGCGAAATGTTCACTTTTATTTTTCCTCAATCCTTTTTCATGATGTACAGGCATTTGAAACCAAACCCTATACAACGTGCGCACAAAAAAATCTTGAGGTAGCCTCAAGGCCGATCTACTTGAGGAACTTGGTTGCACGATCTAATGTGTGATCGTATGTGCACTAAAATTGCGCCATGTAGCGCTGAATTGCAAGAATCCAAGCGCAAATAAATAAACGACAGATGGGAAAATTTCTCCAACTCTAATTCCATCCCCACTTGCAATTTGCAAATTCCGCTCATTAAATTTTGTAACTAAATTCCTAGTGTAAAACGGCCTTTGATAAAGAAAATGACGAAGGAAATGGAAAACTCGAAAAAATAAAGGAGACTTGAGGACCGTGGGTGACAACAGACTTTAATGAAATAGGAGAAAATACAATTTTTACTTGGATACCACCAATGGGCATCGACAAGAGAAGTTTTTCATCTACCTTTCAGTCACAAGAGAAAAAAATCTATAGTAAAAGATGAGAGAAGCTGTAAAACCATCCGTTCTAAGATTTCTACTGCTAAATTTAGCGCAACGAGGCGTCTGAATAACGAAACGGGCAGGCAAAAGCGGAATCGGTCGAGAGTGAGGAACAATTCAAGCATCGGACGAGCGAGATATTCTGGGCTGAACAGATGAACGAAGTGTGCCTATCAAGAGGACACTGAGGAGTCAACGGATGGACGAGTGGACTCGGGCCAAAACCTTTTAACTCGCGGATGGAGGATAGTCCGTAGGGGAGGCGGCCGGGCGGGGAAAATGAAAATCCTACGACAAGGAGGGGTGGCGATGGTGGGAGCGAACTGCGAGAATTGTCAACGCAACAAGGGGGTGGGAGAGGGACAGTTTGAGGGGAGAGTCGCAGAGTTGTTATATACGAGGGTTAGGCGTCGCGAGGCTACGTGGTTTTCGAGGGCGAGCTGGAAACAAAAGGGGACGAGGCCCCTAGGTAGCCGATGGGTACATAACACTTGACTCTTTCACTCTCTGTGCACAGTCACCACCACCAGCAGATCTCGCACCACGGCCCTAAGTGGTACGCGAGGGTCCATTACCCCACCCACCGCCCGCAGCAGCAGGAAAAAAACCCTCTTCCTCCTCTTTTAGTTCCGTCTCACTCTTCTCGTGCCACTCATCTCTTAAAAAATTGGGTGAGGAGAGAAGGGGGAGGGCTTGATACTGGGTGGTAGGGGTGGGGGGAAGGTGAGAGGGGAGGAGTGTGCAATTGGCCATTATTACCGCATGAGTTCGTTAGCATGGCTTGTTACCACAGGTTCGAATTAAGTGCGCGCTAAAGTAGCAGCATTAGCGGGGAATAAGTATTGGTAGGTGGGGAAGAAAGTGGTTGGCTCCGACATAAGAGGTCGTGGGGAGGGAAGAGAGTGAGGGGGGGGGAGATGCGAGGGGTCGCTCAGATTGCACAGGCCTTTCATTCTTCTTACTCTTCTTAGCCGGAGACCAAACGCGTTCTCCCCCCCGCAGAGTAGCGGATTTTTCGCGGAAATTCAACGCCATTTTTTTCAGTTTTTTTTGTTGGGGGAAGGAGTTTGGGGACACAAATGCCTTTCCGCTAATTGTCTCCGTCACGTACTCCACGACCACGAAATGTATTAATTAAATGTTTAAATTGGACGGCCTCAGACTTTTTTCTTCACTCGTTCGGGACTTGTGCGCGGGATAAATATTTGCTCGCACACTTCCCAGAACCTCCGGCTGAGGTTAGGGAAATAAAAATTGTCGTGAGACAATTAATTTGAGGAACATTTTATTTTTTTACTGAAGACCACAACATTGGAGGGAGTAAAAAATGTGTCACATATGATCAAATAGGTTGAGGACGACCTACATTGTCAGTTTATTATTCACCAGCGTAACTTTTCAAGTCAACATACTCTCGAACAGGAGTGTAATAAACTGTAAACTTGGAAAGGAATACTTTTAATCGTAAATGAGCTATATTTTTGAGCCTGGAATTTATAGCTATAAAAATAATTTATCGGTGAGAAATTTTATTATTCAATCACTGAATTAGTGTACATTTCTCGGGCTCGCCACTGGGTAAGATATTCATAGGTAGCCGACGTTTCGGGTTCCGACTCGTTACCCATTCTCAAGGAAATGTACACTAATGTTATTCGCTGGGAAAGTGTTAAATCATACAATCACTGAATCTTAGAGGCATCCTGTATAACTCTTACTTCGTCACATTCATCCACAAATTGCACCATGTTATCACTCACCTCATCATAACCTAACAATTTTAGGGAGCTGAGTAAGTTTCAAGCCAAAAAGGCGGGAAAAATTTATAAATGAGATCGAAAATGGATATTGAGCAATTCACTATAGGGGAGAAGAATGAGATAACGCTACGTATGGAAGGTTACAATAAAAATGTACAAAAGGATATTACGTAGAGTAGGCGTGAATGAACGGGGAAGGAAATAAAATGAAAAAGGGAGAGATATTGATAACGAAGAAAATGCCAAACTCAGCATAAAAACAGGCCAAATAACATAAATGTCGTAGATAATACGCCAAAAAAAGGAGTTTTTAAAACGATGGGGTTTTTATTTTGGCAATGGCACGCTAATAGATTAAAAAATCCCTTTTTCTTCATTCGACGGCAGACAGGTGGGGCGAGAAGGCAAACGTTCGTTGGTAAGGTTGACAGATACTAGTCATATCGGAAAGAACAAAATGTTAATTTTACATAAGTAGATCGTTTTCACCGTAAAAATACTCCGTATTGGGGGGTAATACGAAAATCAACTAATGTACGCGCCTAGCAATGTTCCTTTGAAATCCGTTATTTCTCGAGGTTTTATTGAATTCTTATTGCCGCGATAACCGTGGTGGACGTCATACACTTTCCTCTGCGGGCTGCCGTGTAAGCAGGGCAGTCCGCCCGAATCGACTCTCCATTAACCAGCATAATGGCTCTTATGCGAAATCATTCTGCGTTATCTCCATCATTCAGAGAAGTGTCCGCTCCTATAATGTCTATCCAAACTTGCCTTGAACGCCAGGTTAAAACAAAAAGTAATAACAGTGGAGATGATCAAGTAGGCGATATACCCTTCGTCTTCTAAGCGCAGTGAGCTGTAGCAGGAGGAGAGAAGGTTTGGTTATACGTAGGAGACCAGAAACGGGGGGGGGGATGTGTCCCGGAAAGGGAGACGTGAGAAGGAAAGGGAAGACGACATGAGAGAGAGAGAGAGAGAGAGAGAGAGAGAGAGAGAGAGAGAGAGAGAGATGGATGGGGAGAGGTGGAGAGACAGGCAGTGAGAGTGGGCAGGAGTGATGTTAGGAGAATCCCGCGAGGCGTGTTGACTGTCATCGGCACTTGCTCCCCCCCCCTCACCGTCACAGACACCCGCGCACCAGCCAGACAAGCAACTCGCGTCCCCACGCGATCGCGAGCACCCAAGGAACTCCGTCGTCGCCCTCCTTAACAAGGCTGGGACGTCTATAACCTCTCCCGTATCCACCCGCCAGCCTTCTCCTCGACAGCTACTCTCCCCTGCTCCCACAAAACACTCGCATTACGATTCTCGAAGCCACTCTTTCACGCTAGTCCCACGAACGTTCCGCGTGGCACTCGCGGATGTTCTCAAGGAGATGAAATAATACGAGTCAATCACGCGCACCAGGTACAGGTTCCCCTACCCACTACAATGAATTCAAAGCAAAGAAAAACTCATTTCCAAGAGCCCTATGTTATAATTACGGGCGATTCGGATACCTCAAACGATTGAACAGCGAATTTGGAATAAGAGCTTCTCACTATAACTGACACTCAAATCCCCGCTGAATTAAACCTCTTTCCCGTTACCCAACCGATGTTCCCTCAACAGTTCCTTTAACGCTACCCTTCCCAGCATCAAAATAGAACCCAATTACCATAAATAAATATAATTTAAGAAACTTCCATACAATGACTTGGAATATTAAAGAGCAAAATGAAAAAGAAATGACTGCTTCTTACTGGACCGGGTGGAAGTCGTCGATATTCTGGCCAAGGGAATGATAGTTTCTTTTCTGTCCAATGACGTTCTATCTTTAAAATCCTCATAAAAACCCGCTGCTCGAGGCGTATTTTGGAGGAATCGGCAATGCGTGATTATTAATCCGGGTCGCGTGTTTTATTCTGACATTTATTTATTTTTACAAAGTTATACATGTTCTGAAAAACAAGTGTTTCCAGTAATCACTAGGGTTGAATTAGTTATTTCTAGAGACTTCTAGAATTAGAAAATACTTTTCTATGCGTTCCACAAATTAATCTTTGAAAAATCGTGTGAAGTGCGAAGGTCATCAACACGTTCAAATAGAAGTTTCCGTTTCCCTCAGTCTTTGAACTCGTCTTTCTTTATTCTTTAGTGCTTTATAACCACGATTTCTAATTGATGATGCGATGAACAAGCACCTAAATTCATAATTAGCAACTGTCAACTCTAGATTTTTTAAGACCTAATTAGCAAAAATATCCCGAATACCACTACTAATCCGCGCTAGGGCTCCACGTCCATCAACCGGACACGATCAACACGCTCCGCCTCGCTCACTTTCGCTGGCGGCCGTCTTCGCCTCGGGGAGCACCGGGCGTCGAGGCGACATCCACCGCGGAAGGTGACCAGAGGCGGTGGGTAATCAATAAGCACGTTGTTTGGCGGTAGACGAAGGCGAAGGATCCCGAGGGAATAGACGGAATGGAGTAGAGGAAGGAGGGCGGGGCAAGACTTCTCTCTCGGAGCACCCGACACCAAAGCGTCACGAGGACAATGTACTCTCTCCCGCTGACTGGAGAGAAGGGAGAACATAACCGACCGATGATCTTCGCCACTCCTCTCCGGGAGGTAAACGGTTTACCTCTTCCACCATCAATCGATGCTCAGCCAACCGAACGAATTTAAGGAAATCCCTATTATTTTAACAGTATACGCTGGCGAATCAAACAAAAGAGCACGTGGAAATCCAGATACCGGAACTAAGAATTTTATCCCACGAAACTACCCTAGGTTTATCCATCACCCGTTACTTTATAAAATTTATTCATTATCGTCACTAAACTTTCTGAATTCGGACGTAATTTCATATTGGATCAATATATGTACAACAACATCAATACATGTACCACCTGGTGAATACATAACGTCAACACTATGCAGCTGAATACATCAAACCGTTATCGAAGAAAATGGCGCAGAGAGATAACCGACACTGAGGCGTGCTTGCCCCTCACAAAAGAATGTAAATACACGAAAGAACCAGACAGTAATTCTACTTATGTTATTTACATCTTTTGTACCCTGAAAACTTTGATATTGAGTTACTAACACAGTGAAGAACTTTTAATCTCGTAAGTCGATGGGCGAATGGAAGAATTCTGACATTGAGTTATTTGAAAACTTCCATAAATCTGTAACTCTCTCACCCAAGAATGCATATTTCGAAAGCTTTAACTCTCGGAGGAGCTATCGCGGGCAGAATGAGATGCCAGGGACTATAGGGCTGTAGTTCTTTACAATGGAGAAATACTTTTCTTGAGAATGAATTTTCAGAAGAAAATCGTTCCAACTCAAGGCTCCTACATTCACATAACACGTATATTTGAGGAAAAAGAAATGTGATTCGAAATCGTGTTAAGGAAGAGGGAAATGGACTATCTGGGAATATTCCGGAGTTCCAAGAAGTATCTCAACAGCTCACTTCGACTGAATTTCGGGGAATATCGGCTTGGAGAAACCGTGTAAAGCACGCATATAATAATCTTTTGAAGAAGAATAAACATAATAGAACTTAAACAAAATTTAGGTGGAGGATACAATACCATCGCAAAGACGAACACAAACTTACGTGTTGTAAACGATAATAAATGAATTCTGTGGGGACAAAAATCGAGAACAAGTAACGCATAATACCATACATGAAAACCGTCAATTACACTTGAGTCGAGGATAATACAACTTTACAGTTTGAATGAAAACAATGAAATGATAAGACAACCTTGCTAAATGTAATGAATTTGAGGACTACCTAAACCTGCTCGTTATAATAGTAATTCTGGAATCGTTAGGATTAAGAAATAAAGTATCCTCAAACGTCTCTCCGATGGCAATAATATGCACCCTCCCATTTAGCTTCTGAGTAAAAAAGTCGTTTAAAAGGATCAATAAATTAGTCGGGTTTTGCAAAACTTGACGGTAGAATATTTTAAAAATATTAATCCAAGCGGACCTCGCAGCGTGGAACTGCATCCACAACAACGGTGAACATGAGGAAAAATCATGATCACCATAAAATTATGGAACTCCAACCAGAAACGATCCCGGTTACGTCATTGCGTGACTTCGTGGAAGAGAGTTTATAGCTCGCTTTAACGACATTGCCTGGTACTTTTCCACGAGCACTTACTATTTGGATTAAAAAAACTGAGTGTATTCAGTCGCATCGCACACGTATGAAGTATTGCGTCATACCGATGCGGGTTTAAAAACCTGTCGTGCATTGTGAGACAAGAAGAATGACGCACGTACTCGAAGGAATCAATTATGCGATGCATATGTTAAAAATCCGCCACGCGCATTCGAAAAATGATGCGTTCATTCCTTTCACTTCCAATCACTCACAGGCCGATAAGCCCCATCACGAAAGAAACAAGAGAGAAGAAATATGATAGTACATACAAGGGTTGAGATGTAAATAGTCCCAATGGACGAATAGGCAATATGGTGGATCGATTTTAGTTTGATGAATTACCTTTGACTCTGTTCAGTTTTGGGATACCTGCCGTAGTCGCCATATGCGTCAAAGCAACGATATTTTCTCTGATGGGAAGGTGTGATTCGAGACGTTCATCACGAAATTCCGGTAATTGTTCCATAATGATTAACTTGCTGTAGTACCGCTGTGGCGGCATGGTGAGATGCTATTCCCCGACTAATCATTGTCGACCCCATAACTAGCGTAACAATAAAGAAATGTAAACAAAAATCACTACCTGAAGATGCCGTGAAGCGGCAAAACGCGTCGTACTAATTAAATATTGTAGAAAAATACAAAGTAATTTCCGATATTTTGTAACGATTTATCATTGCGGTCACTGCTAGATAAGATTAGGAGTAGGCAAAGCAGGTGGCTGGAAGAGGTAATGGGGGGGAAGAGTTACTCAAATCTGCGATAGAGGAAAGGATGCTGAGCAAACTGGGAAGGGAAGGATATAAAATAGCTCTCAGGAACGGGATGAATGAGGGTAGGACTAACACTGAGATGAAAAATGGAACATTATAGGTCAGAAGGGCCCTCACTTGGCCCAAGTCCAGAGGTTTTTAACCGATTACCACTGAAGGGGGTGGTATAACACGACCAAAAGCGCTTCCGCAAACGTCTATACGCCTTTAATTTATGACTCTACTAAGAGAAAATCTGCGTGCGCAGTCCTATGGAATGGGGATTAATATTGACGGTGAGTATTCTACCTTTCTGCTTTCTGTATAATAATTTCTACCACGGAAGAAGAACCATGAGTGACGCTGTTGTCTGGGACGGAATGGAAAAGGCGAAGATCTCTCCAAGACTGCGGCAAAAGGCAGAACAAACTAAAAAGGCGTTTTAGGCTAAGGTATGCAGGCCCCTGAAACCGACCCTTACCGGTAGATCACTCAATAATATTAATAACCGTGGCGGTAGATACCTCTTGGACCGCGATAATCATTCGCAGTTTCCCGCCGATAAAGTGTCGAGGACACAAGACGAGGGACATCCACCGCGGCCGGTGCGACGATCGACGCTCAAAAGAAGAGAAAAAGATACACATTCCGATACAGCCTCCCCAATCCGCCTTTTCAAACGGCGGCGCCGAGACGCCGGACGGAGGAGAGTTGAGGGAGAACAAAAAGGAATCGACGCCCGCGCGAGACACACACACAGCCGGATATTTTCAGTATTACATATAATTTTTTTTATCGTTTCTTTCCTTTAGAAAATAACGCACACATATCGGCCACAACCCCTTCTCTCCCACTGTCGATTGGTCCCCGCCCCATTCCTAAAGGGGAGGGGGTAGGGGGAGAGAGGATGGCATAAAAAGAAAGAAGCGGGAGCGGATGCATCAGGCGCGAATGCCCACGTGATTTTGGTACGGTTGCACAGAGAGAATCGTCCTCGGTAAGAGAGGGGGGAAGGAAGGGGGGGGCGGAGGAAGGGGAAACGAGAGGAACGATAAAGACAAAGAAAATGCGAAAAGATCTCTTCATATTGTTTTTATTCGCCTCACCCCTCCGAAACACCCCTCTCATCCGACCCAGACAACTGCCGCCACCTTCTCCGACTCTCTCGGCGGACCGACCGATACCACCTCTCCCCCTTCGGAGGGAATGAGAAACGAAAATTTGAAAAAAAATAAAACAAAGCACGAACGATTGCGCCGTCCCAATCCCCATCTTACTTACCCTGGCGCGAGAGATCACTCATATTTTTTTATTCGGGACACCTTTAACGTCCATCCTCCCCTTTATCATACATTTCTAGCGTTATTCTGTCCAAAATAAACTTCATTTTACATTTTTCCTGTAATAACTTGCTATAGCTATCTCTAGGATTCTGAAAGAAATAATATCCCTCAGTTTCCAATATTTTTCCAGAAGTCAAGAGTGGTAGAGGTAATAATGACACAACCCATTGTAAGGAATGGTATAAAAATAAGTCGTTTTGCGATCGTAAAAGGATGATTGAATATTCAGGTAAGCTTTTTGGATTTGATTAGTCTAGCCCAGTTAGCGCCGTAGTCGTGAATGAGGACCGAAGAGAATGAATAATTTGATTTATCCATCCGACTGTTAATCTATCTAGTTTCGTCGCTATCGTCCTTTCAGAGGGTTTGAAATTTTGGGGGTCATATAATCTTCTAAACGCCGACAAGGAACTAGTGGAGTCTAAATTTCCTCATGACAATTTGATTAAGAAAATGACGAAATAGTGGGCAAGATTCCCTCGACTCGAAAATTCTGACCTCACTTCAGGAGCATGGAGACATCATGGCACACGCGACCTGTCCACTTCCCGAACAGCATCCCTTCGGCTGCACCTTTCAACCGATCCCATGGCCCAGCAAACCCGCGTCCATCTAACTTCCCTCTCCACTGTTCGGGCGCATCCCCGCACCGTCCTCGTTTCGCGCCGCGCTCCGAAAAAACGAGACACCAACGGCGATAGGGAACAGGGTGGGAGGGAGAAGGGTTAAAGAGACCGTCGGAATGGGGCAAGAAAGGGGGGCTCTGTCTGAGAGACTCATTTTCCTCTTGTGGGTTTTTATTTATTTCGGAGGATTAATACAAAAAAATAAAAACGTGACAAATATCGCTCCGGGATAAAAAAGTGCGGAACGAGGATGGAGGGCTTACGGGTATTTAACAACTAAAATATGGTTATATTTAGCTAGTAGAGATAATAACAATTGTATTTTAACTTTTATAATAATTTTATACATAGTGGCCATTCGTACATGAAATACCATAATAACATTCTAATAACAATAGAGGCATCAAAAACAAACATTCCTCGAGAATCTTTGAGTATATTGATGTAAAGGATACGTCATCTGTCCTTGTAAACACATTGCATGAGAAAATTCATCGCCAATGATGATCTCTGCCATAGTTAAAATCTATGAAAGGGTGATGGAACCACTTTAAATCTAGCGCCAGAAATGCAACGTAGAAATTTAAAGTCCGAACATGAAAATTGGTACCCATAAAATATACACTATATCAGTATTTTCGTCATAATTATGTCCAATTCTCATACCATAAGGCGTATTTTTTCATGTTTGAAAGCTTTGAAATAAAATGTCCCGCCCTAAATTCCTCATGCCATTAATCCATTTTGGGTACCGAATATCATTTCAGGACTAGAACTATCTACTTTTCAAGACTATTGGAATTCGCTATGGCGGTTGAAGGACAGAACTATTAAACAATAAAATTTCAAACTCGGATGGCTCAACATTCCAGTTACACCGGTGACTGAGTGATGTGTCGTTTAAAATATATATAATACTGGGAAGGAGGTGATACGGGTTTCATAAAGGTTCGCGCGAGCCAAAGCGTGCTGCTGGTTGGTCCCCACGAGGATCAAGCACGACACGAAGCAGCCGTGCGCACACAAAGGGTGCACCCTTCGGTTGCGGAGTCAATATAACGCTCGGGAGATAGGGGGATGAGGGAAGGCACAGCACATAAATGCAAGTGGGGAACGATAAAAGGCGCGTGGGAGAAACAGAGATGCAGGTACCATATATACGTGCTATACAAACACGTGCACACGGCGGCGGCGGGAGGTTACGCCGATACATTCAGGAGGAAAATCGAACGTCAGCGAAATTATCTCCCTGGATACGAATATGAATGCGGATCAATAAGATACATTTAAGAAGAAAATACACGGATACCGCTCGCATGGAAACCTAAAAAAAGCGCATGAAAGTCAAGACTCTCAGCCATATCATTACGCCGACAAAAAATTTTAAGCTGGGGCCGTTTCAGGGAAAACACCAAACAATGAGTTGCCTGTGCATCAATAGGACTTATAGGCATATTTTCGAGAAACAACAATATTATAGTTTGCGATACTTAGTAGTGTTCAACTTAAAAGTAATGTCGAACAGAGAACCTGGAGGATAACCATTCATCAAATGACCACGTTTAGACTATTCTCACATGCGTAACTCGCTCAAATTATTTACTCACTCATCCATGACCATCTTCGACATTGGACACCACATCATACGGGAAAAACTCACCTGCAAGAAAATAGAAAACATGGCATTAGTTATTTGAGCAAGGATGCATACATTTTGAAGTAAAATAAATTGACTAATACGCTTTAAAAGAATGTAATTTCTCAGAATATGTTCATTCTTACCCGTATAAGAGATGACGTATGCGAGTAATTGAGCAAATAATTCCTTAAATTCGGTACTTTGACACATAGTTGTACCATCAACGGCGAATTATTTAAAGTTATAAAATGCACCACTAGTATGTTATCACCGAAACTTTACCTCGTAGCAGAGAAGGGTTTTGTGATCCACGCAGAAGAATCTATTTTCGCTAGTTCGTACTCACCTAATGCTGCCGCAAAAGCCTCAGCCAACGGAATTTTAATGATGTAGTGGAAGCATTCATATTTCTACCCCAGTGATTAAACGCTGCTTTTACGACGATGCACGGGAAAAAGTAAAAGAAGAGCACAGCACTTAAATGCACAATACCTTTTCAGCATAACGGCACATCTCAGAAATCTATTTCGACATAAAAATTTTCTCATCTCGCTCTTGAAATGAACCTGCCTGAACATCACATGCACCTCGGGAACCCCTGCCATGGATCTCATTCAATACGAAGGCTCACACTAATATCTCAGGCTCGTCGAAGCCAACATGCATCAATTCCCGCACCACATGCCACACTAGTGGCATAGATAACAAACAGCATCTCCCGAAAATTTATGCCCCGAGAACATTACATCCAAACTGCAGCGGGATGATGCTACACAGGATAGTTATATTCACAAATAAAGAATTTAACGATCTCCTCTTCCCGATTATATATTGGAGTGTCCATCCCTTATTTCGATTCCCTCCACCTCAGGGTTCTTCCCCCCCTCTCCCAGGCGTGGTTCCCCTATTGGGGAAGGGGTATTGGGGAAAGATGAAAAGGGGAGTACGACGCCGGGACAGCACTCCGCTCCGCTACCCCTGGGATCGATAACAAATGGTGAACGCATTCACTCATTCGACCGGCTAAAACATACCTACGCGCGCAATGTTTAACGGCCGCCTTTATCTCGCACAGATGATTTGAAAGGGAATGAATGCACATCTACAACGTCCTCCCAACTTCCGCGGGAGAGGGAAGAGCAAAGGGGATGGGGTGGGGGGGGATCCTGGTTCCACACCCCTTTCCAAAGTCTCCCCTCCCTCCACCTCAGCTCCCTTTCTATAATTCTCTTTTCCACCTCCGCCTGCCCTTCCCTCCAACGTCAACCGACCTTGCATCCCTCTCTCTAGCGTCCTTTTCACCATTGCACCTCCGACTGCTCCTCAATCTTTTTCCCACCGATAATAATCCTCCCTCAGTATTAGAGTTCACCGTGAACGCTAGCTCAGCGATGCGTTTTCTTTCGCGACGCTGCTACCATCTTTCAGACGATGAATAGCGTCCATTTCCTAGCAATGCCGATGAAATATCCAGATCACACAGTAATATTTGCTCTCTGGCCAGAAGGACAGAGGCAGAATACCACTTCATGGAGTGATTGGACACATTGGCCCGGTTTAGAATGTCTGATCAAAAATTACCTCAGAATAATATCCCAAACGAAAGAAGCTACAAATGATGACTGACTTTGGATTAATGACTTTCTGATACACTTTACCGACTCCGAAAGCGGTCAACATTTCATAGCCATTAACTAGCTATCACCATCGACTAGCGATAAAAGCCAATACGACATTATGAAATTGGCACCGTATGATATAGCCCGCACTAAATACGTGAGATATGGTGAGCCGGATTCACCAGCAAACAAAATAGTTCTGAGGAGGCATTTTTAACGAGGAAGCCTTGGGATCAAAAAAACACTTCATAAGCACTTAATACTGACTTTTACTTAATTATATTATGCTACCACAAATCCAGTATTCTCAGTGAAACCAAAGGCTGAAAAATTACTTGATCCTCAGACTTGTATCTACCACTTATTTTATAGACTGATATCCCACTGCAAGAATTTTGAGGTACTAAGATAATTATACTTTCATCACTAGCTTCGATAAGATGTATCGACTTTTCTTCATGCCTTTTGGACCATCTGAAAAACCTGCACCGAAAATTCCTGACCGAGCAATATGCCTCTACAAAACGCTTCCTCAGCTCCCACCCCCTTAACTAACAAGTGCTACTAATTCTCCACCCAAAGTATGCACAGACGATCAACTCCTCAGACAAGATTGAAACGCCTAGTCGGCTGCTTTTTGAGACGAGGCCACCGAAGACATATGAAGAACAAAGGCGTTGAAAAAACTTACTCTCAAAATGTTCCGTGATTTCACCACTATTTAATGCTACAGAAGGTTCCGTAGGAAGCAGGACACTGCTACCAAACTTAGTTTCCTTCCCTGCATTCACCTCCGGGCCACATAGCGAACCACTTCCACCACAGCATAAATACATATATTGGTTTAAGTTAATTTAAGGTACGTATCTGCATCTTGAAAGCCTCAGATGAGTAGTTGATATATTGCAACGCACGATAAACTTTTCCGGTTGCCATTGACAACATCGCTCCACCAGCCTTATGGAAATGTACACAGTAAAACTAAACGTCACAAGAAACCATACTGCCAAATTGTGGAACGCACTATACCCGCGCTAAGGTAATGAGGAAGAGTTTTGCTGCAAAATGATGGCAACGGCGGTTTTAGGAGGTAACAGGATTCGGCGCGGCACTCGGCTCGTATTCCCGACGGTGTGCCTCGCACGCCCCTTTCCGTGCCGACGAAGAACCCGGGGATCACCGACAGTCCCCCATTTGAAACCCTCAACCATCACGCATCTTCTCTCCCACCCCCTAAACCCCTTCAAAACTTTTTACAAACCCCCTTAAAAAATCCAGACCTCCTCCCATTTCGGCCGACCCTCTTCCCCGACCCCCCCCCAAAAAAAACCCTCCCTCCCTTCCTCCCCCTCCCCCCCACCCCACTCCCACCGCGGTCCATTATGCAATACGTGATACGCCTCCCTGCAGACGAACTCATATATATAATCAAGCAAGAAGAGATGAAACGAGCGAAGTGAACGCATTTCGCGTGCCCGTGGATATGTGGATACGAGTGAGTGTGTGTGTGTGTGTTAGGACGGGGGTAAAGGAGATGACGAATATCGTGACGCCGTTGTCTTTTCCCTTTTTTCACTCGATTTTTTTAAAACCCCCGCGATCAAATAAACTTGAAAGGATAAATAAAATGTGCGAGTGCACGCGTGTTTGCGTGCGTGAGTTTTTGGTGCGCACGGAGAAAAAAGTAACAAAAAAAATAATAAGAAAGATGAAAAGGAACGTAGCGACGAGATGTGAGGAGAGACAAACCATCTTTTTTACTCTTGTCGAAAAACATTTCCATTTTCATTAAGTAAAATATGCATATATACACACACACACACGGTCGCTACGTGTACGTATCAGCACACACATGAACGTATCTATAGTATGTGCGAGGGTATATCTTTCCAGATGAAAAGGAGGACTCGACGTCCTTTTGGACATTTTTATCTTTTAACGTACACGGGAGTGAGCCTTATAGCGTATTATTGAGAGGTAAGATAAAAGGAAGGGAAGGACTGATATCTGAGGCAAAAAAATAGGGAGAATACAAATAATAAAATATAGGAAGCAGGAGAGTTTTCCGTATCTCCCATCGGGTAAAAAATAACCAGTGATGCATGGACGTCTTAGAATTCACCTGAGCGACGTTAAGACGCTGTTTTCGTTGCATATGGAGAGAATATTTGAATCTCTCTCGAAGAATGACCGAGAAATAAACTTGAAATGGCGAGTCGTTCGCTTGCGTTGTCAAGGAAAGAGAAAAAAATATGCTCAACGAAGAACGGCGCACAATTTAAAAGGTTTGGGACCATAAAACTATTAATGGGAGCGCTCCAATCAAAATAATGGTTAATACACTGCTGCGGTAATATGTCGCTAACCCACTTGTCCTCTTTGATGCTTTTATTGCCGTGGACAGAAACGGATATGAAGAATCAACGCAGAAGAAATAAAGAGAGTGGACTTGGAGCGAATAAAAAGCAAGATTATTAGCGGCTCGGATAAAAAGTCAACTACATTTAAGAGATTCCTCACAAAGAAGTCATTCTGCGAAAAGTCGCCTCAACAATGGCGCCAGAGGCTCGTGCGCGCAAAAAAAAAACAAGAACGGGAAGACCTCGGCTTAATTGCCGCCTCATAAAAAGGCATCCCAAACAACACCTGTCCGCCTGCGAGTGAGGCGAGAGGGAAGGAGTGGGAGAAGGTGGAAGAAGAAGATGTAAGAGACCAATAAATCAAAACGGAAGAAAAGTAGCCCTTCAGGCTTATTCCTTTCAGCTCGCGACCAAGATTTTCCGTTCTAAACTGCAAGCTGAGCGACACGTGGTCTGCGTCAGCTCTATGTACTTGAGTAAGATATTCATCCTCATAAACGGCTACGTAATATTTCTAACATATTCCATGAGAGATTGATGACTTAAAATTCGGATCAATGCGTAGTCCTTGCCAGAATCATAAATTAATAGGGCATATTTCCTTCAATCTAGCATTCAGATGGACATAAAAATAATATAAAAAACGGTTGACAGGGAAAGTATTGAGAGTTTATGGCATTATTTTTAAGTAAATTACTAGCAATTATGATGATTTTCAATAAGGATACCGACAGTTAAGACTTGAGGCGTAACTCACTGAACAAGAGTTACAAAATAATTGTTTCTTTATATATTAAAAAAATCATCTACGGAATTATTCCGTACTTATGCTTTGTGTTCAAAACCAAAAACATTAATTTCATTCCAATTGACTGCACAGATTTTAAACAATAAGAACTATTAAACTCAAATGCAAGTCAAAATCAACATTCCATTTGTGGTTGATTCTCCAAAGTAAATATTTTTAGGTGGGTTCTGTGAGGTTTCATTAATGATCTATGAAAAAATTATTCATCCTCTAAGTATATCGCAGGCCCTCAGCGTAGATGGTAGTATATAGTTAATAGGATATCAGATGGACTTGCAATCGAAATGCGAGACCAGGAAAACACAATGAAAAACCTCTCCCGGCGCGAGCTGCTGGACAAGAAAAATTTACGCCACAAACGTGATGAAAAATTCACATTTTTTTCATCGCATGTTGCTCCCACCAAAACAACCGTCAAATTTCTTTCTCATATCGCGTTCGATAATCCAAAATAAAACCGACAAAGAGTAAAAGGTGAGCATGCGAAAAGAGGAATTTCGCGCCACTGGCCGAAATTCAGGCTCCGCTGACCCGTCCGCGGGGGCATGGGCAGTCATTGACCAAAGCTGTGGATTATTCCGGACGGAAGTCCTTCGGTGGAGCGGTCGCCGGAATCCCAGCGGGTGAAAAAGTTTGCACTCCCGTGACAGAGAGAGAGCGGGAGCGGATTTTTTTATGCGGTGGTGGCTGGGAAAAGGGAGGGGGGACTCGCTACTTTCGAACAGAATTTCAGGAATTCTTGGCCGAGATACTCGCATTGCGATGCGCTCAATCGATACTTAAACACCCTTGCTGAATACAGAATAGTGTCTTCTGGGCAAGGAGTCACATCCACGAATAAACGTTTCAACTGATATCTCGAGTATTCTCTCATCAATGGCTACGTATTATTTACCGAAATATTTAAATGTAAGCAAAAAAAAGTGCAATAAGACTAAAAACATTTCAGGTAGACAACGCGCCACACAGTGTTCCCTATTGAGTTCCGTGGAGTGTTCACGAATCCCTATTCTCGCCCGTGCACTGACCTTTGAAACGCGAGCCCCTCTGAAGTTCCCTTAGGCCGGTTGGCTGACTACAAGGCGGGTGAGACGGATTGTTAGGCACCGCACAACGATGTTACTCCAACTCTAAGGTCCGTCAAACCACGGCCGAGGGAACGGCTAGTTTCCCTTTGTGCACCCAACTCCCAGTTAGAGGTCTATCATGCGGGCTGGTACTCGAAAGTCATTAACGAAGATGCAGCCTCTGACTCAGCATTGAAGGATGATCACGCTAAATACGTCAATTACGGTAAAATGTCCGTGGAACAAGGCTATAACTCGGATGAAGAGCTTATAAAGGTTTCATTATAATAAAATATTCTAACGTCTTCGATGAAGCGCGGGGAAAAATATTCGGAAACAACAGACTTTTACATGGTGATAGAATACAATACATTATAAAACAGACGTCTCATTTCGTAATAGATCTAGAGCGAGAGCTGTCCTTACCAAGAATACTAACTATGATTTAATAAAGTTAAGACCTTATGTAGTCAATACGACAATTGTAACTCAATGAAATCATAGAGGTATTCAATTTTTGAAGTTTACCGATTAAGTAAATAAAGAGAATAGCATCTAGTACCATGTCTAATAACGTGTACCCACGTAATGGGAGTTCTGATTCGAATCCCGGTCACATCAAATGTTTTATAGGCAAATTCCATCCCATCGCCGTTTGCTCAGGAAGTTAAAAGCATTTTTCAAACAACATGGACATCAGCTACTAATTTTTACTACCCTTTGCCGTATTTATCCGAAGATACTTGTCATAAATTCTTCTTAAAAACTCATGTGATATACTAAATGTTCAAGGTGGTTAGGAATACCGCTTATCGACGTTAAAAACCTCACAAGTAGCCTCTGAAGGCGTTGGTCCAAACCCTTCGGGATAAAGCTGCAACTTCTCACGGTAGAACGTTCCGGGAGAGAAAGGCTCAGGAAGAGACGACACTAGGCAAGAGCTCCGAAGGACAAGTCATTGGACACGCGGGCAGGTAAGGCAGGGGCAGCGGGATGGGCGAGAGGCGGTGGGTTGTGGAGACGAGTGGGTGGAGGCGACCAGGGGTGTGGACCGCTCCGGGGTGGCGCAACTCCAATTTATTCATGGAGTGCGGGCGGCATAAACCGGCGAAATTGGATCGCCCCGATGTGTGTAACGGGAGGCTGCGCTGGGAGTTTGATTTTTCCCGATTCGCGCCACCGCGGGAGAGAGAGAGAGAGACAGAAACCCAACGCATATCCTGGGACAACCTCCCCTTCTCCCCCCACACACAACACACACCCACAAACGGGAACGGAACGGGGAAAAAATAGATACGTGTCCCCAACACTTCTCCCACAATTCGACGCTTCCGCAGACCGCATCAAAACGGAAGGAATACTGTCACCACGCGATCACGTTCGGAGAGTTTTCGGGTGTGGGACGGCACCCGCCACCCCGCACGCCTAACGCCGATACACACACACCCGCACGGCGACCAAAGCAGCCTCAGCCCACATACCCAAAATGCGCATCTCCCCATTATCAGCACTCCCGTCCTCACGCGAGCCCAAAATCCCTTATTCTGCACTCTCCCTCCGCACATGGTGCAAGCATCGTGCTCTGGTGTATACATATAGCCACTCAGCAAGGGCATTGTGTGTTGCGGGGGAAGGGAAAGGGGCCGAGTTAGAGAGGCGTAGACGGGATGTAAATGGGGGATGGGTGATGGTGGTGCAGGGCTTTGCTGCACGCATAGAGGCCAGAATAGGGCCCGGGATGCGCCCGGGTGTGCCAGGGTGTCGGGTACGTGCAGAGGGAAAGGGGAGAGCATTGGACACGGTCCATTGATTTAGTTAAGGCTTAGGTCTGCACTTTATGTCATCTCCGGTTTAATCAAACGATGCAGCGGCGATAACGAGGGTTGGTCCCCAGGCGACGAGGAGACGGAGGGAGAGAGGATAGTCGGCTTTGTACGGAGCGGAACCGGGTTCGAGGGCCCTTTATGGGTGAAAGTTATTACGGGAATAAAAGTCTGGGAGATTGATCGAGGTCTATTGTGTGCGATATGCACGTCGGGCGAGCATGAATCATTTGCAAGCCCTGGCTGTCTGTGATGGAGAATTTCTCGGTGCATGCATAAATTGCAGTATTTGGAACGCAGTGCAAATCTTGACGGACGGAATGGGACGGAATGTGCAAGCGTCACCCGGGGGACTTCACTAGGTGGGAACTCACGGGATCAAAGACGGAGAGGAACTTACGCAAAGGGAAATGAAGAACATAGGACTCACGTTTTCAGCTAAGCTTTTCCAATCGTCAGAGAGGTTCATCGTAGTCTCTCATTCGGGATCACACAAGCAGACGCACAGCCTTAGAGTCAGCGATGCTTACCATGAAAAGAATGTAAATGTCTCCTCAAGGACATAAGACATGTTTCGAAAAAGGTAGAGTGTAAGGAAAATCAATGCGACTATAATAAGTGCTATCGTAGTTTAGAGGTTATCGCAGTTTAGTGACTACGTGCAAACTTCGATGAAACCCTGGCGTATACATGAAGAAATAAAGTTGATACGACGATAAATAATGTAAAATTTAATATACCTAAAATTAAAACAACAGTATTTTTAAATGCACTAAATACCTATGTCGGAACAATCAGTCTAGTAGAACGCAAATGCATTCTAGTACGTATGATTTCATTCAAGACAAATATCAAAGGGTAGCAAAATTGAGAAAATTTTCAAATTTTCGGCACATTCATTTTCTTGCAGGGTTAAAAATCATTGGTCCCTCTGTATTTTTGAGAAAAATATAAGTCACAAAAGAGATTTTTCGTCTGCAAAAAACCAGGAAAATGGGTAGGGACGACCACAGAAGTTAGGCAACGGGAGAGTGAAATGGGGATACGATCATGAGCTAGGAGACAAAATTGTTCTGGCTATGCAGTTAGCTTAGTTGAGAGAGGAATAGAAGGGCAGATATTGGACGAGCTTTGGTCAGCGAGAAGGGGCACGAATAGGACGAGAGATGGAAGGGATATAGTTCGCGAGAGAGAGATGGCCAGAATAGGGATGGAGAGAGGATTCAACTGCCATCCCTTCCTTTCCCACCCCCTCCCATTTAGCCACCCAACACCCCATCCCCCCACCCCTCCTCAGTGCCACTTCATCCCTTTCTCTGGTGCGGCGGCAGCCATTGTGATGCATGGCTCGTATGAATAAACATCAAATAGAGAGAGAGAGAGAGAGAGAGAGAGAGAGAGAGAGAGAGAGAGAGAGAGCGCGAGAGAGAGAGGGAGGATAAATGGCATTCGCCTGTTCGTTTGGGGACGAACGAAATGTTCCCTCTCTGCCAAAGAAAAACTACCTTTCGGGAATTCGAGCGCGGAAGAAAAGAAGTCTGGAAGTTTTAATGGCTTGAATTGGTAAGCATGTGTATTGGCTCCGCCGCGTGTACACGGGTTTGTGTGTGAGTGTGTGTGTGTGCTGGCCTGTGTTCACGTGATGGGTTCGCGCAGTGTGGGAAAGGATTGGCGAGGGAGAGACAGCGAGTGTTTGAAACGGGAAGGGGGTGAGGGGGGGACGAATCGGCGGAGTTAGCATTTTGATGGTGTTCTGCAAAAGGGGAGGGGGGGGGACGCGGTGGGAAGGAGAGACGCAGAAATGGGGAGTTTTTGGGGAGTAGAGAGGGTCCGGAATGACGTATGTAATCGAGTCCTCACGGTAGGCTGAGTTTAAACTACGCTCTCATTCGTATTAATTGTTGAACCGGAAAGATATATGTTAAAACCGATAATCTCTCAATAGCGCGCGGCGATAAGGGGACTTTCATATAATAACTATTTCTTTTCGACTCGCGGAAGCAAAGCACGGGTCCAGTCGAGTGACCCAAATACAGTAATTTTCGTTGATAAGCGCGCCCGAAATTATGGAAAATCACTGTGCGGCTGAAAGGCACCGCAATCTGCCTCGCGACTCCAACGCGCACTTTAGTGGCTGAAAGTACGATTTTAAAAAAGTACGTATGCCGATGGATATAATTTCTCAGTCCACAAAAATATTGCGATGAATTAATTTACCAGTTATTCCGAGAGAGATAAAAAACGGTGGAAAGATTATCCACGTACGACAAGAAATAATTTAGTCTTAACAAATAACGGAGTCGTTTTCAGAACAGATAAAGAGTGTGCTTGCAGCCAAAAAACTATTATCTACCAGAAATAACTTTGAAAATGACAGCCAGGAGGAATATTGAGATTTAAAGTCCCTCACGCTATGGCTCACAGTCCAATTCTCAGCGGAAAATTTTTTAAATTCTCAGGGAACCAATCTGCTCTCCATTCCAGGAACCCAAAGAAATTGAGGTACAAAATAACGAGGTTGCTAAGGGGAGGATCCTGATATGTATATCCTTTCCATGTTTTATAGTCTCCCGATGCTACCAATAATTTGATCAGAAAACCCCCTTATAAAAATGGAGAACCAAATGAAAACCGTTACGGCAGACACCAGGTGATACAAGCGATCAGGTGATGGGAGAAAGGTAGGTTTTGGGAGGGTGAAAAGAGAAGATAATCGAAAAACAATCGCCGACTTACGAACGAGGAGGATTATTTTCCGACACGGAATCCAATACGTCCCACTCGTAACGGACACTACTTCCCCATCTCTCCTCGGCCCCGGAATTTCTGCGATATTCGCAAACGAGCGTCGGCAGGCTCGACCAACGCGGGCTTTTGTCGCGCAAAAGACCTCTCCCTGCACAACAAACCAATTTATTTCCTCACCCCCGAGGGATAACGGGGGGAGGGAGAGGAAAAGTAGTGGGACATGAAGGATGAAAGGAGAGTGGGGGTTGGGGGCGCCATCGGGACAGGCCAAGGGTCCAGGGAGCAGTAGGTGGAGGAGGAGAACTGCGAACTGGAGAGAAGGGTTTGGGGAGGCTCGGGGGTTCGTGGTAGGACTCCGGCGGACGCCATGGACGGAAGAGGGGCATAAGGGAATAAGAAAAAATTAATGGCTTTCATTACCGAGAGAATAATTTGGTGGCGATTGGGCGGATGTCGGGGAAAATGGAAGACAAATTGGAAAAAAATCAGAAAACATCGAGAGAAAAAAAGCAAACACTCTACATGATGCAAGAGAAAGAGTTTGTGTGAGAGTAGGTGCCCGGCAGGGAAAAAAATCATTCATATAACAGGGACTTCTTGGGCATTGGTCATTGGAATCAATGTATAACGAATTGCGGAATCTTTTGAGTCCCAACTTGGAGCCGCGGGATGGTAGCAATCCCCACTCCCCTCGATCTCCCGATTACAGCGCCTCCAATTGGTACGCCTTCCACCTAACGCCTCAGACGTGCGCACCAAATAACTCTCACTTTGACTGGGCACGAGGAGTCAAATAAGGAAACGTGGAGGGGGGGAGGAAACACGGGATACTGTCACCCTGGAAAATGAACGATGGGGTGCGCAATTACGTAATTAACGCTTTCCCAACAGAATTTCTCTCGAAAGACTGAACTCCAAATTCAGACCCGGCCAACGGTGTATGTATCAGGCGGTAGGTGAACATATTAATAAAGCCGATTACGTAAGAACACAGAGAGCCAGAAAGGGCATAGGACTCGCAAAGCCTTTTAACAATGCTCGAGAGTTACGAGTTTAATTTAAGAGATTATGCTCGAATATTTTTTAATGAATTTTACGAGTACAGAAGCCTAACCGACCAGATCATCAACTTAACTCATCTTTATTATAGAGTTTATTAGTATATAATGAGAGTTTCCCTCATGTCTCAACGTCATCCAATGCCGTTGACGTTAATATATTAGTACCCGTAGGTATTTTTCTGGTTGAATGCAGAAACAAAATCAAATAAAAAACATTTACTCGTAGGTATGAAGTATAGAACCTTTCACATCTTTACAATCGAAAGTTAAAAGACATGATTTTTGGTTTTGACACGAAATTAGAAAAGGCGTTATGTAATACTTCCGCTAATGGCCGTCCATCGTAATCGTTCATCGTCCGTGCTAGAAATGAATACTGAAACGCTAGCGCGTAGATTAAGACATTAGACCCAAATCACACGGACGTAACGAGAGCAAAGGACTATATACATCGTCTCCTTCAGAAAAACTGGAAACTTAATTAATAAAAGTATCCGCCTCTGAAGTTAGAATTAGTCCACCCCCATAAAAGGATGGCTCATTACAGCGGCTCGGTTCCACTGGCTCGCCGCAGAAGAGTCGTCGCCTCTCTAGTACTTGTGCTCGGATCATAATCGGCATTGAAATCCATTTCAACCAATCCAAACTATATTAAGAACCTTCAATTTTCCTATTACAACGTCTACTTCGTAAATGTATACGCAATTCGCATTAGATTCCTCCGGAGCACGTATATGGAGGTAAAATTCATGCCAATGACATTAAAAAGAAAAAGTAGTACAAAATAAGAACCTTTTCCATTTACATTTTATTTAAAACAATGCAAGCGCCCCACAAAATCACTGACAATTTGCTATTCAAGGCACAAGCATCAAGATTTCGTCATTAAAATACAGAGGGATACCCAAAACATGCGTAATTCACATTAACATCACAATTCTTTCTTTGCTTTACATCAAGCCTAAGTTTTTGGTGGCCTAAGATCCAAATATCACTGAAACCTCGTTCAAGCTATAAAATAGTCCAATTTCATTAAAAATTATGAGACTTTGAACTATTCACGGTGGAAGCTCATGCAATGAAAACGATTTACCAAGAAATATACTTTTCACCTTGTATGCCGAGTTGAAAGCTAGAAATGTCTCAAGATTACTCTAATTAACATTGAAATCACCCCCATGGCATGAGTACTCTAATCCTGGTGGGAAATAACTGAAAAGGTTTAGAATATGAGACTAAATCAGGGGGCAAAGGAAGTAAATATCGGTAATGACTCACTGGTTTTCGAGACATTAAGAGGTCTCTCATGTGAGTGTCATAGTGTCGACTTCCTAATCTTAAAGATAAGACCTAACGGCAGTCAAGGGGCAAAAGGGGGTGGATTGGAAGCGTGTTGTGGAGTGAGGGAAGGAAGGGGGAGAGAAATGGGGAGGCGTGCATCGTGTGGAAAGCGCGGCCGGACTCGGGATGGGTGGCCGAGGGAATATGATGTCCCACGGTGGCGAAGGTGCGGGATGGGGATTACGCGGACAAAAACCGAAAACAAATTGAGCGAAAAAAATCACGGTTCGAGGCAGGGAGGCGTGGAGAGGAAGCGGCGGAGGCGGAAGGGAGAGAGGGGGCGGTTTTGTGGCAAATTGGCGAGGACGCTCCTCCGCGACCTCTCCCCCCCGACACCGGCAAAAAAAACCCTGCCTCCCCCTCCGCCAGAGACCGAAAACAGAATGAAAATATAAAAAAAGTCGTGCATACTTACGCAGGACACGCGGTCCCGAAATTATCAACCAATCAAATAAATGGTCCCCACACCCCTTCCCAACCCCGCGATCAATCATCGAATCAATCAGATGTGCGCTCAATAATTCGTCCGATCAATCAATTTGCACGGCGACGGCTCCTCGGGGCGATGAGCTGTGCGAGAGGGGAGGGTAGGCGGGACGGGGAGTGAGGCCGGGGAAGGGGGAGTAGACACATCTAGGAAAGACGTAGGTGGTATCGCCCGTATTTAGATGGGGTAAATACTGTGATTAGCCCAAAAGACTCGATGAACACCAGAACAAATTACAGCTTAACTGCCTCACCTTTTACACATGACTTTCCCGAATTAATGTATTCAACGATGTATGACCAAGCGTGAAGGGGTCAACAACATACGACCATTCACCAATACGCCATTACTTCTGTAATCATTAACGTCGGTGATTACCTCCAAAATACCAATGAGATAAAAAAATATTGCAGCCAAACTGTTTCTTATTTTGCTTATCAGTTTCAGATGTTAACGTAAAAATACAATAACCAGATATATTCATACGCTTATGTTATACTTATAGAGACGTCTAACTGGTGACCATTCAATACGGCATTACCGAAGCTAATATTACGTATCTAGAGCATTACATAGGCAGCTACCCAAGGAAACAACTAATAACTCACACATTTTACCAAAAATAGTAACTATACTTCATCAGCATTGCAATTCTTATCAAACGACCTCATTCATTAAACATGTTTTATCCTCCCCTGAGGAAAACTCTAGTATTTATAATATTTATTATCCATTTCCTTCTGCATCAGGACCTATTCCCATTGCCTCCATTTAATGCCCATGCACGTTTTCTGCAGTATTCCATCCCTTAAAACATAATGTCTTTCTTCATATTACATCTCATCTTTCGTCTTTCTCTGTTCGCCTTCACTTTCACGTCCTACTCTTAAAAACTAATAGGTCTGCAACTTATCTCATTTCTCAGAAGCCGCATGTCATCACATCATTAAATATCAACCTCAAAGTCTCGGTTTACGCGATCAATCGTATTAGAACTTCATCAAAGCACAGCCATTTGTTTCTCAGCATAATTACCAGTGCCTTTCTCTTCTTAAATTCCTAAGCAGTCTAATCAATGCATTGGCCCCAGTTACGACATCCAATCATTTTTTCCTTCCGCGTGTTGGACACGGGGAAATAAATCATTTTCGGCATTATTCGACCTTCGATTCAGTTCGGGGAATACCTGATAAAATACTCAAATATACCGAGCCAGTAAATAGTAATGAGTGAATTTGGCATGGGTTTTCATTGCATCACAATGCCAAACGGAGAGGATGAGGAACTTGAATCCTACACGCGGAGACGCGGCGGAGGGAAATAAGTGCGATGTAGGGGTGGGAGGAGGGTGGGAGGAGCAGGACAAAAATTGAAGGGAGTATGGCGGGAGTGAAAGGATGAGGAGGGTCAGACGAGTGGGTATGGGAGGAGGGAAGTTTTCGGTGTGACGAGAAAGAACACGCGTCCGTTCGCCGGCCCTGGGGCCGAAACGCGGACCGGAATTGCTCCGTTGGATATCCCATAATAACGTAATAAATGCTAAGTGCACAAATGCTCAATTCCGAGGCAATTCATTCCGCGGGCGGGTGGACGCCGAATATTTCCGCCCCTCCCGCGACCACCGCGCCGAACCGCGTGAAATATCCACCGATGCGCCGCCCCCGCTCCCCGAGGAGAGGGCGAGGGAGGGGGGGGCACGGGGGCTACGGGAGAGGAAGATGCATTATTACGCCTCCGCATCCCGGGGGAGGGATGGTGTCGGGGGCGGGACACGAAGAGCGGGGGGAAAGGGGACACGTGGACCGGGAGGGGCAGCGGAGCGTAGCCAACGGAGGCCGAGGGGCGGAGGTCTGCCCTGGGCAACCGATACTTTCGGGCGAAAGTTTTAGTGACCGCCCGTTTACTATTTGATTTATAGATGATATACCGGTGAAGGTAGGTTCACATGGAATTATGGATTTCTATGCAAATATTTTACATCTGCAGACTCAGGACTCCGAGCACGCTGTCATTCGGTCTTAGGCTAGCTGAGGACTGCTCGAAAACCTCAGATCAGGAGAGTGTCAGGAATATAAGGATGATATAATTTTCACCCCCGAACATGTGGAACATGATAAACCATCAAGAACAGGGCAAAATAAGAAATATTTGGTGCCGAACTGATAGGTTTTTAAAAGATCCATCGTTCTCACACATCATAAATTAACAGCAACAAAAACGGAGAACAAAAAAACTCTCAGTTAATAAACAAACCACTTTCGCCCTTTCACCCTTCCTATTCCTTTAAGATCACTTTTTAATGACTTGCATCCCAACACCTCCGGCCTCAGCTCCTCTCAAGATAGAATGTATATGTAACGAAAATTAATAAACAGGATGTCCACCACCTCGCGCCACCAGCTCACAAATATGAGCAGCATTCCTTTCGCTCATCACAGGGACGATGGTTGAGAGGGTAAAAGGGAAAGGAGCGATGAAAAATTCTGTCAATTATCCCTGAACCGATAACGAGGAGGCGACTGTAATTTTCCCCCACCCAGCCTCGAATCGTCACCCCGTTCCTCCTCCCCATTCCCATCTCAGCGAAAAAATTCCTTCGCACCGTAGACAAGGGACCACGGACACTGCTCTCACACAATACATAGAGGAAGTAATACCTCTCTTGCCCCCGCCCCCTCTCTCGTCCTCACCGTTGCCCTTCCATCTCCCTCTCCTCAGAGCGCGAAATTGCTCCCTTTCCGTCTATTCATCCGCGTAACGGCCCCAAAACTCAATCTTCTCGTCATCTGTCCAGTCGCAGCGGGCGAGGACGCGGTGGACGGCGAAGTTGCCGCGGTTTGAATGGCCAATCAAGGGAGCGCGGAGAGCGTCAGGAAAGGGGAAGTGGGGGGGGGGGAAGGTGAAACGACGGATGGGGAAGTATTGCTCCCTGGCTGCTCCGCTCGCGAGATGGCGGTGAAAGGAAAAAGGTTCGACGACCCCCGAATCGAGGAGAAACAATTGCACGTCCCTTGCGTCCTTAACAATATCCGATCCCACGTAATGCCCACTCCAAGTGATATCAATTCCACGCACTCGCGGAGCGGTGAGTGAGAACGCCCGATATAATTCACTGCAGAAGTGAGGTAGTGACGAAAGGAATAAAATTACGAGATGAGACACTTTGAACCACTGCATCATGGCACAATAATGAATTCATCCAGCGCACATAATTAAGCTCTGCAGAAATTCTTCAGCGGCAGGTAATACGTTGACAGAAGATCAGCTACAATCAGAAAATGCCAATGCCTCTAAAGCCTTCCATGCGCATTCCAATAAAAAGATATTATCTTATCCGTTGGAAAAAGTTATAAACAATCATTAAAAACCTCGTCGGGAGCTGGATCTGCAGTCATAGAATGAAATTGTTTTTGGGAATCCTCACGCAATTGTAATCGGTAATAAGCCACCTACGTCGAACGAGATCCTTGTTTTTCACAAAAAGCCATCTACAAACAGGGATATATTGAGAGATTTTTTGGATTAAATCCTCGTTAGAAATAAGATAATTACTAAGCAAGCTCCTGACTTCACTGACGAAAAGAGAGGGACAGGAAAGCTTGAGTAAAAGTCAGGCGGCAATCTATGAACAAATAAACAGGTTGAAAAAGTACACATTAACTCCGAAGCCAGAGATGAAATAGGTGGCGCATGCGGGCTACGCAAAGTATATTACTACCGTTAAAACCACGCTACAACGACTACCTACTACGGCGTTGGCCTACTACGGCGGCGTAGGGCGACACTTCCACGGGACCGATCTCCCGGCGAAAAAGAGCTTTTCCCTTTCACTTCTGGAATGGGAGGGGGGGAAGGATAACGTGGGGGATGGCGAGGGATACGACGACCCTGAAGAGAGGGCATCGCACCCCTCTCACTTTTTTTTCCACGCCCTAACTCCTGCGCGGGGGGTTATAGAAGGAGGGGGCGATCTCTCCCGGGTTAAGTGCGGGGAGGGAAGAAAGGGGGAAAGGAGGCAGATTCGGGAGTTGAGTAGGGGCGAGAGGAGGGATAATAAAAAAAATAAAAGAGGAAGAGAGAAGGTTGGGGGCGGATCTGCCCCTCTCCCAGCCGCCCGCCGCTAACCCGTCTGGGGAGATATATCCCTTCCCTTTTTCCCCACAAACTACTCTTCCTCCTGCTGGCGCTCGTGCCCGAGTGAAGGTGCAGGACCTACCTCACCCCGCCCTCGTACGGGAAAGGTTCGGCTAAAAGGGATTCCTCCTCGGGAGGCGGTGGGAGGGACTCGAGAGAGGGAGGGAGCAGTGGGAGGAGGAGGATAAGGCTGGGTGGGTGGGTGGGAGGAAGGAGGAAGATAGGCAAAGGATGGCGGGTGGGAGGAGGATCGACTTTCGTCCCGCTTTTCATCCTTCTTTTTTTTATACGCCCCGCCGAGGTTACGGCGCCCGCCGCTCAAGGGTCCGGAGGTCGCGCCGATGACTCTTCGATTCGCTCCCTCTCTCTCTCTCGCCTTCCTTCCACAACGCCCACATTCAAACCATTCCATTCTTTCCACCCTTACAAACGCATATAAACACAAACACCCCAGGAGTCCTCAAAAAAAACTCCCGTCGATTCGGCAATCCCGGTGCGTCTGGCGGGCAATAAGAGTCCCCCTCCTCACTTCCCCTTCAGTTTCGAGAGGGATGAAAGGAAAACGATACGACGGCGACTATACGAGCGAGAAGAATCCGTCGTTTAGCATTTGTTTTTTATTTCAGCGCCTCCTTTTTTCATTTTCCCAGCCTTTAAGAAGGAGCGATCGCCCAATCGATGCGGCGAACATCGCAGTTTCGAAGTCAAAGGATTCCACGAGGGCTGAAATGGCGCTCTTGAAAATAATAAAAATGAAAAAAAAAATCCACCAACCACGAAAGTCATCGACTCGCCATAGAGAGTCTAGATCATCTGTTTGTAAAAGTGAACTATGTTCAAGCACGAAAAGAATAGCCTCACATGGGATATCAGCTGTGAAAGGATAATTGGAAAAGTAGAAAAGGGTACGTAAAAAGACAAAGGGCATACATTTTTATCACGGGCTTTTAACTTAGAAGTAAGCAAGTGTAATTTTGCCAAAAAAGGTATGTTGATAACGTACTTGAAATTTTCAGAACAAAGTTCTCAAGTATAATCTTTAAGGTATGCTACAACATCAAAAATAGTATAAGAAACAGCACGTGTGGCTGAGAGGGAAAAATTCTGGGCATGGTAGGTGAGGAAAGAAAGTTGTTGGAGGATGTCAGCAGGAATGGCAAGTAAACTGAGATTGGAGGCGACAGTGATGAAGACCTAGAGAGAATCATTGGGTATGTAAGGAAAGAGGGGGAATATTGTGATCTTCTGTAATAAAATGAAGAGGAGGAACTTTAGACCGAGCGGATGAAGGCACTAGTGGACAGAACTAAGAGCCTGCTGTTGCAGAAGAATAGTTCAGAGATTCGCTATAACCAACAAAATCTGACTAAAACGAATATTATCATCCTTAGAAATGTAATACCAGCCGGAAGGATTCAACTGAGGAGAATATAAACAACCTATACATCTACACGCACTTACTCCTCTCTTCTCACAAATCATCTCCCACGATGTAATTTTTAATATCATTTGTCCTACCTCCCTTTATCCGCTTCATAAAACATTTTCTCTTTCTTCTCCTCCCTAGCTTATTTAACAACATCCTCTCAACTCCCACGGTCTTCAGCATCCTATCGCCCCTGCGCAAACATTTTTCTCTGCTTCCTTCCATAGGATTCTTCTCCTAGTCCACTTAAGTACGCAAATCCTTGTCATATCAAGCAAAAGGAAGACGAACTCAAAAAGTCATCTTCCTTTCTTTCCATTGCACCTTCTCCCTCCTCGACAACCACACCACTAACACCCAAAGCCCATTCTCATCCTTTTTGTCCAGAACCTACGCGTCTGCACTGTGCAAATCTAAACCCAATGTAGGGTCTTCACTAGAACTTAGCTTCACGTTCTTATACAGGGTCCCTGTTATTAGCTCTAATCAACATCTCTTTCGATAACAAACTTGACATCATCCCTGACACAACCTTCATAAATTTTATCTAGCGGTAGAAGAGTAGAATTAATATTAAAATCAAATACCTACAGGTAGATAAGTAATGAAACTGGAAAATGCATTCCTACAACCCGAATATTCTAACCTGATGTGTCTCGTAACTATTGATTCCATAACTAATGTTCTCGCAACAGACCGTAAGACAATGCCTGTGGAGTTGTGCATCGATTTCCAAGAGAGAATCCCTGATCCGCATGCGAACGGGCACAAAAGGGAAGCGGGACCGAACTGGAATTGACGGACACGGATGACGAAGCCCGGGGAAGCACCGTCGGGAGAAGTCAAATGACGGCGACTGACTTTCGCCCGACGACAGCATTCCCTCACGCCCGCCCGCGCACCGGGAGGGACCGGCTGAACGCTCGGGTACGAGAGGCGGTGAGAAAGCCTCCTGAGAGGGGAAGAGGAGGCTACCGGAGTGAGGTGGACTCTAGTGTGAGTGTGTGCGAGAGAGCTCCCTCGGCTGGACGCCTTCGGCGGATGAATGGATGGAGGGAACGTACGGGACCTCGCCTTCTTTTATTTCCCACCATCCATCCCCCCTTACCTTCTCCCGCTTCCCTTTCTCCCTCACCTACTCGGACCCGGATCAAACAAAACTCATTAGCATTCCACGCGGGAGGTCGAACGGGTGGCGGGGAGGAAGGGTGCGATGGCCGCCGCGCACAACCGCCACCTATCCACGCCGCACCAAGGTTGCGGTCTGGATAACAAATGCCTCACGCCGCCCGCCAGCCGACTGAAGAGGGCAGGGAAGGAGGTCCACACGTGCGAGAGAAAGAACGCCCCGGGGCGGGGACCGGGCCGCACGCACAGCTTCCGTTGCCGGGGAGATGCCGAGGATGAAGACAGTGGGGTGAATGAAATCATCGGGGTCCACCACGAGTCACAGCCTCCGGACGGGCCTCATTCTGGAAGGGCTCGGCATTGTCGACGTTCGACAATGCCGTGGACGTGATGTCATAGCCTACAAAAATCTATTTTTTTCAGGGTGGTTGGGGCGATTTTTATTTAGGCGAATCACTACATGGGTGTTCTAATTTACGATATCTGTAGATAAAATTTAAAAACTCATCATACCGATTTGGATTTTTGGCAATTTTATTCGATTTAATTCAATTTTAACACGTTGCCGAATGGCACATGAAATGCATGCCGTAATAAATCATGTCCACTTTTTCTTCTAAACCCGAAATAATACATAGCTATGATTATTGATAATGAATGTTATGGTGTCAAAGCAAATCTTAAATTCGAAATAAACCTATTTCAATGCATTTTTGCCAAAATTTCGAAGGTCGCATCGAAAATATATAAGGTGCTTTAATTGAAGGAAGAGGGAAAAAGATAATACTTGTTTCATTTCCATTACTCCCTGTATAGAGAGCACCAAAGCAATAGCAAATACTTATAAATGAAATGCGGGCTAATAATTTCTTCCAACAAATTAAACATTCTTCAAATGTGCACTCAATGACCGACGATTATCACTAAATCCAAGTCAAACTTTACAATAGGAATTATACTCCATTATTACGTCACTGTCTTAGCTAGGTAATTCTTATACCTTTCCAAACACGGAACAAGGATGGATAGGTATAATGCATAGAGCAAATATCTTAAGAGGTCACTCCGGCGTTTCATTCATGATACCGATTCAGGGCTGACAAAGTTATTTCCAGCTGGCTAGTTAAGAGAGATCGAATGGAGGTCGAGGATGAACGTGGTCAACGTGTGACAGAGTTTTGGAGAAGATTGTTTGAAGAAGAACACAATTCATGAGCCGGATTTAGAGAAATAATTGCAAAAAAATTATGAGTGAGTGAGATTAAGTGAGATTACATTGAGAATTCATGAGAAGGAAAAAATAACGCAGGAAGGCAAGGCAAAGAAGTGATGGTAAGCAGAATATGCGATGGGAAAGAAAGAACACTTCTTCCAGTGAGTATTTTTGGATAGCGGGATAAACAAACTATTCAAACGAGCGTATTTAATGGCGAATTCCGTTTGGAGTCAAGTCTCGAACATATCCCCCATATTTTTACGAACATAGGACCATCATTAGTCCAGCACCAGCATATGCACAGTAACGAACAAATATAAAGCAAACTTTTTATTGCCGTTGCGAGCCTGACATAATAAGAGATCGACAAAAATTGTCGAGAGTAGAATATGAACATTATCAACAAATTATCGAACAATATTTTAAATCTCTAAATGCTTTTCTCTCGTTATGTGGTGTTGCGAATCACTCCGCTGGAGTTAAAACCTCAAGGCGCAATGATATTAGAAATACAAGCCGCCTGAATACGTTTCCTAGAAATTATTTACAAATTAACATGATAATGCTTGTCGCCGCTAGCTGTAGTATGAGTGGAGATTTCCATTGCATTAAACTAGATTACCGCGCCTCAATATTCATCGGAGATGACGAAATCAAATAATTAGTTGTGAAAAGCAAGAATACATTATTTCACAAGAGTTTTTATAACTCGAGCCGCAAGCATATTTTAATTCCAACTTCTGAATCATTCCTTTGATTTCATAACACAGATGCTGAAATTCAAGGCAAAAGTAATCGGAATAATTTCAAATAAGAGATAAATTGCGCATAAAGATTAATTTTCTTCACTTATAAGTTATTCCACATATTTTGATTTACATACATAATTCCACTAAGAGTAAACGGACAAGAGAAACTATTTACTAACGAGATGAAAAGCAGCACAGACGATAAGAGAAAAAAATTGATCTAATGCGCAATTCCCACAGGCAATTTGCAAGGAAAAAGTGCCAACGGCACAGGTGCTCTTTGTAGAGACTCCAGTGAGTAAGCAGTAATTGCATGCACATTACTATTTACCCAGAAATATGAGTTGCGAGAGCAAGCAGGTGTTTGGTGCATCGTAAGTAATTTATTTGCTATCCGATGATGTCCCACGAGACTAAAGCAAAGGATAATAGGATGAGATTTTTCTGAATGACAACGGAGAATAACATCACAAACAAGAAAGTAAGCAAAAACCAGCTGTTTTGAGGAAATTGAAGGTAAACGAACGAAATGCTCGCAATCAAACAGATGTCGTGAGTACCTACAGGGCACTGATAACCGTGGAAAAGTCTGGGGAACAATAATGTCACCAAAACAGTAAGCCAATATTTAAGGTGGATTTTTCTGTGACCATATTCCAGTATTCACGACTGGAAGTTAACTTTGTCGGTGGGACCGTACAAATGATTACAATGAGGTATGCTAGGTGTCACGTTCACAGTTTTATCTCCCTTTGTTTGAAGAATATTCGACTCGCTTAACATGTACTCCTCTAAAAATAGGTTTTATCGCTCTTACTCTTGAGTTTTCATTTAGCCAATTTCGGTAATAAATCACACTTTTCAATTTTCGATTCTCAGAAATAAATAACAATCGATATCCAATAAAAACAGACAGCAGCAACTACTTAGGAGGACAGCATTATAGTCATGAATTCAGCGTTAAGGCAATTCAATCAATTAAATACCCCCACCATTTCTTCGACGGCGCTGGTCGAAAATGAATGCAAATAATTATTTCGTGGGCTCCAACCGTGTGCGAACAAACAAAAGGAAGTGGGGAACAACGGAAAGCGGTCCTCCGTCAATAACATCGGATATTGCGCATTGATTATGAAACAAGAGAGCCAAAGAGAGAGAGAATCGGCCACAGAGCGAGATAAATGTAGAGAGAGGACACAAATTGAAGAGAACACTTGAAACAACAAAGAAAACCTTTTGCCATCTCGCTAACGCCCTTCCCTCGCAACGCCACCACCACGGAATACTCGAGCAAACAAAAGCCCGACGCCAATTCGCCATCAGAGCGCGCGCGCGGGCAACATTTTAACTCTTAGCGGAGAAGCGGCACCGCGTCGATGGGCTATTGGCCTCGGGGCGGGCTGCTGCAATGGCAAGAGGCGATTGAGAAAGAAACCAACTCCGCCGTAGAGTGGGACGGAGGGTGTGAGGAATGGAGGGAAGTAGAGAGGCGTATGTGTGGGGGGGGGAGAACCGATCTGTAAGGGCAGGGGTAGAGCGCGTAGAGAGGGAGAGATAAAGAGGAATAGGAGGGGGGGGGAAGGAGAAGTGCAGTCACGGGGGGAAGTGGGTAAAGAGCAGGTGGCTTCACAGATGTCTGACGCCTCTCGCACCCGGAAGCGGCGCATTAAGAAAATAATAATAAAAATGAAGCGAGAGACGAAGGAGGAGGAAATTCACGATGCGAATGGGCCGCGGGGATGGGAGGAGGAGGAGGAAAGGGGGGGGAGGGTTGGACGAGCACAGGGAGAGGGGGCATACGGAGAGGAGAATGAGTTAAGCTCGCGAGCAGCCAGCGGCACACGCAACGCGCGTGATAAGTCGACATTCTCGGCCTCACCCAAAAACGGATAAGGCAACGACGTCGCAACGTCCTGACGCATGACGTCACGACATGCTTAGATGTCGAGGCCATTATGTTTTCCATAAACCTCCACTCTTCTTCCTCCTCCCTTCTCTCTCTGAGAATTATGTTATCTATCTTCCTTCACTCCTCCCCTCTGCCTACGAAAATTCCCCCCTCACGGCTTGGTACTAAGGTAAACACACATGGCTGACGCCGCGCCGAGCCCGAGGGCATCCGGTTCGCAATAAGCCTTTGCGCTCACAAATATGGCGCCCGGGCGCGCCCGAGTCCCCGAGGGAGACGGGGGTGGAATGGGGGATATTAATCGCAGCGACGATTATATTTAGCGAGCGGCGGTGCGCTATGGGCGCCCAGGGATGGCACACCAAGTACGTTAACGGAATATTAAAAAACATATACATTTTAACCTGTAAAAGGTGGCGTGGCGGTTGCCCGGGGAGGGGAGCCATTACAAATGACACTGTCGCAGGAAAAATGGGCAATATTTCAACAGCTAACTGAACTGACGATTTCGCACGATTTATGCGAGTTGCTCCGATAACACCTTTTACGGCGCTGAATACACTACGGGATGAATTAACTACCTAGAAAGTCAACTAGCTGACCAAATTAATAGCGCAGTTAATGGAAGAGCAGCCAATCAGTAACACGTCCGATTCCGTTTGAGGACTTCGTTTAAATGATGCGATAGTAAAACATTCTCTGCTTTGTATTTGTTTCGAAGTCAAACCAGCATATATCAAATAAGCTATTATCATTGGTGGACCCTGGTGCTTACCAAGACAACCGACGAGATTTCATTCGTAGAGTCCGGCTTTGTAAAACCATTTTCTTGAAGATCTAGTAACAATACTTGACTTTAATTCTCTTTCATATTCAGTGAACGAATATGAATATTTACGGCTGCACGGAGAGGATTGAATCCGTGGAGAGCACGGTTGATGGAAAAAAATCCCCTCTGCCACATGCCCGCGAGGAGCTCTGCCGTCATTTTACGATGAGGGTGTAGAAGGCTTAATTATACCATCCTACAGCATCTGCAGGAGATGTAATGTAAAAAACTGAATATTTAGAGACTGTCATGGGCACGGTACTAACGAAGTTGAAATGAAAATCGAGTTGTGGACAATATACGCCCACATGAAAATTAAATTTACCAGCTTACGATACATGCAAAGACATAATTTACAATCAATTTACATTTCATGTGAGAACGTAAACTTTCAGATTTCAGAGATAAAATAAAAAATGGAAATTCATAAAAAAACATATCTTAACGTGTTCTATTTTACGTCAATGGCGCCAAGCCAATGTCACGTGTGCCGCGCAGTAGATAAAACAACCACACCATCAAAGCGTTGCCATAGAGATGGCACAAGATAACTAGAGGCTTTCGAATGGGTAAGCAATTGCGTACACAGACTTCGCGATGGAGTTTTCAAACACTTCATCCATTCTTTGCACCGAGAAAACTATTAGTCATCCCAGTTATCCCATCCTGGCGCTTAATAGAATTTCTCTGTGTTAAAGTGAGTGTGGGCTGGGAAAAAACAGCGAAATTGCATTAAGTAAAGCGAGCCTATATCAAATAACAGCGAATACTGACGGTACCTAGGGAAACAAGATTACAAAGGAGGATCATGAGAGCTTTTTCCAATTTGGTTTCAATTCCAGCTACTTCCTAGCGATAAAAATTGCTCATATTTTAACGTTTTAATACATTGCTTATGGACACATTTTATTTCGACAAATATGAGCAAATATAGAACAATTTATAAAGTTTATTTCTATTAATTACGCTCATACACTGTTGGATCGACCACAGAAACTCTTGGATTAAAGAAAATTTCCAGAAATTACTTAGAAAAGAATAACAATGTCAAACTAAGCACACGTAATTTACTCAAAACTTTATGATTGAAACATAAAACATAAGCTTGTGAACAGTGAAAGAAGCTGAAGATATAGGCACTTTCTTTTCGGGAAAAATTCCAGGAAATTGACGAGTATCCTGCACTGGACCCAATTGTAACATGTAGCAGCAGCACCTATCTTCTACAATTTATGTACGTAGTCTGACCGAAAACGTAAAGTGAATCAATTCTCTGTTGTAAAATAAAAATTACGAAGCAATAATTCCATGCAAACAATTCCAAAGTGAAAGGGAGAAAAATTATCATATACTAACGGCTAAAGGGAAAAAATGACTAAAAAAATTCCTCAAAATCAGAATTTGTCTTAACAGGGTGGACAACGGCGGCAATTCACCGCTAACGACGATAGAATGCTTGGCGGGAGAAAGACGATGCGATTACGGTGAGGTCAATGCATTCCTCGGTTAACTGCCGTCGGTAGTTGCCAAGCGAGAAAGAGCGCAGATTGGTGCGAGGTAAAATGTGCCTTGAAACAGACTAAAGGATATATATTGTCACATGGCGATTGGAATCAGTTTATAATGATTGTATCCAAATTATTTCTGAAATATTCGTTACTCACCCATAGAAAATTCCAAACATTCTGGATTGTTTGAATCCGTGATGATTAACTCTAAAGGTCTGCACACAGGTATGGAAAAGGCAATGGACGAGTGCGAGAAATTAATTATGCAACAGAGTAAAGACAAAATGGCCATGAATACCTCATCCTCCTGCCCGTTCGCCGGAGGAAACAGTCTTCACTGAAACTTTACACATTGATTTAATTTTTCTGGATAAGAATTCGAATAAAAATTATAAACCCTATAAAAATTAACATTCGAACATCAAGTCAATAAGTAGTACTTTGCCAACAGCTAAACGGGAATTAAAAGGCCGTAATCACAGGAGAAGTGATTCTCTTGAGACGTAGCCAAGCCAAGCGAGCGATGAGAAAATGAGATGCACGTGGCAACAGAGACTATCTCAAGGCAGGGAGCCTAATATCACCATAATAAAGATAAAGTAATTGGTGGTAATAAAAGGAAAGGAAATTCCCTGTCACTCAAGATAATTAATCAACTTGCAGCGGCGATATTTTCAGTTGCGCAAGACGTTCTGGAGATCAGACAAAGATTCGCCGCATCGAAAAAATAGCTATTCCTTCGTACGAAGGAGAGGCCTCGGGGTGAGAAATCGTCGTACCTGTGATCTAATGGAAGTGGCCAAGAGAGATCGGAGATCGAGACCAAATACAGGCGACTCAACTGGAAGAAGCAACGAGAGGAGACAGATGTAGGAGGAGGTAAGATATTGGTGGGAAAGTGGGAAGAAACAAAGGAGAGTGCAAAACGAAAGCTTCCAAGAAGGAAGCCAAGTCGAAAGAATCAAATCTCTAAAAAGTTGCAAGGATAAGAATTTGGTATACTAAAACTTAAATACTAGGCAGAGGATAAATAAGATTGACGCTACGACAGAGAAACTAGAAATGGAAGGCGACTTGAAATGGGTTGGACATCATGCAATCAAGAGATAATATGAATGGCTACATTTATTAGCGAACAAGTGAATCCTCTTGCGAAACAAATCAATCCTCTCATATTCATTGTAGTTCAGGAATTGAGAATATATTCCACCTGCATCAGGAGAAAGGTGATAGAGAAAGATATAACGAATTAAAATATAATTTCGCTGTTGATTCCACCAAAATGAAAGGAGGCACTCCTTATGATGCAAATGACCACAGTCCTTCAGAAAAGCACGCCCAAAATAGACTAGACAATGCAAATAGATAACAACATAGAAAAGAACAAAATTTACCGAAGTGCACAGACGTCAATAATTGTTCCATTAAAATCTTTTACAACCACAAGTTGAGAACTAAACGGACACGAACGCATTAAACGTACGCTAGAACACGAATAAATTAGTTAGAATTTATTACTTTGGGTCGGAAAGGAATTAAGCGGAACTTAAAAATACCCAAGAAATAAGTATAAGGCGAATACACCAACCAAGAAGTCGACGGTCATTTTATTATGCCCGTTTTACACGGGGCATAAAATTATGTTATTTAAAACTGAACATTTTTCTCAACCTGGCGGACAATAATTATTGAAAAACAGAATTATTTTACCATCTCGCGTTCAAGCATTCGCAAATATGTTCTCGCAATCCACCGCTCAACACGACGCAATCTGAAATGTACATGCATCAGATTGGACAACCCCGTGCCCCGTGTAAAACGGGCTTTACGATATATTTCTGTGAACTGCAATTTGTACTACATATTTCCAGTAGTAATTGGTCTACTACTTAGACTTCAAATCAGAGTATAGCTAACATTGATGATTACTAAGTCCAATTTCAGACATTACACATATTATTGGTTCCAGCATTAAAAGTTTTCAGCTTTCCAGGGATAGAGTATTCACCGTGATAGATGATCTTCCATTCAAATCACTAATTCTAAATACGGTTTTCGTCATATGCCAAAAATGTTTCACACTTGTAAGACCTTCGAAGACGGTCATTTACTTGAGGGAGCAGTCAGTCATTGATAACGAGAGTACACAGATCACATCGAAGAGACGATTCAGTCGCTTCTCGAAGAGTCGGAAGCGCTGCCAGTAGGCATTGGAAGGACCCACCTCCGAGACGACGTGATTTTAAACGACAAGCACACCCTCGATAAGTTTTGTCGCATAATTTTACAGACGAGAAAGATGAATGGAAGGTGCTCAGAAAAAGAAGAGACACGGACAGATGAATAATATCTTTGGCACCAGTCCGGCGGTCTCACATCAGAAACAAGATGCTAGCAGTCCGAATAGCGTCGAATAGTTCCCAATCGCTTCATTGATGTCCTTTGCTCCCTCACGTCTTCACAGTTCGAACCAACGCTCTCGTTCGTGACATGCGGCGGTGGTATTTCATAGTTCCGTCGCCAACACTTCTAACACTTCGAGCGGCGCACCATATGTGTATAAGTCGGCAGTGTGGATGTCACGAAATACACCAGCCTCGTTCACCATCGTGATCTAGTTCGGGGACAAGTTTCGGTATGATAGAGTCCAATATCTACTTCGATAGCAGTTTCCCTCATTTTATTTTTACCATGCATTTCACATGATACCTATTTCCTTTCTAAATTCATAGGTACTCAATTCTGCACAACACGCCATTCTGACAACCTCAACCGGAAAATACGTTCCTTTCCTATACTCCTTGAAAACGCAGATCGGGGAGGAAGAAAAGCCGAGAGAGTTATACATATTGAATAGAATAAATGAGATGCGAAAAATACTATTTCATGGCCTTTATATTCAGTGAATATGTGGTGGAAATGAGGGGCAAAGTCCTTTACTCATTTCTGTCATCAAAAATAAAGAATCACTAAAACACATCCTGCAATGTAGGATAATAATACAACTTTTTCAGGGAAGATAGCACAGATCCACGTGCTCGAGTCCGATTTCAGATCGCGAAAACTGCTGATCATTTTTAAGCTTTTTTATGATTGACGGGACCTTGAACATAAAGACTTAGAAAGCTCACTTAATTCGGGCATTATTATAATCTCAGAAGCCATATATAAAAAAAAACAATACAAGTAATAATGCTAGATTTTCGAAACAATAAGCCGTATAAGGTCACGGGTGCCAATATAGATCCGCATAGAACTTGTCAGTGATTCGCAACACACAACCATTTTGCCTTGATCAAGATAACGATAAAGTCGAGCAATATAAAAGATACCGGCCCAGGCTGGGAGAAGAAAATCCGTTCTTTTTGAAAACATTTTTGTTTTTACCCATTGGGTGACTAACAGCAGGGCGGAAAAGAAAGTAAAAAAAACAGAAAATAAGCGCCACAAGAGGCGATAATGGAAGAAAAGAAGGGACTGAAAGGAAAAGGTGGTGTACTGCGCATGGAAAGACCGCGCTGGGGAAAAATAATTCAAAGAAAACGCGGCCGCGAGCACAATGACGACGGCAATACAACCCAGAAAGAGAGGAAGAAAAGAAAGAGGGAGGAGGTGGAAAAGACAGCTAGCGCCACAAGCAAAGGCTCGCTGAATGCGTGCAAACAAATAAGACGCACGGCCCGCGTGTTGTGTGTGCTCACGCAGGGTGAATGAAACCGGAAGAGAGAGAGAGAGGCGAGGAAGGATAGAGAGACGGAGTCAGAAGAAAAGATACGCAGAGTCTTGAGTGGAAGAAGAAGAAGAACCGAGAGAAAGGCGACGACTTGGCGAAAATGTCCGCGTCGCCTTTTAACCCCAGAGATGTCTCGGAATTAAAATAAAGACACAAGAGACCAAATGACGCGCAGAGGGTGAGATAATATCTCTCTGTTTGAGAGGAATGAAGAGCGAGAGGGGAGCGAGGGGTTGGATCTCGTCGAGGATTCCATTCTCGACGGGAGAAACTCTTTTTCCATTCAGAGGAGAGAACTCAACCGGCCTCCATCCACCTTCCAGAGTCGCCTCCTCCCCGGCGAATGAATCGCGAGAGAGACGAAGCCGAGGTGAGAGAATAAAAGGACAAAGAGAGGAGGGGAGAGGTTTTGTGGGACGAGGGCGGGAAAAGAGGAACAAGGGGGAGGGGGGCGAGTGATTGAAGAAAGCGGAAAGAACTCTTACTCCCTTGGCAACAGGCCTGAATGGAACCGAGAAAAATGGTATTGTTCGTCACTTTTCTATCGCAAGTCAATTCTCGCCGCAGATTTCTCAGCCCTTAGAATAGCCTCCTTCCATGAAGAAATTTCAAAAGGTATTAAGTGAGAAACATAAGTAATGCCCCAATATAAGGGCCTTTGAAATTCAAGCCTTAAAGAGGCGATGAAGAATTGAAACGAAATAACCTAAACATTTGGCGCTAAATAATTAAAATTTACGCAACTAAACACACATTTTCTCAATCCGAAAATTTATTCATTGTAGTAACACACTCCTCCTTCATTAATGGTCTCTCACAGCTCGAGAGTGCTAACTTACTTCATCCTTTCGGATTTATTCCACGCATACGTCGCCAATAAATGTTGATTAACCATAAGCTAACAAAATACCTCAAATTCTTTTAACATCCGTGTAATTTATCATCCAAAATAGTAATAAAAAAGTAAACCTCCAACATGATAACAATTACCAGCTTATGGCACGGATTTCAAGCACATTTTTCAAACATTTTAAGAATGGTGTGAGAAAGATGCTATAATATTTTTGGGATATCGATGAAAAAGGGACTGTTTATGGCATTGAAAAAAACTGAGCAACACCTATACAGCTGATTACCTGAAAACTAAGCTTCAAACTTGCATTTATTGGCCAACAAATAAGGGAGTATACATTAGATTGTGAGCAAGACCAACTGGCAGTAATAAACATCTGTTCTCATTTGTAATAACATATGTTCTCTACTTGTATCTTTGCACAAGGGTTGATGAGAAATTTGAGGTCGCGTCGGAACCAGGTGAAAACGTACATATAAAAACTAAAAAAAAACGAAACATAGTTAATTTGTTTTTCTAGTAAGCAGCGATCTTTTCCCATTCAAAATACGCATACCGTCATCACATCGCATCAGAGTGGAAAAAAGATTGGATTACAAAGCAAACGAGGCAGGGAGGTTGGCGACCCGCGGGTGGCTCGTACCGTCTCCACACGTCCTCCCGCGAGTTTTTCCACGCCGAGGAAGCGAGTGGGAGTGCGGGCGGGTGAGCCGATGTGAATGGCGGAACGGCGGTCGGCCAAGTGTGAGGAGGACTAGCTGACTGGAGACGGCGGCGGCGCCGTGGGAAGGAGGTGTGAAATGTGGGGGTGCGGAAGAAGACGCGGGAGGAGAGAGAGAGGGTGGGAGGACGATCGAGGGGAGGGGAGGAAACGAATGCGTCATCCAGAGTCATTCCTTTCAGCTCCATGGTTGCGACGCGAGCAGGCTTGCCAATACTCCCATATTCTCCAGGAGACTCACGGATTTGGGCAATAAATATTATAATATCATTTCAATGAATATAAATATTCAATGAATATACATATTCAATGAATATAAATATTCAATGAATATAAATATTCAATGAATATAAATATTAAAATATGTTTTCAATGACCGAGGAAGTAATCGGTGAATGCGGTGAAAGAGACTCGTGAGAAGAAGAATATAGGATTATTAAGACCGGGTGGACGTGTATGAAGTAAAGCACTAGTAACACATAATCAAAAGAGTTATGCAAAGCTAGAGTATTACGGAGGAAATTATTGAAAGATCAGCGCCAACCATTCAAGCAATAATAACTGAGCTCTTTCTTTGACTGTGCTGACCCCGAAAAGGAATTAACATGATGAGTTTACGCCGGAAAAATTGAGGCAAGTTGCGGTTGAATTATCATAGGCCTGATCTTCGATACATTATTTTCTACGATGAGGGTCAAAAGCCGTTGTTACACCAACAGGAAGGATTACTTCAAATCACGTTAGAGTAGGATAAATAATGACACAGGCAGAGGATATTGTTGCATCTTAACTTTTTCTAACATGATAATGACTGCGATTACACCCAACCCTTACCTTTCGACAATAATTCATCGGCTCAAAGCTCTTCCTTTCCAGCATCGGTAACAATAAAACGTCGGTGAGAAGTGGCCCCTTGACAGCTAGCTTCGCGTTGACAACTCAGGAGTAGAGGTAGACAATTTATTCCAACGTCATCTAGTCCCTCTGGGACATGGAATACGTGATGTATTCCTCATTATCATTCTTAGAGATCAAATTCAGAATCAGCTAGCTTCGTAATTCAGTCGCACTGCGCTCCGCGCAATTCCTTTCTTCCGCTTGAAGTTTCTTGAATTACGTATTCCGATACTCATTACGAGTATTCTGTCATAGATTTGTCTCATAAATCGTTCTTCCACCTAGATACTACTCCCAATCCAACTCGGCGCAATAATGATGCCGACGAATTCCCATAGTGATGTCACCTTTAGAGTTCCCTCGGCATATTCAATTTTTTAAATTTAATCTCGTAGCATTGTAACTTAATTTCAAGCGTTGAATTGCAACCTTTTCTGTACACCCCACCAGTAAATATAAAGAACCTAAACCCAAGAATAAGAGGTGTTAAAATAATCAAATACGTTGTTTTATTGTTCTATTATTTTATTATTGTATTCTTGGGTTGGAGCTCTTTATTCTACTTTTCCCCACTTTATTGTATGATAGTGAAACATGGGTATGTCAGGATAGACATAAGAGTATACTAAACGCCGTGGGTATGAGTTATCTGAAGAGAAATAGAGGCGGCAAAGTAAGATGGATAGGGTCAGGAATGTGTAGGTAATAAATGAATGTGGGCTATATTTCAAGTGATGGACAAATATGAAAGGAGTGCGCTTCGTTGGTTTGGCCATGTTGAGAGAATGGATGAGAGCCGAATAACGAAAAAAAAAAAAAAAAAAAAAAAATATATATATATATATATATATATATATATATATATATATATATATATATATATATATATATATATATATATATATATATATATATATATATATCCACTTGGCGAAAAACACTTGTAGTGCACAGATATAAAAAAAGGTCACAGGCGTGACTAGCAGTTACATATAGAGCACAAAAAAAGGTAAAACTCACAGAAATTTTGATATATTTCGGCGGACACAACCGCCTTCGTCAGAATGTTAGAAGGTAGTGACGGGTAAAGGATAGAAGGGAGGGAGAGGTGGGGGAAGGGGAAGGGAAGGAGAGGGGGATTAGTGAGAGACATTGATGCCGGGGGGGAGGAACGCGTGATAGAGCCAAATTAGGGAGAGCTCTACAGAGTTAAGTTCAATAGTGGAAGCAGATGGTGGAAGGGAGTACAAAACTGAAACATTGTAGCAGTTGTCAAAGGATTTCATGTGTTGAGAGGCGTGGATCGCCACGGGAAGGGAAGCAGATTGAGTTGGGTTCTTTCAATTGGCACGGTGATTATTAATCCGTATATTGAGGGGGGTGGAACTTTTTCCTATGTAAAATGAAGGGCATAGCCTACATTGTAGGTGGTAAACAACATTACTGGTGACGCAAGAGGAGGGAAGAGGGTTGGGGAAGGAGGCGATGGAGGAGTTGGGAGGAGGGGAGGAACTGAAGATGGGACATAATTTGCACCGGGGACGATTACAAGGGGAGGAGGTAGGTTTTGAGGCAACAGGGATTTTGGAAAGAGGCGTCGTGGATTTTAATAAATCGGACAAGTTAGGAGGACGCTTGTATGTGATTGAGGGTGGCTGGGAGAAAATTTTTGAAGTGGAGGAGTGGTTTTTGAGAATGGGGAAGAGATCTTTAAGGATAAAATTGATAGACTGAACACCCGGGAAATATGTAGTGCAAATAGAAAGGATGCGGGAGTCTTTCGTGGGATGAGGTTTGGAGGAGGGGCAATTTTTCCTGATTTTTTTGGCGAGAAGGGATTCTGGGTAGCCACGCTTGAGGAGCGAGTGGTGAAGGTTGGTAAGGAATGTATTGAGGGACTCAGGATTATTGCAAATACGATGGCCTCGGATGGATAGTGAGAAGGGAAGAGAGCGTTTGGTATGGGAGGGGTGGCAGCTACTATAGTGAAGATATTGTTGTTTATTCGTGGGTTTGATGTGAACGGAGGTCTGAAAATTCAGGTCTGATAATTTGATGTCAACATCAAGGAAGGTGATATTGGAATTAGAGATAGTTGATGTGAAAGAGACGGAGTGAGAATTGTTGAGATCAGAAAGGAAAGTATTTAGAGAATCGGTGCCATGAGGCCAAAGAAGAAAAATGTCGTCAATGTAGCGGAGCCACAACAGGGGTTTTAAAGGATATCCAGAGAGAAAGGATTGCTCAAGCCGCCCAAGATAGAGGTTAGCATAAGAGGGGCTGAACCTGCTACCCATGGCACAGCCCTTGGTTTGAAGGTAGAATTTTTTATTGAAGGCGAAGGAATTATGAGTGAGGATGATCTCCGTCAATTTAGAGAGGAATTCCGTACTCGGAAGCTGAGGATGTGGGCGTTCGGAGAGGAAAAATCCTACTTAACTCTGTAGAGCTCTCCCTAATTTGGCTCTATCACGCGTTCCTCCCCCCCGGCATCAATGTCTCTCACTAATCCCCCTCTCCTTCCCTTCCCCTTTCCCCTTCCCCCACCTCTCCCTCCCTTCTATCCTTTACCCGTCACTACCTTCTAACATTCTGACGAAGGCGGTTGTGTCCGCCGAAATATATCAAAATTTCTGTGAGTTTTACCTTTTTTTGTGCTCTATATGTAACTGCTAGTCACGCCTGTGACCTTTTTATATATATATATATATATATATATATATATATATATATATATATATATATATATATATAAAACTTCGTCACAGGGTGACACTAAACATAAAACATATAAAAAGTAAACTCACGAGTTTAAAATTTTCGGTGGGTCGCCCGCACCTTCATCAGTGATAGAATCATTCTAATTAATTTTTTTGCTTTACTTTCTCTACTAAGTTTCCCGTCTTTGATTAATTTATTCATACCAACGGTTACGTTATGTTCAGTTATGAAATAATAGAAACACTAAAGTCATCGTTGCTGATTTTATTAATAAATAAGGATTTTTTTGTCTTGAAACGATAGTTTTTCAAATTACCAACCCAAACGAGTAATTCACGAATAATTCCAGAATTTTCCAGTTTTCCCGGTCAGTGGATGCCCTGATAAACCAAAATCGTCGCAGCCACCTTAACAATACGGGAGACGCTGTCTTGAGGGAGGCGGATTAGTCGGGGGGGGGGGGGGGAAAGAAAGGGGGATTAGGTGGCGGTCGGTCAGACCGGGATGGAAGTGACGTCGCCGCACATCCCGCGCGTCTTATTCGCGTCGCGTGCGAAAGACGAGGGAGGCCCGGCCAACCTGAGCGAGCTTGGCAGGCGGCGACGCTGGAGGAAGCAAAAGGGAGAAAAAGAGTGAGTGAAAGGAGGAAGAGAGGAAGATAAAAAGGAGAGGCAGACGCAGGTGGAAAGGAGGAGGGAAAAGGAAATGGATTTTTTTTCTTATTGAGACGCGAGATGGATCGCGCGGGCGGGTGGGTGGCAGAGGGTGTAAGGGGGGGAAGAGGAAGGGAGAGAGAGGTAGACGAAGTGAGCCGTTTAAATGACTCGGGGAATGAATTGACGGAGCGGAGTACGTGATTGCCATCATCAATGCGACAAGCTAAGCGGAGGAAGCCATTGAGCCTTCAACTTAATGCATACCAATCTTATACATACATATATAAACACTTTAGAAAGCGGTTTGTCCACATATTTTACTCTGGTTCAGAGTGACGTCCTTTCTTCAGAGCCCTTAAATGCTTTTTCAGGCATTCCATTCACGAGAGCCCACCGACGAAAGGAAACGAGTTCTCATTACGATCACGATTTAAAGCGTGCCATTTAGTACTTCTTCCCCAAGTCGCCCGCGATAAAGCTACCTCCATTTTTTTCACAGAGTGAGAGGTAGAGAGGCCATGAAGGTTGAAATGTAATCCGATATCAAAACAAATATATACCTTATTTTAAAAGTGAACAGGAGCCAAACGAGATAAAGCCATGACGAAAAGAAAGGATCATCAAATGTATTTATACGAGAGCCTTTATTAAATAAGTTTAAATGGCAAAGCTTTTACGAAACAAGGTCGGGAGAATTATTGCCTTTTGCTCTTATCGGGGCAAAAAACAGATACATCTAATGCGGGTCGTCATAATGATCTTGTGGGGTCGGTGCAGAAGAAATGGATCCGATCCCAGACCGCTCACACGGCGCCCTATACGAGCAGAAAATAAGCTTAAGTTACTTGAACGAGAATAAAGACTAAATGGCGAGAACACGAATGGCGGAGGTTCAAGTCCGATATAAATAAATTAATCGCAGCGGAGAGCAGCGAGTAACAAGCCTTTTCAGGTCGTGATCTTCAATGTTCCCTCACGCAGCGCTACACTAAGCGACTAGGGAGCGCAGAGTAAGAGAAAGAATGAATGCCAAAGGTCCGAATGGTAACGCCGAGAGTCACTCACGGTAGAGAGAGAGGACTCGAGTCAAAATGAGCCAACACCGTGCAAAAAAGATAAACGAGCACCATGTGAGAATGGCGGAAGAGAGCTGAAAGAAAAGTTGAAGGAGAGAACGAATTATATCGCAGGAGGCCATTCAATGCAGCTGTAACGAGAATACATTTAGCGACAGAATGTCGAGTCAAATGAAGAAGAAAATAATAATAAAAAACAGGAACGACATTGGGTAGGTGGAAAAAAACTAAATTGCTAAGGCGAGATCCGCAAACAAAAATAAGGGAGAGGATTTCTTTTTAAACGCAGAAGTGGGGATGACGACCCAAAATTAGCCCCGGCAACGATTTCTGCGCAAATGCATACACGCCAAGATTCGAAAAAAAATGAGAAACGATAGACCGGCCTAAAAAGAAAAGCGCAAGAGATGAGGGGGAGGAGAGGACGGAATAAAAGAATTCAGACAGAATGGCAGAGGAGGAAGAGAAAGAGTAGGCCGAGGACTCGATGCGCACTGCTACAGAAGGATAATTTTTTACGAGAAAAAAATATGAGAGAGAAGAACGAGAGAGGAAGTGTCATGAAATGAACGAGAATTTTTTCTCCGAGGGCTTACCAATAAGCGAGAAGAAAGGCGAGCAAGGAAAAGGAGACCGTGGTGGCGCACTAAGGCCAGCGAATGACGAGACGAGTTGTGACTCTGAGTGTATGCATGCGGGTGTGTGTGTGAGCTGGCAAATCTTTTCTCTTCTCCTCGCCCACCCTCCCCCCCTCGCTCCTTATAACCCTCCTCGTTCCCCTACCCGCCCTCGATCCTTTTTTTCTAAAGGAAAATTAAGCGAAAAGGGTAGAGGAATACCCTACACCATTCAACTCTTTCCACCCCCCAATCCTTCACCCTGTGTCTCAATCTCTCGCTTTTCACGGAATTGAATACTCGACCAACCAAACGTCAAGTGAGCTGAAAATTTCGAGATTCGTTCCTTTTTTGTTTCCCCTCTCGTTTCATGCATGTTTTTTTCGCTAAAGCGCCACTCACACACTCCACATCAACACCGCTACATATTTCCCCCATTCCACTTATTCAAACCACCTCCTACCCCCACTCCATCTCTCCCTAAGTCACATCTCACGTCACACACAGCGTCACAAAAAATATGATATTATATAACGTTTTTTTAAATTTCATTTTTTCATGCTACACTCTGCTAACGTGTCTCCATAAAGCCAACCAATGGGCTTCGTCCTCGCGGCCACGCGCGCCTCTCCAAGTGGTCCTCGAAATCCCGCCGCACGATGCCATTGGTCCGCAAGGTTTTTAAAATTCTTTTTTCATCAAGCCACCTCCAACAGCAAGCACGCCCCGCAGAGTCGAAGCGTCGACCGTGACGACACTCCCGAAACTCAACCACTCAGGCAACCGAACGCTGAAAAAAAAACTACCGCAGGCGTGAGGGAGGGAAGCTAAGGAGGAATGAAATATCTTCTATATAATAGGCAACGCGTATATACGACTCGTTCAGTTTCTAGGCTTAGAGAATCAGATGTGCGAAGATGAAAAGATGAAAAATGAGCTCCCATATATGTCCTCTACCAACTGACACGGCGTGGGCGTGTGCATTTTTTCAAAATACACGCATCACAAGGTTAACTGCTCAGTAACAGCTCGGCCTGCTTTGCCAAAAATGTTATATACAACATATAATTTAACATGAATTAATATGAATGTTTCCATTAAAACTAAACTACATCTCAATGTTTATTATATTATCTACTTTATTCATTACTTTTTCGCAATTTCGCCAATAGTTTAGCCTGATTCTGCACGCTCGTCCATTTGTACGTAGATGGTGTACGAAGTTGAAGGAGTCCTGGTCTTATCATTTTTATTTTCCCAATTCTCCCTCCGAAACGCTACTTCTAACACCCCCTTACTCCCCCGACAAATCCTACTCTCATTCCCGCGCGCACGAAAAGAAAAAAAATTCAGAGAAAAAAGCGGAAAATCGAAAATAAAAACCTCCACATGAGTGGATGGTGTTGAGAGGAACGCGCCAACCTCGAGACGCGAGGTGTAAAATTTCGCTCGCAAAAATCTGCGGCGACGAATCAACTTAATGCGCGCTTGCCGTGTGCGGGCAGGAGTTATGCACACACACAGGCAGCGAAGTTTGTTGGCCGGAGGTGCGGTGGGGCAGGGGTGGCGCCTCCACGAGGGGCGGCGTGGCGTGGTGGGGAGACGGAGAGAGAGAGAGAAACGAACTGGCACGCGCACACCGCGATAAAAGCTAATGATTTCGCGGCTTGTCCGGCGAAAATCCACGGTAATCACCTCCCCCGCCTCCCGCCGCATCAAATCGTATTTCGGAATCATAAAATAAAAACACACACGCACGCGCGGTCATAAATAATTCTAGAATCTCATTTGTTCTCATTTTGTTTGGCATTTTACGCATTTTGACACCTACGTTAAAACCCCTTTATGCAAAATTAATATAAATAATATTTAGTGGATTAATTAATCAGCCGATGAATATGGTGGACCGATCGGTTTCATAACTTAATCCAATCGCTAGCAGCGGATCTAAAATATTTTGATGAATTCGGCGGGCAGGTGAAATGCTTGTCGTAAAAATCTATTCCATTGCTGCTCGCGCGTATTTACGATATAAATATATTATCAATAATCTGAGCTGCCACGATGATTGATTACATCAGTGAGCGGAATGTGTGAATGTATGTGGGCCGAGATTAAGTGTATTCCTATATCATTTCATCGGCGGCAAGCTTGTTTCAGTGAGATGGCTAAAAAAACTACCTATACCAGCCAAGGAAATAATTATGTATTGCAACATTAAAGCATTTAGGTATTTCCTTGTAAATATTTACTAAAATATACTTGTTCATTTTCCAATTCGATAAGGTCTACTCCAGCCATTAAGCTGCAAAATATGATGCGTTAACAATTCCAACTAGACTTTCCCCCATTGATTTGCATTATAAAAGAAAAGTGGTCCTAAACGTGGACAAAAAAACTGGCCTCTGTAATGTATTTCTCCATGAGTAATCTATGACGACGATATAAAATACCAAAGTACAAATAAACACAAGAAAATTATCACCTTAACACATGGCAAATGCATTGGAACAGTATCCTGCAAATGAGTAACACATTTCTAAACCAAAATGGAGCATCTGCTGAGAGTTAACGATCTAACGCCAGTAAGTGGCACAATATATTCCCTACTAACTTGAATAACTTTTAAAAACACAATTTTCAAAAGCATTCTCACGGTGAAATGTAGATTTTGTTGAAAGTTAGAGAAACCACTCGATATTTTTAACACTTTCAGGGATTTTGCCAAGCATGTTTGTCATTGCTCCAATAAATTCAAACGTTAGAACTCACCATAAATGGGGTAAAATACAGGAACGAGTTGTAAAGTTTCTGAGAAGCATTCGGTGGAACCAATATTTAGTCTCGGATACGCGTCATTATTTCCACAAGCGAGGAAAGAATGCACAGAAGGCTGAGTGAAGATTGCATTATAAAAGTACTCCTCAAGGATCAAAAGAATAAGACAGCTCGAGCCGCCCGCTCCCAACAATTCAGGCCGCCTTCAAAAGACGGCAATGACGTTACCACAACTCGACACTCATTACCATTCACGCCTCGGTCGCGCAAAAGGGGGGCACCCAAGGACCCGCAAGCAATCACGGGCGCAGGCAAATGCAATTAATCAAATCACGCATTCTTCACACTCGCTTCCGACCACCTTACGCACGCGCTTCCCCGGAATTCATTCAAGGAAGCAGGTCGGCGATTGGTCCACGTGTCGTTCGAGCGTCAAACGCACTCACGCACGCAAAAATATCTCTGTTCATTATAATTTCCTCCCGCGCCATAAACTCGATCTCGGGGATGGCGTTCGGACTTCGTTCGTCTTTTATTTTCTTCCAGGTCGTGCATAACGGGCTGGTTGGTGGCACGGGCGCGATGTACACGACCTCTGTCGCCCACACCCACTGGAGCGAGCCGTAATAAACGCCTCAGCGGTCGCCAGTAGGGCCGCTTCGACACCCGCTATCTCTCCCGCGCTTCCCGGCGACGCCGGTCACGTAGTGTCTATTAAAAAGCCCGCCACTGTGCCACTCTTCCTCCACGGCTCGAATGCGGCCCCGGTCTATCTGATCGCCGCCCCTATTAAATCCCCGCGTGCCAACGTGGAGGGGTCGCGTCGACAGGACCTACGACTTGGCCTCACCAGGGATGACACGACTTTTCCTTTCCTCACGATAACCCTCCCCACATTACGTTCCTTTCCTTTTCAAACACGTAAAACCAACACTGGAGTTCATCCTCCGTTTTCTCACACTGGAGTTCATCCTCCGTTTTCTCGATGATTATTGAGAATGGGAGGACAAAGCGTGGCCACAAGAATATTGTGTTTCACTGATGTTTACCGGTCTCGGTTAGTATAAAACCATTCAGTATCATCTCCAATTGTATGTTTTAAATACATCAAGGGGATAAAATTATAAAGCTTAAATAATAAGAAAAATGATATTAGACACGATAACGAGGGAATTCACAGTCATGATTTTACCTACGTATTTGGTTAACAGAAACACGGTACGTTCTGGTACTGGAATTCTTCAGTTCAATTCAAAAGTGAGCGCAAGATAATAGCACAGTTGACAAAAATACAGCCAACTTGTAAACTAGTTCAATTCCGTTCAGGGAAGGGAATCACGTGCCCCACAAATCCATTATGGTGGCCTTTGTTTAAATCATGCGACCGTTAAAAGAGAGTTAAGTTTTCGTTGCCTCCGCGGCAAAATCAGAATATTCCCATTGCGTTATTTTCTTTGATGGACTTTTTTCATCCCACGCGCAAGTAGATAGAAATGCATTAAAGTTCGAGATTTGGAAAAGGGACTAAAGAGGCAACATGATATTACTATAATAAATGGCTGCAAATAATGGAAGTTAATGTGTAAGTCTCCAATACTTATGCACGCATAAGCATTCATGTAATCGTACCTCAATATTTCAATTGCGAGGTTTTCATGAAATTTAATAACACGAGTTGTACGCCGGCGGGCCCTCGGGGTGTTTTCCTCCTTTCACCTCTCGAGTCACTGAGAATTCTAAATGTACGCATCAAGCAATGAGGTCACGGAAATGACATATGATTGTAACGTGATACAATTGAAACTCGATATCCACTTAACTGAAACTGGTCGCTAGAGAGAGCGAGGACATGTGCGCTTAGAGAAAACGAGGATTGGAATCATATGCATAACATCTGAAGATAAGTCCACTTCCTGACAGATCAACTTCTCAAATATGGTGGGCATAGCCAGGAGCAAGTTTTAGTCAACACCACGTCGCGAGTACAAAATGTTTTAATGGTCAAAAATGAAAGATTAATGCTCTTAACTATGACCCACTTGAGCTTTCAAAATGCCAATCGCAAAAAGATTGAGGAAATAGACAGTCCATGAAGCATTGACGTCAGCATAAATTACGAGCATTAATGAAATTCTGTAATTGCAGTCTATCAATTCAAAAGATTAAATCTCAAAACATAAGTAATTATACAGTAGAATTCCATATGTTCAGTGCGCCGCAGACTATATCATTTTACTCACCAACAAATAACAACTACAAAGTAATAAAGCTAAAAAAGATACTTCACGCATACTTAACTCACATCTGAATTGTTTCAATTTCTCGCAAAAGACGATTAAATTCTAATGAAAAGTTCAATTTTTTCGGTAAACAAAATTACGCGGCCTATACTGAAGATATCATCGCCGAAGATTTAAATTTGGTCTTTCCCAGTGTCCATCCTATTTCACAACGTACACTATCAATCACACAGTCACAAGGAGTCGAATATTGAGGAGACAGTCGTAGAGATCAGGCTGAGGAGGTGCTTTCTTATCAGCAAAGAGAGAGGCGCGTGTGCCTAGGCTTTCGAGGCCTCTTTTTTTTACAGTTTACACAGTTCTTGACCTTGAGAGAGAGTACTGAATACACCATTTAGAGGTCAAAGCCAAATAGAACCTTTAACTTCTTCAGCCCCAAGTCAATACATGAGCTGCTTTGTTATTATTTTTTGGCACTTAATTCGCATTGGATTTCAATGAGGTCGGCTGTACTGTATTCTCTACACGCGACAGATTTCAATGCATGCGTGTTTTAGTTGAATATTTTTGCTTGGCTGATTCACATTTTATTTATCCCCTTTCGGGCTTCTTTTAATTAGTCGTTAAAAATTTTATGAGACAATAAGTTACAAAACTGAAGAGGATATGATGAACTAAACCGAGGATGAAGAAACAAATTCAATGAAATAACAAAGACAATTTTCCATTATTGTAGTAAGAAAAAAATGTAGGGTGAGGCCACAATCCGGCAAGATTTACTTCGGACATCGCATAAATAAAGGGACATGAAAGCAAGGATGGTGAATGCCGGAGAGAATCTGAAGAATTCACACTCGGGAGTGCGATTTATTCCGCCTCTGCGACCGCCACATTTCAGCCCTACCGCGAGCGCCAGGACCAAACTCTGGCGACTTCATCGCGACATAATGAACACTCGCTGGCGTCACTGCGAGGATGATTCTGAAAATCGGAAGGGCGAAAACTTTCGCTGCTGAGAAGGATCGCTGGCCCGCGAGAGACATCTCTGGAGAAACCGGGCGGACACGAAAGCGCGGAAACGAAAGAGCGGCGGCGAGCGAAGCAATTGCACCCCTCCCTTCCCCACCCTATTAAAAAACGCACTCGTGCCTCGAGGAACATTAGCCGGATTGGAAAGCCACTTACCTCCCTTGTCCCCCCTCCCAAATGGCAAAAAGGACAAAAAATAATAATAAGGCAACCCGCGGAGGGCCGTGCCCACAGAAGCCACTCAATGCCACGTTCACACGGATACGAGCCAATTTCCGCGCTATAGCTGACGAGCCGCAAAAAAAAGACCCCCCCCCCCCCTCGGGCCATTGTCGCGTGGTCACGTGATGGCCAATCCTCTCCCCCCCTCCACAGCAGGCGGCACCCGTACCGCATGGACCACGGGAGATGCCAACCAGCCAATGGACGGATGGGCAAGAAGAAAAGGCACGAAGAATCTGCAGCCATCATATTGAGAAAAATAATAAAAGCCGGATGGGGGGGGAGAAGGGGGGGTACCCTTATGTGCCGTCGCGATGCCATTGTCTTTAAGGGTAGGCGCGATGGGTAAGCGACGAGGGCAATTTATACACTCAGTGGTAATGGTGGGAAGGTGCAACGGAGACGAAGAATGGCCTGCCCCGCTGACAGTCCCCCTCCTGATGACAAGGTATTATAGACGGACCCATGGATCCACATGCATCCACGAACGAGAATGGAGAGAAAAAGGACTGAGCTTTCCCATTCCCTCACGGTTCATACCCTTCATCTGGGCGAGGGATGCCCCTGGCAAGGGACGCGGGCACTACCTAATGGATCCGGTGCTAATGACCGCATCGGCTCGAATCCTCCCGGGCCGTCAAATCTTTTCTCACGCGGTCTTAAGATAACCACGAATGCATGTGCATGCCCTGGAAAGATGGAATTTGCCCGGCGGAAAGAGAGGGCTGATCCTTCTTCAACCAGGGAAGACGAGCCGCTCGCCTCTTACGTCACCGGCAAGTGACCTTCAATGTGTCTCCTCGACGCGGAGATGGTTCACGACAGTTATTTTTTTAAAAAGCCCATTACTTTTTTTTCACGAAAAACCGCTAATCTCTTGAGAAACCCTTCGATGAGCACTGTAGGTGGGAAATGTGGACTGGTCGCTCACCCCACCGCACGCTGTCAGGAGGTAGAGGAGACAAAAAATAATAAAACCGTCCATTCTTTCCATCACAATGCCAACTGAAGCCGGGAGAAAGAAAGAGAGGACGAATGGATCCAAATAATGTCGTCTCGGGAACTAAATAAGTGAGGCAGACCTTCGAACGAGTGGGCTGGAAGAGTAGGGAGGGAAGGGGAGGAAGACGAGGAGGGAGGGAGAAGAGAACGTAAGAAGGCCAATTTTCAGATCACTTCGATTGGCCCATTGTTCCCAGGGCACGTGAAAGTCTCGAGAGAGAAAAAAAATACATTTCCTCCGTGAATTTTTTTTTTAATCCCTCCCCTCCGCTTAAAAAATGTCGAGTGGGAATTTTTAATGATTTATCTCACTGCAGGCTTTACGTTTTAAGAGAGCCACGGGCATTAAGCGAGAGAAATAGAGGTGGAATATGACAATGGTTTGGCAGGAAGAGGATTTCTCGGAGGCCACTTAAACGTGATCAGCACTCCAAAAGAGTGAGAAAAGACTATACTGGCTTAAAACAGCCAATGGAAAGACTCCTGGACAGTTCATGCTGCCAAACGTGTGGGACGTAAACCGAATCGGGAGAAGAATCGGCTTCAACAGTAAAGGCTTAGAAATATGGAAGTTTCGAGTGTATTTTAGTAGTACGTAAAGACGTAAGTCGTCTAGATGCTTAAAAGGGACTTCCGAGAGATCCATTGCGGTTGATAACGATAGTTCAAATTCTCTGAGAACATTTTTACCAGAAATATTCGCAGTGACATTTAAGTGAATATGTAGCAGAGCACACATTTGGTGAAGTGTACTTCCCTCTATCATATCGTAGCCATTACGCACTTGGGGAACAGTAGAGATTGGATTTCAAATTTGTAGGAGATTGACTATTTTATACTCATTCATTTCCAAAACCTAATAACAAAAATATTTAATATGAACTGATAGATGATAAAAGAAAAAATATAAGCTTATGCCACTAGCCCGGACCACGGAAACTATTAAAAACGCTGTTTGGGTTTGCTAATATACAGAATAATCTCGCCCTAGAGCAGAATTTTGTGGTACAGAAGTGATTAAGAAAGAGCACGCTCGCTGGAAGTGCGCTAAACAGGCTTGCCTAAGAAACATTGCATTCAATCAAGGCAGAATAAAAACACTCTTAGCCAAACTAAAATAACATAGGCGGAGCAACTAGCAATGAAACGTCAATGTTACAGCCAACAACTACTGACGAATCTCTCGTGAGCATGATTGCTCAGGACAAATGGGCTGGAGCAAAATTCACCGATGTATTGAACAGCAAAGACTGTTTCTAGAGTAAACGCTACGTCGCCATCGCGCTAGCACTCTGCTTCTCCTCCACAACACATCAAGTGTTTCTGCAACGCATTTCTAGAACAATATGAAGCAATTTAGGAGATGTAATGATGAACCACAATACCCCGCCACCTCGAAAACGATGAATGGCCACCATATAAAATCAAAAGGCAATAGTAACGCCTTTTAAGTATTTCTGGACCAAATCAGATGTAGACCAACCTTTGATAAAGTTTTCCAATTAAATGAAAAATACAACTTTGTGTTTTTCACACAACCGACAGCATCGGTTTCGCCAGTTAGGCCATCATCAAGTTCATTGTGAACTATAAAATGAATGATTTGCATTCATCTATTGCACCTGATGATGTCGTGCACTGCACCATGGTGCACCAGATGTACATTACACCTGGTGATGGCGTAATAATCATAACCGGTATTGTAAAATATATTAAATCAGTGGCAAATACACATGTGTTCTTCTTTTAATTATTTATAGACGTTCTTAAAATTTCAAAGTATACCACAGATTGCTCAATCTTCACCAGACGCCCGCGCCCTTTCAATTAAAAAGTTGTCCATGAAAACCGAAACATTTCTTTCTGAGACCGACCTCAATTTAATCATGGGGTCAACACTCAGCTTAATAGAAGGCGAGCACGAATATAATGAATTCATGTCGCTCTCGCCATCAAAACGCCCATCCCCACGCAATATCCACCATTCAAACCAAGGAAGTCCAGGACAACCTCGTACCCTCTCCAAACAACTGGATAAAAACACTCACCATTTGCCTTCACCGGCGATTCCCCGCACATAATGTGTCCATCGGGCTTTATCTGACCGACATGATCTTTCCCATTTGTCATAACGTTTCGCCCCGTTATGATTAAAACATTTTCGTTCCCCGCTGCAGGAACACAGGGCGGAGAGGGCCCCGCCACTCTCCCCGAGGACATCTCAGAGGGTTAGGGGGGGGAGCAAGCCTTCCCTTACTCTCGGCCACGTCCTCCAACGGATACTTATCCTCCCCATTATCGCTCGCGTCCGCTCCATCGACTGCCAACGTGCACATTAGTCCTTCGATTCGACCACGCCCATGTCACGGAGAGAGACATGCGAGGGGACCACCACTCGGTTCCGGGGCAGCCAATTCCCTCCTGACCCACTCACGCTCACACACCACACTTTCAATCCACCGTTTCCATCTCTCTTCCCACGGATTCATCTTTCTTGCCATCTGATCGTGTTGAAACTCGAGCTAAAAATTCGCATAGAGCTCAACTGAGTTGCCGAAGCTTCCTTCAAAAAACTTGGCTGTTTTCTTATATAAAAACAACGCACCAAATTGAAATAAATTCTAATATTACAACGTGATAAAGGTTTTTTTAAGCATAGGAGACTAAAGAAATGAAGCGACTTGCATTGAAAGAAGGCGGAGATCCTATAATCTTTCAGAGGTCTTTTTCACTTTTCCGACGAAAATTTTATTGCAACTAATGAGTCCTAATACCGCAGCCTTTAATATAATTTCAGACGAAGTTAACAGTCAAGAGATCATATAGAAACGATTAACAAGAGAACATTTTCCCAATCTAACGCATATTTCACCAGGACACCCATTTGCGTTCGAATAGAAAAATAGACGAAAACGTGATATATATAAGTTTGTAATTTTATCAGAAACATTCTACTAAAAACTAACAGCTGAAAATGGTGACTACATATATTAGATACAGCTTTTCCAGGTAATCAAATAAATTTCCTTTTTTTTTTAAAGAAGCTATGCAACAGCTTGGCCAAATTTAAACTTCACCAAATTTTACGGCATAAATGTTCAATCTTACAGCATGATATACCCAAAAAACGAGGTAGCACAGATCAGCATGGCATTAACCTCGGAAATTGAAGACAGAAAATGTGACAACACAACTCTTACGAAGCCTATTTTCCACCTATCGTTACTGCTGGATTCGCACTGCAACTAATGCTTGATTTACTACCGTTTCTTCTTCGCATCGAGACGTCAGTTTCCAAATGTAAGGTTATGATTAGTCATCTGTGACTCCTTTCTGTTTTCTTCTGAAATTCTAAGCATTTGTTGACACAATAAGTAAGTAATATCACGCTATCAAGATCTTATACATACATTAAAGGTCGTGCCATTTTCTGGAAGGACCAAGACGATACCAAAGACGCAGAGAATTAACAATAAGTAACTTATCGAAAATAAAATTCGACCAACAACACCACGACATTTAGACCCCCAGATAAAAATACGTTAGTACATCCAATGAAAATGCACACATTCTGAGAGATAAGTGAGATTTGCCAGAGGAAGCAAAATTTAAGAGGTAATGCGACGCTGTGTAGGGGAAAGGGGAACATGGTTATCAAGTGAAAGTAGTTACGATGCGTGTAGAGGAAGGCAACGCAGATATTGATTGCTCTGAACGAAGGTTGGGTAGGCGATAAAGGTAAAATGTAGGCAGTCGGTACGAAAGAGGACCACGAAAACTCAGGGAACGAGAGTAATAAAAATCTTCGAGGGCGCATGGAAATCTGGAATGAGCCGAGGATGTGGGAGCAATTGTGAGCGCGGATTTATATAAAGGGCCCGAGAACATAAAAAACAGTCCGAACGACCAAAGTTAGTAAAACCTCTACAGCGGCGTCGTTCCGAAACGAAGTTCAGGCCGGGAAAAAAAATCATCTTCATGTTGCGCGGCGAGGGGCAGGGGAGGTAAAGAGCCGGGAGGGCAGGGGAATGAAGGCGGTTGGATAATCAGGAGAGTACAAGGGAGTTGGGAGGAAGATAGGGCGAAGGCAGGAAGAAGGGGGAGGTGAGGTAAGGGTTAATGCTCCCCAAAATAACACACAAACACCCACAATGGCCAGATGCTAATTACTGATAAAGAGCACGCCAACCTCCTTGATTACAGGCGAGAACGGGTTGGAGGGCCCACCCTCCCTCGGAAGGAAATTTAGGAGCGGAGGTATAGGTTGTGGAGAGGGGGTGCGGGAGGTAGAGGGAGGGAGGAGGCACAAGGAGGTTGGGGAAAGGGGGAGAGAGGGCGGGTAGGGTGGGAGGGAGGAGGAGGAGGATGAAACCCCGGTGAAATTTACGCGACGGTTAAAATATATGAAGAGAAAACGGGAGAGAGAGAAACGTCATAAAAGTGTAGATGCGCATGAGGAAGAGAGGCGAGATAAGATGGCGGTCGTGCATTTAAAGGAGTATGAGCGAGGAATCATTACTCTCCAAATTCAAATAATTTGGCCGCATCATAAATCGTACACATCTAATGATACAAATATCAACTTCTTCACCATAATTTTTCCGAAATATTTTCAGAAAAATAAAAGTTGGTTTTCAAAGGGTTGAATATGGCAATGCGCTAGATAGAGCAAAATTCAGGATTCGAAGAGAGAGAGAGATGGCGTTAAATTGAAACTGACAGTAGCTCGCACCTTCTCCAGTCATTAAAACAATTACTACGAGCCAAAATAGTTTTTTAACTCTACAGAAAAAGACTTCTGTTTGTGAAGGCCTTTTCCTGTTACACAGCGAACAGCAAAAAAGTCAAGCTCAAGTACAAATATTTAGTTAATTATTTTTGCGTCATTCCAAGACTACATTTTCTGCATTCATATTACAACTGTTTATTTTTGAAGTAAAATAAGAATATGATCGTTTAAGGCTTAAGAATAATCTAACTGAAAATATGGGCGAAATATCTAAGTATAATATTGAAAAATACGGAAGGATAAAGGTACTCACGCGTATGCTAAAGTCACCCACTCATGCTACCAGAAAACCATGGTAAAACACTTACCTGAAAGTAAAAGAGAAGAGGTTAAGAAATGCAACTAATTTTAACAATACAATACTCTGTAAAAATAAAAAAGATGGTTGTAATTAAGAATACACTACCATTGAGTTACAATCATATCACATAAAAAATGGCTCTCCATTACAGACAAAAATGCTTCGTTTCAAAGGAATAGCAAAAAAACAAAAGAGGAGGAGTTTAAAAGAAGCAGAGTGGTTGGCGAAGATCAGTGCGGAGGATCTTTCGAAAAAAAACTTGTTACGAAGATCACTTACGAGAAGTAGACCGAGGTGTCAGGATATGAAGTCCGGTAGACATTCTTAGAAACCAAGAGGAATATTCTCTCGGATCGCGAGGAATCTCAGAAAAATGACGAGGAGATGTGGTTGGAGTGGGGAACCCTCGATTGGCGGTAAGAAGAGAGGAATGGCGGGGGATTATTAGGAGCGGTCGAAGACAACCGAGAAAAAAAATACGGCCGATTGAGTCGCGGTCGGGGATTAGCACGGGACGGTACCCCTTCTTTCTCCCTTGAAAGATCGCAATGAAGAAGCTAGGCGCGCCAAGGCTCTTTTGTTCCCGATCAGACGATAGCGAGGCGAGAAAAAGAGAGAGAACCGAGTAAGGAAGGAGAGAGGGCATAAAACTCAAACGCGAAAACGAAGAAAGGGGAGAAGGAATGCAGTTGGATCTTTTTTGTCCTCTTCTCCCGTGTATCCCAACCAAAGAAATGGAAATGGGAATATGGCAATGGGAAAGGGAAACAGGTAAAGGGATTGAGAGTGAAAAACCGGAGGGATGAAGGGAGCCCGGGAAAGTGTTGGGCTTTCGCGGCGACATAACCACGACACGAGGGGGAAACTCGTAAAAGTGTGCAGGGAAGAGAGTTGAGAGAGGGATTGGGAGGAAATTTGGAGGGGGGAGGGGAAGTAAAGGAGTCAACAACAGCGAGAAGCGAAATCGAAAAAATGGAAAGTTTGAAGAAAAATCGGATTCATCATGAATTCTTTTTGCGGGAAGAGAATGAGGACGATGGGTAAAGATGGGGCACCGGAATGGGAGGGATGACAAAGAAAGAAGCAAGCCTGTGAAGCGATCGAGAGAAAGGATGGAGAACAGAATGAAGGGGATAGAGAGCATTCGAAATATAGAGGATGTGGGAAAAATGGACGGTGGAAGAGAGACAGAAAGAGAAGTAATCCGAGAGTTGCACGGAGCATTATTCAGAAGAGGGGCACTTTGCGCAAAGCTTTCTCCATCTCATCTCAATCCCCTCTACTCCTTCCTCCACATTATCCCCAAACCCTCTCCATTCGAAACCCCAACCGACTCTCAATCTCCTCTCTCCTCATCGACATACCGCGCACCCTCGTCACTTGCCCCATCACCAACTGCGCAAGAGCCACTTACCAATTCTTTTACGCCACCTTAGTTGGTTGCCACAGGATCAAATGCCCTACAGACCTTATACAACTATTACCTAAAGGCTAACCTTTGTCACTGCCCTTCGAAAAAAAATCCTAAAATTCGTCGCCTAATTTTGGTAGAATTATTTTCAAAGATGAAACTGATAATCCAAATAATACATGCTTAAAGATATTAAAAATAAGCTACACTTGTTTAATTAAAATATATTTCGTGGAGAAACCAATAATTTGATTCGTCAAATACCAGCCGATATTTATCTTGAATTTAACTAATTCCGCATAATAAAAAAAGAAATTTGCCGTAATTGATGCGATAATTGTGTAAGTAGGGGATATTCGTACATTCCGGGTTATCGCATGCACTTCTTCGGATTAAACTCAACTATGTCAAATTTTTAACAAAGAAGGAGAGGAAAAAATTAATTAATACAAGATTTCAAATTTTCCTGGCGAATCGTATTGATGAAGTTTTCTCGGGCTTCACACCGATTACACAGTGTTTAACTGCCAACGTTTCTGTGGCTGAGTCCACCACCGTCTTCAGGGCAAACGGTAAAAATGTCAGTTTGTGCCCTAAAGACGGTGGCGGACTCAGCCACAGAAACGTTGGCAGTTAAACACTGTGTAACCTGGTGTGAAGCCCGAGAAAACTTCATTAATAAAAATTAATTAGCTTCACTTTTCATGAAAAACCTCAAAAATCAAACAATCTGATCCTGAAGATCCCTAAAAATTAGCCATCACAATTCATATTTTTAATTCTTCTTAGAAATGGCGAAAAAGAAAAGAAGAAGGTTATTGTCATTGATAGTGACACGAATAACGGTCGACCGTTCGTTAGCACTGAGACGTGCAATCCATATTTTTTTTACATTCGCGCATGATTCGACGGACGACCAATTCTCCTCCCATCACACACAGCCCAATTTGCGATAATAAAGTGAGCGATTTTCCGGTCGAATTATCCACCGGCGGCATTGTCCCTCGTCAACTCGCTCGACGGGTCCTCCTCCTTTCCCCGTCCTCACTCACCCAGAGAAGCAGGGGCTTGCCAGGCCCTTCCACCTCGACTCTCCCGGGGGGGGGGTGCACCGGCCCCCGCCCGAGGGCATCTTCACACACCGTACGCTCTGCACACACTATCGGGCAGCAAGGGGCTGGCTGCCGCCTGGGTGAAGTGCCGCGCCGCTACCCCAATCAGATGCACGTGCTCGAGCGGTTATTTCGCCGCGAGGAGGGTTTACGGCCGGCTAAGTGGACAGACGGGCGTTTGAAAGGGCCGGGGTTGAAGAAGACGTTAAACGATAGCCATAGACCGGGGTGAACGATCCAAGAGTATTATTCCGCCGTAAAACCAACTTGAAAAGTGAAACGAAAGGCTGAGAAAGACGCATTCCCAATCGTTCCTTTAAAAAGCCAAATATTCTACATCATTATTGGTGGGAATACTATGAAATATTTTGTCACTCAAACGAGTCTAAAAAAAACTGGAAATTCGCTTTCCTGAATTGTAATTAGTGTCACGATTTCCCATCCAAAACTCAATTCCATTCCCACTAAAAACTGATAATCCATTCCCAAGATAAAACCCTACGTTACAATCATCAGCAACTTATTTTCAACGCTACACCTCACTCGTTGAAAAGCAAGTTCATTTGGTCAACGCAACCGATCAAAAAGATGCATATGCATATTTTTATATTGTTCACCTCAGCATTGTCAAAAAATTACCAAAAATGAACATACCATTACTATTCTTTATCATAATTAATTAACTGGTTATGTATATGCTTGAAAATGTTTTATAGCGTGTAAAGGCTTTTATTTAAAAAGAAAACTGGATTTCATCAGCAGGATTTCAACCTCAAGATTAGAATCATTTCTACTCACCCTCTTACTAATAAAATATCATAATACGTCACGTTCTTCACTATTTAGAGCCTTTTTTAATAAACTCCCATCCCATTCGAATAAGCATTAGGATCATCTCGATCTTAAGGCGTCACATTTGTCACTAGTTTTGATCACATTTGTCACTAGTTTTGATCTCATCCTGGTATCAGGAACGTGTAATGCGAAGGATATAGATTACGTTGTGCTGCATCACAGAGTAGAAATCATACCAACCGACAAGGCTGCATAGGCACCGTTTCCAGACGACTGCGAAAAAATTAATGTCTCCGATTGTATCAAATATTTGGCCAAGCCGGAGTGTCTTGACGTATCATCCGTATTCGAATCAATAATACACTGCTTACTGAACGAATACTGACGCTATGACGCCATCGTATCCATCCTTTTGGTCACCACGCCTTCAAAATTCGAAGGCCGTATTCATTATTTTATTATTCCGCAGTAGAAACATTAAGGCCACAAAAGACAATTCCATTTGCTTTTCAAGAGATGATGAATTATTCTTAATATTCCTGTGACAAAACAAATTAAAACGCAATCAGAACCATTACCGACACGCAAGCATTACATTAAAATGAAATACATTATAGAAATGGAAAAGGAATGGAGGTAGCCAAATGCATTTATACTCTCGAAACAAATGTATACGTTCCGCTCCGTCAGAAACAAAAAAAAATAAAACGATAAGGGCGAAGTCCACGCAGGCACCGCGAGAGGGGGACACACAGAATGAGGTGGAGGGGGGAGAGCGAAAACAAGAGGGAGAGAGTCGGGGCTTTCGAGTTTCATTCACGCCGTCTTTTCCAAATTGGCTCGAGTACGGCCTCCTACACACACACGCGCGCACAAAACAGCCCTCTATCCGCTCAATAGGCTTCTCCTCCATTTCGGAGAATGCGGATTCCGGAAAAAAACTAAGAAAACACAAAAAAAGCATTTCTCCTCTTCGCCAAAAAAGGAGAGTGGGGAAGTGTTGTAGAAAGCAGGGGGGCGGGGGGAGTGTAGAAAGAAAGAAAATTGTGGGGAAAATACTACGTGAATGAAGGAGGAGAGAGAGAGAGGGAGAGATAGGGGAAAGAAAAAGGAAGAGTTGGATTAAAAGAAAAAAAAAGAGGCGACCTTGTTATAAATAGCGCCGAGAGAGGCGGAATCTCAAAAGAGAGAAACACGCAGCAAAATTTCCGGTACGACTTCCCGAAGGATTCCGGGAGATTACGCGAGATTTCTTGGAACCGACACTTTCCCACACCTATGGCGCGCCGCTCGCCCTCCCCCTCCCGGCCCTCCCACAATGCTCCCTCAAAGGAGTGGGGGGGGGCGAAGGGAGGGGCGAGTAGAATCCTCTATCCCTCTCTCAAATTCCACCCCCTACCGAAAAAACATTCCCCTCCAAAACATCCCCTCCGTGGGGCACCCGGATCCCTTTACAAACCCCCCCTTCAGCGCCACATCATCCTACGGAGCGTCAGCGCCAGGGGTGGGTGGGCGAGGGAGAGGGAGAGAGTCGAGGGCCGGGCGGGGAGTACGTACGCTCCTGCGGCCCAATTTCACGACACAGCTCACGGAATTCCCGGAAAACGCCTTATGAGAGCCGACAACAAAAGCGTACTACTACGGCAGGGATGGGAGAAGCGGCTCAAAAGACGGAATCACTACAGGCTCCACCACTACTACATCCGACCACTCCAGGACGACCCTTTCGACGAAACATTCCTTTCACCGATCTCCCTCTCTTTCACTAAATAGCTCCCCAAAAAATCGATGATCCTCCGAGGATCAAAGTTAAACTCAAAACCGCGAATCGAATCGCCAACACTCCCCACAAAGTAAGCGGCGAATCTCGTACGCGACCTCAAAAGATTTCCAAGAAACCACGCCGTATCCATTCACGCTACTCCAACCACGTGGACGCCCAAATGCTCAGCGGCCGACGAATAAACGCACCCGGTACGTTCCACAACCACTTCATCTTATTTCTCTCCCTCACTCCCCCGTAAAAAATTAATGCCTTAACATATTCCAGATCCGGAAAAATAAAAGCCCGTCGGAGACGGGAGAGTGGGGGAGGTGGAGAAAGACGGTTAAGGGGACGAGAAAACTGCTTTTATGAAATATACATGACGGAATGATAAATTGATGAAACATAAAATACGCAGGAGCCTTTTAGACGTCTAAGTGTATTTAGGGAAAATCAATACGCGGCAGGAAACGCAGCAAAACGGGGTAAGAGAGGCGAGGCGAGTGGGGGGGGGAAGGGAAACTTAAAGCCCGTAGAGGGAGAGTGGAGAGGTGGGAGTGAAGAGGGCAGCGGAACAAGGTGGAGGACGAGAGATGAAGGGAATGAGAGGAAACTTTTCTTTTCTACGAGGACGCGAGGGAAGAGGTTTTTCTTCTCGGAGCTAAACGGCGCGAGAAGAAAAAAAGAAGTTTTTACGCAGTTTCTCAGCGGGGACGTAGTATGTGTAGAGCCAAGACGAGGGAGGGAAAGGGTGCGGAAGGACGAGTGAGGGGGGGGAGGGAAAGAAGACAGATATAAGTGGTGAGAGAAGTGTGTGATGTTCGGAGGCCAAGGAGGAAGGGAGTTGACCGTGAGGGGCAGAGGGGTGCGGAGGTAACGGGAGGGGGCGGGGGGCATCAACGCCCCCCCGACCCCCGGTATCGACTGAGAAGAGGCCCGTGAGGGATGGTGGGGGAGGAGGAAGAAAAGGGTTAGGACAGGGTACGGGGGGGAGGGGAGGAAGGGTTGAGGGGAGGGGGGAGAAGGAACCTTGAAGAGTGTGAGAGAGGGGAGAGGAGGTTGGAGAAGACGGTGGTGTCGGAGGGGAAGGCATGGGTGGGGTCTCACGGGCGATAAACCGCCATTTTGCAGCTTAGTTCCCCGAGGCACCGCCTCCCACGTGGCGGCGCCCCTTCCACGCGTCTCTAGCGCAACTTCCAAACCTCTCCACCCCACCTCTACAACCCCCCCCCCTCGCCCCACAGCCCCCCGCAGCTCCCAGGACAGTCACCTCCAACTCCACCCCACCCTCCTTCCCCCCAAATATCCTCCCACCCCCCTCGAGAGACCTGCTGAAGATGTTCGACCCCCCCCCTCTCCCCACGTTCCCTCGACACCCTCCCTCGTTCTCCCCTGCCACCTCCACACGGAAAAAGAAACCGGCACACACAAAAAAAACACCGAAAGGAGAACGCCCCGAGAGAGAGAGAGGGCGAGGGAGAGAGAGAGAGAAAGGGAGAGGAAGAAAGAAAATTGGCTTTTATTGGCCTAGGTTATGGCTGCGAAGAGAACCTTCTTACTCAATCGTAGATCCGACGCGCGCGTAAAAAAAGGGACGCGGAAGGGGACAGGGGTAAAGACAAGCTCCTTATTTTTTAACCTCCTCTTTTAAAGGGGAGGAAGGGAATGGGAAAAAATAGTATATAAAGCGAGAATAATAATGATAATAAAAAAAGAAGACGGCAGTGAGCGTGTGGCAGCGCGGATTTTGGCGACAGCGTTCGGGGATCTTCACGGTTCGTACGTATAAAAGCGCTGGGGCGGGAGGGTTGAGATGCGAGAGCGAGGAAGGGAGGAGGACTTCTTAAAAAAAAGGAAAGGAAAAAAAGAACATTGAAGGGTTTTACTCGCTCGTCGGAGAGGAGTTCATAATGCCATCATTGCGTGTCTTTAAAACGACGATGCCGACGCTCATCTGTGATCCATAAAAGGTCCCAAAAACCCAACCAACCGCTCCATCTCTCCGGCGCACATCTTTCGCATCCTCCCACCCCCTCAACCTTTTTATTAACGCCTCACCAACCCCCCGAGAAGTCGGGTGCACGGGAGATTTATATGAAAACCCTCGTTACGGCGCAATCCTCGAGAATGGAAGGGTTTTGGCGGAGGGTAATGCGAGACGGCTACGGCCATCCTCTCCGATCGGTTACGACCCCACGGTAATTTCGTCGACGGCGCTACAATTGCAGAAAGACTGCCAGATGCCCGGAGGAGGGCACGGTAGAGTGGGTTTAAGGAGGATGGGAGGGTCAATATCCGCTAAATATTAACCGAATAGGGCTTATTAAAGGAAAAAGAAGGGTATTCTTTTACACCAGTGTTTTCTAAACTTTTTCAACATCCCGCCCCCTTGGTTACTAATACCAATATCCCCTGCGCCCCCTGACCCAATGAGGTTTAAAATCATAAACTGCATGATCAAATCAAGAAGATGAAAGACTAAATAAATTATGATAAATTAAATATTAATTTCAAATTCAAAAATAGATCGTTGATTCATCCTAGGGCTTTTACGTACGGTATAGTTAAATCAGGAGTCTCTTTATGGCACCCCCTGCCGCTCCCTTGTATCTTTTCGCCCTCCTAGATCAAAGCATCGCTCCCAAGGAGACAGTGGCGCTAACTTTGTAAATAACTGCTTCTAATTACGAGGGCAATAGCGCGCAATAAAAATTTCACTCAGCCACATTCAAGCGATTTTCCTGATTCATCAGGCTGAAATCACGAAAGCATTCTTCTTCCTCTTGACCTCCCACGATAAGTAAAGTAACAGGATAGTAATATTTTTACAGCAGCAAATTTCAATAGTCTGTACTTGTTCGGCTTAGGAATGTGCGAAAAAACTTTAATTTCGAGGTTGAAATAGCAAAAGACTAAATATTTTCCATTATTGTAATATCTATCAGAAAATTTTTTTAGAAATAAGTAACTTAAGGGTACGCAAATAAAACGGTCTAATACCGCTTGCCTTATTTGATGAAATAAAATATTAATACCCGATAGAGCTCCTAAATATAAAGGATAGAATATCATTGAAAACCCATAAAATGAACACTTTAGTAAATAATGACTGAATAAGATGAGCGCTCTCAATCTTAAGTAGTTTACATCACCGGCTATACTTGCCCAAGACGTTGAGCACCGTAAAACCAGACCAAACATCCTTCACGGCATCCGAGATCTCCGTTTCGCAACCCCTTTGCAAGCCTATCTGTCTATTCCTGGAATAATGCAGCCAAAATACACCGCCATTATTTACCGGCGCATTACGCCCAAGTCCCGTTAGCTGGGAACAATGAAATTTTCCATCAAACATTTCGGATATAGAACGCTACAAATTTTATCTTCAGTAGATAGTGTTTTCCCATCTGATCTCCAAAAACAATTACTCCTAAAACACTGAACAGAGATGGGATGAGAGGTTGTTGAAAAAAATTAACGAAGAGAAATAGCAAAAAAATGCGTCCTTCATTTCACTGTGAACTCAAGATACACCCTATTGTTGGCGTGGAACAATCCATGTTAGCTAAAATGTGAAGTACTTATTCACTTCAAATACATGTCAATTAAAGGATTGTACAAATTAACCAGGACAATAAATACAAAAAGACTCCGTCAACATAATATTTTAAAGCAAACATAAGCTGAAATAAAATAACGTAAAAATAGCTTATTGCAGCAGTGAATTGCATATTAATCATCAGTGAGAGAAAAAAGCAACTTCGGGCAAATGCAGTGGATAACTAACTGGGGAATGATAATAAATTGTTAATAAGACAAATGCAAGCCTTTTACCAGAAAAAAATCAACTCGTGAAAAAATAGAAATTTACAGCATAATTAAGGAAGACGAGAGAGGAAAAAAGAGACACAAGCGAACTCCCAACTAACCTTAATGAGAAAACACTAGCGAGGGAGAGAGTAGTTCCCTTAGTAACATATAAGGCCTTATCAGTCACCCATGTGTATGAAGCCGCACAGATGCTTTCCTCCTCAGATTATCCCAACGAGTCTAAAAATGCGATCCATCAAACTTGACTCGCTACGAATAGAAGATCAAAGAGCGTGACGCTCTCTCAAATAGCTACGGTACCACTGCGAAGTGTAAGACGGCTCTCCTCCTTTATATCCAATCGAAAAAATGTTAAAACAGAATTCAATGCACTCCACAAAGTGTGCACAATACTACGCCGTACGCAACGATCGGAGCAGTCAGAGAGAAAGGAGGCTGGGGAGGAGGTTCATCTTACTGACTGAGTTGCCACTCTTGGAAGTGGACGCAACGGTGGAAACAAAGGCAATCAGATATTCGCCAAACGATTAATGCATCGAGAAGAAAATCATCTACTTTTCAAATTGCATTTGTTCGCATTAATATTCATAACTGAGGGAAGGCACGTATTCAGCATAAGAGAATGACTGCGACGTAAAAGCAACACAAAACCCAACATTCACCCGACATCAGAACCCTCTCTGGTGAAATAATCAGCGAAGGTGAAGGCGTAGGGATGCAGGCAGTTTTATGATCAAGAGTTTATGTTTCAGCACAGCTATCGACGCGAGCATCTCCTCACCCTCAAGCGGTTATAGGACGGTCATCGGAGATATTATCTTCGGCCAGAGCACGTATTCTATAACGACTGGGGGAAGGAAATTGGTTTTCCAATCAAGCATAATACTAGAATGCAGTTCCACCGGCATGAAACTTGTCAAAAACTTAAGTTCCTTGGCGAATTTCCAAGAGAAACAACATTTGTAGGCGCTCAGAAACGAAAACTTGGTGCAAAAATAGGGTGAACTCTGGGTTATTTCCCGTTATTAAAGACCCCGCGTGATGTTACACGACGTAAACAGGTCTTGGGCTCCAAATGGCGACAGGGACACAAAAAATAAAAGCAAGGACGCGGAAACAATCTGATCCGTCCACACGGCAAAGATTATGACTTCGGAGTGCTCGGCCCGGGATATTAAGTCGAATAATACATCGCGAAAGGGGAGGGATGGCAGAAGAACCGACGCCGAAATTTTCCAGTAAAATGTATTATTTTTCTTCTCCGCGGAGGGATAGGAAAGGAATAAACAAAGCGCATGGCGACGCGCTGACAAGATAACAGATCGGCCTTTAAACAAGATTTTCCGGGAGAGGGCGCGCAGGAGAGAATTAATGCGGATACACTAAGGGGTGACGTCCGTTTTCCCATGGCTCCCGTCAAGGAGAGAGAAGAGGAAGGGTGAGAAGGGGGAGGATTGGATGAAGTGGGGAAGGGACAGAAAACGGGAAGGGTAGAGAGAAAAAGCCCACGTCACTAGTCCCCTACACACACACATCCCGAACGCTAACTCACACGCACAGCCCACAGCGTGTGTTCCTTCTCTGGAGAGGTCCCCAACCTCGCCAAGACGTGGACAAATCGACGCGATTATCCAGATGGGGCTTATTCCTTTTGCTCGGCGGCGAAGAGAAGAGAACGAAATGTACGGGAAAGAGGAGGAAACGAGAAAGAGATGCAAAGGAGGTCGGGGAAGAAGAGCACAGGAAAAAGTTTAGGCCGTCCAGCGTCCCTAAAGGGTATGCATCCAGTGAGAGGCAGGAGAGGAGACGGAATTCGTTACGGAAGAAACCTCGTCGGAGCGAGTTCGGAGATGTTCTGCAAAAAAATCTACGTAGAATCATGTCGCGAAGAAGGGGAGAACACGGTTAAAGGCACCAGCCTAGACTAACGTACTTGATAAAAGTTAATAGTGACAGCAATCAAAAACCTCAAAGTAAACAAAGCCAATAGTATCCCATCCTCATTTAAAATGACTAATATCGACGTTGAATGAACTTTGACAAATATTGAATTGAATGTATTGGAGTAATATACATCCCTATTGCAGCGGAATGGTTTACCAAGTAGCATTTAGTATCTATCAAATCATTATGACAATTCTAACCTAGGAACGCATTCTCAATTCACTCAAAGCTTGTAACACGGTAGTTAAACCTAATGTCTTCTAAGGTTCACATTCCACGAGGTGGCCTTATGATATTTGCTAATACCGGGATATGATACGAACCGTTAGATTGCAAAAATAAATCCAACCACATTCCCAACTTAACAGTGGGGGGTATAAAAAGACTCATCAAATGTAACAAGATGATCTCATTTAATCAAAGTCCAACATATACGGCTGTAACCGTTCTCCTAAAATATTAGACTTTAGTTTAGCACTCAAAAAAAGATGGCTTTCCTATCCCTTTGGTCTGCAAGATGGCTCGGTCAAATGGTCACCTCCAGCATCCTTAATGGTATTCGACATCGGGAAACTGCCTTTGACGAAAGGATCTATATTGGCCAACTCCGAAAGAAATTCTTCATTGCTCAGAACTAGTCGAGACGGCAAATTCCGCAGCAACTTTTCTGTTCGACATGGGCCACCTTTTCCGCCAAGAATTCAAAAATAGATGATGGAATGTGCAAACGAAGATCCAGAATTTAAAAAGTCCAAACCGTGAGCAAAGGTTTGCAACTGGCGTGAAGACATGGTTATTTATAAATCATTTTCTCCACAGTCACGCCTCGATAACCAACTGCGGCCAGGAGAATTATTTCATGCTCATGAAAATACGGGATATGTGGGCTATACAGTTAATTTATTTCTCTGGTAGATTTCATAACATTGCATGTATTCCGATCAGTAACCAAGACATCACAAGAAATACCACCACCACCATAATAATTGGTTGCAAACAAAGCTTAAGCGAAGGATTCACGATAGTTTTGAGGAAGTTATGAGCGCCAAAGCTAACAACGATGGCCACAAGATACAAGCAATACACTCCTCCCAGCCCTTAACGAGAACGGGAACACAAGCAGCGTAGAACAAAAATGGGTCACTTAAGAGTAAGACAGAGGCCAATGATGAATGAATTAAATCCGGGAGGAAAAAGCGTGCCGAGGTGGATCGTTGCATCTCGTATACAACCATCACAGCGGCAACGGTGAATGAGCCGGAGCCTTCGCGAGATTTACCAGGGGAAGGCAGTGGAGATGCGACGGAAGAAGGGATAACATATGCATAGACAAAGACGAAAAATAGGTTAGAAAGACTACGAAAAGCTTCAGAGTAAACGAGGTTTCTCCTCCTACCATCTCTTGGGAAACGGTACTCCCGAGGAGATGTAAGGGTTCAGAAGACGAAGAGGAGAGCAGAGGAGTGAGGGAAGGGCAAAAAGCAGATGAAGAGAGAGAGAGGGAGCACGGGAGAAAGGAGGAAAAGAGACGTGAATATTTAATAAAGACGACTGATATTGCAGATGATAAAGGCCCTCGTTTAAGGAAAGAGGAAATCAGTGAGATTGGATGTGGAGAGGAAAGAAACAACGACAAGAGCGGGGAGAGAGATGCATAATATACGGCATTAAGGGAGGGAGGGAAGAGAGGGAGACGAGCAGGATGGATACGAGGGAACGAGAATAAATTAGATTTCAGGGAAGGGAAAGAGCGGAGCGCGCACAAGAAGCACGAGTCTAGAAACAGTAGCGTGAGTGGAATGGAAGGGAATTAGGATAAATTACACGGGAGAAGAGGGACAATGGGAAAATAGCCCCGGAAATAGAATCAAGAGTTTCGGCGAAGGCTGTTAACATATCTAGCGCAAAATTAAGTGCGACGGAAGAGAATTAGAGAAGAGCAGGGGAATATAAACAGAAGGAGATATTGTTGAGAGGCGAATGAATCAAGCGACTTCGAGACAGAAAAACGTCAGCTGCATCCGCTCCCGGGCCATTAAATATGCGAAACAAGCAAAATTTAACACAGCGAAAGGAATGAGGAACAAGATGAGTCAACTTTGTTCCACCTGGCACGTTTCAGGGCTCAACTTCAGCAATCACATCAAGATATATTTCACTCTTCAAAATAAAACATGGATGAATGAAGAGATACGTTTGGCAACTGGTTATTCCCGCTGCGAAACCATGGCTACCTAGGCAAGAGGCGCTTACTTTTTTGATTCATCCTAATGCATAAAGATGAATGCCTCTGAGGTTATATCATTTGAATACAGACATCAGAAAATATATTTGAAAATGTGAAAGTTTCCCATTGAAAAAATAGATTGGTGTCACGGCAAAGTGAATTTTCGAAAAAAACTATTGAAAATCATCCAAAATAAAAACTATTTCGCAAAGGAAGTATGGAGGAGATGCAGAGCACGTAATTCGGGCAGACTTCGGGGACCAAAAGGAAAAACGGAGCTTAAGGAAGTAACTACAACCTCCTTGGTATTACGAGGACATATATTCTTAAACCTTATATTCTCAAGAAAAGACTGAATTCAAATAAGGAGGCCCATTGCATGACGTGTGTATTTGATAGTTTTTGCATCAAATCACGTTAACGAGAACTTTGCCACTGAATATGGCCAATTTTCAAGCCATTTTTACGATTTTCCCCAGCTGATCACAGCCAACTTTAAAAACAAACTTTTGTCCCATCGCTAGGCCATCGTTTAAGCTCCGAATAGTGAAAACAAGATTGTTTTTCAAAGACTAGCATGCAACCGCGGGGATGAAAGCAGAGGGCGGTCTGAAAACGCCCTTTCCTGCCGTAGTATCCCACAGCCTTTAAAGTGCTCCGTTCGTCGGCGCACGAGGGACAGGACGGCAGGGGCAAGGAGCGCGAGGGCAACCTTAAGGACAAGGGCAGCGGGCGGTGGGGCGAGAGGAGTGAGGGGAAAGGAGAGGGCATAAGGGCAAGGCACTCTCCTTCCTCCTCTCCGCCGTGCACACAAGTCTTCCCCGAGCCCACAACTCCACTCTCTGATGCATCGATCCGAGAGCGAGAAGCTCTGACGGCCTCCCACCCACGCCGGCTCCACTTCTTGCTTCCCGCTCGACCCACCCGCTCACCCAAACTCTCCCCAGCCATTCACCCTTCAGACGTGGCCCAACCTCCTCCAACCCTTTCCCTCCTCCCCTCCGACTACTCCACCTGAACACTCCCCCATCTTCCTTCCCCCTCTCCCAACCACCCACATACACCTCCCCCCGCCCGTTCTTCGCTTACAACGAGGAAAACCTGCTTCGCCGGCACTCTCAGCGGCTCAACCGTGCATTTCGCCCGCTTCACACCTTCTCCCAAACCGCCGCCGCCTTTTACTCTCTTCCGCGAAAAATATATCCTCGACCCACTGCCGACGTCACACATGGCACTAGGGAGGGAAGTTTGATATCTCTTGCCGCCAATTCTCTCTCCGCCGGACCACAACGCGTGCGTCGCGTGAAATTCGCCGCAGTTTCTTTTTTAATCATGCACGTAGTCGAGCGGGATCGTTAAAAAAAATCAGACACCCGATAACGAGATGCAAAAGACCAAATGGGCGGAGAGAATAATTAATTAATGAATGAATGCTAATTTATTGAGCATACATATTTTGGGACAACATTGCACATTGAAAAGAAGAATGTTATAAAAATTCAAGTGAAGAATTACGAATGAAGACTAATTTTAAGAATAGAAAGCAACAGGAAAATTACGAGAAACGTCTGATTGGAGCCTAATAGAGTAAATTCAAAAGTTCGAAATTAAGTTCTTATATTCCATTACTTAAATCTATCACAAATTATTTCTATTTAATTTATCGCACATTCTAAAATGAAGAGAAAATGGGCATTAAAATCAGCTGTTTACAATCAAGGCGGCACTTATTCCAAATTACGCTTTTGTCTTATCTCATTGTAATCTAACTCAATATTTTCAGAAACCTGGTCCAGGGTTGTCGCTTCTCTGAATGAAACTACAGAGCTATAAAAATAGAAGAGATCACTCTATAGGTGGAGATTCATCCCGAAAAGTGCGCACGGCACATATACTGGTCGAGCGAGGTTTTACGGGGGGAGAGAGGAAGACAGCCGCGTGAGAGGCTCCCCGAGGAACCGCAGTCTGGGACACGGCGTGGGCGGCACGCAACATAAGGAGGAGAGTAGTAGAGAAGCCAACTGCCTCTTAAACGATAGATCCGAGGGCCCATAAAGAGCGAAGACTCCTTCGCACCTCCGACGTCGCGGAAGGGTCAATGGGAAAGGTCACACGGGAATCCCAAAAAAAAACTGCACATGGTTTATATGCTTCCCGTATTCCACCGATTGACTTCTAAATCCAGGAGGAGGTCGTAAGGAATAAAACATGTCGTAAGAGTGATTCTAAAAAGAATCAAAAAGGCGTTTCCCCAAGAGTTCGTGCATTCAATCGTTTCTAAGAGCTGTCAAGGGACGAACCGACGAAGGACGATTCAAGGGACGAGCGCTGACGAGTTATTCCGGCCTACCTGGTAGTTTAAACGCAATAGCAGACCAAGAAAACAATGTAATACTAAGGCCCGTAATTACGGAAAGATGGAGTAACATACAATGCTCAGTAGTGGAATCATCAGGCCTAAGGAGTTAGCTGCATTTGAACTCCCGTTTTATTAATTTTAAGATTAACCACGGTTTATATAAGCCATAATATCAAATTAACAGAGAAAGAGGTTACTGTAACAAAATAAGCAGACTACACAAATTAAAGCGTAAACCAGGTACTAAAGGATGTAAAAATGTAACTTTATCCGAGAAAACTCACTGAAGTCAATAGTGCGACTTCCGGGAACGCTAGTGTACTTCACTTAAACGATTTGATTGGACGCAATAAAAACCGCCCACGACGAAGAAAGGTCAAAAACGCTTCCGGTAAGTAGGATTCGTGGTGCGTCGCTCTAGGAGCGATAAAAAAAAGCCAGTTCCAGATCCTACTCTCTTAGTCCGCTTCCAACGTCAAATACCTCCCTTTTCCCTTCCCCATCACTTAAGTCAAACACCCGCCTCGCCGCCTCCCGCTCTTCCCAGGCTCCTCATCGCAGGCAGACGCTCCGAACCGCGCCAAATACCCCTTCTTCCCTTTTCTCGCCTCACAGCCTTTCGCCTCCTCTCGCTGAAATCTCTGGCGAGCATCCCACTCGGAGCTCATCTTTCCGAGCCCTGCTCGACTTGAGGTAGTTTGAGTGAGATTTTTTCCCAGTCACAAGATACACCAACTTGGAATTTCATATATTTTATTCGCCAGCATTAAGTAATTTTAGAAGTATTCAGGAAATGTTTAAGTATTTTTAATGGCGCGGAAATATTATTTTTCTACCTGAAATTCCGAGTAATTAACTAAATATTCATGCATAAGTCTTGTTTGACTCATTTTTTCACGCCGTACGCGGAGAAGTTCATTACTTCGGAAGATTTTTTTTATTATGTAACAGTTTCTCCGGTAATTGATTTATTTGCAAAGATAGCTGTTATAATTTGCAAAGATAGTTACCCACTTTTCAATTTATGACAAGTTGTACGCGTTACACATGTCTTATTTCTTAAATAAAGTGGCTCTCGAGTGTGTACCCGTAGAGGCTGGTATTTGATGGCAAATATCTCATTAAGTAGTGCGTTAAATGGCAGATATTTCGGTGTCCTCCGTAAAGTGAGATGTTTTTATTAAAAATAAGACGGAATTCATTGAATTTTGGGAGAAGTTCCAGCTCAAACTTCCTAAAACGGCGCCAGGACCCCTTCTGAAAGAGAGAGGATCCGGTGATTAGCCGGCGATGGGAGGCGAGAGCCCATGAGATGAAAAATAGGTTCAATCTACCTCTAGTATTTCCTTTTTCACCTCAAGATGTGATCTAACCTGCTCCATCCCAACCATAAAACCTATTTACTTTCTTCCCCTTCCTTGCTTGCCCAAAATTCTTCCCTATATCAGTCTTTACCAGCCCACGGAAAACATCTACCCCCGAGGTAAGTTTTGAAAAATCTATTTCCGTTTCCCACTGGCATTGGGGCGAATGCCGCAGAATGCATCTCTCAACCCTCGCTGTACCAATAAAATCTCATAATCAACAGCAATCAACGACCCGAAGATTTATATTTGTACCGCAGCACTACACTCCACCCTATCATCAGTCAACAAATGAGATCTTTTTATATTAATTCAAAAGATGAGAGGGAGTTCAATAAAGTACTTTTGAGGATATATTCCGAAATACATGAAATCAAGGAGAAAGTTTTACTATTTCGAAAGAAGACGATGCAATATACAGTCTTTCTATGGGAGATAATATTCCCGCACTGATCATTACATTCCCACAAATCTCATATAACTGCTAGCAAAGATATTGAGAACTATCTCAATCATGTGCGAAAAATTAAACGACACACGGTAGAAGATTACAAAAGAAGTTTGGAAGAACAGAGACGTGTCATTAGATGCATAAAGGGGTACTTAGAAGAGTAAAATGAAATTCGCATATGGAACTCCAGTTACAAAATTTAGTCCCGTGCTTGCTAACGCATATCACCACTGAAATTCTCTGGAAAATAGCGAAATATGATAACTCCAGAAGACAGGTACTTGATGAATGAGCACTAAGGCTCATCCTTCTTGGAGTAAAACTAGTGAGTATCAAATAATATATTAAGTTCAGCCATAATTCAGCATTACCTTCGTATCGCACACTCTTTACCCAAAAATGCTTCCCTTGTCTCACGACTTAAAAAGTAGCAATAAACAATATAAATCTCGGTAAACCTCACGGAGAAAGGCCATAGGAAGACTAAAACATCTATCTTCGTGAACAACACATTTTCTTCCAAGCCTTCTGCATGAGATTTCTTGACGATTGGGCGCCAAAGAAGAATTCTCCCATCCAGCCGACTCGTCACATTGAATTCGATAACCCGTCCATCGAATGAGTCCGCTGACAACGTTCCAAAGTTCCCCTTTCCGAGCGAATCAACGCGACGACCCGGACGAAGGAAGACAACAAGTGAGCGGCCGAAATTCTCTCCTCTGCCTGGTGAGCAACTTCCAAAGCGTGCAAAGAGCTACACCTCCGACTAAGCGGAACTCCCTCCACTCGCAGCGACGAACTACCGCGCACAGATGATTTACATTTTCCCCGCCCGCTCTGCGATACGCCTTCCTTGGGAGCGAATAATACCATTCCCTCATTAATCAACGGTTCTTATCAAGGGTTCACCAAACAAAACATACATTTCCGAGAGACAGTTGAAAGCTACGTCTTCATTGTCAAAACAAAACTTGTGTTTTTCGCCGGAAAGATTAAAAATGAACAGGATAGACCTAGGATGCACAGAGTTACACTATGACACAAAAATATGAAATAGCTTACCATGAAGAAAAATCCGTATTCTTGAAAGGAAGGTAGGCAGAGTACATTCATGATCGAACATGGAACATGAAAGTTATGCAAAATCCCTAGCGGTACAATTGAATTCAATGTTGGACCTAGCGTAAAGAATTTTTTTCAAGTCAAATCTTTACAGAGGAACTCGCATAATCGATGTCCGTTAAAAGCGATTATGACATGTTCTTTCAGACTCTCATGAATTCCAGCACCTAGACAAGGCATGTAGCCCCTTTAGATCTGATTCATTTCTCAGCATGCGCGTGAATACAATTGCATACGTCAAAGGGGATGCTGAACATTTACATGGTTCACGTAACGTACTAACGAACAACTTGCAAAAATAGAACACCTAAATAAGGAGATATGCTACGTAACTACAGAGTTATCCGAAGTTGACTTTCCATATACCAGCTTTCTGAGAGCAATTTCGAGCTAAGAAGGTAAATACAGCCAAGTTTCATAAGAACATGCCATTACGCACTGCTACAAAATTTAAACGTAAACTGCCGTAAGAAAGGACTAGATTGCGGGAATGATAAGCTTCGTACAGGGTAAGTCATTTTGTGGGCCTATTGGAGCAGATTTTGGAACACCAGTCCCCATCCATTAGGCTCGCACGTAAGACTTCATTCGTAAAAAATGTAGGAATGCCAATAGTTTACGTCGCAATCAATGCATGAGCAACCTTCAACTGCACTGACGTAAAATGCATTTGAATATACTTTGGGATCTACTGCGAGTATTTAAGCAAGAAGACACAAGCAAGAGACAATAGCTCATGCCCTTGCACACAACATTTACACATCCTACCGCGTAGAGTAAATACTTTTAGCCAAAAATTAGGATTCGCGCGAAGGAACTAACCTTCTTGATTAAGATCGAAGTGGCTCACGAGATTTTTTATTAGCTTCCACTGATTCCGGAATTAATTCGACTTCTTGCGACTGTAACCCTCACTCCCGCTTAGGAAAAATATCAACACCGACGAACGCACTCCGGGGAACGGAAGATACGTCCTGCCCGCGACTATTTCCACGCAGCCGCCGTAAAAAACCATTCATTACGTTTCCCGGAGAGCACAAAGGCGACAAAACAACGAGCTTCCCCTCCTTCCGCCTCCTTCACTTCCACACCGCTGCCACCGCCGAGAGAAGGAAGATTTGCTCCGGGGATTAACTCACAAATTCTTCACGCCAGACCATACCCTCTCGACTCGCTGGTAAAGAACACGCCCCCCTCCCGCCCCCACACTCGTCGCTGGCTTCCCAGTAAGTAAGTCAGCTACGGGGAGAGTGGGGGGAAGAAAGACTGGGTGAGTGGGAGAGAAGGACAGAAGGGAGTGTGAGGTTCACCTGCCTTAAAGACAGGTCGCGATAGAGGAATACGAATTGTGAGAGAGAAATCTGGAGGCTCATCAGTGACCATTTCCGACTGAGACCCTACATGATTTTTCCTGAGATCTTTCTCAGAAACTATGCGATGTCCAGAACACGAATACAGGCTTTAACATTTTTCCTGCATGTCATTTGCGTTATTATATAGCTGCTCAATGATAGCTTTCAAAATGGCCGCCTTCTAACAATTCATGACGTCATTTACTCGTATCTCTGGATATTCCTCACCGTTAATTCTGTATTCACGTTACATGCCCACGCGGGCATGTACCGCCCCCTTCATGACGAGTAAATAACGTTGCAAGGCGTACCTCGCCCCACAGGTATCTTAGTTATATTCTTCTTAATGCGACAACATAAGTAAGCATTTCACACCAAAGGACATATCATTTTTCGCAACCCTCATTCAAAAACTAAAAATGATGGTAAAGTTTGCTTTCGGGAAAAAAAAAGTTTTCAACAAACACTATTTCATTGGATCACCTCATCATGTCCACATCCACAAATTTCGATTCAACCACTCGTTTTGACCGGCGTGAGGTCAATCATTTTGGGCTACAAGTGCGAAACGAAACGTCAGATAGTCCCACAATTTAGGTATTTTGTTCCAAAAAAATAGACAGTAAGGTAATTTCAAGATCAGCGCTCAATCATCCAAACGTAAATAAGGATATGATCGTAAAAAAACTAGAAACTTTCAAACTTTTTTCGTACTTCTGGTAAGAAATAAACGCAACCGTTTGATGCTTTGAATATTCATTCATGCAAATATTGATATCATACGAAAATATCGAACAAAATTGACAAGAAAAAATGACGTAGCACTCTTCAGGACTTAACTACAGCACATTACATCTAAAGACAGAGATGGAAGCCCTATTTTGAATGGTTACAAAAGTCAAAACATGAGGTGACGGTCTAAAAATATATTTTTTTAAACTTTTCCACACTCCCACTTGAGGGAGTAGGAAGGTGTACATCCTTTGGAAGACAAGCGGGAAGAGAAGGGGATAAAAAAATACGTGAAAACGCAATGTAGATTAGGGAAAACAAGCTCTCCGCAACGGAATCACTCGGCAGACTCCAGTTTTACACGAGGAAATATTTTATTATGCGCGACCTATCCGAGGGGCGGCGGAGAAATCGCATTAAGGCGGGCAGCATGACTGATGCCTTAGAAGCGTATATTGTGACTACGGCAGAGACCCGAGAAATTGCACAACTCGTCTCATATACCCAGTTTTTCTCTAGCTTTTAACTTCATAGACGCGTGCGAAGCCTCAAAATTGCCACATTTTACGGAAAACCATGGAAGAAGCGAATCAATACAGCTAGGAACAGAGAGATTGCAATGTTGAATGAAAATGTTAAAGTATAAATACATTCTAATAGCACTGCGTGATGGTTAGGGGCATGGAACAGAAAGTGTGAGTCACACAATTTGACACACAGCATGTCATACGCCTATGCAAATGAACAACCTTTGGAGGGTCGAATAAAAGGAAATACATTGGATTGCGCATGGCATTCAATGGCTGTTTCTGATATAAAATTTACCACTGTTACCGTGATTATCGACATTTCATGCGTCTCAAATAATTTCTCGAGGAAAAGTCTCACACAAAATGAGCTGAAAATACAGGTTTATAATTGTAGTAGTTAAAATAAACACTTTAGATAAATTATGAATGACGACTTTCCGGAAAGTTTCCTTTACAGAGAGTATGTAAGTGAGATAAGTGTTAAGCTTTCCATACATATGTGTAGTGTCATAAAATACTGAGCATCATATGCATTTTAAAAAATGCAAGAGATATAATTGTAGATCTTGAACTTTAATTATAGCTGAAATTTTTACACAAAAATATATATTTTTATAGGAAAAAAATAAATTCCCTTTGAAAAAAATAACTCAATGGGTCTTGCATTAGAAATTACACTATTTATTCCATCAATCAGCGTCAATCAAATAACTCGTCAGACCACCACAGCATTCAATACTGACAGCCAAATAAAGCAAAGAGAGATTCACGTAAACGTCACGCAGGCTCTGACACTGAGACACGAAAATAAAATTGCTTCTCCGAGAGATATCCTTCACGTCTCTTCGAGCGACCATTTTCATCCGCGGAACTGAGCGCTGATTAATTGTCCAATTCCATGCCCAAGAGTCTGCAACGCGGGCGTCAATAGGATGGATTGTGTGCCATTCAGCTTTGCCTATAAGGACGTTCAGAGCCGTAATGATCAGACGATTAGGGATATGAGCGACGGTTGCCCGGGAATGAGAGAGAGAGGGAGGGAAGGATGGGGATGGCGGTGGAGGCTTCCTTCAAAAGAACCCCACATCGGTTATTGAAACGAAACCTCAATAATCCCACCATTTTGCGCACCACCCCACCTTCGCGACGACAACAACATTTCAAACAGATCCTCCACCGGAACCAATAACAGTTCGTCACTTTTTTTTACATTACTTACATCGGGGAGAGTGAGAGAGAGACAGAGAGATAGAAACGGAAGGAAAAAAAGGAACGATTCAGCCCCTCTTGTTTCGAGTTAAGCGTCGTCCTTTTATGCGACGGCGCGTGGTTCATAGCGCGAGTTTTCTCATTAAGTTTCCGTACCCTCAAACTTCTGCTCTTTCCCCGCTTCCCTCTCGGCGTCACTCATCCCGAAATAAAGAACCGGCGGCACAAAGAAAAGAGGCAGCTTGTTTGAAAAATCAATCCGCCATACCACGTCCGTCCTCGACGCTTGTCGTGCACGAACGCTCACTTTATTACATCTTCCCTTCCTCCTGCAACACCAAAACACCTCTTTCGCTCTCTCCGCTACATAAATCGAGAAATTGTAGCGGTACTATGCAGCAGAAACAATTGTCTGATCTCACACAATTACTGCTTCGGCGCGTCGACACAAACACTCGCCGTTGTTAAGGCTTTTCATGCCTTGCGACGATTAAACGGCGCTAAATGGGAGAAACATGTTTGCAACGCAAATTGGAGCGGCCCAAGAATGCTAAGCCATGAGAAACACCTACTCTTTCCACTCATCTTTCTTCCCCTTCCGCTCCACGACCCGGTGACGTCAGCGGATTCTGAAACTTCAACATTCAGGCGCGCGCACACACCGTGATCATTCACATATACCCACATGACTGAGATTCCGCAAACGAGCTTAAACTAAAAATACTATAGGGTTTGCTTACTTAGCGTTTCTCGAGGAAATGCATTCGGGAGAAAACAGCGCTTTGAATCTAAATTTAGAGGACCCGCTCGGAACGCGGGTATTTCACTACAGATTTCTAGCACATGTTACATTAAGTCTATTCCCGACGATTCTCACCTCTAAAATTATAAGCGTACAACACATCGAAAACAGCAGATTATCTTCCCTCTGCAAAAACCAAGGTCTCTGCCAATATTTTAAACTTGAATGCTTTGATTTATTACTCAGCCGATAATAATACAAAGAGTGGTAGCTTGAAGGACCTACATATGCAATACAAAATAGGAAATGGCTATAACATCAAGAAAATAGAACATTTTTAAAGCAATGAACCACAGAAACGATAGGAGTCCGGACAAAACGTCAAGAGGAGGAGCCAAAGTTGAAATTCGCCACGAAAATATCATTTGACTTGACCGGGATGATGATTATTTTCAAATGATTTTTTCATGGCGAATTTCAACTTTGGTGTATATGCACTTGTGCGAGTGAATTCGTCCCACATCATTTGTTTATGCAATGATAGGAAAAGGGAGTAGCCAATATTAAATCAAATGCTAAGGATTCTTAGGATCGAGCAGCCACACCAACAGGAATAAACATGTTGTACCCGAGTCACCCAATGACGTCAGAGAAGACAATATTTTCATACGACGTAAACATCCAACTGTAAGGAGTCTCTCATGGTGGGTGGGAATCGTAAATTACTCAAGGTGACAAGTGGGCAGGTAGAGATCATGCTGCTTAAGATTTCATAATGGAGAGGGGTCACAAGGGTGTATTAGAGGAAGTCTGTAGTCGTGCAGTTACAACGCTCGAAAATCGGAGTTTCCTACTGGAATTGCGCGTTTCCCAAGCTTAGAATAAATAGATGAGAAGTGACCCCGTTTTCAATTCTGAGCATTTCACGAGGGAGATGTCCCAAGATTACCACGCCCAAATGAAATCATCCCAAAACCCAGATTCCGATCCATCTCCCTGGTCTCCTCCCACCACCTGAAGGGAGAACGAAAAGAAAGAGATAGGAGATCCCTTAGATAGCGCCATGAGAAAAAGAGTTCCTTGTATCGGGATTCGAACCACGAGCTGCAAGCCCTTCATGGCCGATGCGAAGATCACTAACAAACCCAAAATTTCGAATACTTAAGTTTAATCCGATTTTAGACGATTAGATTTCCACAAGTTGTGACAGACAGCGAGATGTATTCTCGAGGACAGTCGCTTCCTTGAATTTAAGCTTACCCTTGCGAGTATCATGTTAAGTGGACCGTCTGTTTAATACAACTAGTTCCAATATATCCTGCTAAAATTTCAATCGGAAATTAACATGCCCGTGATTCGAATCATCGCGGACCAGGAACCGACAATTTTCGACGCATTCTCAGCCTCTCATCGCGGGAATTAAGAAAATTCTATTTTTATTTTCCCTTCCTACCTCCTCAGGCATTTTACGTGCTTAGAACCGACGAAACCTCCGATTCTCTCTCTTCTGTCAAGACATAATCAAAACTCAACCCGTATTCGGTCGTCGGCGGGATGTTCCTCACAGCTCCAGGACTCCACATCTCTCCCGTACCAGCGGCCGGCTATTTCACGACCAAACCCGACCCCTCTCCTCCTTCCCCACAGCCCCGCATTTCCCTGAGAAACCCTTCCCTCACCTATTCCCCCGATCCTTCCCCCTCGAGACCTCACCCCCTCCTCCCCGAAAACCAAGCCTCCACATCTCAAACCCACCCCAACACCCCACCTTCCTCCTCCTCCTCCCCCCCGGCAACCCTCCACGCCGTCCACAAAAGCCCCCGCCCCCACGGCGAGGAGCTTCCACGAACCAAATCGATAGCCCCGCTAGTGTGGTGAGGCGAAGAGGCATTGTCGGCAAGGAAGAGATGGGGGCGCGGGATGAAGGCGGGGGCGGGAGGTGGAAGGAAAAGTGCGGGCGGGGGCGGGAGCGGGAGGAGGAGGAGGGAAAGAGGCAACGGCAAGGTCTGAGAGGACCAAGGAGGGGGGCGGTGAGGCGGGGGTAGGGGGGATGGGGGAGTAGGAAGAGAGCGACTCTGAACCTTCCCGACGACGTAGGGAGCAGAAAGGAAGCCGCGCCTTTAAAAGCAGATGTTCAACGCAGGCCGAAGAGGGCGGCACTCAACAAGGCATTTTGAATGGCCTCTCTCCTTTCTCTTCTCCCCCACACCCGGGGCCGCACCCTCGCCTCCCACCCGATCCCAATCTCCCTCTTCTTCCCTTCGGCCGACACTGGAAACCGCCGCGCAACCCTCGCTCTTTAACCAAACAGGGCTCCCGTGCTTTCTGGAGGAGGCAGACCCCGAAACGCGCGCGCGCCTACGACGACCCCGCCTAACCTTCAGCGTGGGTGAAAAAAAGTTATGGGTCCTCTTTGTGAAAAAAATCTGGCAAATTACGGCCTCCTCCTCCTCGCGAAAAGAAAAGGGGAATGCCATCCTAAAGTTCTCATCCCGTTCCGCTCGAGTCAAACGCCGCCTTTTTTTTATTACCTTTTCTTTTGGATCGCGGATAAAAAAAAAACTATAAAAAAGACCTATCCCAATGTCACGCCCTCATTTCACGTTTCGGTTTGAGCCCTTTCAAGAGACTCTAGATAAAAGCAAGATCAAATTTAGGGCTCGTTAGGGGCCAAGTAACGCCTTTCTCCGTAGGACTTTAAGATATAAATAACAACAAGAATCATGAATATATGGTCATATATGCATTTACTCACAGCCAACGTTTCGCCTAATGTATTGGAATCATCAGGGGTTTGCAACAAGAAAATGAGATTTACAGCCGGTAATTTACATTGATATTAACACAAAAGTTATGCCATACGAATTTACTTACCACTGAGCTTCTGAATATTGAACACCAATAAAGTAAACGATCACTCCAAACACTAAAGAAATATGTAAACAAAAAACAATTACATTGACACAAATAAACCATTGGCAAATTTTACAAAAAAATATATAGCAATAAAGTTAAGAATTCGCAGTTTTCCGCCAATAAGTCGACCACAAAAACAAAGTGATTATTTGTAATTGCATGGCCCGATAGGACACACGTTACTTAAACTAATTTTATAGCTGGTTTGTGCTGTTTTAATCTATCCTTGAAGTACACTGATGTCTGTTCGATATAAATACAGTCACAGTCAATTAGGGAATGGCATAAACTATGTTTCTCTCGAGATATGGAACATTTTTCGACTTTAAAGGTGCATACATTACTATATACAGTGTATTACGATTTTTTAATGCTATTTCAAATTAGAATTTTTGAACTTTATCCAATTAATTCTGATAGACCGACAATATAAATTACCACAAATGACCACATATTCAAGACACTTGTTGCTATCTATCTTGTACTTTGCGAGAAAGCTATAATTGATTTAAAAAATATAAATCACACCATGGCCAAAGAAAGAAATCGTGAAGATCGTGAGACGACTTTAGCAGCATATCAGTATGAAATAATGTAATGCCCATCTAAACCTATCTTAATATCAAATTACAATCACTATAGACAATCATGACAATACTATTATGGGTTCACTGAACAGCAAAAGAGCCCTAACCTATTGACATCGAGGTTCCGGCAGGTGTATTAGGTTCCCAAAGAGCACCATGGCTAACCACAGTGCTTGGGACAACGGTTGCTGTACAAATGCTTTTAAATGAACAGGTTGTATTTTGGAGAATCAGGGTATCGAAAAATATTTTTAAAAACACTTATGTATGGTCCAAACTTCCAAGTCTTCCACTTCTCATGGCAGATTTAAAATGGGGGTAATTTGAAATCTTCCTCTCAGCCAGAGTCTAAAAGACCCTCGAAACTGACGTACACGGAATAGACCAATGGTAGCAACATAAGAGGAAGACAATAGGCAACAACATAAAATCAACAGAAAGACAACAATCAGCATAAACATGAAAAACGTGGGCGTATCAAATCTCATGTTGCCTACGATAAATATTAAAACTTTATCAAGTTCACAAAAAATCCCGATTCCATTCATTAATAAAAGTAGAAATATTTCCAAGTAAAGAATTTAGCATCAATAGCGAGACATGGAATAAATATACGGATAGGATTATAGCATAGGTTTAAAAAAATTCTTCCTTAATCACTAACATAGAGCGTGAAGACAGAAGTACCGCGGTATGTTCTAAAACTGTATTAAAGGTTACTTTCTCTAAATAAATACCTAGAGATGGACTGAGTACAGGAGTACTTCAGAATAAACTGGCAAACTATCAAGAAAAAATTAGTTTAACTGTGATTACGGACACGACTCCCTGAAATTGGAGAGGCCACAATACTGTATTTTAAATCCAATTAATCTTTAGTTCCCTGATATGATGAAGTACACCACCACACGTTTGAATACATTTTCAAAGCATGCAATTTAATTTCCTAGAGATTTAATTGCTTCCGGGAACCCACTAGAGTAATCACCGACCGAAGGTTAATTCCTTTACGCAGAGCCAGAAATTCAGAAGTAAATGAGCACGCATTCACGGAAGCGAGATCGCGCAACAAGATGGTAAGTTCTGATTCCCAGAAAAATCGACACTTCCCGACTTCAAAGAAATAAACGGCGGCGTTGGGAAATTTTCATTCATGGAAACAGAGCTCAGTGGGACAAAGTAATACTTTTGTCCAAAAAATTCAAGATATAATTAAATATAAAATGGTTTACGATTGGACTAAAGTTCTAAACTGCAATGCTTTCGACGGAAAAAATAACAGATTCCTAAGATTCACGGAAAATAAAATCTTCAAATGTACACACAAAAGAGACAAGGGAGAAAACTAAAGGATTCGGAGTCCACAGACGATTTTTAACTAAAATTATTTATTAATGATGGATATTAAACACTTTACATGATACGAATATTTGAGCTATATTAAATCTCAAATAAATATTTTAATTTGAACAATTCAGCTCCCGCCAATTAAAGTTACTCGGTGTCGTGTTTTTTTTAATAATGTAAGAAATTCAGCGACTCTTTTCAGACTAAACAAGATCAGATAATTTCGGAGAAATTACTACAATATCAATTACCAAAACGTTTGAGCTAGTCACGATTTTTAAAAGCAGATATAAGGATGGTCATCTGGAGGGACATCACAGAAATGGAAGGTGAACTTGTACACCTGGGTCAACCGCTGTTATCACCGAGGAACTCCAAAGCAATTGAAAGCATAATGAAAACGGATACCTCAAAGCTGGAGAAGGGGGAAGTTACTCGAGAAGGGCAGGCGGACGGGAAACAACCAGAGCGAGTGAGAGATCTACTCGGGTGACCGAAAAAATCCCCTTTCACCCTCCTCTCTCTACCACTTCCAACGCTTGAATAATGCAATCTACTCCGGCCAGCAATAAATCGCCCGATCATCCGATCCCTGTTGAACCCTCTATGGCCTTCTCTTCGCCATCCCTTATTATCATCCCCTTGGTCCCATCTCCCCCTTATTTCCACCGACGGCCCTCATTTCCCTTTCCCACACCCTCAGACGACCTTCTCGCCGTCCTCAGCAACGCACACCACTGCACGCCCACGGCACCACCTAGGGCGGGCCGCCCACACCACGCCAGTCAAAAAATGACCCCACCCTCCCCAAAGCCTCAGGCTCGGGGAAGAAAAAAAAGCAAATCAAAATAATAATAAAAAAAATCTGACGCCGAAATACCACGCCCTCGAACGTCCCGGAGGAAAAAAAAACACCCTCAACATCCACAAATACGGTCACAAACTGTCCTCTTCTCCCCCGTCCGTGCCACCCTCCTCCCAAAAAAAAGGGACAACTTACCCCCGCCCCCCTCCCTGACGACACCACTGAATACGAGTCAATTTCACACGCAGTGGAAAAACCGCAGTGACACGGGTTAAGGGGCCCGCGGACAGGAGAGAGCGGTCTGCGAGGGATAAATAGGGCGACGGCGGCGGGGGGTTCGGCGAGGGAGAGGTTCGGGTGGGCGAGAAAAAGAGTTGTCGAGCGTCGATGGGAAGGGTGTGGTGAAGGGGTGTGAAATCGGAAAAGTATGTTTGGAACGAGGAACGCAACAGCCGAATCCCACCCACCGCCATACACACGCACACAAGTGCCCAATGGCGAAACGGAACACGATCCCCTACGGCCGAAAACCTGGTTTCATTTATTTTATATCCATCCGTCTTGTTTTTTCTCACCGCTTGTCTTTTTTTTTAATCTCGCACGTCGCGCGTGTAATTTTTTTATTTCGGGGCGTAGTCCACCCTGTCCGTTTTAAAAACTCTCCGGCGGTCCCATCTCTCCACGTCATTGTCCTTGTCCACACTTTCTTCCTCGGCCCTAGAAACAGCCCGTTGGAAAAAAACTCACTCGCCTCAATCCATTCAAGCCCTCTGGGGCTTCCTTCTCGTTTCTCGCTTCAATTCCGCGCTAGACACGGCAGTAGTGGTGGTGGAAAGAGCCACTTCCACGCCACCGCCCTGCAATAATGGCATTACTGTCATCTCACCTCGCTTTCGGAACTCTCCGTCCGTTCCCTACTTAGTTGAAAGAATCGGCTCTTACGGAGATTTGCTTCCTGTGTTAATCTCCAAAATGCGGGAGCTGCTATGTTACCAATAAAAGCAGGAAGCGCAACATGGTACTACTGTCGGGTACGTACTACAACTCCCCGAGTCTTCCTATGTGCACATATATCATCCACAAATAAGTTAAATACACTAAGCACGGAGTTATAAGCGGTCACCTATGTGGCCGGAAGGGCGTAAGTAAACATGGAGCCTATGTTTGGCATCAGAATTCTTCGTAAGACGCAAACTATCAAATAAACGTGAAACGCTTCATAGCTCAACTTCCGGGAGGATAAAAATATGCGCGACTCTAACCCACGTGAGAATATGTGCACAAAAATCCGATCTCGGAGCGACTTCATCAGGTTAACACCCCCTGCCCTTCCTCATACATCAGCTACAGCCTATCTGACTGTGATCCCCACGGAAACTTCCGGAAACATTCGCTCGAGCAGGGACGCATTTTTCACGCCAGTTTCGAGAATGTTCACGAATATCCACGGATATATCGGTACTCACGGTTGCACTTATCGGTCACTTATCGAGAGATAGATCTAATCTTATGCCAATCTAAAGTTGTTTCGATAAGGCAGTCGCCGTTAAAAAGCGGAAAAGGCGGAAAATATACTAATACCAACAGAGATAAGGGCCGTGATACTTTTCCTCTGATGCCCACGGGATAGCATCACGTTTCAGCGTCGCTGTGCACAGGAGTATACAAAACTAACCGTGAAAATGAATCGAACAGGAAACGCCAGTGGCAACACACGTCACCTCGAGTTATATTTATATGCTGGCCTTAGAATCATTTTTTTATAATAAAAGTCCTCAAAAATAATGTTAAATACCGGGGATTCAAAAACGAGCAAAATTGATGCTCCACAGGGAGAGAAATATTCGGAACATTACACGTATATTTTCCATCGGCAAAATTTTATGCATGTTCGCAAATGCGATAACCAATCAAATCCGATGAAACTCGGGGAAACACATAATGTACTGATTCACAACAATGCTGATCCCGAAGCGCAACACTGGGAGAGATGGAACGTCGTATATTAAACATTTAGAGGGATATCCGTGCCTCGATGCCATCTCGTTAATTATTTTTAAAACTATTTTTAAGCGCGATCGGGAGGGTGCGATGTTCGGTGTTTTTCGGAGCAAGGGTGTCGCGTTGGGCGGAGAGGGGGGAGGGCGGTAGATAGGTTGGGGAGATGGGGAGGCAGGTGTCCAACAAAAGGGAGGGGATGAGAGAGGGGAGGAATAGGGAGGGGGAAGGTGGGAGGGTATTATCAAAATTGTCCACCGCGGAACGCATATATACATACATACACATGTATCAAGAAGATGGCGCCTCAATTGCAAAACGGCCTGAATCCCCGAGTCATCAAAAGCTTTAAATATATGCGTTCAATAATTACTCCGTGCTCGCCAAACCGCAAAATAATTAACGTAATAAATTCGGGGCGTCATAAATATTTCATGCACAACATCTCGCAATCACAATCGGGGCGGGGGCAATAAATTGTAAAAACGTCTATAATAAAAACCCCTCTCTCGCGGACCAAACGGAACGATTTTATTGCTCATCACTTGAAATATATTTTAATCCCAGCAGTATATTATTAGCGTTTTGCGTCCGTGTACACTTTTATTCTGATCTCGACATTTAATTTTTTGCTGCAAAGCCGCTTTATAAACGATGATTATTTCCCGAGGAAGGAGCCCCTGTTACTCGATCACCCGCGTCAATCGCTACGCAAAAAAAACCTAGATTTACAATCGAAGCTTACGAGGATTAGCAAAATTAATATTTGGAAATTATGCATTACTAATGTTTATTATCTTCGGGAAAGGTTTGATCGGCCGGCGCTCATATAGGTACCCGGGTCCCTCTCCCCCTTCCATGGCGCCGAATGGGTTTTCCTCCGAATATGATTAAAATGAGATAATAGGCGAATATAAAACGCGCATAAATTACCCCATGTACTTTTTTTGATTCGCTCATTATGCTGGTAACTTATTCTCATTTTGGCAAATAAATTCGAAAATGCTCCGCGCCGACGCTTTTTAATGGCATCCATCAATCTTTACAATATGTCCGTCCAAATGTAATTACAAATTTCAGCCATATATCTGGCGTTCGACGCAACCCCCCAAAAAGGCACTCATAACAATTATCGACAAGCCCGTGCTGGAGCAATATTTTCTATTAATATTTCTGGGGGCATTATAATAATTACAAAAGCATCATGGAATAGTTCCATCTCATTTAGCAGGTTATAGTGCGAATATATATTTTAAACATTTTAGCGCATCCCAACAATTTTAGCGACAAAGAACGAGGACCATGATGCACTTTTATACATAGTTGCTTCGATAAATATATCAAATTATTTTCCCGCGATAACTCCTGGGGTTGATTATGTCGACGACGAATGTTTTATGCATCATTTCGGTCCAAATTTATGGCTCAATTTGACGAATTATGGGCCACACAAATCAGTAGCACAGTTTCCATCCTATTGTGACCGCGCATCAATACTGCATCAAAAGCGCGATCATATTTTCCACGAAAAGTGATTCGAATCCGGTTCTGAGCATAAAAAGGGCGACACTCCGCCGAGTACACCCTACCAAAACCCACGGGCAAGAAAATTCACCCTTTACACTGTACCCTTAGATGACCACCGCTAGATATTCACGACCAGCGCGCACACATAACAAGGAGGAGCCCGGAACGTAATTAACTCTCAAATTCCTAGCCATCCCCGGTCTTCGGGAAATCCGATCCCCGCAGCCGGCAGCGTCCATAATCAGTCGGGCGAGAAAACCATGGCGTCCGCGGCCACTTAGCGAGGCTGGCTTGCGGTGACCGTCATAGACGGGAGCGGGTGGTAGCATCTCTCTATACGGGGGGCGAGACTGGATTGTTCGGGAGGCGCAGGGGAGAGGGCGCAGGATGAGAGGTAGCACGGCGCGGATGAAAAGACGAACTGCGAAACGGAGACAGAGTTTGGGAACCGCCCTAATTATTAGCGTCCTGACCGTAACCACGACAGCCCGAAAAGAGGAAAAGGACGGTAAAGGAGAGATGGTAGGAAGGTGTGGCACGGGGGTAGGGGAGAAAGAGGAGACAAAGTTTCGAAAGTGAGCGGAAAATTACGTCGCACAGAGCAATGTTTTGTGCGGTTGGGGGAGGGTCGGTTTGGTGGGTTATACGGAAAGCCTATGGGAATGGGAAGACCCAGAGGGCCTCCCACCCCTATATGCACACGAGGGAAAACCCCCCTACCCTTCCACGCCATTAATCTTTTTTTTATCCCGCCGAACTCTCGGCAAGTCAACAGTAATTGGAAGATTTTGCGCGGAGTGAGGGATGAATAGGATAAAGAGGGACGCGATAACGGAATGAAAAGAGGGAGAGAGAGAGATAGAAAGATATAAAGATAAACGGAAGAAGAGACACGAGGAAGGTCCAAATAGAAGGGATAGATATGAGCGGAGGTAACTCAAGTATGTTTGGACGCCCAGACCTTCTCTTAGACGGAGGCAAAAATTAAATAAATGATCTACGTAATTCTTTCGCGGAAATTCAAAACGAACTCCGATTAGAAGAGAGAGAAGGATAGCAGATTCAGACAATGACATCCGGGTCACTGTAATCTAGCGAATTGTTTATTAAACAGCTGGAGGCTACTTTTACCGACTAAATACCAGCAACAATGCTGATTAGGCTACGCAACAAAACTTTCACACACTGTGAAACAGTCGAACTTCTCGACTTAACTAATGCTGGAGAAGATATATTCATAAGGGATTGAATATTGAGACCAGAGTCCCAAAATTATCCTTCATAAGTGTATCTTTTTCGTTAGGAAAAGAATGTTTCGGTAAAATATCGAGCTAGAAAGATATGTAGATAGTCTCAACAGATACAGTACCAAGTCTTAAAGAATACGAGAACACAGCTAATAACAGGCAAGAGGATATAAAAAATAATTAGTAGTGATTTGCATGAATAGTAGAAAAGACAGGTAAAATTAAGCTGACACACTACAAGGAGGAAAAGAAAACGTCGTGAATGTTGACGATTGCATCGACGAGATATCAACTGTCACCAATTTGGCCACAAGTCAGAAACAAATTTCGAGAAACAAATGTGCTCGAGAGCAACGCGCGAGCCGATAGACTTACAGACACATTCCGGAAACGAATTCCGTGTAGCGGGGAGATGACTCGACTCATCCCTTCCCTTTGCTCACCTTGCCAGTCAAAACAATACTTCCTCTAAAACAAAAGGAGAAAGAATATGAAAGTAAAACGTGCGCGCGCACACACACCAAAACAAAAAAGCAACGACGATAGTACGAAGAGGGTTCATCCGCACGTCCCGCAGACATATCAGGATGAGGCGCGGGCGGGAAAAAAGAGATTCGGGGGGATAATTGTTTTTTGGGATGATTTAACAGACTGATTTTCGGTTTTCTTCAATGAAGGAGTTTTTTTCAATGACTCAACTTCTAAAGTCCATTCACATACCACCACACATGACAACCGGAGCGGTGAAAAGAAGCAATTTCGGCAATAATAGTGGTTCTCGAAAGCAATCTTGTTCATCGCATCGACACCAGGCAATGATCGTCGAAAGGGACCAATGGGATACAAGAACGCATTGCGACGAAAATCAACGATTCAGTTGGCGAAAATGAAGGAAGCGATGGAATAATACATGCATTAAATATACGGATTTTAAAAGCAAAAAATCACGAAAAAAATAAAACACGATCTGTAAGTTGAGGAGAGATTTTACTGGTTCAAAGTGTGAATGAGTTACATTCCATAGTCTCAATACAATAAATGCCAAAAAAACTAGGAAAAAAGAAAAAAAATGTCATGAAAGACATTTTAGAACATTCTCATTCCTTAAGTTAACAATTAGCATGTATCCGAAGCTAACACCTCTATTCAAGGACGTTTAACACGCGTCATAAAAAAATACTAGCCTCCCAGATTGCATCTATTTCAATAAGGACGTTTGGAAATTTCAGAAAAGCAAAACATTTAACGCAAAATAATATGTACCAAGCCAGATATAACTCTACAGTCAGGTAAGTTGACTTACAACCAAGTTTTCATCAATTGTCTTTAAAAAATAAGAATGCCGAAGACCTTTCAATCCCTAAACTTATTTGCTAAATGAGAGAAGTAATTGCGCCCTCGGTACACTTAGATGACGAGTAGTTTTTAATCACACCAATGTTTGGAATTTTTACTCACATTTCATTCTCAAAAATGCACCCATTAAAGTAAAAAGCTAAGCAACAGGAGAATAAAATAAGCACTTCATATTTCTTTGCTAGAACTGCGCCACCTCCTCCGGTCCAGCACACACACGTTTGAGCGCACAGCTTATTTACACCCGCCGACGAATAAAGAAAAAGTAAAAAATTCGTATAGATCACTCTGGGCGTAAGAGGAAATGAAATACACACTTCCCGTTGAATCCCTGCGTAAACGGTTCCCTATTTGGGAGTACGCGGGCCCGCTTCGCGATCCAGTGCGCCGAGCAAAAGACGGCAGGACCGCCGCCACGGGAGGGTAAAACGATTGGAAAGCGAAGTGGAGAGATGATGGGGGAGGGGGAAGGAGAGGCGTCGTAGAGAGGATGGTAGAGGGAGAGAGAAGGAGAATAACGAAGGGAATTGATGAGTCAAAAGGGAAACGGAGAGGGGAGGTCGCGAATTGGAAGCGAGGAAGGGGAGTGGGATCCCGAGCGGCTGGTTGGGGGTGGGAGGGGGGAGTAAGGGAGGAATATGGGAGGGAGGGGACGCTCGATGAATCACACATTCACATAACTCACCATCCACATCGAACGATTGCCATGGGCGGTGTGAAATGCCCAAAGCAACAAAAAAACATTAAACCAAGGCCTCCGGGGACAATGGAACCATTTATAACAATGAAGAGAAAATGATCAAACATAAAGCCAGAAAAAATATAATTTACAACGACGCTGTTATTGGTGGGTGGGAATGGAGAGTACCTTTTTTTCGATGGGACACACATCGGGATGGAGTGGGGGGGACCAGAGAGAGAGAGAGAGAAAGAGGTGATAAAGTCTGACGAATCACCTGATTTTTCGCTGAAGCGACATTAATTAAGTAGATTCATGGGACGCCGTTGTGTAGTAGCTAATATTGGTTGCATATATCAGGGGAAACGAGAAAATTTGAAATGATGATGAGCGTTGTTTTCTGAATATACGTGATGGCTATAATTGCCTATTGTGTGGGATGTATTTCGGCTTTCTTCGGTTAAATATTTGTTTGCCACTGATCCCACCATCTATTTACGACTTAGATAAAGGAATTGGGGTCAGTTACCAATGGGGCGAACGTGAACTAATTGACCAGCGGACGAAATGAACGAGCCGGATTAAATTTGTCATATGCTCCGAGGCCAATTCTACAATATATTTGAGATAAATGTCCATTTTATTCAGAAAATCCATTGGAATACAACATAATGCCCTCCACGAAATAACCTCTCAAATTACGTCGCTTGAACATTCACGATTTATATAAGAGCGTCACTTCAGCACCTAAAGCACTGGATGCCGAAAATAAAGACAAAAAAATTCCGGGCGCAACAACGATATTTTTCCCGTTTACGAGTACCTCAAGGTAAAAGGAGAAGACTCTACTTCCAAGATTTATGCTGCCTTAACCTAACTGATTAAATACAACTGGAGGGAAAATAAATTTAACACGAAGCGGGAGCGGGCTTTCGAGGCTTGGGAATTAGAAAGGGAAAATAGAAAATTATGAAAAGCCTTTTCGAGGAGAGGGGAGGACGAAAGAGTAAAAAGAAAGCTGGAAAAATATACGGAAATCTCACCGACTGCTTGACGAGGGAGAAGGGAAAGAGGATGGAGAGGAAGAGATGGGACGCTAAGGTAGAGGGAGCGGGAAGGAAATAAACAAAAGAGGAGCGAAAAGGAAGAGCCGAGGACTAAGGGAGAGGGAGGCAGCACTGGGCACTACCGTGAAGGAGCAGGAGAAAGAAGGCCGACGGAACGAATAAAAAAGTATAAAAATAAATACAATAAAACAAACTGGAAAGAAAGAAGGAAGGAACAAAAGCGGCGGACGCAGAGAGCAACCGCTTGCGCCCCGGAATGAATTACCATTTTTTTAAATACACTAAATTTGTTGCATAACAAACCTGACATTTCCATTCAAATTACGACTCCAAGGGAGAGAGAGAGAGAGAGAGAAAGAAAGATGAGAACGCGGCGGACTCTGTGGGGATGGGTTCAAAGGTGGGGGGGAAGGGTGGCAGGGAGTGGATTTTGCGAAGAAAAAGGTGAGACCCCTTAGGTTTTGGCTGTGGTAAAAACCGAGAGGTGAGGGCAAGGGCTCCGCCGGCAAGAGCGAGACGGATGCCCGGCGACGGCGGGAGACGTCCCTGGGAGGAGGATATAAAGGGGCGGGACAAGAGGGCGGGGAGGGAACAGAGCCGAGGGGTCACCGCACGAGTGCCGGAGAGGTAGGGGCGGGAGGTGGCAGGTTAGTGAGGGACGGGAAAGTGGAAACTTTTGCCCGCTCCGAACTCATCCATCCAGCAGGCGAAGAACCAAACCTCGCCGCCTCAAACTCCCTCCCGCCCTTAAATCAACGCCTGTGCCTTGCATCCTCCATGACATCCATCGCCTACAAACTCCCCACTCTCAAACCCTCCGGACTTCCGGCTGTAACCCTTTCCTTCCACCAAATACGAGCCGGCACCCCCTGGCTCACCCCTCTCCCCCCCCCCACCTCCGCCACAACAAC